>CM038673.1:602763988-605163988 GCA_021605145.1 Aegilops bicornis
GGTTAAGAGCGGCGCAGGGGAAGTTCCAACACCCCCATACCCATTCATCTCTTTTCCCCACCTCGTCTCTCTCTCTCCTGCCCAAGAACGGCACCAGAGGACCTCGCCGGATCTTCGTCTTCGGCCGCTCTCCTCACATTCCGACCGGTGGGATCGTTCCCCACCTCACTCTCTTGCCATGGACCCCGGTATCTCCCTTAGTCCCTCTCTTTTTGTTACGTTCTTGTGCTTCTAGGTATTGGGGAGATGCATGTGTAGTTCGTTTGATTTTCGGCTCAATCTTTGCAAGAGGAGATTGTAGGAGAGTGCTAGTGCAGTAGATATGCTATTTGGTTGATACAATAGTGTAGTTTTGATCAACGATAGTACCGATCTATTCTTGCGGATATTTCTATATCCGGAGATGCAGTTCTTGAGGGATTTGAATCCATGCGGTACTACCGCTCCTCCTGGAGCGGTACTACCGCTCGCTCGCCCGAGAACCGTCCTCGTGCGGTACTAGCGCTCCGCTGGAGCCCGGGGCGCGGAAGTAAAAAATTACTTCGGCTCCAGGCGCGGTACTACCGTGCCACCCCGACACAGTACTACCGTGGCTAGAGCGGCTGTAAATTTTTACATCCGCACTCTGGTCCGATACCACCGTAGAGTTGCCAATTACGTTGTTTTGTCCTTCCAAATCTCATGTCTGCTTGTTTCATTTGGTTTTGGCCCTCGTGTTTGCAATAATCCTTCTTGGTTTTTTCGTGTTTGTGTTGTGTGTCATAGGTGGTGGCTCCGGTTCCAATGTCCGGCGCTCGGATCCCAGCCGTGACACGAGCTCGAAGCGCCTTTGCAACCAAGAAGCTCCAGAGGGCTCCAGTGCCCCACAATGTAGAACAAAGTCCATAGCTACCAAGATTAAGGAGCCAACTCTTGGCATGGATGAGATGCCTCAAGCGGAGTCTCTGGCGCGAAGGAGGCTCAACCCTTACGTCAACCCTAGGGAGGTCACAAGGGGCAATGACTTGTTTTGGACCAAGCAACAGAATCTTATTTTCCTGGATGTGATCAAGGCCAAGCAGAACACCTATGTGCGATTACCTTTGGATTGACATGGTTCACATGAGGAAGAACAGCAACCAGGCATACTTTGGTGAGACTCTGGATCTGGCTGAGCAGTTTGGCATTGAGGATTTTCTCACGTTCCACATGAACTTTGACTAGAGATTGTGGCTCAGTTCCTTGCTTCGGTCCACTTCCATACGAATGAGCAGCGGACCATGACTTGGATGACTAACGGGAAGAGGATGTTTACTAAGTGGAAGGAGTTCAAGGCTATGTTACACGTTCGTGATGAGGGGCTCAATGTGCCCGTTGGTGTCCGCCCTCATGGCAACCCCGAGCCGGCCAACAAGAACAAGCTTCAACCCTACCTTGTTGAGAAGAAGCTAGCCAATGACAAGAAGACTTGGGTGATGAATCCTTTCCTTGACATCATGCACCGCATCTTCCACAACACACTGTTTCCTCGCATAGGCGACAAGGATAAGGTGCATTCTTATCTTGTGGACATGATGCTCATTTGTGAGGAGGTGCGTCTCCAACAGACGCAACCACTTGATGTCTCCCATATCATGTGGTGTGAGCTACAGTTTGCTGTGTTCATCCGTAAGGTGCCCATCTATGGACCTAACCTATTTCTCTTGATCTCGAGGACTTGGGAGCAGCTCTTTCCCAATGAAGAGTTTGTTGCCCCCAACTAGATTCGTCATGGCCCTATCGAGCTTCGCATCAAGAGCAAGTGGGACAACACCACTACCCAGGCTGAGGCAGAGGCTGCTAGGATAGATGTGGATGAGGATGAGTTTGAGGAGGAGGAAGCGGCTGAGGACAATTCTGAGGGATACACTCCTCCCTCTACTGATCCCACTTGGGCTAAGAAGCTCAAGGCCAAGATGAAGGCTCTATTCTGCATGGAGGCCAAGGGACAATACCGGGCTCATGTGAACGCCAAGATGGCTCATCGTCGCGACAAGGCCATTATGAGGCAGGTTGGCCTTGAGGTCCAGAGTGGCTCTGAGGAGAGGATCACAGATGAGGAGTAGTGGACCAGACAGCATTGCTAGTGGAGCGAGTCAGAGGAGGAGACTAGATTTCCATCTACATCCCGTGCTGCTGAGGAGTCTCCGGAGGATGATCATGACTAGTGAAGCCTTGGAGTTCTGCCACCACCTGTGTCGTAGGTGTCCTCTCTGCCTTTTTGGTGTCCTGATGCCAAAGGGGGATAGAGTGTAGGATTTGCGAGTCTTGTGTCGAGTCTTCTTTCGCTTTGTTGAACCTTCGTTTGCTTTGGCTTTTCGGTTTGTGGTTATGTTTGTGTGAGTTCAGGAGACTATCATATGGTGTAAGACATATGTCCTTAGCTTATCTTATTGTCTTATCCTATTGTCTAGTAAGTTTAGTAGATTGTGAGCTCATTATGTCATGTGCCCTTTACTTCATGCTCATTTCTATACCTTGCCTCCATGCTTAGTGTCATTCATATTGTTGCAAGGATTGCCCTATTTATAAAATATAGGGGGAGTGTTGATCCTAGTATGTGTGCCGTGTAGTCCAAAGCATTTCTATAGAGTGCACACATCTAGGGGGAGCCTGTCTATATTTTATTGATGTTGGATTTGCTTATGTTTCTTTTTTATCCCTATGTGAAAATCCCGTATTGTCATCAATCCACCAAAAAGGGGAGATTGTAAGGGCATATTTCTCCCTAAGTGGTTTTGGTGATTGATGACAATGCATTCGCGGACTAATCGTTTGCATTGAGCATTCAGATATCTCATGTCTAGGCACAAGACGATTCGGTGCCTCTCGAAGCCTATCGAAGACGGTGTTTATCTATGTTTCTTTTCGGTGGATTTGAGTCATAGGAAAGCCATACTATTAAGAGGGGGTCTGCTTCGGAAAGGTTAGGGTGGAATCTACACGTACACATATGTTCCTTTGCACCACCTTTCCTTGCTTCTTTGGAGCACCGGTTGTTGCCCTTGTCATTGCGACGATGAAGGCTTCCTAGTGCTACTGGTGTGTGACGTGAGGTAGTACTGCTCAAAGGAGCAGTAGTACCGCAGCTGCCCACGGTAGTACCGCCCACGGCAGCGGTAGTACCGCGAGTGCGGTAGTACTGCTCCTAGCACGTGGTAGTACCGTGGCCTCTGGCCCTGAACGGTGGCGTGAGCGGAAGTAGGGCGGAAGTAATTTTTTACTTCCGCAACCTACGCGGTAGTACCGCTCCCTGTGAGTTGTAGTATCGTGCCGGATTTTTGCACTGATCGAAACTCAGCGGAAGTAGCCACGGATGTAATTTTATTATTCCGTGCCTTCCCAACCCAGAATGAGCCCTGCCTTGCGGTAGCACCACAAGGGCGTGCGGTAGTACCACTCCGGCGGTTCTACCGCTCGTTGCCTTGTGCAACAAGGCCTCACCTGGCTCCTGCCGCGCGAGCGGTAGTACCGCACTTCCTAGCGGTAGTATCGCATGCCTGTGCGGTAGTACCATGTGCATGTGCAGTAGTACCGCATGTCGCTGGCTGAGTAGGTGGGTAACGGTTGGATCTTTCCCCCACTATAAAATGGGGGTCTTCTTCCCCAAGTTGACTACCTCTTCCCTTCCTAAGTTCCATTTTCACCCGATCTCTCTCCCTAGCCAATCAAACTTGTTGATTTTCTAGGGATTGGTTGAGAAGGCCCAGATCTACACTTTCACCAAGAGAAATTTGATTCCCCCCCAGTAATCCCTTGCGGATCTTGTTACTCTTGGGTGTTTGAGCACCCTAGACGGTTGAGGTCACCGCAGAGCCATATTCCATTATGGTGAAGCTTCGTGGTGTCGTTGGGAGCCTCCAATTAAGTGGTGGAGATTGCCCAACCTTGTTTGTAAAGGTTCGGTCGCCGCCTTCAAGGGCACCAATAGTGGAATCACGGCATCTCGCATTTTGTGAGGGCGTGAGGAGAATACGGTGGCCCTAGTGGCTTCTTGGGGAGCATTATGCCTCCACACCGCTCCAACACAGACGTACTTCCTCTCAAAGGGAAGGAACTTCGGTAACACATCCTTGTCTTCACCGGGTCCACTCTTGGTTATCTCTTACCTTTACTTGTGCAAGCTTATTTTGTGTTGTATCACTTGCTTTCTTGTGTGCTTGTTGTTGCATCATATAGGTTGCTCACCTAGTTGCATATCTAGACAACCTACTTTGATGCAAAGTTTAAATTGGTAAAGAAAAGCTAACAATTGTTAGTTGCCTATTCACCCCCCTCTAGTCAACTATTTCGATCCTTTCAGTAGGCATGTAGACTCGCTCATATGGACGTACTCATCAATGAGATTACCGGGCACTTCGTATGCAAGCATCCGGATGGCTGTAGTGCATTTCTGATAAGATGAGAAGCCAATCTTTCCAAGGGCATCCTCTTTGCACTCGAAATAGTTATCGTATCCAACCACCCCCTCTCTAATACGGCTGAAAACATGCCTACTCATATGAAAACGCCGCCGGAATTTCTGATGGTTGAGCAGCGAGTTGGTTGTGTCAAAGTAGTCCTTCCAAAGATGGAAATGGTCACTCTCTCGGTAGCAATTCAACGCCGTAAGGTGCCCTGGGATCGAGCCACGGAACAACGGCCGCTAGCTATTAAGGTCGTGATGGACTAACTCGGCAGCCAAGATCTCCTCCTCATTATCGGACAAGGAATCGTCGGAGTCGCAAAGGAAATTGTGGAAAAAGAACTCGTCGGCGGAGTCTATTTTGTACCTTGGCAAACTATCGAACAATATGTGGCCGTCGACGAAGAAGCTGGCTGGTGAAGAGACACACACCTCCCTTAGACCAGGTGGCTGGCCTGTAGGCGTCCGACGACTGTGCCAGCGTCCTACGAGGGTGCCGGCGTTAGGACAAAGGAGCTGGCCGGGGTGGCGAGGCGGTTACTGCTCGCGGCGGCGTCGGGTGGTGGGGGTGGGAAGCTTCGGTGCCCCGGCGGCAAGACAGTGGTGGTGGCTGTGAGAGTCCTGGATTAGGGGGTCCTCGGACAGCCGGACTATGTCCTTTGGCCGGACTGTTGGACTATGAAGAAACAAGATTGAAGACTTCGTCCCGTGTCCGGATGAGACTCTCCTTGGCATGGAAGGCAAGCTTGTCAATACGGATATGTAGATCTCCTCCCTTGCAACCGACTCTGTGTAACCCTAGCCCCCTCCGGTGTCTATATAAACTGGAGGGTTTAGTCCGTAGAACAACAACAATCATACCATAGGCTAGCTTCTAGGGTTTAGCCTCTACAATCTCATGGTAGATCAACTCTTGTAATACTCATATCATCAAGATCAATCAAGCAAGAAGTAGGGTATTACCTCCATCGAGAGGGACCGAACACAGTAAACATCGTGTCCCCTGCCTCCTGTTACCATCCGCCTTAGACGCACAGTTCGGGACCCCCTACCTGAGATCCGCCGGTTTTGACATCGACATTGGTGCTTTCATTGAGAGTTCCACTGTGCCGTCACCGTAAGGCTTGATGGCTCCTTCAATCATCGGCAACGATGCGATCCAGGGTGAGGTTTTCCTCCCCAGACAGATCTTCGTATTCGACGGCTTTGTACTGCGGGCCAATTCACTTGGCAATCTGGAGCAGATCGAGAGCTACGCCCCTGGCCATCAGGTCAGGTTCGGAAACTTGAACTATACTGCCGACATTCGTGGAGACTTGATCTTTGACGGATTCGAACCCATGTCAGGTGCACCGCACAATTACGACGGGCATGACTTAACTCTGCCGTTGGACAGTGTTCGGGTGATCACGCCTGGAACTACTCCGGCCCTTAATCTGGAACAAATTGCGCCTTCAGAGGACGGGTGGATAGACCCCGCCACGGAGGCCGCACTCTCAGTGTCCATAGAGCCTAATACTGACTTCACCTCCTATGAGAGCCGTGTTGCCGAACCATTGGATTCGTCCCCGACCACGAGCTCCGAGCCGCTTGTGTCCGTGCCCGTCAAATCCAATTGGGCACCGATCATGGAGTTTACCTCCGCAGATATCTTTCAGCACTCGCCTTTTGGCGACGTACTAAATTCGCTGAAGTCTCTCTCCCTGTCGGGAGAACCTTGGCCGAACTATGTCCGGCTAGAATGGGATGCGGACGACGAAGAAATTCGCTCCCCACCCACCACCCACTTAATAGCCACTGTCGACGATTTAACCGACATGCTCGATTTCGGCTACAAAGACATCGACAGTATGGACGACGATGCAGGAGACGAACAGGAACCATCGCCCATAGGGCGCTGGACTGCCACCTCATCATATGATATATACATGGTGGATACCCCCAAAGAAGGCGATGGCGATAAGACAGCGGAGGATGACCCCTCCAAGAAGCAACCCAAGCACCGACGTCAGCGGCGCTGCTCTAAGTCTCCCCATAGCAAAAGTAGTGATGCTGGCACAAGAAACAATAACACTCTTGATAGTGCCGAAGACGATGACAATCCCCTCCAGCCAGATTTAGAGCAGGAGGATGAACAAGCTAGCCCTCCGTAATGTGCAGCCGATTTAAGAAGCGGAGGATGACAATTACATGCCTCTCTCCGAAGACGAGGTGAGCCTCGGCGACGAAGAATTTGTCGTGTCTGAGGATCCCGTCGAGCAGGAGCGCTTCAAGCGCCGGCTTATAGCCACAGCAAACAGCCTAAAGAAAAAGTAACAACAGCTTCGAGCCGATCAAGATCTGCTAGCGGATAGATGGATCGAAGTCCTGGCAGCCGAGGAATACGAACTCGAGCGCCCAACCAAGAGTTATCCAAAACGCAGGTTGCTACCTCAACTCTAGGAGGAAACATTCAAACCTACATCACCAGCGTATGATGCGGCTGATCGGCCACCTCGTGGCCGAGACAGAAAGGCATTTCAGCCTGAAGTCCAGCCTACACCCCGCCGCCACTTAAACAAAAATACCAAGGCCCGGGGCAACATGTGGGACCTGCGAGACGTATTGGAAAACAAGGAAAAACATGCAAGATCGATCTACGGATCATGGGGGCACACACCAATGCGAGACGATGACCGTCACGCCGGATACACTAAAGGCAAATCCGGCCGGGCCGAAAACAGCAGACAAGACTCATATGAACTGCATCGTGATATAGCCCGGCACAGAGGCGCCGCACACCCCCTATGCTTCACTGATGAAGTAATGGATCACGAATTCCCAGAGGGTTTTAAACCCGCAAATATCGAATCATATGATGGTACAACAGATCCCGCGGTATGGATCGAGGATTTCCTCCTCCACATCCACATGGCTCGCGGTGATGATCTACATGCCATCAAGTACCTCCCACTCAAACTCAAAGGACCATCTCGGCATTGGCTGAATAGCTTGCCAGCAGAATCTATTGGAAGTTGGGAGGATTTGGAAGATGAATTCCTTGACAACTTCCAGGGCACTTATGTGCGACCTCCGGATGCTGATGACTTGAGCCATATAACTCAGCAGCCAGGGGAATCGGCCAGGCAATTCTGGACATGGTTCCTAACTAAGAAAAACCAAATTGTCGATTGTCCGAATGCAGAGGCCTTAGCGGCATTTAAGCATAACATCTATGACGAGTGGCTCGCCCGGCACCTCGGCCAGGAGAAGCCGAAGTCTATGGCAGCCCTCACGACACTCATGACCCGCTTTTGCACGGGCGAGGATAGCTGGCTGGCTCGCAGCAACAACCCATGAAGGAATCCTGGCACTTCAGATACCAAAGATACTAACGGCAGACCACGTCGTAACAGACACAAGCGCCGCAACAACGGCGATACCGCCGAATATACGGCGGTCAATGCCGGACTCAGTGGCTCTAAATCCGGTCAGCGGAAAAAGCCATTCAAAAGAAGTACTCCAGGCCCGTCCAATTTGGACCGCATACTCGATTGCTCGTGTCAAATTCACGGCACCCCCGACAAGCCAGCCAATCACACCAACAGAGAATGCTGGGTGTTCAAGCAGGTCGGCAAATTGAATGCCGAAAACAAGGACAAGGGGCTGCATAGCGATGACGAGGAGGAGCCCCGGCCACCGAACACGGGAGGACAGAAGAGGTTCCCTCCACAAGTGAAAACGGTGAACATGATATACGCAACCCACATTCCCAAGAGGGAACGGAAGCGTGCACTAAGGGACGTCTATGCGATGGAGCCAGTCGCCCCAAAGTTCAACCCATGGTCCTCTTGTCCGGTCACCTTCGATCGTAGGGACCACCCCACTAGTATCCATCATGGCGGATCTGCCGCATTGGTCCTTGACCCCATCATCGACGGATTTCACCTCACCCGAGTCCTTATGGACGGCGGCAGCAGCCTGAACCTGCTCTATCAGGACGCAGTGCACAAAATGGGTATAGACCCCTCGAGGATCAAACCCACTAAAACCACCTTTAAAGGTGTCATCCCAGGTGTAGAAGCCCATTGCACGGGCTCAATCACACTGGAAGTGGTCTTCGGATCTCCGGACAACTTCCGAAGCGAGGAGTTAATCTTCAACATCGTCCCATTCCACAGTGGCTATCACGCACTGCTCGGGCGAATCGCATTTGCCAGATTCAATGCGGTACCGCATTATGCATACCTCAAGCTCAAAATGCCAGGACCTCGTGGGGTTATAACAGTCGATGGAAACACAGAACGCTCACTCCGCACGGAGGAACACACTGTGGCCCTCGCAGTTGAGGCACAAAGCAGCCTTTTAAGGCAAACCGCCAATTCGGCGGTAAAGCCCGCGGATACCATCAAGCGAGTCCGGAGTAAACTGCAACAGGATCGCCTGGCACGTTCAGAGCTCTCCTAGCAATTCGTCCCCCGTCCTAGTCCCAGTCAAGCGACGAAATCAGTGTCGCGCGTACATAATTACGCACTGAAAATACCATGGGCATAGGCGGGGGCACGACCAGGGCACGTCCCACAATACGGCTCAACCGCCCTAGGGGCTATATACCTTTATCATTTTCTCTCTTTCAGGACCTTACTCTCTGGAAGCCCTTTCCGGCAGTATGATTGTTGGACACATTAAGGGAAGGAAAAACCAAGGAGGCAAGAAGATAAGACGTACAAGGGAATCCACATGTGGTCTCTAATAACAATCGAAGTACCCGTTTTTAATACCCATACACAGCTTGCCCTTGGATAGGACATGTCAAATAGTCCTATTTTTTGCTTATTGCACTACTTGTATCAGTGCGCTTCGACATACTATTTAAATAACAATGCATAGCATTACTCTATTATTGCATTACCCTTCCTTTTTCTTGCCTGTTTATTTACGACAACTTGCACCCGTACATTCTGGTACGACCAGTACGCCAGGGGCTTCAGTATACCCCATAATACGGCATGAGAAGTCCGAACACTTTCGGCAGTGCGGCACCCCGAACTTATAGCATTATATGCATCAGCTCCAAATCATGTCTTGGGTCAATAGTTGGGTTTGCCTGGCTCCCATGATTTGATACCTTACGTTCCGCAATATTGGCTAAGGTAGCGCTGGGAGAACTACTGCGATTGTGTCCCGGTTCTTCCGGACAAGCACCTCAGTAGAGAAAGCCGAAAACTGACTGTCATGATAAGGCGAGAGTTGGTCGTTGTTCGAGAGGTCTCAAGTCCTTAAAGACTTTTTCCACTTCGGGCAAGGAGTCGGCCTTGCCCGACTTAGGCGTATATAGCGCCCCAAATTCGGCCTTCCGAATACTAGGGGCTTCGCCAAAATTTAAAATTGTAGACTTCTATGGCTAAGCGAGAGTGATAAAGCGTTATAGTCCGATTTCCTGGTTCGTTGTGCTAAACACATCCCTTGAAGGACCCAAAATTGGGTTAAAGAGTGCTCAGGTTTATCCCGAACACCCCAATACTAGTTACATGGGGGCAGAAGCCGGCGACTGGCCAACTCTCAGATTTTATAAACGGTCGCACATAAGGTAATATTTTAAATCCAAAAGCGTTGCATAGCGCAAATGAACTCGTTTCACATTACAAGATCGCATGAGTACATTCATTCGAATATTACATACTTAGTACATTCCTCCACCACAAGGCGAGAGCCCTTCAGGACACTGTTATAATACATTTCGGGATGGTGATGCTCCTTGCCTTCCGGCGGCCCCTCCTTCACCAGCTTCTCGGTGTCCAGCTTCGCCAGTGGACCTTTGCTCGGGCAAAAGCCCTGCGCGCGCCCCTTGCTTTGCATAATCAATGCCTTGCCCGCTGCTATCTTCTTAACCGCCTCAATTTCCTGGAGGGCCTTCTGGGCTTCGGCCTTGGCGTTTCGTGCGCTCTTGAGGGCCTTCGCAAGCTCGGACTCTCGCGTCTTAGAGTCGAGCTCCAAGGACTCGTGTTTTTTGACGAAATCCTGGAGCTCTTGCTGCACCTCGCCCACGCGGGCTTCTTGCTTTTATCGCTCAATGCGCTCCTTGGCTGCTTTGTCTTCGGCCTCGGATAGCGCCTTCTTCAGGGTCGCCACTTTGGTCGTGGCCCCTGGAAAAATCATGATGATCCTATTATTTTACAATCAAATTTCTTTTTAAATATACAGACGAGGTATCACTTACCTTTGTTCTCGTCGAGCTGCCTCTTGGTAAGGCCGAGCTCTTCCTTGGACCGCTCAAGGTCCTGCTTCAGTGCAGCGACCTCCACAAAGGCGTCTGCGGCCGCCAGATGAAGCCTGCATATACACATATACATATTCTGATTAGACTCCTGCGGTCATTGTTTGATCCTCTATTCAGCCTTTCTTCGCGAACGCCAAACAGAGCATCAGGGTCTAGTGTCTATGCGGTAACATTCTCTTATAATCTGGATACTTACCTTAAAGCCTGTTAGGAGGCTGGCACAGGCTTCAGTCAGTCCGCTCTTGGCGGACTGGACCCTCTTAACCACCGCACTCATGATAGTGAGGTGTTCTTCGTCGATGGAAGCGCTGCGAAGCGCTTCCAACAAGTTGTCTGGTGCCTCTAGATGGACAGAGGCCACCGGCACAGGCAGCTTGCCCCTCTTCACGGGGGGTCGCCTAATAGAGTCCGGAACCACTGGAGGTTCCGGCGCAGTGTTCGGCTGGGGGCCGAATTCGGAGCCCATGGGAGTCTTGCACCCCTTGCACCCAGGGTCCGGAACGTCGCCTTGAGGCGCCTCCAGGACTACCTCCCCTCGGCCCGGTGCCCTTTGAGACAACACCTCGACGTTGTCCGTAGGGCGAGGGGTGGAGGCGGTCGGAAGTGAATCGTTATTCATATCCGGCGGGTCCAAAGAACCATCCGACGAAGATACGTCGATACGAGCTCGGGACAGACTGCATAATCATGTTCGGCGTGATAAGAAGCAGTGCAATAAAACATACCATGAATTACTATGGTATCCAGATACTTATGACTTCGCCAGGGGCTTGTCCCTAGGCAACCACTCGTCATCGCTGTAGGCGGCCGTCGTGGAGCAGTCCGGAAGGAGGGTCCTTCCCTTCTTGGACCCTTCGGCCTCCCCGTTGGGGCGGCCTTCCTTTTCTTGTCTCCCCCGGCTGGGGGGAGAACTTCCCTCTTCCTCCTCCTCATTTTCGTGGGAGGAGTGCGCCTCGGAGCTTTCGGGCAATGAGTCCGATATAACCTTGCGCCGGAGACCCTTTCGGGTCCCCGTGGCCTTCTTCTTGGCCTTCTTCACCGGCACCTCGTAAGGCGCCGGAACCAGCATCTCCGTTAGGAGAGCATCTGCAGGATCTTCAGGCAGGGGGGCTGGGCAATCGATCTGCTCCGCTGTCTCTACCCAGTCCTTTTAAATGGCATGGAGGCTTAGATCCCGCATATGATCAAACTGGGGAAAATAAAACATCCCATGAGATATGAAAAACTTACCGGATTAGCAGGGTGCTTTGCGCTGAGTCCGCGGTCCTCGGTAAGGGGAGGAGGTGCCTCGACGCCCTTGAACAGCACCTTCCAGACGTCCTTGTGCGTCGTGTCGAAGAGCTCTTGCAGCGTCTGGTGCTTAGCCGGGTCGAACTCTCACAAATTGAATGCCCTTCGTTGACACGGGAGGATCCGGCGGAAGAATATGACCTGGACCATGTTGACGAGCTTGATTTTCTTGCTCATCATGTTTCTGATGCATTTACGAGTCCGTCAGCTCCACCGATGGACCCTGTGACAGGCCCTTCTCTTTCCGTGAGGTGAGCTGTGGGGATTCCGGATCGGAATTTGGGGGCCGCCACCCAATTGGTGTCGCGTGGCTCGGTGATGTAGAACCACCCCGATTGCCACCCCTTTATGGTCTCCACATAGGAGCCTTCGAGCCAGGTGACGTTAGGCATTTTTCCCACCATGGCACCTCCGCACTCTGCTTGCTGGCCAACCACCACATTCGGTTTAACATTGAAGGTCTTCGGCCACATGCCGAAGTTGGGCCTGATGCGGAGGAAGGCCTCGCACACGACGATAAACGCCGAGATGTTGAGTATGAAATTAGGGGCCAGATCGTGAAAATCTAGCCCGTAGTAGAACATGAGCCCGCGGACAAACTGGTGGAGTGGGAATCCAGACTGCGAACGAAGTGGGTAAGGAAAACAACCCTCTCATGGGACTCTGGCGTAGGGATGATCTGCACCGCATCTGGGAGCCGGTGTGCAATATCCGCGGCTAGATATCCGGCTTCCCGTAGCTTTGTGATGTTCTCTTCCGTAACAGAGGAGACCATCCACTTGCCTCCCGCTCCAGACATGCTTTGAGGAGAAAAACGCGAACTTAGGCGCTGGAGCTCGAGTGCGCAAGAATGGATGAGCAAGGGGGAAGAAGGCATGGGTAAAAAGGTGAATCCTTGTCCCTTTATAAGGGCGGAAGAGGCGATGCGCCTCCCCACTTACCTGGTAAAGTCGCTTATTCCCCAAGCGCCATAATTGATGGCACGGTTGGGTTACCCACACCCGTATTGATGAGAATCCCGTGATAAGGGGACACGATCTCTGCTTCGACAAGATGTGCCAAGGAAGCCGCTTCGCGATATGTGCAGCGGCTGGTTGTGAAAAACGGTTCGAATAATGACCGGGTCGTGGTGTGATGTCATGCGGCAAAATGCGTCAGCAGATTAGTTTTGTGGAAATATTATTCTCTCTGCGGTAGTCTGTGGAACTTGTTTTGCAGAGCCGGACACTATCCTTGGGTTCAAAATCTTCTATGGAGTATTCGGAGGAGGAACCCGCCTTGCAATGCTGAAGACAATCTACGCGTCGGACCCATCGTCATTGAAGCCTGGTTCAGGGGCTACTGAGGGAGTCCTGGATTAGGGGGTCCTTGGACAGCCGGACTATATCCTTTGGCCAGGCTGTTGGACTATGAAGATACAAGATTGAAGACTTCGTCCCGTGTCCGGATGGGACTCTCCTTGGCGTGGAAGGCAAGCTTGGCAATACGGATATGTAGATCTCCTCCCTTGTAACCGACTCTGTGTAACCCTAGCCCTCTCCGGTGTCTATATAAACCGGAAGGTTTAGTCCAGAGACAACAACAATCATACCATAGGCTACCTTCTAGGGTTTAGCCTCTACGATCTCGTGGTAGAACAACTCTTGTAATACTCATATCATCAAGATCAATCAAGCAGGAAGTAGGGTATTACCTCCATTGAGAGGGCCCGAACCTGGGTAAACATCGTGTCCCCCGCCTCCTGTTACCATCCGCCTTAGACACACAGTTCGGGACCCCCTACCCGAGATCCGCCGGTTTTGACACCGACAATGGCGATGTGGGATGTGGCGGCGTTGGGGGAAGGTGTGTCGGCACCGGCTACTGGCAGAGTCACCGGAAATGGGCGGCGACGCGGCGGAGGCGGGCGAGGGTTTGCTATCGATATGGGGTGGGAGAGGATGGACAATGTGCACCGACTAGCGCGCCAGGGGGGGAGTAGGCGGGCGCATGCGCGTTCGTTTTGTGTCCGCGCCGACGCAAATGAGGCTTAAAGTTGGGCCGAAAATGGGTCGAGAGGCGGACGAAAGGCGAACGCGCATCCGTTTGGGTCGACACGTTGGGCCGACTTTTCTGTCCGCGCCGACCCAAACAAACGCGTACGTACGACATGGTTCGACGCGTTGGAGTTGCCCTTAGACCTCAAAAATCAATAGTTAAAGGACAGGATGCCTTGCATCTCATCCACACGTCTTAACTTATGCTTTGCATGTCATTTACAGAAGACAAAAGACATGATGTACAATAGAATACCTTAGGTTGTACTTAGGTTAACTTCTAATTTTTTATGGATTATTGTACTCCCTTAAATTCATATTAATTATCGCTGATTTACTATAAAGTTATACTGAATTAGTGACAAATATTATTAATTATTGCTGATTTAGCAGAAAAATATAACTAAGAGATGACAACTTGCGCAAGAAGTAGAATTGTTTTATCATGTCACCAAAAGATATCTCTTATTTAAAGTAGTCAATTTATTTTTTCACTTTTTTCTCTTCCAAATTAGCAATTATCCGGTATTGTTATAATATCAGCATTGTACATGCCTTGATACCCAGTGCAAAAGTTTTTCATCTCTCCGAGGACAAGTGACACCCATGCCTTAAGGATACCCATTTTACTTTCCATCTCTTCCTGCAAAATGCAAAAGTTACTTTCTGTTCGAGATAGACAGGCAAATCAAACGATGAAGAAGGAAATCAACACAGGAACTACGAAAAAATCCTCCAACTCGAAAGGTAAAAAACCACGGGCAATCGAGGTGAGGTTACAAACGTCAGGATTTACAACTGATCAGCGTATCCTATGCGGCAGCTTACGAAGATTATATATAACATATGTGACCTGCGTCAATACTGTACTGCTTCAGGCCAAGCCTACTGGCGACCTATGTGTACCGCTTCGGGCCAAGCCTACCGGCGACGAGCCTTACTCCACTCGCTCATCAGAAGTTAGCCTTTATCTTTATACTTGAATTTGGATCACAGCTTAACATTTTCCATCCCTTCGGGGCGGTCTGGGAGTTTTTGTGATATTTTCTCTCCACGTGCAATGGGATAGGTGGTTTGTGCTTTTATTTCTAGATTCATTTTTTAAAATTAAAATATTTTCTAGAACCTTCTCTTTTTTCAACCCCATTTCACTGATATACGCATAGGTACGAGAAAGCAAAAAAAGGTAATCTAGATCATAGCGAATAGCTCTAACCTTTCCTCAGGGAGGGAAGGGAGATATAAGCGTAGCGATAGCGATATCTTTTGATAGAAGCCTCCGTGCCTACTCTTCTATCCCACCGTACCACATAGGGTATTAGTGGCCTCGTGACTTGCATCTAAATTATGAAGCTTTTCGCCATTTTGTTTCTTGCGTCAATATCTTCGAATCTATATCTCATGTGATACGTTTGAATGAACTTTTTTGGAAAAAATCTATGCTCCCAACTAGAACTAACCTGGTGCACCCCAGTACCCCTCCCCCTCCCGTGAGGGGTACCGATGGACCCATTAGGTTTGTCTAGGGTGTCGAGGACTATTGAATTTTTTACAAGATCAAGATGGACACTGAGGCTTTTAGAAGATCGAAGGTGTGGAAAGCCGTCGCGAGGTGTGCAGGAAAGCGGACGTCAACAGCTTGTCGGCTCATCAACGCATGTACGCGGAGGTAAGGAGGCTAGGTGTACCATAGGGAACACATGACTGTTAGACTGTATATTGTACGACAACTGTATTTGTATCTGTATTGTACCTCTTGGTACCTTATATAAAGTGATAGGCCATGCACCAGATGCGTTGAGCCAGTTATCATCAAATCACGGTTTAACATGGTATCAGACTAGGTTTTGCCAACCCTAGCCGCCGCCCCTGTCCTTGGCTGCCGCCGCCTCTTTGGGTGCCGCGCCGCCGCCAAGATCCTTGTCGCCATGAGCTCCTCCTGCACTCCCTCGGCCTTTTCCGCTGCCCTGCCCGCCTCTGCATCCTCACCTGCGGTGGCGCCCTTCATCCCGCCCCAGCTTGCGGCGACCCTTGCCGCCAGTACCACGAGCCAGATGGCCGCGTCCACCACCTCGCGCCCTCTGTACCTCGGCTCGTCGCAGTTCGCCCCAGGGTTCTTCCCTACACCGCCGGCCTACGCATCGGCCCCGCTGGTGCCATTTGGCGCGGCGCCACCCCCGGCTCCATCGGCGCCCTCGGCCTCGATCAACTCCACCGCGGCCGATGTCGTCGCCCCTGCTGGATCCACGGTCGCCGACGGCCCGGGCACTGGCCCCTATCAGCTCACGCACCTCATCACGGTGCGTCTCACGCAGGACAATTACCTGTATTGGCGGGCGCAGATCTTATCGCTCCTTCGCAGCCGTCATCTCGAAGGCTACGTCCATGGGAGCCACCCGTGCCCGCCCTGCCTCGTCCCTGTGGTCACGGCCACCGGAGCCCGGGTCTCGGCCGAGAATCCGGCTTACCGCGCCTGGGTCGCACGGGATCAGGCCATCCTGTCTGCACTTCAGTCCTCCCTGACGGAAGGAGTTGCTGGCCTGGTGGTGTTCGCCGCCACGTCTCTCGACGTCTGGGCGACGATGGTGGATAGCTTCTTGGCTAACTCCTCGGCTCGCGTGTCGGCCCTTCGTCAACAACTCCTTGAGTGCAAGAAGCTGGACTCCTCTGCGCACGTCTACTTCAACAAGATCAAGACGATCGCCGACACCCTGTCCGCCATCGGGGAGCCGCTTCGTGATACGGAGTTCACTGACTTCCTTCTTCGGGGCCTCGATCAGGACTACGACAATCTGGTTGAGGCAGTGCGGGGTCGTGAGATGCCCCTGTCCTCTCGGGACTTGAACGCACGCCTCATCTCCACCGAGCAACGCGTTGACGCCCGCCATGCCGTGATGCAGTTGAACGACCCTCAGGCCCATGCCGCCTACCGTGGTGCTTCTACTGGTGGCCATCGTCCACCTCGCCCTACTGCTGGCCCGTCCATGGGAGGTGGTGGCCGCCAGCCTCCTCCATCGCAGCCGTCCCGTGGTCCTCCTTTGACCACCGATCGCCGCGGCCGGCCCAACGTCGACTGCCAGCTGTGTGGCATCCACGGGCACTATGCCTCTCGCTGCCACCGTCGCTTCAAGAGGGATTTCCTTGGCATCGGCAACGACGGGCGCGGCAACGAGAAGCAAGCCGCCATCGCCCGAACGAGTTCCGTCGGCCACCCCGGAGGAGGCGGGTACACGCCGTCGTATCCGATCGACCCCGCGTGGTACTTCGACACGGGTGCCACGGAGCACATGACCAATGAGGTTGGTCAGCTCCAGGCGCAGGAGCCCTACCGCGGTCGTGACAAGGTCCGCACCGCTGATGGTTCAGGTATGCCCATTACTCATGTTGGTCAGGCCTCCCTTTTATCTAGTTCCTCTCGTCGCCTTCGGCTTCGTAATGTCCTCCATGTCCCGCATGTCACTCGTCCATTACTATATGTTCGTAAGTTTACTTATGATAATGATGTGTTTTATGAATTTCACCCGTTTCATCTCTTCGTTAAGGATCGAGCCACACAGGAGGTTCTGCTTAGAGGTCGCATCCATCAAGGTCTGTATGCGTTGGAGGCGCCATCTCTTCCGGAGGCCTTCAGCGCTGTTCGCATGTCGACGTCCCATTGGCATGCCCGGCTTGGGCATCCTGCGTCTCCCATAGTTAGCCATGTTTTGCATCGACATGAACTTCCTACGTCGTCTAGTGCTAAAAATTTAGCAGTTTGTGATGCTTGTCAACAGGGAAAGAGTCATCAGTTACCGTTTGTGTCTTCATCTCGAGTTGTTACTACTCCATTAGAGCTTGTGTTTTCGGACGTATGGGGCCCTGCCCAAACATCTGTCGCTGGTCATAAATATTATGTCAGTTTCATTGATGCCTACAGTCGCTTTACGTGGCTTTATCTCCTCAAAAGCAAAGCTGATGTGTTTCATGTGTTTTAACAATTTCAATTGCATGTTGAGAGACTCCTACAACATAAGATCATTCATGTTCAGTCCGATTGGGGGGGGGGTGAATATTGCAACCTCAATTCTTTCTTTAATAAGCTTGGGATATCTCATCGTGTTTCTTGCCCACATACACATCAGCAGAATGGTGCCGTTGAGCGCAAGCACCGTCACATAGTTGAAGTTGGCCTTACACTTCTTGCTCATGCCTCCATGTCGTTTTGGTTTTGGAGTGATGGTTTTACCACTGCTTGTTTCTTGATTAATCAAACTCCTACTCGAGTATTAAAAATGAAGACACCACTTGAACTGTTGTTTAAAGAACTTCCTGACTATACTTTCCTCAAGGTTTTTGGTTGTGCTTGTTGGCCGCACCTTCGGCCCTACAACAGTCGCAAGCTTGAGTTTCACTCCAAAAAGTGTGTCTTCCTTGGGTATAGTGCTCTTCACAAAGGCTACAAATGTCTCCATGTTCCAACAAATAGTCTATATCTCCCGTGATGTCGTGTTCGACGAAAATCTGTTTCCTTTTTCGAATATGCCATCTTCCCCAACATTTTCATCAACCACTAATATCTCCTGTATTTCGCCTGGTCAACTTGAGGATGTTGCATATTCGCCTGTGCTATTACCTAACCACGGTGCAGGTACTGGACGTGGCGCTCGCCTCGAGCTCCTTGTCGAACAAGAGTCACCCAGACCTGCTTCTGACGACTGCGACGTCGATCGCTGCATGGGACATGCAGCGGGCGGGCGTCCCGAGGCCGCCCCCTCGGCTCCTCCTGGCCCAGCCACTACGTCGCCCGCGCGGTCGGCTGGCTCTGGGCCTTCCATGCCTCCCGCCTCGCCTGCGCGGTCTTCACCACCCACGTCATCACCGCCCGCCTCACCTCGGCCGGTCACCCCTGCGCTCGCCTCGTCCATGCCCGCCTTGCCTGCTTCCGCCTCCCCGCCTGGGCCGGACTCGCCAGCGTCTGCCTCACATGCGGCCTCGCCACTTGGGAGCCCGTCTCCTGCATCATCGCTTGCCTCTGCTGACGAGGTAGCTGATGACCCGCCTCCAGCTCCTGTGGTTCTTCGGCCGCATACACGTAGCCGGAGCGGTATTCACCGGCCCAAGGTACGCAAAGATGGCACTGTTGCATGAATTGCTGCCTGCTTGGCTCAAGCGCAGTCCGATCCTACTGCGGAACCCCGACACTATCAAGCAGCGATGAGTATTCCTCACTGGCGTGCTACTATGGACCTCGAGATTCAGGCTCTTCGTCAGAATGGCACCTGGCAGCTGGTCTCTCCCCGTCCAGGTATCAACGTCATTGATTCCAAATGGGTTTTCAAGGTCAAATGACATGCAGATGGTTCTATTGAGCGGTACAAGGCTCGGCTAGTTGCTAAGGGCTTCAAGCAACGATATGGTCTTGACTACGAGGATACCTTCAGTCCTGTTGTTAATCCAACCACTATTCGACTGCTTCTGTCACTAGCTATCACACGAGGTTGGTCCTTTCGTCAATTGGATGTTCAGAATGCGTTTCTGCACAGTGTTCTTCAGGAGGAGATCTACATGCGTCAGCCCCCTGGGTTTGTTGACCCTGATCGTCCTCAACATCTCTGTCGCTTGGTGAAAGCGCTCTATGGTCTCAAACAAGCTCCTCGTGCTTGGCATGCTCGCCTGGGTTCTGCACTTCGTGCTCATGGGTTTGTGCCCTCCACTGCTGATACTTCACTGTTTATTCTTCAGCGACTGGAAGTCACTATGTATATTCTGGTCTATGTTGATGATATCATCCTTGTCAGCTCCTCTGTTGCGGCGACTGATCATTTGGTTCTGGCTCTCAGTTCTGATTTTGCTGTCAAGGATCTAGGCAAACTTCACTATTTTCTTGGCCTGAAGGTCACATATCCACCAGATGGTCTTGCTCTTTCTCAGCAGAAGTACTCTCAGGATCTCTTGCGGCGTGCTGGCATGTTGGAGTGCAAGGCTGCTACTACTCCCATGTCATCCACTGAGACTATTTCTGCTACTGATGGGACTCTCCTCTCTGCTGATGATGCTACCAAGTACAGAAGACTTGTTGAGGCTCTTCAGTACCTTACCATCACACGGCCTGATCTTTCGTATGCAGTTAACCATGTCTGCTAGTATCTTCATGCCCCTCGAGAGCCTCACTTGACTGCCGTCAAGCGGATTCTGCGTTATGTTCGCTCCACTGCCTCTTATGGACTTCATCTCCGGTCGGCGCCCTCTAGTATGCTCTTGGACTTCAGTGATGCGGACTGGGCTGGTAACCCAGATGACCGGCGATCCACGGGGGAATATGCAGTATTCTCTGGTCCTAATCTGATCGCCTGGAGTGCTCGGAAGCGAGCTCTGATTTCTCGTAGTAGCTGAAAATTTGAGTACAAGGCGATTGCTAATGCCACTGCTGAGCTTATTTGGGTACAGTCCCTTCTTCGAGAATTGAAGATCTCTCATAGTCAGCCTCCTATCCTTTGGTGTGACAACATCGGCGCTACATACCTCTCATCGAATCCGGTATTTCATGCCCGAACGAAACACATCGAAGTTGATTATCATTTTGTGAGAGAACGTGTTGCACAGAAGTTCCTGCAGATCAAGTTCATCTCCTCCAAGGATCAACTTGCTGATATCTTCACCAAACCGTTGTCTCTTCCTTTGTTCATAGGCTGTAGACGCAATATTAACTTATTGAGTACCTCAGGTCATAGTTAAGATTGAGGGAGGGTGTTAGACTGTATATTGTACGACAACTGTATTTGTATCTGTATTGTACCTCTTGGTACCTTATATAAAGTGATAGGCCACGCACCAGATGCGTTGAGCCAGTTACCACCAAATAACGGTTTAACAATGACGAAGGTGGGAGAAGACGAAACTATGGTGGGCACATGATTAGGTTTATGGGTCGTGCACATTATTAGATTTATGGGTCCACGTACGGTAGGATGACAACATGTACATAACAAATTTATTTTTTGTAAATCGTGTGAGGGACATCACACACGATTCAGTTGTGAGGATTTTGTGCGATGAGTATGAAGCAACTCGTCGCACATGGTTGCTTTCATTGAACCATGTGCACACCATCCACATGATTCACTCAGACTAGCTGCTTGTGTAAGTCTGTCATTGCACACTTAACCATTTGAGCAACATCCCACGAGGTTCACTCGCACTAACTGTGTGTTATAGAGACCATTATCGCACATGATGTATTTTTGTGAATTGTGTGCAATGAGTAATCCATGCCATATAATTGTATTATTACCTTCAATCTGGTTTCGGATGTAGGTATAGCCTTCTTCCCTAGAGGCCCTAGGATTCTTCAAATCCAAGAAGCGAATTAAGCTTGGTGAAAAAATGTCTGCAAGTTATTCTTATCTCAAACTATTCCGGTGGTTTCCCAAACCAATGCCGCATAGTAGAAAAATTATAAAGGAATAAGCCGGAGCTAAGGTTTCACATGGCACTATTAAACACCATTACATATATCTTGTGAACACATTATGTGGGAGTTCCGCCCTAATAACACCATGACCGACTACCACCGCATCAAGGATATATTGACCAACCTCGGTCCCATCTGACTTGTGTGGTTACTTCAGTTATTAAGGATATATAGACTGGTGCATAACTTTTAATGACTGCACCGCAGTCTCCCTCAGATGCTTGATTCCGGCTATTGTACTAACCTATTGTCACCGGCTTTCGGCATAGCTTTCCTCTCAACTCTGCACTTTATTTCTCCTTATTCCGTTCATAAGAGTCACGGATAACAGCAAGCCCTGATATCACGGTAGAGATAAGAGACAAAATTATTGCACAATAATATATAATAGAGTTATCTCTAAGTAAACCAACGGTCCCTCCTTTCGCGTACACGAGGCTATGAGGCTGTGTCTCGCCCTTAGCTCGTGGGGAATACTCACACATCATTTGAAAAGTTTACTAAGCTCCAAATATTTAAACTTGATAGTCATAATATCAAGTTTTTATCCAGTTTTAACAAGTTTGATTTTCTTCTATAATTTAGGGTTTAGGGATTAGGTCTTAGGGTTTAGGATTTTATCTTGATATTTTGAAACTTGGTAAATTTATCATTTATTCCTATCAAGTTTTACTAGTTGAAATATAGTGAACTTTTTAAAAAACATGTCAAAACATATTCAAGGGTGGTCTTGCTTCAAAACTCTCGTCACAAGGAAGATAAGTATGCAAACAAAATATAGACTTTGACCTCAAAGGATATATTAAATTCATATTTAGAAGTCAAAATAAAAAACATGACGGGTGGAGTGAATGGGGAGTGAAGTATTTTCCGAGAGCTGCACCAAAAGATGCATGCAAACCCTAAACACATTACTACAGGTTTTCGAATCTTGTCACAAGCATGCAGCCTAGAATCCTTATGCCCCCACCCTGCATGTTGTAAATCCTCTCATAATGTGTGAGTTGGTTATGCTACTTTCTTGATCCGTTAAGCCACTAGGTGTAGTTTTGGTGTGAAGTGAAAGCAGAGGGGGAGCCACACCCTAGGCCCCCAGGGCTCGGGCACGGGCCGTGGGAATTTTTCTTTAGTGTTATTTTTAAAGGTTTTTTTGGGCCTAGTGTTCATTGCACAACCCAGCACAAGAGGCCCAAACCCTTGTTAACTTCTGTCTCCCAACCTAAAACTCCCAAAGACCGCATGCATTCCCCAGCACGCTGGCGTCGTGTCGTGCCGTTGTCTTTCATCTTCTCGTTCCAGTCCACCGCCACTCCGTTCATGTAGATGGGTGGGTCCATGCACTGACATCAGCCTTACACTATCCACAATGGGAGTAACATAGGTAGTAACATCACACATATCTAGGTTAAATAGATGATATGGCATGCAATAATTGAAGAAAGAGATGAAAGTGGTAACATACCTAGTTACTACTAGTATGAGTAACATCACACATATCAAGGCAAGATGTGTCTATAGCCTAATAAATGAAGTGTTGCATGTTACCACACATATGTTACTTCTCACTATAGAGGTAGTAACATAGAATAGTAACATGGGCATGTTACTAGTCTATGTTACTACCCATTGTGGCTAGTCTTATCTTTCACGCATAGTCTCCTCCACTCCTCCACAACGGACGCGATCCCCTTTTCTCCTATGTTCCCTCTTCTCCACGGGGACACCTCCCCGCCGCTTGTTTTAGGCCACATCGGTGCCGCGACTTAGCCGCAAGCTGTCCTAGCAACCTTGCGCCACCCCACCACCGGCATTGGATTCGGCCATTGCTAGCGCAGGTGCCAAGCCACGGGGGTGCTACAACCGGCAAACTTTGTTGCCACAACCGACCACACCAAATGCTGGAACCGTCCATCTTTTTCGCTACAACTGGCCAGAAGCAATGACGGCGGCATGTTGTTTTTTCTAGAACCGGCACTGGATTTGCTAAAACCAACGATGAAAATTGCTACATTCATGGTGGCGATCAATCTCCAAGTTGCTGGAACCAACGATTTTTTTTGCTGGAATTGGTGTGAGTTTTGCTGCAACCAGCAAATGCTCGATGCTGGGTTGGGGCGCGACGGCGAGCTGCGACCGGCGGCCAGAGAAAAAAGCTACAACAGTATTCTGAAAAAGCTATAACGATGGTGCATGGAGCTGCAAACCGTGGTGCTGCGCGCACCGGTGACCAGAGAAAAAAAATGCAACCGTCTCCCGGGAAGCTAATACCGGTGACATCGATTGTTACCACCATTCGCGGCGGTGACCGGCGACTGGAATCGGTGCTGCTACGGCTATGCTCATGGGAGCTGCAACCATCGATGCCTTTTTCATCGGAGAATGCTACCACCGTGTCTTGCACGGACGTGGATCCTCTGACTTAGAAATCCTTGCCATACCCTGCCTTTGAGTCACTGACAGGTGGGCCCCGTGCTCTATGGAACCCATGTGTCAGTGACTCAAAGGTAGGCTAGCCCATGGCAGGGGATCCTCGTCCGTCTTGCACAAGCTACAACCATACACGCGCAAAGCTGCAAGTGCTCACTAGTAGAAAAAGGGGCTTTCGCTCGGGCCTGGCCAGCCCATTAGTCCCGGTTCTTATACGAACCGGGACCAATGGGTGCATTCGTCCCAGTTCGTGAGCCCAGGTGGCCGGCCGGGGCCTCGCGGGCTTTGGTCCCGGTTCGTCTGGACCCATTTGTCCCGGTTCTAGGAACGAACCGGGACCAATGGGCCTCGCTCCTGGCCCATAACCATTGGTCCCGGTTCCAGCCACGAACCGGGACAAATGATTTGCCTATATATAGCCCATCACCAGCGAGCAGAGCACTCCACCCTGCTCTGTTTTTTGCTGGCCGGCGAGGGGAGGGAATTTGGGTGCTCTATCTCACCTCCTATGCACATGAGGTGTTCGATGAAATGTCCGAGCCACACTAGTTAATATTTCTTCTCTCGAAACTCGACCTCCGAGCTCCATTTTCCCCAAGATTTTTCTAGGTTTAGTGGTCTGTCACGTCCCGTCTCCGTCTTCAGCGCCGTCAATTGCCCGCGCCGATCTCGTCGCCGGCACCACCATGGTGAGCCTCTTGTTCTTATCTTCTTTCTGAAAGAAAAAATTCTTACTTGAGATAGATACTTGTCTAATTTTCTTACTTTTATTATTCCTTGTTATAATATAGTGTGAAGGTTACGATATCCGCCGCCGGCCCTCGGCCCCTGTCTATGATTTGGATGTGGTATATATTATCTTTTTATAACTATTTGGTTCATTTATTGTTTATGACAATTATGCCGACCAACGTGACATAGATTTTATTTATGTAGGAGGTGGTTGAACCGGAAATTCCAACCGACCCTATTGTCGAGAGGTTAAATTTAGTCGAAGAAGAAAACAATTACTTGAAGGAAAAAATAAAAAAAATTGAGGAGGAGAAGATGATATTGGAGTTGCATGTTGCGGATGTCGTCGATGATCACAAGATCAAGATGGATGCAATGCGGTTGAAGATTAGAAAGATTAGAAAATATGCCATTCATACCGAGGCTTGGTATCATTACGCCATTGGATCAATTACTACCTTAGTTGTGATTATGATCGCATTTGTTGTTGCATTGAAAGGTTTTACATAGTTTCAACGTATGGTTTAACTAGATGCTCTGGAGAGCTATATGTTGTTCAATTTGAACTATGTATGTACTTTGGTTTTAATGTGATGATGAACTACTATTAATTTGGTCACTTATCTATTCATGTTCATTTGTAGTGCTTTTCAATTTCAGGGTCTTATAGCTGGAAAAAATCAGTAAATGCATGAAAAATAACAAATGAAGTCAGAAAGGGTTGAAAATTGATGATATGGCTTTGAATGGTGCATTTTGAACATAGAAAAACTATGGAGTTCAAATAAGTTCAAAAAAAATTAAATCCTTTTGTAACAGACGAGTTTTCGTATGAAACCCTGATACTTCGAAAGAGATTGTCCGTTTTGTACACGAAGTGCATCCAGTTTTTGCCGTAAGCCTCTCTACTTTCTTGCACATGCTATGTGGGTGAAATGATGATACCATGCCAACTTTTAACCTTTTTCAGAGTTCATTTGAAATGCTTTTCAATTTCAGGGTCTTATAGCTGGAAAAAAAATCTGTAAATGCATGAAAAATAACAAATGAAGTCAGAAAGGGTTGAAAATTGATGATGTGGCTTTGAATGGTGCATTTTGAACATAGAAAAACTATGGAGTTCAAATAAATTCAAAAAAATGAAATCCTTTTGTAACAGACGAGTTTCCGTATGAAACCTTGATACTTCGAAAGAGATTTTCTGTTTTGTACACGAAGTGCATCCAGTTTTTGCCGTAAGCCTCTCTACTTTCTTGCACATGGTATGTGGGTGAAATGATGGTACCATGCCATCTTTTAACCTTTTTCAGAGTTCATTTGTAGTGCTTTTCAATTTCAGGGTCTTATAGCTTAAAAAATCAGTAAATGCATGAAAAATAACAAATGAAGTCAGAAAGGGTTGAAAATTGATGATGTGGCTTTGAATGGTGCATTTTGAACATAGAAAAACTATGGAGTTCAAATAAGTTCAAAAAAATGAAATCCTTTTGTAACAGACGAGTTTCCGTATGAAACCCTGATACTTCGAAAGAGATTGTCCGTTTTGTACACGAAGTGCATCCAGTTTTTGCCGTAAGCCTCTCTACTTTCTTGCACATGCTATGTGGGTGAAATGATGATACCATGCCAACTTTTAACCTTTTCAGAGTTCATTTGAAATGCTTTTCAATTTCAGGGTCTTATAGCTGGAAAAAATCAGTAAATGCATGAAAAATAACAAATGAAGTCAGAAAGAGTTGAAAATTGATGATGTGGCTTTGAATGGTGCATTTTGAACACAGAAAAACTATGGAGTTCAAATAAGTTCAAAAAAATGAAATCCTTTTGTAACAGACGAGTTTCCGTATGAAACCTTGATTCTTCGAAAGAGATTGTCCGTTTTCTACATGAAGTGCATCCAGTTTTTGCCGTAAGCCTCTCTACTTTCTTGCACATGCTATGTAGGTGAAATGATGGTACCATGCCAACTTTTAACCTTTCAGAGTTCATTTGTAGTGCTTTTCAATTTCAGGGTCATATAGCTGGAAAAAGTTTAGTAAATGCATGAAAAATAACAAATGGAGTCAGAAAGGGTTGAAAATAGATGATGTGGCTTTGAATGGTGCATTTTGAACATAGAAAAACTATGGAGTTCAAATAAGTTCAAAAAAAATGAAATCCTTTGGTAACAGACGAGTTTCCGTATGAAACCCTGATACTTTGAAAAAGAAACAAAATAAAATAATCAGTAAATGCATGAAAATTTAATTGCAAAAAGAATTATCTCAAAATAAAATAAATAAGTATTTTGAAACAAAATAATCTAAACTATAATAAAATATATAAGTAGAAACAAAATAAAATAATATAAACTTTAATAACATAAATAAAATTTATGAAACTAAAATTATCAAAGTATTTTCTGTTCAAAACATTATAAGCAACCTCTAAAATTTATGAAACTGAAATTATATAAAATTGATGCAACTAAAATTATCAAAGTATTTTCTGTTCAAAATCATTAAAAGCAAAAAAGAATTTTCATAAAGAACTTTGTTTGTTAGAAACTTTAATAGCAAATATATAAGTAGAAACAAAATAAAATAAAATAAATAAGTATTTTGTGGTAAGTAGAAACAAAACAAAAAAAGAAAAAAGAAAACAAAAAACTGGGAAAAAATAAAAAAAATTGCCACCTACTCGGCCACCATGGCCTGAATACGACTACAAACCCATCAATGGGCCAGGATTCAGGCCCACAGAAGGCCCAGTAGGCCCATCTGGCATAGCAGTGACAATTAGGTCCGTAAGCCTGCAATAGAGAGGAGCTCGAGAGGGGTGCGGCAGTGGGGCTTATAAACCACTGCGCGCCCCTCTCAACTAGCGAGGTGGGACTAAACTCCCACCACCACGCCGCTGTGCGCGGCCTTTGGTCCCGGTTGGTGGCACCAACCGGGACTAAAGGTGGGCATTGGTACCGGTTCGTGCCACCAACCGGAACCAATTCCCCCCCTTTAGTACCGGTTGGTGCCACCAACCGGGACCAAAGGCCGCCGCTTCCCGCCCTTTGGACTGCTGAAAAGAGACCTTTGGTCCCGGTTGGTGGCACCAACCGGTACTAAAGGGGGGCATTGGTACCGGTTGGTGGCACGAACCGGGACCAATGCTCTGTGTATATAAGCTGGACTTGTGAAATTTTTCATTCAGTTCTTCGATCTGCCTCTCTGCCGCCGAACGCCTCGACACCGACGAACACCTCGACGCCGCCAGGCTGCCGGACCTCGACGCCGACGCCGTCGCCGCGCCCTGCCTGCCCCGACGCCGCCGCGCCCCTGCCCTGCCCGACGCGCGTCGCCGCACCCTGCCTGCCCGATGCGCGCGCTCTGCCGTGCCCAGCGCCCGGCGTCGTGCGCTCCTGCCCTGCCCTGCCCCGACGCCGACGATGTGCGCCCCGACGCCGTCGTGCCCCTACCCTGCCCCGACGCCGCCGCCGTGCGCCCCTGCCTCGACCTCGACGCCAACGCCCCGGCACACCTGCCCTGCCCCGACACTACGCCACGCCCCTGCCCTGCCGTCAACGTCGCCGCACCACTGCCCGTCGGATAGGCCGGTACTCCCTCCTCCCTCCCACCCCTCTCCTCTGTCCTTCCATCATGTATGTGATGATGGTGAAGTTGGTTCAGTGCAAAGTTTCAGAGAATTGCATGTTTTCAGCCATGTCCACAAGGTGTTTGATGAAATGCTAGGGCTAACTAGGGAACTTTGTTTTATGTAAAACTTGGCAGGATGATGTCTCCTTGGATGTTGGTGAAGATGGTCAAGTTGGTTTGTTAAAAGGAAAAACTTGTTAGTGCAAGTTTTATTAAAATTTAGTGCTGGACAGAAACTACATGAATTTTTTTGGTGGACTTGCTAGATGAAATTGGGGCTGCCCTTCTGGACTTAAGGGTTTAGTAGGAAGGACTACAAGATGTAAAAAAATTAGAACTTTTTAGCAAGCAAAAATAGGGTTGTAGTTCAATGCCAAGATTGGACCAAAATTGAAAAATGGAAGTTGTGCTCAAAATTTTCAAATGACCAAAGTTGATTTTTGAATAACAATGATCTATAGGCATCAGAGGACTTCTCAAAAAATTTGTGGCATTTGAAAGGAACTATTTGAAATAGTTCTAGTGCAAAAAGTTACATTTAAGAAAAAATAAGAAAATTCTACTGATGTTTTTGTTCATAGCATTTTTTGTCCATGTATGTATGTATGAATGGATGTATGGATGTATATGGATGTATATACAAAATATTCATATATGATGTTTTTTTTGTTCATAGCAATTTTTTCCATGTATGTATAATTTATGTATGTATGTTCATATATGCAAAAGTTACATTTAAGAAAAAAATAAGAAAAATCTATTTTTTTTCTTCTTCTCTTCTATCTCGATAACTTCAACACGAGGGGGGGTCGATATACAACCTCCCCGATAACATTATTTTCCCATGTATGTATGTAAATGGTTGTCGATATAACCCCTCCCGGATAACCCGACATGAGGGGCGGTCGATATATATACCCCCCTCTCGACCGTGATAACTTATACCACGGGAGCACCCCCGGCCCTCTCGCTCGACCAAAACTCTCGAGGACACCCAAACCCTAGAAAAAAACGATGTCGGTCTCCTACCCCCTCCCGCCGCGCCCCTACCCGATCGACAAACTCTCTTGAGGCCACCCAAATTTACCAAGTTAAAAGAGCGTTGTCGTCGAGGCCACCCCGAACCTTGAAGCGTTGTTGAGGCCACCCCAATCCCTTGAAGCGTTGTCGAGGCCACCCCAAACCCTAGAGAAGCGTCGAGGCCATGCCACTAATATGATTCCTTATTGTGCTTAGCTAGCTAGTTCAACGGTTGCCACTAATATATCCATCTGTCATGTTTGAATAATAATTGCCATGCTGTAAATATTTGTAGAAACTATGGATCCGCACTTTTAGACGAAGCAAAAGAAGCGGTGTTGGGGGAGATAATCGCACACGAAAGTGATGTCGTCTTGTCTTTTCTCAACGACACATGCACCGATGGTCTGGAAAGACAGGATGAAGAAGGAGGCTACCACGATGATCAAACAATGGAGGAGGAAGGACACCGTGATGATGGCTCCGGTGACCAAATGGAGGGGGAAGGACACCGTGATGACGGCTCCGGTGACCGAACGGAGTCCGGCCAGGTATATATATTAATTAATTAAGCATGTGCTGACTATAGCTAATTGATGCATTAATTGTTTTTGGTATGTACACATATTAACTCTCTTCTTTTTCTTCTTTTCTAGCCCTCCGGATCGAGCAACACTCCGGTAATGAGACGAGGCCCGAAGAGAAAGTTGCGCGCGGATGAAAGGTACACGATCATCGAAATTGATCGCGTTGGCCAACCGATTGAACCCCTCCGGACCAAGCAAAAATTTAATGCTCACTGCGGGGTTCTAGTGAGGGACATGATCCCGATCAGCATCGAGCAATGGTTGAAGCCTAAGGACAAAGACTCTCAGGTGTCTTATGTCAGCGATAGGAAGAAAGCTGATCTTTGGACCGCGCTGCGGGAAAATTGCACCTTCCCGCCAGAGGAGGATCCGGAGAATCTAGTTAAAAAGCCAATGATCAAGGCTTATGCTCTTAAGAGGATGGTTGAGCTATTCAGGAGGTGGAAGAATGAGCTGAAATCATCATTTGTCGACCAAGACAAGACTCCAGAATTCATCGGCCGATTTGAGAAGATCAAAGATCAGTGGCCCGAATTTGTCACAAAAAAGAAATCTGAGAGAGCAGCGAAGATGTCAGCGACAAACAAGAAAAATGTTGCAAAGAAGAAGCATCACCATCGCACGGGGTTAGGTGGCTACCTGAAAGCCCAGCCGTTGTGGGACAAGTTGAGAATGACCTCATTGATAAAGGGATCGAACCAGAGATGCGACGCTGGCCAGACCGTTGCAGGACTTGGTTCTTCGGGGTTGGGGGAAAATTGGACCCTGTAACAGGGAAGTGCGTTTGGACCGACGAGCAGCTGAACACACCCATCGTGAAGCTTCAGGAGTATATCGAAAAGGCGCAGCAAGGGACGTTCGTTCCGGACAGAGAGAACGACGAGCTCACAGAGGCCCTCGGGTATCCCGAGCACCGGACGGACACGAGGCACGCCGAGCTCCCTTTCGTGGAAGGCTGGATTTCCCGACACAGCGGTTACAAGCGCTGGAGAGGAAGAAGAAAAGGAGTTGACCCAAATACGCGCTGCACGCAAGGGTACAAGCGCTAGAGGAACGAGAGGCGATTCACAAAGACGCGACCGCCGGTTACACCCAAAGCTACCCCGCCATCTCAGCGGAGAAGCAGCGTGGCTTCCATGAAGCTGCTTCAGGAGCCTATCTTCACGGCTCCTGGTAGCTATCCCATAGATACTATCACGGAGTCTCAGCATTGCCACCTTATGATGCAGTGGATGGAATTGAAAGTCAAGGCGGCTGTTGGCTCTGTTGCACCTCCTGAACCTGGCGCAACTTTTCACTGCCGGCCGATTCCAGAAGGATATGCTAGGGTGATGGTGGATGAAATCATAGAAGGATTTGAGGACCTCCAGCTTGACCACCCTACGGGCGAAGGGGAGACTCGGCTGCTGTCAGTGTCAAAACCGGCGGATCTCGGGTACGGGTCCCAAACTGTGCGTCTAGGCGGATGGTAACAGGAGACAAGGGACACGATGTTTTTACCCAGGTTCGGGCCCTCTCGATGGAGGTAAAACCCTACTCCTGCTTGATTAATATTTATGATATGGGTAGTACAAGAGTAGATCTACCATGAGATCAGAGAGGCTAAACCCTAGAAGCTAGCCTATGGTATGATTGTTTGTCGTCCTATGGACTAAAACCCTCCGGTTTATATAGACACCGGAGAAGGCTAGGGTTACACAGAGTCGGTTACAATGGGAGGAGATCTACATATCCGTATCGCCAAGCTTGCCTTCCACGCCAAGGAAAGTCCCATCCGGACACGGGACGAAGTCTTCAATCTTGTATCTCCATAGTCCGAGTCCGGCCAAAGGTTATAGTTCGCCATCCGGACACCCCTAATCCAGGACTCCTCGGTAGCCCTGAACCAGGCTTCAATGACGCATTTAGTCCGGCGCGCAGATTGTCTTCGGCATTGCAAGGCGGGTTCCTCCTCCGAATACTTCATAGAAGATTTTGAACACAAGGATAGTGTCCGGATCTGCAAAATAAGTTCCACGTACCACCGTAGAGAGAATAATATTTACACAAATCCAATCTGCTGACGTATCTCGCAGCATGACATCACACCACGGCCAAGCCTTTATTCGAATCGTTTTTACTGTCCCACCTCAGCGCATTTAGCGAGGCAGTTTCCTTGGCACGTCTTGTCAAAGCAGAGATCGTGTCCCCTTATTCCTGGATTCTCATTAATACGGGCGTGGGTAACCCAATCGTGCATGTTGGCACGTCTCCTCTATCGAAGGTGAGTCCCAAACGGTCACGGGGAGGGCTCTTGGTATTCAACCTCTTTATAAAGAGACCAAGGCTCTACTCCTTTCTTTCAATCTCAATCGAATCCGCCCCTCGCCTCGAGTTCCAACACCCAAAGCTCCAGATTCAGGCGCTTCGGACCTTTGATGATGTCCGGCTCCGACTTTCAAGGCCGGTGGATGCCTTCCTCCGTTACAGAAGAAGACGTGCTAAAGCTAAGAGATGCCATGTATTTAACCGGTGAAATTTCGCATAGGCTTCCTGCCCAAGGGCAGGTTATTCCCACTCCCAAGCCTGGTGAGAGCGTGGTGTTCGCGTTCCACTTCCTTCGGGGGCTAGGCTTCCCAACGGACTCCTTCGCGAGGGGGCTCATGTTTTATTATGGGTTGGAATTTCACGACTTATATCCGGAGTCCATCCTCCACATCTCATCATTCATTGTCGTGTGCGAAGCCTTCCTCCGCATTACCCCTCACTTCGGATTATGGCTTAAGACCTTCAAAGTGGAGCCGAAGATGATCAAAGGGCAGCAAGCGAAGTGCGGAGGGGCTGTTATAAGCAAGAATGTTGACGCTCCATGGCCCGAGGGCTCTTTTCAAGAGGAGTTCAGCTTATGGCAACGAGAGTGGTTTTATATCACAGCTCCCAGGGGCACCAAGTGGGTGGCGCCACCTGCCTTTCGCTCGGGTCCTCCCCCGCAGCTAGCGTCATGGGTCAATAAAGGGCTCGACTGGGGGGCCGTCCAAGGACGTGCCCTTGTTGCAGGGCCGCATTCAAGATCTCCTGTTAAGAGACATCAACCTAGCCGTAGTGACGCAAGTCATGTTGATCGCCGCACTTTGCCCTGCAAACGCCGCCCCCTCCGCCTGTGGGAGTTTTATCCGGAGGGACCACGAGCTCTCCAACACTTTACGGGCGTGACGCCCATGGAGATGTACAAATTGTTCTTCGGATCACAAGAAATGTGTCCGGACTCGACCGAGGACGCAGGTCTGAGCTGCAATCGCCCGGATACTCAAGTAAGTAGCCCTGTGCGGACACGCTATCCGTATATTTATCATAAAATTGCCCTTAAAAGAGTTGTCCCTTAAACAGGAGTGGATAGCGAAAGCAAAACTAATCAGTGTCCGCCCCCTCCACGAGACCACGCCGGATCCCGTGTTAACCAGGATGCTGGAGGTTGCGCCTTTGGAAGAAGGCGAAGGGGGGGGACAAGGAAGCTACCACCTCCCTGAAGGAGGCTGTCAGGAAAGGAGGGATCGAGAATCCCTCCATTCAGGGGAAGAAGAGGACCGCCTCTGAAGACCCGGAGACCATGGTCTCAATGCGGGGGAAGAAATCTTCGTCAGAGGGTCCTGCGCCGAGAGATGCCCCGGCCTCACTATGCCCCCAAGGGGATCAGCCCTCCATCGAGCCGTAAGTAGAGAGGGGAGTTTTAAAATAAGAGACATCCATGTTCTATTTGTGAGGAAGATAACCGAAATTTTACCTTGTAGTTCGGATCTCAGCCCTTCTCAGCAGAGCTCATCTTCAGGGGATCTTCGTCCGGAGATGATGGAGAGCGGAACGCCTCCCCCTGCCGTACCGCCGTGCGAGGCGGACGACCCTGAGGTGTCGTCACGGAGGGTTTCTCCGAATCCGGCAGGGCCGGAAAGTAGTCATGTGGCCCCCCAAAGCCCTCGTGTCCGGCCTTCAAAAAAGGCCATCGCGTGAGTCCGGCACCGTCCGGTGCACGGTCGGAGGAGCTGAAGAATCTGCTCGGGCGAGCGTCTATCTCAGAAGAACACCGTGCGTTGATGGGTACGGTGATTGAAAGGATTTCATCCGCGGAGAGCGGGTTGTACGAGGCCGCCAGGAGTTTACTGACGGGTTTTGAGGTACGCGAAATGATGTACCTTTTGACGGTTCCGCATATATAAGATGCGCCCTGTGTAGATAGTAGCCCCTGAGACTCGGTGCGTTGTCAAAAATGACAGCGCGCCGAGGACCATAATCCCAGGTATAATATGTCGATCTTCCTATGTAGGTGGCGAAGTGTCCGGTGGCTAGCCGGACTGATGAATTTGCCGAGCTAAAGCGGCAACTTGACGTGGCGAATGCCGACATCGCGCTTGTCAACAAGCGGCTTGACGAGTCACAAGGTATGCAATTTCTCCACGGACACTGGTAAGGGGCTTGATGCCCGTGCCTTACAACATGTATGCTTGATGCAGATGGTGCCGCTGCCATGGAGAACCTTTGGGCGGAACTCGCCCGAGCCAAGGAGCAGGCCAGAAAAAGTGATGCGGCTGCCTTAAAAGGCAGCCGAAGAGCTGAAAGCTGAACAGGCTGCTCACTGCCGAAGCAGGAAGGAAATGGCCGAGATGGCTGTGAAGTTGAAGGATGCTGCCGACCGCTGCAAGCTTCTTGAAAAAGAAGATCGGGCGGAGCAGAAGGACTGGAGAAGGCCACTACCGAGGCCAAGGATGCTCGCTCTGCAATGAGAGCCATGAAGCGTGAGCTACGTCGGCCGGAGATATCGCGGCCGGAAAGCTGTTATCGCGGATGAAGTTCGGGATCCTAAATATGCTCGGTTGGACCGGCTGTGGAGTGCGGCGGATACTTATCTGGACTTGGCGGCAAGTGCATGGTAGCGCGCCGAACACTTCCGAGATCAACAGGATCATGAAGTGGAAAAGCTTTTTGGTCACAGCCCACAATCCAGAGCGCCCACTTCCATTAATCGAAGCGTTTGGCGAATGGCGGAGCTGAATAGGTTATCCGGACTCGCCATGAAGGATGTCGTGAGTCATCTGTGGCGGAAAGGCCCGAGCGAAGAGTTATTTTAGTTTGGTGCAGCGGTTCCTTGGTGCGGTGCCGCATATCAATGCAATGAAGAGGTCAGCGTGCATAGAGGTGCGCGGATGGCTCTTACCCGTGTCAAGACATCTTTGGGCGGAGATTAAGGCCACCGACGTTGCATCCCAAGATTCGGACGGGAGCAGTACTGCCGAGCACTATTTTCGGGAAGTTCTGCGGGCGCTCGTTTAATAGAGACGCGGTGCTCGAAGGGTATCATGTTGAATAACATGTATTATTGTAAAACAATGTTTCGATGGAATATAAAAGCTTTTTATACTTGTGCCTGCAAGAATTAAAATACCTCACATGCGGCCGTTAATGTATATGTGTATATAACTCGAAAGATGGCAGTCTTCGGTTTCAAATTTCACGCATATAATGCGGGGTGTTCGAAAGCGATTTTCACACTTGATCCAACGTCTTGGTCCTATAAAGGAGGTGATAGCGCAGCGAACTAGGCAACCGGACTATAATGCTTTATCACTTTCACTTAGCCATAGGAGTTTGGCGGTGGGGCTACTATATAGCCCCTAGGGGCACCGCTTCGCTCAATTCGGGGCACGCGTGTGTGCTGACCGGAAACAGCCCTTCGTTAATGCGGAGGAATCCTAAAGATTCCGGCGGGTCATCAGTGGTTGACCAGTCTCACGCTATATCATGACGATCGATTTTCGGCTTTCTCTCGAGGTGCTCGCCTGGCCGAACCGGGGCACAATCGCAGTAGTTCTCCTGGTGCCGCCTTAGCCGATAGAGCGGAACGTAAGGCAGCAAAACACAGGAGCCGGGCAAACCCAACATTTGACCAAAGACATGATTTGGAGCTGATGCATATAAGGCCAAACTCACGACGCCGAACACTCCCTATGGTATTCGGTCTTTATGAAAACAGGCTGAACAACGCCCTTAGTAATAAGCCCCTGGTGTCCAGGTACGCGCAAAATCCTGACGTGGCCACATGCCAAGACGCCAGCCTCCACCTCGGTTATAGCAAGAAACCGGAGGATGTGTATCAACAAGAGACAGTAAAAAAGGTTTACGCAGGGTCTTAATCTGAAAAGAATCCTTGAAGCGGGTCCCTCTTGCACGTCTGCGCTGTGTCTCCGTTGTGCCGTATTCTGGACGGATGTAGCACGGTGTTCATCTGTAAAAGAGAGGAACTTAGTTGAAAAGATCGTGCGAAAATGTATGTTATATTAAATAAACAAAGTACAATTCAAAAAATGAATAAAATTGAGCTTTATTGTCTCTTGTTGTATATGCGCGGAGCCCCTTGTACGGGGGTATGCGGCTAGTAAGCCCTTGTATGTTTACGCCGGACTCGTCTAGCCATGTCCGGGGTCTGAACGACCTGTTTAGGTGCTTTGATTAGTGAAGCCGGCTTAGTGTGTGGCTGTCAAGGCGGCCGCACAATCTTCCGCGCTCAAGGAACACTCGATATTTCCCTTTAATGAGATGATGCCTCATGGACGGGCATTTTAAGTATAAGAGATGCATAATGCGGTATTGCGTTAAAGCGGTGAAAGCTTCACGTCGATGAGTGCTTGATAGCTACTTGTAAATGGGGCGATGTGGAAGGTTAGCTTTTGGCGGAAGTTATCGGGTGAGCCGAACATAACTTCTAGCAGGAGAGAGCCCGTACAATGGGCATCTGGGCCTGGCGTTACCCCTTGAAAGGAAGTGTTGCTATGGCGAATTTTTGTTGGGTCTATCCCCATTTTGCGGATTGTGTCCTGATATAGCAGGTTTAAATCACTGCCTCCGTCCATTAGGACTTGTGTGAAGTGGAGTCCGTCAATTATCGGATCTAATACCAAGGCAGTCCAGCCTGCGTTCCGGATACTTCTAGAGTAATCATGTTGGTCGAAGGTGATTGGTTGTAACAACCAGTGGCGGGACTCCTCTGCGATAGGCCGTATGGCGCGTATCTCTATAGGCGCCACTATGTTTTTCCCTTTTGTCACGTGAAGTGAGTTTACTGTTTTGACTTCTTGTGGGAAATTCTTTTGTTTTCCGGTGCTCTGCTTGTGGGTTCGTCGTCGTCCTCGCTTGGTGTGTCGAGCCCCTTGTGTTCGGCGTTGAGTTTGCCGGATTGCTTGAAGACCCAACAATCTACGTGGGTATGGTTTGCGTGCTTCCCGGAGTATCGTGGATTTGACATATCTTGTCCAAGATTTTGTTTAGGTTAGATAGCTCGTCCCTGTTATCCTTGAGGGGCAGCTTTTTCTGATTCTGCCGAGAGCTTTTGAATCCGGCGTTGACTGACATGCTCTTCGGGCGGTTTCCCTTGATCCGGCGCTGGTCCTTGCTGCGTCGCGGTTTCCCGTTTCCATCCCTAACTTCGGATGTACTTGGGTTGCTGGTATTGCATCTTGCCAACCAGCTATCCTCTCCTGCACAAAAGCGGGTCATGAGGCTTGTTAATGCGGCCATTGTTCTTGGCTTTTCTTGGCGAGGTGTCTGGTGAGCCATTCATCTCGGACGTTGTGTTTGAAAGCTGCTAAGGCTTCGGCGTCCGGACAGTCGACTATTTGGTTCTTTTTAGTAAGGAATCTGTTCCTAATTTCCGGGCTGACTCTCCGGGTTGTTGAGTTATGTGACTTAAATCGTCTGCATCCGGAGGTCGGACATAGGTCCCTTGAAAATTTGCCCGAAAAGCATCCTCGAGCTCTTCCCAACTTCCAATGGTGTTTTCGGGAAGGTTTTTAAGCCAATGCCGGGTTGGCCCTTTGAGCTTGAGGGGTAAGTATTTTATGGCGTGGAGGTCATCTCCTCTAGCCATGTGTATGTGGAGGATGTAATCCTCAATCCGAACTCGAGTGCATTGTTCCGTCGTATGCCTCTATGTTTATGGGCTTGAATCATTTGAAATTCATGATCCAGCACCTCATCGGTGAAACATAGGGGGTGTGCGGCACCCCTATATCTGGGCGTACCGTGATGTTCGGATATTTGATGTCTTGCATTGCTTACTAGAGATTGCTTTCTTGGCCCATAGATAGATCTGGCTGGGCCATCTTTTTGATGCGAATCCTTGTGCGGATCGCGTGCCGGCTTGTGTGCGGCGTCCTTTGCCGCACTATGTTGGCCATGGGGTCATTTGTCCGACCGGGTGGCTTCCTTATGTTTTGATTGCGGAGGCTCTAAGGCCTCATCATCAAATTCTGGCAGTAATTTTCGCTTCGGATAGCTCTTTGTGTGGCAACGCGCCGCGTGTTGTCTGCGGTCTTGAGTACTTTGCTCCATCTAATTACGAGTGCATCTTCCGCTGTTTTGAGCTTACATACGCTTTTTTTCAGGCTACGCTTGATGGCGACGAGCCTTTTTGGAGGTTCTTCGGTCCGGCAACTTGTCGGCATGAGGTCGTCGGACTGTTGTCTTCGCCGAGGATGGGTTGTTTATCCAAGTTGCCTGTTCGGACGGTTGCTTTCGATGGCATGTTCGTCCGCCCGGTTCGCCCTGCTCTATGGCTGGGTCTGTATGGCTGCTTTCTCTGTCGAGGTGGGGTTTGAGCGCGCTTACGCCGCCGCTTTGATTGCTTTTCGAGGGAACGATCCCTCGTTTCGTCCCTTTGTTCCTCATCGTCGTTACCTTTAGGTGTATCCACCATGTATACATCATGAGATGGGGTGGTTGTCCAGTGGCCTATAAGCGCTGGTTCCTGTTCGTCTCCTACATCGTCGTCCATACCGTCGATGTCTTCAGAGTCGAAGTCGAGCATGTCGGTTAAATCATCGACAGTGGCTACAAAGTGGGTGGTGGGTGGGCTTTGAATTTATTCTTCGTCCGCATCCCAACCTTGCCGACCATAATCCGGCCGGGGCTCTTCTGATAAAGAGAGAGACTTTAGTGAATTCAGGATGTCGCCCGAAGGCGAAGTCTTTGAAAAGATGTCCACGGCGGTGAACTCCATGACCGGCGCCCAATCGGATTCGATTGGCAGGGGCGCGGAAGGTTCGGAGTCCGGAGAAAAGTCCGACATCTTGGAGTCACGAGCTCCGCAAAGGACAAGGCTGGTGTTTGGCTCGATCTCCGTAGAGATTGCAGCCCCCGAGGCGGTGTCTAGCCACCCATCCTCGATTGGTGCAGTCGGCTCCGAGCTAGAGGTCGGAGCGGACAATCTTGACCTCATGGGCACTGCTCGGCAGCGAGCTAGATCATGCCCATCGCGACGGTCTGGCGGCGCTTGGCTGTGGCTCGAACCCGTCGAAGATCAAGTTTCCGCGGACGTCAGTCGTGTAGTTCAAACTTCCAAATCTGACCTGATGGCCAGGGGCGTAGCTTTTGATTTGCTCCAGATGGCCAAGCGAATTGGCCCGCAATGCAAAGCCGCCGAATACGAAGATCTGTCCGGGGAGAAAAGTCTCGCCCTGGACCGCATCGTTGTTGATGATCGGAGGAGCCATCGGGCCTAAGGATGACGACACAGAGGAACTCTCAATGAAAGCACCAATGTCGGTGTCAAAACCGGCGGATCTTGGGTAGGGGGTCCCGGCGTGCGTCTAGGCGGATGGTAACAGGAGACAAGGGACACGATGTTTTTACCAGTTCGGGCCCTCTCGATGGAGGTAAAAACCTACTCCTGCTTGATTAATATTGATGATATGGGTAGTACAAGAGTAGATCTACCACGAGATCAGAGAGGCTAAACCCTAGAAGCTAGCCTATGGTATGATTGTTTGTCATCCTATGGACTAAAACTCTCCAGTTTATATAGACACCGGAGAGGGCTAGGGTTACACAGAGTCGGTTACAATGGGAGGAGATCTACATATCCGTATCGCCAAGGAAAGTCCCATCCGGACACGGGACGAAGTCTTCAATCTTGTATCTTCATAGTCCAGGAGTCCGGCCAAAGGTTATAGTCCGGCCATCCAGACACCCCCTAATCCAGGACTCCCTCAGCTGGGTTCTTGTCTGAAGACTCCATGCCTATGGCGGAAGGAGCTCATCAACCTTCCGAACTGGATGCCTCAGCCTCCTCCTCCTCCTTCGGCGAGTCAGGGCACTCCGCCTCCTCCACCGCCTCCTCCTCCGGCGAGTGACGATCAGGGCACTCAGCCTCCTTCTCCGCCTGCGCCGGCGCGCCCAAGCAGACACCAACCTCCTCCTTCTCCGCCTCGCCAGCAAGGGCGGAAGTGACCCGCCGCCGCCCCGGCTGCTCCGGTGCGTCGTAGTCCTTCTCCTCCGCCTCGTAAGCAAGCACGAAAGAAGACAGCCGCAGCCGCTCCGTCTGCTCCGGCGTCTAGCAAGATCTGACCAGAGGCGGGAGGCAATCTGAGATCACGGTCCACCTCTCAAGCCTCTAGAGAAGTTACTGCACGAGATGACCGTGGAAGAAAACAAGAAGATCGTGCAAAAAGAAGTGAAGGGCTTCTTTGAAGGGCAGCAGCAGAGACATCCACCTCCGGAGGAGAAGGTAGATGCGGTGAAAGCAAAGCGCACTATCGATGCCCTGAGGAAACCACCAAAGTCTCCGCCGAAAACCAACTATGAGCGCGTTACTGAAAAGACATATCTCGAAGTGGAGCGATCGGGAAGTACTATCAGTGATCAAAGGTTAAAAGAACGACGAGCAGCTGGGAAAAAAATTGCCCAGCTCGGCGAACAAGCGAACCAATCGTGCCCCCCGCTCAATGTGTCTAGCGACATCGTAGCTAATGCTCCGGGGATGGTGCCCGGTTATAGCAATCTTGGAGATTACCTGCCCGATGATATACATTATGATTTCTTGGAGGTGGACGAACACAGATACGAGTACGGGAAGCCTCTCGTCAAAGATGAAAAATCTCTAACAACGATAATGCGAAGATTCCATAATTGGTACATGAAAACCTGCAAAGAGTCTGGGGGGACGGATACTTTGTATCTGAGAGTTAAAGAGGAGCACGACCTCGTTGGAATTGATCTGTTGACTGTTCCATTTGAGGAGTTCTTCCAGTTCTTCAATCAAAAGGCCCTCGATAAATTAACGGTCACTTGCTACCATGCGTAAGTACTACTTACATCATTAAGTCTCTATATATAGGTCAGCTCTTTCATTGCATGTATTTATAATTATCCTCACTATATTATGCAGATTGAAGATCGTCGAGTGCAGAAAAGCAGAAATGTATGATATTGAGTTCATTAACACAAATTTCATAGATGAATTTCAGGTTAAAAGAGGGCCGAAGAGGCCGAGGCCAACTTGCTCAAATCATTGTTAATAAATCAAAACAAAGATTTAATACTCTTTCCTTACAACTTCAAAGTGTTACTGTTATGTGCATATTTGGTTTCCCTTATTACTCGAGCGAGGTTATAGTAATGTAATTGATGAGTTATGCATTCGTGCGCAGCTTCCACTATATTCTCCTGGAGATTAAGCTAACTAGTAACGTCTTAGACTCGAGACGAAAAGATCCCCAGACCTATGCGTACATGACTAAAATTCTCAACAAATAAGTTCAATCGATCATTATAACACCATATCGGCAACTTTTTGTTCATTTCCTAATATCTCAAGTAATAATTATTTTCTTTGTCTTGCAGGGTTTGGAAACAGTTCACCGCAGAAGCTCCGGGACTGCCGAAGGAGCTGCGATATACATACTCGAAAGTACGTACTACTAGCTAGCTAGTTGCGCGCATCTCCCGTTGATTCTAGCTACTTTCATCAATGACATTTATAATGCTTCATTATCAGTTTGACTGACCTCTATTTCTCGTAAAGTGCTTGTGGCAGGAACAAGGGAATGATTACTGTGGATACTACGTGTGTGAGTTCATCTACAATGCGACTTGCAAAGATAAGCGGGGCTACTGTAAAAGACAATATGAAGTGCGTAAGCAATAATGTTCATAATTTCATTTTATTACACCATCATTTCTGTTGAGTTTCAGTCGTATATATATATTAACCCCCTTACTCAAATTAGACGTGGCAGATGCGGAATGAACTCCTACCACAAGATCGCATGAAAGCAATTCAAGAGGAATTGGCGGGATTCTTTCTTGACCACGTCATCAATAAAGCCGGAGAATACCATGTGGAAGTTGAGTTCAAATGCTAGGGGATTGTAAGAGATCTTACATATTGTATATGTATGTAGCCAGTAGCGTCGGATAGATAATACGAAAACTTGTTGTTCGACCAATCTCTCAGAGAATGAGAGGTCGATCACTTCTCTCGGTATGCATGACGAACTTCTGTACTTAATGGTTTCCTTCATTTTCTTACTAGCTAGCGTGTCGACGTATAGTACGTACCGTCGACCAAGCACGGAGATAAGAGAGGACACTTCTCTCTATTAATTAATTAGCTACCTAACACAATATATGAAACACCTTAATTAACCATACAAAACCCCCAAATCCACCACCCCTTCAGAAAAAAAAAAACCCTAGCCCGGGCGCGTGGATGCCTATTGATCCCGGTTGGTGCCACGGTTTGTTTGGTTTGGGAACGAAGTGAAATGTCATGGTTCCATTCCACTAGAATGAGTCGGTTCCGATCTTGTGTTTGGTATTGTCAATTTTAAGGAATGTAATGGTTACATCTTGGTGTTTGGTTTGGTTTGGTGGAATGGAATGGATTTGTTTATCTCTCCCCTGGTTTGCTTGTGATTATGTATATATATAGTGAACTTTGACATCAACACAAACAAGCCATATATATAGAAGCAAGAAAAAAGTTCACAACAAACACATCAATCAAATACTGCTAAAAGATTTTTTTTAATGATAAACATTGAACTGGAATTTAGTCAATCAAAACAGCTGAATGAATTGGCACACACATATGATAGAGATTATGCTGAATCAAACAAGAGCTGTGCACGAACTGAATTGGATTTTAGTCAACCAAATACGGCTGATCTCAACAAGACAAAGGTTGAGAAGGAAGCACGCGCGTACGGGGAGCTCCATGGCCTCCAGTACAGGCACATGCGTAGAGAACCCCGAGTACGGAGCACTTCCACACGGTGCACGAGGCCGCACAGCTGCGCGTACTTGTCTGGTATGCTTGGCGCCGCCGCTCGCCGCTCTCCTCCATCCACGATGGCCGCCTCCCGGTGCACGAGGCCGCACAGGAGCTGCGCGTACATCTCTGGTACGGACCTACGCAGCCGCTCGCCTCCATCCAGCGCCGCCGTCTCTTGATTCCAGCCGCGGCTGTCTATCGATGCCCACCGCCGCTCACCTCCATACAGCACCGCCGTCTCTCGATGCCCGCCGCCGCTCACCTCCATCCAGCGCCGCCGTCTCGATGCCCGCCGCCTCTTGCCTCCATCCAGAGCTGTCGTCTCGTTGCCCGCCGTCGCTCGCCTTCCTCCAAAGCCGCATGTTGCTACCTGCGGCCGCTCGTGTCTAGAAAGGGAGAGGCAATAGGGTTGCGGGAGTGCGTGGAGAACGACCGGTTCCGTGTGGTTCGCTCGATTCGGAGGTACGAGCGCATTCCGCATCTGAGAGGGATATTCGGTTCCTGGGAACCAGTTGGTTACCGTTCCAGGTGTATACCAAACACTAGAACGAGGCCTAGGGACGGGTCCGACCCGTGACACTGCAACCAAACACACCCAGGGCTTCCTGCCTAGGCTCGCAACACCGGCCACGTGGAGGCCCATCTGTCCCGGTTAATATAAAAACCGGGACTAAAGGCTTAGGCATTAGTAACGACCCTTTAGTCCTGGTTCCTCAACCGGGACAGATGGGCCTTATGAACCGGGACAAATGGCCCTTTTTCTACTAGTGGCTGGTGTTTTTCCTACAACCATTGCTACAAACTGCAACCAACCGGTGACAAGAGAAAGACATGTTGTCGGCGAGCACGAAACCAAGGACGAGCACGGGCGGGGCACAGGTGGAGGGTGTCGCCGCCCAGGTGGAGGGTGAGCGCGGCAACACGCGAGATTGGGGGTGGGGTGGGGAGCTTCGCGAACCCTTTTTTTTTTTTTTTGCTAGATCCAACGGTCAGTGTGACTGGTGTCGGGCGGCTAGCACGACCGTTGGAAATTTGGGCCGGCCGGCCGGCCAGCGCCTAGCACTGCCCAATCCATGTTTTAGTTGGTATATTTCTTTTTATTTCCACGCTTGGGCGAACCCCGTTTATATAGTTGCCATTACACCACGCGATCTACTCCAGCGGTACAACGGTTAACCTCCCGATTCCCGTGTGGTGTTTTGTCGACCGTGTGCCGGCCTGGTCGAGTTGTGCTTGTGCAAGCACCTGTCCGGCTCCCGGACAATGTAAATCTCATCTCCGGCGCTCCCGTACATGTCCTGGTTCCTGTGCCATCTCCACAGAGCGTGCGTCTCGTTCTTCACCTGCGTGAACCAATTGCGTCGTCTCACATCGGTCAAACGAACCATATATCTAGCTGGTCAGAATTCTCTTCGATCTTGTTTTCCTCGTACGTACGTACCTCGAGGATGCCGTGGCCGAAGCTGCTCTCCCGGTAGGCGCTGTAGTCCGGCTGCCGGTCCCAGCAGAACCTGCCGGCGGCCGGGCCGGACGTGAAGTTGGAGGCGCAGAAGCCGCCGATGAAAGCGTTGGGCTTGGGCCGCGGGTCCGGGCAGTGCCCCGGCTCGTCGGCGTGGGTGGTGGCCATCTTCTCGCGGTTCCCGCCGTCGCCCACCGAGATGTGCACGGCGCCGCACGGGTCCAGCGTGTAGTTGAACACCCGGTTGGAGCGCTCGTACGCGTGCACCTGCATCACAGCAAGCAACTGATCACTCTCAGCCGCTTGCCAATGCCCAGAGAATGGAGGTGTCGGAGGGTGTGATTGATACATACATGGCCGGTGAAGGCGATGTCGAGGCCGTGGGAGTAGAGCAGCTCCTCCATGGCCACTCTCATGCACTCCACCTCCCTGTAGTGAGCCTTGTAGGTGGTGTACCATGGCGCGTGCCAGCCGGCGACCAGCCACGGCGTCACCGACCTGTCCACCTTCGCCAGGTCCTTCTCCAGCCATCTGTACTGCTCCCCTGACTTGCCGTAGTCGGCGTAGGCGCCGAGCATGACGAAATGGATCCCGCCGGCGTCGAACGAGTAGTAGAACGGGGAGAAGGACCCGCTCTCCGTCGACGGGAACGCGAACCGGGAGCGGTAGGCCGCGAACGTCTTGTTGCCGATCTGCTCCTCTATCTCATGGTTCCCCTCCACCACCATCATCGGCGTCCTCGAGGTCACCGCCTCCATGTACCTTCCCCAGTAGTCCCACCGCGGCTGGTACGTCTCGTGGATGGGCGTGGACTTGCCGAACGCGCACGAGTAGCAGTCCGCTCCGGTGCCGTTGGTGAGGTACAGGTTGGCGTAGCTGACGTCGCCGAGGAGGAGGACCAGGTCCGGCCGGTTGCTCACCATGTGGTCCACGGTCGAGGTGGTGTTGTACGTGAGCCCGAGGTCTCCCACCACGGCGATCCTCCCCGGGTAGTTCCGCGGCCCCACCGCCGGCATCGTCCGGAACGCGTGGACGGCGCTCATCGCCCCCGGGATGCCCGGGTCGCCGCACTGGTAGTAGTACTTCGTCCCAGGCTCAAGCCCTGCATGCAGATTTTTATATTTCATTGCACTCCAAAAAAAATGCAAAAAAAATGATTGTGGAACAGGGGATCAACGAACGACGGCGGTCACCTTGGAGGCGGACGTGGTGGATGATGCCGGAGGTGTAGTTGTGGAGGCCCTCGAAAGGGTAGAGCTGGCTGTACACGAGCGCGTCGCCGGTGGCCTGGCGAACCAAAGAATCGGCGGCGAGCCCGTAGCGCACGACGCTGGCGACCGTGCCGGGGTCCAGCGGCTTGACGGTGCCGCCCATCTGGAATTCCCCTGCGGAACCAAGAATCAATGCCATCCAATCCAAGAATCAGAGTCCGGTGAGCAGCTTACTATACCGGTGATCCAGGAGACCCAGGCAGAGGTGGGAGCGGCGGAGAGCGCGACGGCGATCTGCTCGGGAGCCCAGCCCGTGGCCCGGCGCTGCACCCGGGGGTCCGTGTCCGGCAGGTCCACCGTGTGGCCCCTGTCTTCCCGCAGCGCCACCGTGACCGGCCGTGACGGGCCCGTGAGCGTCGACGCCGGCTCAGCAGCCGCCGCCACCGCCGCCGCGAGCAGCAGCAGCAGCCGCAGCGACCCCCACCGCATATTGTTGCTTGGCATTGACAGAATTGGGATGCCTTTGGCAGGAAACATATATGAATCGGGCAGAGGAGGCTGGGAGCCGGAAGTGGAACTCGGTGGGTCTTCGTCCATCGTCTGGAACCTGCCGCCCATCTTGGACCGCCAAGATAATAAACGAGCAAACTTTGCCGCCTGCGCTTTGGTGCCTTGTGAACGTGCTAGCCAAGTTTGGACTTTGGCCACCTTCGTCCCATGCATGACTCATGTTCTACAAAATGTAGCTTGAAACTAGAGCGCAAAGCAACAAAAAATGCAGCTATGGCTCGTCAACAAAAGTTCAAGCCGGTTAATAAGGTCTAAAAACGATCAACACATATATCCAACTCAATTAACAGGGTTAATAGAAGTCCAAACAAAATTGCATGGTCAACAAATAAAAGGAGAAGGCAAAAATGAAAGGTCAAAGTCAACATTGAAATCACTCTTGTTTTCCTTCCATAATCCTAGGCAGCTAGACCCCTCCAGACTTCACCGGTGACTCCGTGGATTTGCCTCCCCTCTGCCTACCGCTCCGCGGTCGGTGGCGCGGACGAGAATCCCGATGCCTTCGCTCCGGTTAGTAGTTTAGGTTAGGTTTGGTTCTCTTTAATGAAAATCGGAAGGGGAAAGCCCTTCTTTTATCAAAAAGTTTAGGTTAGTTTTTTTAGTCCTCGTAAGTGCGGCCTTCGGGTGGATGGCAGGGCTTCTTCTTCGAGTTTGTCTTCCGGACTCCGATCCTCCTCGAGTTCACCCGTCTGGATGTAGTTGACGGAGCTCCAACATAGATTCTTGTTGTCTTCTTGGGGCGGTGAGGTTAGGGTTTTTTTGTCATGTGGCGAGATTTGGTGTCAGATGCTTCATATCTATGCAAGTGTTCAACTGCAACGGCTGCGACTCCAGAGCGTTGGTCTTAGGGGTACGTGCGTGAAGACTTCCCGGCTGTCATTGACAAGGTCAAGGCGGCTCCGGTGGTGCGCCAGCAGCTTATTCTGGCGGCAGTGGTGGTCGTTCGTTGGTCTCGGAATCTCGATGTAGATTTTATTATGTTTGAGATACTTTGTACCTCCGATGAATTTTTATAATAGATCTAATCCTTTTCGCAAAAAAGAGTCAACAATGAAGTCTAGAAGAAAATGAGCCCAAATCTAAATGAGGCCCAACTAGCTAAAAGGTCCATTCACACATGGATGAAAATGATTAATGTACCATCCCCTTGTTAGAGTCTGAACCAAAATGGAGCTCTCCCGTTCGTTTGGATTATGGACCGTTCGATCAATCTTCCTGACGCGTAATGGCCGTCGGATCTCTGGTGGATCTGCATCGGCCGTCCGATCAAGCGGCGTTCAATCCTCGCCGTCCGGTCAAAACGAGACATTGCAATGCCCGGTCATGCCATCACAGCGTAAATAGCCTCACTTGGCCAGGCATTTAAATCATTTCACGCACCGGAGGTATAAAAAGGGCGGCTCCCATGGAGATAACCCTAGCTGGCTCCTCTCCCACTCGCGCCGCTCCCTGTCCTCTTCCTCACGCCCCGATTCTCTCTCCCCCATCCAAACCCTAGCCCGCGCCCACCTCCTGCCCGCCATGCCGCCGCCGCTTGGCACCCATCGACGACCCGTCTTCCTGTCACATGCAGCCTTTGCTCCGCCCCGCCCCGAGGCACGCCCCTCTCCTTCGTCCTCTCCCCGTCGTGCTCCTGTCCTCCCCGCCTCGCCGTTCTTCTCCTGCCGCCCATCTGGCCGCCGCCGCTCTCCCCACCGAGCTGGCCGCTGCCCCTCTCCCCGCCGAGCTGGGCGCCCTCCCCGCCGAGCCGGCCCCCACCGCTCTCCCCGTCGAGCTCGGTCGCCGCCGCCGCCTCGTCCTTTCCTCCCCCTATGCTCGATAGGACCGCGGGCCGCCGCCCCACCATACGATACGATGTGGGAGTGCAACCTCGACGCCTCCTCCGCCTAGCCGTGTGACTCAAGACGGCAAGATCCAGCCGTGGCGGCCGAGATTCAACTCGTTGGCACGCTCCTCTGCCCTTCCTGAGGGCCAACGAAGAAGTTGGCGTGCGTGTGGCCATCCCTCCCGGCGTGGTGGTGGACGAAGCAGAGGCACGTCTCCAGCAAGGTCATCATGTCTCCCTCCGGATCCCTGCTGGCTGACGGCGAGGTGGTGCAACACGCTCCATCCTACAGCACCAACTGCGCCACCGCCTTGCTCCTCCTAAGGTAAGCCCGCTTCTCCATAGTTTCTTCCCATGTGTCCTTCGGATTTGCTTGTTAATGCTATGCTGGATTGGAAATTCGTGTTTTCTTAATTGTAGAGCCTGATGAAATTTGTGGTTTCTTAATTACAGAATTAGGTGAAATTTGTGGTTTCTTAATTGCTTAATTTCTACCTCAGCATGACTTGGATTGCGGGCATATACATGAGTATGAAGCAAGAACTATGCTCTAAGAAAGTGTGCTAGCATCTGGACATCTGGCCGATTGTTTAGTAGCTGCAAAAGTTTAGGAATTTCAGCTAGGGCATAAAAGGCAGGAAGTAAGGAAAGAACTGTGTGTGCTGCAACTGTATAAGATGTGTGAGCTGGATGCATTGTCAGGTGACCAACTTGAATTGTTTTTACGGCTCATATTTAAATCCCATGTTTTTGTGAATTTTGTATAGATTCAGGCTTCCCTCTTGGTTGATTTGTCAGGTCAATCAAAATGATGAGACTGTCTCGAGTGATTCCTCCCCTTCCAAGGTAACACTGCATGTTTTCATCTACAAGCTTACACTCTTATACAAAGTGACCAAACAACTGAAATATCATGTGTTGAGTTTACACAATCATGTAATCTAGAATGTTGCTAATGGTTTGTATTTTTCCATTTTGTGGCAGATGACTCGGTGGTCTTCTTTCTCGCTTGCTTCTTGGGCGCCCGATCTAATGCAGGCGAGCACACCCGATGGTGGATGAGGAGATCTGGCATGAACCATGCACCGGGAGGAGCTCAACTTCTGTTGCCTCTGCACGCCCCAGGTATAGCAGATCCTACTCCTTACCTTTTTTTCAATAGACTAGGATGAACACCCACGGCTCAGTCTGGGTTCGTAAATTGTGTTTTCCTCTCCAATATGCTCTCTTTATGCTTCAAGTGATTCGACTTGGATTTTTGCTTCTTATTGATTTGCAAGTTATACTAACTGAACTTCAGTTATCAAGAGTGTCACATATTTAGAAGCTGAGTGGGGAGAGAGGCTGGGGCAAAAAGCAAAAGTATGTGCTTCCTATTGCATCATGACTATGATTTCCCTCTACAACCGAGCATACCACTGTCTATATATGAATATTTAGTAGAGGAGTGCATAGCTTTGTTGTTGTCTATATCACGGTATTAGTGAGCGGATGAATTGATTATATGAATATTTAGTAGAGGAGTGCTACCACGTGTAGTTCTCGGGGCAGCCGAGGCACTTTCGACATTTCACGTTCTTGCCCACATCTTTGTTGATTCATGTAGTAATATGGCTTAAGGTTGCAACTTAGCTTCCTCCATCTATTGCTTTGCTTAGTTAAATTTTTGGGACAACACAAATATAGGTGTGCTTATATTATGTGTACTTTCTTTAGACAAATTTATAGAGGAAGGCATCATCTTTTTCTGATAAATTGTTTCATGTGCAGAACAATCAGCACATGTTTTAACAAGGCCAACAGAATATGATGTAGTCATGAATAGGTTGATGATTCTGCCTAAAATATTGAGATCTTGAATCCTATTACCATTTTTCTTCATTTCTTCTTTTGGGTCGGCGGGTAAGCTAATTAGGCTATTTTCCCTTTTATCTATTTCTGCAACTGGATTCTTTGAAGGATTTGAACAGAGTTCATTGTGGGAACCTGAAACCTACTACCATGTCTCCACTTTCATGCAGTGGGCTTGACTGGATCATATGGTTTTCTCTTGAAGATTCCCTCATACCAGCTACTACCCTGCTCCTCTCCTACCATGGCACATCAAGGCACCTCTTCCTCTCCTGTGAAAGTAATCAAGGCCATCCCACACGACATCCCTGGGGCTAATTTCCATTTCGGAATTAAGTGTGAGTTCTCTACGGGCAACAAAATCTATCATCTATCTCCTGTGTTATCTCCTGTGCTAATTTCCATTTCAAAACATGCATCAAAGATCTTGTTGGGGAACGTAGCAGAAATTCAAAATTTTCTACGCATCACCAAGATCAATCTATGGAGTAATCTAGCAACGAGGGAAAGGGGAGTGCATCTACATACCCTTGTAGATCGCTAAGCGGAAGCGTTGCAAACAGCGGATGAAGGAGTCGCATCGTGGCGATTCAGATCGCGGTTGATTCCGATCTAAGCGCCGAACAACGGCGCCTCCGCGTTCAACACACATGCAGCCCGGTGACGTCTCCCATGCCTTGATCCAGCAAAGAGAGAGGGAGAGGTTGAGGAAGACTCCATCCAGCAGCAGCACGACGGCGTGGTGGTGGTGGAGGAGCGCGGTACTCCAGCAGGGCTTCCTCAAGCACTACGAGAGACGAGAAGGGAAAGGGGTAGGGCTGCGCCAAGAGGGAGAGGTTCTCGCGTGTATGGCAGCCCCAAAACCCCCACTATTTATAGGAGGAGGGGAGGTGGCTGGGCCCCCATCTAGGGTTCCCACCCTAGGGGTGCGGCAGCCCTAGATGGGACTTGGAGGGGGCGGCCAACAGGGGGAGAGAGGGAGTGCGCCCTAGGGTGGGCCTTTAGGCCCATCTAAGCCTAGGGTTTCCCCTCTCCCCTCCTAGCTGCGCCTTGGGCCTTGGTGGGAGGCGCGCTAGCCCAATCTGGGGCTGGTCCCTTTCCACACTAGGCCCATGCAAGCCTCTGAAGGAAATATGCCCTAGAGGCAATAATAAAGTTATTATTTATTTCCTTATATCATGATAAATGTTTATTATTCATGCTAGAATTGTATTAACCGGAAACATAATACATGTGTGAATACATAGACAAGCAGTGTCACTAGTATGCCTCTACTTGACTAGCTCGTTAATCAAAGATGGTTATGTTTCCTAACCATAGACATGAGTTGTCATTTGATTAACGGGATCACATCATTAGGAGAATGATCGATTGACATGACCCATTCCGTTAGCCTAGCACTTGATCGTTTAGTATGTTGCTATTGCTTTCTTCATGACTTATACATGTTCCTATAACTATGAGATTATGCAACTCCGTTCTGGAGGAACACTTTGGGTACTACCAAACGTCACAACGTAATCGGGTGATTATAAAGGAGTACTACAGGTGTCTCCAAAGGTACTTGTTGGGTTGGCGTATTTGAGATTAGGTTTTGTCACTCCGATTGTCGGAGAGGTATCTCTGGGCCTTCTCGGTAATACACATCATATAAGCCTTGCAAGCATTACAACTCATGAGTTAGTTGTGAGATGATGTATTACGGACTGCGTAAAGAGACTTACCGGTAACGAGATTGAACTAGGTATTGGATACCGACGATCGAATCTCGGGCAAGTAACATACCGATGACAAAGGGAACAACGTATATTGTTATGCGGTCTAACCGATAAAGATCTTCGTAGAATATGTAGGAACCAATATGGGCATCCAGGTCCCGCTATTGGTTATTGACCGGAGATGTGTCTCGATCATGTCTACATTGTTCTCGAACCGTAGGGTCCGCACGCTTAAGGTTTCGATGACGGTTATATTATAAGTTTGTGTATTTTGATGTACCGAAGGTTGTTCGAGTCCCGGATATGATCACGGACATGACGAGGAGTCTCGAAATGGTCGAGACATAAAGATTTATATATTGGACGGATATATTTGGACACCGGAAAGGTTAGGGAAGTTTGGAGCTCCGGGAGGTTATCGGAACCCCGGGAGGTATATGGGCCTTATTGGGCCCATGTAGGAGGAAGGAGAAGGAACAAGGGAGGCGCCCCCAAGCCCAATCCGACTGGGGAGGGGGCGGCCCCCTTTCCTTACTCCTTCCCCCTCTTCCTATTTCTACTACTAGTACTACTTCCTAAATACTAGTACTCTTTCCTTCCCCCTCCAAATAAGATAAGGAAAAGAGAGGGAAACCTACTTGGAGTAGGTTTCCCCCTCCCTTGGTGCGCCCCCCACTTGGGCCGGCCACCTCCTCCTCCCCTCCTTTATATACGGGTGAGGGGGGCACCCTAGAACACACAAGTTGATCCTTGAGATCGTTCCTTAGCCGTGTGCGGTGCCCCCCTCCACCATATTCCACCTCGGTCATATCGTAGCGGTGCTTAGGCGAAGCCTGCGTCGGTGAAACATCAAGATCGTCACCACGCCGTCGTCTTGTGGAACTTCTTCTCCCGGAGCTTTCTTTGGATCGGAGTCCGTGGAGCGTCATCGAGCTGAGCGTGTGCCAAGAACTTCGAGGCGCCGAATGCTTGGCTGGGATCGGCTGGATCGTGAGGAGAACGTACGACTACTTCCTCTACGTCATCATCGAATCGGAGGTGCCGGAGTAACGGCGCTGGGATCGGCAGGATCGCGAGGAGAACGTACGACTACTTCCTCTACGTTGTGATCGCTTCCGCTTACGGTCTACGAGGGTACGTAGACAACACTCTCCCTCTCGTTGCTATGCCATCACCATGGTCCCGTGTGTGCGTAGGAAATTTTTGAAATTACTGCGTTCCCCAACGGTGGCATCCGAGCCTGGTTTTATGCGTTGATGTCATATGCACGAGTAGAACACAAGTGAGTTGTGGGCGATACAAGTCATACTGCCTACCAGCATGTCATACTTTGGTTCAGCGGTATTGTGAGATGAAGCGGCCCGGACCGACATTACGCGTACGCTTACGCGAGACTGGTTTTCACCGTTCTGAGCACTCGTGCTTAAAGGTGGCTGGCGGGTGTCTGTCTCTCTCACTTTAGTTGAACTGAGTGTAGCTACGCCCGGTCCTTGAGAAGGTTAAGCGGAGTCTATTTGACGAAGTATCGTTGTGGTTTTTGATGCGTAGGTAAGAACGGTTCTTGCTCGACTGTAGCAGCCACGTAAAACTTGCAACAACAAAGTAGAGGACGTCTAACTTGTTTTTGCAGGGCATGTTGTGATGTGATATGGTCAAGACGTGATGCTATATTTTATTGTATGAGATGATCATGTTTTGTAACCGAGTTATCGGCAATGGCAGAGCCATATGGTTGTCGCTTTATTGTATGAAATGCAACGCCCTGTAATTGCTTTACTTTATCACTAAGCGGTAGCGATAGTCGAGAAGCAATAGATGGCGTGGCGACAACGATGCTACGATGGAGATCAAGGTGTCGGCGCGGTGACGATGGTGATCATGATTGCTTCGGAGATGGAGATCATAAGCACAAGATGATGATGGCCATATCATATCACTTATATTGATTGCATGTGATGTCTATCCTTTATGCATCTTTTTTGCTTTGATTGACGGTAGCATTTTAAGATGATCTCTCACTAAAATTATCAAGTAGTGTTCTCCACGAGTATGCACCGTTGCCAAAGTTAAATCGTGCCGAGACACCACGCGTGATGATCGGGTGTGATAAGCTCTCGTCCATCTACAACGGGTGCAAGCCAGTTTTGCACCTTGAGAATACTCGAGTTATACTTGACGAGCCTAGCATATGCAGATATGGCCTCGGAACACGGAGACCGAAAGGTCGGCGTGAATCATATAGTAGATATGATCAACATAAGATGTTCACCATTGAAAACTACTCCATCTCACGTGATGATCGGTTATGGTTTAGTTGATTTGGATCACGTGATCACTTAGATGACTAGAGAGATGTCTGTCTAAGTGGGAGTTCTTAAGTAATATGATTAATTGAACTTAAATTTATCATGAACTTAGTACTGATAGTATCTTGCTTGTCTATATACATTTTGTAGATAGATGGCTCGTCTTTGTTGTTCCGTTGAATTTTAATGCGTTCCTTGAGAAAGCAAAGTTGAAAGATGATGGTAGCAATTACACGGACTGGGTCCGTAATCGAGGATTATCCTCATTGCTGCCTGTAAGAGTTACGTCCTGGATGCACCGCTAGGTGCCAGACTTCTTCTTGATACTGGCCCGGCGACGTTAAGAACGTCTGGCGAGCAAAGGCGATGACTACTCTATAGTTCGATGTGCCATGCTTTACGGCTTAGAACCGGGTCTTCAACGACGTTTTGAAAGTCGTGGAGCATATGAGATGTTCCAAGAGTTGAAGTTGATATTTCAGCAGAATGCGGATTGAGAGATATGAAGTCTCCAATAAGTTCTATAGCTGCAAAATGGAGGAGAATGGGTGCATCGGTGAGCACATACTCAGAATATGCAGGTATTACAATCACTTGACTCAAGCGGGAGTTGATCTTAGGATGATTGTGTCATTGACAGAATTCTTCAATCACTACCGCCAAGCTACAAAGGCTTCGTGATGAACTATAATATGCAAGGGTTAGTAAAGACTATGCTCGAGCTCTTCGCAATCTTTGAAAGCTGCGGAGGTAGAAATCAAGAAGGAGCATCAAGTGTTGATGGTCAATAAGACCACTAGTTTCAAGAAGAAAGGCAAAGGGAAGAAGAAGGGGAACTTCAAGAAGAACAGCAAACAAGTTCTTTGCTCAAGTGAAGAAACCCAAGTCTGGACCTAAACACAATCGAGTGCTTCTCTGCAAGCGGTAGTCCTTTGGAAGCGGAACTGCCCCAAGTATTTGGCGGATAAGAAGGATGGCAAGGTGAACAAAGGTATATGTGATATACATGTTATTGATGTGTACCTTACTAGAGCTCATGATAGCACTTTGGTTATTTGATCTTGGTTACATTGCTAATATTTGCAACTCGAAGCAGGGACTACTGATTGCGAACAACGGCAAAGGACGAGGTGACGATGCGCGTGGGAAATGGTTCCAAAGTCGATGTGATCGCGGTCGGCACGCTACCTCTACATCTACCTTCGGGATTAGTTTTAGACCTAAATAATTGTTATTTGGTGCGGCGTTAAGCATGAAAATTATATCTGGATCTTGTTTGATGCGAGACGGTTATTCATTTAAATCAGAGAATAAAGGTTGTTCTATTTATATGAATAATATCTTTTATGGTCACGCACCCTTGAAGAGTGGTCTATTTTTAATGAATCTCGATAGTAGTGATACACATATTCATAATGTTGAAACCAAAAGATGCAGAGTTGATAATGATAGTGCGAACTTATTTGTGGCATTGCCGTTTAGGTCATATCGGTATAAAGCGCATGAAGAAACTCCATCTTGATGGACTTTTGGAGTCACTTGATTATGAATCACTTGGCACTTGCGAACCGTGCCTCATGGGCAAGATGACTAAAACCCGTTCTCGGTACAACGGAGAGAGCAACAGATTTGTTGGTAATCATACATTCTGATGTATGTGGTCCAATGTTTATTGAGGCTCGCGGCGGATATCGTTATTTTCTCACCTTCACAGATGGTTTGAGCAGATATGGGTATATCTTCTTAATGAAACATAAGTCTGAAACATTTGAAAAGTTCAAAGAATTTCTGAGTTAAGTTGAAAATCATCGTAATAAGAAAATAAAGTTTCTTCGATCTGATCGTGGAGGCAAATATTTGAGATTCTGAGTTTGGTCTACATTTGAAGCGATGCGGAATAGTTTAGCAACTCACGCCACCGGAACACCACAGCGCAATGGTGTGTCCGAACGTCGTAATCGCACTTTACTAGATATGGTGCGATCTATGATGTCTCTTCTGATTTACCGCTATCGTTTTGGGGTTATGCTCTTGAGACGGCCGCATTCACGCTGAATAGAACACCATCAAAATCCGTTGAGACGACGCCTTATGAACTGTGGTTTAGCAAGAAACCAAAGTTGTCGTTTCTTAAAATTTGGGGATGCGATGCTTATGTGAAAAAGCTTCAACCTGATAAGCTCGAACCTAAATCGGAGAAATGTGTCTTAAGGAGACAGTTGGGTACACCTTCTATCACAGATCCGAAGGCAAGACATTTGTTGCTAAGAATGGATCCTTTCTAGAGAAGGAGTTTCTCTCGAAAGAAGTGAGTGGGAGGAAAGTAGAACTTGATGAGGTAGCTGTACCTTCTCCCTTATTTGAAAGTAGTTTATCACGAAAACCCGGTTTACTGCGACATCTACACCAAATAGTGAGGAAGTTGATGATGTTGATCATGAAACTTGAGATCAAGTTACTCTGAGAACCTCGTAGATCAACCAGAATAAAATCCGCACTGAGTGGTACGGCAATCCTGTTCGGAAGTCATGCTACTAGATCATGATGAACCTACGAACTATGAAGAAGCGATGGTGAGCCCAGATTCATAAAATGGCTTGAGGCCATGAAATCCGAGATGGGATCCATGTATGAAAACAAAGTGTGGACTTTGGTTGACTTGCCCGAGGGTCGGCAAGCAATAGAAAACAAGTGGATCTTCAAGAAGAAGACCGACGGCGGTAATATTGCTGTCTACAAAGCTCGACTTGTCGCAAAGGGTTTTCGACAAGTTCAAGGGGTTGACTACGATGAGACTTTCTCACCCGTGGCGATGCTTAAGTCTGTCCGAATCATGTTAGCAATTGCCGCATTTTATGATTATGAAATTTGGCAAATGGATGTAAAGACCGCATTCTGAATGGGTTTACGGAAGAAGAGTTGTATATGATGCAACCAAAAGGTTTTATCGATCCAAAGGGAGCTAACAAAGTGTGCAAGCTCCAATGATCCATTTATGGACTGGTGCAAGCATCTCGGAGTTGGAATAAGCGCTTTGATAGTGTGATCAAAGCATTTGGGTTTATCTGAGACTTACGGAGAAGCTTTGTATTTACAAGAAAGTGAGTGGGAGCTCTGTAGCATTTACGATATTATATGTAGATGACATATTACCGATCGGAAATGATATAGAATTCTGGATAGCATAAAGGGATACTTGAACAAGAGTTTTTCGATGAAAGACCTTGGTGAAGCTGCTTACATATTAGGCATCAAGATCTATAGAGATAGACCAAGGCGGCTTAATTGGACTTTCACAAAGCACATACCTTGATAAAGTTTTGAAGAAATTCAAAATGGATCGAGCAAAGAAAGGTTTTTACGTATTACAAGGTGTGAGATTGAGTCGGACTCAATGCCCGACCACGGCAGAAGATAGAGAGAAAATGAAAGATGTTCCTATGCTTCAGCCATAGGCTCTATCATGTATGCAATGTGTACCAGACTGACGTATGCTTAGGCTGTAAGCTTGGCGGGGAAGGTACCAAAGTAATCGAGAGTGGATCCTTTGGATAGCGGTCAAGAACATCTGAAATACACGAAAAGGACTAAGGATATGTTTCTCGTATATGGAGGTGACAAAGAGCTAGTCGTAAATGGTTACGTCGATGCAAGCTTTGACATCGATCCGGACGATTCTAAATCGCAAACCGGATACGTGTTTTTGTTAAGCGGTGGAGTGTCGGTTGGTGCAGTTCTAAACAAAGCGTCGTGGCGGGATCTACATGTGAAGCGGAGTACATAGCTGCTTGGAAGCAGCAAATGAAGAATGCGGATGAAAGAGTTCATTTCCGATCTAGGTGTTATACCTAGTGCATCGGGACCAATGAAGATCTTCTGTGACAATCTTTGGTGCAATTGCCTTGGCAAAGGAATCCAGATCTCACAAGAGGACCAAGCACATCAAGAGACGCTTCAATTCCATTCGGGACCAAGTCCAAGTGGGAGACATAGAGATTTGCAAAGTACATACGGATCTGAACATTGCAGACCCGTTGACTAAGCCTCTTCCACGAGCAAAACATGATCAACACCAAGACTCCATGGGTGTTAGAATCATTACTGAATGAACTAGATTATTGACTCTAGTGCAAGTGGGAGACTGAAGGAAATATGCCCTAGAGGCAATAATAAAGTTATTATTTATTTCCTTATATCATGATAAATGTTTATTATTCATGCTAGAATTGTATTAACCGGAAACATAATACATGTGTGAATACATAGACAAACAGAGTGTCACTAGTATGCCTCTACTTGACTAGCTCGTTAATCAAAGATGGTTATGTTTCCTAACCATAGACATGAGTTGTCATTTGATTAACGGGATCACATCATTAGGAGAATGATCTGATTGACATGACCCATTCCGTTAGCCTAGCACTTGATCGTTTAGTATGTTGCTATTGCTTTCTTCATGACTTATACATGTTCCTATAACTATGAGATTATGCAACTCCGTTTACGGAGGAACACTTTGGTACTACCAAGCGTCACAACGTAATCGGGTGATTATAAAGGAGTACTACAGGTGTCTCCAAAGGTACTTGTTGGGTTGGCGTATTTCGAGATTAGGTTTTGTCACTCCGATTGTCGGAGAGGTATCTCTGGGCCTTCTCGGTAATACACATCATATAAGCCTTGCAAGCATTACAACTAATGAGTTAGTTGTGAGATGATGTATTACGGAACGAGTAAAGAGACTTACCGTAACGAGATTGAACTAGGTATTGGATACTGCGATCGAATCTCGGGCAAGTAACATACCGATGACAAAGGGAACAAGCATTATATTGTTATGCGGTCTGACCGATAAAGATCTTCGTAGAATATGTAGGAACCAATATGGGCATCCAGGTCCGCTATTGGTTATTGACCGGAGATGTGTCTCGGTCATGTCTACATTGTTCTCGAACCGTAGGGTCCGCACGCTTAAGGTTTCGATGGCGGTTATATTATAAGTTTGTGTATTTTGATGTACGAAGGTTGTTCGAGTCCCGGATATGATCACGGACATGACGAGGAGTCTCGAAATGGTCGAGACATAAAGATTTATATATTGGACGGATATATTTGGACAGGAAAGGTTCCGGGAAGTTTGGAGCTCAGGAGGTTACTGGAACCCCGGAGGTATATGGGCCTTATTGGGCCCATGTAGGAGGAAGGAGAAGGAACAAGGGAGGCGCGCCCAAGCCCAATCCGATTGGGGAGGGGGTGGCCCCCTTTCCTTTCTCCTTCCCCTCTTCCTATTTCTACTACTAGTACTACTTCCTAAATACTAGTACTCTTTCCTTCCCCCTCCAAATAAGATAAGGAAGAGAGGGAAACCTACTTGGAGTAGGTTTCCCCTCCCTGGTCGCGCCCCACTTGGGCGGCCACCTCCTCCTCCCCTCCTTTATATACTGGTGAGGGGCACCCTAGAACACACAAGTTGATCCTTGAGATCGTTCCTTAGCCGTGTGCGGTGCCCCCCTCCACCATATTCCACCTCGGTCATATCGTAGCGGTGCTTAGGCGAAGCCCTGCGTCAGTGAAACATCAAGATCGTCACCACGCCTGCCGTCGTCTTGTGGAACTTCTTCTCCCGGAGCTTTGCTTTGGATCGGAGTCCGTGGAGCGTCATCGAGCTGAACGTGTGCCAAGAACTCGGAGGCGCCGAGTAACGTTCTTTGGGATCGGCTGGATCATGAGGAGAACGTCGACTACTTCCTCTACGTCATCATCGAATCGGAGGTGCCGGAGTAACGGCGCTGGGATCGGCAGGATCGCGAGGAGAACGACTGACTACTTCCTCTACGTTGTGATCGCTTCCGCTTACGGTCTACGAGGGTACGTAGACAACACTCTCCCCTCTCGTTGCTATGCCATCACCATGGTCCTGTGTGTGCGTAGGAAATTTTTTGAAATTACTGCGTTCCCCAACAGCCTCCGGTGCTGGTGGCCCCTTCCGGTGGTCCCGGTACATTACCGGTGACCCCCGAAACACTTTCGGTGACCAAAACCTCACTTCCTATATATTAATCTTTACCTTCGGACCATTCCGGAACTCCTCGTGACGTCCGGGATCTCATCCCGGACTCCGAACAACATTCGGTAACCGCGTACATACTTTCCCTATAACCCTAGCGTCACCGAACCTTAAGTGTGTAGACCCTACGGGTTCGGGAATCATGCAGACATGACCGAGACAACTCTCCGTCCAATAACCAACAGCGGGATCTGGATACCCATGTTGGCTCCCACATGTTCCACGATGATCTCATCGGATGAACCACTATGTCAAGGATTCAGTCAATCCCGTATACAATTCCCTTTGTCTATCGGTACTGTACTTGCCCGAGATTCGATCGTCGGTATCCCGACACCTTGTTCAATCTCGTTACCCGCAAGTCTCTTTACTCGTTCCGTAACACATCATCCCGTGATCAACCCCTTGGTCACGTTGTGCACATTATGATGATGTCCTACCGAGTAGGCCCAGATATACCTCTCCGTCACACGGAGTGACAAATCCCAGTCTCGATTCATGCCAACCCAACAGACACTTTCGGAGATACCCGTAGTGCACCTTTATAGCCACCTAGTTACGTTGTGACGTTTGGTACACCCAAAGCATTCCTACGGTATCCGGGAGTTGCACAATCTCATGGTCTAAGGAAATGATACTTGACATTAGAAAAGCTTTAGCATACGAACTACACGATCTTTGTGCTAGGCTTAGGATTGGGTCTTGTCCATCACATCATTCTCCTAATGATGTGATCCCGTTATCAACGACATCCGGTGTCCATGGTCGTGAAACCGTAACCATCTATTGATCAACGAGCTAGCCAACTAGAGGCTTACTAGGGACATGGTGTTGTCTATGTACCCACACATGTATTTGAGTTTCCTATCAATACAATTATAGCATGGATAATAAACGATTATCATGAACAAGGAAATATGATAATAATAACCAATTTATTATTGCCTCTAGGGCATATTTCCAACAGTCTCCCACTTGCACTAGAGTCAATAATCTAGTTCATATCGCCATGTGATTAACACTCACAGGTCACATCGCCATGTGACCAACATCCAAAGAGTTTACTAGTGTCACTAAACTAGTTCACATCATCATGTGATTAAGACTCAATGAGTTACGGGGTTTGATCATGTTTTGCTTGTGAGAGAGGTTTTAGTCAACGGTTACGCAACATTCAGATCCGTATGTACTTCGCAAGTCTCTAGGTCATATTGTAAATGCTGCTTCCACGCTCCACTTGAAGCTATTCCAAATGGTTGCTCCACTATACGTATCCGGTTTGCTACTCAGAGTCACTCGGATAGGTGTTAAAGCTTGCATCGACGTAACCCTTTACGCCGAACTCTTTATCACCTCCATAATCGAGAAACATGTCCTTATTTACTCCAAGGACAATTTTGATCGCTGTCCAATGATCCATTCCTGGATCATTCTTGTACTTATAGTGACTCATGGCAAGGCACACTTCCGATGCGGTACCTGACATAGCATACTATAGAGCCTAAATGCGAAGCATAGGGGACGACCTTCGTCCTTTCTCTCTCTTCTGCCGTGGTCGAGCTTTAACTCTTAACTTCATACCTTACAACTCAGGCAAGAACTCCTTCTTTGACTGATCCATCTTGAACACCTTCAAGATCATGTCAAGGTATGTGCTCATTTGAAAGTACCATTTAGCATTTTTGATCTATCCTCATAGATCATGATGCTCAATGCTCAAGCAGCTTAATCCAGGTTTTCTATTGGAAAAAACTTTTCAAATAACCCTATATGCTTTCCAGGAATTCTACATCATTTCTGATCAACAATATGTCAGCAACATATACTCATCAGAAATTCTATAGTGCTCCCACTCACTTCTTTGGAAATACAAGTTTCTCATAAACTTTGTATAAACGCAAAACCTTTGATCATCTCATCTAAGCGTATATTCCAACTTCGAGATGCTTACTCCAGTCCTTAGAAGGACTGCTGGAGCTTTGCACACTTGTTAGCATCTTTCAGGATTGACAAAACCTTCTGGTTGTATCACACACAACCTTTCCTCAAGAATATCGTCGAGGAAACAATGTTTTGACATCCTATCTGTAAGATTTCATAAATCATGCAGTAATTGCTAATTTAATTCCAATAGACTCTTAGCATCGCTACAAGTGAGAAAGTCTCATCGTAGTCAACTCCTTGAACTTGTCAGAAAACATCTTAACGACAAGTCGAGCTTTCTTAATGGTGATACATACCATCATTGTCCGTCTTCCTTTTTAAAATCCATCTGTACCCAATAGCCTTACGACCATCAAGTAGTTCTTCCAAAGTCTTCACTTTGTTTTCATACATGGATCCTCTCTCGGATTTTATGGCCTCGAGCCATTTGCGGAATCGGGCCCACCATCGCTTCTCCATAGCTCGTAGGTTCATTGTTGTCTAGCAACATGACCTCCAAGATAGGAGTACATACCACTCTGAAGTAGTGCGCATCCTTGTCGACCTACGAGGTTTGGTAGTGACTTGATCCGAAGTTTCATGATCACTATCATAAGCTTCTACTTCAATTGGTGTAGGCGCCATAGGAACAACTTCACGTGCCTACGCTACATACTAGTTGAAGTGACGGTTCAATAACCTCATCAAGTCTCCACCATCCTCCCACTCAACTTTCCGAGACAAACTTTTCCTCGAGAAAGGACCCGATTCAAGAAACAATCCCTATTGCTTTCAGATTCCGAATTAGGAGGTATACCCAAATGTTTTGGGTGTTCTATGAAGATGCATTTTATCCGCTTTGGGTTCGAGCTTATCAACCTGAAACTTCTTCACATAAGCGTCGCAGCCCCAAACTTTCAAGAAACGACAACTTAGATTTCTCCAAATCATAGTTCAAATGGTGTCGTCTCAACAGAATTACGTGGTGCCCTATTAAAGTGAATGTGGTTGTCTCTAATGCCTAACCCATGAACGATAGTGGTAATTCAATAAGAGACATCATGGTATGCCCCATATCCAATAGGGTGCATCTATGATGTTCGGACACACCATCACACTATGGTGTTCCAGGCGGTGTTAGTTGTGAAGCAACTTCCACAATGTCTCAATTGTGTACCAAACTCGCAACTCAGATATCCATCTATATGATCATATCACATACATTTTATCCTCTTGTCACGAAGATCTTCAACTTCACTCTGAAATCACTTGAACCTTTCAATAATTCAGACTTGTGTTTCATCAAGTAAATATACTCAACATCTACTCAAATCATCTATGAAGTAAGAACATAACGATATTCACTGCATGCCTCAGCACTCATTGGACTGCACACATCAGAATGTGTTACTTCCAACAAGTTGATATCTTGTTCCATCTTACTGAAAATGAGGCTTTTCAGTCATCTTGCCCATGTGGTATGATTTTGCATATCTCAAGTGATTCAGAATCAAGTGAGTCCAAACGATCCATTTGCATGGAGTTTCTTCATGCGTATACACCAATAGACATGGTTCGCATGTCTCAAACTTTTCAAAAAACGAGTGAGTCCAAAGATCCATCAACATGGAGCTTATTCATGCGTTTTACACCAAGATGACTTACATGGCGATTGCCACAAGTAAGTGGTACTATCATTACTATCTTATATCTTTTGGCATGAAAATGTGTATCACTACGATCGAGATTCATAAACCATTCCTTTTAGGTGCAAGACCATTGAAGGTATTATTCAAATAAACAGAGTAACCATTATTCTCCTTAAATGAATAACCGTATTGCGATAGACATAATCCAATCATTTCTATGCTCAACGCAAACACCAAATAACAATTATTTAGGTTTAACACCAATCTCGATGGTAGAGGGAGCGTGTGATGCTTGATCACATCAACCTTGGAAACACTTCCAACACATATCGTCAGCTCACCTTTAGCTAGTCTCCGTTTATTTCGTAGCTTTTATTTCGAGTTACTTACACTTAGCAACCGAACTGGTATCTAATACCCTGGTGCTACTAGGAGTACTAGTAAAGTACACATTAACATAATGTATATCCAACATACTTCTATCGACCTTGCCAGCCTTCTCATCTACCAAGTATCTAGGGTAGTTACGCTTGATGTCCGTTCCTCATTACGAAGCACTTAGTCTCGGGTTTGGGTTCGACCTTGGGTTTTCATTGGATCAAGAATCGTTTTTGCCGTTTTATGAAGTATCCCTTCTTGCCCTTGCCCTTCTTGAAACTAGCGGTTTTACTAACCATCAACAATTGATGCTCCTACTTGATTTCTACTTTCGCGGTGTCAAACATCGCGAATATTTCAAGGATCATCATATTTATCCCTGATATGTTATAGTTCATCACGAAGCTCTAGCAGCTTGGTGGCAATGACTTTGGAGAAACTTCACTATCTCATCTGGAAGATTAACTCCCACTCGATTCAAGTGATTGTTGTACTCAGACAATCTGAGCACAAGCTCAACGATTGAGATTTTCTCCCTTACTTTGCAGGCTAAGAAACTCGTCGGAGGTCTTATACCTCTTGACGTGGGCACGAGCCTGAAATCCCAATTTCAACCCTCGAAACATCTCATATGTTCCGCGATATTTCAAAAAGTCTTGGTTGCCTCAATTCTAAACCATTTAACATTACCGAACTATCATGTAGTCATCAAAGCGTGTATGTCGGATGTTCGCAACATCCACGTAACACGCTCGAGGTCCAACACATTGAGCGGTGCATTAAGGACATAAGCCTTCTCGTCCGCATAATTGCTCTTGTCAACTTTCAACTATATTTTCTCTAGGAACATATCTAAAACAGTAGAACTAAAGCGCGAGCTATGACATAATTTGCAAAGGGCTTTTGACTATGTTCAGGATAATTAAGTTCATCTTATGAACTCCCACTCAGATAGACATCCCTCTAGTCATCTAAGTGATTACATGATCCGAGTCAACTAGGCCGTGTCCGATCATCACGTGAGACGGACTAGTCATCATCGGTGAACATCTTCATGTTGATCGTATCTACCATACGACTCATGCTCGACCTTTCGGTCTCTTGTGTTCCGAGGCCATGTTTGTACATGCTAGGCTCGTTAAGTCAACCTAAGTGTTTCGCGTGTGTAAATCTGGCTTACACCCGTTGTATGTGAACGTTAGAATCTATCACACCCGATCATCACGTGGTGCTTCGAAACAATGAACTTTCATAGCGGTTGCACGATTAGGGGAACACTTTCTTGAAATTTTAATGAGGATCATCTTATTTACTACCGTCGTTTCTAAGCAAATAAGATGCATAAACATGATAAACATCACATGCAATCAAAAAGTGACATGATATGGCCAATATCATTTTGCTCCTTTGATCTCCATCTTCGGGCTCCATGATCATCATCGTCACCGGCATGACACCATGATCTCCATCATCATGATCTCCATCATCGTGTCTCCATGAAGTTGTCTCGCCAACTATTACTTCTACTACTATGGCTAACGGTTTAGCAATAAGTAAAGTAATTACATGGCGTAGTTCATTGACACGCTGGTCATACAATAAATTAAGACAACTCCTATGGCTCCTGCCGGTTGTCATACTCATCGACATGCAAGTCGTGATTCCTATTACAAGAACATGATCAATCTCATACATCACATATCATTCATCACATTCTTTTGGCCATATCACATCACATAGCATACCCTGCAAAAACAAGTTAGACGTCCTCTAATTGTTGTTTGCATGTTTTACGTGGCTTCTATGGGTTTCTAGCAAGAACGTTTCTTACCTACGCAAAAACCACAACGTGATATGTCAATTGCTATTTACCCTTCATAAGGACCCTTTTCATCAAATCTGATCCGATTAAAGTGGGAGAGACTGGCACCCGCTAGCCACCTTATGCAACAAGTGCATGTGAGTCGATGGAACATGTCTCACGTAAGCGTACGTGTAAGGTCGGTCTGGGCCGCTTCATCCCACGATGCCGCCGAATCAAGATAAGACTAGTAACGGCAAGTAAATTGACAAAATCGACGCCCACAACTACTTTGTGTTCTACTCGTGCATAGAAACTACGCATAGACCTAGCTCATGATGCCCTTTGTTGGGGAGCGTGGCGAAATTCAAAATTTTCTACGCATCACCAAGATCAATCTATGGAGTAATCTAGCAACGAGGGAAAGGGAGTGCATCTACATACCCTTGTAGATCCCTAAGCGGAGCGTTGCAAGAACAGCGGATGAAGGAGTCGTGCTCGTGGCGATTCAGATCACGGTTGATTCGATCTAAGCACCGAACAACGGCGCCTCGCGTTCAACACACATGCAGCCGGTGGCGTCTCCCATGCCTTGATCCAGCAAGGAGAGAGGGAGAGGTTGAGGAAGACTCCATCCGGCAAAGACAACAGCGTGGTGGTGGTGGAGGCCTTGATACTCTAGCGGGGCTTCACCAAGCACTACGAGAGACGAGAAGGGAAAGGGGTAGGGCTGCGCCAAGAGGAGAGGTTCTGGCGTGTATGGCAGCCCCAAAACCCCCACTATTTATAGGAGGAGGGAGGTGGCTGCGCCACCATCTAGGGTTCCCACCCTAGGGGTGCGGCAGCCCTACATGGGACTTGGAGGGGGCGGCCAAGAGGGGGAGAGAGGGGGCGCGCCCTAGGGTGGGCCTTTAGGCCCATCTGTGCCTAGGGTTTCCCCTCTCCCCTCCTAGCTGCGCCTTGGGCCTTGGTGGGAGGCGCACCAACCCACTCTGGGGTTGGTCCCTTTCCACACTAGGCCCATGCAAGCCTCCGGGGCTGGTGGCCCCTCCCGGTGCACCCCCGAAACCCTTCAGGTGGTCCCGATACATTACCGGTGACCCCCGAAACACTTCCGGTGGCCAAAATCTCACTTCCTATATATTAATCTTTACCTCCGGACCATTCCGGAACTCCTCGTGACGTCCGGGATCTCATCCGGGACTCCGAACAACATTGGTAACCGCGTACATACTTTCCCTATAACCCTAGCGTCATCGAACCTTAAGTGTGTAGACCCTACGGGTTCGGGAATCATGCAGACATGACCGAGACAACTCTCCGGCCAATAACCAACAACGGGATCTGGATACCCATGTTGGCTCCCACATGTTCCACGATGATCTCATCGGATGAACCACGATGGCAAGGATTCAGTCAATCCCGTATACAATTCCCTTTGTCTATCGGTATTGTACTTGCCCGAGATTCGATCGTCGGTATCCCGATACCTTGTTCAATCTCGTTACCGGCAAGTCTCTTTACTCGTTCCGTAACACATCATCCCATGATCAACCCCTTGGTCACGTTGTGCACATTATGATGATGTCCTACCGAGTGGGCCCAGAGATACCTCTCCGTCACACGGAGTGACAAATCCGATCTCGATTCATGCCAACCCAATAGACACTTTCGGAGATACCCGTAGTGCACCTTTATAGCCACCCGGTTATGCTTTGTGGACGTTTGGTACACCCAAAGCATTCCTACGGTATCCGGAGTTGCACAATCTCATGGTCTAAGGAAATGATACTTGACATTAGAAAAGCTTTAGCATACAAACTACACGATCTTTGTGCTAGGCTTAGGATTGGGTCTTGTCCATCACATCATTCTCCTAATGATGTGATCCCATTATCAACGACATCCAATGTCCATGGTCAGGAAACCGTAACCATCTATTGATCAACGAGCTAGTCAACTAGAGGCTTACTAGGGACATGGTGTTGTCTATGTACCCACACATGTATTTGAGTTTCCTATCAATACAATTATAGCATGGATAATAAACGATTATCATGAACAAGGAAATATAATAATGATAACCAATTTATTATTGCCTCTAGGGCATATTTCCAACAGATTTCAACTTGACTCTTCCGTGTTACATAGTTTTGTGTTTAACAACTTGACTACCTGTCATCTATCTCATGCGACAACTTAATGTGAACTTTATTACCGCTGGATATGCGAAAATGATACATATTTGTGATGATTTATATATGTGATAATTTCAGAGATATTGATTTTTTTTCATATATGGCTCCTATGGTCAATATATGCTTTTTCTATATATTTTAAAAAAATTCAGCTGCATGAAAATGATACATATATGTGATGATTCCTGACCTAACTTTGTGCTAGGATGACTCCTGCAGCGATCGATTGTTACATGCAGCGTGTTCGGGGACATGGGGTTGAGTGGCTACGAAGGGAGGAGCCATGTGACAGCCTCGACACTGCGTCAGAGGAAGGTACTAACTAAACTACATACATATTCCTAGCTTCAGAAAGAAAGGATGACTAGATCGGTCAACCCAGGCTGCTCTGAACCACCATACATCATGTTGTGCTATTTGGACATGTGAATTCAATTGCTAGCATTGATAAATAAGCTAAGCCAGCTGTGAGTGCTGTGACTAGAGAGTTTCTGACTTTTTAGGTCCCTGCTAGCTCTACTCTACTCTCTCGTTTGGTCATATACTTTTAGGTTACAACTCACTAACAAAAAAACATCACAAAACAATCAACTGGTACATATCAATGACATAAATTATTTGATTCATCGCCTGCAAGCCAACGATCTATTCTAAACTGAACCTTTTATTAGTTGCTTGGTACCAATTTATCTCTATTCTTTTTAGTTTCTTAGATGTTTTCTCCACATGCCTTATGGTGAGCGGGACGAAATATGTGCCCACATACGAGGACAAGGACGACGACTGTATATTCATTGGATATTTAAGGGATAAAGCATGAAAAATAATTAAAATAAATCTTCCAGAATTGGATGTGGGTGTTGTGTTTGCTGTGGGGACTAGGGAAATAGTGTCAGTTCATCAATTGGATAGTAGTAGGATCAGACATGCCTTTACATTTTTTCAGTTAATTAAATATGTTCAGTTCAAGCAGTTTTGGCTTACTGTGATGTGAGAGTTCTTTCTCAGTACCTTCACTTTGCTTTTTCAAGAAATTTATTGCTCAGTAATACTGCTCCACTTTGTTCATAAATTCATTGTTCATTGTTGTTTATTAAATTATCCATGTCCATCTGTTATTCCTAGGATTTCCTTGGATAACTATACTAATAGATAGAACATGAGAACATGTCCATCTCGGAGATAATTAATATTGCTTTGCTTCCTTGCTGCCCCTGAATTTGAAAGCAAAACAGTGATGTTGATTGTGGCTTAATTCATGTATCCTATCTCATGAGTCATACCAGGCAAGCGGCGGCGGCGACGGACTGGTCACCCCGCAACACCATTCTTCCTTCAGGGTAACTAGCCATGGCAAGTGCTTCTGTCATTTCTTTCATGTTGAGAAGGCAGAGTCAAGGGCGCGAACATGAGGTATTCTGTGACTTTCTTCTAGAGGCACGAAAGCGCAAAGGTCGTGACGTGTAACGATTTAATCAAGGAGACAACCCGGTCGAGCGATCAAGTATTAGGCTATAACCTAACTAAGAAGTTTTATTGTCTCGCATTGCATCTTGCTTGATCAACACATGCCACGACCTGGTTATTGTATTTGTTATATTACAATGGATAGTCTTGGCTTGCTTTTGGACTAAAGCCTTTTGGCCTATGTATAGCTTGATTTTGGACTGAAGCCTTTTGTTCTTTCCTGAACCAATTCCTATCTGCTGAATGTGTATGTATCGATGCAATGATTCTGATATAAAATTAATATATTATATTGATAAACACAACTATATTATGCTATTTTTTTATATTTGTAATGCTTCAATGACTGTATTATCGGGTTGGATATGACTATACCCGACAGCACCGCTGTCGGGTGCGGCAAGCCGCACTTCCTACCTAGTGGACTATGGATCCACCTTTGACTATTTTTATGGACTCATGGATATAGACTTATCATCATACCTCTCATACCTACCATCGCCTTGGTGTAGTCTTGATAATTTGTCAAGGCACCCCTTCTCTTAGCCTCATGGACATGTACTCTCACTTTGAATAAACTCATCGGTGACATCGTTGCTTTTGGACCTTTCAATAATCCCAAGTCATTTTGGAGTCAAGTGCGAAGAGCTGCATTACGACTCAAACTGACCTCGACCGAGCTACAACCGTCCCAACTACCTGAGGCCTTCCCAAATAGGATTAGGTCTCGCTCTATCAATACAACTGCAAACTGAACCTATATAAAAAAAATCGTTGTGTTACTCTTATCACATTACTAAGAATACTCTCTAGTCGAGAGTTGTTCATACAAAACAACATAGTGAATTTTTAAATCACGAAAGACTAGCTTCAAAAATCGCACTAGGTCTCTTGGAGATGATGGATTCCAGCTTACATAAAAGTTAGAGCATTCGATCTAGCTTTGTGTGTGGAGTTCAAGCTAAATGAGATCAGGCCCATTATATTTGTTTTATATTTTATTTACAAAGCAACAAACTTTTGAAGCAAATAAATAGGGGGTACCCCACGGTGGCACTTTCCCGGGCGTGAGCACACGACCGCGCCACGTGGTGCATTCAGTTGTCGCCACATAGCGCACGCTAAGCGTACACCTCCACATGAGTCTTTTTGAGGGGATTTTTTAGGTTTGTGGATTGTGCAAAGTTTTTCTAGTTTTTGTGGGTTTTCTCATTTTATAGGTTTTTTCATGGAGTACAGATGCGCTTCACGCGGACACATAATTTTATGCTTCACATTAGGAGCACGGGTTAATACTATGTGAGACCGTGGGATCACAGGTTAATATTAGGCGGGAGCACGAGTTGGTTCATGTTGCTTAGAAGCACATATTTGTCTGGAAAATGTCCGTCAAAATCTATCAACATGGAATCTGGGTTTCAAAGATCTTGACACAAATAATGCAATGATGAACACTACATGATTTAGGCGCACGGTTCAAGAGTATATCATTTTGAAAATATGAATCTATCTACAAAAGAAAACACGAACAAGTGTCGCAAAATGTGAGAAATACCTTTGCAATTGATACCTTTTCTTTTTAATTAGTTTTTTTTGAAAATTTTATTTTAAATTAGTGATTTCGACAGACCTTTACTTTTTTGAGGCAATAAAGCAATCGGCCCATACCATCACACATAGGCAGGCCTTCTTCTTCTTTCCCAAGTAAACACCGAAGCCCAACAACCCGAAACAGCACTTCTCCCCCAAAGCCGCCGAGCTTGCCTGCGCGCACACAATCGAGCAACCCAGCACCTCCGCCGCCCGGGAAGCCCAAACCAAACCCTAAGCCTCCGCGACCGGCCGCCGGCGATGGCCCGCTACGACCGCGCGATCACCGTCTTCTCCCCCGACGGCCACCTCTTCCAGGTCGAGTACGCCCTCGAGGCCGTCCGCAAGGGCAACGCCGCCGTCGGCGTCCGCGGCACCGACACTGTCGTCCTCGGCGTCGAGAAGAAGTCCACCCCCAAGCTCCAGGACTCCAGGTACCAGCGAATCCCCTTCCCCCTCTCGCTCCCCTACCCCACTCGCCTTCCGGCCCGCAGATCTCATCTCGCCGGCTCCGCAGGTCCGTGCGGAAGATCGCGAGCCTGGACACGCACGTCGCGCTGGCGTGCGCGGGGCTCAAGGCGGACGCGCGGGTGCTCATCAACCGCGCCCGCGTCGAGTGCCAGAGCCACCGCCTCACCGTCGAGGACCCCGTCACCGTCGAGTACATCACCCGCTACATCGCCGGCCTGCAGCAGAAGTACACCCAGAGCGGCGGAGTCCGCCCCTTCGGCCTCTCCACCCTCATCGTCGGCTTCGATCCATACACGGACAAGCCCGCCCTGTACCAGACCGACCCCTCCGGCACCTTCTCCGCCTGGAAGGCCAACGCCACGGGGAGGAACTCCAACTCCATGCGGGAGTTCCTGGAGAAGAACTACAAGGACACCTCCGGCAAGGAGACCATCAAGCTCACCATCCGCGCTCTGCTAGAGGTATTTGTTCTGCAATTGCCTCTCTTTAGTTTAATGCAACAGAGTAGACCTCAATTTGCACTACATGGTTACTCTGATTATTTCTGATGCTGGTGTTCCTAGCAAGATCCAGCGCAGGTAGCTCGTTAGCCGTAAATGTGCTCAGCTAACTGGATATACTGATTAAGTGCACAAGTATTTGAGTTGCCTCTGGAAATATGACAGTGAATGAAATAGTTTATACTTTCATTACTCAACTGCGGATCTGCTTGATCCTTTTCATGCCATAATATGAGTATTGCTTCAAATTAAAATAGCAACTGGACAGCAGGCATGCCAAACTAATGCTTAAAAGCACTGTGGTGTACTGAGTGAACTGTGGCCTTGCTTGCTACTCATAGGTGTGGTAGTTTCTTTGTCGTAGCAATCTTACGTCTGGTGGAATGGAGATGAAAATGAGGAATTGTGACAGGTACTTATGACGAGGCATTTACATAGCTACTCCTGGTGCAGCTTTTTTTAGTTGTGCCGAGAAGCTTGTTTAGGCCTCTGTGAATACTGAATTTACCATTGTCTGATTCACTCCATTCTGTATAGCAAGGATTAATTTATCAAGCACACAGGTGCCTTCTGGAAATATCAAGATGCGTAGAATCTGTTTATTCTCTTATGTACTTGAATTTACTTGATCTTTGTCATGCCACAATAGGAGTATAGCTTAAACTAAAGTAGCAACTGAGTGGCAGACTTGGGTGTTGGCTTCTGAGTGAACTGAAAGGCCTTGCTTGCCACTCATAGATGTGGTAGTTTTCTTTGCCGTAGCAATCTTACGTCTGGTGGAATGGGGATGAAAATGAGGAATTGTGACAGGTACTTATGATTTAAGCATTTACATAGCTACTCCTGGTGCAGCTTTTTTTAGTTGTGCCGAGAAGCTTGTTTAGGCCTCTGTGAATACTGAATTTACCATTGTCTGATTCACTCCATTCTGTATAACAAGGATTAATTTATCAAGCACACAGGTGCCTTCTAGAAATATCAAGATGCGTAGAATCTCTTTATTCTCTTATGTACTTGGATTTACTTGATCTTTGTCATGCCACAATAGGAGTATAGCTTCAAACTAAAGTAGCAACTGAGTGGCAAACTTGGGTGTTGGCTTCTGAGTGAACTGAAAGGCCTTGCTTGCCACTCATGGATGTGGTAGTTTTCTTTGCCGTAGCAATCTTACGTCTGGTGGAATGGAGATGAAAATGAGGAATTGTGACAGGTACTTATGACGAGGCATTTACATAGCTACTCCTGGTGCAGCTTTTTTTAGTTGTGCCGAGAAGCTTGTTTAGGCCTCTGTGAATACTGAATTTACCGTTGTCTGATTCACTCCATTCTGTATAGCAAGGATTAATTTATCAAGCACACAGTATTTGAGGTGCCTTGGAAATATCAAGATGCATAGAATCTCTTTATTCTCTTATATATTTGGATTTACTTGATCTCATGCCACAACCCACACAATAGGAGTATAGCTTCAAACTATAGTAGCAACTGAATGGCAGACTTCCCAAACAGATGCTGAAAAGCACTGGTGGGTGTTGCCTGCTGAGTGAACAGAAGGCCTTGCTTGCCATTCATATATGTGATAGTTTTCTTTGTCGTAGCAATCTTGCGTTTAGTGGAATGGAGGTGAAAATGAGGAATTGTGACAGGTAGGCATTTACATAGCTACTCCTGGTGCAGCTCCTTTTAGTTGTGCCGAGAAGCTTGCTTAGGCCTATGTGAATATTGAATTTATCATTGTCTGATTCACTCCATTCTATAAAGAAAATTACAATTTAATTATGCCCGTAAAAGTTGAGTTCCTAATTGAGCAAATGTGAGGTTTTCTATCTTCTTGTCTCCCGGATGTTATGCAACTCAGAGTCTATTATGTTGTCGTTAGATGTCTGTGACCCATCCTCTGGCTTATGCTCTGTATCAAGGGAGTATATGCGCATAGGCTCAAATTCAATGAGTGTTTGTTTGAAACTTCTTTGTAGCAGACACTTGGAGAATGATGTTAATCCAGCAGTTCTTTTGAATTTGCACTTTGAAAATATCACTCTGCTTTCGTAAGTTTGATAGCTACTTCTTTATTTGCTGAGTCAATGAGACCAGTCAGTATCGTTTGCCATAGTTATGTGCAATATAAGTCACATCTGTGTCTACTGTCACCCTTTTTGCAACATTCCTGAAGAACAGTTCTCTGTTGCCATGTGCTTCCATGCGTGTGTGCCAAATGGGCTATTGTTCATCGGTTCATCCTCATGGATCTGGAACTTGTATGGTTGTACCAAGTATACATGTTGAATTTAGTATGTGTAGTACTAGAACATATAGTGCCCAGCATATAGATTCTTTGTAGGGATGATATTTAGTTACGATTTGATTGTCAGCATCGATTATTTACGCTAGGATGGTGTTAATTTCAAGGATCCTAATGGAGTTGCTTGGTCTTTTCTCTAAATTTGCTTTGCTCTCTCCCGTCTCCTTGACATAACCTTATCCTTTACTAATTTGTCAAAATAAAATGTTATGAGCATCAGAACATATGATGTGCACTATAACTTCAGTTTATCCTTCCAATTTTGTTTTTGTTCTGCAAGGATGGCCTTCGTTCCAGTTTATCCTTTACTAATTTGTCAAAGTATAAAACGTTTTCGTTCTGCAAGCACTAATAGTTGAGAAAACTTTTCAGGTTGTCGAGAGTGGTGGGAAGAACATAGAGATTGCAGTGATGACAAAGAAGGATGGTCTTCGGCAACTCGAGGAGACTGAAATCGATGAATATGTTGCTGAGATTGAGGCAGAGAAGGCCGCGGCAGAGGCGGCAAAGAAGAGCGGCCCGAAGGATACCTAATTATTGGATGTGCTATATCTTCTTTCTGTCAGCCAAAACCTTTTAGTGTGTCACCTGTTACATTCCATAACTTTCTTTAAACTGCTTTAACAAGATACTGAAGTCATTCGTAAATGAATTGCCTTGTTTTCTTGATGGCTAATGGTCCAGGGGTTTCGTTTCCTCTTTCCAGCGTTTGGACATTGCGCAAATTTATTATTCGTCATCTGCTCCTTGCATATTCGCAGATGGTTAACCTGGCGAACCGTAGTTTCTGAAGCTGTAGTTGCTATGCCATATGGGCTCATATAAATCTCACTGGATAGTGCTGGTGTGTTTGTTGCAAACTTGCAATGTCAATTCACTTGCGGTCCTTATGATGTCACCTGAGAATGCTGGTGCTTTCTTGGTATTCTTGGTGTGCCACTTCACTTTGGTTCCCGATGATAATCTATGCTGTTGCTTTCGACCCCGCGATGGTATACGATTGCAAGTTGCACCACTTTGTGCAATTCTTTTGTGTGATGAACTGATAAGTTACTGGCTGAGGTGCCCTGTTACACGTCAGGGCCGCCCTGTTGTCGTTGAATTTTTATCTCTGTTGGCCACTTGCAAAACCTAAGAGAAATTTATTACCGGCCACTATGCTTTTGCTTTGTTTATTTGTGCATACCTGGCAGCGCCTCCACCCGCACTACTTTTTGGCTGTTCAAATCTGGCCGGTGGCACTGGAATTATTTTGAAAACCGGCACGGCATATCGCATATGCGTGCACGTGCACGACCGTATATTAAGCTTGCACACCAGGCGTGCACACATATGCTAGTGAACAAAAACAGTTGGTCACCTCAACTACGACGGACACAAACTCTTCTCTTATCTTTTTGTTGGAACTTGAAAGGCATTCCTCGCACTCTACCTCGGCGCCTCTCCGCCACTCCCCCCCCCCCATCTATTTGGTGGCCTGTCCAATTTATATAAAAGAAAAAGATGGAGGACCTCATGAGATTTCTTTTCCATGCATTTCGCTTTCTCGATTTGGAAAAGAAAACATGGAGGTCCGTGTGAGAAATTGGCCCTCCTTCCTTATGCTAGGGGGAGTGTCGAAACTCTTAACTATTAGATTTAGCAGCACACTGTATAAATCTTCAATATTCATTATTCAAAGGTTTCTTCCGCCAACTTCACCCTGCTAAGCTTTCAAAGTTAACTATTAGATTTTGTTTTTATTCCTTGTCGATTCATTATTCACATGTGATGTATATCTAGGGCTTCACCGCAATTTTGTCGAGAGCTATCACCGCATTCATTGCGGCGGATTCTGTTTCACCCAATTATCGCAATTTGGGCAAGTCGCCTCATTCGATCTTGTATTGTACGCTTTCATTGTGGCGGATTCTGTTTCATCCAATTGTAGCAATTTGGGCAAGTCGCCTCATCTGTTCTTGTATTGTACGAATATATCGTCGTTTTTGGCATGAAGCGCACGTGCACTCTTATTCTTTCTTGTCAACTCTTGCTTCGAGGTTTGACAACTACATTGCCCGGAATCAATACCTATTCTCTGAATATCGAAGGCACCTTGAACTTAATATTCAAGGTGGCCAAGGACAAATGGATCAACGCCGACAATACTCTCCCGGCACAAGGAAACCTTGCTAACCTTTGACAGAACCTCTAAGACACAAAGGCAACACCACTTTCATCCAGCCCATGGCGGCGGTCAACAAATTGTTCGTTAAGTGCCACCATGATGAAGTAGTTCGGACATGACATGGCCCACTTCTTCGACTACAACATAGTCGAAAGGGCGGTCTAGGAGGGACTAGATTGCTTGTTACTCCCTTTGTAAAGAAATATAAGATCGTTTAGGTCACTATTAGGAGTATATTTGAAGTCTAAGGGCCCTTTATGCATCACATAAAAAGACCATAGATGTAAACTGTCTTTCTTTCAAGGTCCTCGTTGTAATATACTAGTATGGGGTTTACTCCGTCTGCTTGTGGGCCCTTCGCGGTGGAAAAGAAAAGAAAAGAAAAGAAAGAAAAGCCACGATTGATAACGAGGAGCACAACCTGCTTCTACCGTTCCACGACGACGTCTCCCAATCTCCTCCTCTCCCACCACCCCCCGCCGCCGGCCGAGCCCTCCAGCGCCGCCGCCGCCGCCGCCGGCCGACCCTTCCGCCCCCCTCCCGCGGAAGCGCGACGCCTGGGAGTCTCCCCTCCCCTCTGCTGGATTGGCTCGGAGCGGACGGGGGATCCATCCAGGCTGTGCTGGTAAGGAAGCCCTAGCGCAGCTCTTCTGGGGTTTCTGTTCCGCGTGTTTTCCTCTGCCGCCTGCAAATCGAATTCGACCCGTTCTCGCTCCATGCAGCTAGCCACGGATTTGCTCGCTGCCGGGCCTCTTGACGGTTCGACTCGGCTCTTCGAGATCTCAGCTTGTTTTCCAGAAATTTTGGGGGTTCAGGACCCCCCGCGCCATGGAGTCAGGTGAAGAATCTGTTTTATTTTTGATTAGTTTATGAGATTCCCCTGATGAAGTAGAATGTTCAGAGAGATTAGTTTGTGATAATGATTAGTTCAGGAACCGATCTTTTTATTTTTCATCTTTTTGAAAAGTACTTCCTCCGTAAACTAATATAAGAGCGTTTAGATCACTATTTTAGTAATCTAAATGCTCTTATATTAGTTTACAGAGGGAGTAATACTGAATACTGATAAAGCTCATTTTGAAATAAATCAGCTGAGATTCTACCATGTTATTCTCTGGGATAGGGTGCCTAATTTTGGTAGTCACTGATTATGCTTGTGAGTTAAGCTAGTGTCACCTGCTGGAATTAGTCCTGGTGCGGTGGTTCCCACCTTGTGTTGTGTTAGCTCTGCGGCGGAGCAAGCGAATCAGTAAAGCTTTTCGTTATTTGTTCTAAGAATTCTTCTGTTCCCGCGCTTCTATGGGTAGCAGAAAATCTGCAGCATTAAATACTCCCTGCTTTTATTATTTAGAGTATGCGTAATTTGTCAAAACTATTGTAAAACCACATTTGTTTAAGAAGGGGAATTATATCACGCACGCAGGTGCTTCAGTGAGAAGCACCGCAGTTCGGCACCTCCGCTTCTCTTCTGCAACAGGTTAACCTTATGTTCCCACACTTTTATGGGCAGCGAGAATCTGCAGCATTAATTGAATTCAATTACAGTGGTGGGCTGAGCTTACTTATATCTACATTTGCAGTTTTAATTGCTTCTTTTGGTCATAGCTTAACTTTTGCATGATGTATATGCTACAAAGCATGGACACGGCAGAAGTTGCCGAATCCCCGTGCTGATACGGCCGGACACGGGGACACACTCGGACACGCAGGGATGCGCGTATCCCGCCGTATTTCCTGAATTACGAATTAAAAAACAGAAAGAAAAGGGAGGACACGGCTGGGACACGTGGGGGACTCAATTAATCCGCCGGTCGGAGCAGCACCCTCGTCCGACTTCAGGAAGCGCTGGATCTGGAGCACCCTCCCGTCGCCGTGCTTCTGCTGCTGCGCCCCGCTGCTGCCGTTGTTGCTGCTGCATCCCCCGCCGCTGCCGTTGCTGCTGCTGCATCCCCCGCCGCTGCCGTTGCTACTGCTGCATCCCCCGCCGCTGCCGTTGCTGCTGCTGCATCCCCCACTGCAGCGCTGGCCGCCGCCGCTGCCGCTGCTGCAGCAGCAAGAGGAGCACGCTGGGAGGAGGGCGGTGGCGAGAGGTGCTGCGGGGAGTTGAGAGATCCATCGCTGGGAGGAGGGGCGATGGCAAGAGAGTGGCGGCTTGGTCAAAGCGTTAGGGCAGAGAGAGATAGGGCTTGAGTTTTGATGGCGCAGATTGATCTATAGCATCCAGTGGTTCTTAAAATGGCACTAGCTGGGCCGGCCCAACTACTAACGGATCATCTTCTTTGTGGCTCTTGACAATTGGGGAGGAAATGGCACTAGCTGTTCAGAGAGTTACTGCTGAATCCGAAATATCCTCTCTGGGCTTATGTTCAGAGAGTTACTGCTGAATGGGGCGATCTTTTTCTCGTTATTTTTCCGTCTTTAACTCTATATTACATGGCATTATTTATTTATTCTTATATATACTTGCCGTATCCCCGATGGGCTGATTTTGGAAAATGCCGTATCCCATGTCCCTGTATGCGTGTCGCCGTCTCCGTGTCGCCGTATCCATGCTTACTAGTGTATATGACTAACACCTCACAACAGCGTTCTATTGCGGAGCCCACCTGTATCTGCTTTAGGCTCAGGTTGCGGTTGCTGAACTGTGTTGTACTGTGCTTATTTTATAATCTCCTGTAGCAATTTAGGCCATAAATAAAGATATTAAAGAGGGTTGAACAAACACTAAAATAGGTAAAAGCTGGTTAACGGGTTATTATAACCCACTGCAATGCCAAATGCAGCCTTAGTCTACCACTGTTTTCATTGAATGTTCTCGATATAGTATTTTTATATTGCTTTCTTCTCCTACAGCATATGTTATTGTTGCTGGGTTCTTACATTATCCCTGTGCAGGTGATACCAAATTTGATGCATCACAGTATGCTTTCTTTGGTAACAATGTCTTGGAGGAGGTTGAGCTAGGTGGATTGGATGATGATGATGCTGGTGATGCTGGTTTTGTTGGGCCTGGTGACGAAGAATATACTCCTATTTATGGAAGGGATATGTTGGAGGTAAGATATATGATAGATTTGGAATCTCTTCTGTTTTGACGTGACCACCATTATCCACCTTCTGGTCCTTTCAAAAAAAATAATCCACAGTGAATAGGTGTTATGTTTGTGGGATGATGTGCCAAATAGGTAACATGTGCATTGGTATAGCATTGTGAGGCTTCCTTTTATATCTGAAGGATCGCAAACTCCCTGTAGACTTCAGAGCACGAGGAGAGTTTCTCTTAGAAATTATCTTAATTTTGATCAATCTGTTCTAGCCCTTGTTTTCAAGTTTGGTTCATGCCATCAGGAACCTGGTAGAGGATGCAAAGTATGCAACTAATTTTATTATAGGTATACACATGCGACCAAATAGGCAAATAGGAATATACATTGTTATGTAAACTAGGAAAGCTTGCATTGTCTCTTGTGATTGCTAACTGTTTCCCTGTATGTTGGTCGAAAGCCTGGTAAAGAATGTAGTCAATTGTACTTTAGGGTTACTAATGCTATCATGTATTCAGAAAAAGTCCTGCTTAAACTGAGGAAGTTACCGTATCTATTTTGGACCATTAGTTAACTCTGTAAAGTGCATACAGCCATGGTTGGAAATCCTCCTTACATATCCTGGAAAAATTAGAAAGCTTATGTTGAATGCACTATGCGGGAGGTAGTCCTAACTATACACAAGCGTATTCCTAACTATACACAAGCAAGTTTTAGTTTTTATGACTTCAGGTAGGAACCGTTACAAGTTCTGTGTACTGTGTGCTTCATTCCCTTCAGTTTCTGTTTTGTTTTCACTCACAGTTGGATCCGAAACATGCATTTAGGAATGATTTCAGAACGCTGTCCCACTGGATTTCTGATCACCTTAAAAGATTGCAAAAGTAGTTCTTTTTTCTGTTGTATAGGAAGGTCAACCGCTCATTGGTCAAGCTTTGCTTTTGCAGGACGAAGGTGTAGGTTCATTTACTGGTGTTGATGATCTTGCAGGGGCATTCTCAAAGGTTTGATTTCTATGGTACATAGTTCATTTAGGATTATCGAATGTATATTTTAAGATTATACTAATATAGTCACATGAGCTCTCATTTGTTTTACCAAAATTAACGTTTACCTAATTTGCATGGTTGCCCTATTTCATTTGTCCCTGTTTGACTGGTGAGGCTGATTTATTTATTTACAATTTCAGCTGACCAGAACTGTTAACGAACCAAAGCAATCAGGAATAGTTAGTCGTGGGGGATCGTTACCTGGACAAAGTGAGTAATGCTGGTTTACTCATTTATTTGTGAGGAAATATGCTTTTGTGTTTTAACTTTGTTTCTGTCTTTGAAGGACAATTATGCATGCTGTTAGATAGCATGTTTGCACATGCTTAAGAGATATTCTCTAAATTCTTTCAACTTACTACCACAGCTACAGTTATCATGATGCACTTAACTTGGCTTTGTTATGTCTTATGTCTGACCAATGTAATTACTATAATATGGCTGCTACAGCTAGTCTGTCATTGTTTGAATGCAAATCTTGAGTTAACTACCGAAAATAAATAATCTTCGTTTTCTTGTTACTTTGTTGAGTGCTATACACATTAACATAAGTTTTATTTATTTAATCATTTCATTATAATTCTGCACTTTATAGCTTCTACTGCTGACTGGGCACAAGAGGCTGAATCATCATACTGGCCTACACAGCCTGCATTGGGTGCTGAACAACGGCTGGACAACAAAAACTGGTGGTCTCAACCACCCCATCCAGCCCAGTTTGCTGATTCCAGACTTCAGAGGACATCCTCATCCCCGCAACAAGATGCTCAGTACAATCCTATTGAACCTATTCTCGGACCAAGGCCATCTCCTCTGCAGAGAATGTCATCATATCCTCACCAAGAGCCGCAATACAATAATATTGAACTGATTCGTGGGAATGGTAGCAGATTTACACCAGCTTTGATGCAGCATCCAAATGGATTTATACCACCTCAAATGCCGCCACCCCATCAACAAAACGGAATGCTCCCAATTCAACACTCTCCACCCCAGTTCTCACAACTACATGCCCAGATGCTTGGTGCCCAACATTCTCCGCCACAAAATCTGCAGATGTTTGGTCCTCGGCATCCTTCACCACAGATGATGGGTAGATTTGATCCAAATTTTGTTATGCCTGACTTGAGTGATCCCAGAGCCAGATCGATGTTACACCATGGAAGGCATGGCCCGCGCTATCCTCCCCAAGGTTTTGAGCCTGGCAATATGAGAATGGATAATAGGTGGCAGCGGTTCAGATCCAAGTACATGTCCACTGAAGAAATTGAGAACATCGCAAGGATGCAGAAAGCTGCCACTCAGATCACCGATCCATATATTGATGATTACTATCATCAAGCTTGTTTGGCCAGAAAATCAGCAGGAGCACAACTAAAGCACTACTTCTGTCCAACCTTGATCAGAGATACATCTTCTCGTGCACGCAGTAAGGATGAGCCACATGCGTATCTTCAGGTTGATGCTCTTGGGAGGCTTCCATTTTCTTCCATCCGCAGGCCCCGTCCGCTCCTTGATGTTGAAGAAGCCTCTGAACCAAGTGATAGCACTACTGAAAAATCTGCTTCAAAATCTCTTGACCAAGAGCCGATGCTGGCTGCTAGAATCACAATTGAAGATGGCCTTTGCCTACTACTGGATGTGGATGATATAGATCGTTTGCTTCACTTTAGTAAACAGCCAGATGGTGGTTTGCAACTTAGAAACAGAAGACAGGCTCTTCTCGAGCAGCTTGCAGAATCACTGCAATTAGTTGATCCACTTACATCTAATAAGGATGCACCTCTGTCGCAAAATGATGATCTAGTGTTTCTCCGCATAGTATCTCTACCGAAGGGCCGGAAACTACTTTCTCGTTATATTGATCTTGTTACTTCAGGTAGTGAGCTTGCAAGGATTGTTTGCATGGCAGTTTTCCGGAATCTAAGATTTATATTCGGCAATTTGCCCTCTGATAGCAGCATAGCTGGGGCCACAACTAAACTTGTAAGTGCCGTATCCACCTGTGTTGTTCGGATGGACTTGAGTGGACTCAGTGCTTGTCTTGCAGCTGTTGCGTGTTCGTCACAGCAACCACCTCTTCGACCTCTGGGATATGCTGCTGGTGACGGCGCTTCTGTCATCATAAAGTCTCTACTGGACAGAGCTACAGAGCTTCTTACTGATCAACATGTGGCCTCTGCGTACAGCATGCAGAACCGAACTCTATGGCAGGCATCATTCGATGCCTTCTTCGGGCTGCTTATGGGGTATTGCATGAGTAAATTTGATACTGTGGTTCATACAGTGCAAATGCAACCTGCTGCTGCAGCTGTGATAAGCAGGGAAACACCAGTGGAGCTGTTGCGTGCCAGCCTTCCTCACACAAATGAGTATCAGCGCAAGCAGTTGCTCAGTTTCGCTCAGCGCACTGTGCCTGTCAACAGCTCTAGTTCTCATGGGTCTGGTAATGTGCCGATGGCATCAGAATATGTCCAGAGCTGAAATAGAAGAACAGAGCTGCTTTTCATAATCTATATACTTGATATGGTATAGTTCTTCAATAATGTTTTATCATAGCTGCTTTCCGTTAATGTTTATTCTATCCTTCTTTTTTGTAACTCTGAATCCTGGTAACCCTATGTTCTATCCAATGTGACCCTTTCTTTTACTCGCACTCTGAAAGTGGCACGGGTGTTTTCATCAGATTGCTATCACTTACATTTTTGCTGAGTTGACGAGACCTGGTTGTTCATACTTAAAGTTGTACTAAAGTTGAGACACTTATTTTGGGACAGAGGGAGTACTTTGTTTAAAATTATACATTTGCAGCTTTTCTCAACAATACCAAAAAAGAAAGAACAGTTCTCCGTATCCCATGTTTTGTCACCAAGTAGTGTGTGTGCCAGGCGGCCAATTATCTCCATAGGTCTGCAACTTATACCTGCATACACGTTGAGCAAGAACATAATCTTCAGTACCTGAATTTTTGGTGATATTTACTTGCAGTTGTAACATCCAAATTCTCTGTTAGGATGGTGTTCAGTTGCAGGATTGTCCAAATGGAATTGCTTGATCTTTCTTCTACCATTGTTTTGCTTTCTCTTGGATCCTTGCCATCTATATTGATCTATTATTTATATGAAAGTCACTGTTGTGTTGTAACTTGTATCTTCAGTTTATCCTTCCAGTTTTATTTTTGTTACCTGATCACATATAGATGTAAAACTTTTAGGTTCTTGCAAGTGGTGGGAAGAACATAGTTATTGTGGTGACGACAAAGAATGATGGTCTCGGTCAAATATTCAAAGGATGATCTTCGGCCACTTTAGGAAGCTCAAATTGATGAATTATGTTGCTGAGACTGAGGTAGAGAATGCTCCTAGAATGGATGGTGCCCGAGGGGAACATGATCGCTGAATGTCCTAAGCCTTTGTTCTGTCGGCCAAAACTTTTAGGGCGCTTTCTGTTGCATTCCATTGCACGACCTAAACTTGTTTTAGCGCTTTAGTTTTGTTATTCGTATATGAATTTTGTTGTTTTGTTGATGACCTGTAAGCTGTTTTTCTGTTCTTGAATTGGCACAAATTGTTACTGCAAGCCTTGCGTATCAGCCTGACATTTTAGCAGGCTGACAGAAAAACATTTCTGCAGTTTGGGTTAATTAGTAGTACTCCAATGCTTGGTCAGGCATAGCTGATAATGCTGTTGCCTTTTCTGGTGTGTTACTTTGGCTAATGTTAATTTTGTCTGGAATTTATGCTGGTGCTTTCAACCTGTCTGTCATTTCCGCACTCAAGAATCATCACACAGGCTGCCAACAATATGTCAGATCTCCTGTTTGTTTTCTGATCTGGCTAACATAATACATGTGGAAACCCAAGTGAGAACACCAGCAAGAGCCACATGTGCAATTCCATTTTTAAATAGTTAATCAGATTTTGGAAGCAGCCAACGCTTGGTTGGACCGGTGAAAAGAACACCAATCTGACGTGCTAATAAACATGCGGCAGCGAACTATTCTGAAAACTTGTGGATGAAACTCGTCCTAGGAAGACAAATATTGATTTGGTCGTTGTTTGGATGGATGCAAATTTCTTGGCATACCTCCAGTGCTTTTTAGTCTGCTGCACTTCATGTTTTTTGACTAATATTAGTCAACTCCTAAAGCGTGAGACGAAAAATTTGGTAGCCAAATATTGGTTGTTACAGGCAGTGATCACACGAGTTTCAAGGCTACACTTTGGTTGTCAGCGATGGTGTTATCGCTCGGCATAAGCGTTAGCTATTTCAAAAACCAATCAACGAAAAAGAAGAGAGAAGAGCGATGGTTTTATGCAGGGAGGAACTCCACCCTACTCCTGGTTCTACAGAACTTCTATGAAACGTTGTGCAGCCATGTTCTCTGCTCACCAGCTAGCAGGACATATATGCACTTACTTGACGGAATGGTCGACCGTCTTTTATAGGCGGAATGGTCACCACCAACCAAGGACATATATGCACTTACTTGAGACGATTGAGCATTACACGATTATATATATCGATATGACTGGCGGCACAATGCAATGCAACATCGTCAGGCTGACCTATTCACTCATCGCCATCATCATGCGCAAAAATGCAAACCTTCTAGTGTTACTGTTGCACGAGATCTGAGTTGATGACCATACATGGTGTTAGAAGGGAGAGAGGGATTTGGTGGAATAGTTGTTTGTATTGCTTGAGCCTCGTGGGCATATATATAGGAGTATAATCATCTATTTGGAGTATAAGACAAGCCAGAACAAATCATAGTCTATCTCGTCTTTCCTAATAAACATTATACTCAACATCCCCCCACAGTCACAATGGTAGCGACGCAGACGGTGAGAATGGAGAAGAATCCGAAGGCAAGCCGATGGACACCCCCCCACAGTTGTAACGGTCGAGGCATCGCGGATTCGTGGCTGGAGTGGCAACCGACGAGGTTGCTCAAGCAAGGCGATAGCCCTTTGTGCTGTTTGTCGAGGTAGCCGAGAGCGTGGGTGGTGGAGCCGTGGTCGAGGTAGCAGTGCGAAGAATGCCGTGGTCGATGTCGAGTCAGGGTGGCCGGTGTCGAGGAAGTCGCCGTGGAGCCGCGGGCGAAGGGGGCGTCGAGTTAGCATGGGCGCAGTGGTGTCGAAGTAGGGGTGCGCCAGGAAAATGATGTTGTTGACGACGCGTCGCGGCGGGTTTGCCAAGCCCGGGACACATCATGGACGAAGGCACGCACCGGTGTTGCCAGCACCGGGCATGCGTAGACGGACGAAGACGAAGTTGACGAAGCGCCGCACCAGGCTTGCCAGGCCCAGGGACACGTCGTGGATGAATGCACGCGGCGGTGTTGCCAGCACCGGGCATGCGGAGACTGGGACCTGCACGAGCTGTACGCCATGTCGAAGAAGTCGGAGAGGCCAGCAGAGAAGAACTCGACGACGATTGCGGCGTTCATCGGCGCGGGGCCAATGTCACCAACGGTGGTCGGAGTAGACGAAGTGGTCGGGGTAGATGACGGCGACGCTGGCGACGGGCTGGTGCTTGGACGAGACGAAGGGGGTGGACGGGCGGCGGCGGCCAAAGAAGAGCGGCGGCGGCGGCTAGGTTAGGAGTGCGGCGGCGGTGCTCGAAGTAGGCGAAGATCCCTGATAGCGTGACGAAGACTGGCGCAGACGGTGGCGTTCCCGCGCCAAGGGAGACGGCGCGGCGCATACCATGGGAGGTCGACGCGCGGGGACGGCGGAGTGGACCGCGGGCCGCGGCGCTACGACCCGAAGGGGTGACGCAGCGGCGGAAGGCGGGTCGGGGCGACGGCGGGAAGACCTCTGGGTGGCGGCGGGGACAGCGGGCCGCGACGTTGCGGCCCAAAGGGGCGACACAACGGCGGTTCGCGAGTCGGTGCAACCGCGGGGGCGGCCTCGGGACGCCGGCGTGGACCGCGTGCCACGCTCGCTACGGCCCGACGGGGCGACGTAGCAGCGGCGCGAGGGGCGTGGCAGCCACGGGACGGCCTAGAGCAGACACCCTCGGGGCGGCGGGGGACCGCGGGCCGCGGCACTATGACCCGAAGGGGCGACGCAGCGGTGACGCGGGTCGGTGCAGCCGGGTGAAGAACCACGGGGCGGCGGCGTTGCGGCAGCCTGATGCTCGATCGGTGGAGAGGCGCGCTGAACTCGGGGACGATCTTCACGGGACCTGCGGAGGCGCGCGTAACCAACGGGCCGGTCGTGGCGTAGATGAGGCGGATCGCGGCGGTGAGCGGGTGATCAAGCCGATCGCGCGCGAGGTCGGGGACGCCGCTCGGTGGAGGCGGGGTGGCGGCGGAGTCCGAGATGAAGCCGGCGGCGGAGGGCGGCTATGATTGGCCGCCGTATGGCGCGAGGCCGGGTCGTGGTGATGCAGAGTCGGTCGGAGCAGGCGGTGATGGCCGGCGTAGATCGACGGGCGCGTTGCCGCTGAACGGGCGGCGGTGAAGGGACGCCAGATGACGCAAGGCCGCTGGTCGGGGCGACCGTGCCGACGTCTGGACGACGCTACGAGGCCGCCCGCCGGGCGACCGACGGCAGAGCGCCAGCAGACGACCCGCGAGGCCGCCGGGTCGGTGAAGAAACTGGCCAATCGCGCCGGTGTTGGAGTAGAGGCGCACAGGATCGACGGCGGCGGTTGGCGACGCAAACCGGATCACATAGACAGGAAAACCAAAAAGTAGACGCCGATCAAAGCGACTGGCGAGAGAGAGAGAAAACCCGGATCAAAGGATCGGGAAAAAAGACTCTCTAGGGCAGCCGGCCAACACGGCGGGTGGACGAACCCTAGGTACGGGCGGCGCGGCCCCCGGCGGCGGTCATGGAGGCCGACCGCCCTGGGGTCGGCGCACAGGTGGGGAAGCGGCGGCGGCTAGGTTTTAGGATCGAATTGTGATAGATATCATGTTAGAAGGGAGAGAGGGATTTGGTGGAATAGTTGTTTGTATTGCTTGAGCCTCGTGGGCATATATATAGGAGTACAATCATTTACTTGGAGTACAAGACAAGCCAGAACAAATCCTAGTCTATCTCATCTTTCCTAATCCAGAAATAAGAGAAGAAGGCCTCACAGAGCCTCCTCAGAGCTCAGTGACTTTCAGCCGTTGGATCGGTTTCCTTGATGCGTTTCTGAACGTCGGATCAACATCTGGATGAACCTGGGCCATCGGATCTGAGGTAAACACTGCTGAAATGAATAGTAATGACAGCAAAATGTAAATAGCATGCCCCCACCGGGGCATTTCGGTCATTTGGCGTAGGTGGGGTATAAAAGGGGCCGCTCCTTTGAGGTAGACCTAGCCATCTCCTCCCTCGCTCGCTCCTGCAGCCGCCTCCCTCTCTCCCTCCCTCCCACGCAGCCGCCTACCTTCTCCCTCGCTCACGCCTCCGCCCCGCGCCTCCCCCGCGCCCAGCTCCTCCCGCCTCGCCGCGCGCCTCCTCTCCCCTTCCCTCCCGTGCGCCTCCTCTCCCCTCCCCTCCCGTGCGCCTCCTCTTCTCCTACCCACATCGCCGCCGCTGCCACCCACCGCCTCGAACGGCGCCGTCGGCGGCCAGATCCGCCGCAGCAGAGCGCCCCCCCACAACAACGACGAGCAGCAGAGGAGGGAGGACGAGGAGCATGACGGCAGCGGCGGGCGGGAGCAGCGAAGGCCAAGGCGGCAATAAAGAAGCCTTCGGCGATGCCGACGAAGCAGCAAAGGAAGGACGAGGAGCACGACAATGGCGGGCTGCAGGGAGCGGTGCGGCGCTGCCAAGGCCGTGCTGGAGCGGCTCGACGCGCCGGCCACGTGCGCCGAGGAGCCGGCTGCTACCAGGGCTAGGGTTTCGGTTGTTGGCTCCAACATGGGCGGCTATGTCCGGTGATTTCATCCCCTCCTCTCCTTCATCCTCATCTCTCTCTCTCTCTCTCTCTCTCTCTCTCTGACAACTCCTCCCATCGTCTTGGCTTGTAGGTTGCCATCGTCGCGGAGCTGGACAAGATCATGGTGTCCCCAAACTTTTTAGGCTGCTGCTCCTGTGTCCATGGCGTCCCGGAGAAGCAAGGTGTGTTTCTGCTACTCCCTACACTGCTTGATATTACTATTCCTCCATTCATAGCAAGAGATGTGCTGCTGCTACTTCTGTTGTTATGTCTTGCTTTAATTGCTAGCTTCAGTGTATCTTTGCTTGAGAAATGATCATGGTGTTATGGCAAGTGGTGATCTGATGTCGTTGGTTTCGGTTTATCTTTGCTTGAGAAATGATCAATTTGGGTCTGAAGATGATCAATTTGGGTCTGAAGGATAGTTGTACTATTAGTGATAGACATGGAATGGGGATCTCTTGGTAGCAAACACAAAAAGGTCATGCCCGAAAATCATGTACATAGCTGGTCATGGGGGAGAGGAACATGATGCCACGGGGGAAGAAGAAGATGCCCCACTCGTTCCTGGAGTTGGTCTTCGCGTCATTTCATTGTATGCCCCTTGTTCTTCTTGCTCGTTGGCTGCTGCTCATCAATGATCTTTCTTTGTTTTCATGCAGATTGGTCCGCTGTTACCGGATTCTTGTGCTTTTGGTCGATCCTCTGGTCGGTGGTGCGCCCGTCGATATGTGCCTGCGCATCGTTTGGTAGCAGCCTGGTGCGTCTCCCTTCGTGGATCTGCAGGTCAACCCCTTTCCCCCTCTTCGTTTCCACTCCTCTTTGTTTCCAGGGCTAGGTCCACTGTTGAATGGTGATATGATTGGTATGCAGTTTGGCCAATGAGGACCTTTTGTTTCTTGTCTTTTTACGGTAAAGGGAGTATTATTCTCTTTGCTTTTTTAGTGGAATGTGCCTCTATGCCTTTTGTTCCTTGCCTAGATCCTGGTAGGACCTACAATTGTCGTTTCTTTGTGCATGGATGCTGGTGGTTTTGTTTCGTTGTGCATGAAAGGCTAGCTTGTTTGGAATTACTGGGCTAGCTAGGTTCCAAGTAAGAGGGATGTTTGTTTATATTGATTGGTCAGATTGACCCCAAATCTCCAGGATGGACGTGAAGGTAATTGCTTGGCTAAGGGTGTTTTTTATTTCAAAGTGTTTTGTGAATCAGGGCAGAATGCAATTGCAAAAATTGGACTGCAGAGATGGTACTCACTTTTGCCATGACTGCATTTGCAGAATTAGTAATATATAGCTCTTGGGAAAGTAAAGTGCGTATACATATAATCTGAAACGGGTGTGGTTCTTTCAATCGTACCTTGTTATTGTTGAGACACACCTTAGAGCATGTTATGCAAAGAGTACTAAAATTGGTAAAGCGCAACTAGCTGATGCTTACAAAAGGAATGCAGTGTTGCTTGATTTTTGTCATACTGAATTCTGATATGGGCGAATAAAGGCTAGGTACAGAAAGAAATAATAAGTAAGATAATTAAATTTATAATTGTTGATTACAAGCATGCATCTGTATGGATTTATGAGATTCACAAAATTTTGACTGTAGCAAAAGATATGACATAAAGAAAGCCGAGCCACTACACATGGGGAAATAGAAGATAATCCTATATGTTTGGCTAGCCTGAGTGACACGATAAGTTCCTGAGAGACCTGTGTCAAAACAGAGTAAGGTTGCAAAGAAATGCAAGACAAACAGCATGGAAATCTGCTAGAGAGCACTAGAGTTCCAACAACAAAGGAAACAACTGACTCACTATTTGCTTCATCAGTACAGAATCTGTACAATGCAAATGGTAATCTCACAGAGAGCACTAGAGTTTTTTTTGCTGAGCGGTGCTGGTTTGTTTTGATTGATCCTTGCTTATTTATTTATCGTAGGGATTGGATAGCCCACATGGTTGGTTAGGAAGATAATTGAGGTTCTATGCCTAATGTGTTTATGGTTCCGTTAATCAAAATGATCTTATGTTGGTTTATCTAGTGTGATGGTATTGTTTTGTCCAGGGAATTAATTCTATACGCTTTGTGAGAAAATGTTCAATCCACCTTACCTTTTTGTATCTTTTTTTACAGTTCTCAGTTACATGGAAGTGGTTATTTCCAGTCCTTTGTGGTTATCATTGGTGTTTCCTGGTTCAGAGCACCTCCATGACGGCACCCAACAGTCTCGGAGCCAAGGTGAGATCCCCCTTCTCCTCCTGCCCCTGAGATCCCTCCTATGTTTCATGGATTGTATAATGTGATTTTTGTAACTGATGGTCTTTGTTTTATATAGGTGATAAGAGCAGGGATGGACTCATTAGCATCAGCCATGTGAAGATGATTGGAAAGTCTCTTGGAGTAATCCTTCTTCATGGTATACGGTACTAATATTTAGCCTAAAAGCTTTGGATATATTTAAGAAAAAATATATGGTGTTTTATTATGCATAAAGCCATTAATGTTGTGATTTTTGAATATGTGGGTTGTAAATAGATATTCTGGTATCTTGCTTCACTACACTCTGTTGATACTCTATGATAGGTGATTAGTAGACATGCTTGCTGATATAGGCATGTTGCATTACTACACAGAGAATGTAAATTATAGAAGGCACTATCATTTGAGCACTGTATTATTTCATTTTGAATTTACTGTATGTAAAAAATCTGTTTGGAGGATAATTCTGCGTCAAGCGTAACTCAGTCGATGCACTTGGAGCACGGATACATGTTATTTTGTGAAAAAATAAGCTCATATGATTTGCTCTTGTGGTTTGAAGTTTAGCAAATTGTTTATCTGTGCTTCCTGACGTACCAAGAGCTGTTATTGGTTCCGCGGGAATGATTTTTAAGCTGTGTTATTGTGTTCTGCAAATAGTAGATAAGCAATTAGCATTCTCTGTTTTGCTGATGAGTGCATACAAAATATACATGATTATTTATGTTCTAGGGTACATGGGAAGTACTTAAAGCTCATTTTCTTTGCCTCCCATATGATTTTAAGTTACATATGCCCTTTATTAACATTGTGGTGCTCTACATAATGCTTCAATAGATGATAAACCTATAGAGTATGGTTTTGATTATGTTAGTTGGAGGCTTTACTTAGAACACATTTGTCAAAAGACATGTTGTGTTTTAGTTATAATAATAACTAAAATTAGTACCTCATAAATTCAGTTCACTGTGCTGATTACCAAATACCAGTTAAAGTTTCTCTTCTTGATATGGGGTTACTAATTTCTATAAGTAGTTGAAGAAAAGAGCATATGTTTATTTTCTGGACTGATATTCATGTGTCTTAGGGGTTGGATAGCTGATATGGTTGGTTAGGAAGAACTATGATGATGATGTCAGTGCTGGATTGTTCTGATTGGTCCTTGCTTGTGGGCCGCGTGTGCTTCCTCTCTCCCGGGAGTTGGTCACATCCGTGGAGAGCCGCCAGAGGAGCAAGGACGGCCAGCCCCTGCCCCCTCTCCAGCACGTGTCGGGGATAACGAGCGGCGTACGTGGTGAGCCGCCCGCCTGCCCCACTCTACCCCCAAATCTACATGTACATCCACTAATTGACTGAAACTGGTTTGGATGTTTGGTTTCATCTGAATGATTCATTAAATCACCTTTTGATTCAAGAACTCAAGTTACTGTACATGAAGCAGTGAGTGATAAATTTCCAACTGAAAATACTACTTATATACTTACTACGTAGTTGAAGAGACCATGTTACATGTCACTACGTAGTTGAAAATACTACGGAGCTTTTTACTGAGTCGGTAATTTTGTTTCTATGCGGATGCAAACAACCCCGACCGCAGAACCTAGCTGTACTTTCTAGCTACATTGGCATGTTGAGTTAATGACAGGAATGTTCAGCTGGCATTAGTTTAGTTGTTGGGTTAAATCTTCAGTGAGATGATTCAATGATCATACAGTTTAGACCGTCAATTTTATGGCCGGCCTCGCTTTCTTCCTGTTCAGGCACTATGCTCTGCAGGGGGTGCCTCATGGTTTGTGGATCTGTTTTTTGTCGTTGTTGAAGATTTCAACAAAATGACCGGTAATCAGTTGTGAATAATCCTCCTTGCGATGGTTGAGCTAAAACAGGGCATTCACATGCAATTTATTTTGGTAGAGAGGAATTTTTATTATCTAATTAGACATATAGGTAGTGAAAACACCGTTCTAATTACATAAGTAGGACTATAAAATCTTATTCTAGCGGTGTGATATGCTTTTCAAAAGCTAGGTGTACAGTTGTATGGTGATGTGTTTTTGGCCTCACCATGTTCTTGTTGTGCTTGTTGGTGTGCAGGCTGGCCAATGAGGGCTTTTTGTTTCTCATCTTATTTCTAGCAAAGGCCACAAGTATCATTCTCTTTGCCCCGGTCATCTCCGCCCCTGGTGGTGCTCTTGGATGTGCTATACATCACCTCCCCGCCTCCTTGGCCACTTCGGTGCCCGTGGAGTTCATGCTCGTCGGCGGGACGGTGCAAGGCGCAATTCCGATGCAGCGACGTGGATGTGTGGTGTAGGATGCGGTTCCTCGCCGGTTGGATGGCGTTTAGGCGCAACCCCGGCGCCCACTGAGTACTGCCTCGGCTACAACCTCCCTTGGTGAGCTCCATCATCCTCCTGTTCATCTGCTTCGGCTACTATATGTAACATGGCCGTGGCTATGTTGATGTAGTGCTTGTCTGGTTGATGCTCTGTAGTTGTGGATCCCTGCTTGAGCTCTCTCAGAGCTCAGGCACCCTCGACCGTCGGATCTTTTTCCTGATGTGATCTGGGCCGTTGGATCTCGCCCTCGGTTCACCTCGTCCGTCGGATCAAAACTGAGGCCGTTGCAATGAACAGCACCCCGGGCGCACCGAATGATGCATGGCTTTGTGATTAACCAGTTTGTGGTTGTTGAACTGTTCTGTGCTGGATGGACTTTCCATTTTGGCGAGTCTGCTAGAGTTGCTCTTAGCTTGCGCAGGGCTATGATGATCGATTATGGCTGATATAAGCATGCTCTCGAGCAATTGAGGCACTTGTGGGTATTAGGTTGGACCCCCTCGTTTCTTTGAGCCATTTTGATCATGTGCTTATTTTAGTGGCTCTGTCCTTGGATGGTCATTTCTGATGAGTGATAACCAGGGCAGTTTCACCCTTGTAAGAACATATTGATCTGGTGATGGAGACACTAGGGGAAGGGTCATGATCGAGCAAAGGCGAATCTGAGCCCATTCAAATGCAGTTCTGGTCTCAAGCACAGTGTGCTATGTTGTCATTCTGTATTTGTTTAGCGCCTCTTTGGTTTGTACATTTCCACAATAATAGCTTCAAATCTCTTTTGCTATTTGAAACTGCAGTTTTTTTAAGGGTCACACTACACATGATATGTTCACATGTTAGTTGAAAACTTGGTGAATTAAATATATATCTCAGCTACTATTGATAATCATGGCTAAAGCAAAATTTCTTCTTTAAGTTTGCTTCCCATGTACATGTGTTACTGCTTGTGAATCTCTACAGTTCATAAGAACTTGCTGCAGCTCATCATGAATGGGTCGAGGGGAAGATGATATGATATGTGTCACTGAAAGCGAAGGTAAAATTCCCATACATCACCTGCATATTACCTGCCAATTCACAAGTGCATGTTCGGTATCAAATATAATTGTTCCCCGTGTTGAAACATAGATTCTGCATTGTATAGGATTCCAGCTCTTTAACCCTTTCTGCATGCTCTTACATATATGTGCTTTCATTAAGAAGAAAAATCTACCATGCTAGCTTAGTTGATCCAGGGCTTAAGCTATATGCCAAAATAACACTGGGAGGAGTTGTGTCAGAAGTACCTTGAGCCTTTTTATTTTTATATTCTGTTTGTGCACTCATTTAATGCCACTTGGAATCTGAAGTAGAAAATATCATAAAGAGCTTGATGACGTATAACATTACTTGGTATTTTATCATTCTTATTACATCATTAGAGCTTATATACGTTATTTTGGTATATTCATGAGACTTCCACTCTGCTATTGCATTAGTAATTTTCATTGACCTGTATTACATCATTGATTGTAATCAGAGTATAATTATATGTTTGCTCATGGTGCTTTAGGTCAAGATGTTTGGCATATGCTCATCTTATGGAGTTAAACTTTTAGCTAATAACCGAAATGTTTCCTTTTCCAGGATTCTCCTATGATGGAAGAAGTTCTAATCATCTTACAGTCAAGGGTAAGGGCAGATAAACTCACAAAAATATTTATCTGGATCTTTTCGTTGTGAAGTGCCATTTTTTCTACTTGTACTTTGTAGGCAGTGTTACTGATTTGTTTTCAATCTCAGTATGCCATCTATCCGAATTTTGTATCGCTTGCATAGTGCCTAATATCATGAGCCAATTCTAATATTATTTATAGAGCTTTCATATTATCATTAGGATGATGGAGCCTGTCAAGTATTGTCCACTACTGATTGCATTAGCTTCGCCTCAGAACGTGGAAAGAGGAACTAGAGCTATCAATACTACTGTAGATATCGATGTTTCGAGAGCATTGTTTCCAATTGTCTGTTATCTCATTGTGTTTATGAGCAGATACAACATCTCCTGTGAGACTTAGTCTTACGCTTGCTGATATAAACTACTTGGCAATATTTATAGAATGTATGTCTTTCTGTTTCTACTACTCGATACAAATCAGTTGTCCTCGGCAAACATTGTGGCTTGCTTTTGGTACAAATTTTGCCTCTTTGATCTTTAGTTTTGTGGTTATCGTGGGCAACAATTACACTTTGGTCTTGGTATATATTTAATCTACATGCCCTATGTTTAGTTATCCTGGGCAACAACTATACCTTGCTCTTGATGCATCTTTATAGTGTTTGTGATACATACTGAACACATTATTCTGGGCAGTCATTATAATTTCTTTTGGATGTTCTAAACGCTTTGTGATATTAAAGTTTTAGTCGCTGGGTCAATGAGGCAACACCCGCAAGGCGCGCTTCCGATCTTAGCATTAGACCAAAATGTTTAGACCGGCACCCTTGAGCCTGCTTTCGATCTTCGCATTAACTACTTGACCAAAACATTGGGACCGGTACACTCGTGCAAGGCGATGAGTGTTCGAGGTTTCTCAGGTTGCAGCGTTAAGCGAATACCGATATTTGTAGTTACATTCTATCTGACATCTATAGCTCCAGTTAATTCAGGCATTGTTAGTCCCATTTAGACACACGATGATAATATCATGCTTTCGTTGCCTTTTTCGTCGTCCAAATAACAATTTGAGTTACTAATAACTTAACATTACACGTTTGACCAAAACGTTCGGACAGGCACCCTCGCGCCAGGACGCGTTGCCGATCTAGTAAATATTATACTCAACACATGGGATGCATGGACTAGGAGGCAACGAGGAAGTAGGTGTTACACATATGGCTACATCATTTGCTTACCTGCTTCGAATCGACCGGGAGACAAAGACTCTCAGTTCTCCGATGAGGATGCTGTGCTGATAGACCAGGCTTGGAGGGGCGTGTACCGCGCCTTGAACGGATGAGGAGAGCTGCGGTGGTAGCGCGTAATAGCTGCCTGCTGCGTGCTCATCGAGTGGTAGCAAGTGTAGCTTCCATCAATGTCAGACCCAATTATGCAGTAACTCCCTGTAGCGTTTCAAACAAATACCTCTTCAGTTAACGAACGGCTAGGATGGGTCCTGAGTGCTAGCGTAGCCTCCACCGTTAGATGCTAGTCACTGTTACACTGTTCCGTTTCATGCGTTGCCGTTAATGGCAAGCCATCGCTTATATCCAGCCGGGCTGTGGCTGAGAAGCGTTATGTTGAACCTCCATTTGCTTTCATCGGGGTAGAACCCTAAATATAATACAACTCCACTTACAGCTCCAACCCCTTGATCTGAAATTCTCTCCCCAAATTACACTGATCCATCTCTAGATCCTACTCGGGCCTGACAAATTGGTACTCAGAGCAAGGTTGTTCCTCGGTCACAAATTTTTCACCCAGAGAAAGAGTAATCCCACCCAATTCCCTCCCCTTAAGTAGATCGGGACCGATCTGCACCAAGGCAGCACGGGTGGCGGCGATCTGTACCAGGGCGGCGTTGGCGGCGGCGATTTGTACCAGGGCGGCGCAGGAGGCGGCGATTTGTTCGGCTGCAAACCAGTAGCGAGGAAAGGTTGCTGGAGAACAATTCTTTGGTGGTAACATTCCTTGTCTATCGCTGGTTCGTGCGACTCGGGAGGAGAGGATCGAGAAGGCGGCAGGATCTGAGCAGAGAGTCGGGTTACCGAATTATTTAGGCTGTAAAATTCCTCCTCTCTCCCTCAAATCAAGGAGATGGGGCGCACCAAGGCGATCACTGACGCAGATCTGCAGGAGGTTCTCTCTCTGCGTGATGATTTCGGTGCTCTGCAGAAGGACAGTTCTCTGATGCACTCGGAGGTGGTGAAACTCCAGATCGATGTTCAATCGATGAGCAAGAAACAAGGGGATATAGCTCTGCAAGTTGGCAACGTCGAACAAGCTGTTATTGATCTGAGAAAATAGCTATCGGCCATCAGCACAGTTTTGCAGAATATGGTCCTACCAAATGCCACCCAACAAGCAGAGGCACAACTTCCCAGTTCCAGTCAAGTGGTTAAATCACCTACCTTACATCAAGAACAAACTGCAGACACAAGTGACAGACTTGAGCAACTGAAGAAACAGTTAGCTGCTGAAAAGGAGAAATCAAGGCAAATGGAAGAGTTGCATCTGCAGAACTTACCACCAATTAGAACACCCAGACCTACAGTTCCACCAGGTTTTGCAAATCAAGGAAGACAAGAAACTGCTAGTGCTGTGGGAACACCTGTAACTGCAAGACAAGAAGGCCACACCCCAGTTTTCAACAAATTTTACCAGCAAAACAGAGAGAGGCAGCTCTGGCAAGGCTATTACAGAACATATGAGTAGGACATGCCGGCCCAGTTTATGAAATCCATAACTAAAGGACCAAAGCTGGATTTTCCTAGGTTCAGTGGTGAGGACCCAGTGGGTTGGATAAGACAGTGTAACAAATACTTTCAAATGTCTGGAGCACCAGAGGAATACAAAGTTTCCTTAGCACAGATGAATATACAAGATGAAGCAGACACATGGTTAAGAAGATCTGGGCTACTCAAAAAGAAATTGTCCTGGAAGGAGTTTGGGGCAGAAGTAGTAAAAAGGTTCTCTCAACAGGGATCATATGACCTAACTGATAAGTTCAACACATTAAAACAGGGCAGTAGCACAGTTTCGGTGTACACTAAAACATTTGAGGATTTGATGGCAGACGTTCAAGAGGAAAATCCAGAATTGAATGAGCTATGGTTTGTGAGGTGCTATGTAAATGGACTCAGAGAAGGAATTAAATTCCAAATTAGACCACACAAACCACAAACACTGACTGATGCTTACTGCTTAGCTAGAGAAGTAGAACCTTGTCACCCTCCAGTGCTTCCTGTAACCAAGAAATAGAACATTCCTTATTCCAACTACTACCAGAAACAGCAATACACTGTGCCAAGTAAACCAAACTCAACTTCTTCACAGCAACCGGTTACAGTAGCCAAACAACCTGAAACTGCAACTGTTAGTAATCAGAAATTCAAGAAACCTGGTGAGTGTTGGAGATGTGGGGACAAATGGGTCCCTGGACATAAATGCAAACTAATTCCAAATGTGCACATGATGCAACAAGAAACAATGGAACAACATGACATTAATGAAGAGCAGACTCCACCTGAACAAGAGGAAATGACAGAGGAAGAAGAACAAGTTATGTTCATATCTGCTCATGCATTGGGACAACAACTAGCTGTTCCAACTCCCACAGTTATAGTTCATGTTAATGGTAAAAGAGTTGTAGCCCTCCTAGACTCAGGAAGTACAACTTCCTTCATGAGTCAGGATTTTGCTGTCAAATGTGGCTGCCAACTGCTTCTTGTTAAGCCAAGAACTATTGCTGTAGCTGGAGGAGGCAAGCTCATATCTTCAACTGTAGCACCAGCTTGTGAGTTTCAACTGGCAAAACTCAAGTTAACTCACAATTTCAGAGTTTTACCACTACCCAGTCATGATATTATTTTAGGATATGATTGGTTTTCTCTGGTTAGCCCTGTAGCATTTGATGTGCCTAAGAACAAATTCAGTTTCACTATCCAGGGCAAGCAAACTGTCACTACAGCTATATTCAACCACACTGAAATTGCAGAAGAAGTTCCAGCTAAAACAACAACAAAGCTATTGGAAAAAGGGGCAGAAGGATTTCTACTCCAAATGCACAACATTGTGTTGGCAGCTCCTGAAGGATTTAAAACACCACCACAAGTGCAGAAGCTCCTGTTGGAGTATGCTGATTTATTTGAGGAACCTTCCAGCTTACCTCCTCATAGGGAGAGTGACCATACTATTCCTCTAAAGACTGGAACAGAACCACCTCATAGTAGACCATACAGAGTCCCTCAACATCAGAAACAGGAAATGGAAGAACAAATCAAGAAACTACTAGCAGCACACTTTATCAGGCACAACCAGAGTCCATATGCAGCTCCTGTAATTCTGGTAAAGAAAAAAGATGGATCTATGAGATTGTGCACTGATTTCAGGAAGTTAAATGCTGCTACTATCAAGAACAAATTCCCAATACCAGTGATTGAAGATCTATTGGATGAGTTACATGGAGCAAAGTACTTTTCCAAAATTGATTTGAGAGCTGGCTACCATCAAATTAGGATGCACCCTGATGATGTGCATAAAACAGCTTTCAGAACTTTTCTAGGGCATTTTGAGTACCTGGTTATGCCTTTTGGACTATCAAATGCTCCAGGAACATTTCAGGCAGTAATGAATAAGATCTTTGGGCCATACCTCAGAAAATTTGTCCTAGTTTTCTTTGATGATATACTAATTTACAGCAAAACACTTGAGGAGCACAAGGAGCACATACAGACAGTGTTGCAAGTGTTGAGAGAGAACAAGCTGTGTGCTAAACAATCTAAGTGTGTGTTTGCTGTTCAAGAAGTGGAATACCTGGGTCATGTCATTTCAGCAGAGGGAGTAGCAACTGACCCTAAGAAAATCAAGGCCATTGCTGAGTGGCCCACGCCAGATAATGTGACAAAACTAAGAAGTTTTCTGGGTTTGGCAGGTTACTATAGAAGATTCATTCAAGGATATGGTGTTATTTGCAGACCACTACATGATCTTCTTAAAAAGGGGCAGTTCTCATGGACAGCTATTCATGACACTGCATTTGCAAAGCTTCAACATGCCTTAATTACTGCCCCAGTGTTAGCACTCCCAAATTTCTCTTAGCCTTTTGTTTTAGAAACTGATGCTTCAGGCAAGGGCATTGGAGCAGTTTTAATGCAACAGGGTAGGCCAATAGCATATTATAGCTCTGCACTTTGCCCAAGAAATGCTGCATTGTCAACCTATGAAAAAGAAGCTTTGGCTATACTAGAAGCATTAAAAAAATGGAGACACTACCTCTTAGGCAGAGAACTGATAATCAAGACTGACCAACAGTCACTCAAGTTCATCACTGATCAAAAACTAACTGAAGGTGTGCAACACAAACTAATGATGAAGTTGTTGGAATTCAATTTCCAAATCCAGTACAAGAAAGGAGTTTGCAACAAAGTCACTGATGCTCTTTCAAGAGTTCTACCTAGTTGCATGGCAATATCCACTGTCACACCTGTCTGGGCAGAGGAGTTAGCTCAGAGTTATCAACAGGATCCTGAAACCAAAGCATTACTTGAGAAACTGTTACTCACTCCTGATAATACTTTGGGAGATCATAAATTGATTGCAGGAATCATCAGGTACAAAGGAAGAATTGTGGTGGGCAATATTCCTGCATTCAGAACAAGGTTGCTTGAATCATTGCACAGTTCCCCTGTAGGAGGACATTCAGGAACTAGAGCAACATACCACAGAGTGAAAGCAATTTTCTATTGGCAAGGACTTAAATCATCAGTGGAGAAATTCATTGCTGAATGTCCCATCTGCCAGAGAGCAAAACATGAAAACTGCCTGCAACCTGGACTACTTGACCCAATACCTGTAGCTGATATGGCATGGCAACACATTTCTATGGATTTTATAGAAGGCCTTCCCAATTCACAAGGCAAGGAGGTAATCCTGGTAGTGGTTGACAGGTTTACTAAGTATGCTCATTTCATGCCCCTCTCACATCCATACTCAGTTCTCACTGTAGCACAAGCATTTATAGACAATGTCTTAAAGTCGCATGGCCCACCCAAGTTAATCATATCTGACAGAGATAGGATCTTTACCAGCAAGCTATGGAGAGACATATTTTCAGCTTGGAAGAGTGAACTGAGATTTAGCACGGCATACCACCCCCAGACTGATGGCCAAACAGAAAGAGTCAATCAGTGTCTGGAAACTTATCTCAGATGCATGACAAGCACAGAACCAAAGAAATGGTGCTCATGGCTTCCATTAGCCGAGTTTTGGTATAATACTACATACCACACTGCTCTCAAGATGCCCCCCTTCCAAGCTTTGTATGGTTTCCCACCACCCATGATTTCTGAGCTTGCTATACCTGGTCCTGTGGAGAAGGAGGCACAGAATTTCCTGGAGGCTAAACAACAAATACTGGAGCACTTCAAATCCAATTTACTCCAGGCCCAGAACAGAATGAAACGATATGCTGATCTCAAACGAGTGGAAAGGGTATTTGAAGTGGGTGATATGGTCTACCTTAAAATGGCACCTTATAGACTAGCAGCATTTGGATTCAGAGGTGCTTTGAAACTACAAAACAAGTACTATGGTCCATTTCTCATTGTGCAGAAGATAGGCAATTCAGCTTACAAACTGCAATTTCCAGAGCATGTGCAAATACACCCAGTTTTCCATGTGAGTCAGCTCAAGAAGCATATTGGTCCCAATTCCATTCCCAGCCCAAACCTGCCAATGGTCAACCAAGATGGCACAATCAAGACTGGTCCAGCGGAGGTACTGCAAGTTCGGCAAGTGCCTCGACACAATCTGCCAGTCGTCCAATGGCTAATACAATGGGGGCAATGTCAGACCCAGTTATGCAGTAACTCCCTGTAGCGTTTCAGACAAATACCTCTCCAGTTAACGAACGGCTAGGATGGGTCCTGAGCGCTAGCGTAGCCTCCACCGTTAGATGCTAGTCACTGTTACACTGTTCCGTTTCATGCGTTGCCGTTAACGGCAAGCCATCGCTTATATCCAGCCGGGCTGTGGCTGAGAAGCGTTATGTTGAACCTCCATTTGCTTTCATCGGGGTAGAACCCTAAATATAATACAGCTCCTCTTACAGCTCCAACCCCTTGATCTGAAATTCTCGCCCCAAATTACACTGATCCATCTCCAGATCCTACCCGGGCCTGACAATCAATACCTCAAGCTGGGCAGCAATGTGCAATTGGGCAACAAGTGTAGCTGCTGCTGCTGCTGCTGCGTGTGTGCTGATCTCAGCGAGTCACTATTACGCGTGAGCTGGTCTTTTGTTGTTCTTCTAGCGCGCTTGATTTGACCCTGATAAAAAGTCATAGAGGAGCCCCTCTATACATTCACACGTATAGTACATCACCATTTATGCGGTGCAATTTTTTTGAAGAAAATATCTTTCTTTTTGTCATCTGACAATGGTGAGAAAGGGTTTTAAAAGATATTTGTTTTCAATTATTAAACACTAGTGTAGGTTGATGTAATGGTTGTTGGTCTTGGTATTAGCCGTGCCCTTGCTACCTGTCGCAGGTTCGAATCCCATGTAATACACTTTTTCCTCAATTCTCCAATTCGTGTATATTAGGTGCTACATTGACTTAGGATGGCACATAACAGAAATATATTGCCAATCGATTCGTAATAACCCAACTTATCATCAGGGCTTAGTAAATATTGATTCGAATAGTCATGTGCCCTATACATGTATCTTAATGGGCATGGCACATATGGGTATATCATTTGTATTTTTCTTATATTTTTGTTAAAGACATGCTTGAATCCTACCATGAAGCAGTACTATGTGTAGATGTGTAGGGAACGCCAGGCTGAAGGGCGAAAATCCATAGGAGTGCTCGTCCTTGCCTGCACACGTTATCGTTGTGCGCTCGTTCTAGTTGGGATCGGAGACTGGGCTCGCATTGAACGTGGTATACTGCTGTACGCAACGCCACACATTAGGACTCTGGTGCGGACCCACGGCACAGTAAGCGCTGTTCCCTCACGCCGTGAAAACAACGTCTGCACAAAATCTGTATTCACGGCCCATCACATGTCATACGTTTTGAACCATTTTCTTTACATGCATACGCTCTGAACGAACCTTTAATGCTAGAAGGTGTGATTCTCAAAAAAGAAAAAATAGCAGAGGTGTTGGGTTCGATTGTTGAGAGTGGCAATCTGGCAATTCTTTTCTTTTCTTTGTTTTTCCCCAATAACAAAGAGCATCTAATTAATATTGGACATGGATTATTGTCGAAAAAAAACATGTTTTTACTTTAGCGTACATAACTGAAAGTACATATTTTGTGATGTAAATCCCATCTTTGCTTTAGCGTACATAAATTAGAAAGTAAATGCAGTATTAATCCACATAGGTTTTTTTCCCTGTATTTTTGATCCACTTTGCTTTGACTCACTGCAAAAAAAACCACACAAGTGCTACGACCCATGAAACTCATGTTGCAACCCTATTTTTACATGTGCAAGTCAGTGCCAAAATCAGTCAAGATCATAGTTTTTTTTGTTGATTTGAAAATTTGAAGAGATAGAGGACGTGAACAATGAACTGAATCCACGGTCTGTTTGCACCTTTGTGTTTTGTTGCATTGGCCAGGTGATAGCTACCATGTTTTTTCCTTTCATAAATTCGGTTCCTGTTTCAAGTTACTCTACATTGTTATAAGAGTCAATTACACTGGTGGTGCTACAACTTGGCGTAAATGGTTACTTTGGTGCTAGAAGTTGTGGTGTACATTCAAGTAATGCAAAAACTTGACATTGACGTGCAAATACAGTGTTTATCTCGTTTATATATGAAGCCAGTGCTGACTAGACGCATGGGGCCTACTGTCAACCACTGGGCCAGAGAGAAGGGGTCTGTGGCCTGAATTTTTGGAAAACACCTCGAGATATATTTTTTTTAAAAAAGACTATTGACGTGGCATTTTTTCACCTCTATGACCAATGAGTCCCGCCTATCAGAAGAGAGTGAAAATTAAACAAAAAATGACGCCACTTCGCCTGGTCTCCAACACATGATCAACACCAAGATACCAATCGATCTAACCAACAAGCCATCACGCCCGCACGCACATCTGGAGGAAGAGCTTTCCTTTGTAACCGTCCATCTTTCCTGAATGAATCAATTGGTTGCGTACTTTTCAAGAAGTATATGTTATAGGACCAGCAGCATATATATGCATAGCCGCATAGGCCAATGGTAATCAGTCACAAACTTACAAATAAGCAAAATATGTGTTTTTAACAATAGTCCATAGCCAAATATGTGACGGCCATCCACGGTCAGACGACAAAGAGTAGGATGTGGAGCATGGACACCCATGTCCGACAAAGTTGTGTAGACTAGGATAGTTTTACTTTTGCTATGTTAAAAAATCCATGTCCCCACAAAAAATTCCATGTCCCCGTCAATTTCATCCGAATATTAACGAAAAATTTGTTGTATACTTCAATTTCGTCTGTTTTATTAATTTTCCATTTTAGATATGATCAAACTTTGATGCACAGGATTGAATGGCCGGTTGCCGTATCCAAGCCCGTTGGAGATATCCTTAAGCTACCACCAACGGGCATGCAGATGGCTCATATTAGCTAACGCGGGAGAGCTCGTCCACCTAACCGTCGCAGATGGCAGCGAAAAACGTCAGATCATGGGTTTTTTTTTCAAATGTGGATTATTTCATGCTAAACTCACCAATCAAAGTCAAAAGGGTGATTTTGGCCCGTTCGCATATTCAGTGTCCATCCATTTCAGGAGGAACACCTGTTGAGTGTTGACAAGAAGAAAGCAAAATGATAAAAGAATCATGAGTACGAACAGGTAAAAGAATCTAAGCAGCCATGCATGCACTTAGATCCACCGCTTACCTGGGCGAAAAGCTTGAATCCACCCACGTTTTGCGGCCACTCGCCATCCTGTACCAATCGAACATTATCAGGTCCGGCCGTCACGGCAATGACTAACTCGGTTGCCCCGTCATACGGGCCTATTTCTGTACGCGCACTATTTCTCTGCCATATACGCGCCAGCATTTCCTTCCGCCTTAAACAGCAATTCACGAGTTCGTCTTTCCTCCTAAAAAACAGGAGCCCCTTGGGAGGCGACTAGGGTTTCGGGAGGACCTGTGGCGGCGCCTGCTCGATCTGATCGGCGGGGCGCACGACTGGGTTTCTGTTCTCCTGATCGGCGATGGCTTCATCTGCTGATCGGGGGAAGGCGAAGGAGACGCTCTCGCCCAAGGCGGCGAGGGAGAAGCTAGCGGAGGCGTTGGGGAAGATGGACATAACTGATGAGGAAGCGACTCCGTTAGTGCTTGATGATCTAGAAGCTGAGGCACATGATAAGTGGATGCTGGCTGGAAAAGTACTGAATCGAAATATCCTGCACATCCAGACGATATCCAGCGCGCTCCGGCCGGCGTGGGGAAACCCTAAAGGACTCCACTTCAGGCCGGCGGGGGAGAATACGTTTGTGGCAGAATTTGCGCGCCAACGAGATCGTGATCGCGTGTGGGAGGGTTCGCCATGGCACGTCAGCAAGAACGCGGTGATCCTCTCGGCGTTTGATGAATGCATGCGGCCTTCCGAGTTAAAGTTTGATAAACTGCAGATCTGGGCTAGAGTGCTAAACCTCCCGTTCAACCTTCGGGCAGAACCATGGAGTACGGCGATTGCTCAACAGATTGATAGAGAGGCATCTTCAGTGCAGTTTGATCATAATGCAGGGTATCTAAGGGCGAGAGTAACTGTGGATGTTAATAAGCCCTTGAGAAGATGGATACTGATTGAATCTAAGAGGAGAAAGTGCATGGATCCTTATGAGATTGTCTATGAGAACGTACCACACTTCTGTTTCTCATGTGGCAAGTTGGGCCACTCGAACCTAGTTTGCATGACACCTGGATCGAGGGATGAGAACGGTGATCTTCCCTTCGGTAAAGGTCTGAGAGCGCAAGATGATTGGAGAAAGGCTGCTTCAAGCGAGAGTTCGACAAGGGAGGGCTCGGTCCCTCCAAAGAGCAAGGCTGACACCAAAAACTCTAGCACTGCGGGCAAGGGTGCAAATGAGGTGACATCCCCTGCAAAGAACACACGGTTTCAGCACAAGAGGAAGGGGGGACCTCATAATCAGAACCAAGTGTATAGGAAGGTGGACCGACCCCTTCTCATGAATTCTCCTCACCAGGATGAGGGAGAGAGAGCTACTGAGAATGTGGTTCAAAGTGACGCTGTTGAGGATCCTAGTTCTGAAAGAGAACCTAAGAAGAAGAGACCTACCCCGAGCAATTCGGGAAACTCGGCAGAGGCTGCGATGCAGCCCTGCCCGAGCCAATGAGCTGCTTGGTTTGGAACTGTCGAGGGCTTGGGAACCCATCGACAGTTCGAGAGCTTCGCTGTGTGGTGAAGCAGGAAGGGCCCGCTCTCCTTTTTGTGATGGAAACTAAAATGTGGACAGTACCGGCCTTAGTGGCGGTATTGGTCTGTTCTGGACTGATGTGGTTGAAGTCGAGCTGAGAAATTATAGTACTTGCCACATCGACGTTCTAGTGAGGAAGAAGACCCAAGGCTCGAAGGAGTGGAGGGTCACGGGTTTTTATGGAGCTCCGAAGGTGGAAGACCGGCCACATAGTTGGAGGTTCCTACGTACACTTCATGCAATCCACCATGATGCGTGGTTGTGTGTCGGTGACTTCAATGAGACACTTACTGCCTCTGAACACTTCTTGAGAGCGGCCCGACCTGAATATCAAATGAGGGCGTTCAGAGAGGCAGTTGATGATTGCTCTCTTCAAGATCTTGGTTGGTCTGGGACAGAGTATACTTGGGATAATGGACAGCAAGGAGGTGCAAACGTAAAGGCCAGACTGGACAGAGGTTTGGGAAACCCTCAGTTTATCCATATGTTCCCTGATACGCATGTTCGACATATTGCGACCGTGGAATCGGATCATTGTTTAGTACTCGTTAACCCACGGGAAAGCATGTCAGGAACAAGAACATGATCGGCTAAACAGTTTCGTTACGAGGACGTTTGGCAGACTCACGTTGATTATGACCAGCTAGTACTGCAGCAATGGCAAAAAGGGGCGGGCAGACATGGGCTGGCTGGTGTGGCTAGTGCTCTCAACAATATGCAGCAGAAACTTGCAAGTTGGGGAGCCAAGGAGTTCGGAGATTTAGCACGCAAGGTCCGGAAGCTGCGCACTAAACTTGAACGCCTTAGGGGCCGTTCTATGGGTCGAGGCCCAACTGACGAAGAGCGTGCAGTTGGAAAGGAGCTACGTGAAGCCCTCTGACAAGAAGAAATCTGGATGCGTCAAAGATCCAGAGTACTTTGGCTGCGACGGGGTGATCGGAATACATAATATTTTCATGCCCAGGCAGTTCAACGGAAACGTATAAATAAAATTGAGTTGCTTACAAGAGCAGATGGCTCAACATGTTAGACCATGGATGAGAATCATGCAGAAGTCCAAGGTTTTTATGAAGCACTATATACTTCCCAGGGATTCAGGCCTATGGACGAGCTGCTCAACCTTATACCGCACAAGGTAACTCCGGTTATGAACGAGCATCTTGATAAACCATTCACAGCCCAGGAGGTCAAGGAAGCTTTATTTCATATGGCCCCATCCAAAGCTCCTGGTGTTGATGGTTTTACAGCGGGGTTTTTTCAGCGGCATTGGGATCTTCTTCAGGAGGACATTGTGCTGGCTGTTTTGGATTTCCTCAATGGTGGTGAGTTGCCGGTGGGAATGAATGATACTTCAATAACCCTCATACCTAAAGTAAGACACCCGCAACTCATTTCACAATATAGGCCAATTTCTTTATGTCCTGTGCTATATAAGATTGCTTCCAAGTGTATCACGAACATGGCAAGAAAGTTTATGGATGAGATCATTAGTGAAGAACAAAGTGCTTTTATTCCGGGACGCCTAATCACTGACAACGTTCTTATCGCCTATGAGAGTATCTACGCGATGAGGCGTAGGAAGAAAGGGAAAAATCATGTCTGTGTCGTCAAACTTGACATGATGAAAGCGTACGACAGAGTTGAATGGCACTACTTGGGAGCTGTCATGCTAAAAATGGGGTTCAGCTCGAGTTTTGTTAGACTGACAATGAAGTGCGTTACTTCTGTCAGGTTTACAGTCCGGGTGAATGGGGAGCTACTGCCCTACTTTACTCCTTCTCGGGGCCTACGGCAAGGAGATCCTTATTCGCCTTATCTCTTCCTACTATGTGCCGAGGGTTTCACTACACTCTTGAAAAATTTGGGTGGTGCACAGGTGGACAGGGGGATCAGAGTGAGTATCAATTCACCTTGGGTAAATCATCTGCTCTTTGCAGACGATAGCCTGATATTCATGAATGCCAAGGAATCAAGCGCCCGAAGGTTGAACCAAGTTCTCAGGATATACAACGACAGTTCGGGACAGTGCGTGAACAAAGAGAAAAGCTCCATATATTTCAGCCCGAACACGCCGGATCCAGTTAGACAAAATTTGAAGAATCTCCTTGGTATAACAGTTGAAGCATTCAACGAGAGGTACCTCGGTTTACCCACTGCGACGGGGCGTATTACCAGCGGTACGTTCGAGCATTTGACGGAGAGACTTCGAAGCAAGATGCAAGGTGGGATGGAACGCATGATTTCATGTGCGGGTCGTGAGGTTCGCCTGAAATCTGTGGCGCAAGCTATTCCGGCTTTTTTGATGAGCTGTTTTAAGCTATCAAAGAAAGTTTGTAAGGGTCTCAGATCTTGCATGGCCCGTTACTGGTGGAGTAGCTCCCTTGATCGTCGGTCTTTGCATTGGACGGATTGGGACACGCTTGCTTCTCCGAAAGTGAAAGGAGGGATGGGTTTCAGAGATTTACACATGTTCAACCTTGCCCTACTAGGAAAACATGGCTGGAGACTCGTCACGAGCCCGAAGTCCCTCTGTGCATGGGTGCTCAAAGGGAAGTATTTCCCGAATACGACTTTCCTTGAAGCTTCTTCGCCATCCCACGCGTCCTCCACTTGGCATGCAATCTTGGCAGGTAGGGAAGCTTTGGAGGTTGGGATGATCAAGCGGACCGGGGATGGGTCTACGGTGTCGATATAGAATGATCCTTGGATCCCAGTGTTGGAAATATGCCCTAGAGGCAATAATAAATTGGTTATTATTATATTTCCTTGTTCATGATAATCGTTTATTATCCATGCTATAATTGTATTGATAGGAAACTCATATACATGTGTGGATACATAGACAACACCATGTCCCTAGTAAGCCTCTAGTTGACTAGCTCGTTGATCAATAGATGGTTACGGTTTCACGACCATGGACATTGGATGTCATTGATAACGGGATCACATCATTAGTAGAATGATGTGATGGACAAGACCCAATACTAAGCCTAGCACAAAGATCGTAGTTCGTATGCTAAAGCTTTTCTGTCAAGTATCATTTCCTTAGACCATGAGATTGTGCAACTCCCGGATACCGTAGGAATGCTTTGGGTGTACCAAACGTCACAACGTAATCGGGTGACTATAAAGGTGCACTACAGGTATCTCCGAAAGTGTCTGTTGGGTTGGCACGAATCGAGATCGGGATTTGTCACTCCGGTTGACGGAGAGGTATCTCTGGGCCCACTCGGTAGGACATCATCATAATGTGCACAATGTGACCAAGGGGTTGATCACGGGATGATGTGTTACGGAACGAGTAAAGAGACTTGCGATAACGAGATTGAACAAGGTATCGGGATACCGCGATCGAATCTCGGGCAAGTACAATACCGCTAGACAAAGGGAATTGTATACGGGATCGATTGAGTCCTTTACATCGTGGTTCATCCGATGAGATCATCGTGGAACATGTGGAGCCAACATGGGTATCCAGATCCGCTGTTGGTTATTGACCGGAGAACGTCTCGGTCATGTCTACATGTCTCCGAACCCGTAGGGTCTACACACTTAAGGTTCGATGACGCTAGGGTTATAAAGGAAGTTTGTATGTGGTTACCGAATGTTGTTCGGAGTCCCGGATGAGATCCCGGACGTCACGAGGAGTTCCGGAATTGTCCGGAGGTAAAGATTTATATATGGGAAGTCCTGTTTTGGTCACCGGAAAAGTTTCGGGTTTTTCCGGTAACGTACCGGGACCACCGGGAGGGTCCCGGGGGTCCACCAAGTGGGGCCACCAACCCCAGAAGGCTGCATGGGCCAAGTGTGGGAGGGGACCAGCCCTAGGTGGGCTGGGGCGCCCCCCCACCAAGGCCCAAGGCGTGGGAAGAGTGGGGAGGGGCAAACCCTAGGTCCAGATGGGCCTTAAGGCCCACCTAGTGGGCGCCTCTCCCCCCTTGGCCCCCCCCTAGATGGGATCTAGGGCTGGCCGCACCCCTTGGGGTGGGAAACCCTAAAGGGGGCGCAACCCCCTTCCCCCCTATATATACTTGAGGTTTTGGGGCTGCCATACACATGAGAACCTCTCCCTCTTGGCGCAACCCTACCTCTCTCCCTTCTCCTCTCTTGCGGTGCTTGGCGAAGCCCTGCTGGATTGCCACGCTCCTCCATCACCACCACGCCGTTGTGCTGCTGCTGGATGGAGTCTTCCTCAACCTCTCCCTCTCCCCTTGCTGGATCAAGGCGTGGGAGGCGTCACCGGGCTGTCACGTGTGTTGAACGCGGAGGTGCCGTCCGTTTGGCACTAGGATCTCCGGTGATTTGGATCACGCATTTAGCACGACTCCTTCAACCCCGTTCTCTTGAACGCTTCGCTTAGCGATCTACAAGGGTATGTAGATGCACTCTCCTTCCCCTCGTTGCTGGTTTCTCCATAGATAGATCTTGGTGACACGTGGGAAAATTTTGAATTTACGCTTTCGTTCCCCAAGCGATGGCATCATGAGCTAGGTCTATTGCGTAGATTCTTTGCACGAGTAGAACACAAAGTAGTTGTGGGCGTTGATGATGTTCAATATGCTTACCGTTACTAGTCCAATCTTGTTTCGACGGTATTGTGGGATGAAGCGGCCGGACCGACCTTACACGCTCTTCCACGTGAGACAGGTTCCACCGACCGACATGCACTTGGTGCATAAGGTGGCTAGCGGTGCCAGTCTCTCCCACTTTAGTCGGAACGGATTCGATGAAAAGGGTCCTTATGAAGGGTAAATAGCAATTGGCATATCACGTTGTGGTTTTGCGTAGGTAAGAAACGTTCTTGCTAGAAACCCATAGCAGCCACGTAAAACATGCAAACAACAATTAGAGGACGTCTAACTTGTTTTTGCAGGGTATGCTATGTGATGTGATATGGCTAAGAAGAATGTGATGAATGATATGTGATGTATGAGATTGATCATGTTCTTGTAATAGGATTCACGACTTGCATGCCGATGAGTATGACAACCGGCAGGAGCCATAGGAGTTGTCTTTATTTATTGTATGACCTGCGTGTCATTAAACAACGCCATGTAATTACTTTACTTTATTGCTAACCGGTAGCCATAGTAGTAGAAGTAATAGTTGGCGAGACAACTTCATGAAGACACGATGATGGAGATCATGATGATGGAGATCATGGTGTCATGCCGGTGACGATGATGATCATGGAGCCCCAAAGATGGAGATCAATGGAGCTATATGATATTGGCCATATCATGTCACTACTATATAATTGCATGTGATGTTTATTATGTTTATGCATCTTGTTTACTTAGAACGACGGTTGTAAATAAGATGATCCCTTACAACAATTTCAAGAAGTGTTCTCCCCTAACTGTGCACCGTTGCTAAAGTTCGTCGCTTCTAAGCACCACGTGATGATCGGCTGTGATGGATTCTTATGTTCACATACAGCGGGTGTAAGACAGATTTACACACGCGAAACACTTAGGGTTAACTTGACGAGCCTAGCATGTACATACATGGCCTCGGAACACAGAGACCGAAAGGTCGAGCATGAGTCGTATAGTAGATACGATCAACATGAAGATGTTCACCGATGATGACTAGTCCGTCTCACGTGATGATCGGACACGGCCTAGTTGACTCGGATCATGTAATCACTTAGATGACTAGAGGGATGTCTATCTGAGTGGGAGTTCATAAGATGAACTTAATTATCCTGAACATAGTCAAAAGATCTTTGCAAATTATGTCGTAAGCTCGCGCTTTAGTTCCACAGTTTAGATATGTTCCTAGAGAAAATATAGTTGAAAGTTGAAAGTAGCGATTATGCGGACAGTAGAAAGCTTATGTCCTTAATGCACCGCCACAGGTGTCGAACCCCAAACGTCGTTTGTGGATGTTGCGAACATCGGACATACACGTTTTGATAACTACGTGATAGTTCAGTTAAGCGGTTTAGAGTTGAGGCACCAAAGGCGTTTTTGAAGCGTCGGCGGGACATATGAGATGTTTCGAGGGCTGAAATTGGGATTTCAGGCTCGTGCCCACGTCAAGAGGTATAAGACCTCCGACGATTTTCTTAGCCTGCAAACTAAGGGAGAAAAGCTCAATCATTGAGCTTGTGCTCAGATTGTCTGAGTGCATCAATCACTTGAATCGAGTGGGAGTTGATCTTCCAGATGAGATAGTGATGTTTCTCCAAAGTCATTGCCACCAAGCTGCTAGAGCTTCGTGATGAACTATAACATATCAGGGATAGATATGCTGATCCTTGAGGCATTCACGATGTTTGACACCGAGAAAGTAGAAATCAAGAAGGAGCATCAATTGTTGATGGTTGATGAAACCACTAGTTTCAAGAAGGGCAAGGGCAAGAAGGGGCACTTCATGAAATGGCAAATCAGTTGCTGCTCCAGTGAAGAAACCCAAGGTTAAACCCAAACCCGAGACTAAGTGCTTCTGTAATAAGGGGAACAGCCACTGGAGCAGAATTACCCTAGATACTTGGTAGATGAGAAGGCTGGCAAGGTCGATAGAAGTATATTGGATATACATTATGTTAATGTGTACTTTACTAGTACTCCTAGTAGCACCAGGGTATTAGATACCGGTTCGGTTGCTAAGTGTTAATAACTCAAAATAAAAGCTACGTAATAATCGGAGACTAGTTAAAGGTGAGCTGACGATATGTGTTGGAAGTGTTTCCAAGGTTGATGTGATCAAGCATCGCACGCTCCCTCTACCATCGAGATTGGTGTTAAACCCAAATAATTGTTATTGGTGTTTGCGTTGAGAGTAGACATGATTGGATTATGTCTATCGCAATACGGTTATTCATTTAAGGAGAATAATGGTTACTCTATTTATTTGAATAATACCTTCAGTGGTCTTGCATCTAAAGGAATGGTTTATTGAATCTCGATCGTAGTGATACACATTTTCACGCCAAAAGATATAAGATAGTAATGATAGTACCACTTACTTGTGGCAATCGCCATGTAAGTCATATTGGTATAACGCATGAAGAAGCTCCATGTTGATGGATCTTTGGACTCACTCGTTTTGAAAAGTTTGAGACATGCAAACCATGTCTATTGGTGTATATACATGAAGAAACTCCATGCAGATGGATCGTTTGGACTCACTTGATTTTGGATCACTTGAGATATGCAAATTATACCACATGGGCAAGATGACTGAAAGCCTCGTTTTCAGTAAAATGGAACAAGATAGCAACTTGTTGGAAGCAACACATTTTGATGTGTGCAGTCCAATGAGTGCTTGAGGCATCTGATGAATATCGTTATGTTCTTACTTCACGGATGATTTGAGTAGATATCGAGTATATTTACTTGATAAAACACAAGTCCGGATTATTGAATGGTTCAAGTAATTTCAGAGTGAAGTTGAAGATCATCGTGATAAGAGGATAAAATGTCTATGATATGATCATAGAGATGAGTATCTGAGTTCTGAGCTTTGTACGAAATTAAGACATTGTGGAAATTGTTTCACAATAAATACCGCCTGGAACACCATAGTGTGATGGTGTGTCCGAACATCATAGTTGCACCCTATTAGATATGGTGCGTACCATGATGTATCTTATTGAATTACCACTATCGTTCATGGGTTAGGCATTAGAGACAACCGCACTCACTTTAATAGGGCACCACGTAATTCCGTTGAGATGACACCGTGAGAACTATGGTTTAGAGAAACCTAAGCTGTCATTTCTTGAAAGTTTGGGGCTGCGACGCTTATGTGAAAAAGTTTCATCGTGATAAGCTCGAACCCAAAGCGGATAAAATGCATCTTCATAGGACACCCAAAAACAGTTGGGTATACCTCCTATCTCAGATCCGGAAGCAAAAGTAATTGTTTCTACAAACGGGTCCTTTCTCGAGGAAAAGTTTCTCTCGAAAGGATTGAGTGGGAGGATGGTGAAGACTTGATGAGGTTATTGAACCGTCACTTCAACTAGTGTGTAGCAGGACACATGAAGTTGTTCCCGTGGCACCTACACCAATTGAAGTAGAAGCTTATGATAGTGATCATGAAGTTTTGGATCAAGTCACTACCGTACCTCGTAGGGTGACAAGGATGCGTACTACTTCTAAGTGGTACAGTAATCCTGTCTTGAAGGTCATGTTGCTAGACAACAATGAACCTACGAGCTATGGAGAAGCGATGGTGGGCCCATATTCCAACAAATGGTTAGAAACCATGAAATCCGAGATAGGATCCATGTATCAGAACAAAGCATGGACTTTGGTGGACTTGCCCGATGATCGGCAAGCCATTGAGATGAATGGATCTTTAAGAAGAAGACGGACGTGGACGGTAATATCACCGTCTATGAAGCTCGACTTGTGGCGAGGAGTTTTTTCACAAGTTCAAGGAGTTGACTACGATGAGATTTTCTCATCCGTAGCGATGCTTAAGTCCGTCGGAATCATGTTGGCATAAGCTGCATTTATGAAATCTGGCAAATGGATGTCAAAACGAGTTTCCTTACCAGTTTTCGTAAGGAAAGGTTGTATGTGATACAATCAGAAAGGTTTTGTCGATCCTAAGGATGCTAAAAGGTATGCTAGCACCAGCCATCCTTCTAAGGACTGGAGTAAGTATCTCGGAGTTGGAATATGCACTTTGATAAGATGATCAAAGATTTTAGGTTTATACAAAGTTTATGAGAAACTTGTATTTCCAAAGAAGTGAGTGGGAGCACTATAGAATTTCTGATGAGTATATGTTGTTGACATATTGATGATCGAAATGATGTAGAATTTCTAGAAAGCATATAGGGTTGTTTGAAAAGTGTTTTTCAATGGAAAACCTGGATTAGGCTACTTGAACAATAAGCATCAAGATCTATAAGATAGATCAAAATGTTTAATAATACTTTCAAATGAGCACATACCTTGACATAATCTTGAAAGTGTTCAAGATGGATCAGTCAAAGAAGGAGTTCTTGCCTGAGTTGTAAGGTATGAAGTTAAGAGTTAAAGCTCGATCACGGCAGAAAAGAGAGAAAGGACGAAGGTCGTCCCCTATGCTTCAGACGTAGGCTCTATAGTATGCTATGCTAAGTACCGCACCTGATGTGTGCCTTGCCACATGTCTGGCAAGAGGGTACAAAGGTGATCAAGGAGTGGATCACCAGATAGCGGTCAAAATTATCCCTAGAGGAATAAGGATATGTTGCTCGATTATGGAGGTGATAAAGAGTTCGGCGTAAAGGGTTACGTCGATGCAAGCTTTAACACCTATCCGAATGACTCTGAGTAGCAAACCGGATACGTATAGTGGAGCAACCATTTGGAATAACTCCAAGTGGAGTGTGGAAGCAGCATTTACAATATGACATAGAGAATTGCGAAGTACATACGGATCTGAATATTGCAGACCCGTTGACTAAAACCACTCTAACAAGCAAAACATGATCAAACCTCAGAATTCATTGAGTCTTAATCACATGATGACGTGAACTAGTTTACAGACACTAGTAAACTCTTTGGATGTTGGTCACATGGCGATGTGACCTATCAGTGTTAATCACATGACGATGTGAACTAGATTATTGACTCTAGTGCAAGTGGGAGACTGTTGGAAATATGCCCTAGAGGCAATAATAAATTGGTTATTATTATATTTCCTTGTTCATGATAATCGTTTATTATCCATGCTATAATTGTATTGATAGGAAACTCATATACATGTGTGGATACATAGACAACACCATGTCCCTAGTAAGCCTCTAGTTGACTAGCTCGTTGGTCAACAGATGGTTACTGTTTCACGACCATGGACATTGGATGTCATTGATAACGGGATCACATCATTAGTAGAATGATGTGATGGACAAGACCCAATACTAAGCCTAGCACAAATATCGTAGTTCGTATGCTAAAGCTTTTCTAATGTCAAGTATCATTTCCTTAGACCATGAGATTGTGCAACTCCCGGATACCGTAGGAATGCTTAGGGTGTACCAAAGCGTCCACAACGTAACTGGGTGACTATAAAGGTGCACTACAGGTATCTCCGAAAGTGTGCATTGGGTTGGCACGAATCGAGACTGGGATTTGTCACTCTGCTTGTAGGAGAGGTATCTCTGGGCCCACTCGGTAGGACATCATCATAATGTGCACAATGTGACCAAGGAGTTGATCACGGGATGATGTGTTATGGAACGAGTAAAGAGACTTGCCGGTAACGAGATTGAACAAGGTATCGGGATACCGCGATCGAATCTCGAGCAAGTGCAATACCGCTAGACAAAGGGAATTGTATACGGGATCGATTGAGTCCTTGACATCGTGGTTCATCCGATGAGATCATCGTGGAACATGTGGGAGCCAACATGGGTATCCAGATCCGCTGTTGGTTATTGACCGGAGAACGTCTCGGTCATGTCTTCATGTCTCCGAACCCGTAGGGTCTACACTTAAGGTTCGATGGCGCTAGGGTTATAAAGGAAGTTTGTATGTGGTTACCGAATGTTGTTCGGAGTCCTGGATGATATCCCGGACGTCACGAGGAGTTCCGGAATGGTCCGGAGGTAAAGATTTATATATGGGAAGTCCTGTTTTGGTCACCGGAAAAGTTTCGGGTTTTTCCGGTAACGTACCGGGACCACCGGGATGGTCCCGGGGGTCCACCAAATGGGGCCACCAACCCCAGAAGGCTAAGTGGGCCTAGTGTGGGAGGGGACCAGCCCTAGGTGGGCTGGGGCGCCCCCCCACCAAGGCCCAAGGCGTGGGAAGAGTGGGGAGGGGCAAACCCTAGGTCCAGATGGGCCTTAAGGCCCACCTAGTGGGCGCCCCCCTCTCTCCCCCTTTGGCCGCCCCCCTAGATGGGATCTAGGGCTGGCCGCACCCCGTGGGGTGGGAAACCCTAAAGGGGGCGCAGCCCCCTTCCCCCCTATATATACTTGAGGTTTTGGGGCTGCCATACACATGGGAACCTCTCCCTCTTGGCGCAGCCCTACCTCTCTCCCTTCTCCTCTCTTGCGGTGCTTGGCGAAGCCCTGCTGGATTGCCACGCTCCTGCATCACCACCACGCCGTTGTGCTGCTGCTGGATGGAGTCTTCCTCAACCTCTCCCTCTCTCCTTGCTGGATCAAGGCGTGGGAGACGTCACCGGGCTGTACGTGTGTTGAACGCGGAGGTGCCGTCCGTTTGGCACTAGGATCTCCGGTGATTTGGATCACGAAAGTGCGACTCCTTCAACCCCGTTCTCTTGAACGCTTCCGCTTAGCGATCTACAAGGGTATGTAGATGCACTCTCCTTCCCCTCGGTGCTGGTTTCTCCATAGATAGATCTTGGTGACACGTAGGAAAATTTTGAATTTCTGCTACGTTCCCCAACACCCAGGCCTTATTTCCATGAAACCTTCGGTGCAGATTGGGGACGCTGAGCTTGTTTGGGTCTCAGATCTCATTAATGCGGATTCGGGGACATGGAAACGTAATGAGGTGCATGCAAATTTCATTCTGTCTGAAGCAGACACTATTCTCAATATACCCTTGAGGCGGTTTGGAGGAGATGATATATGGGCATGGTCGGCAGAAAAAGCAGGAGTCTATACTGTCAAGTCAGCGTACCACACTCTTATGATTCGCAACGAGCATCGCGCTCTAGAAGAAGGGTCGGTCACCGAATCTTCCGAGACAAATAAACAGCTATGGACGAGGCTTTGGAAGTTGAACGCGTTACCAAAGGTTCGTGTCTTTTGGTGGCGAGTGCTGCGCGAGATTCTTCCTGTGGAGGGCACACTACACTACAGACACATTACGACAACAGCAAGGTGCAAGGTTTGTCTTACAGCTGAGGAAGATATGTACCATGCTTTGATCAAATGCAGCCATGCACAAAACTTTTGGAGAGAAGCCCGTCAGTGGTTGGACGTGAAGCTGCCAGAGCTGCATACGATGACATGGTCTAGAGATGTTCTCTGTGATGATCGTTTTGATGGGCCAGACAGGGCTAAGATCATTACTGTGATGTGGGCAATATGGACATCTAGAAACAATATCACGCATGAAAAATCTAGTATGGATCCTGTTCAGTCACTGAAGATGATCAGAGATGCGTTGGCAGTGCTAGAGATACCGATCAAGCATGCAATTGTGCTGCCAGGGCACGGGTGGAGATCGCCTGAGGGCGAGTGCATCAAAATTAACACATATGCTGGTGTTGCTATGCTCGAGCATAGGGGAGGTATTGGGGGCGTGGCCAGATCATCTTCGAATTTTATCACAGCTTGGTGCAAACCGTGCCTAGGTATCACAGATCCTCTGGTGGCAGAGGCAACTGCGGTGCGTGAGGGTGTGGTGGTGGCAATGCTCCGTGGTTTTGCGCGGGTTGAAATTGAAACAGACGCTTTGGAAGTGGTCAACCTCTGGAAATCGCGCCGGAATTCGCGCTCTGTAATAGCGCCGTTACTTTTAGATATTGAGGAGCTTGTTGCTCAGTTTACTTATTTTGACATTCTTCATGTAAGGAGACATGCCAATGTCCCTGCCCACCTTTGTGCAAAACATGCATGCACATTGAAGGTGATAGAGTGTTGGATGGACTCCCCCCGGGGTTCCTGGTCACCAGCCTTATGGCGGATGTGGCCGGTGGATCATCATATGAATAAAAGCTCCTTAATCCCCCGCAAAAAAAAATTCCTTCCGCCATAAATGCTGCTCCAAACCAGACGCTGTGCTATTGGTCCATATAACAGGAGCAGGCGAGCTCGTCCGCCGTATCGCCGCTCTCGGCTGAAGGGTATTTCTCAGTTTCTCACCTCGGTCGAGGAAGGAGTAATATATTGGGACGATGTGAAACTGACGCAGATGTGAACCCCAACGGGACCCACGTTGACCTGGCCGGACGACTGAACATGTTGTGTAATTGAATGAAATCTAATAAAGTAGATACACCGCACGCACCTCTATGCCTTGTCCTTTTAAGGATGGCCAGCATGTAGTGCTGACATGCCTATCACGGTCAATTCCCTGCTACAGCCTAGGGCTTGACTTTTTAATCTCATTAATCTACCTTGCCTAATTATCCTGACACCGCATGTGGTATGCTGCTGGCTAATATGGACATACGATGCACGAATCTTCAAATCACTGTACGGCTCGGATAAGGGGGTGTCGGGGAACCCGGGTGCCATCGCACCTTTCTGTTCCTGGCATACCAATGCCTTTTTTGCTGCTATAGTTCATTTTTTTAATCGACTCTTGCATAAGCAAAAGTTTGATACCTAAGGTTTTGCTAGCAAGTATTTGGTATGATAAGGTTTGTCTTAAACCAAACATACGTTCATTGTTGTTTCACGCAATGATCACACAAGCTTGAAGGTTACACTTTGATTATCAATTTTTTAAGGTACGGACGAGAAGAGCGATGGTGTTATGCAGGTACCAACCCCACCCCGCATGGCGAAGTTGGCTATGTGTGACTGCAACCTTGCAGTCACACATCTCTATGTTGGCGCTTGAGCTGATCGAAATTAGTGTCGTCAACTGGAAATATGTGGAAAGATTTGGCAAATAACGAGCGAGGAGACGGACATTGTATTCATCAGAACCAGATAGTATATGCCCGTATTTATCTACGTTCTCCAGCAAGTGCTCTTCTCCAGTGGGGAGTGCAACAAGTTGTTACTTCATAGGTTGTACTCTTTTTTTGGTGAATACGCAAGGTTGCGTATCATTTCATTGATAGAATGGAGAGAAAGTACAGAATGCAGCCCTAGTAGTTGTGCGCGCTACGGCGACCACTAGAGTGCGGGAGGAGTAGAGGGGGGGGGGAGGGTGCTCAGCCTCGCAAACAAGTTGTTTATGTTACATGAATGATGGTTGCAAGCCTTTTGGCCCCAGCACGAGCCCACAAACGAGCTTCATCTTTGATTGTGCGGGCTAGATCATTGTTGGATGGTCGGGCGTTGTCGAAGACGGCTTCGTTTTGGTGTTTCCAGATGGACCAGGCAGTGAGGACAATGAGGGAGTTCATCCCCTTGCGAATGTGCGCCGAAGCCGAGCCGTTGGTTGCGGACCACCAGGAGAAGAATCCATCAGTCGAGCTTGGGATGGCCACAGGCAGCTGGCACCAAGACAAAATCTCGTGCCAAGTTATCTTGGAGAACACGCACCGTGCGAGAAGGTGATCAAGGGTTTCCAACTCCTGGCTGCAGAGTTTGCAGAGGGGATCATGCGGCAGGCCATGGCATGCGCGGCGCTCGACAGTCCAGCAGCGGTCCATGGATGCTAGCCAAAGGAAGAATTTGGCCTCGGTCGGAGCCCATGCTCGCCAAATGAGGCGCCAGTGCAGCGCAGTAGTTGATCCACGGAACATGGCTAGGTAGGCGGAGTTCGCCGAGTACCTCCCATTCTCTGTCCACCTCCAGGTGAGCTTATCAGGGTCGGTAGAGAGCTGGATGCGCCGCCAAAGATCGACATACTCGACGGCGGCGACGGGGCACAAAGTTCCGTTGATGTCCCCAATCCAGGTGGAGTTCTGCAGGGCGTCGCAGACAAGACGTTGGCGACGGCGAGGCGCGAGATGAGGGAGAGCAGGGATGGGGCGATCTCGGCAACGGAGGAACCACCGATCTAGTGATCTATCCAGAATCGACACGTGGTTCCATCCTCGATGGTCCAGATTGTAGAGGCACGAAAGAACTGACGTGTCTCCTCGTCGACCGACAGTTGTAAGTGGCTCCATGGCCGCGCGGGGTCATTGGCCTGTATCCAGAGCCAACGGCAGCGAAGGGCGATGCCTGTGCGGTGGAGATCACGCACCGCAAGGCCACCATACTCGAGCGGCCGGGAAAACTTTGGCCAGCTGACGAAGCAGCATCCATGCTTGGCGTCCTTGCGGCCATGCCAGAGGAAGTCGCGCCCGAGCGTCGTGATCTTCTTGAGGATCGTGGGGTTTAGGGCCATGGCAAGGAGGATGTGCACCGACATTGCAATGAGCGCGTGGCGCACCAAGGCGATCCGCTCAGAGCGCGAGAGTAGAGAGGCTTTCCAAGTGGCGAGCTTCTTGGTTAGTCGATCAACCAGAGGGAGTAGCGCAGAGGTCAGGCACTTGCGGTGGTGAGCGGCAGGCCAAGGTAAGGGATGGGGAAGCCCTGGACAGCGCAGGAAAGCTCCGTGGCAATCGCGATGTCGACCTCGTCCGTGCATCGGATTGTGGATGCCTGATACGTCTCCAACGTATCTACTTTTCCAAACACTTTTGCCATTGTTTTGGACTCTAACTTGCATGATTTGAATGAAACTAACCCGGACTGACGCTGTTTTCAGCAGAACTGCCATGATGTTGTTTATTGTGCAGAAAACAAAAGTTCTCGGAATGACCTGAAAATCCACGGAGATAATTTTTGGAAAATATAAAAAATATTGGCGAAAAAATCAAGGCCAGGGGGCCCACACCCTGTCCACGAGGGTGGGGGGCGCGCCCTCCCCCTTGGGTGCGCCCCCTGTCTTGTGGGCCCCCTGATGCTCCACCGACCTCAACTCCAACTCCATATATTCCGTTTCGCGGAGAAAAAAATCAGAGAGAAAGTTTCATCGCGTTTTACGATAGGGAGCCGCCGCCAAGCCCTAATCTCTCTCGGGAGGGCTGATCTGGAGTTCATTCGAGGTTCCGGAGAGGGGGATTCATTGCCGTCGTCATCATCAACCATCCTCCATCACCAATTTCATGATGCTCACCGCTGTGCGTGAGTAATTCCATCATAGGCTTGCTGGACGGTGATGGGTTGGATGAGATTTACCATGTAATCAAGTTAGTTTTGTTAGGGTTTGATCCCTAGTATCCACTATGTTCTGAGATTGATGTTGCTATGACTTTACTATGCTTAATGCTTGTCACTAGGGCACGAGTGCCATGATTTCAGATCTGAACCTATTATGTTTTCATGAATATATGTGTGTTCTTGATCCTATCTTGCAAGTCTATAGTCACCTATTATGTGTTATGATCCGACAACCCCGAAGTGACAATAATCGAGATACTTCTCGGTGATGACCATAGCTTGAGGAGTTCATGTATTCACTATGTGCTAATGCTTTGTTCCGGTTCTCTATTAAAAGGAGGCCTTAATATCCCTTAGTTTCCGCTAGGACCCCGCTGCCACGGGAGGGTAGGACAAAAGATGTCATGCAAGTTCTTTTGCATAAGCACGTATGACTATATACGGAATACATGCCTACATTACATTGATGAACTGGAGCTAGTTCAATGTCACCCTATGTTATAGCTATTACATGAGGAATCGCATCCGACATAATTATCCATCATTGATCCAATGCCTACGAGCCTTTCACATATTGTGCTTCGCTTATTTACTATTCTGTTGCTATTGTTACAATTACTACAAAACTATTATCTTTACTTTTGCCACTGTTACCTTTATTATCATACTACTTTGCTACTAAATACTTTGCTGCAGATACTAAGTTATCCAGGTGTGGTTGAATTGACAACTCAACTACTAATACTTAAGAATATTCTTTGGCTCCCCTTGTGTCGAATCAATAAATTTGGGTTGAATACTCTACCCTCGAAAGCTGTTGCGATCCCCTACACTTGTGGGTTATCAAGACTAATTTCTGGCGCCGTTGGGAGCATAGCTCTATTCTTTGAGTCACTTGGTATTTATATCTATTGATCACTATGAGGAACTTGAAAGACGAAAGAACTAAGATTTTGCCCTCAACTACGAGGGAGGTAAGGAACGCCATCTAGCTCGCACTAGATTCTCATACATTATTAGTAAGCTTGCGACACCTAAACCTGCTACTGCTATGAATCTGATATGTCGCATGTTATTGATGATGCCACTTCTGCTATGCATGATACTTATGATGAAACTACTTTTGTGCGTGATACTACTTTGCCATTAGGTGAATTTCTTGATGAACAACTTGCTAGGGTTAGAGAGAATGGAATTATTGAAGATGCTATTATTGATGATAGTGATGATGAAAGTTCTCCCCCTGATTATGAATTACCTGTTGTTCCCGAGGGTTATGTTATGGATGAGGAAGCTGCTAGAGCTATCTTTGCTTGCAAAGATAGATATGATCTTAAAAGGTTATTAGCTAAATGGAAGTAGCAATCTCTTAATGCTAGAATGAAACCTGACCCTGCTTTTGCTACTTCACCTATTTGTGTTACTGATAAGGATTATGAATTCTCTGTTGATCCTGAGATTATTACTTTGGTTGAATCTGATCCTTTTTATGGCCTTGAATCTGAAACTGTTGTGGCACATCTTACCAAGTTAAATGATATAGCCACCGTGTTTACTAATGATGAGAAGTCTCGCTATTATTATATCCTTAAGATATTTCCATTCTCATTAAAGGGTGATGCTAAGACTTGGTTTAATTCTCTTGATCCTGGTTGTGTGCGTAGTCCCAGGATATGATTTATTACTTCTCGCTAAATATTTCCCTGCTCATAAGAAACAAGCTGCCTTGCGGAAATATATAATTTGTGCAAATCAAAGAAGAGAGTCTCCCACAAGCTTGGGGAGGCTTCTCCGATTACTTAACACTTTGACTGATCATACTCATAAGAAAAATGAAATACTTGATATCTTTTATAATGGACTAACCGATGCTTCCAAGGACTACTTGGATAGTTGTGCTGGTTGTGTTTTCAGGGAAAGAACAGTCGACCAAGCTGAATTACTATTGAATAATATGTTGACTAACAAAAATAATTGGACTCTCCCTGAGCCAATTCCTGAGCCAATTGAGCCAACTCCTGAGCCTATTCCTAAACCCACTCCGAAGAAGAGGGGTGTTCTATTTCTCAGTCCTGAAGATATGCAAGAGGCAAAGAAATCAATGAAAGAAAAAGGTATTAAAGCTGAAGATGTTAAGAATTTACCTCCTATTGAAGAAATACATGGTCTTAATATACCGCCTGTCGAAGAAACACATGATCTTGATAACCCGACACATGTAGTAAAGGTAAATTCTCTCTATAGATATGATAAAGTTGAAATTCCCTCTACTAAATTTCATAGCCCATGCTTAGATGAATTTGATGACTTTTGGCTAGACAAGAAAGTTTCAATGCGTATGTTGGTAGAGAATTAAAGAATAATGCTTTCGAGATAGGACGCTTGAGTGATTATATGGCTAGAGTTAAAGGTGAACTTAAACTCATTAGCAAATATGCTTCAATGGTCGCCACTCAAGCTGAGCAAGTACTTAAAGCTCAAAATGATTTGCTTGATGAATTAAATAATAAACATGACTTTGCTATTAGAGTGGCTACTAGAACTGGTAGAATGACTCAGGAACCTTTGTATCCTGAAGGCCACCCTAAGAGAATCGAGCAAGTTTCTCAGAGAAATAATTTAGAGGCACCTAGTTCTTCTAAAAAGAGGAAAAAGAAAGACGATAGGACTTTGCATGCTTCTAGTGAACCTATTGTAGACACACCTGAGAATCCCAATGATATTTCTATTTATGATGCTGAAACACAATCAGGTGATGAGCATGAACCTAGTGATAATGTTAATTATAATGTTCATGTTGATGCTCAACCTAGCAAAAATAATGATGTAGATATTGAACCTGCTATTGATCTTGATAACCCACAATCAAAGAATCAACGTTATGATAAGAGAGATTTTGTTGCTAGGAAGCACGGTAGGAATAGAGAACCATGGGTTCAGAAACCCATGCCCTTTCCTCCTAAACCATCCAAGACAAAGGATGATGAGGATTTTGAGCGCTTTGCTGAAATGATTAGACCTATCTTCTTACGTATGCGCTTAACTGATATGCTTAAAGTAAATCCTTATGTTAAGTATATGAAGGATATCATTACAAATAAAAGAAAGATACCGGAAGGTGAAATTTCCACCATGCTTGCTAATTATACTTTTAAGGGTGGAATACCAAAGAAACTTGGAGATCCAGGGGTACCAACTATACCATGCTCCATTAAAAGAAATTATGTTAAAACTGCTTTATGTGATCTTGGAGCTAGTGTTAGTGTTATGCCTCTCTCTTTATATTGTAGACTTGAATTGAATAAGTTGACACCTACTGAAATATCTTTGCAAATGGCTGATAAATCAACTGCTATACCTGTCGGCATTTGTGAGGATGTGCCTGTTGTGGTTGCAAATGGCACTATCTTAACGGACTTTGTTATTCTTGATATTCCGAGGGCGATAGTATGTCGATTATCCTTGGTAGACCCTTTTTGAATACTGCAGGGGCTGTTATTGATTGCAACAAAGGCAATGTCACTTTTCATGTTAATGGTAATGAGCATACGGTACACTTTCCGAGGAAACAACCTCAAGTTCATAGCATCAATTCTATTGGAAAAAGTCCAACTATCATTATTGGAGGTTTTGAATTTCCCCTTCCTACTGTCAAGAAAAAGTATGATATTCTTATTGTTGGGGATGTTCATATCCCCGTTGAGGTAACTTAGTGTTATTTGAAATTTCTCCGGTTCCGTGTTATTCGGAATGAGTTTGTCAACAAGACTTGATCAACCTTGTTAGTGGATTCATTTTGATGATCATGAGATGGACGAAACTAGAAGGCACAACCTTATGTACCCTCTTTTTACTTTTTGTTATTTAAAATAAATAAAGCACAAATAGTATTATTTGTCTGTTTTCTGAATTATCCGTGCAATAAAAAAATATCCCGAAAATAAAAGTGCTCCAAATGCTCTGCAAATTTAGTATGATTTTTTATGGAATATTTGAGGATTTTAGGCACTGAAAACACTGCAGGAGGGGCAAGCACCTGGCCACGAGGGTGAAGGGCGCGCCCCCCTATATCGTGGGCCCACGACGGCCCCCTCCACTTATTCCTGCACCCACACACTCCATCTTCTTCCCAAAAAAATCCCCATCCAGCTCAAGCACGAGTTCTAGCTCATTTTGCCGCGATTTTCGATCTCCTTGCTCAAAGCTCCATTCACAAAACTGCTTTGGGAGATTGTTGCTTGGTATGTGACTCCTCCATTGGTCCAATTAGTTTTTGTTCTACTGCTTTATTCATTGCAAATTTTTGCTGCATTGGTGACCCTGTTCTTGAGCTTGCATGTCAAATTTATGAGGTCCCAAGTAATTCTAATGCATTATATAGGCTCTAGGCACTTGTAGGAGTAGTTGTTACCAATCTTGTTTAGTTTTATTCACTTTTATTTCAAAGTTACTAAAAATTTCAGAAATTTTCAGAAAATGTTAAGGAGATTTTTGAGGGGCTCTTCTAGCCTAGGCTCATAGGAAAAACAAGCTAAAGAGAAGGAAAAGGCCAAGTATAATCTTCCTCGCGTAGCGGAAGTACGGCCGAGTGAATGGCCATGTGATAATTTCTTGAGAGAAGCTGATATTTATGAAGACTTTTATTCCTTGATTGAAAATGCAGGCCTCACCGACTTCCTCCACGACTGGATCGATCAGTATCTCTTACTCACCAATACTTTCGTGCAAAACTTTTATTTTTATCCTAAGAATTCACCTCCATCAGTATCATTTCATTTATATGATGAATTCAAGGAAATGTCTTTACGTGATTTTTGCGCGGTATGTAGAATATCCTTTGAGGGAAAATTAGATGGACCACATCGTAAAGATGTGGATGGCTTTGTTAACACCATTACTGTAGGGGATCCAAAGAAGGGCTCCAATGCGAGAATCTCTAGCATACACTTTCCTGTTTTACGCTATTTTGCCTTATTTGCTAGTAGATGCTTAATTGGTCGTGGAAATAGTGGAAACTTCAGAGTTCCTGATATTATTATTCTGTTCAATGCCTTGTTTAATGATAATAGTTTTAGTATGGGTGCCGTTATTGCTAAACGGCTGAGCCTGAACCGTACAAAAGGCCCCATCTTTGGAGGTATCTATGCTGCACGTCTTGCTAAACATTTTTGGATACCTATTAGGCATCAGGAAAAAGAGGAGACAATATTGCCTCCTTACGTTTTAGATTACAGGAGCATGGTAGCGCATGAGTTTATTGTTGACAACGAAGATAAGATGCTTCTGTATAACCTGAGATTTAATAAGAAACACAATGAGACTATTATTCTGCCTGCGCCTCTGTTGTTTGATTTGACTGCAGTTAATTATCTTGTCATGCCGGAAGCGGTGTACACTCATCGAGGCCAAGCATCCACTCCAGAGCTTGAGCCTGAGCCGGAATCTTCACTGGACCCTTATCGTGCATGATCTTACCAGTGGGATCCAGAGGAGATGGCCAGCCAGTGGTATCCTGATTTCATTCCTCAGTACACCGGGGAGAGTAGCCACGGTCCTTGGTAGTAGACCAACTTAGGCCAAAAGCCTAAGCTTGGGGGAGTACGTATTTCTCACCGACTTTACATTCATGTTCACACACTATTCTAGCTGTCGGTGCTCATACTCTTTCATGGTATTATCCATGCTAGTTTAATTTATTTTTCTAGCTTTCTTCTTGTGTGTTTGATAAACCTTAAGAAAAACCAAAAAATTTAGCTAGTTTAATTTCCATGCTTGTAGTAGAAATTAAAATGAAAACCCAAAAAGATTTCTCGTTCTTCTTCTTACTTATTGGGAGCTTTCCCGTGTAAATAGTTTTATTTTCATTTCTTTCCTTTGGGGGTCGAGAGTAGAAGACCATATTGAAAATGCTTAGTGGCTCTCATATGCATGATTGTTTATTTAACTTAGAGCCCATATTACTTTGACTTCTCTCTTGAGTTGAATGCTTGCATATTCCAGCTTAGTCCAATGCATGTGCACTATTATTATTATACACATCGTTTGGTCGTGCAAGTGAAAGGCAATAATGACGATATATGATGGACTGATTGAGATGAGAAAAGCTAGTATGAACTCGACCTCTCTTGTTTTTGTAAATATGATGAGTTCATCGTTCCTGATTCAGCTTATTATGAAGTAAACATATTTGCAATGACCCTTAGAGATTATAGTTGCTTGTTCCATGCTTGATTAGCTATGAGTTATAATGGTTTACTTGCGTTCCAACATGCTATTAAAATGATTATGATGTGGTATGGTGGGATGGTATCCTCCTTTGAATGAATTGAGTAACTTGACTTGGTGCATGTTCACGCATGTAATTGAAACAAATCAACATAGCCTTCATGATATTTATGTTCATGGTAGATTATATCCTACTCATGCTTGTACTCAGTGTGAATTAATTTTAATGCATGTTTATGACTGTTGTCTCTCTCTCAGTTGGTCGCTTCTCAGTCTTTTGCTAGCCTTCACCTGTACTAAGAGGGAATACTGCTTGTGCATCCAAACTCCTTAAACCCCAAAGTTATTCCATATGAGTCCACCATATCTTCCTATATGCGGTATCTACCTGCCGTTCCAAGTAAATTTGTATGTGCCAAACTCCAAACCTTCAAATGAAATTCTATTTTGTATGCTCGAGCAGCTCATGTTTCAACTAGGGCTGCCTGCATCTTCCATGCTAGGTGGGTTATTCTCAAGAGGAGTGGACTCCGCTCCTCATTCACGAGAAAGGGCCGGTAAGCGGGATGCCCAGTCCCATGATCCAAAAAGATCAAAGCAAATCAAAATAATTAAACAAAACTCCCCCAGGGCTGTTGTTAGTTGGAGGCACTCGTTGTTTCGAGCAAGCCATGGATTGATGCTTGTTGGTGGTGGGGGAGTATAAACTTTTACCATTCTGTTTGGGAACTGCCTATAATACATGTAGTATGGAAGATATAGCCATCTCATAGTTGTTGTGTTGACAGTGAAAGTATGCTGCTCTAAATGTTATTCATCTCTATTTAAAATCGTGCTCTGGCACCTCTACAAATCCCTGCTTCCCTCTGCAAAGGGCCTATCTATTTACTTTTATGTTGAGTCATCATCCTTCTTATTAAAAAGCACCCGCTGGAGAGCACATTGTCATTTGCATTCATTACTATTGGTTTATATTGGGTATGACTTGACTAGATCTCTTTTACCATGAATTACAATGTTTAGTCAGTCCTTGATCTTTAAAGGTGCTCTGCATTTATGTTTTGCGGTCTCGTAAAAGGGCTAGCGAGATACCATCTTGTTATATCATATTATGATTGTTTTGAGAAAGTGTTGTCATCCGAGTTTTATTATTATTGCTCGCTAGCTGATTATGCTATTGATATGAGTAATTGTGAGACCTAGGTGTTATTGTGAGTATGGTTAATTCATAATACTTGCTGAAAACTTGAATGCTGGCTTTACATGTTTACAACAACAAGAGCAAACAGAGTTTGTAAAAGTTTTTCTTTATCAACTGAATTGCTTGACGACAAGCAAATGTTTAAGCTTGGGGGAGTTGATACATCTCCAACGTATCTACTTTTCCAAACACTTTTGCCCTTGTTTTGGACTCTAACTTGCATGATTTGAATGAAACTAACCCGAACTGACGCTGTTTTCAGCAGAACTGCCATGATGTTGTTTATTATGCAGAAAACAAAAGTTCTCGGAATGACCTGAAAATCCACGGAGATAAGTTTTGGAAAATATAAAAAATATTGGCGAAGGAATCAAGGCCAGGGGGCCCACACCCAGTCCACGAGGGTGGGGGGCGCGCCCTCCCCCCTGGGCGCGCCCCCTGTCTCGTGGGCCTCCTGACGCTCCACCGACCTCAACTCCAACTCCATATATTCCGTTTCACGGAGAAAAAATCAGAGAGAAAGTTTCATCACGTTTTACGATACGGAGCCGCCGCCAAGCCCTAATCTCTCTCGGGAGGGCTGATCTGGAGTCCGTTCGAGGCTCCGGAGAGGGGGATTCGTCGCCGTCGTCATCATCAACCATCCTCCATCACCAATTTCATGATGCTCACCGCCGTGCGTGAGTAATTGCATTGTAGGCTTGCTGGACGGTGATGGGTTGGATGAGATTTACCATGTAATCAAGTTAGTTTTGTTAGGGTTTGATCCCTAGTATCCACTATGTTCTGAGATTGATGTTGCTATGACTTTGCTACGCTTAATGCTTGTCACTAGGGCCCGAGTGCCATGATTTCAGATCTGAACCTATTATGTTTTCATGAATATATGTGCGTTCTTGATCCTATCTTGCAAGTCTATAGTCACCCATTATGTGTTATGATCCGACAACCCCGAAGTGACAATAACCGAGATACTTCTCGGTGATGACCATAGTTTGAGGAGTTCATGTATTCACTATGCGCTAATGCTTTGTTCCGATTCTCTATTAAAAGGAGGCCTTAATATCCCTTAGTTTCCGCTAGGACCCCGCTGCCACGGGGGGGGGGGGGGGTAGGACAAAAGATGTTATGCAAGTTCTTTTCCATAAGCACGCATGACTATATACGGAATACATGCCTACATTACATTGGTGAAGTGGAGCTAGTTTTGTGTCACCCTATGTTATAGGTATTACCATCCGACATAATTATCCATCACTGATCCAATGCCTATGAGCTTTTCACATATTGTGCTTCACTTATTTACTTTTCCGTTGGTATTTTTACAATTACTACAAAACTATTATCTTTACTTTTGCCACTGTTACCTTTATTATCATACTACTTTGCTACTAAATACTTTGCTGCAGATACTAAGTTATCCAGGTGTGGTTGAATTGACAACTTAACTGCTAATACTTAAGAATATTCTTTGGCTCCCCTTGTGTCGAATCAATAAATTTGGGTTGAATACTCTACCCTCGAAAGCTGTTGCGATCCCCTACACTTGTGGGTTATCAATGCCGAGCACTTGGAGAAGTTGGTGCGTAGACCGGATGTGTCGCCAAACACACGCATGTGCTCGCTGATGGTGGCAAGCTCGACGGGGTCAGGGTGACAGAAGATGACGATGTTGGGGAACGTAGTAATTTCAAAAAATTTCCTACGCACACGCAAGATCATGGTGATGCATAGCTACGAGCGGGGAGATTGTTGTCCATGTACCCTCGTAGACCGAAAGCCGAAGCGTTAGCACAACGCGGTTGATGTAGTCGTACGTCTTCACAATCCGGCCGATCAAGTACCGAACGTACGGCACCTCCGAGTTCAGCACACGTTCATCCCGATGACGTCCCTCGAACTACGATCCAGCCGAGTGTTGAGGGAGAGTTTTGTCAGCACAACGGCGTGGTGAAGATGTTGATGTTCTACCGACGCAGGGCTTCGCCTAAGCACCGCTTCTGATGTGCTCGAGGTGGACTATGGTGGAGGGGGGCACCGCACACGGCTAAAAGATCAACTGATCAATTGTTGTGTCATGGGGTGCCCCCTGCCCCCGTATATAAAGGAGGGAGGGGGGAGGTGCGGCCGGCCCCTAGGGGTGCGCCTGGAGGAGTCCTACTCCTACCGGGAGTAGGACTCCCCCCTCATGCCTTGTTGGAGAAGGAAAGGGGAAGGGGGCGAGAGGAAAGGGGGGCGCCGCCCTCCCTTCCTTGTCCTATTCGGACTAGGGGGGGAGGGGGCACGCGGCCTGCCCTGGCCGGCTCTCCTGTTCTCCCTTAGGGGCCATGTAGGCCCATTAACCTCCGGGGGTTCCAGAATCGCTTGCATACTCAAGAAAATCCCGATTTCACCCGGAACGATTCTGATATCCAAATATAGGCTTCCAATATATCAATCTTTATGTCTCGACTATTTCGAGACTCCTCGTTATGTCCGTGATCACATACGGGACTCCGAACAACCTTCGGTACATCAAAAACTATAAACTCATAATATAACTGCCATCGTAACGTTAAGCGTGCGGACACTACGGGTTCGAGAACTATGTAGACATGACCTAGAACTGTTTCCGGTCAATAACCAATAGCGGAACCTGGATGCTCATATTGGCTCCTACATATTCTACGTAGATCTTTATCGGTCAAACCGCATAACAACATACGTTGTTCCCTTTGTCATCGGTATGTTACTTGCCCGAGATTCGATCGTCGGTATCTCAATACCTAGTTCAATCTCGTTACCGGCAAGTCTCTTTACTCGTTATGTAATGCATCATTCCGTAACTAACTCATTAGCTACATTGCTTGCAAGGCTTATAGTGATGTGCATTACCGAGAGGGCCCAGAGATACCTCTCCGACAATCGGAGTGACAAATCCTAATCTCAAATACACCAACTCAACAAGTACCTTCGGAGACACCAGAGAGCTCCTTTATAATCACCCGATTCGTTGTGACGTTTGGTATCACACAAAGTGTTCCTCCGGTAAACGGGAGTTGCATAATCTCATAGTCATAGGAACATGTATAATTCATCAAGAAAGCAATAGCAACATACTAAACGATCAAGTGCTAAGCTAACGGAATGGTTCAAGTCAATCACACCATTCTCCTAATGATGTGACCCCGTTAATCAAATGACAACTCATGTCCATGGCTAGGAAACTTAACCATCTTTGATTCACGAACTAGTCAAGTAGAGACATACTAGTGACACTATGTTTGTCTATGTATTCACACATGTATCAAGTTTTCGGTTAATACAATTCTAGCATGAATAATAAACATTTATCATGAAATAAGGAAATAAATAATAACTCTATTATTGCCTCTAGGGCATATTTCCTTCAGACGACATCGCCAGCGAATAGCCAGATGCTCGACGCTGCGTGCCTCTTGGTAAGGCGGCGCAGCACACCGGCAGACACGACATGCTGGAAGAGGGATTTTAGAATGTCGATGACAATGGCGAAGAGCATGGGCGAGACCGGATCCCCCTGGCGAAGCCCGCAGTCGTGGTCCACAGGAGGCCCTTGATTGCCATTAATCAGGACACGGGTAGATGTAGTGGACGTGAGGATGGATACCCACTCGCACCAATGCCGGCCAAAGCCGAGATGTGCCAGGACTTCGAGGAGGAAGGGCCAAGAGACCGTATCAAAGGACTTGGCAATGTCGAGCTTGAGGAGAACTCTCGGTGCTTTGGAGGTATTGAGGAATCGGGCCATCTGTTGAACCAGCAAAAAGTTGTCATGCACGCACCAGCCAGCAATGAATGCGCTCTGGTTGGCAGAGACGATCTCCCCCATCCTTGGAGCAAGATGCAACGATAACACTTTGGCAAACAACTTGGCAATGATGTGAATCAGACTGATGGGCCGGTAGTCCGAGAGCGCGACAACATGTGGCTTCTTGGGCAGTAAAATCAGTAGGGCCTCATTTATCTTGTGAAAACCCCTCCCATTCAGGGAGTAGAGCTTGTTAAAGGCCTCACAAATATCAGCCTTGATGATGGGCCAACATGCCTGGAGGAACTCAGAGGTGAAGCCGTCTGGTCCAGGCGCCTTGCCGGCCGGCATCTTCTTGATGGCCTCCCAAACCTCCAGCTCGGAGAATGGGTTGTCGAGCTCAAGGAGGTCGAAGCTTCCGTGGTTAATGTTGTCAAGGCTGATGGAGTGAGTACGCGCAGTAGCGGCCCCTAGGATGGACGAGAAGTGCTCATACGCTGCCTGTGACATGGCAGCAGCGTCGGTAATGTCCTCGGCGCGCACCCGCAGGCTGAGGATGCGTTTCTTTTGACTTCTATGAGCGGCTTGCATCTTATGAAATGCGGAGTTAGTGGCGCACTCCTTCAGCCATCTGAATCGAATGCGCTCGCGCGTGAGGGATCGCTCAAGTGAGGCCAGGCCAAGGTACTTGCATTTTAGCTCACGCCGGAGCCATGCTTCGGCGGGAGAGAGAGGCCGGTGATCCTGTGCCACATCAAAGCGATAGATGAGCTCCCGAGCCGTGGCAAGTTGGGAGGAGATGTGTCCGATGGATCGGGAGCCCTAGCTATGTAGCTGGCGCGCGGTAGCTTTGAGGCGCGCAAATAATCGCTGGAACGGATCAACGCCGGGGGGAACGGAATGCCATGCCGCATCCACAGTTTGCATGAAACCATCGAGCTTAACCCAGAAGCGCTCGAAGTGGAAGCGTTGTTTTCCAGGAGTGCGGAGGAAACAATCAACGACCAAGGGGCAGTGATCGGATGCCGCGGAGGTGAGGCAGCGCATGAAGGGGTGAGGTTGGTCCGTCGCCCAGGAAGTAGTGCACATGACGCGGTCGTTGCGAACGGGAGTGGGGCTCTGCTGCTCGTTAGACCATGTGTAGCGGCGACCATGCATATATATGTCGCGCAAGGCGTGATCCGCAATGAAGCGCCGGAAACGATTGGTCGTTCGCTGGTTAATGCGGCCATTGTTCTTGTTGGCGGAGGCAGTGACCATGTTGAAGTCTCCCCGAGCAGCCAGGTCCGGGCCATGGTGGCGCGGAGCTCATGGAGCTCACTGAGGAAAGCCATCTTGTCGTCGTCGTCCTGAGGGCCATACACGCCGGTGATCCACTAGGGGTGCTCGCCTGATGGGGTGGAGACGACTGCGGAGACATGGTAGGTGCCAATGGAGGGGCTAGAGAGGTTGACGAGGTCGGGTCGCCACGCGAGGAGAATGCCATCCCTCGTTCCTGCGGCTGGCAGCTAGTAGAAGCCAGTGAAGAGGGAGCCGAGTGTCTCAATGATGACCTCGGGCATGACCAAATCCAGCTTGGTCTCAGAGAGGCACACGATGGAAGGAGAGGCGGCAGAGATGACGGTCTGGATTGCGGTACGCTTGGCACGACAATTAAGCCCATGAACATTCCAGAATATGATTTTAAGGTTTTGATCCATAAGAAGGGGGGGGGGTACACGGTGGGACGGGGTGGGGAGAGAAATCAGATCTCAACCAACCTCTGCTGAGCCTGGGACGTGCCGTCGAACAGTCCGGGTGGGACATGCCATCCATAAAAAGCTACAAAAGCCTGGACCATCTCGGCGGCGAGAGGACGGTCGAAGAGGCGTGTGTACTTATCGAGCACGGCCACGGAAACGGGCGCGTCCTCCTCGAGGAGACCCAGACGGCGGAGAAGAACCCATTTCGCTTTTGTCCCGGAGTCCAGGCCCTTGTCATGCATGGCAATGCGTCCACTGCGCCTCAGCATGAAGTTAGGAGGTAGCTGGCCCCGCTTGTGGCGAGCGGGCGGCGTCGGCAAGATGGGGTTCACGGAGGTCCGTAGGTCGTCAATGTAGTCTAGCACGTGCTGGGGCACGGGGCAAGAAGCCTGCCCGTTGGACATGGGCGCGGGAAGCTGCATGGCGATCGGGGAATTGGCCGCACTGGCAATGACACGCGACACACATGAAGTGGCCTCCAACACGCCCGGTCGGGGCCTAGGGATCTGAGTCGGGCCAGCCGATGGGGAGGAGGGCCCCGGAGATGGCCCCACCAGGTTGTCTTTAGTGGCTAGCGGGGTGGGGGATGCATGGCCATCCAATGGCTGGTCGGCCAGCTCCAGGGGCATGGCGGAGACCACCTGGGGATCCGCAGGGGGGTCCGCCACGACCGGATCAGAGGGCTCGGGATCGCCAAAAAGGGAAGCTTCAGGGTCCGCAACGGGCATGTCGGGTACGCTGTTAGGCGGCGATGGGCTGGAGGGGTGCAGGCGTAGATCAGCCGCAGCGATTGCGTCAGGAGGAGGCATCAGCAGCAGGGGGGACAGGGTGTCGTTGATGGGATCCGAGGCGGCCTCAACTAGTAGCTGGCCGCCACGGTCGGAGGGTGGACCGGCCCGCGTCCCGGTTTGAACAGCCAGGACCGAGTCGCTGGCCGTTGCTTGGAGCATAGCGGGAGTTGCAGCTGTGTCAGGGCAAAGCCGCGCATGGACTCGGGGCCCACGGGAAAAGCCGCCAATAGGGGGGTGCGGCCCGAGGACGCCATGCCATCCCCTGGAGGGCGGCGCTGCACGCCGCCTGTGATGATGCCCAGAAGAACTGCCACCGTGGCCACGACTTGGACCCGGTCGAGAACCACCGGGGGGCGGGAAGTCGTGCCAGCGTGACCATGCATCCGGGCAGGGCGGGGAGCCACGGCCTGCGTCGCCACCGGCGCCGGAGGCGGGGTGGGTGGGGGATGGTGGACGACCAGGAAGGTGGTAGTCGGTAGAGCGCCGGACATGAATGGAGAGAGGAAAACACAGCAGTTCGACGGCGAAGCGGTCGACGTGCTGGGGTCGGCATCGACATAGGCGTAGGGCTCGGCCAGCAGAAGCTCAGAAGACCGCGGGATCAAGTCGGGGTCGGCGGTCCAGGCAGAGAGCCGGAAAACGGACATGTCGCTGCCGTCGAGAGTCTCCGGGGCGAGCCGGTCGATGCGGCAAAACGACGACAACAACTGGATGGCGGAGGAGATATCCCAACCGTGCTCTAGGATTCCGGTGATCTCGATGTCGATGGGGATGCACAGCGAGATGGACTCAGCGAGCGAGCCTGCTCCAAGGATGGAGGATGAGGCAGAACCGGGGGGGCGTGAAAGGGGGCCGCAACCACGCGTGCAGGGGAAGCCGCGTCCGCGAACCGCAGGAGGAACTCGCCATCACGGCCGCGATGGACGGAGAACGCGTCTGGGCCAAGACGGAAGCGCACAGAGAGCATGTCGGCAATGTCAGCCGCGGAGACGCCATGCCGGTTCCCAGCGACCATGGCGATGAGAGCCAGGTCAAGGGCACGCTCAGCCTCCTCGAGCCGCGCGGTGCGCGGCATGAAGTAGACGGCGCCAACCGGGCGGAGCGCGGGGTGACCCGTCATGGCGATGGCCGCAGGGGCAGGGCCTGCCACGCCGGAGGGGGCCGGCAGGGAGGCGAAGCTAGGGGCGGGTGACGACGGAGCACGAGAGGGGTCGGAGGACGCGACCGGGGGGGGGGGGGGCACGCTAGGGGCGGAGGAGACAGCGCGGTCGCTTGGCGGCGGGAGCGCCGGACGGGGGGGGGGGGAGTACCGGGGTTTGGTGCAGAAACGGGCAATGTGCCCGAAGAAGCAGCATCGCCGGCAGCGCACGTCCCTCCTGCACTCCGAGCGGGGGTGCCCGGTGCCAAGGCTGCGCGGGCACTCGTCCGCCCATGGCGAGGGGGTGCGGTGGTCAGCGAGCGGCGGGGATCGAACAACGTGCCGGCGAGGGGCACGACGAGGGCGCGGGCGCTTCCTGCCCGAAGCCATCTCCCAGTCACCATCAGCGTCCATATCCGCCTCGTTCTCGTCCCGGTGCACCTTTGAGCGGAGCCCAGGACGTGCAGCGGGTAGCGAGGGTGGTGGAGGCGGCGAGCGCCGGGGAGGAGCAGAGCACGATGCGGTAGGAGCGGCCGCCAGATTCCGCCGAAGAGGGGCTGAATTCCATCTAGCGGAGGTCGCGAGAACGGCCCTGGGCCGGGGGCGGGGGGGAGGGGAGGGGAACGGGAGGCCATGCCAGGCGGAGGCGCCGGAGGCGCCGCGGGGTTGGTGGACGCCGGGACCGGAGTGGCCAGCGGCGACGGCGGTGGTGGGAGCGCGGGGCGCGGAGCGAAGCCTAGAGCGGAGCGAGAGTTCGAACCGACAAATGCTCATAGGAGTACTCTTCCTGTTTCATAATATAAGATGGTATTACAACCAATATATGAGTACATTATGGGACGGAGGGTGTATGTCTCGCGGAAAGGCTTCCACACCGCGGTATCCAACAAGCTAGTTGCTGTCAGGCTGGTGAGCATAGAACAGTTTGCACAAATGGACTTGCAATTTAGTTGAGATCAAATGTTGTTTGCTACTCATAATATTTCAGCTCATATCCGTTTAGTTGGCATGCGTCCCACCCTCACTCACAGACATGGAAGGCCCAGATCCCAGAGGGATGGAGAGTAAAAGTGGCGTTCTTTGTGATAAGGTGGCACATGCGAAACACATAATTGCTGCCACAAATTGCTCAATTACACTATCATATCAGATAGATGGTGACAAGCAGGGCATTCCCATGCCTAAACTATGACATATGAATCACATATACATTTGGTTTCTCTAATATACACATCACCATTGTTTCTAAGGAAGTTTTCCCTGCAGTGGGCCAATGTTATTCTAAGAAGTGTGTTGAAGACTCAGAAAAGACATGTTTGCGAGGTCGTATGAAACATAGAGACCAAGACCGCAAGACGAGAACGAGTTCGGCGAGTCATATTAAAAGGAGTGATATCCATCAAGTCGGGTACCTGTTACTCAGGTAGAAATCAAGCCAAGGAGCGAACCGTGTCAATCACCAAAACTAGAAGAAGTCAAACTGACCTTTAGAACGCCACCTTATTGGATGAGGATTGAGGCTATAAGTTTGCATGTTAGTCATCCTTGTCACATACTCCCTCCGTCCAGAAATACTTGTCATCAAAATGAATAAAAAGAGATGTATTTAGAACTAAAATATGTCTAGATACATCCATTTTATCCAGTTTGATGACAAGTATTTTTGGACGGAGGGAGTACATGTTACTTGATTTTTTTTGCAGGCAACTTGATATATTATTAGGTAGTATTTCCTCTGTCCAAAATATTAGGTATATAAATTTTCTCAAATGTCCAACATATCTTTGTTTGACCAAGTTTATAGGAAAGAATATTAACAATGAAGATATCAAATGAATAAAATATGATATCATAGTTCATTATGCCTCTAATATGAAACTATATTTTCCGTGTCGTAACCAGCGTCTTGATGCTTCATTAGCACCTTTGTATCTCGTCGGTTTTTCTTTCCTGATTTGTTGCAATGTCAACTTTTAAGGGCTTCATTAATTTGAAGACCGGCGGCTGTCTTCTATTAAAAAAAGCTTTAAGCATGACGGACGAAAAACCGTACAATTAAGCTAACACATATTTGACTAGGCGTTTTGTTTCTTTGATGCCGAAGCCTTGACTTGCAACCACCCAAAAAAGTTAGCCAACCTAGAGGATAACAATGCTAGATTTGATTCAATTTTTTTGTTCCTTTAATTTCCAAGCCTTGACCTGTAACCACCTAGAAAAGACATCCAACCTAGAGGATACCATTGTTGACTAAGTTTTGGTGACACAAGCCCTTTAACCGCCCTTAGGAAAACCCTGCTGACAAAACTTTGTGACATGCATGCAATTTCGATGTTGTAATATCAACCGTTAAGGGCCATTAATTTAAAGCTGGATGGGTGGGAATCACACAATCACGCTAACACATAGTTGACTGGACCTTTTGTTTTTTGATTCCGAACCATTGACCTGTAACCATCCATAAAAGATAGCCAACCTAGAGGATAAGGTCGTTGATGAAGTTCTTAGTGATACAAGCCCTTTCACTAGTAGAAAACAGGGCTATGGTTCAGGCCGGGCCAACTCATTAGTCCTGATTCAGCCCAGAACCGGGACCCATGAGGGCATAGGTCTCGGTTCGTGAGGCCAGGGGGCCGGCCGGGCCATCGTGGGGCATTGGTCCCGGTTCGGGGCCCGAACCGGGACCAATGTGCCTCGCTCCTGGCTCATCACCATTGGTCCCGGTTGGTGGCTTGAACCGGGACCAAAGGGTGTCCTTTAATCCCGGTTCCAACCATGAACCGGGACCAATGATATGCCTATATATATCTCTTGCCCGCGAGCAGAGCAGTGGAGTGCTCTATTTTTTTGGGAGAGGTGTGTTGTGCTCTACCTCACCTCCTATGCATATGAGGTGTTCGATGAAATGCCCGAGACACACTTAAGCTTTCTCCTCTCGAAGCTCCTTGTCCAAGCTCCATTTTCCTCGAGATTTGTCTAGGTTTGGCGGTCCGTCCTGTCCCGTTCCCTTCCTCACCGCCGTTGATCGCCCGCGCCGATCTCGTCGCATGCACCACCGTGGTGAGTCTCTTGATCTTATCTTCTTTCTAAAAGGAAAAAGTTCTTACTTGTATGATTTAGATAGATACTTGTGTAGTTTTCTTACTTATTATTGTTTGTTATTATATAGTGCGATGGTTTTGGTATCCGCCTCCATCGGCCCTCGTCCTGTCTATGATTCAGATGTGGTATATATATTTTCTTTTATAACTATTAGTTTCATTTAGTGTTTATGACAATTATGCCGAGCAATGTGACATAGATTTTTTTTATATAGGAGGTATGTGAACCGGAAATTCCAACCGACCCTATTGTCAAGAGGTTAAATTTAGTTGAAGAAGATAACAATTACTTGAGGGAAAAATTGAAAAAAATTGAGGAGGAGAAGATGATATTGGAGTTGCATGTTGTGGATGTCGTCGATGATCACAAGATCAAGATGGATGTAGTGTGCTTGAAGATTAGAAAGATTAGAAAATATGCCATTCATACTTAGGCTTGGTATCATTATGCCGTTGGATCAATTGTTACCTTGGTTGCGGTTATGATCGAATTTGTTGTTGCATTGAAATGTTTTACATAGTTTCAATGTATGGTTTAATTAGATGCTCTGGAGTGCTATATGTTCTTCAATAAGAACTATGTATGTACTTTGGGTTTAATGTGATGATGATCTTCTATTAATTTGGTCACTTATCTATTCATGATGTATGCAGAGATGAGCCGACAATGGATGTATGGCAATAGACGCACCTCCGAATACATTAAGGGCGTGAATAATTTTCTCGCAGTGGCTGAGGCAAACAAGCAGAATGGTTTTATGTGTTGTCCATGCCCTATATGTGGGAATACAAGGTCTTACTCTAACTCAAAAACCCTTCACACCCACCTTCTTTATAAGGGTTTCATGCCACACTATAATGTTTGGACCAAGCACGGAGAAATAGGGGTTATGATGGAAGACATCGAAGAAGAAGAAGATGATGACAAATATGTGCCCCTGAATACGGTGATGCTGCAACCGGGGAAGCTGAAGATGCTACAACGGGGAAAGTTGAAGATCAAGTGGAACCAGACGATGTGCCCAATGATGATCTTCGTTGGGTCATTGTTGATGCAAAGAGATAGTGCGAAAGTGTAAAGGAGAAGCTGAAGTTCGATCGCATGTTAGCGGATCACAAAAATGGGTTGTACCCCAATTGCGAAGATGGCAACACAAAGCTCGGTACCGTACTAGAATTGCTGTAGTGGAAGGCAGAGAATGGTGTGCCTGACAAAGGATTTGAGAAGCTACTGAAAATATTGAAGAAGAAGCTTCCAAAGGATAACGCATTGCCCGACAGTACGTATGCAACAAAGAAGGTTGTATGCCCTCTAGGATTGGAGGTGCAGAAGATACATGCATGCCCTAATGATTGCATCCTCTACCGCGGTACGTACGAGGATTTGAACGCATGCCCGGTATGCAGTGCATTGCAGTATAAGATCAGACGAGATGACCGTGGTGATGTTGACAGCGAGCGCCCCAGGAAGAGGGTTCATGCCAAGGTGATGTGGTATGCTCCTATAATACCATGGTTGAAACGCCTGTTCAGAAACAAAGTGCATGCCAAGTTGATGCGATGGCACAGAGAGGACCATAAGAAGGACGGGAAGTTGAGAGCACCCGTTGACGGGTCACAATGGAGAAAAATTGAGAGAAAGTACTGGGAGGAGTTTGCAGGTGACGCAAGGAACGCATGGTTTGGTTTAAGCGCGGATGGCATTAATCCTTTTGGGGAGCAGAGCAGAAATCACATCACCTGGCCCGTGACTCTATGTATCCATAACCTTCCTCCTTGGCTGTGCATGAAGCGGAAGTTCATTATGATGCCAGTTATCATCCAAGGCCCTAAGCAACCCGGCAATGATATGATGTGTACCTAAGGCCATTAGTTGAAGAACTTTTACAGCTGTGGATTGGAAACGGTGTACATGCACGGGATGAGCACAAACATGAGGAATTTGACCTGCATGCGTTGCTGTTTGTAACCATCAATGATTGGCCTACTCTCAGTAACATTTCAGGACAGACAAACAAGGGATACCACGCATGCACACACTGTTTAGATGACACCGAAAGTATATACCTGGACAAATGCAGGAAGAATGTGTACCTGGGGCATCATCGATTTCTTTCAACCAACCATCAATGTCGAAAGAAAGGCAAGCATTTCAAAGGCGAGGCAGATCACCAGAAGAAGCCCACCATGCGTACAGGTAATCACGTACTTGCTATGGCCAATGATTTAAAAGTAATCTTCAGAAAGGGTCCCAACGGATTATCTATTCCGAATGGCGCTGAGGGACGCGCACCCATGTGGAAGAAGAAATCTATATTTTGGGGCCTACCCTACTGGAAAGACCTAGAGGTCCACTCTTCAATCGACGTGATGCACGTGACGAATAACCTTTGTGTGCACCTGCTAGACTTCTTGAGCGTGTATGGGAAGATAAAAGACACACCAGAGGTACGGGAGGACCTGCAACGTTTGCACAAAAAAGACGACATGCCTCCAAAGCAGTATGAAGGTCCTGCCAGCTATGCTCTTAGCAAAGAAGGGAAGGAAATCTTCTTTGAATGCCTGCTCAGTATGAAGGTCTCGTCAGGCTACTCGTCGAATATGCTAGAGAAAAAGTTTCAGAACCTAAAGTCTCATGACTGCCACATGATTATGATGCAACTGCTTCCGGTTGCATTGAGGGGGCTTCTACCGAAAAACGTTCAATTAGCCATTGTGAAGCTATGTTCATTCCTCAATGCAATCTCTTAGAAGGTGATCAATCCAGAAATCCTACCAAGGTTAAGGAGTGATGTGGCGCAATGTCTTGTCAGTTTCGAACTGGTGTTCCCACCATCCTTCTTAAATATCATGACGGACGTCCTAGTTCATCTAGTCGACGAGATTGTCATTTTGGGCCCTGTATTTCTACACAATATGTTCCCCTTTGAGAGGTTCATGGGAGTTCTAAAGAAATATGTCCATAACCGCGCTAGGCCAGAAGGAAGCATCTCCATGGGCCATCAAACAGAGGATGTCGTTGGGCTTTGTGTTGACTTCATTCCTGACCTTAAGAAGATAGGTCTCCCTCAATTGCCGTATGAGAGGAGACTGAGTGGAAAAGGCATGCTAGGAGGGGACTCGATAATATGTAGGGACGGGCATTTTTGTTCTCAAGGACACTAAACAGTTTTACAGAATTCTACCTTGGTGACCCCGTATGTCGATGAACACAAGAACATTCTTCGTTCCAAACACCCGAACCAGTGTGATGACTCGATTACATGTGAACACATCAGGACTTTCGGCAGTTGGTTGCAAACACGTCTCAGGGGTGACAACACTATTTCTGATGAGCTGTACTCGTTGGCGAGGGAACCATCTTCGACTGTAATGACTTACAAAGGGTACGAGATAAATGAGGATACATTTTACACAATCGCTCAAGATCAAAAGAGCACCAACCAAAACAGTGGTGTACACTTTGATGCAGCAACCAAGAGGGGAAAGGACACACATTATGGTTACATAGTGGACATATGGGAACTTGACTATGGACATGATTTTAAGGTTCCTTTGGTTAAGTGCAAATGGGTCGATCTGTAAGGAGGCGGGGTACAGGTAGACCCACAGTACGGAATGACAACAGTGGATCTGAACAATCTGGGGTACACAGACGAACCATTCGTCCTAGCTAATGATGTGGTGCAGGTTTTCTATGTGAAGGGCATGTCTACCAAACCGAGAAAAAGAAAAGATAAGGAAGCGGATACATCATACGATGAGCCAAAGCGCCACATAGTTGTTTCAGGAAAAAGAGACATAATGGGATTGGAGGGCAAGACAGACATGTCTGAATATTATGAAAGGTTTCATGAAATTCCTCCCTTCAAAGTCAAGGCTGACCCAAGCACCCTGTTAAAGGAGATTATCCATGGTTACGGCGTAATAAGCAAAGGACACAAGCGAAGAAAAAGTTAAGACTTTCTATCCACAACTATTATGATGATGCCTTTGATCTAGAATATCACTGCGGTTACATGTGAACAAATGAAATCCCTTTGTAACAGATGAGTTTTCGTCCGAAACCCCGATAGTTCCAAAGAGATTGTCTGTTTTGTACACGAAGTGCATCCAGTTTTTGTCGTAACCCTCTCAACTTTTTAGCACATACTATGTGGGTGAAATGATGATACCATGCCAACTTTCAACCTTTTTAGAGTTCATTTGTAGTACTTTTTAATTTAAGGGTCATTTAGCTAAAAGAATGAACTAATAGAAAAAAAGAATGAACTAAAAATAATCAATTAAAATATTCTGTTATGATCAACTAAAACAAAACTATAATATCCTTCAATAGCAAAAAGAATTATCATAAAGATTTTTTTGTTAGAAACTAAAATAACAAAATCTATTTTTGAATATAATGATAAAACACAACAATATTAAATAGCAAGAAAAAGAATCACTCAAAAATCTATTTTTATAGTAAAGTTATTCAAAAAAACTAGTGATTCACACAAATTTCAAAAAATTCAAATTTAAACTATTCAAATTGGAAAAAATGGCACTAAAAGAAAGTTTATAATTTTTATTACCTAAAAGAAAAAAGAATTAAAACATAAAGCAAAAAACAAAAGAAAATAAATAATGGAAAAAACAAAACAAAAATACTGGAAAAAATTAAAAAGATGCCGCCTACTGGGCCACACGGGCTGCATACGACTAGAAACACATATGTACATGGGCCAGGATACAGGCCCGCAGGCTAAATAGGCCCAACATAGCAGTGACAAGGGTAAGCAAGTACTGCCTGCAAATTAGAGACGAGCTCAGCACCTCAGCCGTAACGCAACTTATAAACATGTGCTGTGCTCTCTCAGCTAGCGAGGTCGGACTAAACTCCCACCACACCACCGCTGTGCCACCTTTTCGTCCTGGTTGGTGGCACCAACTGGGACCAATGCCCACCTTTGGTCCCAGTTGGTGGCACGGACCGGTACGAATGCCCACCTTTCGTCCCAGTTGGTGCCACCAACCGGGACCAAAGGTCTCTTTTCAGCAGCCCTCTATCTATCTAAAAATAGAGCACATCTAGATGGCCGGCGGCGACGAGCAGTGACAGCAAAGGGGGCATGGGGGCACGCAGTGGCGGGGAGCAGGGGACCATGGGAGAAGGGGGAAGCTCACTGGGGGCGGCGGCGGAGCTAACTGGAGGCGGCCGACGCGGCAATGAGCAGGAGACCGGCGGCGGGCTCAACAATGCACCCCTTTAGTCCCGGTTGGTGCCACCAACCGGGACCAAAGATCTCTTTTCAGCAGCCCAAAGGGCAGGAAAAGGAGTGGCTATATAAACAACACTTAGCAGTTTTCCATTGACTTCGTTCCTTCGATCTCTCCTCTCCCCCGACGGCGCCGCGACCACCTCGACGCCGCTAGGCTGCCGGACTGCCTGTCGCCTCCCCGAGCACTGCCCCGACGCCCCCGCTGCCCCACTGCCCTGACACCCTCACCAACGCGCCAGACCTCCTCGCGCGCCCTCCTCCCATCGTCGCGCACGTGCCCCCGAGCCCACCGCCGGTCTCCTGCTCATTGCCGCGCCGGCCGCCTCCAGTTAGCTCCACCGCTGCCCCGAGTGAGCTTCCCCGCCTCACATGGTCCCCTGCTCCCCGCCACCGCGTGCCCCCGAGCCCCCTTTGCTGCCACTGCTCGTCGCCGCCGGCCATCTAGATATGCTCTGTTTTTAGATAGATAGATGTTTTTAGATGTGCTCTGTTTTTTCATATGAGATGAGATGTATGAGATGTTTTGTGGAGACGAGATGAGATGTTTGTGGAATTTTTTTATTTAGGTTATTAGTAGATTTTAGGTTAGTGCATTTTAGGTTATTTGATTTAGTTGCTTTTTTAGGTTGTACTGTTAGAAGAAGGAGAAGAAGAAGGGAAGAAGAGGAGAAAAAAATAAGAAGAGGAAGAAGAAAAAAAAGAGGAGAAGAAGAAAAAATAAAAAAATTCCTCTATTCCTTCTTCTTCTCTTTTTTTCTTATATTTTTTTCTTCTTCTTCCTCTTCTTATTTTTTATCAGGAATGAGGGTGTTGGGAACTAGGGTAGAGGGTCGAGGGTTGAGGGGTCGAGGGTCGAGGGTCGTCGTGGGGTCGAGGGTCGTCGAGGGTCGAGGGTCCTCGAGGGGTCGAGGGTCGTCGAGGGGTCGAGGGTCGTCGAGGGGTCGAGGGTCTTCGAGGGGTCAAGGGTCGAGGGTCTTCGAGGGGTCGAGGGTCGAGGGGTCGAGGGTCGAGGATCGCGAGGGGTCGAGGGTCTCCGTTTAACAAGAATGCCCCCATTATGGATGTGCACAAGTTGATCCATTTTTTTTCTGATCTCATATATATATATATATATATCTCATATATATATATATATATATTCTTATATATGTCACGTTGTCTATCAAAGTATTGAAGAAATCCATGGCTACATCATTTGCTGGAAGTAACAGGCGTATGATGCTACGAAGCTCTTCAAAGTTGTTTTGGAACGGAGTTCCTGATAGAATAATTCATTTTTTCGTATGAATTTCAGCAAAGGCCTTCCAAATAGCGATATTCGGAAGGCTCTTGCTGAACTTCGTACCAAAAAGCTAATTATCCTATTCGGGACTTCGTTCCAAAATAATTTTGGAGAGCTTCGTACCATTATGCGCCTGTTACTTCCGGCAAATGATGAAGCAATGGTTTTCTTGAATCCTGTGACACTAGACAACGTGACATATAGAAGGGTAGATGAGATCAGGAAAAATATGGACCATTTTCTGCACTTCCAGAATTGTGCCATCTTGTTAAATCCCTTAAAGGTTAAGAGAATCCGAGCGGTCGAGGATCGGAACTAGGGTAGAGGGTCAAGGGTCGCCGAGGGGATGAGGTTCGAGGGTCGTCGAGGGGTTGAGGGTCGAGGGTTGCCGAGGGGATGAGGGTCGAGGGTCGCCGACGGGAGAGGGATTAGTGTCAAGGGTCGTCAAGGGAAAAAACGTTGTCGATCTCGTACCCCCTCCCGCCCCTACCCAACAAACTCTCTCGAGATTTATAAGAGATTTATCGAGAATGCCCCCATTATGGATGTGCATAATTAAGTTGATCCCTATTTTTTCCGATCTCATCTACCATTCTATATGTGCACGTTCTCTTGTGTCAAAGTATTGAATCCTTTGACACTAGACAACGTGACATATAGAAGAATACTTTGACACAAGAGAACGTGCACATATAGAATGGTAGATGAGATCAGGAAAAATAGGGACCATTTATTTTCTGCACATCCAGAATGGCGCCATCTTGTTAAATCCCTTGTTTGACATTCATGAGAGAGGCGGTCCGGACGTCGGACATTCATGAGAGAGGAGGTCCGAGCCAAACCCTAGAAGCATTGCCTAGGCCACCCCAAACCCTAGAAGCGTTGAGGCCACCCAAATTTTTAAAAGAGCGTTGTCGAGGCCACCCCAAACCCTAGAAGTGTTGCGATTAGCTAGCTAGGTCTATGTTTGCCACTATTAATATATCCATCTCTCATGTTTGTATATTAATTGTCATGTTGTAATATTTGCAGAAACTATGGATCAACAAAGAGACTTCGAACAAGAAGAGATATTGGGGGACATAATCCGCGACGGACGTGATGTCTTGTCGTTATTTCTCAACGAAACCAACGGTCTGGAAGGAGAGGAAGCAGTCTACGGTGATCGAACAATGGATGAGGAAAGTCATGATCATGATGGCTCTGACGACCGTGATGACGACTCCGGTGACCAAACGGAGTCGGTATCAACTGTTGCAAAGTCTGGCAAGGTGTTCCTGATAGAGAGAACGATGAGCTCACACAGGCCCTCGGGAATCCTGAGCACCCTGGACAAACATGAGGCACGCCAGGCTCCGTTGCGTGGAAGGTTGGGTTTCCCCGCAGACGATTACAAAACCCAAGAGAGGAGGAGGAAAGTGGAGCTGAGCGAACTGCAGAAGCGGAATGCAAGGGTACGAAAGCTAGAGGAACGACAAGCTTGTGAGAACTAGCGAGATCCTGCCCAAGCTACCCCAGAAGCTACCCCGCCATCTCAGTGGAGAAGCAGCATGGCTTCCACCGAGCTCGTTCAGCAGCCTGACTTCACGGCTCCTAGCTACCCCGTGGATGCTATCACGGAGTCACACCAGTGCCAACTTATGACGCAATGGCAGAACCTCAAAGTCAAGGCGGCTGTCGGCTCTGTGTTCCCTCCTGAACCCGACGCAACTTTTCACTGCCTTCCGATTCCACAAGGCTATGCTGTTGTGATGGTGGATGAAATAACAGAGGGATTTGAGGAGCTCCAGCTTGACCACCCTACAGGTGAAGGGGAGACGTAGCTGGGTCTTGCTCTGAAGACTCCATGTTTGGCGGAAGGAGCACATCAATCTTCTGAACTTCATGCCTCTGCCTCCTTCTCCTCCTCCGATGAGTCAGCTAGGCACTCCGCCTCCTCCGCCTCCTCCTCCTCCTCCTCCTCCTCCTCCTCCTCCTCCTCCTCCTCCTCCTCCGGCGGGTGATCAGGGCACTCCGCCTCCTGCTCCGGCACGTGAGGGCGGCAGTACTCTGCCTCCTTCTCCGCTTGCTCCGGTGCGTCCGAGCAGCCCGCCTCCTCCTTCACCTCGTTGGCAACGGCGGGACACAGACGCCGCCGCTCCGGCTGCTCCGGCGCGTCGGACCACTCCGCCTCCTTCTACAACTCTTCAGTAGCAACGGAGGAGAGCCGCCGCCGCTCCGGCGTCTATCAGTACAGCCAGAGGCGGGAGGCAATACAGATTCGGTCCATCTCTCAAGCATGTAGAGAAGTTACCATACGAGATGACCGTGGAGGAAAACGAGTAGATTGTTCAAGCCCAAGTGAAGGACTTCTTTGAAACGAAAAGAGCTATGAAACATCCACCTCCGAAGAAGAAGATAGATCCGGTGAAAGCGAAGCGCACTCTCAATGCCCTAAAGCGACTACCACCGCGTTCAGCAGATAACAACCATCTTTGATGTCTTAAAAAGACATTGCAAGAAGCGCGCCAGTCGGGAAGTACTTCAACTGACAAAAGGTTAAAAGAACGAAGAAGTAGGAAGAAAATTCCCCAGCTCGGAGAACATGAGAACCAATCATTCCCCCCACTCAAGGTGTCTAGCGATATCGTCGCAAATCAGCCGCTGCTGCCCGGTTTCACTATTGGTGATTACATGCCCGACGATGTAGAATTTGAAACAATGGAGGTGGACGAATTCAAATACCATTACGGGAAGCCTCTCGTCAAAGATACTCTTGCTCTAACAACGATGATGGGAAGATTCCATGACTGGTACATGAAAACCTGCAGAGAGTCTGGGAAGGATGCTTTGTCGATGTTGATTAAAGAGGACCACAACTTCATTGGCCAAGAACTATTAACTGTTGATTTTGACGAGTTTTTCCAGTTCTACAATCAAAAGGCCCTCGACAAATCACGTGTGGCTTGCTACTGTCTGTAAGTACTACTTTCTGTAATTAAGTCTCTCTCTATATAGCTCAGCTCTTTCATTGCATGTATATATAATCATCCTCACTATATTATGCAGTTTGAAGATCGTCGAATGCAGAAAAGCACAAATCTATGACATTGGGTTCATTAACCCAAATGTCATACATGAATACACAGTCAAAAAAAAAGTCGAAGAGAACGAGGACAACTTGCTCAAATCGTTGCTCAAAAATCAACCAAAGATAAAAGACTCTTTCCTTACAACTTCAGGTGAGTGTTACTGTCTTGTGCATATTCGGTTTCCCTTATTACTCAAGGTTATGGTCATGTAACTGATGAGTTGTGCATGCATGCGCAGCTTCCACTTTATTCTCCTAGTGATTAAGCTTGAGAAGGGAGAAGTAACCGTCTTAGACTCGAGACAAAAAGATCCCGAGGACTATGCGGACATGACTGGAATGCTCCAGAAGTAAGTTCAATCGATCATTAACGCACCATATCGAAAACTTTGTTCATTTTCTGATATCAAGTAATTATTTTCTTTGTCTGGCAGAGTTTGGAAAAAGTTCACCGCAATTTCTCCGGGACTGCCGACGGAGCTGACATTTAAAACACTGAAAGTAAGTACTACTACCTAATTCCGTGCATCTCCCATTAATTGTAGCTAGTTTCATCAATACCATTTAGCATGCTTGCTTATCAGTTTGATTGACCTCTATTTCTCGTAAAGTGCTTGTGGCAGGAACAAGGAAATAATTTCTGTGGATACTACGTTTGCGAGTTCATCTACAACGAGACTGGCTAAGAATAAGCGGGGCTACACTGAAAAACAATATCAAGTGCGTAAGAAAAAATATTCACAATTGTATTTTATTACCATCATTTGTGTTGTGTTTCATTCATACACATGTATTGTCCCTCTTCTTCGATTTAGATCTGGCAGCTACGGGATGAGCTCCTACCACATGATCGCATAAAAGCAATTCAAGTGGAATTGGCGGGATTCTTTCTTGACCACATCATCAAGAAAGCCGGAGAATACCATGTGGTACCTGACTTCAGACTTTAACGATTGTAATAGATCTTATATTGTATATATGTAGGTAGTAGCGTCGGATAGATATACGAAAACTTGTTGTTCGACCAATCTCTCGGAGAAGGAGAGGTCGATCACTTCTCTCTGTATATGTTCATGACGATCTTTTGTACTTAATGGTTTCCTTCATTTTCTTACTAGCTAGCGTGTCGAGTCCTATATACGTATAGTACATAGCATCGACCAAGCACGGAGATAAGAGAGGTCACTCTTCTCTCTATTAGCTAGCTAACACAATATATGAAACCCCTAATTAAATTAACCCTCAAAAAACCCCAACCCCCCCTCCTTTCAAAACAAAAAAAAAACAAAAACCCCAGCCTCCGAGCTGCTGACGCGTGGATGCTTTTTGATCCCGGTTGGTGTTACCAACCGAGACTAAAGGCCCTCCTACCTGGGCAAGCCGCAGCGGCTACGTAGAGCCCCATCTGTTCCGGTTCGCGAGCAAACTGGTACTAAAGGTCATGGGCTTTAGTACCGATCCTTTAGTCCCAGTTCCAGAACCGGGACAAATGGGCATCTGAAACCGGGATAGATAGGCCTTTTTCTACTAGTGTTTGGCCTTTAGGAAAATCCGGCTAACGAAATTATGTGACATACATGTAGTTTTGATATGTAATGTCAACTGTTAAGGGATTTGTTAATTTAAAGCTGGGTATATGCCTTCTTTCTAAAAAAAACTTTCAGCCAGATGGATGAAAAACCACACAATGCTGCTATCTTTGAGTTATTTTTGTTTGACTTGGGAGCCTTGATTTGCAACCACCCAGAAAAGACAGGATGTGTTAAAAAAAAGACAAGATGACGTTGGTGACAAAGTTTTTGGCGATACACACTCTTTAGCCCTTAGGAAAATCCTGGTGATGGAATTTTGTGGCATACATGTCATTTTGATGTTGTAATGTCAACTGTTAAGGGCTTCAGTAACCTGAAGCCGGATGGATGCCTTCTTTTTTACTCCCTCCGTCCTAAAATATAAGAACATTTTTAACACTAGCATAGTGTCAAAAATGTTCTTATGTTCTGGGACAGAGGGAGCATATTTTTTCCCAGCTAGATGTATGAAAAACTACACAATTACACTAACACATATACTCCCTCCGTTCTTAAATATAAGTCTTTTAAAATATTTCACTATAGACTACATACGAAGCAAAATGAGTGAACGTATACTTTAAAAGGCGTCTATATACATCCGAATGTAGTTCTATATGGAATCTTTAAAAAGATTTATATTTAGAAACGGAGGGAGTAATTGACTAAACGTTTTGGTCCTTTGAATTCGAAGCCTTGACCTGCAACCACGCAGAAAAAGACAGCTAACCTAGAGGATAACCTTGTTGACAATGTCTTTTAGCCATACAAGCCGTTTAGCCCTTAGAAACACAGCTCGCATGCATATATGTAGAAAATTAAGCCGTTTAGTCTGCGCACAGCTAGCTTCTCGGTCGGTTCACTTATATTGAACTCATACTCGCGCGGAAACGTGCAAGGTTTACCATGCCGTGAGACTTGACCTTAGGCCTACTTAAGGCCTAGCTTGTATTTGTTGGCTACAACCCCAGGCAACCTCTGCATGACATTCAGCAAGTTTCGGCTGCGAAAAATAAATTCCTAACCTTTGCATTCACTGAGGAGGAAATTCGAACTGCGGTTTTCCAAATGGATCATAACAAATCTCCGGGACCGGATGGTTTTCCGGCGGAGTTTTATCAATTTTTTTGGGATATGTTAAAGTCTGATCTAGTTCAATTGTTTAATGAACTGCATGCTCATAGACTAGACATCTCCAGAATAAATTTTGGTGAAATTATTCTTTTACCAAAGACAAAGGATGCCAATCGGATTCAACAGTATAGACCGATTTGCTTATTAAACGTGAGCTTTAAGATTTTCACCAAGGTCGCGACCAACCGTCTGAATGGGGTCGCAGACCATGTAGTGAAACCTTCTCAGACGGCTTTCATGCAAGGACGGAACATCTTAGACGGGGTTGCTGTTCTCTATGAAACAGTTCATGAGCTTCACCGTAAAAAGTTGAACGGTGTCATCTTTAAGATTGACTTCAAGAAAGCTTATGATAAGGTGAAGTGGCCTTTTTTGCTCCAAACTCTTCGCATGAAAGGGTTTTCTGACACTTGGTGCCGATGGGTTGAGAGTTTTGTGTCTGGAGGTAGTGTGGCTATCAAGGTCAACGATGACGTAGGCAATTATTTCCAGACTAGGAAGGGGCTTCGTCAAGGCGACCCCGCATATCCTATCCTTTTCAACATCGTGGCTGATATCACTGGTGGAAAAACAGGCTTCCGTCCAGCCCCATAAGTCGCGAAGCTGTAGGAACCGCGACTAATGGGACCTTTAGTCGCGGTTCGGAGGTGAACCGCGACCAAAGGCTCCGGGGCCAGGCGCTCGGTGGCCAGTCAAGACGTGAGGTCTTTAGTCGCGGTTTGCCGGACAACCGCGACTAAAGGTTTTCGGCACTTTTAGTCACGGTTGCTGTGCCAACCGCAACTAAAGCCCCTCCCCTATATATACTCATCCAGCAGCCAACACTTAGCCATTTGGAGCCATTCTCTTCACTTAGCCCTCGACGCCGCCCGCCGTCGCCCTCGCCCTCGACGCCGCCCGCCGTCGCCCTCGCCCTCGACGCCGCCGCCGTCGCCCTCGCCTACAGCGTGCCGCCCGGCGGCCTCGATCTTGCCGCCTCGCCGCCCGCCCTCAACGCCGCCGACCGGCCTCCCTCGCCCGCCCTCAACGCCGCCGACCGGCCTCCTTGGCTTCTCCAGCGTGCACGCCGGCGGCAAGCGGCGGCGCGTGCCTGGCGGTGGAGGCCGGCAATGGATAAGTGGCAGTGATGGCCGGCAATGGATAAGCGGCGGCGCGTGCCCGGCGATGTAGTACCGTAGAATATATGAAACTATTTCAAAATTAAAATAAAGCACAAAAGAAATAAAACAATACAAATTAAACAGAAAACAGGTTTAGGGGGGGAGGGCTAAAACCCTAAACCTGTGACGGCCTTTAGTCGCGGTTGGCCAGAAGAACCGCGACTAAAGGTCCTCCGCCCCGACGGCCGCCTGGCGCCCACGTGGACGGGCCGTTAGTCGCGGTTCTTAAGCAGCCGCGACTAAAGGTGGGGGGCATTAGTCGCGCTTATTTAGTCGCGGTTGCCCAACCGCGACTAATGGCAGTTGCGAACCGCGACCAAAGGCCTTTTTTCCACCAGTGTATGCTAGTTACTCTCATCGAGAGGGCCAAACTAGCTGGACAAATCACCGGGGTCATTCCTCATCTAGTAGAAGGAGGCCTCTCAATTTTGCAGTACGCGGACGACACAATTCTGTTTTTGGATCACGACCTTGAAAAGGCGAAACCTCAAATTGGTATTATGTGCTTTTGAGGAGCTCGGGCCTGAAGATAAACTTTCATAAGAGTGAACTATTCTGTTTTGGCGAAGCCGCAGAAAATTCACAAGATTATGCGGAGATATTTGGATGCCATTTAGGCCATTTTCCGATTAGATATCTATGTATTCCTATTCATTATCGGCGTTTGACAATCGCTGAATGGAAACATGTTGAAGAAAGACTGGAGAAACGGTTGGCGAGCTGGAAGGGCAAACTCCTGTCCTATGGGGGCCGACTAGTTCTTATCAACTCGGTACTTACCAACATGGTTCTTTATATGCTATCTTTTTTTCATCTGCCAAAAGGTGTTCTCCAACGCCTTGATTATTTTAGATCAAGGTTTTTTTGGCAGAGTGAAAATGAAAAAAAGAAATATCGCTTGGCTAGGTGGAATATTATATGTCGGCCCAAAAGTCAAGGGGGACTCGGAATCCAGGATCTTGAGATCAAAAACATTTCATTGCTCAGCAAATGGGTATACAGATTACTCACTGAGGATGGTGTTTGGCAGGAGATCATTCGTAATAAATACGTTGGGTCCAAAGCAATCTCCCAGGTTTACTGGAAACCAGGTGACTCTCATTTTTGGAGTGGGGTTATGAAAGCTAAGGAATTCTTCTTCCAATTTGGCACCTTCTCTGTCAGGGATGGCTCCCAGATTCGATTATGGGAAGACACCTGGCTAGGGACTACTCCTCTAAATGTGCAATACCCAAGCTTATATCGAATAGTTAGACATAAGTTTGTCAAGATCAAGCAGGTATTGGGACAAGTAAACCCGGATATTTCTTTTCGCAGAACGATTTCTGGACCTCGTTTGAATGCATGGAACGATCTGCTGACTCGTTTGGAAGCTGTCCAACTGTCGGCTGAATCGGACATCTTTAAATGGAACCTGCATCTGAACGGAAGATTTTCGGTTAAATCCATGTACGATGCACTGGTTCATAACGAGGTTCCATCTGATAATAGAAAATTGTGAAAGCTTAAGATTCCTCTAAGAGTGAAGATTCTCCTTTGGTTTCTCAACAAAGGAGTTATCTTAACTAGGGATAATTTAGCTCGACGAAACTGGCAAGGCAGCAAGAAATGTGTTTTTTTGCAATCATAATGAATCCATTAAACACCTATTTTTTGATTGCAAATTCGCTAGATCGGTATGGGCAATAGTCCAAATTGCTTCGAATCTATACCCTCCACGCAGCGCACGAAATATGTTCGGGAATTGGCTGAATAGATAAACAATTTTCTAAGCACATTCTTGCGGGGGCGGCTGCCTTATGTTGGGCGTTGTGGCTAACCAGGAATGATATTGTTTTTAATCATAAAAGTGTTTCATCTCCTATGCAGGTAATTCATATATGCTCGTGATGGCTCCGTATGTGGTCTATCCTGCAGAGGCCGGAGGACAGAGACTTATTTATGATGGCTTCTACCCGGTTGGAGTGCTCGGCCAGGGACATTTTCTATCCCCATGAATGGCGGTGTGACCTTCGGATAGGCCCGGCATCACCTTAGGCCTCTTTATCTTTTTTCGCTACTGCTGGCGTTCCGCCTTTTTGTTTTGTTTTTTGGGATCTGGTACTTTGGCTGTGTGCATCTAGATATGCAGATGCCGGGTTATCTTTGATGCGGTTGTATCAACTCGATAGTTCAATTCAATGAAAAACCCTTTATCGGAAAAAAAAACAACCCCAGGCAACCAATCATCAAGAGAAAAATGAAACTGACAATGTCACGAGTGCAAAACAGAGCAATGGAAAGTTTGCTCGTGGTTCTCTCACTAGGAGTCCTCGTCCAGCTCGCCGGCTGCAGCCCTCCGCCGGACCCGGTGATGTGCACGCATGGCACGTCCAACTGCACCAGCACCAACACGTACGGCTCCTTCACGGACCGCACCATGTGCCGCGCGGCCAAGGTCACCTACCCGCGGACCGAGCAGGAGCTCGTCGCGGCCGTGGCGGCCGTGGCGTCCACGAAACAGAAGGTGAGGGTGGCCACCAAGCACTCCCACAGCATTCCCAAGCTGGCGTGCCCCGGCGGCGACGACGGCACCATCATAAGCACGGCGAAGCTCAACCGGACGGTGCGCATCGACGCAGCGAAGCGGCTCATGACGGTGGAGAGCGGCATGCTCCTCCGGGACCTGGTCGAGGCCGCTGCCGCCGCGGGCCTGTCCCTGCCGCACTCCCCGTACTGGCACGGCCTGACCATCGGGGGCCTCTTGAGCACGGGAGCGCACGGGAGCTCGCTGTGGGGGAAGGGAGGCGCCGCGCACGAGTACGTGGTCCGGCTGAGGATCGTAACTCCGGCGCCGGCGAGCCAGGGGTTCGCCGTGGTGAGGGAGCTCGGGCTGGCCACCCGGACCTGGACGCGGCGAAGGTCTCCCTTGGGGTTCTCGGCGTCATCTCTCATGTGACTCTGGCCATGCAGCCGTTGTTCAAGCGGTCAGTGACGCTCGTGAAGCGCGACGACTCGGACTTCCAAGAGCAGGTGGCTCGGTGGGGTCATCTTCATGAGTACGGCGACATAACGTGGCTGCCTCACCAGGGCAAGGTGATCTACCGCCAGGACGACCGCGTCGACGTCTCCACCCCCGGCAATGGCCTCTACGATTTGCCACTTTTCCGCATCAGCCCCACCCGCGAGCTCATCGATGCAAGAGCCGCCGAAGAGCGCTTGCAGGAGAATGGCACCGACACCGCCCGGTGCAAGGCGGCGCAGCAGCAGGCGGCCGCGTCGGAGCGGCTGAATATATTCACCAACGATGGCGTCTCCTTCACGGGGTACCCGGTGGTGGGGTACCAGCACCGCATCCAGGCGTCCGGCACGTGCCTCAATAGCCCAGAGGATGGCCTCCACACTTCCTGCGCCTGGGACCCACGCATCCGAGGCTCCTTCTTCGACAACTCCGGCTTCAGTGTCCCGCTGTCCAAGGCACCGGCATTCGTCGCCGACATGCAATGTCTCCGGAACCTCAATCCGGACTTGTTTTGTTCTTCCGTCGACGCTAGGATAGGCGTGCTCCTACGATATGTGAAGGCGTCATCCGCTTATCTTGGCAAGCCGGAAGACTCGATCGGTGTCGACATCATCTTTTACCGGAGCCACACCGAAGGCTTGCCGCGTGCGCATGCCGATGTGGTGGACGAGATCGAGCGGAGGCATCCCGCACTGGGGTAAGAGCCGCAATTTCGCCTTTGATGGTGTCATCACGAAGTACCCAAAAGTCCATGAGTTTCTTAGGGTGAAAGATAGGTACGACCCAGAGGGGCTCTTATCCAACGAGTGGACTGACAAGGTTCTCGGTATCAATGAAAGTCCCAACATCATCAAAAAGCGTTGTGCCATTGAAGGACTTTGTGTCTGCTCCAACAACTCACATTGTGCTCCGGAGCAAGGCTACTTCTGCAGGCCAGGGAAGGTGTACAAGGAGGCTCGTGTCTGCTCGTTCTTCAAGGATTATTAAGGATGTTAAATTTGGCAGAGCCGTACATTGCACCACGCTCATTTCCGGTTGCTTGTCGGACCTGAAAATAATGATATGCTTTTCCTTGGTATACGAGGATATATGTACTATGTTGTGGGCCGTCGCCACTAATGCCAACTATCAATCTATTTGATAATGATGTTTTAGTTTCTTGTTTGTCAATTATACTTTGCGAACAGACACTGAGCCATCCACCTGTCCAACGGTTTAATGTTGTAACCTGCCGTATGATTTGATGTAGATCTTTCAATGTAAGAATGCATTAGATTTCCCCCATAAAAGTGTATGGGATCAGTTTATATTAGATTATTGGAGGAAAGATGAGTTTTATGTAGAAAATTAGATGTGCTGGTAGCTTTGGTTTTCCTGGGCATGAACCAGCATGGTGGTGCTTGGAAACCCTGCTGGTTAAAGCATGCAGATAGTAGAATTCTCTCTCCCTCTAATTGCGATTTTAGCCATTCCAAATCTTATCGTAGGATGAAAGCTAACATTAAAAAACATAAAATAGTACTCCCTCAGTAAAGAAATATAAAAGCAGTTAGATCACTATTTCAGTGATCTAAATGCTCTTATATGTATTTACAGCGAGAGTAGCTACTTATTGATTACCGAGGGGATTGTCGCGATGGATCCCTCATTCCACCGTCAGCTTCATTAACACTCTTGCCGAGCACCGCCGAAAGAAGGTCGTCACTGAAGCTTTTTTCTCCTTCGCCATACACAGTAGCCCTCAAACACCTCCTCAGTAGGCTGCCTCGACTAGAACCTCCCCGGTGTCATGCCCTGGCAGCGGCGAGAAGGGTAGGCGATGGGAGGCGGCTAGGGTTCTCGGTCACCCGGCTCAAACCTCTCACTCATGAAGCATTGCGTTGACTAGAATGTTGGTGCGTGCATGCAAGTGTGTGTGTCTGCGCATGCTCGTGCCTAGACATATTATCCAGAGGACCCCAGTTTGTGGAGCCCTTCCTATATCATTATGTCAACCCTCAGTTTGCACAATTAAATTTAACGTCTGCCCTCCTTTTTATCCCTTTGTTCTAGTCACACATGCATTAAGTAGGTACAGTCAGCTATCATATCTAGGTCTCGATAAACTGCTAGGGTTTGCAAGATTTTCATACTAAGGAGTTTTCAGGTACGACATCTCTGTTTCATATGATGTAGTCAGAATCCCGACTCAACTCCTAGAATCCTACGACTTCACGACCCTACGGAAGCATTTCGATCCAAGTCCCACTATGAATCCGGATCTAGTAGAATCCATGTTGAGTCGCGATCCAAATCATAGAATCCTATACAACTGTAGAATCCAGACTATGCTATGGACTATATGCGATTCTACTAATTTATCTAAGCCATTTGTTATGTTGTAGCAGAATAGTACGCCATCATCCAAACCACTTTCCACATGCATCATGGCCTTTATTCCCCTCCCAAGCCCAAATGCATAGTCGTCAACACCTTTGATCTAGCTCTTAGAAACCCTAGATAAAAATTGAGGATCGGGCTTGTTAACGAATGGAATTGGTGGGAGAAGGAGGATGCTTCAAGATTGATTGGAGAAGGTGAGCAAGACGCTTCAAGGGTCAGCACTGCATGTTAGCTACACAAGTGATATGCTATTAACATAATCTAAAAAACCAACTAAGTAATTTTTGTGTGTGAAGATTTAAATGGTCTATATATTTCCCTCTCATATATGTTCCATACATGCAAGCTAGATAGTAGGTTAGCCATGAAAAGATGTGGAATACAATATGTGTATGTTTTTTGCTCTATATTAACCCATATAAATTTCTAGCGTGGATACAAAATATCTTATTTGAGTAAATCTAGTAGAATCCTTGATTCCACGACTCGATACTACGACTCGATTCTGCAAAAGGAAAATCGATCCGACTCCAAATCCCGACTCTGACAACCTACAATAGTCAATCTATTCATATGTAAGCAAGTTGCCAGGAATCACATGTGTGGCGACACACAATGGCATGTTTGTCTATGGTATACATATGCTGATTATGAGCTAAATTTTTTTGAATATACATTTTGCCATGTTTTTCACTGGCTAGCTAGCTAGGCCGGTTGAGGTTGGTTATGTTTTAGAGAAAAGTATGTTTTTGGCCCCTCAAGTTCCCCAAAAGTATAGATTTTGTCCCTCAAATTTTTTTGGTATACATTTGGTCCATCAATTCTCAAAACTGGATCCAAAACAAGATTTTAAGCACGTTGACTGGGTTTGACCAGGTTTGATAGATGAACAGTAAATTCAAAAAATAGCAAACAAATTCAAAAAAAATATGAAATTTTGTGGCAACCAAGTTGCTTGGATGCGCAAGGTGCGTGAAAATTTGTGTGGTGTTTCGACATTCGAGGAGATCGCGGCAAAAAACAAAATTAGGCTCACAAAAACAAGCCAAATTTTGCTTTTGCTTTTTGCTAGAAACCCTCGGATGTTATTTGACCACAAAAATTTACACGCACCTAGCGCACCCAAGCATGTTGGTTGTCAATAATTTTTTGATATTTTTGAATTTTTTTAAATTTACTGTTCGTCTATCAAACCTGGTCAACATGCTCAAAATCTGGTTTTGAACCAAACTTATCCGGTTTTGAGACTTGAAGGACCAAATGTATACCAAAAAATCTTGAGGGACCAAGTTTATACTTTTAGGGAACTTGAAGGACCAAAAACATACTTTTCTCTATCTTTTATATGTTGATGACTGAAAGGTCGCTACCACCAACCAACATATTTAGGGGGACACATGCATCATGTATGTACTTGGACCGAGCGTTACGCAACCATACGTGCAGCAAGATAACTAGCCACAATCCGTCGCCATGACAATGTACTATTCACCACCACCACACACATATTCATGCTTGCATTCCCATTTCTAGAAGCACTTGGGCAACAACAAATATCGTATCCTATTGGTCCTATTAGCACAACATGGGAGAAATTTTTCTCTTCAAGACACAAACTAGAAAGGTGTATTACACAGCCTGACGGTTCCCTTCGAGAGATCAAGTTGGGGACACACTCTCACACACATGGCTGGGGCCGGCCATGTGCATTTGTGATGGGATTGGGAAGCAGTGGGAAAGAAGGTGTGGCACACCTAGTCTCTGTGCCTTGAGTTGATCAAGATTAGTTCCCTGTCTGGAAATGTCATCGCAAGATCGGTCAAATCAAGAGGAAGGGGTGAGGCTCAGGAGGCATGCTAATCTTGGGATGCAGCAGATGATGAGGAACAATTAGGACGGCATCCGTGGTGTACTTATGTGCTTGGCAACACTTGTTATTTTGTCGGGTGTGCATCAGATTACTCCTGCGACAAATGTCACGATCAAAGGTTTCCCGTCCAAGACGGATTCAAACTGGCCGCTACTCTACAGACAGGCGCAACAACAGTTCTGCACAGATGTACCGAGGCCTTGGAATTCAGTGGAGAGTGAAGATTAGGTTTTGTTTGCTGCTCCAACATTTTCAATTCAGTAGAGAGATGCATTCATCTAGTAGGACAGGATTCTGTACTAAATTTTTCCCAATGGATAACAAAAGAAAATAGAATTGTACCCACACAAGGGCTTACTCATATACCTCGCATGAGTAAATACATATGTTGAGGGCATATGTATGCATGGAGCAATGCATGCCCATGTGTGCATTGTTTTTTCTATCAATTACTGTATTTGTAAAGTGCCAGCCCTGGTGTAGACGTGGACACGAGTATGCTCTCGTCTTAACAATGCCACGAGCAACTATACACAAGTGACTGTACGGAGGCATGCATGGCTTGATAACACGTATGAATCAATGGGCCAATGGCTGGATAAACAATTACCTGGCCAGCCAATCGACCTGCATTAGCTTGTGTTGAGTTTTTAGCTAATATGCATCCACGTGCATGGAGTGTGGAATATCCATCCATTTGTTTTGGTGAAGCGCCCCATGTGCAGTACTGCATCTCTCTTTTTATTATTTTAGATCTCCATATAGCTTTATTGAACAATGTTAATGGGATACAAGCAATAAGTGGAGGTGAGGTGAGCCAAACATGGCACACACTCTCCAAATTAAGGAGCAGCAGCTTTAACCAAACTATGAGCATCTACAACCGCAATACCCAAAAGCCCGCCCTCAAACGCCCGCTGACGAGTTCGGACGCATCCGTGAACAATGACGGGAAACCACACCAAAAATGTCCGCGACAACCATGAAACTCAAAGTTTATACATCAAATCCTTAATACCCATGCAAATAAAAACATATGTACTACGTACATAGGCTAAACTACTTATCGTCGGAGACCTCAACAATCTTCGTGCCCGACGCTGGGTAGACAGGCAAATGCGGAAGCTCCTACTCCAGCGGAGGCTCTGGCACGTCCTTCCCCTCTGCGTTCAGTTTGGCGAACATCGCCCTTGTCGCTGCCTGTTCTCACAGGATGAACTGCCGGTTGGACTCGACGTAGGTCTCATCCTGGATGGACTTGAGGATGACGGTCTTCTCCGCCATCTCAACCGCTTGGGCGGCCTCGTACTCCGCCTTCACATCCGCCATGGCAAAGCCAGCAGCCAGCAATGCCCCACCTCCTCCTCCTCCGGCTCCGCCGCCTCCTCCATGGGCTCCGCTTTCGGCGGCTGCTCCCCTCCTCCTCATCCTCCGCCGGCTTTGGCGAGTCCGGAGGAAGGCCGGCGGTGAAACAAGCAGCCCGCATCGCCTGGATCTGCTCCGGCAGCTGCGTCCTCCGCTTCGGAGTGAGCATGGCGTAGGTGGTAATCTGGCGCCTCGGCATGGCAAGTGGCAGGCGTAAGTGCAAGTGCCGGCGGCGGAGAGGAGAAAGGGGATGAAATGGGGCGGGCTAGGCTTCTGCTGCCCTTGTCTGGCTTGAATAGCCGGCTTCCACCCTTGGGCATCAACAAGGGCATTAGAAACTACGAAGACCATGAAAGTTGGCCAAATCCAAGCGAATCCATCGGAAACATAAACTGACCAGATCTCAGAAGACCTGTCAGACACATAGCTCCACATGCCCTTCGCTAGTGATAAGCTTACCCACCGAATGTGGATAGGGTGTGGAGGATATTATTCCTACACAGGGGTAGGGGGTGGCCGCTTCGCCATCCCAATCCAAACACGAAGACTCCCTATAGACCTAAAGAAAACCCGAAACAAATTTCCCATGTCATTGCACACAGATATGACATCTAAGGTTTTGTGCAAGATTTTCCATGTCGTTAAACTGCTAGGGTTTTGACCAAGATTTTCCATACTAAGGAGTTGTCAGGTATGACATCTCCGTTTCACACGATGATCATCCATACATTAGTCAATCTATTCCTATGTAAGTAAGCTTCCAGGAATCGCCTGTGTGGAGACAAACAATGGCATGTTTTTCTATGGTATATATGTTGATTATGAGTCAAGAATTCAAGAATATATATTTTGCCATGTTTTTCACTGGCTAGCTAGGCCGGTTGAGGTAGGTCATCTTTTATTTTATAGGTTGATGACTGAAAGGTTGCTACCACCTACCAGCGTATTTAGGGGCACACATGTATGTACCTGGGCCGAGCGTTACACAGCCATATATAGGGACATAACTGGCCACAATCCATCACCATGACAATGTACTACTCACCACACCACCACCACGCACATATGCATGGTTGCATTTTCATTTCTAGAAACACTTGGACAACAACAAAGATCGTGTCTCCCTTGGTCATATTGGCACAACATGGGAGAACTTTCTCCCTTTAAAACGCAAACTAGAAAGGTTTATTACACAACCTAGTGGTTCTCTCTGAGAATTCAAGTTGGGGACTCACACACACAAACAGAGATGGCTGGGGACGGCCATGTGTATTTGCGATAGGATTAGGAAGCAACGGGAAGGAAGGTGTGACGCGCCAGCTGTCTGTGTCTTGAGTTGATCCAGATCAGTTCCATGACTGGAGATTTCACCGCAAGATGGGCCTAATTAGGAGGAAGGGGAGAGCCCCAAGAGGCATGCTAAGCTTATGATGTAGCGGCAAATGAAGACCGCTTTGGACGGTACATGTGCTGGGCAGCACGTGTTGTTGTTTTGCAGGGTGTGCATCAGTTTGATCCGGCGACACATGTCTCGACCGAAGGTTTCCCATCCAAGACGCATTCAACCGGCTGCTACTCTAGTCTCTAGAGACAGGTGCAACAACAGTTTTGAACGGACGGATTGGGGCCTCAGAAGTCAACGGAGAGCTGCTCCAACATTTTCAATTCAGTAGAAACATGCATCAGTGTAGTAGCATAATATTTTGTGCTTCCGTTTCAAAATATATATATTTTATGCTGCAATTTTCCAATGGATAACAATAGAAAATAGAGTTGTACCCGCACAAGGGCTTACTAATATACATCACATTAGTAAATGCTTATGTTGAGAGAATATGTATGCATGGAGCAATGCACGCCCATGGGTGCATGGTTTTTTTTCTCTGTATTATTTAGAAAGTGCCAGCTCAGGCGATAGACGTGGGCATGAGTATGTTCTCGTCTTAACAATGAGACGAGCTGCTGTACATAAGTGGCTATACGGAGGCATGCATGGCATGGTAACATGTATGAATCAATGAGCAAATGGGCCAATCAACCACTACACACATGCATTAGCTCGTGCTGAGTTTTTAGCTAATATGCAGAATGGAATATTCATCCAATTGTTTTGGTGAAGCACCCCATGTGTAGTACTCCATGACTTTTTTTTAGATTATCATATATTCATATAGCTTTACTGAACAATGTTAATGGGGATACAAGCTATAAGTGGAGGTTAGGTGAGCCAAACATGACGCCCACTCTCCGAAGAAGCCACAACTTTAAGCAAATTATGAGCTTCTACATTGCATTCTCTATGCTCATGACAAAGATAAACATCTTGGAACATAGCCTTCTTTGCCAAGAACTCTATGACAATCACTCCATAAGCACAAGGGTTCTCCTCTTCCAAATTTTCAACATCACGATAGTCAGTATCTATGTGCAGCTTTATTACATTCAGATCAAAGCCAGAGATAGAACTTCACTGCATGCAATCGTTGCAAGTACAGATGGGCCCGTTAGCCCCTCAATATCCACAACCGAAGATCCCAGAAAATGGTTGTCCGAGTTCCTGAACACAACACTAAAGACACCTTTCCTTGCAGCTCGGCCGATAATGCTGTCAACATTGACTTTAACACTTTCCACAACAAGCGCCTTCCACATTGGGCGAACAGGTCGAGTACCGCAGACCATAACCTTGCCCTTCTTGTCCGGTATCATCTCAAGACCAGCCAGGAAACATAGAATGCAAGCGAAATTCCACAAGGGACTCTAAAAATGGTCTTCATGCATCGCTTTCCTCCTACCCCAAGGGACTAAAAATATATTTTCATTGATTGTCACATTTTTTTAAAGTAACCTCCATATACTTTTGGAAATAATTGCATGGCCTAGGATACTAATCAAACATATCGCTCATAGGCCACGCTATTATTTCCCTGTTTCCATGCCATGGCCAGGCTCTGCTTTTCTACTCCCTCCGTCCAGGTGTGTAGGGCGTCTAAGAGAATCCATCTTTTCCAAAAGTTTTAGTCGCATATAGGTAGTTAAACCAGCCTCGTTTTACAGTCTCTTGTTTTTGCTCCCCGTGCAGCCATTTTTAAATGTCGTGTGAATGTAAACTGTTGACCCGCGGTATGTGTTAAGCCAATGCATGCACAATTAGTTAGTTGATTATTGGTCAGCCCGAGCGAAAAAATCGGAAGGCAATTAACTAGCACGTGTATTGTTGCATCTCGGCGCTGAATCTAGGCCAATTTATTGGGCTGAATCTCGGTAGACATGCCAATTTATTGCCTGACCTTTCCCTTCCTCAACTAGCTGCGCATGCATGCAACAATACACGTGCTAGTTAATTGCCTTCCGATTTTTTCGCTCGGGCTGACCAATAATCAACTAACTAATTGTGCATGCATTGGCTTAACACATACCGCGGGTCAACAGTTTACATTCACACGACATTTAAAAATGGCTGCACGGGGAGCAAAAACAAGAGACTGTAAAACGAGGCTGGTTTAACTACCTATATGCGACTAAAACTTTTGGAAAAGATGGATTCTCTTAGACGCCCTACACACCTGGACGGAGGGAGTACTAGGCATGGCACGAAGACTAGGCCTCAAACAAAACAATCCCAAAATCTCGCCCCCCAAAACAAAACTTGCCCTTAATTTGCAGGTAAGAGAGGGAGAAGACATGGGAATGATTAGCATACACACACATCTTAGATGCAAAAATAAAATAGAACATTAAATGTTGACCGTCAGATCACAGATGAATGTCTCAGATTGGCTGCCCTGGAGTTGCTAGAGCTTCTATGTTAATTTCAGAAAAACCACTAACTAACATCTATTTCGTAACTTAACATCAGACCTTTTTTTGACACAATGACACTGTCAAAACACATCTTGTATTAGGTTATAGTCTTATAGAGGAAGTAATATATACAAAACGAGTCTCTCCGTCATGTCCCCATGCCCATTGAGATATCCACCGGTGATGTGACACCCTATCTTTAACTTTTTCATTGTTAGGGCATCTTCAATACCGGCCCTTAAAACACCCGTAACCATGTAGACCACGTGGTCCGGATGTGTTTTGTTATTTAATGCGGTCTTGCATCGGTTTATAGGCTGGTGTAGACGTGCTTTTTCCCGCAAACCGGAGGAGGCAAAAAACTCTCCCTCGCCCACATGCTTTCCTGCTCGAAGCCAGCTGCCCGCATTAACGCCGGCCCAAAACAGACGTGACCGCTCGCTGGCGCCAAAATGAAGCGACTCACCGACCGAGAACGCTGCCCGCACTACGTCCCCGGTGTACACATCTGTTCAGTGCTGGAGAGACGTTTACTGGACAGGCTGGAGCACATATCTACCAAGCCCGTTCAGTCCCCGTCCCTCCGTCTACCACCATCAAACAGTCTCGCCGGCCGAGGAACCAATTTCGGCCCCGCGCATTGACACACCCAAATGCTTTGCATCACAGGGAACCACTATTTAAGAGCGGTCACACCCGGCTTACAACACATCCGCTCCACATCCTCCTCCCATGCACTACATTTGTCATGACTGCGAGCGGAAGTGCTTTGTGGGAAAGTGTGCCGACAGAGCAAAAGCACGAGGTTGCAACCAGTTGCGAACCCCAACTTCATCGTCGAGCGATATGCACTCTACGAGGCTGCCCGAGCTCAAGCCGCCGCTCGCACCACACAGGCGCCTTAGTCGGACGCGGACGCGGAGGCGATGTTGGCTGCATAGGTGATCCCGGACCAAAACACTGCCAGTTGCACATTGTACGCGCCACCAAACACTGTTTGGCCGTGTTGGTGGGATGACGAGAGTGCCGACGTCCCCTCCATTTCCATCATGGACCTCACGTCCACTGGCGACGGACAGGTCATGAACTCCTCTGAGGATGAGTACGGCATGGGAGGCGGCAGAGCATTGTGTCCAAGTGGGCTGGTCCGTCTCCCATGTTCTACCCTTCCTCGCCAGAGACCGCACCTTCACTTCACAGGTCTTGCCACCACCACTCATGAAGACGGCATGTGGAGAAGACGGTCGCCAGAAGGGAACAATAAGGACTTCGGTGATGGACGCCTCCGTAGTCTAGATTTAGCCCCCCCCCCCCTCCTCTGAGGATGAGTACGGCATGGGAGGCGGCAGAGCATTGTGTCCAAGTGGGCTGGTCCGTCTCCCATGTTCTACCCGTCCTCGCCAGAGACCGCACCTTCACTTCACAGGTCTTGCCACCACCACTCATGAAGACGGCATGTGGAGAAGACGGTCGCCAAGGGAACAATAAGGACTTCGGTGATGGACGCCTCCGTAGTCTAGATTTAGCCCCGGTCCCCAAAAATGAGAACTGTCCGAAATATAATGACTGTGCTCCGGTTTGTATGAATATCATCCGGTTTGTTTTAACTTGGTTCGTATATGTGGGTATCACTGGATGACCGGCTTCGACGTGGACTGACCCTTTTTATCTACGGAGGGATGCGAAAATAAATTTGGTGGTGAGAGTTGCAGATGCCCTTACACCCTAAAATGCTCTTCTACGTTAGTCTTACCCGGAAGACGTGGGGTAGGAGGGTAATTTTTCGTCGTCTCCCGTAAAGTGCTTCTGCATAGCACCGTTCTTAATTAGTGTAATCACATGTGTCCAGCTAAAGTGTATAGACGGAAGATTAGACATGGACAGTTAGACAGAGCGCAACTGCAAGTATGCAAGGGATAGGAAAAAGAAAGTTGGGGTCTTCCGAAGCAGCTCCGGCCGCCGGCGGCGTTGCACTTTCTTCTTTGGGTTTGGTTTTCTCAGTGATTTTTTCTTCGCCGTCTCGACCCTGGCCATGTTCAACAAAGGCAAGGACCAATTAGCTGTTGTTGAGATCGAATGCACCATGCATGCATGGAGGTTGATCGATGTGCGTACCTTGGCTGCTGCCTCCGACGAGTCGAATTCTGACGGCTCGCCCTTCGCCGATGACGGAGTATCCAGTCCTTCCACTTCCTCCTGCAAAGCGCAGGCGCGCACACGTCAAATTCCATCGATGCAAGTGTCCTGTCAAAATCCGAGAGAAGTGGACCGTCAGGCGTCAGCTGGCGTCTGGGCACGCACCGGCGTCCCGTCATTGGTCGAGGATTTGTTGCCTGCCGGCGCGGACACCTTGGCGCTGTTCGAGCCGTTCGCCTCTGTAGGCGCCGCAGCCTCCAAGGCATGAGCTGTGGCGGCCATAGGCGTGGCTGCCACTTTCGGCGGCGCTGTTTTGACCTGCATCACACACGGGCGTGCGTCAGAACAGCTTGCATTGTGCGTGTGAAAACCAGCTGTGCATGTGCATGTCATCGACAACGCGTGTACGTGCTCACCGGATCTTTCATGATGCCAATGTCATACATCGGCGTGAAGTCCGGCTGGAACATCCCGAAATTGCGCTCGGCGACGGGCCCGGGCTTGAGGTCCTCGTTGAACAGCGCGAATATGTACGTCTCGAACTTCCGCTTTGGCATGAGCGGTGTGCCTGACCCGGAGCTAACCTCACCGACGAGATATTTGTTGTACTCCGCTGCCTCGGCCGGGCTCACGCCGATCTGCCCGTCCATCGCCTTAGTCGGCCACCCGGTCTCCCCCACCAGGATCTCGACGTCCTCAAACCCAAGTTTCTTCATTGCAGAGTACACCGAGTCAAGCTGTGCCTCAAGCATGCTCGTGTATGTGATGCCCGTACCCGTGTCTAGCACGCCAGGGTTCGGCCGAGCCAGCGCGTACGGTAGCGTGTCACCGTTATACCCAAAGTACGGGTACGTGTTCACGATTAGTGGGGACTTGGTCTTCCGGAGAAATTGGAGCATCGGCGTGAAGATGGCAACATCCCAGACATCGCGAAACCGAGCCGCGGACGGCGGCTGGGCGTCAACCAGGATGCCGAGTGAGCTTGGCGTGGAAACACGAATTTTGCCGTAGCCAGCCGTGACGAGCGCGGCCTTGAGTGTCTGCATAGCGGGGACGAGGTTGCCGATGAGATTCTTGTCGGCCGTGTCCATGATCTCATTGCCCACGGCGACGAGAGATATATCTGTGGCGGGGTAGTATGGCGCGATATTGGTAGCGACCCATGCATCGGCGCCGTTCTGGGTGGCGAGGCCAGGGATGTCGCCATTGCTTGCTGTGACCATTACCGAGATGCCCGTGCCAGCGAAGGCCCGGATAATGTCCGGCTTGGTGTCAAACAGCTTTACACGGTCAATGTTTGTGCGGGTCACGAGGAATGCCGCAACCTTAGCCGGCGATGGAAGGTTGTCACCCTTGGTGCCGTAGTTGACACCGATCGCCATGCTAAACGGTGCTATCACCAGGAATATGCATATGACCACCTCCGCGCGAAGCATGCAACCATGCCTTGGCGGCGGCGCCATGGCGAGCCGGTGTACCGCTGGAGGATGGCCGGCCGGACACAAGCCAAGTTGGTGGCGACGAGAGGTGCCCGATATGAACTTTGGGCTATTATTAAGGACCCTCTAATTATAGCTAGCTATACTAGGAAGGTATGCATAAGCACGGAGCCCATATCTTCAAACGCATGTGTGGGTTCCGGTCGTCCAATCACTATTGCAAAGGCCGATAGGGACGGCCAGCATCACGAGCGCGGTAGGTAGCACATATAGATGTTGTCCCCAGAAATGAAATCTTATGCGAGCGCATCGCTCCCACTCAGGCTAGGTCACATGTCAAGAAGGCCCTCTCCCCCCTCCTTGGATTATTACTAGGACCGGAATATAGCACCAATGTAGCATCAGGTTATGCATGCATGCATGCAGATGTGACAAAAGCAATGATATTGATGCTTAACTCGCTACTTGAATTTACAATAGGTCTTCAATGGTTGGTCTAGCTTTGTTTTGATGAGATCCTCTTGTTACTATATTTTAACAACCTTTTGAGGTTTAAAGTTGCCATCTAATTTTTCTTTGTTGTCACACATTGGTACCAAGGTTACTACATGGAACTTTGATATCAACATAGTGGCAACTTTGGTATCAATTCAGTGCCAAGTACAATAGTCATGGAATGGCAACTTTAGGGTCCAGTTTTGCATCAAAACATATCCAGAGTGAAATCTAGTTATGAATGTTTCACCAATACAAAGCTATAGGTGATAATGGAATATTAATGTGCCTAGTGGTTAGTTTGCAGATCATTTTTATTTTGGTTTCTTCTCCTTCCCCACATGTTTGCATGAATGCAAATGCTCCTGCACACTTTGACCCCATGGCCAAAATCTTGCGCGCGTTGGGAACATAGCCACGGAAAGTTCATTCCTTATAATTTAAAGCACCAAAAGTGCACTATTATACGCTTCCAACTTGTCGCCAAGAAGAAGTACATGAGGGGTCCGACTACCTCAAAACACACCCAATGCCAATGACGACATACAAATATGCACCACCTGGAAAGCACGAGGTTTCGCCGCATGATCAACATCAACCTGCCATTGCAGAGGACCCTCTACCCTATCGCTCAGGGCCGAGGAGTGCCAACTATACCGGCAACCAGAAAGGATAGAGAGATGACGTCATTGCGCGTAAAAGCTAGGTGTAAACAGGGCCGCTAGCCATCGGAGCCAAGGTGGGGCTGAAAAGAGCGCCAAGTCATGTGTAGAAGGTAGGTGCAAACGATATGGCTAGCCATGGTCGGAGCCAATGTGGTGCCGAATGGAGCTCCAATCCAAACCGCACACACGACCTCGATTGGGGATCATTGACACTCATCTATGTGAGGGACACAATGTACTGTGTATGCCCAAGAATGACGACGATTTTCACCCCGAGTGATGGCTAACGGGGTGGGGAAGGAAAACAATGCATTGTCTCCAAGAGGGACAAGACACCTACATGCATCGTCACCATTGATGTTATAGCATGACGCTTTCGATCGACACCTCCCATGCACCTTGTTAAAGGGACCCAAGCTACAATGGCCCCTGGTGGGAACCAAGAACAATGAAGGGGAAACTCTAGATCTAGATTAGGGAAAGACCGCCATCGATGACAACCTCCTTTCGAGGGTCACATGCCACCGCACACCTCTCCGTGTAAATGACCAAGGAACACATCCAACAACAATTTATCGAGAGCTAAATGTGCAGCCGAACAACGGGGGTCACCGCCCCAACACCCGGGCCCAAGACCCCTGCATCACCACAAGAATTCACCTACATCAACCACCAGAGAAAGCCACCACAACACATTGGAATCTCTAGATCGACCGTGGCCTATTTCCGTAGTCGTATCTGGCCATGAACAAACCTTACGACCGTCCCAGACTACCACAAAAGAAATGTAGCTAGGACAAGCATCCCTAGTGACGTGCTCCCAACCATTGAGTGGGAGGGAGGCGTCCATGTTCCTCATGGTTTTGACCACCTTCCAGACATGACTACCCTTGTCCTGCTTCGGATATACGCAAGGATAGGCTTCCTGACCGGTAGGCCCGCGGTCCACGGTGAGGCGAGGCAAGGTCATACGCCCTCCTAGTCACGAGCCCCCACCCCAAGCTAGTGGCAACCTCACATCCGCACACCAATCTTGGGCAAGGGAGATGAGCCTCGGTCCATCCATGTCACCAACTGACCATAGCTCCGATGAAAGGATTCATAATGTGTAGTGTAGGTGCATGTAATTATTTTATACACTTCATGTTGTTACTGATATTTCCCTCTCTAGTCCTTTTTTCCGACAAATGGTGGATTTTATTGACTCAAGCTGATAAGGAAACACGTTAAGCACATTAAGCACCCACCCAGCCTCTCCATAAGTAGTACGAACATAGCCAACACTAGTGCATACAAACAAGGAAACACGTTGGCAAAGAGCAAAGTCATGCAAGTCCAAAGCTATACCCAGACATATATATACTTTGTTTACCGACCATGCTATGTCGTCTTGATAAGGCGATAAACTTTGTTTACCAACCACATCTGCTTGCATCATCCTTGCGTGTCTTCCGTTTTTCTGGCAATTCATGGCCTCCTGTCTTAATATATTTCTTTTGCTGTCAAAGTGGTTGATGGAACCTGAAAACAACATCTACTTGACATGCTGAAAGACATGCATACACGCAAGGAGTCAACCATGCTACATGTCTGTGATGTAAAAGAGGAAAATAAAACAAACTTTGAAATGGTGCAGTGAGTAGTCCATTCAATTTAGTGAAATTAAATATGGCATGATATAGAATTTCAAAGTTTATTGTATCTCCATGTTTTTGGAATCGTGTGAATCGAAGTGGTCTAGTTATGCAAGCCGGTCGATTTATCTCAAGTCTGTACAGGGTACAGACTAGAACAATGCGTGGATGGTGTCTTCCAAATTCTGATCCTGCCTGCAGCTGACTGCATCTACATGAGCTACGCACGCTGCTTGAAGATCAATAAAATTCTGTTGTCGTGAGAGGAAATATGTCTTAGCAATTCATCAACTTGTGGGTTCAGGCAGAAGGAGAGAGAGAAGAAACCATTAAATGCAGCAAGCTAAAATATTCTGTTGCCTATACAAACATTATTTTCAAAAAAATAGGAAAACTAAAGAAAAGAAACTAGAATTTGGGGATATCAAATCTGGGTGCCCAATACTAGTAGAAAATAGGGCTTTGGTTCGGGCCTGGCCAGCCCATTAGCCCCGGTTCAGTCACGAACCGGCACCCATGGGGACATATGTCCCGGTTCGTGAGCGCAGGGGGGCGGCCGGGGTCTCGTGGGCACTGGTCCCGGTTCGTCAGGACTCATTTGTCCCGGTTCCTGGCACGAACCGGGACCAATGGCACTCGCTCCTGGCCCACATCCATTGGTCCCGGTTCGTGGCTCGAACTGGGACAGAAGGCGGGTCTTTATTCCCGGTTCCAGCCACAAACCGGGACAAATGTGTTGCCTACATATACCCCATCGCCGCAGCAGAGCACTTCACCGTGCTCTGTTTTTTCTGGCCGGCGATAGAAGGGTATTTGGGTGCTCTAGCTCACCTCCTATGCACATGAGGTGTTCTATGAAATGCCTGAGCCACACTAGTTAAGCTTTCTTCTCTCGAAGCTCGACCTCCAAACTCCATTTTCCTCGAGATTTGCATAGGTATAGCGGTCCGTCCTGTCCCTGTCTTCACCGCCGTCGATCGCCTGCGCCGATCTCGTCGCCGGCACCACCGTGGTGAGCCTCTTGTTCTTATCTTCTTTCTGAAAGAAAAAATATTCTTACTTTAGATAGATACTTGTCTAATTTTCTTACTTTTATTATTGCTTGTTATTATATAGTGCGATATTTTTGGTATCCACCTCCGTCGGCCCTCGTCCTGTCTATGATTCGGATGTGATATATATTATCTTTTTATAACTATTTGGTTCATTTATTGGTTATGAAAATTATGCCGACCAATGTGACATAGATTTTATTTATGTAGGAGGTACTTGAACCGGAAATTCCAACCGACCATATTGTCAAGAGGTTAAATTTAGTTGAAGAAAAAAATTACTTGAAGGAAAAAATAAAAAAATTAAGGAGGAGAAGATGATATTGGAGTTGCATGTTGCGGATGTCGTCGATAATCACAAGATTAATATGGATGCAGTGCGGTTGAAGATTATAAAGATTAGAAAATATGCCATTCATACCGAGGCTTGGTATCATTATGCCGTTGGATCAATTGTTACTTTGGTTGTGATTATGATCGCATTTGTTGTTGCATTGAAAGATTTTACATAGTTTCAATGTATGGTTTAACTAGATGCTCTGGAGAGCTATATGTTGTTCAATGAGAACTATGTATGTACTTTGTTTTTAACGTGATGATGAACTTCTATTAATTTGGTCACTTATCTATCCGTGTGAATCTGTAATGGATTATCTATCCGTGTGAATCTGTAATGGATTTTGACACAGATAATTATATATAATGCATGCAGTGCATCCAGTTTTTCCCGTAACCCTCTCAACTTTTTACCACATGCTATGTGGGTTAAATGATGATACCATGCCAACTTTCAACCTTTTCAGAGTTCATTTGTAGTGCTTTTCAATTTCAGTGTCATTTAGCTCAAAAAATTCAGTAAATGCATGAAAAATAACAAATGAAGTCAAAAAAGGGTTGAAAATTGATGATGTGGCTTTGAATGGTGCATTTTGAACACAGAAAAAGTCTGGAGTTCAAATAAGTTCAAAAAAAATGAAATCCCTTTGTAACATATAAGTTTCCGTATGAAACCCTGATACTTCGAAAGAGTTTGTCCGTTTTGTACACGAAGTGCATCTAGTTTTTGCCGTAACCCTCTCAACTTTTTTGCACATGCTATGTGGGTGAAATAATGATACCATGCCAACTTTCAACCTTTTCAGAGTTCATTTGAAATGCTTTTGAATTTCAGGGTCTTATAGGTCAAAATAAATCAGTAAATGCATGAAAAATAACAAATGAAGTTAGAAAGGGTAAAAAATTGATGATGTGGCTTTGAATGGTTAATTTTGAATAAATAAAAAGTCTGGAGTTCAAATAAGTTAAAAAAATGAAATCCTTTGTCATAGATGAGTTTCCGTATGAAATCGTGATACTTCGAAAAAGATTGTCCATTTTGTACACGAAGTGCATCTAGTTTTTGCCGTAACCCTCTCTACTTTTTTGCACATGCTATGTGGGTGAAATGATGATACCATGCCAACTTTCAACCTTCTCAGAGTTTATTTGAAATGCTTTTGAATTTCAGGGTCTAATAGCTAACAAAATCAGTAAATGCATGAAAAATAACAAATGAAGTCAAAAAGGGTTGAAAATTGATGATGTGGCTTTGAATGGTGCATTTTTAACACACAAAAAGTCTGGAGTTCAAATAAGTTCAAAAAATGAAATCCCTTTGTAACAGATGAGTTTCCGTATGAAACCCTGATACTTCGAACGAGATTGTCCATTTTGTACACGAAGTGCATCTAGTTTTTGCCGTAACCCTCTCAACTTTTTTGCACATGCCATGTGGGTGAAATGATGATACCATGCCAACTTTCAACCTTTTCAGAGTTCATTTGAAATATTCTGTTATGATCAACTAAAACAAAACTATAATATTTTTTAACAGCAAAAAGAAAATCAACTAAAAAACTTTTATAAATCTCTAATAGCAAAAGGAATCAACTAAAAAGCTTTTATAAACTTCTAGTATTTTTTAAACTAAAATTATAGGCCTGAAGTTAAGCAATGTGTAGGTGAGCATTGCGCCTCTCCTTCATCGTCTCTGCACTTAGGCCTTATAAACTGCTGCGAGTGCCTCTCGCATGGCAAGGTGGGACTAAAAACAGCTACAAAAAGAATCAAGTAAGAAACTCTATTACTGGTTCATGCCATGAACCGGTAGTAAACGTGCTCGTGGGGTCCCAGCCTTAGAACCGATACTAAAGGAATCAACTAAAAAGCTTTTATAAACCTCTAGTATTATTGAAACTAAAATTATATAAAATTTATGCAACTAAAATTATCAAAGTATTTTCTGTCCAAAACATTAATAGGAAAAAGGAATTTTCATAAAATAAATAAAAAAAGCAAAAAATAAAATAAAATAAATAAGTAGAAACAAAATAAACTTTAATAAATAAGTAGAAATAAAATAAAATAAAATAAACTTTAATAAAATAAAATAAACTTTAGTAAAATAAATAAGTAGAAATAAAATAAGATAAAATAAACTTTTATAAAAGAAATAAGTAGAAACAAAATAAAATAAAATAAACTTTAATGAAATAAATAAAAATAGCAACAGTAAGTATTTTGTTGTAAGTAGAAACAAAATTAAAAAAATAAAGCAACAAAGAAAACAAAAAAAGTAGAAAAAAATGCCACCTACTGGGCCACCACAGCCTGAATACGACTAGAAAACCCATTGGGCCAGGATTCAGGCCCGCAGCAGGCCCACAGGCAGAACAGATACAAGTTTAGGCTAGAAGGCCTGTAATAGTGGGGAGTTCGAATGGGATGGCACATCAGTGCTTATAAACAGGTGCCGGAGCTCCTCAACTAGCATGGTGGGACTAAACTTCCCACCGCATAGCGCCAGTACAAGGCCATTGGTCCCGATTGGTAGCACCAACCAGGACTAAAGGGCGGCATTGGTACCAGTTCGTGGCACCAACCGGGACTAAAGGGGTGCATTGGTCCAGGTTGGTGCCACGAACCGGGACCAAAGCCTTTGCTATATAAGTAGCACTTAGGAAAAATTCATAATCGCCCATCCCCACTTCGATCTCTCCTCCTCCTCTCCCCCCGACGGCGGCGAATCCATCCACGACGCCGGCAGGCTGCCCGAGCCAGCCGTCGTCGACGCCCTCACCGCGCCCTACCCCCGACGACGCCGTTCGTCGCGCCCCTCTCTGGCACAGCGCGTCGTAGCGCCCTGCCTCAGACGCCTCCTCATCGCCCGTTGCCGCGCCCCTGCCCCGCCGTCGCCGTCACCGTGCCCTGCTTCCTCGTCGCCGTCGCCGTGCCCTGCCTCCTCGTCGCCGCCCCCAGCAGAGTGAGCTCGCGCCGCCCCCAGTGAGCTCATTCTCCTCGTCGCCGGGGCCGCCCTCTGTAGATGGATGATGATGATTTTGTCTTTATATTTTATTTAGAGTTCATTGTGATGAATTTTGCTAAGTTTAGATGCATTTTCCTAATTAAGTTTAGATGTGTAGTTATATTAATTTATATGTGTAGTTAATTTAGATGTTGTAATTTGTTCATAAAAATTGTGCACTTTTGTATAGAAACTTCATGTTTTTCATATGTACGAAAATGTAGATTGAAAACAAAAACAAACATATAAGAAAAAACAAAGAAAAAAATGAAGAAGGAAAAGAAAACCGCCCGGCCTGGCCACCACCACATTTTCATAAAGTGTTTCCACCGAGTCCACGTCGCACCGAGCACCCACTGATTCGGTGTCACATCCCTAGCTTCTGGCAATGCACTAGGCTAGCTTCAGGTGTGCATCATGTTTAATATTGAAAGAAACTTGAAATGGGGATTGCCTAAACCCTAGCATCAAAGGAATTCACTAAGTTCAACTAAAATATTCTCAGTGAATCGAAATGGCTTTCAGAAATGTTCATCATTTCTGGAAAATGCTAGAAATAATAACCAGAGGTGTTGCACATTTTTCTGTGACATATTTGGGCTCTGAATTAAATCATATAATATTTGCATTTGGGCATTTAAATGCTATTAAATATTTTAAATGCTCAAATAATCATAAACTAAAATGTTTGCTGTTTGTTATATTCCAAACAGTGTCATTGAGCAGTTTCATGATTTTTGGGTTTGATCTAGTATTTTAATAAAGCCACAAAGTTGCAGAAAAATAGAAAACATGAATTAAAAGAGAAAGAGAGAACTTACCTGGCGCCCAACCGGACCACCACTGTAGCAGCCCAGCCCACCACCGCAGCCCCTCTGTCGTCTTCTCCCCATCGCCCCAAAGCACCTGCGTGCCCGGCATGCCGCAGCCGCGCCACCACCTCCTCCCTGCCTATCTGCCTCTCCCCGACCCCTCTAGCGACGCCAGGAGATGCCCTGGAGCCACCTCGACCTCTTCCCTCTCCCGCAGCACCCTCTCCCTTCCTCTAGCTCTTGTTTTGGCAGCCACCGAGAGCAACCGCCGGCCGCCGCAGCCCGCACACGCAGCCATCATCCTCGCCTCGACGCGTTGCCATGTCTGGGAGCTCCGTCGTCGCTCTCTTCATCGTCTAAAGCAAGCCGTTCGATGCCGGGAGCCCCACAAGGACGCCATCGACCTCTTCTTCAACCTCCGCCCCCCGAGATCGCCGGCGAGCCCGCGCTCACCTCGGTGCTTCCCCGAGCATGCTGGCCATCCCTACGGCACCGCAGTGAGCCCCCGAGCATTTTCGCCCTCTCCCCGCGGTCAACCCCTTCCTCTAGCCGCCTCCTTCACCGGAGCCGAGACGCTCCGCCGCACGAGCTCGACGCCGGTGTCCTTCCGGTGACCATTTGGTCCCGCGCATATGTCTGTTCACCTCGTGCGCACGCGAAGAACCCGTAGGTGCTAGCTGCTAGCTTCTCCGCGCGATGCGTCGTCGGTTTCGTCGATGTCCGAGCTCCGGCCGCCGCCAAGCTCGCTGCCATCGCTGCCACCGACCACCCCAGCTTGCCCCGCGTGCTCCAATAGATGTGCCTCACCGCGCCACGCCCGTAGAGCCCAGCCACGCGAGCTCCCATCGCCGGAGATGGACGGACGAGGAGCGCCGCCACGTTCTCCTTAGCGCCGGCGGCTAAACGCCGGTTAGCTAACGTGGCAGGTTAGTTTAGCCACTAACCCCACGGTAAGTTTAACCCGTGTGCCACTGACGGATGGGCCCCATGCCCTAATTAACCCAGGGATTTATTCCCTGTTTAACTTAGACTAATCCACTGGGCCCACATGTTAGGTTGACTTTCCTGACGTGGCCGTAGACCGGACCCACCTGTCATTGACCACGGGCAGCACTATGTCACTGACCTGTGGTCCCCCCTGGTCAGGTTTGACCTGGACCGGGTTAGTTGACCGCTGACGTCACATTGACGCCAGGCTGACACAGTAAATCCTTTTCTGGATTTATTCTTATATAGGAAATTTTAGAAATGCCCAAAACTTCTAAAAATAATAGAAATTAATCTGTAACTCCAAATGCAAAGTTTTATATTTGAAAAATGATCAAAAAAATCCAATCTATCCATCTTTACTGGTTTCATGCATGTTAAAACACTTTAACCTTGCTGTCTAAGTGAAATAAGTTAATGCACCTTTATGACTTCATAAAATGGGTTTGCATTTGAATCTTTGGTTCAAATGGACTCATCTTAACCTGATCTAGCTTGCATTAGCCCAAAACACATTCATAATGCCATGTCATAGCATGCATCATATTGTGCATTGCATTGATCGTGTTTCTTCTCTGTTTGGCGGTGTTGTTTCCCCTCGGTAGATGTTGTCCCGACGCCGTGGTCGTTGACACTGATGAAGACTCAATGCTATCTTCAGAAGTGCCAGGCAAGCAATACCCCCTTGTTCATTCTGATACAATCCACTCTCTCGCTCCTGCTCTCTTTTACTGCATTAGGATAACAACGATTCAACTGTTACTTGCTGCGGTAGTTGAACCCCTTATCCTCTGCATGACCTGTCATTGCCACAGTAAATAGATGAAACCCACTAGCATGAGTAGGAGTTGTTTGAGCCCTGATGTGCCTACTCATTCATGCTTGTTTGTCGCTCTCGCTATCGCTTAGAGTTGTGTCAGTCCGATTCATCGGGGATGAATCGGAGGTGTGTGAACATGTCCTACTGTTGAGAGCTAAGTGTGTGAACACGATTTGGTAAAGGTATCGGTGAGAAGCCATGTAGGAGTACATGGTGGGTTGTCTCAATGAAGTCGTCCTCAGGATTTGATTCTATGTTTGTGATCCATGAAACAGCTACTACCATGCATTGGGCCCTGAAATATGACCCCGCTTGACTTCTTAATCACCCTTGTCCTATGTCCACGAGTTGCAAGTAGTTTCTGGTGTTTGTAGTATTCTGGAGGCCGTGGGCAGCGCTGACCCGAGGGGTGGGCTGTGATGCGGTAGGCACGTGGCATGATGTACCGGGCGCCCGTTTGGTGTCTCAGGAACCCTGCACACATTGTTCGGGGCCGTATGTGGAAACCTCGGCCGGACTCCCTGCGGATGGAACCTGAATAGGCGATAAACCTGGACTAGAGACTTGAGTGTTTAGGTAGGTCGTGGTCTACACCCACGTCGGCTTTCGCTTGAAGTCTGCCGAGCACATGTCGTGTGCAGACGCTAAGTGGTGGAAACATGTATGAAGAAGTACACCCCTGCAGGGTTAACATCATCTATTCGAATAGCCGTGTCCGCGGTAAAGGACTTCTGGGTTGCCTATAACAGTTCATAGACAAGTGAAAGTGGATACTCTAAAATGCGCAAGATAAGCGTGAGTGCTATGGATGGCCTTCTCATAGGGAGACGGGAGCGGATCCATAGTGGTGTATTGTTATGGTGAATATGTGGACTCGTGTGCGCCACCTCAAAAGAGTTACTTACAGTCTTAGTTCAGGTTAGCCACTGAGTCAAAGCTGGCTTGCTGCAGTTAAACTCCACCACCCCTTTGTTGATACCGATGCATATGTAGATAGTTCTGATGTAAGTCTTGTTGGATACATCTGTACTCACATTTGCCTATTTTATGTTTTTGCAGAGAGACGTCAGTCTCGCTAGTAGTTCCGTGTGGACTTCGACGTTTAGCTTGATACCTCAGCTACGATCTTGTGCCCTCGACAGGATCTGGTAGATAGTCAGGCTTAGCAGCCTTTTCATTTGTAGATGTCTGTACTCAGACATGTTAAGCTTCCGCTTGTGCTTTGACTTGTATGCTATGAATGTTGGGTCATGAGACCCATGTTTGTAATATCTCGCTCCTCGGAGCCTAATGAATAAATACTTGAGTCGTAGAGTTATGTTGTGATGCCATGTTGTATTTACACATATCGAGCATATTGTGTGTATGATTGAAATGCTTGGTATGTGTGGGATCCGACAACCTAGTTGTTTATCCTTGGTAGCCTTTCTTATGGGGAAATGTAGTCTTGTGCTTCCATGAGCCATAGTAGTCCGCCATGCCCGGTTCATTGGAGTCCTGCTAGCCCAAAGACTATCGCTCCGGGACACCGACGGCCGGCATGTGATTCACTTCGTTCTCGTGTCTGTCCCTTCGGGAAATATGACGCTGTAACATCCGAAGTCCTCCCTAGCCTGCTACATGTACCCGGGTTCCCGGAGTCCTGTTAGCCTGCTACAGCCCGGATTCGCATTAATCGCCGACCGACATGCTCGATTTATTCATGTATGCCTGTCCCCATAAGTTAGTGCCACTTTGGGTTCACGACTAGTCATGTCGGCCCGGGTTCTCTGTCATATGGATGCTAGCGACACTATCATATACGTGAGCCAAAAGGCGCAAACGGTCCCGGGCTATGGTAAGGCGACACCCGTGGGAATACCGTGCGAGAGGCCGCAAAGTGACATGAGGTGTTACAGGCTAGATCGGTGTGACTTAGAATCGGGGTCCTGACATTCGACCACGAAGGGCCTCCTCGGCGCCGCCCCGAGCCCCTGGACATCTCATTCTCTCCCCCTATCCTCTCTCTCGCCCTTTCCTGCCATGGCCGAAGCAGCTGCTACCGCACCGCCGCCGTAGCCGCGCCCACCGTCGTCCTCGCGCCGCTCCACTGTGTCCACGAGCCCCGCCATCGTCCGCTCCATCGAGCTAGGAGAGCCCCGAGCGCTCGCACGCTCTGCACCGCCTCCATCGACCCAGTCTTCACCGACCGTCGCCGGAGATCCCTTTCGCCGTCACCGCTGCAGCAGCTCGTTCACGACCTCGCTGTCTGCCCCGCCATGACCACCGTGAGACTAGCTACCTCTCCATCCTCTCCGCCCCTCTCTCGAAAGCAATCGTAGCGACCGACAAAGCTCAATCAAGACGCTGCTGCCGCCGAGCCTCGTCGCCGACGAGACTCGCCATGCAACGCCTAGCCACCTCGCCCGTTAGCCTCACCGCACCGCCAGGAGGCCGCAGCACCACTCCACGCACGTCTCCGTGCCTCCTAGCGACGAGCCCGAGCTCGCCCGAGCTCCGGCCGCCGCCAAACACGTTGCCAACGCCATTTCCGGCGACCCCGAGCCCAACCACCTGCACAACCCGCCGCGGCTCGCTCCCAGCTACCCATAGAGCCCAACGACGCCCCGAACGGTGCCCTGTAGGTGAAACCCGCACCTGCACCGCCGCGTTTGGCCTCGTCGGCGGCTAAACGCCGGCGAGTTGACACCGACACCGTTTGACCACGGGTGGGCCCAGTTTGACCCCCCTGGGTCAATGACAGGTGGGGCCCAGCCCTGTTAATTAATTAGGATTAGTACTAATTGAATTTAGTTAAACTAATTACACTGACACGCGGGACCCACTGTCAGGTTTGACCTAGACCGTCCGTTGACCAGCGACGCCACTCGACGTAACGCCGACACGAATTTATTTACTGGAATTATTCTTACACAGGAAGTTCCAGAAAATACCACAAACTTCAAAAAATCATAGAAATTAATCTGTAGCTCCAAATGCAAAGATTTATATATGAAAAATGATCAGAAAAATCCATTCTATCCATCTGTACCGGTTCAAGGCATGTTAGAGCAACCTAACATTGCTGTTTAGATGAAACAAGTTAATGCACCTTTATGACTTCATAAAATGTGTTTGCATTTGAATCTTTGGTTCAAATGGACTCATCTCAATCTGTTCTAGCTTGCATTAGCCCAAAACACATTCATATTGCCATGTCATAGCATGCATCATATCGTTGCATATCGTCATGTGTTGATTGTGTTCGACGTATCTTTCGTGGTAGGTTCTGCCTCCGAGGATACCTACGATTATCCGACTGAAGGGCAGTATCCTACTACCATTCCATCAGGCAAGCAAAACCCCCTTGTTCATTCCGATACAATCCAACTCTCTGGCTCCTGCTCTCTTTTACTGCATTAGGACAACAACGATTCATCTGTTACTTGCTGCGGTAGTTGAACCCCTTATCCTCTGCATGACATGTCATTGCCATAGTAAATAGATGAAACCCACTAGCATGAGTAGGAGTTGTTTGAGCCCTGATGTGCCTACTCATTCATGCTTGTTTGTCATGCCTGCTATTGCTTAGAGTTGTGTCAAGTCTGATTCATCGGGGATGAATCAGAGGTGTGTGAAGGAGTACACCCCTGTAGTTAACATCATCTATTCGAATAGCCATGTCTGCGGTAAAGGACTTCTGGGTTGCCTATAACAGTTTTTAGATAACTTAAAGTGGATACTCTAAAACTCGCAAGATAAGCGTGAGTGCTATGGATGCCCTTCTCGTAGGGATACGGGAGCAGATCCATAGTGGTGTATTGATATGGTGAATATGTGGACTCGTGTGCGCCACCTCAAAGAGTTACTTGCAGTCGTAGTTCAGGTTAGGCAATGAGTCAAAGCTGGCTTGCTGCAGTTAAACTCCACCACCCCTTTGTTGATACCGATGCATATGTAGATAGTTCTGATTCAAGTCTTGCTGGGTACATTTGTACTCACGTTTGCCTATTTTATGTTTTGCAGAGAGACATCGGTCTCGCTAGTAGTTCCCCGTGGACTTCGACATTTAGCTTGTTACCTCAGCTACGATCTTGTGCCCTCAGCAGGATCTTGTAGATAGTCAGGCTTCTCAGCCTTTTTCTTTTGTAGTTGTCTGTACTCAGACAAGTTAAGCTTCCACATGTGCTTGTTGCTTGTATGTTCTGTATGTTGGGGTCATGGGACCCATGTTTGTAATATCTCGCTCCACGGAGCCTAATGACTAATTACTCTGAGTCGTAGAGTCTTGTTGTGATGCCATGTTGTATTTGCACATATCGAGCATATTGTGTGTATGATTGAAATGCTTGGTATGTGTGGGATCCGACAATCTAGTTGTTTATCCTTGGCAGCCTCTCTTATGGGGAAATGTAGTCTAGTGCTTCCATGAGCCATAGTAGTCCGCTACAGCCCGGTTTACCGGAGTCCTGCTAGCCCAGCACTACTGCTCCGGAACACTTAGACTGGCCGGCATGTGTTTCACTTCGTTCCTGTGTCTGTCCCTTCGGGGAAATGTCACGCGGTGACATCCGGAGTCCTGCCTAGCCTGCTACAGCCCGGGTTCCCAGAGTCCTGTTAGCCTAGTGCTACAACCCGGATTCATACGCTGCTGACCGACATGCTCGATGTTGATTCATGTATGCCTGTCCCCGTAAGTTAGTGCCGCTTTGGGTTCACGACTAGCCATGTTGGCCCGGGTTCTCTGTCATATGAATGCTAGTGACACTATCATATGCGTGAGCCAAAAGGCGCAAACGGTCCCGGGCCATGGTAAGGCGACACCCGTGGGAATACTGTGCGTGAGGCCACAAAGTGATATGAGGTGCTACAGGCTAGATCGATGTGACTTAGAATCGGGGTCCTGAAAGCTTTGGTATCAGAGCCTGACTGCCTGTAGGATTACCAAGCCAAACTGGTCGAAGTTGAGTCTAGAAATGCTTTAGTTATATAGGGGAATTGATTGGTGGAAGAGAATGTAAGGCTCTTTTTACTCCTTTACCCTAATGGCCTTCTGATCTGAGTCATCCTCTTCTCTTCTACGGGGATTAAGAACTAGGCTTCTCGTCTATCTATCAGGATCACGTGTTACTAATCCGTAGACTTATAGGATTGTTGGTTTCAAGCCCCAGCTCAGTTCCTACTACTTCCATGTGTTGTAACTTGATCTCAGAACCTTGCTTTTGTGATGTTGATTGGTTATGCCACCATTTCTGCAGGATATCTCAAATCTTTTTAAGCATTTACAGCCGTTATGCTGTCCGAGTCATCCCAGGATTCTAGATAATCTGATGCACTTGCAATCATTCCTCCCTTCTCCTGATGTCCATTTGGGCCAGATTAATCACACTAATCGGTGTGTTGAGGTACTCTGTTGCCTCGGCATATATGTTGGAGCTATTATTATGACCTATGAGTCTTAGAGGATCACCTAGTAATCTAGCAATGCTTTGTATCCCCAGTGTGATGATTCTGGCCATTATTCTCGAAAGCATCCCGTGATGCCATTTAGTTAGTAGGCATTCTATTCCTGGGTTCTAGAGCCCGAGATTCACCCTACTTACGTCCTGTTGATAGTGTTTGCTCGTTCCTTTAGGATATTAGTGACCTTGTGATAGTCTTTGAGGTCCGTGGTATATCATTCTTCCAAATACCATGAACCATCCTTGGCAGAAGCTCCTCGTTGAACCAAAAGATCACAACAAGAGTGCTCTCGATGAGTTCCCCCTTTCTATATTGTGACTCTGCCAATCCTACCTCTCTGCATGGGTTATCCGGAAGAAACATGTTGAATTTGTTCGGCATACTAATCCATGCATCTACAACTCAAAAAGTTATATGTTCCTTTAAGTTGTCCCTCTTCAGTTGTATTCCGACCTTCGTCTATCAATTGATAGTCAGGAGTAATTGTGCATTCGTGTTATCGATGCCTAGTATTCTTGTGGTCCGTCAAGCCATCCTATTCCAGAATGACTAGGAGAAACAAACTCCGGTACCTTGTCCATTTCGAGGATTGGGTCAAAGTAGTTGTATTCCGTAGGTCAAAATGCCAATCCAGCTTTTGATTCTGTTCCACCCTGAAGTATTGCCCTCTTTATGTCAAGAATGTCATGAGAATTGCACCACCTCTTATGAACTCTTTGTATAGTGATACTTCTCGCCATCATTATTCATTCCTCTGTTCCGTGTTGTCACAACCGGAATGCCGACAAGTGAACCATGATGTGTGAAATCAATACTCCTAGCAACTCTGTTGCTTGGTAGTTAATGGGCATTAATATCATTCTTAGCATGTTCGTTATCGAATCACTATACTAGGATTGATCGTGCTACCTTGTCCTTATTTCTGGTGTACTCTTTGATTAATGAGTTAGGATTATTCGATCCCTTGCTTATTTGGTCATATCGTCTTGCTCTGAAAAGCAAGATTGTTCTTGAGCTTAGAGACATATCGATGGTTCGTGATTTTCCGATATCTTCGCGGAAGTATCACCAAGTCGTCCCCTGACCGATATGTTGAGTTTGTGATCAAGTTGGTTTCCAATAAACCACTCTTTCCCCAAGAATCTGTGTTGGATACCCCTGAGCTAGTTGGTTAAGCTAAACAACAACTTGGAGAGTTGGAAGATAAAGCTTGTCTGACTTAGTTCATGTTAAGGGATATCTTTGTGTGTGTGTGTGTGTGTGTGTGTTGAAGAAACATGATATCTCCATCGATTGGTCCTCGTGATCAGTTGTTGGATCTATTGCCTTGTCAAAACTTTGACTTGGGTATGGGCTATCTCAAGTCAAATCAGAACCAACGACATTCGTAATGTTGTCTTACTCGTGGTTGATCCCTTGAGCATACACCACTACATCTTTTGGTCTGACCAATACTATCACATTGTTCACATAATGGTGGAAGTCCAATGATATGGAAATTTCGATGAGTTGTTGTTGAGCCCATCAACAACATTTTGTCTCCTCCATGATTTGTGTTGAACATCCAACTAGTGTTGGAAATTTGTGTAAGCATTTTCTTCATGCCCCGTCCATGAGGTATATGTTTGGATGAGAGAAGTGGCTTCCTCTAATTCACGTGTATATGATGTAAGTTGCCACCGTGAATTCGAGAGAGTTTGTTTTGCTTCCTTTGGGATCATTCCAAGTTAGTCATGCACGCGAAGTGCTCTATGGTTTGATAGGTTGGCCGCCTCCACTCCATATCGTTCCTAGTACACCAAGCCACCGATCGATTTGTTCAAGGAGAAGGAGTTCCTTCATAAGAGCTAATCCGGACTTATGAAAGAACTTCGATATCCTCGATGATGGTTCCCCACCTGAACTCGGTAGTGTTTTATTATAAGACTACTACGTGGTCATGCTTTTCTTGGATAGCGTGTTCACAGGTTTGTAGTAGAACCAGCTTATGTTTTGGAGCTTGCTATTGTAGTTCATTTCCCAAGAATCTCGCAACATCATCTCGTCAATTTGTGTTGCAAACTTTCATTTTCCTTTCTAGACTTGATGAACCTGAAATATTCTGACACCAACCAGATCTGAATCTCAGGCAGATATGATGGTTGGAACATTTCCCAAGAACTATAATGTTGGTCTTTCTGTAACCCGGAAAGTGGATCTCGTGGCCAACACACCTAGCCGGAAGGCCTATTATTGTAGTATCTTGATTGTGGAAGTTGGCCACCTCCCCATAAGTATTTCGTAGGATTTACTCCCTAGATGTTCCTTATGGATTTTTGTGTTCCCGAAGTCCGACTTTTACTTGATGTTCTAGATATCAAACCATATCTATGAATGGGATACGCTAGTAAATCCAGGAGAACATTAGAAGCGGAGTGCTAAATGTCTCTTGGTCGATCATCAGATTTTGTTTCCTTGGCCTCACTAAGGAGAAATATGAGAAGGTGTTATCTCCCTTTGCATCTGCATCGTCCATCACTATTCATCATGGTAGTACGATGTGTTGCCAGGATCCTTGACACGGATATTGGTAAAAATTGATGAATATGGAAATGCTCAAGTTCTTGAGAGCACGTGCAATCACTAGGATTTATCCTCGGCATTAAATGGGATCCGCTCTCAGTTTCCTCGGTTATGCCATCACCTTTCTAACAGTGGAATCACTCTGTACTGTTGAGTTTTCTCCCAGTTACTAGAATCATTCCCAGCATTAGCACTTTGTTCCTAGCTTGCACCGCCATTGTGCCATTCAACCATGGACTACCCTTCTCGATAATTTCTGGTCAGGATCACCTTCAACAGTGGTCCTACCATGAGTCCCATCCATTTCCGATGATAAGCAAATCATCCATCGCGTTGTCTTCAACAAGGTAGTCCACATCATCCATTCTAGTCCGGGAATGTCATTCATCCGGACTCCTTCAAATGATCGATTATGCTTTGCCTTAAGCTGGTATAAAGAGTTTCAGTGATCTCTGAATCAAAAGTAATTCTTTTTGCCACTTAAGGGAATATTCTATGAGTCACCTCTCCCAAGGTGCCCCGTTATGGAATCATGAAATTTTTTTCCTCGCTTGTTTGAAACCCTCATCAAATTGTTTTTTTCGTCCCTCCTGATGCATGTTTTGCCTCTCAGCTCCAGAGATGTTTCTATGTCTCATTCCGTGAGTTGATTCTGAGTTGTTCGATATTCGCGAAGATCGATCCTTCCGGAGTTTCCTTTTCCTCTCGTTGTCATGTTCGCTAGAGTTCTCAGAGCAAGACGACGAGACAAAGATGGTGATTGAGTCAACGCCTTTATGAAGTGCATCCTGGATCGTGAAGATTATATTAGTTTGTGTCCTCCCTTCATCTTACCCTACGCTTGAATCTCAGGACGAGATTCTTGTTTAGTGGGGGTGAGTTGTCACATCCCTAGTTCTGGTAATGCTTAGTGCTTGCATTAGAGTGATGCATCATGTTTAAATTCTTTTGAATTTGAAAAGGGGATTGATCAAACCCTAGCACCAGATCAAATCAAATAGGTTCAACATAAAATCATTTTCAATGAACCTGAGATGCGCTTCTAAAATGTCCATCAGTTTTTCCTTAGGTTAGAACCTTTGCCAAAATTGGTTCACATTTTTCTAGGACACATAAGGTCACTGGATTAAATCATTAGCTATTTGAGTTTGGGCATTTAAATAATATAAAATATTTTAAATGCTCAAATAATTCTGGAAATAAGTGTGGGCTGTTGGAAGTATTCTAAACAAAGCCCCTAATTATTTCCAGGATTTTTGGAAATGCCTAGCTATTTTTAATAATGCTAAACAATTATAGAAAATTAGAAACACAATTAAAATGACAAAGAGAGAGAGAGAAAGGCGAGTGGACACTTACCTATACTGGGCCGGCCCACCTGGCCCGTGCCAGTCACCACCCACCTCTGCCAGTAGGCAGAGGAGGGACACCGCGATGTCGCCGAGCTCGCCACGCCACCTCCCTCGCTCAGACAAGGCCGCCTGGTTAGCTGACGCCTCAAGGGCCTCCTCGGCGCTGCCCCGAGCCCTCGGACATCTCATTCTCTCCCCGCCCTCTCTCTCGCTTCTTTCCGCCACGGCCAAGCAAATTGCCGCCCACCGCCGCCAGAAGCCGCCACTGCTGCCCTTCGCGCCGCCCACTGCGGTCCACGAGCCCCGCCGTCGTCCGCTCCGTCGAGCTAGCCGAGCCACGAGGGCTCGCACGCTCTGCACCACCTCCACCGACCCCGTCTTCACCGACCGTCGTCGGAGATCCCTTTCACCGTCACCGCTGTAGCAGCTCGTTCCCGACCTCGCCGTCTGCCCCGTCGTGACCACCGTGAGACTAGCTACCTCCCCATCCTCTCCGTCCCCTCTCTCGAGCACCGTAGCGACCGCACAAAGCTCAACCGCACGCACCGCCGCCGAGCTCGTCGCCGACGAGACTCCGGCCATGCAACGGCCTAGCCACCCTGCCCGTTAGTCTCACCGCACCCCCAAGAGGCCGCAGCACCACTCCACACACCTCTCCGTGCCTCCTAACGACGAGCCCGAGCTCCGACCGCCGCCAAACACGTCGCCAGCGCCATTTCCGACGACCCAGAGCCCAACCACCCGCACCACCCGCCGCGGCTCTCTCCCAGCTACCCATAGAGCCTAACGGCGCCCCGAACGATGCCCTGTAGGTGAAACCCGCACATGCACCACCGCGTTTGGCCTTGCCAACAGCTAAACGCCGGCGAGTTGACCCCGCTGACCCCGTTTGACCATGGGTGGGCCCAGTTTGACCTCCCTGGGTCAATGACAGGTGGGACCCAGCCCTGTTAATTAATTAGGATTAGTACTAATTGAATTCAGTTAAACTAATTACACTGACACGCGGGACCCACTGTCAGGTTTGACCTGGACCGTCCCGTTGACCACTGACGTCACCCTGACATAATGCTGACAGAGTAATTTATTTAGTGGAATTATTCTTACACAGGAAATTCCAGAAAATACCACAAACTTCAAAAAATCATAGAAATTAATCAGTAGCTCCAAATGCAAAGATTTATATATGAAAATGATCAGAAAAATCTAGTCTATCCATCTGTACTGGTTTCATGCATGTTAGAGCAACCTAACCTTGCTGTTTAGATGAAACAAGTTAATGCACCTTTATGACTTCATAAAATGGGTTTGCATTTGAATCTTTTGTTCAAATGGACTCATCTCAATCTGTTCTAGCATGCATTAGCCCAAAACACATTCATATTGCTATGTCATAGCATGCATCATATCGTTGCATATCTTCATGTTGTGTTCGATGTATCTTTCGTGGTAGGTTCTGCCTCCGAGGATACCTACGATTATTCGACTAAAGGGCAGTATCCTACTACCACTCCATCAGGCAAGCAAGACCCCCTTGTTCATTCTGATACAATCCCACTCTCTCGCTCCTGCTCTCTTTTACTGCATTAGGACAACAACGATTCATCTGTTACTTGCTACGGTAGTTGAACCCCTTATCCTCTGCCTGACTTGTCATTGCCACAGTAAATAGATGAAACTCACTAGCATGAGTTGGAGTTGTTTGAGCCCTGATGTGCCTACTCATTCATGCTTGTTTGTCCAGCCTGCTATTGCTTAGAGTTGTGTCAGGTCTGATTCATCGAATGAATCGGAGGTGTGTGAACATGTCCTACTGTTGAGAGCTAAGTGTGTGAACACGATTTGGTAAAGGTAGCGGTGAGAGGCCATGTAGGAGTACATGGTGGGTTATTTCATTGCGGCCGTCTTCAGAAACTGAGCTCTGTGTTTGTGATCCATGAAACAGCTACTACCACACATTGGGATCCTTAATTGACTCTCTCGGCTTCTTAACCACCCTTGTCCTCTGTCCAGGAGTTGCAAGTAGTTTCTGGTGTTTGTAGTATGCTGGAGGCCGTGCGCAGCGCTGACCCGAGCGGTGGGCTGTGATGCGGTAGGCACGTGGCCGGGCATGCCGGGCGCCCGTTTGGTGTCTCGGAACCTCAGTACACATCGCTCGGGGTCAGTATGTGGAAACCTCGGCCGACTCCTCATGGATGGAACCTGAATAGGCGATAAATCTGGACTAGAGACTTGAGTGTTTAGGTAGGCCATGGCCGACACCCTCGCTGGGCTTCCGCTCGAAGGTTGCCGAGTACATGTCGTGTACACGGCGATAAGTGGTGAGAGCGTGTGTGAAGGAGTACACCCCTGCAGGGTTAACATCATCTATTCGAATAGCCGTGTCCGCGGTAAAGGACTTCTGGGTTGCCTATAACAGTTCTTAGATAACTTAAAGTGGATACTCTAAAACTCGCAAGATAAGCGTGAGTGCTATGGATGGCCTTCTCGTAGGGAGACTGGAGCGGATCCATAGTGGTGAATTGATATGGTGAATATGTGGACTCATGTGCGCCACCTCAAAGAGTTACTTGCAGTCGTAGTTCAGGTTAGCCAATGAGTCAAAGCTGGCTTGCTGCAGTTAAACTCCACCACCCCCTTTGTTGATACCGATGCATACGTAGATAGTTCTGATGTAAGTCTTGTTGGGTACATTTCTACTCATGTTTGCCTATTTTATGTTTTGCAGAGAGACTTCAGTCTCGCTAGTAGTTCTGCGTGGACTTCGATGTTTAGCTTGTTACCTCAGCTATGATCTTGTGCCCTCGGCAGGATCTTGTAGATAGTCAGGCTTCTCAGCCTTTTACTTTTGTAGTTATCTGTACTTAGACAAGTTAAGCTTCCGCATGTGCTTGTTGCTTGTATGCTCTGTATGTTGGGGTCATGGGACCCATGTTTGTAATATCTCGCTCCTCGGAGCCTAATGAATAATTACTCTGAGTCATAGAGTCTTGTTGTGATGCCATGTTGTATTTGCACATATCGAGCATATTGTGTGTATGATTGAAATGCTTGGTATGTGTGGGATCCGACAATCTAGTTGTTTATCCTTGGCAGCCTCTGTTATGGGGAAATGTAGTCTAGTGCTTCCATGAGCCGTAGTATTCCGCTACAGCCCGGTTTAACGGAGTCCTGCTAGCCCAGCACTACTGCTCCGGAACACTTAGACTGGCCGGCATGTGTTTCACTTCGTTCCTGTGTCTGTTCCTTCGGGAAAATGTCACACGGTGACATCCGGAGTCCTGCCTAGCCTGCTATAGCCCGGGTTCTCAGAGTCCTGTTAGCCCAGTGCTACAGCCCGGATTCATACGTGAATCGACATGCTCGATGTTGATTCATGTATGCCTGTCCCCGTAAGTTAGTGCCGCTTTGGGTTCACGACTAGCCATGTTGGCCCGGGTTCTCTGTCATATGGATGCTAGCGACACTATCATATACGTGAGCCAAAAGGCGCAAACGGTCCCGGGCATGGTAAGGCGACACCCGTGGGAATACCATGCGTGAGGCCACAAAGTGATATGAGGTGCTACAGGCTAGATCCGTGTGACTTAGAATCGGGGTCCTGACAGCCGAGGGGTCGACAGGTTGCCTAGTGTCAAAGTATTGAAGAAATCCATGACTTCATCATTAGCCGGAAGTAACCGGGGCATGATGGTGCGAAGCTCTCCGAACCCTTGAAGCCACCCAAATTTGCCAAGTTAAAAGAGCATTGTCGTCGAGTCCACCCCGAACTCTTGAAGCGTTGCCGAGGCCACCCCAAACCCTAGAGAGGCGTCGAGGCCACTAATATGATTCCTTGTTGTGATTAGGTAGCTAGGTCTATGTTTGCCACTAATATATCCACCTGCTGTCATGTTTTGTATAATAATTGCCATGGTGTAATATTTGCAGAAACAATGGAGCACGGGCGAGACGAGGCAGCAGAAGAGGTGTTGGGGGACATAATCTTAGCTGGAGGTGATGTCTTGTCATATCTTAACGACAATGATGGTTTGGAAGGACAGGGTGAAGAAGCAGGCTACGGTGATCGAACAATGGAGGAGGAAATACATGATTATGATGGCTCCGGTGACCGAATGCCGGTGCAAGAAGGAGACCGTGATGACGGCTCCGATGACTGGACAAAGTCCGGCCAGGTATATATATATATATATATATATATATATATATATATATATATATATATATATATATATATATATTAATTAAGCCTGTCTTGACTAGCTAATTGATGCATTCATTGTTTTGGTATGTACACAGATTAATTAACTCTCGTCTTTCTTCTTTTTTCTAGCCCTTCGGATCGAGCACAACTTCGGAAAAGAAACGAGGCCTGAAGAAAAGTTGAGCTCAGATGAAAGGTTTGAGATCACAGCAATCGCGCGTGATGGCCAACCGATTGAACCCATCCGGACCAAGGAAGCATTTTCTGCTCAGTGCGGGGTTCTTGTTAGGGACAAGATCCCGATCAGCATCCACCAATGGTTTAAGCCTAAGAAGGAAGACCCTAAGGTGTCTTATGTCAACGATATGCAGAAAGATGATCTTTGGACCGCGCTGAAGGAAAATTTCACCCTACCGCCAGAGGAGGATCCGGAGAAGCCCGTTAAAGAGCAATTGATCAAGTCTCATGCTCTTGAGAAGATGGAAGAACTATTCAGGAGGTGGAAGAATGAGCTGAAAACATCGTTTGTCGACCAAGAAAAGACACCAGAATTCACCGGCTGGTGATACGTCTCCAACGTATCTATAATTTTTGATTGCTCCATGCTATATTATCTACTGTTTTGGACATTATTGGGCTTTATTATACACTTTTATATTATTTTTGGGACTAACCTATTAACCGGAGGCCCAGCCCAGAATTGCTGTTTTTTTTTGCCTATTTCAGAGTTTCACAGAAAAGGAATATCAAACGGAGTCCAAACGGAGTGAAACCTTCGGGAACGTGATTTTTAGGAAGATTATGATCCGGGAGACTTGGACCCTACGTCAACAAACATAAGAGGAAGCCACGAGGTAGGGGGGCGCGCCCACCCCCTGTATGCCGCAGCCCACCCTCGTGGGCCCTCTCGTTGCTCCAATCGACGCATTCCTTCCTCCTATATATACCTCACGCACTTCAAACGATCAGATACGGAGTCAAAAACAAAATTCTACCGCCGCAACCTTCTGTACCCACGAGATCCCATCTTGGGGCATGTTTCGGAGCTCCGCCGGAGGGGGCATCCATCACGGAGGGCTTCTACATCAACACCATAGCCTCTTTGATGAAGTGTGAGTAGTTTACTTTAGACCTTCGGGTCCATAGTTAGTAGCTAGATGGATTCTTTTCTCTTTTTGGATCTCAACACAATGTTCTCCCCCTCTCTCATGGAGATCTATTTGATGTAATCTTCTTTTTGCGGTGTGTTTGTTGAGACTGATGAATTGTGGGTTTATGATCAAGATTATCTATGAACAAAATTTGAATCTTCTCTGAATTCTTTTACGTATGATTGGTTAACTTTGCAAGTCTCTTCGAATTATCAGTTTGGTTTGGCCTACTAGATTGATCTTTCTTGCAATGGGAGAAGTGCTTAGCTTTGGGTTCAATCTTGCAGTGTCCTTTCCTCAAAGGATGAGGGGCAGCAAGGCACGTATTGTATTGTTTCCATCGAGGATAACAAGATGGGTTTTTATCATATTGCATGAATTTATCCCTCTACATCATTTCATCTTGCTTAAGGCATTACTCTGTTTTCATGAACTAAATACTCTAGATGTATGCTGGATAGCGGTCAATGAGTGGAGTAATAGTAGTAGATGCAGGCAAGAGTCGGTCTACTTGTCTCGGACGTGATGCCTATATACATGATCATACCTAGATATTCTTATAACTATGCTCATTTCTGTCAATTTCTCAACAGTAATTCGTTCACCCACCGTAAAATACTTATGCTCTTGAGAGAAGCCGCTAGTGAAACCTATGGCCCCCGGGTCTATCTTCATCATATTAATCTTCCAACACTTAGTTATTTCCTTTGCTTTTTACTTTGCTTTTATTTTACTTTGCATCTTTATCACAAAAATACCAAAAATATTATCCTATCATATCTATCAGATCTCTCTCTCGTAAGTGACTGTGAAGGGATTGACAACCCCTTATCGCGTTGGTTGCGAGGAGTTATTTGTTTTGTGTAGGTACGAGGGACTCGCACGTAGCCTCCTACTGGATTGATACCTTGGTTCTCAAAAACTGAGGGAAATACTTACGCTACTTTGCTGCATCACCCTTTCCTCTTCAAGGAAATGCAACGCAGTGCTCAAGAGGTAGCAAAGAAGATTTCTAGCGCCGTTACCAGGGAGTCTACGCAAAAGTCAACATACCAAGTACCCATCACAAATAACTTATCTCCCGCATCACATTATTTGCCATTTGCCTCTCGTTTTCCTCTCCCCAACTTCTCCCTTGCCGTTTTATTCGCCCTTTCTTTTTTGTTCGCCCCTTTTTCTCTTGCTTTTTGTTTGCTCGTGTGTTGGATTGATTGCTTGTCACGATGGCTCAAGATAATACCAAATTGTGTGACTTTACCAATACCAACAATAATGATTTCCTTATCACTCTGATTGCTACTCTTAGCGATACTGAATCTTGTGAAATCAATGCTGCTTTGTTGAATCTTGTCATGAAAGATCAATTCGCTGGCCTTCCTAGTGAAGATGCCGCTACTCATCTAAATAGCTTGATTGATTTGTGTGATATGCAAAAGAAGAAAGATGTTGATAATGATATTGTTAAATTCAAGCTATTTCCTTTTTCGCTTAGAGACAATGCTAAAGCTTGGTTTTCGTCTTTGCCTAAAAATAGTATTGATTCTTGGAACAAGTGCAAAGATGCTTTTATCTCTAAGTATTTTCCTCCCACTAAGATCATCTCTCTTAGAAACGATATTATGAATTTTAATCAACTTGATCATGAACATGTTGCACAAGCTTGGGAGAGGATGAAATTAATGGTACGTAATTGCCCTACTCATGGTTTGAATTTATGGATGATTATACAAAAAATTTATGCCGGGTTGAATTTTGCTTCTAGAAATCCTTTAGATTCGGCCGAGGGAGGCACTTTTATGGAAATCACTTTAGGAGAAGCTACTAAACTTCTAGATAATATTATGGTTAATTATTCTCAATGACACACTGAAAGATCTACTAATAAAAAAGTGCATGCAATAGAAGAAATCAATGTTTTGAGTGGAAAGATGGATGAACTTATGAAATTATTTGCTACTAAGAGTGTTTCTTCTGATCCTAATGATATGCCTTTGTCTACTTTGATTGAGAATAATAATGAATCTATGGATGTGAATTTTGTTGGTAGGAATAGTTTTGGTAACAACGCGTATAGAGGAAACTTTAATCCTAGGCTTTATCCTAGTAACTCTTCTAATAATTATGGAAATTCCTACGACAACTCTTATGGAAATTTTAATAAGATGCCCTATGAATTTGAGACTAGTGTTAAAGAGTTTATGAATTCGCAAAAGAATTACAATGCCTTGCTTGAAGATAAATTGCTTAAAGTTGATGAATTGGCTAGGAAAGTTGATAGAATTTCTCTTGATGTTGATTCTTTAAAGCTTATATCTATTCCTCCTAAGCATGATATCAATGAGTCTCTCAAAGCCATGAGAATTTCCATTGATGAGTGCAAAGAAAGAACCGCTCGGATGCGTGCTAAGAAAGATTGCTTTATAAAAGCGTGTTCTTCAAATTTCTATGAAAATAAAGATGAAGGTCTAAAAGTTATTGATGTGTCCCCTATTAAATCTTTGTTTTGCAATATGAATCTTGATAATGATGGGACTGAATATGATCCACCTTTACCCAGAAGGCGTTCCAAAAATTCGGAGTTTTTAGATCTTGATGCTAAAATTGATAAAAGTGGGATTGAAGAAATCAAAACCCTAGACGTTGCTAAACCCACTATTTTGGATTTCAAGGAATTTAATTATGGAAATTGCTCTTTGATAGATTGTATTTCCTTGTTGCAATCCGTGCTAAATTCTCCTCATGCTTATAGTCAAAATAAAGCTTTTACCAAACATATCGTTGATGCCTTGATGCAATCTTATGAAGAAAAACTTGAGTTGGAAGTTTCTATCCCTAGAAAACTTTATGATGAGTGGGAACCTACTATTAAAATTAAGATTAAGGATCATGAGTTCCATGCTTTATGCGATTTGGGTGCTAGTGTTTCCACTATTCCCAAAACATTGTGTGATTTGCTAGATTTTCGCGATTTTGATGATTGCGCTCTAAACTTGCACCTTGCGGATTCCACTATTAAGAAACCTATGGGAAGAATTAATGATGTTGTTATTGTTGCAAATAGGAACTATGTGCCCGTAGATTTTGTCGTTCTTGATATCACTACAAAAAAAGACACATCCGTGACATTTTGGGTCAAACGAAAAAATTTATGTCATACATATGACACTTCTATGACGATAATTGTGACAAAACTCGGTATCATCATAGATGTGGTGGGCTCCTGCTTCTATGACAAAAAATCATGACATAAAATGGGCTTTTCATCCTAGGCGGTCCGGAGACGCAGCGCATGACATTCTTTGGGCTGTCCATGACTGAAAAAACCGTGGTAGAAGCGAGGGGGAGGAAAATTTCGGGGAGTACCCGGTTACGGTGGGAGGTCGGGGGCCGAGCGATGCGCGTTTCTCTCGTACATGTACGCGCGTGTGTGCGAGGCGTTGGCTCTAATCGAACTCGAAGCTAGGCGTTGGGCTCTAACTGAACCCGAGCGATTGCACTGCAGGCTACGTGTTACTGAACCCGAGCGATCGATTGATGGCTGTTAAGTGAACCCGATCGAGCGATTTCTTCACTACTGCTGCTAACTGAAGTCGATCGATTGGATGAACAGTGAGCGCTATGGGGGGTTGGATGAAGAGTGAGCGGTGGCGTTGCCTCTGGATGAACAGGACCCCGTGGTGTGGAGGGTTAGATGAACAGTGGACGGTGGAGGGGTGGCCGTGGAGGGGTGGTTGAACCGGACTCCGTGGTGTGGAGGGCTGGATGAACAGTAGACGGTGGAGGGGAGCGCGTAGGGGTGGTTGAACAAGAGCTTGTGGAGTAGCGCGGTGGAGGCCGGATGAACTGGAGCCCGTGGAGGGTGGAGGAGGTCGACGGTAGCCCGTGGAGGCCGGAGGAGGTCGACGGTGGAGATGAACAGATCCCGTGGAGTCCCATTTTGCGGTACGCCACACCCTCCCGGCGAACAGGACCCTGCTTTGACCGTAGCGCCCAACACAAGTCCGCTTGGCCCGCTTTTGCGGTACGCCACACCCTCCCGATCAACAAGACCCCTGCTTCGACCGTAGGAGGTCCGCTTTGTCCGCTTTTGAGGTACGCCACACCCTCCCGATCAACAGGACCCCTGCTTCGACCGTAGGAGGTCCGCTTCCTCCGCTTTTGCGGTACGCCACACCCTCCCGATCAACAGACCCCGCTTCAACGTAGGAGGTCCGCTTCTCCACAGCGATATGCCAGGCCTCGTTTCCATAGCCTGTTCCGTCCAAGCCCTCCCGATGAACACGACCACGCATTCCGTTCCGACCCAGCCGGTTGGCTCCCCATGAACACGACGACGATGCTATTTCTCCGTTCCGACCCAGCCATGTACGCATGCGCGAGTAGGCGTTCGAGACCCGCACCAGATGTACACATACACGGGTCAGATTTTCTTTCTTGCACCCCGGTCGCCAGACGACGTGTACATGCTACGCGGCGCTACTACTACGACACGCACGCCTCTACATCGACCAGTATATATGTACATACACGTTCGCGGCCAGAATGACAACGCTACGTACGCTTCGACCAGGCGGGTCCCGATTGTCAGGCACTTCCTTGCCTGCGAAGATGTAGCTGGTGGGTCCTAGCAGTCAGGGGGGCGAATCGTTTTTTTTTTGCCCGGACGCACTTCCTTGCGTGCGAAGATGTAGCTGGTGGGTCCCAGCAATCAGGGGGGAATGTTTTTTTTTTGCAAAATACTGGTGGCCCGTCCGGTGGGTCCCTGCTGTCAGGTGCAGGAATAATTATTTTGCGCTTTATAAGGATGCACTTCTTTGCGGCCGCCGTGGACCTAGCTGTCGGCCCCTCCACGCACAGTACTCTTCCGATAGAAGTCGGTCGTTGACCACATTGACCATGCTGCGGCGAGAGCACCATGGCGGTGGACGACGGTGAGGCCTAGGAAGGGGACGACGCGGAGCCGGGGAAGACGCAGTAGTGGATGCCCCCGCGAAGAGGAGTACGAGGGTGAGGCTGCCGTTGCCGTAGAATAACAGGGGGTGTGGGTGAGTAGAGGGATGGCCTGGCCAGCGGTGGGAGTAGTAGGGGGCGGTGAGGCCTCCTCGGCATCACAGCCGGCTGCGGGAGGCAGGAGCACGCGCCACGACCGGCGCTGCTTTGGGCTGCTGGAGCACAAAGACCAGAGGTTGAAGAAGCACTATGGCCGTTGGATGGACATCGTATGGTCAGTGGAGCTAGAGTCGTTCATATTGACTAAGTTGACAAAGCCCTCCATCCCCGTAAACTTAGTAGGCCCACAAGTCAGCCTCCCACCAAGGTGAGTCGAGCTAGTGGGGAGTATCCATTTTTTGTGCGTAATAAGGAGACATTTCCGTGGGTCCGAAATGACAGCTGGGGAACGTTGTGGAAATACAGAGACCCTTCCGGTGGGTCCCAACTATCAGGTGGAGGAATCATTATTTTGCGCGTAATAAGGAGGCATTTTCCTATGTGGGCCGCTACTGTCAGCCTCTTCCGATGGTTGTTGTTTGTTGACCATGTTGACCTTGCAGCGCCGAGAGCACAAACAGAGTAGACGAGGGCGAGGCTCAGGAAGAGAACCACCTGAAGCCGGCGAAGCCACCGTAGCGGATGCCCACGCTGAGGGGAGAACGAGCGCTGACTGGTCGGCTGCGGGGTGAGGCTGACGTCACCGGAAAATAACAGGATGTGTGGGTGGTTAGAGGGATGGCCTGGCGGCAGCACAACCAGCCACGGGAGGAGGGAGAGCAGTCTCACCGGGCGCTGGTTTGGGCGGCTGGAGCAGGAAGATTAGAGATTGAAGAAGCACGACGGCCGTTGGATGGACATCCAACAGTCAGTGCTGTGTGTTGACTAAGTTGACAAAGCCTTGCGTACGCGTAAAAAAAAAATTTAGGACGGCGTGATTGTCAACCTAGAAGGCCCAGAAGTCAGCCTCCAAATCTATGGAAAATGGCATACAACCCATTAGCCATTATTTTCAATAATTTACATCCCATTTGCTAATTCTTAAGGATATTTGAAGCCCATATTCTTTTTATTAGCATTACAGACCATATATTCTGGGCACTGCTAAAACATTCAACGAAAGTTTGCATATTTCGGTGGGGTCCGAACTCTTTTAATCACAAAATTTCGAGTCACGTTAAAAATAGTTTTCAAAAAATTATATCAAAATAAAATTCAAAAAACAATTCTCCGCAAAAAAAATGAATGAAATTTAGAATATCAACTAGCAAGATGCCCATTCATTGCACGGAACATGAAGATGCATTTGTATGAGTAGTTTATCTTGTGGGAGAAAAGATGATATTTTAATGTAATTGCCAGTTGGCTTTGATTTTTATAAGAGTAGAGAGTAGAGAAATCCTGAAAAAATGATATTTTAATGCAATTGCCGGTTGGCTTTGGTTTAAAAATTTACAACCCATTTCTTACAACTTATAGCCCGCTTTACGGGAAGCCCATTTCTTACTACTTACATCCCTCCTCGCCTTGAAGATTTGCCACAGGCTGAGAAAAGCAACAGGCCTCGGTTTTGGTATTCTCCAAAAAAGAACTGGCTAGCCAATTTCGTAAAGAAAAAATATATCAACTGGGCTCGCTATGTGCTTAATAAAAGCGTAAGCGCATAGATAAACAGCCTTCTCAAGACGCAAGGCTTGAGCTCCATCTCTCAAATCGAAAACAACTGGGCGAGCTGCTGGGTCCCTGGTGTTATCCGCTCGTTGTGTAATTTTCTCGTTTATTGACTATTGAAAATGGCGTGGAACCTAGTTGTCAAACAATTAGGAGGAAGTATTTTTTGGCTTGTAATTACGAGGCACCTGCTATAAATGCAATGACCCCGGTGGGTCCCTACCGTCACCTCTCCACGCATAATATCTCCCCGATTCCTCTTGGTTGTTGACCATGTTGACAACGCGAGACGGCGGTGGGCACAGCGAGCTAACCAAGGCGGAGAACGACGGCAAGGCCTCGGACGGGAACGAACAACAGCCATGGAAGATGCGACAGTGTAGTGGCAGGTGGAGGGGAGTACGAGGGCAACAACATGCAAGTCAAGCATACAAATGGTACAAAAAGCCCAAGGATTAATTGTTAATCAAATTTTTAGACAAAACCTAGATTGAACATGATAGTAACATCTAACCCAACCACTGTTTTTTGCAGTCACAAACAAATGGATCGGTCTGATCCATAAAATCAACATCTTGTTCATTGAACGGGGCCTTGCTGGTGAGAAGAGATGATGGCTCTGATGAGATCAAATTCAGGAAGGGCAGATATCTGACGACAGTCGAGATTGAGGGGCGCGGTGCGCCATAGAGGGCGCCACCGAGTTGAGAGGACTTGTGCGCGGCAGCAATCCTTGGTGGGGAGTAGCGAGATGATCTCCTCAAGGATGACGCCCGAGAGATCGCTGATGCGGTCCACCGGAGATTCTACTCGTTCCTCAGATCCGGGTGGGGAGGGGGAGCTCACCGCTTCTCCCAGCCATCGGGTGCGGGATCTACAACGGCGCCGCTGGCGGGAGCCTCATCTTCTTGAGCTGGGCCAGCCGACTCCATTTTCCTTGTGGGCGTGCGCCGAGCTCACGGGTTTGAGCAGAGTAGCCAGAGACGAGCCTAGTGGCAAGGCGAGTGGGGAAGTAGGAGGGCTGGGGATTTCAGAGAGTGGAAGAAGAGGAGCAGGCATTTTCTCAGACGAGTGAGGAAGAAGGTGAGCGGGGTTTTCCGGACGAGTGAGGAAGATTGGGGAGCGGGGAATTGGGTGGGGAACGGAAGCGGAGAGCGAGCTGTTCGTGTTTATAAGGCCCGCTGCACTAACTACTCGCTTTTCCCCAAGAACCGCTCTCTTCTTTTGCGTTGTTGCATTGGAGCTGGCGCATGGGCTTGGATGACTGGCCATGCATCCAGGATGCATGTGCCCGCCGGCCACTGCATGCGCCTGGTTTGTTACTAGGCCTATTTAATAGGGTGGTTATGGAGTAAATTAAGGAGATTTATTTTCTCTGTGTGCATTCACCAAATTAGAGGATGCGGTACTGGATGTAGACACTCACATTAAACTAACATTCAGAAGAACAAAAGTTCAGCATGTCTATGCATCTCAATGATTCACCATACTATAACCAAAGTACAAAGCTGTGAGAAGGTGTGGAAATAAAGAAAATCGATCGATGCTTCTACGAGCAAAGGGCCTCCTCACAAGACGCATTAATTTCCGGGCATGCTTGTTTCTACTCAATGTTGCGAGCACTATGAGCATGTTGGCAACCCCACAGCCTAGCTGGCTGCCTCATCTTGCAATTGATGCTTGACACGCTTGCAAAGAAACACACGAGGCAATAGAGATGACTCAACATGGGTCCATATTGTGCAGTTCTCGATATCATATTCATTGTCCCGAATCTGAAAAGATAGGAAAACAGTAGCTATACTTAAACGGTGTTGCAAAACAGTAGCACATATCAATAGCTCGGCATGACAAAACACGATCATCCGGACGAAGCGGATAATCGACCTGCCCGAGGAAGATTACATATAATTTCATAAGTCCTTGGTTGATTTCCACCTTCGGCTGCACCGCTTGTTTGCTCCTCCACACATGACAGGATTGTTCCGCATCGCATTGAGCAAGTCAACGCATTTAATAAGCTAATTTCATCTTGCGGTGGTCATTGTACCTAGTTACTTAATGTAGGAATACCGGAGCACCATGAGGTTAGTGACAGCAGGTAGATGCAGCCATATAAATTTTGTGCGATGCTACCAAAATTGAGGTTTGTATCCCTTCCCATTATGAGAATTCTTCTTGAATTTGGTAGAATGTGACGGCTTGTTCTTTGCATCAAACTTGCCTTTCCCCTGAGATTTGTTCTTGTTGTTTTGGGGCTGGTTGGGCTGGAAGTTCTTCTCGTGTACCATGTGGGCACTAGAAGCTCCCTCAAATGACCCGAGCATCGTGTGTCTTTTTCTCTCGCCTTTCTCCTCATAATCAAGAGTGCTAATGAGATCCAAAACAGAAAACTCATGTCTCTTGTTTTTCAGAGAAGTAGCAAAATCGCTCCACGAAGGTGGAAGCTTGGCAATGATGGTCCCAAAGAACAAATTTGTCCGGCTACGCACACTTAAAGTACTCAAGTTCCTTAGAGAGTGATCAGATCTCATGAGTCTGCTGAACAACAGAGCGCCATCACCATCTTGTAGTCACAGAATTGCTCCATGACGCATAACTCGTTGCCGCTACCGAGGGCCCAAACGTGGCCTCGAAGCGCATCCACATGTCTTTGCCACCGCCAAACGACATACATGAATCCACAATGGAATCGTCAAGAACACTCAAAGTAGGCGGCTTTGAAGAGGGTATCCATGTTCGAAAAGCTTCTGCTGTGTAGGATTAAGATCGCCCTCGGGCTTAGCAAGACATGATCTAAAACCAATATATCGCTCTTGTGCGCCACCTTTTATATTGCACCCCTTAAAAGTAGGCGGCTTCAAAAGCGCAAAGAAAACCACTCGGAGTAAATTGCTCGTGATCAGGTTTTTGGATTGGATTGTTGAATATATGAGCAATTTAGTATGAGATTTAATCCAAACAGCAAAGTGAATAGATCATGACGACAATTGCAAACATCAAAGTAATGATGTAGACTAAACCAGAGGACAGAATCACATACCGTGACAAATGGGAGCAAGAACCGATGTGGTTGATGTTGTCACTCATGTCGTTGATGAAGAGGTTACCGAGGTCGGGGAAGAAGGCTGTTATTGAGGAAGTCGTCGCTTGCAGCAGTCACAAGAGTGTGCTCTCCAAAAACCTGATCGCCCCTCTCCCGTACAGGATCACGAAAGGCGGGGTTCGGAGAACTGCTGTCCCTTCTCGCGGTGCACGTCGGAAGGAGGGCTGGAGAAGAATTGCATGGCGGCGCTAAGATCTGGAACGGTGCGAAACCATATGATATAGTGGCAGCTATGGTAGAGCATGTCAGGTCGGTCGTGCGAGTATAATAGTAGGCCTTTGGCCCCCAAACCCCACGTCCAAGTCAATAATAGCTCAAAAAAAGTCAATAATAGCCCCACCAAGGTTTGTCTAAAAAATGGAGTAATTAAGGCGTCCGTTAGTCCCTTTAGTATAAATACAATATCATTAATAATGGCCCCACCTTTTGTCTCACAAAGTATGTTGGAGTACAACCGCCACACGTTTACAATCCGCTTCTCTTCTCTCTCCTCTTCTCTCTCCTTCAACTAAGCACAAATACTATATTTAAATCCTTATAGCCTGCTTATGTCATCTAATTGTAGTACTTGCTCTAAAAGTTGTACTATCCATTGTGTAGTATGAAATGCCGGGCGTGCAGCGGGCAATGCCCTTGGTCGGCGCGCCGCTTCAACGGCGGAAGCAGTGAGAGGTCGCGTCGCCCTGACTTGCCATCAATGTGGAGCGGCAGGCTCAGAAGCCAAGGCGGAAGCTGCCATGGAGGGGGGAGGGGTTTTTGTTGGGCCAAGAAGGTGAGAAGCCAACTTGGGATCGGTCCGGACGGGGAAATATCATGTGCTCCCATACTCTGCATATGACACTAGTCTATGTTACTACTCCCTCCTTTCCGGTTTATAGAGATGTTTAGAGTAACATAGTAATATGTTACAGTACAAGTTACTCCCCACTATGACCAGCCTTGGCCTCTCCCAGTGCTCCACCATGTATAGCTTCTAAGCCTGCCACGTAGGCATAAAATATGATGTGGCACCAATAAACTAAGCACCTATGCATTGAAGACTTGAGTTACTAAGCCATTTAATGCACTTATCACCTCATCTAAAGAGCATTAATAGTATAGCCAGCTGCTGGCTATAAGCCAGTGCCATGTCATCTACAGCCCATCTTATAGTCAACATGTACAATAGTAGATCAAAAGAGTGTACTACTACTTTTTGTTCTCAGGGCCCACCTTTCATTCTCACAAAGTGCCTAGGAGCACGTGCTAGAGCTGGCTCTTCACAAAGAGCCCGCTTACCTTCTCTCTCCTCTTGTCTTTCCTCCAACTAAGCAGAAATATACTATAGTTTATTCCTTATAGCCCGCTGACTTAGCTCTATTGTACTTGCTCTAAGCACATCTAAGCACTTACTAGCACCCCCTTGACCGTGGACCTTGACGGTGTATGTCACCTTGTGTCTCATAATTTTCCTCGTCATCATCTGAGTCCTAGAAGATCTCACCCACATCATCATTAGCATGCAACCGCCTTTGATAGACAACGGCGCAAAAGGAGTAGAGGCGATCGGGGACGCACCACCACCACGCCGTGGGCACTCTGTATGTGCTCGTGTGTGCAGCGTATGCGTTTTTCCATCGGTGCTAGCTCTAAGGCCGAGGCTGCGGTCGTCTTTCGCTCTCCGACTAGTAGTTGAGCAACGACGGCAAAGAGGTGCTGCAAGAGATGCGTATGCGCCGTTGCATGCGAGCTTCGCCGTAGCACGACGAACCGGACGTCGGCGCGGATGGTGCACGCCTCCATGCAGCCGAGTGTGTGCACATGCATGTGTTATTCACATGCATTCTACGGCCGAGCGTGTGTGCATGCACGTCTTGTGTACGTGCGTTGTGTGCTCCATGTCTTGGCGTATGTGCATGAGTTGGATCGTATGGAGTTAGTGCGTTGGCTTGTGTACATGTGTGGCTTGTTGAGTGGTTATCAATAATTCAATATAAACGACTCCCTCCGTTCCTAAATATAAGTCTTTCTAGCCATGTCAAATAGACTACAACATACAGATGTATGCAGACATATTTTAGAGTGTAGATTCACTCATTTTGTTTCGTATGTCGTCCCTTATTGAAATATCTAAAAAAGACTTATATTTGGGAACGGAGGGAGTATAAAACATCTTCAACTTAGCATCCTGATGTACCGTTTCTAGTGGTTAGAGAAAAGTTCATGTTCTTTTAGTTGTTTATAGGTGGGCAGGCGGCAAAAAACAGGGGAAAACGCGCAAGGTTCCTTGCTCCTCCTCGGTCGTCGGGAATCTATGCTCCTCAACTCTTTTCTTTTACGTGAGCTTTGTTCATCCTTTTCCCAACACGCGAGACATCTAGCATCAAGGTGCACGTGTCATGCAAGAAAATGGAGATAATCAGATAAGCAGTGCGTAAGTGAGTCGTGCGGGGGGAAAGCGGGGGGAAACCCTTTTTCATAAGTGAGTCGTGCACTTCGATGGCACCTACGCAATATTTTTTCTTCTCGATGGCACGTGAATAGTGCAGGTACTCAACGACGGAGCATGGGATGGTAGCAATGACATGGTCAGCCCTTTTTTGGATAGTGTACGTACTACTAGTAAATAACTTTGATGTGTCCCATCAACTCGCAGAACGACGAGAAGCTTGATTACGCCTTCTCCCTCGCCAACGTGTGCGCGGTGGCTCGCAGCACGAGGAGAAACTTTTGCTTACAAGCGGTGGACGTGGAGCAGTTCATTTGGTGTCAGATTGCCGGAAGCACTACTGTAGAACCATCGACTTTCGGAAGAGGCGAAGAGCCAAGCGCAAGGTCACCTACTAACCTTAGGCTAGGCGTAGTGGGAGTAACATAAGTATGGGTACCTCCTTTTTTGTTCTAGAAACAACCATACACGAATATCAAGGTGCTGGTTACGTAGAACAAATTTCCTGCAGTCCGTGCTCAACCCTCCTCTATCTCTCTTCTCAGCCATCCAAATGGACGCCATGGAGCCCATTGTCTGTTTGCTCACATGCGGCCCCACATGTCAGTGAAAACGCAAGAGGACCCACTGAACCTGCACATCTTTCACCTCGACGTGATGGCGATGAAAAACAAATCCAATAAAGATCTTCGGTGGCTGCTTTTGGAGTTACTCAAGAGTAGTAAGATTCTATTTAAAGTTTAACCCAAGATGCACATCTCGTGGCTTCAACTTATCAACTATTAGTACCACTCTATTTTCTTTCATGACACGACATGGATGCTGGATGTCCCACGTGTCGGCAAAAGGAGGAAGAACCCGACCAAATCTTCGGTTGTGCTCTCGGATTAGACTAGCTGTGCTAACTTAAAAATTATTGTGTATTCCCTCCGCTCCAAAATACTTGACTTCCATTTGTCCAAAAATGTATGTGCCTATATACTAAAACATGTCTAGATACATATATATTTTGATTAATACTACCTTCGTCTGGTTTATTGGTCCCCATTATATTTCGTGCCAAATTTTGACCAGAGATTAAACTAACAAAATGTTTACGCATGTCACCAAACATTATATTTTTGAAAACTATGTTCAAATACGAATCCAATGAGATAATTTTTCTTGACATGCATTAACATTTTGTTAATTAAATCTTTAGTCAAAATTTGACCCAAACTACAAAGGGGACCTATAAACCAGGACGGAGGTAGTAGAAGGCATGTATTGTGCAACGGAGGGAGTAGAATGGATGCAAGTTTTTGTATTGGGAAGAAGAGTACATCCACATATTGATAGAGCATTAGAGTTGGCCTTACAAGTGGGACCGCAGCTGAGGAAACCGACTATCGGCAAACCCCCACCTCGCCCGCCGCGCGATGGCTGAGTTAGAGAAACGATGAGGTTGAAGAGATTGCTCTAGCACGGACTCCAAGAAATATGGTGTCGATGGAAGTCGTCTTTGGTGGCGTCGCCTGCACTCCTGGACGTGAATGCTTGTTCTGGCCCATGCCACCCTACTACTCCTACTACTTACTATATAGTACTAGTATTGAGGATTCGAGGTGCTGGTTACGTACAATATGCCTACAGTAAAAACACCCGCACGACGCGCGAAGCATGTGAAGCTAGTACAAATAGTGTACTACTATATTTGATTGGCCTCATCTGATAACCTGTTGCAATGCACGTACAATTATGTATTCGGAAAATATTTTTTTGCCTCGTCGCACAACTCACTCACATAAGCAACTCGAAAGCCATTCATAAGTTCCCACTCGCAGTTGGACCCAATGTAAACAACCCAATCTCCATTTGCGCCAGCCCAAGCCTTGCCCTCAAGCGATGGCATCTTAACATCATACGTATCATTATCAAGCGGCATCAACTTGCATTGTGGCAGGCCTCCGTCGTGACGGCGCCAGTCATTAGGGTCACGGCGAAGAACATAGGGGAGATCAAACCGCTCCTTGACTCTTGGGTTCCTTGTAATGATGTTATTAGTTGAGTCAAGAATGGGCTTGAACGAACCTGCCATGCTAGCCGAGGTGATGACGTCACCGATCAATGAGTTCCTCCACCACGCCATCTTTCGGATCGGGGCAAGAATAACGGGATCGCTTCCATCATGTTCCCTCCATGGAGAAGACGATCGAACAATGGCGTAAGAAAGGGTGAAGGGCTGAAGAAAATGGAGGAGGGAGAGGAAGAGCGCATGACAGCAGTTCCAAATCGAGAGGGAAAGGCGAAGAGTCGGTGGACGGTTGCCGCCGCTTTGCCACGGTTCACTTAAGGGCGCTTGTCGGTGTCAAACCGCGGATCTCGGGTAGGGGTCCCGAACTGTGCGCCTAGGCGGATGGTAACAGGAGACAAGGGACACGATGTTTTTACCAGTGTTCGGGCCCTCTCGATGGAGGTAATACCCTACCCCGCTTGATTAATATTGATGATATGGGTAGTACAAGAGTAGATCTACCACGAGATCAGAGAGGCTAAACCCTAGAAGCTAGCCTATGGTATGATTGTTGTTCGTCCAACGGACTAAAAACCTCCGGTTTATATAGACTCCGGATAGGGTTAGGGTTACACAGAGCCGGTTACAATGGTAGGAGATCTACATATCCGTATTGCCAAGCTTGCCTTCCACGCCAAGGAAAGTCCCATCCGGACACGGGACAAAGTCTTCAATCTTGTATCTTCATAGTCTAGGAGTCCGGCCAAAGATGATAGTTCGGCTATTCGGACACCCCCTAATCCGGGACTCCTCAAGAGCCCCTAACCAGGCTTCAATGACGATGAGTCCGGCGCGTTGATTGTCTTCGGCATTGCGAGGCGGGTTCTTCTCCAAATTCCATATACTTGTCAAATAGTGTCCGGCTTCTGATAAATGCCGCGCTCCTTGGATTCTACGCCCAACAATGGCCATCTTCCACGTGTTTGAATGAATGCGAAAAGCCAGTGTATTTTTACACTTACCCCCCTAGCTGCGCAAATGAGCCGCCCATAAAAGGGGCGAGGATCTAGATCTGAGTCACTCCATCCCCCCTCCGCAAGCCTTCATCGGAGCGCCTTCGACAAAAACCCATTCCATCATGGACAGTCGACGCGGCTCCTCCTCTCAAGGCCCCAAATTTCAGCTCGAAATTGGGAGAGATGCTCAGCCAAGATAGCGAGCTAGTTATACTCCAAACCAAGGGATTTCTTCCCCCGGCCTTCATGGTTCCGCTTCGAGCCGGACTTGCCACCTACAAGGGCGGAAAGCAAGCGGAGAGTGTCCCCGATCCTTCTAAAGGAGAGCGGGTGTGCTTTATCTCTTATCTAGTAAGAGGACTCGAATTTCCAATCCATCCGCTTTCTCCGGGACTCTTGGAGTTCTACGGCCTCGATTGCACACCACCTTACGCTGCCTCCATTTTGCATATCGCGGGCTTCGTGGCCCTTTGCAAACTGTTCTTGGGCATTGAGGCTCATTTTGGCGCTGTGGAAGAGATTATTCGCCTAGTACCCCGTTCTCATGAGGGGTCAATATATCAAGTGGGCGGAGCCGAACTATGGTGCATCGCCCGACCGGATATCTATCCGGAACCCGAAGAAGGCGTCCAAGACTGGCTTCGGAATGGTTTTACATGGAGGACGCCCCACCGCCGGATCCTGTTCGGATCGGCCTTCCGGAGTTTAGCAACGCTCCTCAAGAAGCGCCTAAGCTGGCGCTCATGAGCCCCTGGAGGGAAAATGACCGGGACGTCCTTTAGTTGATGAGCCGAATAAGATTACTGGCTCATGCCGGATTGACCATGACTGAAGTGATGGCAATCTGCATTATGAGGGGAGTGCAGCTGCTGCAACATAGGGGCCACCCCATGTGGGACTTCAACGGGGAGGACGATGCCACCCGTCATGGGCGCAAAGGGCCGGGATCGGTCACCGAACTGGTGAAGACCTTGTCCGCCATGTACAAAGGGGAAGAGGAGGATTTTCTCCGCCAATCCACCGAACGGGTTTTCTTTGAATAATCCTCGGTTGGGTAAGCAAATACCTTAGTGGCCTGTCCGATCCATGTTCCCGTGGTTAAATATCTCATTTCATGGTTTCTACGCAGAATCGCGCCGCCGTGGAGAAGATACACAGCCCGCCCCACAACCCGAGGATCCGAACGGTCCCTCGATCCGCCTTCAAGAGGATCCAGATATAAAGGCGGAGTTGATCGACGGGTGTTCCACCAACTTAGCATCGACAATGCTTTGGTTGCCATTACGCCGATTACCCCGGAATACTTCCAGCCTCACAGGTAACTGAGACCGAGGTCCCAATACTCTGATAATGACCCATCCGTGCTTTATTTTTTGATCACCGTATACCAATGGCGTTCCGCAGGGGGTGCCTTCGAGGCAGGAGGCTGAGCCCGCGGCGGCTGGCCAACAAGGAGCAGTACGGCTCCGCAGGCTTAAAAGAAGTGCGGTACGGATCGAAACTCCGCCGCAACGGTATGGCGTGTCACCATATTCCCAGGATTGATTCCTGGAAGGTGTACTAATGCTGGTGCTTTTTTCAGGAAAAAGAGCGCTCGCCGGACTGAGTCCGGAGAGGTTGCCAATCGAGCATCCGCCGGCCAGGCTCCAAAGCCGGGTCCAGAAGTGGAGGCGAGCACGAGGAGTGCGTCGGATGCTCCTCCGACAGAGGATGCCGACAGACTGTCCGCCACCAACTCCGAGGTGGAGAGCGCCATGAATCACAGGCGCCGCCGGACAGTTCTTCGTGACGCATGTTTCTCCCAAGAGGCCTTGAATGACTTCAATTCGGGAGATGCGCACCTCCGTGCCGCTCAAGATGGTCTAGCCAGAGCCACGGAGCAAAGATGTAAAGGACATATAGGTGAGGAAATTTGATGCTTATACATGCCAAGAGTCTCCGAGACTTAAAATAGTTAGAATAACTGATTTAAGGATCATTTGTTATGCAGGATCTTACAAAAAAGAATACCCGACTGTCCCAGGAGCTTGAAGAATGCAAGGCCCAACTTGAGGACGCACTAGCCGCTACAGGGGGAGCCACAGAGACCCCCTCTGGTAATATATGCTTCAAAAGATAAATAGTTTATGAAGTGCGGCATGTGTGTAAATCTGACAATAATATTGCAGATGGCGCCAGACTAGATCCGAACAAGCAACAGCTCCTGCGCCAGCTAAAGGCCAGCGAGAGCGCGTTATTTAGGGTGCGGCAGAGAAAAATAACCTCCAAGATGGCAACACCCAACTGGGTGAGGAACTAAAGGATGTTCATGCCCAGCTGTCTGACCAGAAGGAGAATCGACGGCTTCGTCGCGGCATTTTCAAGAAGTGCTTGAGCGAACTTTGAAAGAGTTCGGCGAGGAAGGCGACTAACATAAACATGTATGTAGGTTTTCTCACAGTGTCGCCCCGAGGAGGAGATGCCAGTTCTTCGGGTGATCTTCTTCCCGGAATCGGCTACCTGCACGAACGAAGTTCGGCAGGTGATGAAAGGCGCCGACCAGGCCTTGTGGCCATCTATCTCCCTTCCGAAGGCATTGGGGAGCTGGCAGAGCGGCTTCAAGGAGCACGGGCGACGCTCCGATCGTGGAAGATATCGGCTCACGACAAGGCGCCAGGAGGCTCGGGCCATGGTAAAGACGCAAGACACGGTTGCTGACCCAAACCACATGGCCGAGGTCGGACCTGTGGGGCCTGATGGGAAGGAGATCCTCAGAAGCTTAGTGTACGGCCAAGTAGAATTGGCCGCCAAGTATTCCCAGCAAGATTGTAAATTAGATATCCTATTAGATGGCATTGAGGAGGAATACAATGAGTCGAGTTGACTATGTAATTTAATATGACATGAAAAATGTCTTATAGCCGGATTGTAGATCGTTTGTCATAGCGGACCTTTTCGCTTCGACCTCGGGACCCAATAGTCTGGAGTGTGTCCGAATACCCTCGCGGTTATATAAGAACCGGGGCATGCATGGAGACAAGGTGTAGGGGTCATTATTGCTGTATCAGACAAGTGCCCAACTAGTTGTGTTATATTACATGGATAGTAAGAAACATCTTCCAGGGAGAATAGTTCCGTTAAGGGTTCCTTTCGCTGGGATGCATGCCCTAAAGTGCATGTCAAAACTGCTAAGAAAGCAAAAAATCATCTGGGGCAGATGGATAAATAGTTAAAAATCATCTTTCAGTTCACCGACCGAATATTCCCTTAAGAACGCTAGCTTTCGGCTTCACCCAGTCTCGAGGTACACATCCGCTCACCCGGCAAGAAGAATCGCAGAGGTGCTCCCTTTACCACCTAGCCGAACAATCGGGAACGAGGGGTAAGCACAGTGAGCCAGCAACCCATCTTGGCCAAAACTTAAGTCATATCGATGCATATAATGGTGAATAAAAGGTACATGCGGAAGTTTGACACATGTGTTGGGCATGAAGCCCGTATAAATAAGCTTTTGTTAAAGAAGCCCCCAGGTATAATGAGCGCAGACATCGCATCAAATATGTGCGAACAAAGCGCAAACGAGCCTCTAAAGGCTTCAAGAAGAAGGAGGAGGAAGGAGAGAAATAAAAGACAGCGAAAATAGAAAATGTGGACGGAGGAAGGAGACGAACTTGGAGTCCGGGCGCTTAGGCGTAGAATCTTTGTAGACGGGTTATGCGTTCCATGGGTTCGGCTCGAGTCGGTTATCCGATGCGTTTGAACACGGTATGCTCCGCCGTCAGGACCTGGTCGATGATGAAGGGACCTTCCCAAGTGGGCTTGAGTTGGTCCTTTTTCTAGTCCGGCAGGCGTAGAACTAGTTCGCCAACGTTATAAGCTTTGGCCCGGACTTCCCTGCTTTGATATCTTCGAGCCTGCTGCTGATAGAATGCGGAACGAGCTTTTGCTACGTCGCGCTCCTCCTCCAATGCGTCCAAACTGTCCTGCCGATCGAGCTCGGCTTCTCTTTCTTCATACATGCGCACGCGAGGTTAGTCATGTATTATGTCGCAGGGCAAGACTACCTCTGCGCCGTACACCATAAAAAATGGTGTGAATCCGGTAGTACGATTCGGCGTGGTCCGCAGCCCCCCAGAGTACGGAGTCGATCTCCTCGAGCCAGTGCGTGTTAGATTCCTTGAGGGACAACACTAGTATGGGTTTAATGCCGCTCATGATTAGACCGTTTGCTCGTTCGACTTGACCGTTGGTTTGAGGGTGATAGACTGAGGCGTAATCGAGCTTGATGCCCATGTTTTTGCACCATAATTTGACCTCATCGGCGGTGAAGTTGGTGCCGTTATCAGTGATGATACTGTGGGGGACGCCGCAACGATGCACTACCCCTGATATGAAGTCTATCACCGGTCCGGATTCGGCCATTTTAACAGGCTTGGCCTCTATCCATTTGGTGCATTTATCCACCATGACCAATAGGTATTTTTTCTTGTGGGTTCCTCCCTTAAGGGGTCCAACCATGTCAAGCCCCTGCATCATGCGAACGGCCAGGTGATGGGTATAGTTTTGAGGGCGGTGGGTGGCATGTGGCTTTGGTTAGCAAAAAGCTGGCAACCGACGCATCGTTGGACTAAATCCTGCAGTATCCGCCTGCCGTCGGCCAATGAAATCCTGTACGGAAGGCCTTGCCTACAAGGGACCGGGCTGCGGCGTGGTGCCCACCCAGTCCGGCATTTATTTCAGCCAGGAGGTTTCGCCCTTCCTCTTCGGAGATACACCTTTGAAGGACTCATGTTGTGCTTTTCTTATAGAGCTCTCCCTCATGGACTTTATAGGCTTTAGATCGCCGTACTATGCAGCGAGCCTCATTTTGGTCTTCGGGGATTTCCTGCCTAGTTAGGTAGGCTAGGAATGGTTCCGTCCACGAGGCAATAACCGCCATTATTTCGTGGGCGGAGGGTGTTATCTCGGTGGCAGAGCCTCCGATTGTGTCAGAGTGTTCGGCGTCAGGCAGTGCGGTTGGGTCCGGATTGTTATTTCCGGACTCCCCTTCCCATAGTACGGATGGCTTGAACAGCCGTTCTGTGAAGATGTTGGGCGGACGGCATCGCGTTTTGCACCGATGTGTGCCAATATGTCCGCCGCCTGTTTGTTATCCCGGCTATATGATGAAATTCGAGCCCTTCGAACTGCGGCTGACATTTTTAGGACCGCATTGCGGTACGCTGCCATTTTCGGATCTTTGGCATCAAAGTCTCCGTTTATTTGAGATATCGCGAGGTTCAAGTCCCCGCGCACCTCTAGGCGTTTAATGCCCATGGAGACTGCCATCCGGAGGCCGTGCAGAAGGGCCTCGATTCGCTGCGTTGTTGGAGTCCGTATACATTATCTCGAAGGACGATTGGACTGTGTCCCCGCTTTGGGGACGCCAGACGACGCCAGCCCCCGTGCCGCCAACATTTTGGAGCCGTCAAAGTGCATGATCCAATTGAGTATGCGCCGCATTACTCTTTAGGGAGTTCGGCCGTCCATTCGCCATAAGTCGGCCAAAACCTGCGACTTAATAGCTCGTCGTGGCCTATAGGTTATGTCGAATGGAAGGAGCTCTATGGCCCATTTATCAATCCGGCCTGTCTAGTCGCGGTTGTTTATAATGTCGTTAAGAGGTACTTCGGAGGCTACCGTTATCGAACACTCTTGAAAGTAGTGTCGCAGCTTCCGGGATGCCATGAACACCGCGTATGCTATCTTTTGATAATGTGAGGACCGGGACTCGCATGGAGTTAGGACAGTGGACACATAGTAAACCGGTTTTTGCAGAGGGAACCGGTGTCTGTCCGTTTCTCGTTCGACGACGAGCACCGCGCTGACAACTTGATGTGTTGTGGCGATATATAATAGCATTGGTTCGCCCATATTGGGCGCGGCCAGGACCAGATTTGTTGCCAATATGGCTTTTATTTCTTCGAGTCCGCCGTGGCGGCATCCGGCCACTCGAAGTGTTTGGTGCGCCGAGGAGACGGTAAAGGGTAACTCCTTTTCTCCCAACGGGAAATAAAGCGGCTTAGAGCCGCCACGCATCCAAATAATTTTTGTATTTGTTTGAGGTCTTTTGGAATATCCAATTGTGACAGAGCTCGGATCTTAGCTGGGTTTGCTTCAATTCCTCTACGGACACAATGAAGCCCAGAGTTTTGGCGGCCGGAACAATCAAGACGCATTTTTCCGGATTGAGCTTGATGTCATATTTTCGGAGATTGTCGAATGTGAGCCTCAAGTCGTTTACTAGGGCTTCGACATGCTTGGATTTGACGACCACGTCATCTATATATGCTTCCACTGTTTTGCCGATCTGGTTTGCCAGACATGTCTGAATCATGCGCTGATATGTTGCACCGGCGTTTTTGAGCCCGAAGGGCATTGTGTTGAAGCAGAATGGGCCGTATGGAGTGATGAATGCTGTTGCAGCTTGGTCTGCTCCGCCATCTTGATTTGGTGGTAGCCGGAGTACGCGTCGAGGAAGCACAATGAGTCGTGGTCCTCGCCAGAAGGCGTCGATGATTTGATCAATGCGAGGGAGGGGGAAGGGATCCTTTGGGCAAGCCTTATTAAGGTCTTTGAAATCAACACATAGGCGCCAGGATTTATCCTTCTTTGGTACCATCACCAGGTTTGCTAGCCAGTCCGGATGTTTTATATCTCTGATGAATCCGGCTTCCGAAGTTTGGCTAGCTCTTCTCCCATGGCCTGTCTCTTGGGTTCGGAAAAGCCAAGAGCCTGTTTGATCGCTTGAATCCTTTTAGGATATTTAGGCTGTGCTCGCCAGCCGACGTGGGATTCTGGCATGTCTCAAGGGTGCCGTGCAAAATGTCCCGCTTTTCTCAGAGAAATTCTCGAAAGCGGCGTCTACATCAGGGTTTAATTGTGCCCCAATGGAGGCCGTCTTTGCAGGGTCCGTTGGGTGGACTTGGAATTTGACTATTTCATCCGATGGTTTAAAAGAGGTCGACTTGGATCTTTTATCAAGTATCACATCGTCCCTGTTCACCGTGGAGCGCATCGCAGTGAGTTCCTCGGCCGCTAAGGCTTCGGATAGTGCCTCGAGGGCTAGTGCGGATGTCTTGTTTTCGGCGCGAAGTGCTATGTTCGGATCACTAGCAAGAGTGATGATTCCGTTAGGTCCGGGCATTTTAAGCTTCATGTACCCATAATGGGGTATAGCTTGAAAAATTGTGAATGCCTCTCGCCCTAATAAAGCGTGATATCCGCTGCTGAACGGGCCACTTGAAATGTGACCTCCTCGGACCTGTAATTGTCCGTGAGCGAATAACACTACGCCCAAAGGTGTGATTTTTCTGTGCAACATGCTTCCGGCTAGGGATTATTCCTCTAAAGGTTGTGCCGCTTCACCAATGCGGTTCCAGTCTATTTCCATTTTCGGAGGGTTTCCTCAGAGATGAGGTTTAGTCCGCTGCCGCCATCCATGAGTACCTTAGTAAGGCGAAAAGCCGCCCACTATTGGACCGAGGACCAATGCGGCTGGTGCTCGGGCTGTTTGGAATTTGGGTTCGTCGGTGGCATTAAAGGTAATAGCCGTGTCACCCATGGATTTATTGTTGCTACTTGGTAGACTTCACAAGGTTATGGAGTGTTCGCTTCCGCATGTTATTTGATGCGAAAGTCTCGACGATCGTTAACACCGTACTATTGTTGCCGGGCTGGGATTACGAGGCTAGAAGCTCTTCACCACTTTTGGCCACCGTAGTATCCAACATGCTCAAGGCTATGAGTTGGAGTGGCACCCTGTGCTATGAATTTTGCAGGTCCGTTTAGCCAACCCTCCAAAGATTGTTCCGCACTTTTAGGGGTTTTGGTTTTTGGTGTTTAACCTGTGTGCTTGGTGATGATGCACCCTTTTATTTTGGACTAGGGATGTATTCGGGGCGGATTATCCCAAAATTTACTTTCGGTTTTCCGAGCACTCTCCATCGCACAAGATTTCTTTTGTACTATGGTCACCAAGTCATCGAAGCATGTAATTTCGCTGACGACTTATGGCGTTTAGGATTCCCTTGTCCGTGCAATTATTGCAGAAAAGTGAGATTGCGTCCTCCTCGGCACTCCTTTATCCTGTCCATAACCGTGGAGGAATCTGGCCCAAGAATGATGTCTTTGTTTCAGCGGGCTTTTGCCGAATTCGGGATAGATTGCTAATGTTTGGGTGGGCGGGTGGAACTAGATCCGAACCCCGGCCCAATTTAAGACTCAGGGGCCGAGAAGTTTCCGAACTTGGAAGTTTGGATTTTTGAATGCTATCCAATGAATCCAACCTGCCGCCTGACTTTAAGTTCAGGGCTTGATCGACGTCCGTCCCTCTGCGGCAATCCAGCATGGAGGGATCGGGAATCCGGACGTAGCTAGTCCTTAAGATAGAAGAAGAATCACCGTATTGCTCCTCTATCACATCAACATGATGGGTAGCCTGGGGAGAGTTGATCTCTCTTAGATCGGTTTTAAGCCCGATCTGGTCGTAGTCTGTGGTGACTCCCAGTGCGGCGATGTGATCCAAGAGCTCGTTTACGGAGGAGAGCTCGATCGGTTCTAACTGCTCGGCGAGTTCCGAGTTGACGTGAAGATTGGTTTTGATGACCCGAGAAGTCATCACAGGCGCGGTGGCCGAACTGGCGGTCATGAGAAAACCACCTAGTCAAGAGTTCGACCAAAGGGCCAAGGCTCCTTTGGCGATAGTATCGCCTTTAAAGACGGGATGAGGCATCCTTCCCGACGGCGACGACACATAGGAACTCTCAATGAAAGCACCAATGTCGGTGTCAAAACCGCGGATCTCGGTAGGGGGTCCCGAACTGTGCGTCTAGGCGGATGGTAACGAGAGACAAGGGACACGATATTTTTACCTGTGTTCGGGCCCTCTCAATGGAGGTAATACCCTACCCCGCTTGATTAATATTGATGATATGGGTAGTACAAGAGTAGATCTACCACGAGATCGTAGAGGCTAAACCCTAGAAGCTAGCCTATGGTATGATTGTTGTTCGGCCCCACGGACTAAAACCCTCTAGTTTATATAGACACCGGATAGGGTTAGGGTTACATGAGTCGGTTACAATGGTAGGAGATCTACATATCCGTATCACCAAGCTTGCCTTCCACGCCAAGGAAAGTCCCATCCGGACACGGGACGAAGTCTTTAATCTTGTATCTTCATAGTCTAGGAGTCCGACCAAAGATGATAGTTCGGCTATCCGGACACCCCTAATCCGGGACTCCCTCAGGCGCCCCGGCCTACACGTCGGTTCGGAAATACTCCTACTACTCGCCGTCGTCTCACTGATATGTTGGAACGGGACCACATGTCAACGAAACATGGTGTGTAATTTCTCGTGCAAAATGCGATCTCGCCACGTTGGCCCGAGGTGCCGCATTAGCTTTTTTTGAAAGTTTGCCGCATTAGTTATCGACCTTTATTTTTTTTAACATGCATCACACGTGTGCGGATACAGTGATGGTTGATTCGCTCGAGCAACTTATTACTGTGGGAATATGGAAGTACCAGCGGATTCAAGGAACAGAGAAATGATTTCGTCCGAGCAACTTACTGTGGCGAAGGTGGGGCTCTGTGATTTGACTGCTCACTAGTCATTACTACTGTGGTGCAACGACCGGGGTGAATCTTTCCCTGAAGTTGTCTTGTGCACTCAATATTGTTGCATGGCAGGTGGAGCCGGATGAAGGATGTCCAACATGTCGGTGAAACGAAGTTGAATTGTTTCTGGCATTGCTATTAATCCTTCAGGATTTGTTTATATGTACGCATAATTTTGATGAAATTGTACTGTGATGCTATGAAGATTTCAACTCTGGTTCCCACAGGAAAAAAAAGGTTTCAACTTAGGATTCATGTGTCTTGCCTCGAGATTATCTCGTTACAACATTCCATCAAATACAAATGAAACTACCATGGCTAATGCATCTCAATGGTTCGCAGATCAGCGCCAATATTCACATCACAACTAAAGACAAAGTTGTGAGAAGGTGTACAAATAAAGAAAAAAATATAATTGATCGATGTTGTTCGTAGGCATGGCTCCATTTCCTTGGCACAGTGTTCATTGCTTGGCAGCTAGTTTCACCCAGCTCTGTAGCCAAAAAAGAGTGTATGAAGGACACCACAATCCGATCATTTTGTGCAGCTCCACTAAAATCGGGCGGACCATCCCTGTTTGCAAAGATATCCAACAAGTGTGATTACAATAATAGTGGAACTAGATGATGAAACATAACACACATAAATAGAAGCCGATCACCTCTACGATCTCTCTTTAGGACTAACTTCTTGTTGGAGAAGATTAGGCACGGAGTTGGATGAGGAGGATAGCAAAACCAATCTCCCTTTCCGCAGTCCCACAGAATGTAAAACGTTGTTCGTGTGACATTTTACGGAACTGCACAAAACACTCTTCAGAAAAGTGATTTGTGTAGTTCACCAAAAGGTCGCAATAGCAACAAGGTGAAAATGGATAGCCCTGTTTGCAAAAGGAGGTCGAAAGGAAAGAATTACTGCCCAATAGCACGAGTTGAAGACACATACGCCGACAAAAAAGAAGCTTGTTCCATGTAAAAAGGGAAAGATAGCACATGGTGGTTTATCAAAAATAGTTTGAGGATGAGATTGCAAGCTGGAAAGTACGCCGGCCGAGATATGATTTAAGCAAACAACTAAAGAAGATCCACATGTAGCAACGTGGGAAGATGGGAAGTGGAGCAAGGCCGGAGGAAGCTGTACCTGAGGTTCGTCGGGATGTTACTAGGAGGGCGCCGGCGGCCGGGATCTGCCCATACTGCGGCAGCGAGCAAGTGGCGAAGGCCCTACCGCGCCGGAGTTTGGTCAGAGAGAACGGCGGGTACCGCAGATCCGGACGAGCTGCCTCAACGCCGTCGAACGGAGAGACGATGCACACTCTCCCTTTCCGCCGGCGGACGGGATGTGGCCAGATCACTGACCAACGCTGAGAGAGAGGCCACGGCGGCCTTGTGTGAGATGGTGTGATGAGAGACAAACCCATTTTTCCATTTCCCCCACGGTAATCGTTTTATATTCTAGGCGTGGTACCCGACCCTCCTTCGAGTAAACAACCGCTACACGCGTCAAATTATCACGTGGGCTGCCTTTTTGTACAGAAACGAACTCCACCGTGTACCCGCGCGGGTGTGGCCGGGAACGAGACGTGAGTACGTGTGTCCTGCGTGCACTTCTTCTTTAGGTGCAGGTATGTACGTGGGTGGGTGTGAGAGAGATGGTTTGTGCGAAACAGAGGCAATGTGTTGATGATATCTCAATCAGAAAACGTAACATATGCAATGTGTGTGAAATGGAGTCATGGACGTGAGATATCGATAGAATTAAAACAGGGATGAAGTGTGTGGCTGCGCAATCGATAAAGAGTGCCACCGAATTTGTGTTTGCCCACGTCAAAGATACAGGGCGGCTGGCCTACTGGAATTTGAGAGGCAGAGGTGCAGTTCTTCTCCGTGGCATGGATACCTACCTACAACGTTCGACTATCGGTGTGTGTGTGGGGGTAGAGACCGGTCGACTAGTATATGTGTGGGGAAGGAGAGAGACCTAGCTATGTATTGAGGGAGATCGATCGACATACATGGATATGTGTAGAAGAGGAATAAAGTTGGGAAAAAGACAAAGGTAGAGCGTCGGAGGGTTGGTGGTGGAGTGGCGTCTCACAAATGGTGGGAGAGGCCTGCTAGACAAACGGAGGGTATGAGTGCAATATCAATAAAAGAGGGCGGGGGATGTCTATCTGTCTATGCACGTGCGTGTGAGAGACGGGTCGGGAGGTATTCAAGGATGATGAGGAGAGAAGATATGGTTGTGGTAAGCATGCGTAACTACATAGGAAGATCAACCGTCGTGTGTCCGAGAAAAGGAGAGACATAACTAGTGAGATAAGTGTATCAGTGCTTGGTGAAAACGAATTATAGTCGACCTGGCTATATGTATCACTACTAGGAAAAGGCCTACTAATGGCGCACCTAATTTGGCCATTAATGGCGCATTAGTGGTGCGCCATTAGTGCCACGCCATTAGTATATTTTACTAATGGCGCACCACTGGTGCGCCATTAGTATCTGGTGTACTAATGGCGCACCATTGGATGCGCCATTAGTATATACAACAGTGCGCCATTAGTATGCCTCCTAGGAGTCCATGCATACCCAGGTGCTTTGGCATACTAATGGCGCACAACGGCAAGATGCGCCATTAGTAACTTCGGCATACTAATGGCGCATCGCTTAATGATGCGCCATTAGTATCCTTTGGCATACTAATGGCGCATCGTGATGTGATGCGACATTAGTATTAATATTAGGTTTTTTTATTTTTTTATTTTCTGTTTTTTGCACAGGTTACAAAATGTATAATTGGACAAAATATAGACAGCACACAACAACAACAGATTCATCTAATACAATAGAAGATTAGTCTCTGAATACAATTCATCATATTAGTCTCTGAATACAATTCATCATATTAGTCTCCGAATTGAAAAGACCGAACAAAGATAGAACATTATATTACAAGTCTCGAGACCGCGAGTAGCGAGTTTGTCTTCACATTACAAGTCGATATCGATCATCTAAACTACCATCACATAGAAGAGAGCTGCGGTCAACACGATGAGCATCATCACGATGAAACTTCGTCTTCATCCGGTTCCTCCAACGCTCCCTCCTCTCCCGCTAGATAGCGGGCGTATCTAGATTCGCCTCGGCCCTAGTGGTGTACCCTTTGTAACTGTTACCGCTGAATCGGTGAAGCTGTCTCCGACACTCCTCCCGATCGTCGTGAGACTCAGGAACCTTACCCTTGTACACGACATACGACGGCATCGCTATGCACTAGCCAAATGAAACGTTAGTACCAATTCACAGACAATACATAAGCAATATATAAGTATGCAATAGAACGATCGTAAGAGAAAAGCAAGACATTAATAGCGTCGATTACATCTAAGTTGAACGACTCTCGAAACCAAAGAGACATACTACAAGTTCATTAAAGTTTAATTAAAACATGAGCCAATCGATGTTTCAGAACTAGACACAGCATCACTGCTTTCGACTCGACTCAAGGGACCGGAGCGTGGATGAAGCCGCCGTCTATCGTGGGAGTCATGAAAGAACGGGCGGTGTCAGCCTGCATTTGTAGCATTGTGTCGATGTCACTGTTGGACGGTTGATTTACGAGGTAGAACTGCCCCGAGGTACGAAGCGACATCTTGATGGATGATTTCCACAAACTCCGACCGGATGCGAAAGAATTCTTGTCCGATGTCCGCGTCCTGGATTTCTCGACACGCCGCGGCCCAATCTTTGAGTTTACTCGGTAGCGAAGTTGATGATGGTCCCGCATTTATCGCCTCGCATGTGATGGATGGCGAGTAGGCACCCTTCCGATCGCTGGGGCTGCTTGACGCAGCGTAACGTCAGATTGTGGGAGAACACGTGCTTGCCGTACTTACGAATAGGCCTGGTGAATGTGCCTCCAGATTGGGCGTAGCCGGGGAGAACATCATCAAGAACCTTCTTGACATTTGTGTAGTCTACCTTCGACTGACGGTCGGGTCGAAATACGTCGCCATGGAATATTTGGGGCTTAGGAGGATGAGCGTGCAATGTGTCACTGCAGAAAACACGGAATGTTAAAAGAAAACGATCGAAATCTAAGAATTCATATGTTACGGGCGGTTGAGGGAGGACTTACTCGGGAAAGTAAGGCACGAGGAAGTTATCCTTATCTTGGTTTGCCAGAATGACGCCTTCGAGGTAAGATCTTGGCACACATGTAGAAGGGGTCGACTATCACGATGTCCGGGGTCTTGTCACGAATGATCCGCATCTCCATACTCAGCGAAAATAGCCGAACGAAGGTGTAGTGCAGCGGATGAAGGTTCAACATAGCGTGGATGTCATCAAACCGCAGGACGATCGTACACCCGATGGAGTTATCCACAAAGCCCTTGCCCTCGGCACCTTGGCCACGAAAACCGGGTATGCCACATCCTTCTCTCACGACGCCGCTTCTCCAAAGAAAGAACACTGTCATGCAGACTCCGCATAGCATCGGTTGCAGCATTGAGCATATTTGTCGGTAGCATCGCCTACCCACCACATGCACCCTCCTCGAGATATCCTCAGGTGAAGGTGGCCCGTCCTGAGCACGGATCGTACTCGGTGCCGGCTGGCCCGCACCCTTGTTAGTCTTTATTTTGCGTGCCTTCTTCTTCTCCTGTAATGGGACCGAGTTCTGCTCACTGACCGCCTTCTTGAGTGTGTTGGGGCTGATAATATTTCGCACCTCGCCTATCTGAGGCCCGGTGAAGTCGGCAATGGAGGCGTCTCTCGAGAGCTGAACGGCAGACGACGCTGCTGCAACTTGGCTTCTCCGTGGTACCAGCTAGATCGCGACGCCTTTTGTTGGGTTGTGTTCTTGAGAAGGAGGCCCCATGAAGTCGCCACCGTACCCATGATCGGCAAAATCTTGATCGACGTTGGCAAATGTATCATCGTCGTCGTCGTTCGATCCTGTGCCATATACATGTTTGGATCGATGGCATAGGGATGTCCGCACCGTTCTTGGCGGTCTTGCCATGGGGCCGACTTGGCGACGGCACGACCGGGCGGTGTTGTCTTTGGGGTGGTGTCCCCGCCCCAAACGAATCTGGCTCTTCGCCAAAGCAGGGCCAGCTCAGCAAAGCGCCGAGGGTCATCACGTCATCATCGCCGGCCCCGACGGGTCGAATCGGAGGTAACACCTCGTCAGCCTGGCAGCACCGAACCAGTTCAACCCTAAACAAGTTGGGTGGCATCCGGGTACCGTGGAACAAGGGTTGCCGGTTGAACGATTTTGCCCTTGGCGACATCGACCAACTCATTGTTCATGAAGTGCAGGAGAGTGCACGGAACGTCGGCGGCGCCCTGCGAAAACATGTAGGGCGTTAGGGATGCCTAGTCAAAGGCAAGGAGATGAAGTCCTCGACCGAGAGAGGCTTAATTAGTTATCGTGATGATGGCGTCGAGCTCGGCTAATGTCGAGGCACCGCCAACGCCAGCGGCGTGCGATTGATGGAGGGCGCTTGCTGCAGAGGTGCCGCCGGCGTACACCGGGTGAATTAAGCTCCCGTGCGGCGTCGGAGACACCAATGCCGCCTCCGCCGGAGACACCAATGGCCCGCCCATCGCATTCTGCGAAGTTGCTGGCCGTGAAGCTAGGAATCGGGGCGGCCTGTTGGCCGCCGCAATCCACGACTCAACCCCTGGATCAAGGTAGGCACAATGGCGGTGATCGCCGCTCGAGTTGTTGTTGCACTTGCTCTTGGACAATCTCCGGAATCCGCGCCACCTGTGCCTTGAGTTCTTGAACCTCGCGCGCTGGCTTTCCGAGCTGGTCTTTTTCTCCTTCCGCACACCCGGTATAGTATGACCCCATTTTGTGGACAAGCCTTTGCCGCCACCACGACCAGGTGACGTCGTCTTCTTGAGCTTATCCTTGTTCTTCATTACATTCAACGCCCTATTTAGAGTGGTGTCCCAAGGGTTGCTCTTAGTCGACCCAGCGCTCTTGCTTTTCGATCGTCTGCGGAAGGAATGTGAACCATTTAGAAATTTGGCTTCATTAATTAGAATGCAACCATATGGAGCTAATTACCCGGGGTGGTATGCCTTACCAGAACAACCTCAAGCGCCCTGGTCTTCGGATCCGTGGTAAGCTCCTTTGTTTTCGGGTCCTTCTTGTACCGAGCCCTGACAAAGTTCCTGGTCTGCTTGTCACCGTATTTATCGAAGAGGGGCGGTAGGCCTTGCTCGGCACGCTCCGCGTCCTCCTTGTCCCATATAGGCTCCGCCACTCTGTAACCGCCGGGACCGAGTGTGTGTTCCCCTAAGTTCAGCTCCCGCATTTCTTTCCCCCACTGACTTGATTGGGAGTTTGCGGTGCTCGAGCAATTGATCTTGAAGTCGTTGTAGTCATCTTCGGTGATCGAAGGATTTTTCTCCTTGATCTTCTCATAACTCTCACCTTTCTCGATCATTCTCTTCACATTGCTTTTCCAAGTAGACAGGGCCTTGCTCATCTTCGTGAGGGCAGCATTGTTCACTTTATTCCCTTTGAGGCTTGTGTTTTCAAAAGCAGCGGGGAACTTGTATCGCTCGTGCAGCTTCATGAAGAGGAGGTTGCGCAAATTCCCTCGGTCGGGATGCCTCGGGTTCTCGGTGTTGATCGAGGCGGTGCTCGGAGAATGCACCCGAGCTGAAGCGAGTACCCCTTGACTATTCGCTCGGCGCCGTTGGATTCCGTCGGAGTCCACTTGATAACTTCCTCCTTGAGGGTGCGGAGCACGGTCGAGCGCCGGTCCTTCCGTTGCCTCTTCTGTTGGCTGCCATCCGTAAATGCGCGCCGCCATCATCGATGGTGGCATCCTCGGCGGCACCATCGGTGGTGGCATCGGTGGGTCATCCTCGGCGGTACCATCGGTGGTCTCGTGGATCGGTGGGGAAGGCGGCGTCCTCATACAAGTGAGGTTGTTCCTCCATCTCCTAGGACAGCTCCTGAATGCCTTGCCGCCCGAACCCCGGCCTCATCGTTGTGGGCCATGTTTCTCTCTAAATAGAAACAAAGTTTGGTCAAAAGTTGGTTATTGTCAAGGAACAAGATCATGGTCTCATCATTTAGGGTTTGTCGACACCGAGGCATCCTAAAATCTAAGCTTTTATCATTGAGGGTTTTTCGGCGAGGCACCCTAAAAGCCTAAGCTTTCATCATTTCGGTTTTTATCGACACCGAGGCACCCTAAAAGCCATGCATTAGTCACAAGCACGCCGGGGCACTTGATCCTACTTAATTAACTACTAAGATACCCCGCCCATGCATTAGTCAGAAGTACCCCATATGTCCTATTTTTAGCAAAGTCATGCTAAAATTCACGGAAAATTTCAGCATGACCTTTGCTGAAAATAGGACATATGGAGTACCTGAATTTGCCGAAACGGAAGTTAATCGACATTCCAGCAAACTCAAGGGCCTCTCGGGTGGACAAGGCAAAAGGCCTCCATCACAACATGGAAAAATATATATCAGCAAACTCAAGGGCTTTTGCATTTGCTTTTCGGTGCCAAATTGTAGCTAGTACCGGCAAATTAACATCTAGCGCAATCTTCCTAGTCTAAGCATCATCGACACAGTAACTGTGCAGTTTGGTTCAATTAAAAAAGACACGGTAGCTGTACCAGCTACCACATTGTTCACGGACAGCTACCAAACTGTTTACGTATCAAAACAACATGGTAGCTGTAAATGTGGCAAAGAAGCACAATAAATCTGATAAGTTGGTATACAGCTTGTGGTCCATACAAAGTCAATTGCCAATGGGCAAAAAAAAGTAAGTAGCTAGTTAATTGCCTTATTTTCAAAGTGTAACAAAAATTATGGAAAGCATGAGGGTTACACTATAATTATAGGAAAATTTACACTGTTATTAGGGGAAGTTTTATACTGTAATTACATATAAGAAGCATCGTGGGCTACACCGAAAATTGCTGAGCTTACACTAAAATACATCTGCCTTTGCAGGCTTGTACACACAAATTCAGTTAGATGATCTAACACCGACAAAATAAAGGAAACACCTCTTGAACCAATACAGAGATATGAAAGCACAAGTTACTAGCATTTGCCTAAAAACTACATAACTAGGATATGAAAGCACAAGTTACTAGCATTTTCCTAAAAACTACATTACTAGTGGACCAACTCTCTGTTTGTAACAAGAACTATAGATCATGGGTGCTCGGGGGAAAGTAGCACAAACAGACAACGCAAACAACCAATCAACTAGTGAAGCCAATCAAGAACCTAGAGATATAGCTAGAAAACTGAGAAGCACATGCAGAGCAAGAGCAGAGCAGAGCAAAAGAATAAAGCATCAACTTTGTCAAGCATATGAAATTGCTTAGGTTCAACAGAAAACAAAAATGCCCTGTCAATTTTCAATGCCCTGTTTAATTGACCAAACAAGTGTTTTTATAGGCATAATACATCAGCACAGCCCCTGTATAAACTAAACTGATAGCACCCCCGAACTTAATATCGATTGATGCACGCAACCATCTATTGTTGCATAGTTATTTATCTAATTTATTTTTGGTGTATTGCAGTACTCCTAGTGATTCTTGGTGAACTGTGGAAGATTAAAGTACCAGATACTAACCATTTCAATAAATATTAAAATGGCAAAAAAAGGCATCATTTGATGAAGCAAACTTGAAGCAGTAGATTAACCAAAAATAAGCTTAACCCTTCAGATACTAACCATTTTATCTAGTGTATAGTTTCTTTGTTTCAGATAGAACCAAGTTTCATGTGTTCTAGGATCTTCCCTTGCAGAAATTGCACATGCCATTCGAGAAAGAAAAGCATCGCAGGTATAACTATAACATTCAAGTAGAGTTGAGAAAACTGCAAGTTGAGCCAAAATCTGAGTCTCAAGGGACTAAACATTCAGTATTTGAGAAACTGCAAACTGAGTGTATCGCAGGCACTCACATGGTAGATTGAGTTCATTCTGAATTTCAGTTATACACAAAACACCATGGCACATTATCTCTGATCTTAATATGTGGACAAATTGACTGCATATAGCAAAAAATCGGAGCACCAACCGTCACTGAAGAACAGAAATAACACCAAAATGCTAACTTGAGTTATTCTGAACTTTTTTCGTTATTCACAAATCACCATGGCACAACAGTTCAAAGGCACTGACAAAACAATGCTCACGGGGGTAGGAGGAGGGGGAGAGGAGGAGGGGAGCTCACGGGGCGATGGGGCGGCGGGGAGGATGTCGGGACGCACGACGACGCAGGGAGGAGGCGACGAGGTCCGGTGGTGGTGGTGCTCGGCGACGGTGGTGTGGACGGGGCGGCGTCCGGGCCACCGGCGGCGAGGGCGACGGGGCGATGGCGTCCAACGAGGTGGGGCGACGGGGAGAGCGGAGCCGACGTCGGGGCCTCAGGTGGCGGTGGTTGGAGACGGGCGACAGGGACGACGGGCGCCGGCGATGGGCGCAGGGCAAGGCGGCGGGCGGCGTCGAGGCGGTGTCGGGGCGGCGTCGAGGCGGCGGGGCAGCGGCGTCGGGAGAGGAGAGGGAAGGGGATCGAGGCGAGGCGAGGAGAGGGGATAGGTGTGGGCCGGGAGGAAGTATGGATGGGGGGTGGCACAATACTAATGGCGCACCAACCTCGGTGCGCCATAAGTACATCCATACTAATGGCGCACCTCACCCTGGTGCGCCATTAGTATTTTTTTTTGATTTCTGCTCGAGCCAACAGGTTATCTCCCACCTAACCTGATCCACATCAAGTTCCTCTACTAGCTCGATTGGTCAAGAGCCAGTTCTCACACCAGGAGGTCCTGGGTTCGATTCCTGTGCTCCACAAATTTTTTATGCATTAAAAATGTTGTTTGATACTTACTTGTGTTTAAATATGTTCAAACTTGTTTAAATCATAACAGTAATATTTTTTATAAGACAGTAATATTTTTTAAAATATCATCAAACAGTAATGCCGGTGGAGCGGGGAGGTGCGGGGTGCGGGGTGTGGCGGCGGTTGAGTAGGGGAGGTGCGGGGGTCGTGGCGGTTGAGTAGGGAGGGTGCGGGGTCGGCGGCGGTTGAGTAGGGGAGGGGTGCGGGGGGTCGGCGGCGGCGGTTGAGTAGGGGAATCGAGGGTGCGGGCGGTCGGTGGCGGCGGTTGAGTAGGGGAGGGGTGCGAGGGGTCGGCGGCGGCGGTTGAGTAGGGGAATCGAGGGTGCGGGCGGTCGGCGGCGGCGGCCGGTGGACCGGATCTGGCGAGGTGGGATAGCGATCGAGATGGAGGGGGATCGAGATTCGAGTGTTCATGAAATTAAAAAATATTCATGATAGTTCAAAAAGTGCCCATGAAATACAATCGATGGAACACTCGAATCATCGTCGTCGATTAGGTAGCTATCTCTTCACAATCTTCTTGCCCTTCTTTTTCGCAAATGGAGTTCTTCTATGGAACGGACGTCCTTTAGGTAGGGCGGTCCTGCTTCTTCTTGTGGTGTATGCTGCTACTTCATCATCGTCGTCGTGTTCGATCCTCGGGTCACCGTACTTGTCGAAGTCTTGCTCATTGGCTACTCCATCCATTCCGATGATCTTCCTTTGCCTCTCCTCACGACAACACGACCGGGCTTTGGCGGGTCGGTAATGAAGAAGCATTGGTCCACTTGGGAAGCGGTACCCATGGCTCATTTTTCGCGGTGACGTTTGCGCCATGGGTCTTGGATTTGGCTTCGGGTATAACCATGGTGGTGAAATACGGTCTTATTTTATGACGTTCTTGGCCCATCGACACGGAACATCGGGACCTTCTCTCCAGCGTAGCTCAGCTCCCAGATCTCCTCGATCCTTCCGTAGTATCTGTCCTTGTCGTTACGGTGTAGGATTCCATCGTTACCCGGAGTTCGATAACCATCGCTCTTCATGTCCTTGGCCTCGTGTAGAATGTGTAGCCGTTGATATCGTGACGCCTCATAGGTCATCAAGTTGTGCTCGGCGCCTGTGACAAGGCGAATATGAGTTGTTCTTCCGCAGAAGAATCCTCATGTAAAGGGTACTGACGAAGCTTACCGCTTGAACCAACGCGTGAAACATGAGTTGTGCTCTCTGAGTATATCTCCGTCCGTCCTCTGTTGGCCTTGGTCATTGTACGTCTTCTTAATAAAGGTTTTGTGCTCTACCACCCAAGGATCGACCACGTCTATGTGTTGTAGCGCGACTAGGTTTGCTCTTTCAAAGTCGGCGAGTCGACCCTCGAAGTCGACATGCATTTCGCGGCGACCCTCACGGTAACCCCATCCAGCGAGCCTGCCGAGGTGCCTGTTGACGGGCAGACCAACGGGGTTCTCGATGCCTAGATAATTCGTGCAGTAGGAGATGCACTCTTGGTCGAAAAGCCCTGGCTATGCTTCCTTCTGGACGTGACATGTTGCGAACGTATCCTTTGATGACACCATTCATCCTTTCGAACGGCATCATGCTGTGCAGGAACGTCGGCCCGAGTTGGATGATATCCTCCACTATATGGACCAGCAGATGCACCATAACGTCGAAGAATGCGGGAAGTACATCTCAAGCTCGCATAGTATCACCACGATCTCTTCCTGTAGCCTTCTGAGTTGCCTCACGCCAATCGACTTCCGAGAGATGACGTCGAAGAAGTTGCATAGGCCAAATAGCGTTTCACGGACGTGCGTGTCCATAATCCCACGGATTGCAACTGGAAGTATCTGCGTCATCAAGACGTGATACCGTGAGACTTCATCCCGCTGAACTTCGTCATTGGGTCTAGGTATCTGCTTATCTTCCCAGCGTAACCGTAAGGAAGTTTTACTCCTAGGAGGCAGGTGAAAACTGCTCGATCTCCTCGACTTAGAGTGAAGCACGGGAGGGTAGTCATTTCCGGTCTTCTTGGCTTTTTGCCTTTGCGACGACTTTACGTGTCCTGCTTCGCCTCATCATCATCATCATTAGCGTGAAGCTCCTGCACGATGCCCATTGATTTCAAGTCTGCCCTTGCTTTCGGCCCATCTTTGGTCCTCTCTGGCATGTTGAGCAGGGTACCAAGCAGACTCTCGCACACGTTCTTCGTGATATGCATGACATCAAGGCTGTGAGGCACACGGTGGATCTTCCAGTACGGTAAGTCCCAGAAAACAGACCTCGTTTTCCATACCTTCAGCAGCGGCTCTGGCGCCTTTCGCTTCTTTCCCGGCTCCGGCGCCTTTTGCTTCTTTCGGCGGTGGCAGTCTTTCCAATTTTTCAACAGCTTGTCTATTTCCTCGCCGCTCCTCGTGACATCGGGCGTCTTCGGGTTCGGTTTCACCATCGAACAGATCCTTGCGTTTCCTCCACGGGTCATCGTCGCGAAGCCACCTTCGATGTCCCATGAACACGGTTTTCGAAGACCCGGGATCTCTATCTAGCTGGCGATATGTTGTGTCATCCATGCACCTTACGCATCCGGAAAATCCGTGGACTACCTGCCTCATGAGATATCCGTGAATCGAGATAGTCGTGGCACCGTCGTGAGCGGTGCGGTTCTCATAGGGAAATATTCTTTCTGCGGCGTCCCACGTATTGGCTGGCGTTTTCCATAGCGTGTCAAGCTCCTCTTTCAGCAGCCCCAGACATGATTGATGTCGTTCCCTGGTTGTTTTGGCCCTTCAATTAGCATACTCATGTGAATGTACTTCCTCTTCATGCACAACCAGAGGGGAAGGTTGTACATCCACACAAACACAGGCCAGGTGCTACGTGTGCTTCTCTGGCTGCCAAACGGATTGACTCCATCGGTGCTCGCGCCCAAAGACGATGTTCCTTGGATCGTTCCCAAATTCCGAGTCTTGAAGTTCAACGCCGCCATCGCTCGCATCCTTAGGGTGACTCAACATCTTGTCTTTTTATCTATATCCGGATCATTTGCGTCATCTTCGCTTCTTCTCCTCCCTATCCGGCGTGCTAACGCAGGAGCTTTGCTACCTTAGGGTCAGCGAAATACCGCTGCAGACGAGGAGTGATCGGAAAGTACCACACCATTTTTCGAGGAGCTTTCTTCCTCTTCTTGTATTGAGGACGCCAAGACACCGGACATATGGTAGACTCAGCGTGCTCGTCCGATAAATGATGCAATTGTTCATGCACACATGGTATTTCACGTGCGGTAAATCGAGAGGACACACGATTTTCTTCGCCCCTCCAAACTGGTCGGGCAGTTGTTCCCCTTGGGAAGACGTTCGTGGCAGATTGACATGTTCTCGTCGTAGCTTGCGTCGGTCATTTTTTGTTTTACCTTCATCTCCAGAGCCATGAGCGTTACTTTCAAAGCGGGTATCCTCGGGCCTGCATCCTTCATACAATGGAGTAACCGTCTAACTCAAGTTGATCCATCTTGGCTTTCTCTCGGGCGGCAGCTCTGGCGTTATCCGTGCGCTTGAGAAGCAGCTCTTGAATATGAGGGTCCTGCACCCAGCCCATCGATGGTCCAGCGTCGCTCCGCCGGCATCATCATCTTCATGATCATGCCCGTCGCCCGCTCCGGCATCTTCCTCATCATCATGTCCTGCATCTTCTACATGATGATCGTACAACATCACCGTCGTGATAATCTCCTGTGGTTTCTTCGTCTTCTCGCCCGCCCGAGCCGCGGTGGTTGTCTTGCTGCCCTTCCTCATTTCTTGCCCGGCCCCCATGGAAGACTTCGTAGTCATCTTCATCACCTTGCCACCGATAGCCATCCATGAAACCACGCAAGAGCAGGTGGTCCCGCACCTGCCCGGAATCCGCCCGTAATAAGGCTCTTCAGCTTGCATCTTCGACACGGACATCTTATCTCCGTCTCGTTCTTTTGAAGCATCTCGGCCTTCGTGGACCTCAAAACCTATTCACGATGCCTTCGGTCATCGTGCGGACCATGGTCGCTGCGAGTAGAGCAAAACGATATTTTAGAACCAAACAAAAATTTGGCATGACTTTCCCTAAAAATAGGACCAAAAGAATGCTTAATGCCAAAATTCTACTTGAAACGGAAATGAATCAACATTCCGGCAAAATATTGGCAACTATCGCATTTCAAATACGGTACACCTCCAAACACAAACACATATGCAACACCACAAACATATGCAACACCACGAACATACATAGATCTAGCTAGGCCATAAAAATTGCATGTGCACATTGTTGTAGGGAGAACAACATAAATATAGCTTCCCTTACTTACCTATTAAAACAAGGTAATTTAACCACTTAATTTGAATGAATCTATGGTGGAAATGAGGTGAAAAAGAGGAGGCACCCGAGACAAGGAGGAGGTGGAGAGAATGAAGTGGGGAGAAAGTGAGTGTGGGTAGGAGAGATTGTCCAAAATATCTAGTTGCTGCCCACTTACTAATGGCGCACCAGCAAAAAAGGCGCCATTAGTAATCCAGGTTACTAATGGCGCACCTTCTGGCGGTGCGCCATTAGTAGTTTTGCAAAAAAAACTAATGGCGCACTGATCCGCAGTGCGCCATTACTAGTTTAAACTAGTAATGGCGCACGGTTGATCAGTGCGCCATTAGTAGTATTGCAAAAAAAGGAATAAAAAATATAATAAAAAAAACAACATTAGTGGCGCACATGCGGAAGGGTGCGCCATTAGTAGTTACAACTACTAATGGCGCACTTTATCTGGATGCGCCATTAGTATGTTTGGACAGGCGCACTAGTTCAAAAAAAAATTGATACTAATGGCGCACCCTTTGCCTGGTGCGCCATTAGTAGTTTCAACACTAATGGCGTATCAGCAGGTGGTGCGCCATTAGTATATACTAATGGCGCACCAACTGTCTGGTGCGCCATTAGTGTCAATCCCATCTATAGCCCTTTTTCTAGTAGTGGTAGGGAGATCAGTTCATATACACGCCTGCATGTGTTAGAAGCAAATAAGGTCCGAAAAGGCAGACAGGGGGAGAGGGTGTGGCTAGGAGGTGGTGCGAGAGGCCTACCATGTCGAGGGGGGAGGAGTGTGCGAGCATGTGATTAATGAAAAGAGGGGCGGGAGTGTGCACCTGTGTGGAATTGTATTGGACATATGGGGGCTTGGATGGTGAGAAGAGAAGAGGGAAAGTATATATGTGTTTTTTGTAGGCACACTTGGCTACAGAGGTATATCGACCGGTGTGTGCCAGAAAGAAGGAGCCGGGGGCCTACACACACCGCTGGTGGACGAACTAAAGAGAAATAATGAATGTGCCCGATGGAGGGGACGCTAAGGGTGTGTGAGGGGGCGGGCGTGTGCATGCACGATAGAAAGTTAGCGCTAGCTAGCTACAAATAGAAGAGGATCGTGAAGGTGTAAAAGACGTACAAAGATCATAATTGATTATAAAAAAGTGGATACGGATACTTGAAAGAAGATATCATAATGTAGAACATTGATTATAATTTGGGCTAATGTGTGGCTTTTGCAACTCAGGTCTAAATACTTGTCATAATGTAGGGGGCGGGGCACTATACTTTGTGTGATAAACACGGTGTATGTATGGAACATGGTTTGGATTATGAATATATAGTTAGTACATCAAATGTACTATTATTTGGAATCAACATCAAGTGTATTCAAAAAATAGAATTTGAGTTCACGTAGTACACATAGTTCATATCTATCTCTATAGTAATCATGTGGTTTGTTATTAAGGTAATACACGAATGATGGTTGAAGTTGGCAACAATCATGATTGTAGATTCTTATTGAAATAGAGAAATGAATTCAAATTTAGTTTGAATTGCAGCGGTAGTATAGACATTTGGAATGCACTAAAATGTTTGTATGAGTAGGTTACATGCATTATACAGCAAGCGAAAAAATTTAATCGGACATAACATGGATTCATACTCCCTCCCTCCATCTATATAGGGCGTAATGAGATTTTTAAGACCGCCTTTAACTATTGACAAGATTAATAGTACATTACATGCACAATGTGAAAATTATATCATTGAAAGAACCTTTCACAGACGAAGTTAACGGTGTGCTTTGTGTAAGTTGCATGTCATATATCATTGCTCTAATATTTGGTCAAAGTTAGCATCGAAAAACGCATTAGGCCCTATATAGATGGAAGAAGGAGTAGCTTTGAATAGCATTTGTATAGTAAAACGGGCAAGAATCTCTCTTTGTGTGGTGTGAATAGTTTTATTTTTTTCGTTTTCTTTTTGGTTGAGGGAAGTGCGAATTGATTTGGTACGCATAAGTACAATATTACTACACGTTAGGCTTGTCCCTAAAATTCAACCCGCGTCTTGTTATATCCCGAAAATTCAGATATCGTTCTCCCAAAACTGGCGCCTTTACAACCCGCGCCTTACTATCCCGAAATTACAATGCGCGCGAAAACTCCCTCCAGCTGCCAAATCCCGACACGCGAAAGCCCCCTTCTAACCCTGAGCCGAAAGGGCCGCTAGTTCAAATCGGTGGTGGGTACTTTTGTAACACACCCTACATTTTGGACAAGCGCGTCCCTAAGTCCTGCTTCACCCCCTCCCATCGCCCCCTTTTTGCCATTCGAAATCCTAGGCCGCCATAACCTCTCCGCTCCAGCCGCGAAAGCCCACCCTCCTCCGTCCGCCACGTCATCGCTGCCCAGCCGGAGCCTCTTCCCCGACGACGTCGTCCACCGCAATAGCTCGACGTCCCTTGTCCACCTCCTCGGATGAGGATCCGTCGTCCATCTCACCGTCCCGCCAGTTCAGCCGCCCTGTCCTCCACCTCCAAGGAGCTGCTCCGACGATCGCCTCGTCTACCGCGGCTGCTCCATCCCCACAGTGCCGCCTTAACCTGCTCCACCGGAACCGCAACATCCTCACCGACTCCTCGGACGAAGTCGAGGCCTACTCGGCGCCACCAAAGAGGTTGTACACTCATCGCATCGCACCTTCTCCTTAACTCGACCTCCCGGCGCCGACGGTGCTCCATCCCACACCCCCATGGAGCGGCTACCTTGAAGCCGGCGCCACGGGCAACATCTCCACGGCGGCTCTCCCGGCGAGGCTCCTTCGGGCGGCGGCGTCCCATACCAACCGGATCTGCTGCTGCTGCTCCGGCTCTCGCCGATCGCTCGCTTCGCCCAGCTGCTGCTCTCCCTCGCTTCGTCTGCTTTGCTTTGCTCCGATTAAGCCACACTTGATCGTGAATCGACTTTTGGGTCGATCGATTTTCAGGGTTGGGGGGCTTGGCAGAGTTAAGGAAGAACCACCCTTGGCGGGGACGGGGCTCACGGAGAGGTACCCCACTATCTATCTTAGGGTTCAGGGTGGGGGCCTAGAGGGCTTCTTTGAGGCGGCGGTGGGGAGTTGTTTTGGGGCGGCGAGGCGGCGCTGGGGCCGGCGGTTCGGCCGGTGGTGGCTGGCGGCTCAGGGGGGTGCAGGTTGAAGATGAATTGCAGGCCCTCCCTAAACTACATGTCAAGTGCCTCTCTCCTACCATTGCGTTCAGTTTCGACAGTAGCATTCAGATTCCACAGTAAATTTCAGTTTCGACAGTTAATTTCAGAGTCAACAGTTTTTACCTCATCTGTTGTAGTCAGGTGGTTTTTGGTGATGTTAATTTTACATCCATTTTACATCATCTATTGGAGATGCTATTAGAATCCCACTTGAGATTGATGATGTTTGTCTTGTGCTGCTTCAGCCTTGACGTCTTACGGCTCACCGGAGCTGATCCAACGATAGAATGATCCATCACAACAGAGCAGTGCCCTGGATGCCGTCTACAGATTCCTCAGATCTTCCTCCACACCTCCGACAGCCACCTTTGCGTCAGCTGCTTCAGCGACCAACCCAATGATGCTGAGGTCGACACGGCTACGGCAAAGAGGCTGTACACTTGTTGCATCACTTATTACTATACATTCACGTTGATCCATTAGGGCTATTTTGGTTCAACGAAAAAACATAGCAATAGGAAATTTTCCAATGGCACTCTACTATTCAATTATTCATGCATTTTGTTGAAAGGAATGAAGCAAAACATCCACCTGGACCTACTTTTCAAAATCCTATGCATGAAAACAAGACCAAGTGCATTAGTGCAGAATAAGATTCTAACTGTACACGCTTTCATATGATTTCACTTTATTTTGGCCATGTTTCTTTGCATTCCTCTGCTCTTCCAATTCCTGTAAACCAAACACCCAAGTTGACAAAAATCCTGTGTTTACAAATGCTCTCTTTACCATGTGCATTTTCCTATCCTATTCTGGTGTTTTTCCTATCCCCGCGTTTTAAGAATCATGCAAGCCAAATGAGCCCTTACAGAATTACTTGATTCTGTGCGTGTCGAAGGGAACTTTGTGTGGTTTGTCCTGCTCCTGCCGCGACGTCGTCCACCTCACCTGAGCTGCTCCATCGACAGAAGCATCCACCAAACCAGACATCAAGACTCCTGACCATATTTCGCCGCCTCGGATCTCCTTTCCTGCCGCCGGCACCCACCGCAACGGCATCACCATCATCGACTTAGCAGATGAACCTGAGGAGTACACGGGTCCACAAGAGAGGTCGCACTCTTTTGTTTCTGCTTATGTTATGCATTGCTTAAACTTACATGCTACTTTATCATCCTGTTCAGCTCTTGGACTCCCAAGTCAGGTCCAAACTAATGTTAAAACTTGATTTCTAAATTAGTTGTGGGGCACATATCGAGGCAGCAATGAATAGTATGTCTGTCTAATATCTGGTTTACGTAGGGTATTCCTATGTTGTTCATCTTGGGTGGGAAACAAATAGTAAAGCAATCATCATCAGTCTTTTTATTAATTTAAAGCAATCATCAGCCTGCTATCATTATTTTTGGATACATCCACTGGTTGTTACCATCACTCTAAATTTCTGCATGCTCTCCTTACATAATCTCACCATATTTTTTTCGTATGCATGTCAGATATTGTACACAGTCATGCTGAACATGTAGAGAAAAGGAGAAGAGTTTTGCGCGGCAATACAATGTCATGCAGACATCGCTCCATGGTGGATTCAATGGCAAACCCTCCCCACCCCTCTCCAGATTGTAATCCAGAGGAATATATCTGTTTTGAGGCGGATTCAGACGCCGCTGACCACTCCTATTTACCCCCAAGGTGTTTGCTCTACCTTGGCATGATGATGTTAGTCATATCATGCATATGTTGCCTTGCAGTGCCTACTTTTGACATCATATATGTCATTTGCTTAGTTTAGACATGTTCTGTAATGCCACCTGTTTAGTTTCTATATCATATATGGGAATTATGCAGTCTCATGTCTTTTAGCCAGCCATAATATATGTGAAATTTGCAATGCCATCCTGTTTAACTAGGCATCATATATTTGAATGATATCTTGCCCATCCTTTTCTTCATTACATTTCCATTTGTCGACAATGTTTGTACATTAAACTACTCTTCCTCTGAATCAGCCATTTGGGTGGGAGATGGAAAAATCTGGAGTGAAAACAAGGCCTTCAGAGCAGGCAGTGCTACATGTCGAAGCAGATCTCTTGTTGGGTCCCGATAGCTCCTCAAAGATGGATTCAGAGACAAATGACCAGTCCTATTCCCCCTTTGAGGTGTATGTCTAACTTGGCACGGTTATACTGCTCATATCATGCAGACGGTGTCTTGCATTGCATAGTTTAGACATCATATACACAATATTCAACACCATGTTCTTAGTTCAGACATCATATCGAATGCCCTCTCGCTTAGCATATAAATCACATATGTGAATTAAATGATGCGATCTTGATTACTTAGATAACATGTAGGTGAATTATGTCATGCGATCTGTTTAGTTATTCATCATATCTTTGAATTATGGTATGCTATGCTATCCAGTTTAGATAGACATCATATATGTGAAATTATGTCATGCTATCCGTTTTAGTTAAACAATATACATGTCAACTATTGCATGCCCTCTTTTTTCCACACTATCTATTGCATCTGTCTCTTATACAATGCATGTACATTCAACTATGTTTCCTGTTTATCAGCCATTTGAATTGGAGCGGGTGATGCCAGTATCTAGCGGAATAAAAACACGGTCTTCAAATAAAACAGTGCTACCTCTTGGTGGAGATAGCACCCGGTTGTACATGCACAAGAACCAGCCCTACCACACATAACCCAAACTCTCGCAGATTGTACCCCTCATGCGATGGACGTGAGAACCAGCTTCACCCAATCTAACCCCAACCCCACCGATAGTAACCCAGTTCCTGTTGACACAACACCATCTCCACCACAGAGCTCCCAAACAAGAGCAGTTAGTAAGGCAGCTCCGATTGCCCAAAGGGCCAAGATTATCACGGTGAACCCCAACTCCACCAGTTAGTACGCCTATTCCTGTGGAGGAAGCACAACCAGCTAGTCGTAGTTTAGCATCTATCGCATTTGATGTTGTTAAATCGTATGTGTGTATCTTCCCATCTTGGAAATATTGTAATGAAGATGAAGGAAAATGCCAGTTGCAGGTGTTTGTCCAGGAGTTATGTGTAAGTAATGCTATTCATGGCAATTACTTTGCTTCGTCCCATACATCCTACCTCCATGATGGTTATAATACATCAAATTTTCCCATTTTTCTCTATAGAGAAGGACAGATTTGGAAACTCATGAGGTAACCTGTGCTAATACCTCTGCTATCTTCAAGAATGCTTGGTGGCAGTATCGGAATTACTCAAGAAAACGTAGATTTCACCAAAGCACGTAAACTCATCAAATTCCTTACGTTCTCCTCGAGACACATTTATCGGACGATGATCGGAACGCCTTTGTTCTCTTGGTCCCGAACCAAGAATGTGGTAAGGTCTATGAGCTCATTTTCTATTTTTAAGTATTATATTCTTGGTCTTACTGTACTCTGTTCATGTAGAACAAGTGCCTAAACCTGAAGAACAACTGTTCTAATTTAAGATTCCATTGCTATGATAGTTCAAAAAAGCGCTAGGCGTTAATTGTGTGTTTTGCCACCGCCTTGCGCTTTACTGACCAAAGCGCATGCTTATGCGCAGTTATGCACAGATTAAGCATAGTTATGCGCAATGCATTTTGCCAACGCCTAGAGCCTAGGCGCGCTTAATCGCTCGCTTAGGCGCTCCTTTTTTAACTATGATTGCTTTGCTCTTGTATCACTGTATTTACTGATACAAACTTTTTTTAAATTGAAGGATCCAATCGAAACTCCAATGGCACAGCAGGTATGTTCACGCATGTTTCTTTAACAGGTTTGCTCTTATCAATAGCTCTTTTGATTTCAATTTCAATTGTGTATATGATTGACTTTCATATCATGCACATTACTAGCATCACAGCAGATCCAATAGTGTTGTTGTACATGTAGACCCGTGGTACCCATCTGAAATCTTGTTGTGCCGTGTAGTTTCCCACGCTTTGTATTCTTTCACTGCTTCTTTGTCTTGAACTGATATGATTTGAACCGTGTCTCTATTTTGATTTGGCAAGACAATGCGGTGACCATAGGACATAGATATATGTTTGTTTGATGCTTTTATTATGTACTAGTACTTGGCAATAGAAGACTTGGTAGTTTAATCCTGTCCACCTTACTAATGAACTGGTTCATCGAAATGAGTTTCATATACTAGTACATGCTAAACTTGTTATGTGTCTGCTTGTTTCTTCTTTTAGAATGCTGATAGAATATTGGGAAAGAGTGCCTTATTAAGCAATGGTAAAGGAAGTAATGCAGATAAGGTTCAGGATAGTGACACATCCTTGTTGGTCTCCAACAAAGCTGATAAAACAGCTAAGGAAGAATATCTTGAAGACAGCGAGACAACCCCAAAGTCCTGTCTTGGTTTAGTGTTCGAGTTATTGGCCACTACCGCTTGCACAAGCTACTCAAACTCACTGTCTGAATCAGTTCGGTTTCTTGAGTGTCAACTACAAGCTGAAAGACATCGATCAGCTGTGCTACGACAAGAAGCGGAAGGACTGCGGAAGTCCCTGGAGCATTCAGATGCATACTTTCTGGTGCAATAGCAAGCGTTGGAGGATTTTTGCACCAAACAGGACAAAGCTAATCAGCTTGCTAAGCTTATTGGCAGCATGGTGGATACCCAGGATAACGTTTCTTGAGCTCTTCTGAAGTTGTTTCAGTTATGCTCTTGTTTTGTCGCGTTTATTTGCACCTTGGTGGCCAATTTTGCCGATGTATGTAATATGCTGCTTTGTTCCCTATATTTGCACCGGTGGCGAACTTTGATGCCAGTGGATGTAATATGTGTAATAACGGTAATAGGCTAGCCTTAATTGCTTGCTTATTTATTTCCTTATTGTCTTGTTTAGTTGTTTGCTTGTAGTCACTGCGGTTCTTTTACATGTTTTTCTAGTGGCCGCAATAGCCTATTTTTGGTAACTAGGCCAAAATAATCATGCCAACACACGGACTATTGTAACCATGGGCCTCCTGCAGGCCGTATGATCCATGGGCCTTCGTCCGGCCGTAGGATCCATTGGCCTTCTATATGGGTTGTAGGATCCATCGGCCTTCTATACGGGCCTTAGGGTCCATGGGCCTTCTACGGGGCGTAGGGTCCATGGGCCTTCTACGGGCCGTACGACCCATGGGACTTCTACGGGTCGTAGATCCATGGGCCTCATACGGGTCGTAGATCCAAAGGGCCTTCTACGTGGCGTATCATCATTTCGCCAATCATGGGCCGTACAATTCGTGGACCATAACGGGCCGTTAATAGGCCGTGTTGATAACTCTATGAAAACAGCCCAACGGGTTTTTTGACATGAAAACGGCCCAACGTATTAACGGTCGACAAGAACGGGCCGATCAGAACGACGGGCTGAATTTGGCCCACAAGCGTAAAAATGATGCGAATAACAGCCGTATGTAGAATCTTGCAAATGAGCCCAAGAATCAATGGGCCTGAGAAGGCCGAAAGATAACTTGGCTGGAAACGCCCAATAGAATAACGGGCCATTAATGGGTATAAAGTGATACCTTTGTTCATTACGGGCCAGTTTCACCACGGGCCGTTAATGGGCCAAGAGTTACAAAGGGCCTCATATGGGCCGAAAGAAGTCATGGGTCACACATGGGCCGGAAGTTAAAACGGGTTGGAATCACATTGGACGACCCAAATGACGCTACTGGTCCTAATTCGGATAGGGTGTAACGGGCCCTGGGTTAGCGGGCTGTAGATGGGCTATATGCGAACAGGCCGTTAACATGCTTTCCGTGGGCCGGCCCGCCACCTTTTGACCAAGTCAAACGGGCCGGCCTTTTCACAGGAATGGGCCTCTGTTGGGCCGTGCCACGTGTCACCGTATCATAGGCGCCTTCGGTCCAATGAGCGGATGACATCTGTCCCAACGGTGAGCCAACACGTGTTTCCTCCAGCCAATGATGATTTTACACGTGGAAAATCCCCATCGGTCGGGGCTGTTAACGGGTTATCGGATCCAAAACCCGACCCGATAGCTTAACGGCGTTCCGTTACGGTGGATGCCATGTGTCGGTCACCCTTGACGAAAGCACTTACGTGACGCGATTTATCGTCATGGAAGTGGACACTTCCGTGATGATAATTTTGGTAATGTCATGGAACACTTCTCTGACGACAGGTATGACTATCTTGATTATGTCATAAATTTGTCATGGATGTACATGCATGACAAAAAACGCGACCTACTGTGACAAACACGTATCATCACGGAAGTGTATTTTTTTGTAGTGTATAGATTGCAATCCTTCATGTCCTATTATTCTTAGTAGACCTTTCCTTAGAACGATTGGTGCAATTATTGATATGAAGGAAGGGAATATTAGATTTCAATTTCTATTAAAGAAAGGCATGGAACACTTCCCTAGGAAGAAAATAAAATTACCATATGAATCTATCATGAGAGCCACTTGTGGATTGCCTACCAAAGATGGCAATACCTAGATCTATCCTTGCTTTTTGCCTAGCTAGGGGCGTTAAACGATAGCGCTTGTTGGGAGGCAACCCAATTTTATTTCTAGTTTTTTTGCTTTTGCTTCTGTTTAGGAATAAGTATTTGATATAGCCTCTGGTTAGATGTGTTTTTATGTTTTAGTTAGTGTTTGTGCCAAGTTAAACCTATAGGATCTTCTTGGATGATAGTTATTTGATCTTGCTGTAATTTTCAGAAACTTTCTGTTCACGAAAACTATTGTTAAAAATCACCAGAACGTGATAAAATACTGATTCCAATTGCTGCTGATCAATAAGAAAATTTCCTAGGTCCTTCTATTTTGGCTGATATTTTGGCGTTCCAGAAGTTTGCGTTAGTTACAGATTACTACAGACTGTTCTGTTTTTGACAGATTCTGTTTTTCGTGTGTTGTTTGCTCATTTTGATGAATCTATGGCTAGTAAAATAGTTAATAAACCATAGATAAGTTGGAATACATTAGGTTTAACACCAATAAAAATAAATAATGAGTTCATTACAGTACCTTGAAGTGGTATTTTGTTTTCTTTCGCTAACGGAGCTCACGAGATTTCTGTTGAGTTTTGTGTTGTGAAGTTTTCAAGTTTTGGGTGAAAGATTTTGATGGATTATGGAACAAGGAGTGGCAAGAGCCTAAGCTTGGGGATGCAAATGGCACCCCCAAGATAATCTAAGGATACTAAAAAGCCTAAGCTTGGGGATGCCCCGGAAGGCATCCCCTCTTTTCTCTACTTCCATCGGTAACTTTACTTGGAGCAATAGTTTTATTCACCACATGATATGTGTTTTGCTTGGAGCGTCTTGTATGATTTGAGTCTTTGCTTTTTAGTTTACCACAATCATACTTGCTGTACACACCTTTTGATAGAGCCATACGTGATTTGGAATTTGTTATAATACTCTATGTGCTTCGTTTATATCTTTTGAGTTATATAGTTTTGCTCTAGTGCTTCACTTATATCTTTTAGAGCACGGTGGTGGATTTGTTTTATAGAAACTATTGATCTCTCATGCTTCACTTAGATTATTTTGTGAGTCTTAAATAGCATGGTAATTTGCTTAAATAATCTTAATATGCTTGGTATTCAAGAATAGTAAAAACTTTCTTATGAGTGTGTTGAATACTATGAGAAGTTTGATGCTTGATAATTGTTTTGAGATATAAAGATGGTGACATTAGAGTCATGCTAGTCGAGTAGTTGTGAATTTGAGAAATACTTGTGTTAAAGTTTGTGATTCCTGTAGCATGCACGTATGGTGAACCGTTATGTGATGAAGTCGGAGCATGATTTATTTATTGATTGTCTTCCTTATGAGTGGCGGTCGGGGATGAGTGATGGTCTTTTCCTACCAATCTATCCCCCTAGGAGCATGCGCATAATACTTTGCTTTGATAACTGTAGACTTTTGCAATAAGTATATGAGTTCTTTATGACTAATGTTGAGTCCATGGATTATACACACTTTCTTCCTTCCACCATTGCTAGCCTCTCTAATACCACGCACCTTTCGCCGGTATCATACACCCACCATCACTAGTGCAGAACCGGGCAATAGCACCGGTTCGTAAGGCCCTTTAGTGCCGAATCCACAACCGACACTAAAGTGTGGTCACTAAAGCCCCCCCCCCTTTAGTACCGGTTCAGCACGAACCGGTGCTAAAGGCCAACCACGTGGCACGAGGCAGCTCCGGGGGCCGGGAGCCCTTTAGTACCGGTTGGTAACACCAACCGGTACTAAATGTTTGTGGGTTTTGTTTTATTTTTTATTTTTCAATTAAATTTGTGTTATCAATTTAATTTAGGATTGTTTTACGTTATAGTGAGTTGTAATGGTCATCATAATCATCATCATCATCATCATCGCATATTCATAAATAAATAAACTTTAGCTAGCTAAAAATCATCATAGTCGTCATTAGTTTCCACTATTTAATCATCATAGTCATTACCGCTAGCTATCTAATCACCAACATAATCATCGAGTTCACTTTGTAACAGAAGCAAAGATATCATCGAGTTCAACATATCATCACCAACATCGAAGTTCAGGACAATACGGACATGCATGAGAGAGGACAAGTACTAATTAATTAAGAGCATGAACTAGCTACTCTTGCTGCTCCCTCTCAGGTAGAATAGCATAGAACATGTATAGCTCTCCTGATTCATCATCTTTGGAGCATGTAGATGAATCTGTCTCCTAATCTTGGGTTGCGCTTCTCCTTGCTGCCCCTAGTACTTCTCTGCGATCGTTTACAATTTTGCTCCAATCTTTCACTATTAAGCATTCTTCGCTTTCGAAATCCTGAATGCAATCATGTGTAATGTAGGAAATCTTGGTCGTAAGCTAACCATTGACATGCGACCTTTTGTCTCGATCCACTGAGGCACAACTGTCATCGGAAGTCTCTGTTGATGAAAGAACATCGTATAGTAATTAATATACTAAGCAATGAAAGTTTAGCTTCAAAAATAATGTATGCAAAAGATGCACTAATTAAGGACAAATAGTTAAAATCTTACCATCTTTCGATTATAGATGTGACCGTAGTTCAATACGATCACCATTGGTCGACGCGTTTGAGTACTAACATTTCTAAGTTCAGGAAAAAAATTTGTCTTGACAGTATTAAGATCCTCAAGCCATGAAACATAATGACTTATCTCCTCGCAGTTTAGTTGAGCCACCAACCGGTACTAAAGGCCAACTTTGGCCAGGCCAAGAGGCGGGAAGAGCAGGCCTTTAGTACCGGTTGGTGGCTCCAACCGGTACTAAAGGGTGGTCTTTAGTACCTGTTGGTGGCTCCAACCGGTAATAAAGGCCTCGTGCTGCCACCCCAAAGTTTAGTCCCACCTCGCCGGGCGAAGGGCAGCCGCACTGGTTTATAAACCCAGCCGCGGCTACCCCTTGAACTCCTCTATATAGCAGGCTTGTGGGCCTAAACTCTGCTGCCCTCTGTGAGTCTCTTGGGCCTTTAAGGCCTGTAATTACACACTGTGGCCTATCAGGCCACAGGCGATGCCCCAATTTTTTATAGTTTTTTCTTTTCTGCTTTATTTTCTTCTATTTATTTCTGCGTAATTTTTGTATAGTTTTTTCTTTTCTGTTATATTTATTTTCTTCTATTTATTTGTGAGCAGTTTTTCATCTAGTTTGCCAAAATTCAACATTTTGAGTTCATTTTGTAGTGATTTTCAATTTCACGGTCATATTGTAAACGATTGAAAAATAGCAAATATAATTTTTTTTCTGCTTTATTTTTTCTTCTATTTATTTCTGAGTAGTTTTTCTTTTCTGCTATATTTATTTTCTTCTATTTATTTCTGAGTAGTTTTTTATATAGTTTTTTCTTTTCAGCTATAGTTTTTCTTCTTTTCTGCTATTTTTCTTTTCCATAAAACTTGATGGTCAAAGTCTGGAGTTATAACTTAAAAAAGAAATGTCGACGTGCAATTAGTTTTTCCATAATGAAGAAGTCCGGAGTTGTAATAAGTTATTAAAAATAAAAAGAGATGCAATGCTCGTTAATTTGCTTCAAGCCTTTCGAATAGTGTAAACTGCACTGCGCATAGCTCCGTGCGATCTACCGTATTCCTGAAGGCTTGAAGCTAAGCAACGTGAGCATTGAGCCTCTTCTTCATCGTCTCTGCACTCAGGGCTTATAAACCACTCCTAGTCCCTCTCACTTCGCGAGGTGGGACTAAAAAACATCTTACGTCTGGTTCATCCATGAACCGGTACTAAAGGTGCTCGTGGGGCCCCAGCCTTACCTGACACAACCTCATTAGTACCAGTTTGTGGCACGAACCGGTGCTAAAGGTTCGCCACGAACCGGTACTAAAGATCTCCTCCGCCTAGCAGTTGGAACCCGGTACTAAAGAGCTCCTCCCGCCTAGCAGTTGGAACCGGTACTTAAGAGCCTCCCGCCTAGCAGTTGAATGGTGCATACTGAATGCACAAAAAGTCTGGACTTGTAATAAGTTTAAAAAATGAAATGCCTTTGTAACAGATGAGTTTAATTTCGTCATAAACCCGAATACTTCGAAAGAGATTGTCCAGTTTGTAAACGAAGTGCATCAAGTTTTTGCCGTAACCCTCTCTACTTTTTTGAACATGATATGTGGGTAAAATGATGATACCATGCCAAGTTTCAACTTTTTCAGAGTTCATTTGTAGTGCTTTTCAATTTCCAGGTCATTTAGTTCTCAAAACAAATCATTAAATGCATGAAAAATAGCAAATGAAGGCATAAACGGTTGAAAGTTGATGGCGTCGCTTTGAATGGTGCATACTTAGCATAAAAAATATAAGAGCATTTAGATCATGATCTTATATTTCTTTCTGATCTAAATTGTCAATATGATCTTATAACATCAAAAATACTTTGATCATCAATGATCTTTGTGTGTACAATCTGAATTGTCAATATGAGTCATCAACGATTTATAAACCGATGAAGACTCATATTGCGCCTAAATTCTACACATAGAGTTCAATGAAGACCAAGTGCTTGTGATAGTTTGAGAAATAACATATTTAAGGTGGTAAAAGGCTTGTTAGGGGAGCGAGGTGGGACTAAAACAGCTTGCCATAACCTCATTAGTACCGGTTCGTGGGTAATGCGAACCGCACTAAATGGTTATGGTGGGGCCATAGCCTAACCGCAGGCTGACACAGCCTCTTTAGTACTGGTTCGTGGCATGAACTGGTACTAAAGGTTCGCCACGAACCGGTGCTATTGATCGCCGCCACGAACCGGCACTAGTGTACATTAGTGTCGGCTGAAATTCAAACCGGCACTATTGTGCTTCACGTTTGACCCTTTTTCTACTAGTGCATATACCTTCCTCAAAACAGCCACCATACCTACCTATCATGGCATTTCCATAGCCATTCCGAGATATATTGCCATGCAACTTTCCACCGTGTCATTTATTATGACACGCTCCATCATTGTCATATTGCTTAGCATGATCATGTAGTTGACATCGTATTTGTGGCAAAGCCACTATTCATAATTCTTTCATACATGTCACTCTTGATTCATTGCATATCCCGGTACACCGCCGGAGGCATTCATATAGAGTCATATTTTGTTCTAAGTATCGAGTTGTAATTGCTAAGTTGTAAGAAAATAAAAGTGTGATGATCTTCATTTTTAGAGCATTGTCCCAAGTGAGGAAAGGATGATGGAGACTAGCTATGATTCCCCCACAAGTCGGGATGAGCCTCCGGACAAAAAATAAAAAAAAGAGAAAAGAGGCCATAAAAAAGAGAGAAGGCCGAAATAAAAAAAGAGAGAAAAAGAGAGAAGGGACAATGTTACTATCCTTTTACCACATTTGTGCTTCAAAGTAGCAACATGATCTTCATGATAGAGAGTCTCTCATTTTGTCACTTTCATATACTAGTGGGAATTTTTCATTATAGAACTTAGCTTGTATATTCCAATGATGGACTTCCTCAAAATGCCCTAGGTCTTCGTGAGCAAGCGAGTTGGATGCACACCCACTTAGTTTCTTTTGTTGAGCTTTCATATGCTTATAGCTCTAGTGCATCCATTGCATGGCAATCCCTACTCACTCACATTGATATCTATTGATGGGCATCTCCATGGCCCGTTGATACGCCTAGTTGATGTGAGACTATCTTCTCCCTTTTTGTCTTCTCCACAACCACCATTCTATTCCACATATAGTGCTATATCCATGGCTCACGCTAATGTATTGCGTGAAGATTGAAAAAGTTTGAGAATGTCAAAAGTATGAAACAATTGCTTGGCTTGTCATCGGGGTTGTGCATGATTTAAATACTTTGTGTGGTGAAGATAGAGCATAGCCAGACTATATGATTTTGTAGGGATAACTTTCTCTGGCCATGTTTTTGAGACGACATGATTGCTTTGTTAGTATGCTTGAAGTATTATAATTTTTATGTCAATATTAAACTTTTGTCTTGAATCTTTCAGATCTGAATATTCATACCACAATTAAGAAGAATTACATTAAAATTATGCCAAGTAGCACTTCGCATCAAAAATTATCTTTTTTATCATTTACCTACTCAAGGACGAGCAGGAATTAAGCTTGGGGATGCTTGATACGTCTCCAAGGTATCTATAATTTTTTATTGCTCCATGTTATATTATCTACTGTTTTGGACATTATTGGGCTTTACTATCCACTTTTATATTATTTTTGAGACTAACCTATTAACCGAAGGCCCAGCCCAGAATTGCTGTTTTTTTTTGCCTATTTCAGAGTTTCACAGAAAAGGAATATCAAACGGAGTCCAAACGGAATGAAACCTTCGGGAACGTGATTTTTAGGAAGATTATGATCCGGGAGACTTGGACCCTACGTCAAGAAACAAAAGAGGAAGCCATGAGGTAGGGGGGCCCCCTGTTGCTCCACCAACATACTCCTTCCTCCTATATATACCTACGTACCCCAAACGATCAGATACGGAGCCAAAAACCTAATTCCACCACCGCAACCTTCTGTACCCACGGGATCCCATCTTGGGGTCTGTTCCGGAGCTCCGCCGGAGGGGGCATCCATCACGGAGGGCTTCTACGTCAACTCCATAGCCTCTCCGATGAAGTGTGAGTAGTTTACTTTAGACCTTCGGGTCCATAGTTAGTAGCTAGATGGCTTCTTCTCTCTTTTTGGATCTCAATACAATGTTCTCCCCCTCTCTCGCGGAGATCTATTCGATGTAATCTTCTTTTTGCGGTGTGTTTGTCGAGATCGATGAATTGTGGGTTTATGATCAAGATTATCTATGAACAATATTTGAATCTTCTCTGAATTCTTTTATGTATGATTGGTTATCTTTGCAAGTCTCTTGAATTATCAGTTTGGTTTGGCCTACTAGATTGATCTTTCTTGCAATGGGAGAAGTGCTTAGCTTTGGGTTCAATCTTGCGGTGTCCTTTCCCGATGTGATGGGGGCAGCAAGGCATGTATTGTATTGTTGCCATCGAGGATAACAAGATGGGGTTTTTATCATATTGCATTAATTTATCCCTCTACGTCATGTCATCTTGCTTAAGGCGTTACTCTGTTTTCGTGAACTTAATACTCTAGATACATGTTGGATAGCGGTCGATGAGTGGAGTAATAGTACTAGATGCAGGCAGGAGTCGGTCTACTTGTCTCGGACGTGATGCCTTTATACATGATCATACCTAGATATTCTCATAACTATGCTCAATTCTGTCAATTGCTCAACAGTAATTCGTTCACCCACCGTAAAATACTTATGCTCTTGAGAGAAGCCACTAGTGAAACCTATGGCTCCCGGGTCTATCTTCATCATATTAATCTTCCAACACTTAGTTATTTCCTTTGCTTTTTACTTTGCTTTTATTTTACTTTGCTTCTTTATCACAAAAATACCAAAAATATTATCCTATCATATCTATCAGATGTCACTCTCGTAAGTGACCGTGAATGGATTGACAACCCCTTATCGCGTTGGTTGTGAGGAGTTTTTTTTTTGTGTAGGTACGAGGGACTCGCGCGTAGCCTCCTACTGGATGGATACCTTGGTTCTCAAAAACTGATGGAAATACTTACGCTACTTTGCTGCATCACCCTTTCCTCTTCAAGGAAATCCAACGCAGTGCTCAAGAGGTAGCAAAGAAGTTTTCTGGCGCCGTTGACGGGGAGTCTACGCAAAAGTCAACATACCAAGTACCCATCACAAATCTCTTACCTCTAGCAAGTGATCAGGGCACTCAGCCTCCTTCTCCGGCGCGTGGCGGCACTCCACCTCCTTCTCCGCCTGCGCCGGCGCGCCCGAGCAGCCAGCGTCCTACTTCTCCGCCTCGTCACCAAGGGTGGAAGAGACCCGCCGCCGCTCCGGCTGCTCCAGCGCGTCGTGGTCCTTCTCCTCCGCCTCGTAAGCAAGGAAAGAAGACAGCCGCAGCCGCTCCGTCTGCTCCCGCGTCTAGCAGTACAGCCAGCACGTCTAGCAGTACAGTACAACCAAGCGTCTAGAGAAGTTACCATAGGAGATGACCGTGGAGGAGAACAAGAAGATCGTGGAAGCCAAAGTGAGGGACTACTTTCAAGGGGTGAAAGCAAAGAAACATCCACTTCCGAAGGAGAATATAGATCCGGTGAAAGCAAAGCGCACTATCGATGCCCTGAAGCGAGCACCACATTCTCCGCCGCAATCCAACTATGATCGCATTATTGAAAGGTCATATATCGAAGCGGAGCGATCGAAGAGTACTATCAGTGATCAAAGGTTAGCAGAACGATGAGCTGGGAAAAAAATTGCCCAGCTCGGCGAACAAGCGAACCAATTGTGCCCCCGGCTCAAGGTGTCTAGTGATAGCGTCGCTAATCATCCGGAGATTTTGCCCAATACCAATCTTGGAGATTACCTGCCCGACGATGTACATTATGATTTCTTGGAGTTGGACGAACACAAATACCATTACGTGAAGCCTCTCGTCAAAGATGAAAGATCTCTAACAACGATGATGCGAAGATTCCATGATTGGTACATGAAAACCTGGAGAGAGTCTGGGGGAGGAATACTTTGACACTAAGAGTTAAAGAGGAGGATGATCTCGTTGGAATTGAACTGTTGTCTGTTCCATTTGAGGAGTTCTTCCAGTTTTTCAATCAAAAGGCCCTCGATAAATTAACGTCCACTTGCTACTGTCTGTAAGTACTACTTTTGTCATTAAGTCTCTATATATAGGTCAGCTCTTTCATTGCATGTATATATAATTATCCTCACTATATTATGCAGATTGAAGATCGCCGAATTGAAGAAAAGACAAATCGGTGATATTGGGTTCATTAACACAAATCTCATAGATGCATATACGGTTGAATTTCATGCCAAATATACCGAGGCCAACTTGCTACGATCGTTGGTATTAAATCAAAACAAAGCTATAATACTCTTTCCCTACAACTTCAAGTGAGTGTTACTATCTTGTGCATATTCGGTTTCCCTTATTAGTCGAGGTTATAGTAATGTAATTGATGAGTTATGCATGCGTGCGCAGGTTCCACTATATTCTCCTAGAGATTAAGCTTGAGCAGGGACTAGTAACCGTCTTAGACTCGAGACGAAAAGATCCCCAGGAGTATGCGGACATGACTGAAATGCTCGAGAAGTAAGTTAAATCGATCATTATCGCACCATATCAGCAACTTTGTTCATTTCCTGATATCAAGTAATTGTTTTCTTTGTCTGGCAGGGTTTGGAAAAAATTCACGTCAAAAGTTCCGGGACTGCCGAGGAAGCTGCAATTTACACACCCAAAAGTAAGTACTACTAGCTAGTTCCGCGCATCTCCTAGTAATTCAAGCGCTAGTTTCATCAATACCATTTAGCATTCTTGCTTATCAGTTTCATTGACCTCTATTTCTTGTAAAGTGGTTGTGGCAGGAAGCCGAGAATAATTACTGTGGATACTACGTTTGCGAGTCCATCCGCCACACGACCTGTGAGCGGGGCTACTCTAACAAACAATATGAAGTGCGTAAGCAATAATATTCACAATTTTATTTTATTACCATCATTTGTGTTGGGTTTCATTCATTCATATATATGTATTGACCCCCTTCTTCAAATTAGATGTTTCGGATGCGGGATGAACTCCTAGCACCAGATCGCATGCGAGCAAATCAAGAGGAATTGGCGGCATTCTTTCTTGACCACGTGATCGACAAAGACGGAGAATACCATGCGGACCCTGAGTTCATATATAATTAGGGGATTATATTGTAAGAGATCTTATATTGTATATATGTAGCCAGTAGCGTCAGATAGATATACGAAAACTTGTTGTTCGACCAATCTCTCGGAGAAGGAGAGGTCGATATCACTTCTCTCTGTATTCATATGTTCATGACGATCTTCTATTCCCTTCATTTGCTTACTAGCTAGCGTGTCGAGTCCTCTCTATATGTATAGTACGTTGCATCGACCAAGCACGGAGATAAGAGAGGACACTTCTCTCTATTAATTAGCTAGCTAACACAATATATGAAACACCTAAATTAACCCCCCAAAACCCCTAAACCACCCCCTTTCAAAAAAAAACCTCAGCTCCTGCCAGCTGCTGACGCGTGGATGCCTTTTGGTCCCGGTTGGTGCTACCAACCAGGACTAATGGCCCTCCAGCCTGGGCTCGCCGCAGCGGCCATGTGGAGGCCCATCTGTCCCGGTTGGTGTAAGAACCGGGACTAAAGGTATAGGGCTTTAGTACCGACCCTTTAGTCCCGGTTCCCCAACCGGAACAAATGGGCCTTACGAACCGGGACAAAAGGCCCTTTTTCTACTAGTGCAATTTAGTCCCGTGTGAAGTATCATGACAAAATACCAGAAAATATATCCGTGATGAAGAAAATTTAGTCCAATCTATGATCCATCAAAATAGGTTTTTCATACATAGAATTTTTTGGTCTTTTTTTTACTGAGAATACATTACCTGTCATTTTTTCATGAAACTTCGCACGACAGTAGATTGGACACCCAAGTTTGATATCGCAAAATTACAAGTTTTTTGAATTTTCTTGATTTTTTAAATAAATATAGTGGGTTGGAGCACCCGAATGCTCCAAATCCTCTTCCTTCACGCGCATCACCATTCTAAGGCTAGCTTGTCCGGGCTGGAAGGTTGCATGGTTGCTCACGGAAACCTGCACGGTTGTGCGAAAATGGCTCAGCAATGATACATTGAAGCCTCTTCGAGCCGGTGCATGGCCAAATGAAACAGGTGTGCGGTGCTCAAGCGTGCACTGGAATTCTCCGGCAGGAACGCAGTGACATGACATGCTGATATTACAGGCCGTCTGATCCCATTTATTAACCTTGTCTCTCTTCAACCTTTCGATCACGCCCCACAACACAAGAAGCACACCCATGATAACACATACAGAGAGGATACCCCACGGCTTCAATGGCGCTCCCAGCGACTAATGATAAGCGGCAGTTCACCATGCGTGCCATAGTGGACACTCATCGAAGATTCACGGACACGACCCGATCTGGGTGGAGAACTCCATCCACACTATGGAGCAATTGCTTGCCGAGGACAAGTGCAAAGTGGTCGACTTTGACCTCGAGTACACCAGCCGTCGTGCTGGTTATAATCAGAAGGTCGTCGTCGCCCAGATGTGCATGCGTCATCACGTCCTCGTCTACCACTACTGCCTGGCTACAAGGCCTTGCGAATGTTTCACCAGTTTTATCGACAACCCTGACTACAGTTTCGCTATGGTGGGCACCAGCAATGATGTAAAGGTGCTAAGACTTTGACTGTCTCCTGCCAGAAGTTTGTCGACATCCAGGGACAGTACATGATCTGGGGCAGCAGGAAGGAGGATCTCCCTGGTTGACCTCGCCGAGACCACCATCGACCCCAACTACAGAGACATGAAGGATGCCTGCAACAAGAACATGCTTGCCTGAAACTTGCCCTGGATGGAGAAACTTGATGAAAATCACATCGAGTACGCGGCCAAGGAGGCGTACACAACCTACAGATGTACATGTGAACCGTTGACATGAAGAAGTGCCTCCTTACCCAAGCCGGCGAGGGATCCAGCCAGAAGCAGAGCAATGGCAAGCGTGACAAGAAGAGGTAGATTATTTGATGTTCGTTTCCCCCTAGCTTATTATGCATGTAATTCTTTATTGAGGTGTGCAAATGTTATGTGTAGCCAATTATGTAATTGGATGTTTAATTTGATTATGCAATCATGTTATTTTATGTATATATGTTCTTATGTAGATAGAGCATAGATGATGTGCAGACAAAGCAAATCACATCCCAAACGATTAACTAAGGAACACGTCGGCGATGATTTGAACAATCGCAGACAATTGTTCACTAGCAACCGTTTACCCACAACACAAATAGCTTATTAGTAGAAATCATTTGTTTTATTATCGATCTTATTTGGGGAACGCAGTAATTTCAAAAAAATCCTACGATCATGCAAGATCTATCTAGGTGATGCATAGCAACGAGCGGGGAGAGTGTGTCCACGTACCCTCGTAGACCAAAAGCGGAAGCGTTTAGTAACGCAGTTGATGTAGTCGAACGTCTTCGCGATCCAACCGATCCAAGTACCGAACGCACGACACCTCCGCGATCTGCACACATTCAGCTCGGTGACATCCCTCGAACTCATGATCCAGTTGAGGCCGAGGGAGGGTTTGATCAGCACGATGACGTGGTGATGGTGAATTTACCGGCGCAGGGCTTTGCCTAAGCACTACGACGATATGACCGAGGTGTTGAACTGTGGAGGAGGGCCCTACGGGTTCGAGAACTATGTAGACATGACCATGACACATCTCCGGTCAATAACCAATAGCGGACCTTGGATGCTCATATTGGCTCCTACATATTCTACGAAGATCCTTATCGGTCAAACCGCATAACAACATACGTTGTTCCCTTTGTCATCGGTATGTTACTTGCCCGATATTGATCGTCGGTATCATTATACCTAGTTCAATCTCATTACCGGCAAGTCTCATTACCCGTTCCGTAATGTCCCATGACTAACTCATTAGTCACATTGCTTGCAAGGCTTATAGTGATGTGCATTACCGAGAGGGCCCAGAGATACCTCTCCGATACACGGAGTGACAAATCGTAATCTCGATCTATGCCAACCCAACAAACACCTTCGGAGACACCAGTAGAGCATCTTTATAATCACCCAGTTACATTGTGACGTTTGATAGCACACAAGGTGTTCCTCCAGTATTCGGGAGTTGCATAATCTCATAGTCAGAGGAACATGTATAAGTCATGAAGAAAGCAATAGCAATAAAACTAAACGATCATTATGCTAAGCTAACGGATGGATATTTTTCATCACATCATTCTCCTAATGATGTGATCCCGTTCATCAAATGAGAACACATATCTTTGGTCAGGAAACTTAATCATCTTTGATTAACGAGCTAGTCTAGTAGAGGTATACTAGGGACACTCTGTTTGTCTATGTATTCACACATGTACTAAGTTTCTGGTTAATACAATTCTAGCATGAATAATAAACACTAGAGGTTGGGGCGCGCCCAGGGCGCGCCTCCTGGCCGTACCTGTGCGTGCATGTCTAGCTTTCATAGTTCCAAACGTGCTTATTTGATCCAGAGAAGCACAACCAGCATAGATAAGCTACAGATGTTAAAGAGAAAAGTGCCCATCTGTGCGTTGCCAGATAGGCAACCGCAGTTTCCACTGATTTTTAGCTCTAATTGTACAACACATGCATGTACGGTGGACACATACTTGAATTAATGACAGTAATACAGGAAAAATCCATTAGAGGTGGAAGTATATTAATCTTAGGGGGTGGCAGCAGGTTATATACCTGGTTAGCTGCATTACATGCGATGGTTGTCCAAAAGTGAATCAAACTCAGCAAATAAACAAGCAATCTAAAGACGATGTATCTACCAGATGCTCCACTCTATGTCGTTGTATTTCAGCCACGAGACTTGCCGTTGCAGCTTCATCTACATGCTCCACCAACCCCATCGTGCTGATGCTCGCCTTCATCATCGCCTGCTCGAGAAGCTCCTCATCTGCTTCATCATCAGATCGCCATCGCAGTAGAACCCTCGACGCAGCCCACAACCTCTCACGGTAGCCGTGAAAGATTTAGCGGTCATCGCCATTCCCGCTTGTCGTAGTGCAGCCACCATTGGGACTGCCTTCGGCCACGCGACTGTGCCGGTGTCTTGAGCAGGCAGAGGCAACATCGGCGTTCAAGCTCAAATGACATTGTTGCCCACCAAATCAAGCAAGAAGTTAAAGTGCGGATGCCGCAAACGCCGTGAATCCAAACTTGCCATTAGTGTGTTGTAGATCCATGTGTTCGATAAAGGGAAATAACAGACTGAGCACAAACATGATATAAACTTCGTCACTGCAAATTGGAGTCCATGGCCCTGTAATTTCAAACGGCAGATTCACCACAGTTATAGCAGAATTGTTTGAAGCCCATCACCTTCATTAGAGAAGTTCTTCAGACTATGCTCTCACTCCATGCAGAGCAAGCAGATGTGAAAATAACAGAAAGATATCACAGTTGCTAAGAGGTAGTGAAACTGAAATATCAGCTTGGTAATGCACACTTGTTGACAATCTTGGTTAAGAATGACAAATTTGCTTTAATACAATCACAAGTAATAACAAACAACATAGAAGACATCACAAGGAGATGATCGAGCTATTTTAGATCTTACGGGCATGAATACAACAAAATGGGTGAATCTTGTAACAGATAACTTCAACAGTTTGTTGAATATTCGAGAATGCAGTTTCTAGTCGCACCAGGCAAGATTCATACGCAAAAGGGACTTCAAACACCTAACTTGGCCAAAAAGGCAGGAAAGGCAAGTAAGTAAAATGAACAAGGGACCAAACAGTTCGAGATCAACTGCTTTCCACTCATAGACCTAGTATAAAATAATACCAGCGCGTGATCATCCAACAGAGCAGCACAATCACCAAATAACTCCAAGGTGCTTCATATGAGGATAGAAGATTATGCCAAATAAACATATCCATAAGATTGCACATATCAACAAAAAAATAAACCTTGACATCTGTTCAACAGCCTTGCATGTAAAGAGGGAAAACAGTTATTAGACTGATTAAAGAAGAGAAGAAGGTCATTTCTAGGGGGGGGGGGGGGGGGGGAGGGCACCAACGGGTTTAATGGTTGAAAAATATTTCCTAATATGTTCGTAGGCTTCATCACAAACTGAGCTATGTCAGACAATATGAATCTCATCCAGATCCCAGAACATCTGGAGAAAATAAATATTTGTTGCATCAAATTCTTACGGTTTTGAGAATGTGACAATTCATGGGTTCATCGGAAAGAACATAAATAATACATAGATGTATGCACGGTGCATTACTACTAATATAAAAGAATTAGGCTTCGATTCCCATTCCTCTTATCCTACATTAGCAAATTTTGAGTTAGGATAAAATCATGGGTTTTCCCAAAATAAAATAAACAAGACAAGCAAGAAAGAAATCATTAGAATTCAAGCTTATCAGACAATCAGGCACTTCCATTGGCATGTCAACAATCAGACTGAACAAACCTACAGTCCCCAATTTCCCCTCTAAAAAATGTGTAATGTTAGGAAAGGGAGTAAAATAAAATGTTGTGCAAATCAGCATCCAGAAAATTCATAGAAACAATGCAATGCAGCAAAGAGGAACAATAAACTTAATGTGTAAAATTCATCTCGAGACCGCTATACTTTCCCAGGAGCCAGAAAAGCTAGTCATATCACACACACACATTTAGGCAAGCAAATTACTTCGACTGAATCAATTTCTTTGCATTTATGGTATAAAGGCATCTAGAGAGAAAAAAAACTTGATGATGTTAGTTTACCTTGCCAAGCTCATGAAATCCATCTAACTGATTAAGAAGCTCCATCAACGTGCGCTGGATCTCACGGTCATCACTGGTTCCTCACTAAATCATGTCCTACCAATTGCATCGATTTAATCCATGAAGATAATGCATGGCTAGAAATAACAATTTGAAGAAGATGAAACAAAATTTGTGGGCTGCACAAATAAACTAAATGGTGATATAAGTTTAAAGATCTAAGAAATGCACTTGTACTTATATTCAGATCAGTCTGATTTCTTCTTATTGGGCAAAACTGATACTGAGATCTGAAGTTTAAAATTTTATAGTGTTGGACCGGAATATAATTAGATGGCACAACATCTCAGTCAAGGGAACTATCAAGTAACAGCTTGCATCTCAGCAACAGTAGATGCATAACCATCTGCCACCAAGTGTGTCTTACAGATAATAAGGGAATTAAGCTTAAGACCAATTAGCTTTGCAAAAAGAAAGCCGGAGCAAAACTTATGTGGTGATCGCGTGCATAGCTGAAAATTTATCTGATTAAACGAGCACTTTCTCCAATATATTTGTCAATTATAGCACTTGACAGAATCTGGTTTTAGACAATACGTCAGTGTAATATAATACTCGCATAATGAAAATACCAAGTACCATCAATCAAGTGAAAACAACACCTCCAAAAGTTAGCATCGATGTTACTAGCGACAGCCCTTGCTAATACTGCCTTCCCGGTTCCTGGTGGGCCATAGAGTAGAACACCTTGGAAAAAGTTAAACAAACATACACTGGCAACCAAAATCACAGCATGCATATCTTTACCTCTTCAACTTGCAGAAATAAAGTGGATCCTAAACACATTTGTTGTTGACTTTAACTTCGTGAGTCAGGCAATAAATATCACGTTGCAGGCCCTGTCAAGCGTGCAATTAAGAGACGAGCATGTGAAGCAACGGCTTACCTGCTTAGATTGGTTGAGGGGCTCGTCGCTACGACCGTGGAGAGCAGACTAAATCCGCTCAGCGTTGAGAAAATTCAAGGACCATTAGTGCAGGTAGACTACGAATGCTGCGTCGTGGGCGGCGGTGGCGACTGTGCCAGCGGCCATGAGTGCCCAGTCGAGGCCGTCGGTGAAGTTGAATAGCCTCCAGAAGGAGATCGCGCCGGGAGGGGGCTCGACCTCGTCCTCATCCACATCCTCGTCGGCGGACTTGTACAGTTTGAGCCTACTGACAAATCTTTCCGCCAACACATTTTAAATCTTACTATCTTACACCTGTCAGCGTATTCGTAAAATTCGTAGTTCAAATAGAGTAACGCAGTCTTGGCTTGCATGCTGACTCTTTCATTCATGTCCTAAACCATTGGACTGGAACAGAGGGTCAATTCGACAGACGCAGCTCCGAGACTTGTTCGCCACACAAGATTGGACCATTGAGAGAAATGCCAGGCGTGCCGAGCCTAACTCTGGACAGCATGGCATGCACTGGCGGTGCAGAGCAGCAAGCCGGCGCACTCTGGGCCTGGAGAGATCACATCGACTGTCGACCTGCTGCTAACAAACGTCTGCTCATCCGGTCTGCAAAACTGCAAGGAGGCCTTCCCCTGGGGACGTGAGAGTCTCTGCTCGGCACCCTGACCACGAGAAGCTACCATCAACAACATTACAACAACAGCAGACCCAGGGCCAGGGCTGCTGGCTATTTTTTTACACTGGAAATAGCCAAGTCTGGTTGCATGGTTTGGTACTTTGGTTGAAACGTGGTGTCCGCGTCGGATGCAGCTTGGACAGAAGAGGCATTTTTTGTTGGTAGCATTGGTGCTGCTGGGCCTTGCCCATGTCTCGGGCGGACGATTCGGCTGGTCGCGAACTCGCCATGACAGTAGTGTGCAGCCCCAGGAGATGCAAAGCCAAAACGGCCAATTGAAGCGAGGAACGAGGCCCTGGGTGATGCAGGGTGGCGCAGTGACAGGCGGCCTTGGTTCTATTCATGCTGCCTATTAATAGCGTTTTGCTATAGTAAACTGACTATTAACTGCACTGCTAACCAAAAGGGACATCCATGCTCCGAACTGACTTTATTAAGCATCACACCTATACATATGCAATGGTCCTCTGTATCGAGATATATTACAGAGGCGAATTTCCAAATGAATCGAGCAGAAGAAGAAAACAGAAAACGACTCGCCTGTTAATTCGACATGGAATAATCTGGTGCCTCGGTCTTGATAAATCTGGTATTGTACGAGCCACAGGCGGCGCATTTGTGATACAGCCAGTGAAACCGAGTGTCGGTGTATAAAAAGAGAGGTACACTTTTTGTACCCCTATAACTGTGCACGGGCAGTCTGAGCCGCGGGCACCATCACACTGGGCAAAGCAAGGGAGGTGAGCCAAGGTAAGGCCGAAGCTCAAAAGGAGCAGAACAACGCCAAGACCAAGACCACAAAAAACAAAGGGGACGAAGCGAACTCCCCCGGCAAGATCCTTGCCGGGGTGCGGTTTTAGCAAACCCGGCAAGGCCCTTGCCAGGGCGGCTCGCCCCACGCCTACGGAGCGGATCACCCTTGAGTCCACTACCCCCATGGGGCAAAGGATTCGGGAGACATCCCCGTGGTGGCATGCAGATCTTTGTGAAGACATTCAAGATCAGATACACACTATATAAGACGACGGCCCTTGGCGGGATCCCAGCCAAGGAGGGCCCCCGACAAGAGCCTTGCCGGGGACGACAGCAGGCGCCGCGGCAAGACCCTTGCCGGGGCTACGACAAGGCCCTTGCCGAGGGCACCCGAAAGACCACCATCGGGCCCACGCCAGTCAAACCTTCACCGCCATTCGCATGCAGCTGCCAACCCAACCAGTTGGGCAGGCACCTGCGTGGCGGCAAGCGGATCTTCGTGGAGACCCACCGCTGCGCCACCTCAGCTGCCTGCCTGCTTACATGGCACTACGGGCACCGCTGGCCAGGGCGTGTGTCAACACGGAAGGGAGCGGCGACGGACGAGTCTGGGCTCTCCCCCGTCCCTGATAAAGTAAGGACACCTAAGCAAGACGCATTTATGGCGCCTTGTCATGTAATGCGAGGGATAAACTTGTATCACTGTACCCTTTCCACCTCCCGTGTGCCACTGTGGCAACCCCTTTTCCTATAAAAGGAGGCCCAAGGCGACCAGGAGGAGGATTCTGCTTTTTGCAGCTCCTCACGCCCCATAGCTAGCTCAAGAACACAGATAAACAAACCACCAAAGCAGGAGTAGGGTTTTACGCATCCTCGTGGCCCGAACCTGGATAAAAGAGCCCGTGTGCTATCTGTTTGATCCGCTCTTCTCACGACCCCGCGCCCCGCAACTGTAGTAGGGATTCTTGTGATTAACACCCAAAGACTACTAAGGTGTGATCATGTTTTGCTTGTGAGAGAGGTTTAGTCAATGGGTCTGCCACATTCAGATCTGTATGTATTTTGCAAATTTTTATGTCTACAATGCTCTGCACGGAGCTACTCTAGCTAAATGCTCCCACTTTCAATATGTATCCAGATCGAGACTCAGAGTCATCCAGATCGGTGTCAAAGCTTGCATCGACGTAACTCTTTACAACGAACTCTTTATCACCTCCATAACCGAGAAATATTTCCTTAGTCCTCTAAGGATAATTTTGACCAATGTCCAGTGATCTACTCCTAGATCATTATTGTACTCCCTTGCCAAACTCAGGGTAGGGTATACAATAGGTCTGGTACACAGCATGGCATACTTTATAGAACCTATGGTTGAGGCATAGGGAATGACTTTCATTCTCTCTCTATCTTCTGCCGTGGTCGGGCTTTGAGTCTTAGTAAACTTCAAACCTTGCAACACAGGCAAGAACTCCTTCTTTGACTGTTCCATTTTGAACTACTTCAAAATCTTGTCAATGTATGTACTCATTGAAAAAACTTATCAAGCATCTTGATCTATCTCTATAGATCTTGATGCTCAATATGTAAGCAGCTTCATCGAGGTTTTTCTTTGAAAAAAAAACTTTTCAAATACTCCTCTATGCTTTCTAGAAAATCTACATCATTTCCGATCAACAATATGTCATTCACATATACTTATCAGAAAGGCTGTAGTGCTCCCACTCACTTTCCTGTAAATACAGGCTTACAAGAAGTCTCATATAAAACTATATGCTTTGATCAACTCATCAAAGCGTATATTCCAACTCCGAGATGCTTGCACCAGTCCATAGATGGATCACTGGAGCTTTGCACACTTTGTTAGCACCTTTAGGATCAACAAACCTTCTGGTTGCATCACATACAACTCTTCTTTAAGAAATCCATTATGGAATGCAGGTTTGACATCCATTTGCCAAATTTCATAAAATGCGGCAATTGCTAACATGATTCGGACAGACTTTTAAGCATCGATACAAGTGAGAAAATCTCATTGTAGTCAACACCTTGAACTTGTCGAACACATTTTTGCGAAAATTCGAGCTTTGTAGATAGTAACACTATATCAGCGTCCGTCTTCCTCTTGAAGATCCATTTTATTCTCTATGGCTTGCCGATCATCGGGCAAGTCAACCAAAGTCCATACTTTGTTCTCATACATGGATCCTATCTCAGATTTCATGGCCTCAAGCCATTTTGCAGAATCTGAACTCATCATCGCTTCCTCATAGTTTGTAGGTTCGTCATGGTCTAGTAACATGACTTCCAGAATAGGATTACCGTACCACACTGGTGCGGAACGTACTCTATTTGACCTACGAGGTTCGATAGTAACTTGATCTGAAGTTTCATGATTATCATCATTAGCTTCCTCACTAATTTGTGTAGGAATCACTGGGACTGATTTCTGTGATGAACTACTTTCCAATTCGGGAGAAGGTACAATTACCTTATCAAGTTCTACTTTTCTCCCACTCACTTCTTTTGAGAAAAACTCCTTCTCTAGAAAGGGTCCATTCTTAGCAAAAAAATATCTTGCTTTCGGATCTGTGATAGAAGGTGTACCCAACATTAATTTTGGGTATCCTATGAAGACGCACTTCTCCAATTTGGGTTTGAGCATATCAGGCTGAAACTTTTTCACATAAGCATCACAATCCCAAACTTTAAAAAACGACAGCTTTGGTTTCTTGCTAAACCACAGTTCATACTGTGTCGTCTCATCGGATTTACATGGTGCCCTATTTAACGTGAATGCAGCTGTCTCTAATGCATAACCCCCAAAATGATAGTTGTGAATCGGTAAGAGACATCATAGATCACACCATATCTAACAAAGTACGGTTATGATGTTCGGACACACCATTACGCTGTGGTGCTCCAGGTGGCGTGAGTTGCAAAACTATTCCACATTGTTTCAAATGAAGACCAAACTCGTAACTCAAATATTCGTCTCCGCGATCAGATCGTAGAAAATTTATTTTCTTGTTACAATGAGTTCCCACTTCACTCTGAAATTCTTTGAACTTTTCAAATGTTTCAGATTTTTGTTTCATCAAGTAGATATACCCATATCTGCTCAAATCATCTGTGAAGGTCAGAAAATAACGATACCCATCATGAGCCTCAATACTCATCGGACCACATACATTGGTATGTATTATTTCCAATAAGTCAGTGGCTCGCTCCTATTGTTCCGGAGAACGGAGTCTTAGTTATCTTGCCCATGAGGCATGGTTTGCAAGCATCAAATGATTCATAATCAAGTGATTCCAAAAGTCCATCCGCATGGAGTTTCTTCATGCGCTTTACACCAATATGACCTAAACGGCAGTGCCACAAATAAGTTGCACTATCATTATTAACTTTGCATCTTTTGGCTTCAATATTATGAATATGTGTATTACTACGATCGAGATTCAATAAACCATTTATATTGAGTGTATGACCATAGAAGGTTTTATTCATGTAAATAGAACAACAATTATTCTTTGACTTAAATGAATAACCGTATTGCAATAAACATGATCCAATCATATTCATGCTCAACGCGAACACCAAATAACATTTATTTTAGGTTCAACACTAATCCCGAAGGTAAAGGGAGTGTGCGATGGTGATCTTATCAACCCTGGAATCACTTCCAACACCCATCACACCTTGTCCTTAACTAGTCTCTATTCATTTTGCAACTCCTGTTTCGAGTTACTACTCTTAGTAACTGAACCAGTATCAAATACCGAGGGGTTGCTATAAACAATAGTAAAGTACACATCAATAACATGTATATCAAATATACCTTTTGTTTACTTTACCATCCTTCTTATCCTCCAAGTATCTAGGGTAGTTCCACTTCCAGTGAATGTTCCCTTTGCAGTAGAAGCACTCAGTTTCAGGCTTAGGTCTAGCTTTGGGCTTCTTCACGGGAGTGGCAACTTGCTTGCCATTCTTGTTGAAGTTCCCTTTCTTTCCCTTGCCCTTTTACTTGAAACTAGTGGTCTTGTCAACCATCAACACTTGATGCTTTTGATTTCCACCTTCGCCTATTTCAGCATCGCAAAGAGCTTGGGAATTGTTTCTGTTATCCCTTGCATATTGTAGTTCATCATGAAGTTCTAGTAACTTGGTGATAGTGACTAGAGAACTCTGTCAATCACTATCTTATCTGGAAGATTAACTCCCACTTGATTCAAGTGATTGTAGTACTCAGACATTCTGAGCACATGCTCACTGGTTGAGCTATTTCCTCCATCTTGTAGGCAAATTACTTGTCAGAGGTCTCATACCTCTTAACACGGGCATGAGTCTGAAATACAAATTTCAACGCTTGGAACATATCATATGCTCCATGTCGTTCAAAATATTTTTGAAGTACCGGTTCTAAGCCGTGAAGCATGGTGCACTAAACTATCAAGTAGTCATCATACCGAGCTTGTCAAACGTTCATAACGTCTGTATCTGCTCCTGCAATAGGTCTGTCACCTAGCGGTGCATCAAGAACAAAATTCTTCTGTGCAGCAATGAGGATAATCCTCAGATCACGGACCAAGTACGCATCATTGCTACTATCATATTTCAACTTATTTTTCTCTAGGAACATATCAAAATAAACGGGGAGCTACATCGCGAGCTATTGATCTACAACATAGTTATGCAAATACTATCAGGACTAAGTTCATGATAAAATAAATTTCAATTAATCATATTACTTAAGAACTCCCACTTAGATAGACATCCCTCGAGTCATCTAAATGATCACGTGATCCATATCAACTAAACCATGTTCGATCATCACGTGAGATGGAGTAGTTTTCAATGGTGAACATCACTATGTTGATCATATCTACTATATGATTCACGTTCGATATTTCGATCTCAGCGTTCCGAGGCCATATCTGCATATGCTAGGTTCGTTAAGTTTAACCCGAGTATTCTGCGTCTGCAAAACTAGCTTGCACCCGTTGTATGTGAACTTAGAGCTTATCACACCCGATCATCACGTGGTGTCTCAGCACGAAGAACTGTTGCAACGGTGCATACTCAGGGAGAACACTTATACCTTGAAATTTTATCAAGGGATCATCTTATAAAGCTACCGCCGTACTGAGCAAAATAAGATGCATAAAAGATAAACATCACATACAATCAAAATAAGTGACATGATATGGCCATCATCATCTTGTGCCTTTGATCTCCATCTCCATAGTACCGTCATGATCTCCATCGTCACCGGCATGACACTGTGATCTCCATCATCTTGATCTCTATCAATGTGTCGTCACATGGTCATCTCGCCAACTATTGCCTTTTGCAACTACTGCTATCGCATGGCGATAAAATAAGGCAATTACATGGCGCTTGCATCTTTATGCAAATAAAGAGACAACCATAAGGCTCCTGCCAGCTGCTGATAACTTTACAAAAAATGATCATCTCATATAACAATTTATATCTCATCACGTCTTGACCATATAATATCACAACATGCCCTGCAAAAACAAGTTAGACGTCCTCTACTTTGTTGTTGCAAGTTTTACGTGGATGCTATGGGCTTAGCAAGAACCGTTCTTACCCATGCATCAAAACCACAACGATTATTCGTCAAGTGTGCTGTTTTAACCTTCAACAAGGACATGGCGTAGTCATACTCGATTCAACTAAATTTGGAGAAACAGACACCCACTAGCCACCTATGTGCAAAGCACGGCGGTAGAACCAGTCTCGTGAACGCGGTCATGTAATGTCGGTCTGGGCCGCTTCATCCAACAATAGCGCCGACTCAAAGTATGACATGCTGGTAAGCAGTATGACTATTATCGCCCACAACTCTTTGTGTTCTACTCGTGCATATAACATCTACGCATAGACCTGGCTCTGATACCACTGTTCGGGAACGCAGTAATTTCAAAAAAATTCCCACGATCACGCAAGATCTATCTAGGTGATGCATAGCAACGAGCGGGGAGAGTGTGTCCACGTACCCTCGTAGACCGAAAGCAGAAGTGTTTAGTAACGCGGTTGATGTAGTCGAACGTCTTCGCGATCCAACCGATCCAAGTACCGAACGCACGGCACCTCCGCGATCTGCACACGTTCAGCCCGGTGACGTCCCTTGAACTCTTGATCCAATTGAGGCCGAGGGAGAGTTTCGTCAGCACGAATGCATGGTGACGGTGATGATGAAGTTACCGGCGCAGGGCTTCGCCTAAGCACTACAACGATATGACCGAGGTGTTGAACTTTGGAGGGGGGCACCGCACACGGCTATGAGATTGTCTGTTGTGCCTTTGGGGTGCCCCCTGCCCCCGTATATAAAGGAGGGGAGGAGGAGGCCGACCAACAAGGGGCACACCAGGGAGAGGGGAGTCCTACTAGGACTCCAGTCCTAGTAGGATTCGGCCCCACTCTTTTTCCCTTCTACCGGAGGGGGAAAGGGGGAAGGAGAGGGAGTAGGAGAAGGAAAGGGGGGTGGCGCCCCCTTCCCAAGTCCAATTCGGCCTCCTCCCTTGTGGGGGCGCACCAGCCCCTTGTGAGCTGGTTAGCCTCCCTCCTATGGCCCATAAGGCCTATATCTTTCCCCGGGGGTTCCGGTAACCTCTCGGTATTCCGGAAAAATGCCTGAATCACTAGGAACCATTCTGATGTCCGAATGCAACCTTCCAATATATGAATCTTTACCTCTCGAACATTTCGAGACTCCTAGTCATGTCCGTGATCTCATCCGGGACTCCGAACAAACTTTGGTACATCAAATCACATAACTCATAATACAAGTCGTCATTGAACGTTAAGCGTGCGGACCCTAAGGGTTCGAGAACTATGTAGACATGACCGTGACACATCTCCGGTCAATAACCAATAGCGGAACCTGGATGCTCATATTGGCTCCTACATATTCTAGGAAGATCTTTATCGGTCAAACCGCATAACAACATATGTTGTTCCCTTTGTCATCGGTATGTTACTTGCCCGATATTCGATCGTCGGTATCATCATACCTAGTTCAATCTCGTTACCGGCAAGTCTCTTTACTCGTTCCGTAATGCATCATCTCGTGACTAACTCATTAGTCACATTGCTTGAAAGGCTTATAGTGATGTGCATTACCGAGAGGGCCCAGAGATACCTCTCCGATACACGTAGTGATAAATCCTAATCTCGATCTATGCCAACCCAACAAACACCTTCGGAGACATATGTACAACATCTTTATAATCACCCAGTTACTTGTGATGTTTGATTGCACACAAGGTGTTCCTCCGGTATTCAGGAGTTGCATAATCTCATAGTCAGAGGAACATGTATAGGTCATGAAGAAAGCAATAGCAATAAAACTAAACAATCATTATGCTAAGCTAACAGATGGGTCTTGTCCATCACATCATTCTCCTAATGATGTGATCCCGTTCATCAAATGACAACACATGTCTATGGTTAGGAAACTTAACCATCTTTGATACGAGCTAGTCTAGTAGAGGCATACTAGGAACACTCTGTTTGTCTATGTATTCACACATGTACTAAGTTTCCGGTTAATACAATTCTAGAATGAATAATAAATATTTATCATGATATGAGGAAACATAAATAACAACTTTATTATTGCCTCTAGGGCATATTTCCTTCAGTCTTCCCACACAACTCTGATTACTGACCTATTACCGATAATCACACATATCTTGTTGCGGCGAACCGTTTGTGTTATTTTCCCTTATCGCAAACAGTTCATCAGAATGATCTGTATGCCATCTATTACACACATGTTAATTTGGGTAACCGTTCGGGTTATTTTGGCTCATCGCAAATAGTTCATTCGAGTGACTTGTATGTCGTCTATCACATACATGTTGATCTGGTTAACTATTTGTGTAGTTTGGCTCATCGCAAACAGTTCGCATAGATCAAATATATGCTACGTATCACTAGTGCAACTCTTGTCTGAATCGTGCATGATGGATTAGCCATCTCACACAGTTCATATGGATCAACTGTATTATCATATTATTTGTGATTCATGTATTACACACAGTTTCGTCGAATGATATCCTAAACATGTGTCGTCTTAGGACATTGGTAATGCGTACCGGGTAGGTGAGAGTTCTATACATAGCTGCACCTAGTAATGCAGCGAGTTCTGTGCCACTGAATTCAAGATCATCCATTCTCGAAAAATAATTCATGATCATTCCCAACTCCCACACAGATTGACCCCAGCCGAGTCTACCTACAGCTTTTAGCTTATCCAATTTCCGCTGCATGCGCACATGCCTCCACCTGGCTTGCAATTTTTTAGCGTTGGCTGCACTTTTTTTTCACTCGCTTGTTAAGTATGGCGATTGGCAGTCTTTTAAAGGCACGAAAGGGTCACCACCAACCAGGACCATATTTGCACTTACTTGAGGCAATCAACCGCGATAGTCATATATATTGACATGACCGGTGGCGCAATACAACACATGGACATCATTCCGACCTACCTGCCCATCACCCCAGCCTTGCATGCATGCATGCTTACTTACTTTTTTTTGGGTGTGTTACTAGTAGTATTTTACTAAGTTGAGCCGACCATTGTGCGTGGGAATAGGAGGCAATGCGGAAGGAGGTATGTCACATTATTGCGTCACATTTTTCGTGTACATGCCGGTGCCCGTGAACCTTCCATTGCCAAACTAGGCAAAGGGGTTGACTTGAGGATCCAATGTTCTCACCTGTATTATGTGTCAGCCGTCTGATCCAAGCTCACATAGTGCATCACAATTGATATCGGCTACTCCTAGAATAGATTGAACATGATCGCACCGAGTAGCATCAACATCGGGTTGTTCTTGTTCGGCACGCAACTTAATATAGAACGAAAACATATACTGTGAAAGGACCGGTAGAATGGTAATTAAATGTGCGGCAAATTATGCCGGCTAGTCAAGTACTAGGATGGAGCATTGGACAAAGAACATACCACATTATTACCAAAAGATCTTGTTAAATAATGAACCAGTAGAACTCATACTGAAGCCAGGAAAAGGCACATTGGCGTCATGTTAGTGGTGTCACGAAGATAAGATCTGGTTGTGTGCATGCCGCTTTACTCGGGCCCCATTAAGCTGCGCTCTGTGTAGGAAAAAAAGGACAAGTGAGGGAACTCTGACATGCACGCACACTTGGCATAGTGAGGCTCGACTGAAAGTGGTTAGGATAACTTTTTATCAAATCTGTTTTCGAATCCGTTTTTATAGGATATGGTAAGAGACTTTTGTCATCCGAAAATAATCAGTTTGAATCCTAGTCCGACTTTCATGATATTACATTGTAGTAGGATGATCTTTCTTTAGTCGCATAATTCAACATTTTAAATATAGATATTCGATTTACTGCTAATGTTTTAAGTATTAACTAGTAATATGTAAATGTTATCTTTGCATAGCAGCATAGGTGACGTGATATAACGCCACATGTATATCAGGTCACTGGTTGGCTGCTGGCCACGAAATGTTAAAGTGAATTGTTCTTTTAAATTCAGTTAAATTGAAGATGACATAACATGGGAAACGTATGTTTGTTATACTGCCATAATTCAGTTAAATTGAGAAGTAGATCGATGTAGATATTTGGGAAACTTTTGTAGTTCAAAACAAGAGGCAGCCCATGTGTACGTGTGATGGGATTGGGAGGCTGCGGGGAAGGAGGTGTGACAATATGTACTTGTTGACCTTGAGTTGGATCCAAATTACTCCCTCCGTCCGGAAATACTTGTCATCAAAATGAATAAAAGGGAATGTATCTAGATGTATTTTAGTTCTAGATACACTCCTTTTTGTCCATTTTGATGACAAGTTTTTTCGGACGGAGGGAGTACAAGGTAAATACTGGAACAATGCGTGGATGGTGTCTTCTGAATTTTGATCCTGCATGCAGCTGACTGCGTTTACATGAACTATGCCACTGTTTGACGATCAATATATTCTGTTGTAGTCCTCAAGAAAACAAAATATTCTGTTGTCATGAGAGGAAAGACGTCTTTTGCAGTTCATCAGCATGTGGGTTCAGGCAGGAGGAGAGAGAGAGAGAGAGAGAGAGAGAGAGAGAGAGAGAGAGAGAGAGAGAGAGAGAGAGTAGATTTTATTACTAGCTGATTCACAAAGCAAGAGACCAACATTCCCCACGTTTTCACTCGCTAGCTAGCTAGACCGTCTCAGGTTGGCCGTCTCTTATAGGGTGAAGGGTCATGCCACACATCACCAACATATATAGGGGCACACAATCATATAAACCGGCCACAATGTAGCAGCGGCGTCAATGCATCACCGAGAGTCCGTGATCTACTCGATCACTCGCCAATAGCATGGAAGCACGCTCGCTTTCTTGGCTAGACACAGATGGATCATCGATGCACAACTCCGAAACACTTTCTGAGTTCGAGATGAGAGCCAACCATATGTTCTTTTTATTCTCCTTGGAGAATCGATGCATTATGGGATTGGGAAGCAACGGGGAAGGAGGATTTACTAAGGGTCTTCTCACGCATTGAGTTCGATTTAACTTGGGGCTTGCTTCAGCATACCCCCCCTTGAGCCCATCAAGTTGGATTCATCATGTCTTCCTCAACACCTCGTCGTCATGGACAATGATGATGACGAACAGCCAGACTGACGACCAAGTAGCCTTCTCTGGCTATGCTGCTCCATTGCGGGATGTGCTCTGGCAGAAGGCACTACTGCCCTCCGCAGTGTCTGGTTTGTCGACTTCCCTGGCATGCACTGGCAAACAGGCTTGGGACTTCACCATCGACCAGAGCGGCATTCACCTCAGAAAGGTGCACCGTTGCATTAAGTAGCTCTATGGCATTAGTCAATCTATGGGGATGTAAAGCATATACCAAAATTTGGATAGCCAAATATTTGGCAGGACAATATTTGGCTGATACTCAAACATAGCAACCCCATTTATTTTGGATGAAATATCTTTTAAAATGTTTTTTAATTTGTTACGGCTTTACTAAACCAATAAAAACGGAAATTTTAATTCTAATATTTTACAGGTGGGATAGTGATAACTTGTTTCCATGGTTAATATATATGAAGTCTCTCTTCTTGTCTCAACTAACTTCTGAAGACACTTTTGCAACACACAGCTGCATTAATACGCACAAATACAACCGCAAAACAACATTAATCTTGCCATGTTTCTTTTTGCCGGGGTAAAATAGGTATATTACTCAAGGGTGAACCAGTTCTTCCCTACACACAATGCGTGGCACTGCATCGCAATGCTTGCACATAGAAATATCTGGCACTGCATCGCAATGCTTGCACATAGAAATATCTGGCACTGCATCACAATGCATGCACATAGCACATAGCACAACGACATTATCATAACCCACTCGCTCGTTCACCATGATAATGCTTGCATGCTTCATTCTCTTTTCTAGAAGATAGAAGCACAAGTTTTTTTGCTACCATTGGCATAACTTGGGGAAACTTTCTCAACTCAAATGCAAACCTAGAAGGTGCATCACATAGGAGTTTTACTATTAGTCCTATAGGGTGCAGCAGGAAGAATTTTGTTGACCACACGGTTTCCATACGTGGGATGCGGTTAGGATGGTGAGACCGTGAGAGTGAATGTCTAGGAGAACCAGTGCAAATGTCTTCGTCTCGTGGACCAACTCCTTATGTCTTTTTTTCAACAAAGGGTGGATTTTATTAGCTTAAATGGAGCATCAAGAGGATACAAACACTATGAGTACACACCTGGTCTCTGCATAGATAGGATGCACACAGTCAGAGACTAATGCACACAAAAACACACCAGCAACTAGCAAAGTCATAAAAGACCAAAGCTATGTGTGGGCGAGGAAAAAAACAAAGCGTTCAAATTGGATCGGCAAACTATAGCAACGACCATATCCGCACCAACATGTCATGACACCACATTGACAACGGAATTTTTCAACAGCAACGCTTTCAAGAAGGGATCGACGCTCATGCACTGCCATCACCGGATCCAACCATCACGATAAGAATCTAGGTTTTCACCCTAAAAATCAGTCCAAGCATATCCGAGCAATACCTTAAACAAGGTAACGACGGAGAAAAATGTCGCCATTGCCAGGTATAACTAACTCGGGTCAGACATAGGCTTTCACCCCGGAGCTCAAAACCAGGTGCATGTAGCACCACCACCGAAGTGACTTATCTGCCGCCGCCACCACTTTTCCGCGATCCCAGCAACTACATGCGATGTGACCGCTGCCGCTGCACAACCATCCCTTTGCATCAAGTCTTTGTTGATAGTTTGCATCTCACCACTGAAGTCAGCCACTGGATCTGAAAAGATAAACCCTCTGTGAAGACCTTTTGGTGACCATTGGTGTCGTGGAGCCGTGGGAGGTTGCTGTACCACATTATGCAGACACCACCCCTGGCCGACCTCGTCTGAATTACCACCAGATCTAAATCAGGAAATCACGCCGAGTCAGCCATGGACGGCGCCGAAGCTGGGCTGCCAACATCAGATCTATCGAGAACAACGGCTAGCTCACACGTCACCGATGCTGGTGCGCCATGATGGCTGCAGATCGAAGTGCGAGCCAATGGATCCGTGTAGTGAAGGCCGAAGTAGGCGCCTATCACCTCCATTCTGATCAAGCGCTACCCTACCAGGACTGGCACCATATCACACGAATGGAGGTGATACCACCGTTGATCCATGGGGGTGAAGAAGCACCTCCCCATCAGATCCGTCGGGGGGGAGGGGGGGGGGGGGCGAGAGAGAAAGGCCCCGTCGCCACCAAGGCCATGCAGGCTTTGCCGGGCGGTGCCATCTGGCGGCGGCGAGGGGAGGGTAGGAGAAGGGTCGACCGGAGTAGGATGCCAAGGTGCCGCCCGTGCCGCTCCTGGGAGAGCGACACGGGGGTCTCGGGACGAGTTAGTTTTCTTTTGTTTAGATACTAGATAGTGTCGCGCGCTTTGCCGCGCCGTTTCTCAGTCATGAGTGAAGTCTTTATTATACTATTACGGTCATAGGTGAGCAATTTTAAATCGGAAATTGAAGAACAGAACTAACTGAGTTTACCAATATTTCTGATTTGTTTGGTTTATGGTGTTTAGTTAGATATTTTCATCACCAGTTTAGAAGTTCATGGATTTAGAAAATATTTGAAAATGCGAAAAAGAATGTTCAACAATTTAGAAAATGTTTGCGGATTTCAAAACAAGTTCCCCGAATTTTAGAAATATTCACGTATTCAAAAACTATTTACAAATTTAAAAATGTGCATGAATTTAAAATTTTATTTATATATATCATTGTAGAAGTGCCAGGTTCACGTGAAAATACACCCAGCGGCAGCCCATAACCGATCCACTCCCTGACATATGGGGCCACCAATGCAAAAACCACATCGATGCACCAGGAGACTGCATTGCGGAGAGCTTAGTAGCTTAAGAGATGCCTCGGCCTCAAGGCTTGGCCAATTATTTTGGCTACATAAATCAATTTTTTTTGTGAGGATATAGAAAGTTTAGGTGGCTGTCTTTTTTCTTTTACAGCAATACCTAAAACTGGATACCCTTATTTTCAGAACCTCATGAAACATAAAGATCTAACAATGGGGAGGCCAAGAGGCGGATCCGATGGTGGGGCATCCCGAATCTGGCGGGACAACTATGGAATCGATGTGTGGCAGTTGGAGCGGGAGGCGGCAACGGTGGAGGCAAGCATAGCGAACGACCACATGAAGATCGAGGAGAATGGGCATCCGAGAGGCGAATCCGATAGGAAGGACGCTGGATCTCACCAGGTCGACACAGGAACCACGTGGGACGGTGTTAGAGCTTTCGGTTGGGTGGAGGCGTCGAGCTCGACGAATGGCATCGGGGTTCTTGGAGATGGGCGGCGGAGTAGATGGGAGCGCTGATCTGTCAATGAACATATGAAATCAGGAGGCAACAGGAGGAGCTCAGCGGGATAGGGAAGCGGCTGTGCAAGCTCAGCGGTGGCCGTGGGGGTCAGGACGGACGACCCTGCATTGTGCGATTGGATGGCAGGACTCGAGGTGGCTGGCGACCGGAATCAATCGACACACGGCTGTTGTGGTTGGCGCCATTTTTTGGGTGCTTCTGGTAGTGTGATAAGGAGGATAAAATATAGGTCCCGGGTAGCAAAATTTAGGTGGTTACCAATTTTCCAATTGTTTTTTGCTTCCCATGCTGTTGAAGTCCTTTTTTTCCAGAAATAAAAACCCAAATTTCAGTTGTTATGGCTGAGTCATTTATTGGTTTGCCTTTTTAGGGGTATTGTTTTGTTTGCCGTTGGAGCATACATGCAAGTGGGGAGAGGGCCTTGTCTTAAAAAACCACGATCAACCGTGTCTTAAAAATCACGATCAACCACAAGGCTCGTTTCCTTGGAGCTTGGCCATTTAGAAGATACAATTGGTTAATAAAGACAACTTTTTTTTCTCTACCAAGTATCACATAAACTTAAATAGACAATATGCCAATATTACTTCCAACCTCTCTTTTTCTTCCCGACTTTTATTCATCAGTTCTAGCAGTATGATTCATCTTTCAAAACTCTGCAATCAATAGGGAGAAAATGCAAAAATGAAGAAAGGCATTAGCATCAATTTTGTCATCCTCATTAATTTTCGAAAATCTTCTTTGGATTTTAATGTGTGCCCACCGAATTGATTGTAATTTATACTGAATAACATGGGAGTTGATTTTTATATACATAGCACATTGTGTGGGAAGGAAAAATGTCAAATATATACATCTCGGGACATATACTCTCTACTATTAAGAAAAAGTTGAAGATAAAACTGTTTTATCTGTCCATAGAGAACGTGGATTTTTTGTCAAAAAAGTCCATCTGCTCAACGGAATTGGCAAAAAACCTTTAAATGAAATTGACAGAAGAGACTACCCCAGCCGTGACGGCAGGCGCGCCAGTCGACGCGTGGCACCTGCCGCTACGCCAGCAGGCGGTAGCACTTGCCGCCACATGCCCAGGCGGCCACAAGCGTATAACAGCCAGCCATTGCCTAAGACGGAACGGGATACTGCATGTGGCCCCTGCCGCCTAGCGGCGTGGCGGCAGTGCTGTTTTGCATGCAAAGATCTACTACGTTTCGTTTCTTCTGTGTTTTGTTTCGTCCGTGTTTCGTTTCATCTGCGTTTCGTTTCGTCTAACGAATAATGCCATAGATTCGTATACCTATGATGTTGATTCCTAGGCATGCAGTAGATTGTTTTTGCAAATAATAATCGTTTATTTACAAATAATAATACAAGCCTTCATCACGGGCCTCATCGTCGGCCTCCTCGCGCCGGGTGATTCACCCGACGGACCTTCACCGCTGCAGGCCTTATCGTCGGCCTCCTCGCGTCGGGCGAGTCACACGGCGGACCTTCACCGCCGCGGGTCTCATCGTCGGCCTCTTCGCATCGACCTCATCGCCTGGCGGACCTTTGCTGCTGCAGGCCTCATCGTCGGCCTCCTCGTGCCGACATCATCACCCGGCGGACCTGCTCCGTCGCGGGCCTCATCGTCGGCCTCAACGTCTGTCTGACTCCTTGCGTACCTTCGCCACTGCATGCCTCATCGTTGACCTCCTCACGCCGACATCATCGCCCGGTCATTCAGGCCAGCGCTAGGAGGCCGACGATGAGGCCCGCGATGGAGCAGGTCTGTCGGGCGATGGTGTCGGCGCGAGGAGGTCGACGATGAGGCCTGCGGCGGCGAAGGTCCGCCGGGCGATGAGGCCGACGCGAAGAGCCCTACGATGAGACCTGTGGCGGCGAAGGTCCGCCGTGCGATGAGGCCGACGATGAGGCCTGCGGCGGCGAAGGTCCGTTAGGCGATGAGGCCGACGTGAAGAGGTCGACGATGAGACCCGCGGCGGTGAAGGTCCGCTAGGTGACTCGCCCGGCTCGAGGAGGCCGACGATGAGGCCTGCAATGGTGAAGGTCCGTCGGGTGAATCGCCCGGCGCGAGGAGGCCGACCATGAGGCCCGTGACGGAGGCTCGTATTTTTTTTTATAAATAAACGATTATTATTTGCAAAAACATTGTACTGCATACCTAGAAATCAATTTTATAGGTATACGAATATGTGGCATTATTCGTAAACAAAACGCAGACAAAACGAAACACAGACGATACAAAACCCAGACCAAACAAAACGTAGTAGCATGCAAAGAGTGCATGTAAAACAGTGGTGCCGCCACGCCGCTTGGAGGCAGGGGCCACATGCACTCTCCCGTTCCGTCTTGGGTAGTGGCTGGCTGTTATGAGCTTTGCTGCCGCCTAGGCATCTGGCGGCAGGTGCCACGCGTCGGCTGGCGTGCCTGCCGCCACGGCTGGGGTGGTCTCTTTTGTCAACTTCATCTGAAGGTGGTCTTTTTTGCCAATACCGTTGAGCAGATGGTTGTTTTGGACAAAAAATCAGAGAACGTGTACAAAAGGATGACCATGCATGGACAAATACTACCACATATAATTGATTACCATGGCATCAATCACTATATATAAGTGTCATGGGAGTTTGTTAGTGTTAGTGAAACAAATATCAAATACATAGCATCACGATATATGTAAAGCAAGGCCCCCAAAACTATTTGTGTTTGTTATGAAGAATTGGACAGTTTCAGAAGTATATATATCAAAGCAGTCCAGTGGAATCTTGCTTGGCATCCATTCCACGTACTTGGAACTTTTGTCCACGTCAAAGGGGGAATATCATATCAAATTTCACCTTCGAAACAAGTCCTATAATTTCCTTTGGAGCCTGGTGGCTGTATATGGTGCCGCTCAGGACGAGTTTAAGTCTGCTTTTCTAAAGGAACTTGTTAATACCTGCCGAGACAATCCCCATCCCATGTTAATCTGGGGGATTTCAATATCCTTCGATATCAGTAGGAAAAAAACAATGACCGGTTTGATATTAGGTGGCCTTTCCTATTCAATGCTGTTATTGACAGCCTAGATCTGCGGGGGCTCATTATGTCTGGTCGTCAGTATACCTGGGCCAATAACCGGTCAGTTCCAACTTTCGAAAAACTTGATCGGGTGCTTTGTTACCACCGACTGGGAATATAAATATCCCCTAGCCTCGGTACGGGCACTAGAAAGGATTGAGGCCTTATCGGATCATGCTCCATTGCTAACCGATTTTGGAGAAACACCTCCAAGTTATAACCATCACCAGTTTAAATTTGAATTGGGATGGCTCACTAGAGAGGGATTCCTGGACATGGTCAAGAAAGTGTGGGCGCGTCAACCTCGCGGCAACACGCCCATTCAACGATGGAACAATTGAATTCGCGCCTTGCGCCGATTCCTTCGTGGATGGGCTAAACACACTGCTGGGATTTACAAAAAAGAGAAGTTACGACTTTCTACTTTAATCTATACCCTCGATAAAATTGCGGAGGTGAGGCCTCTTTCTGCTGCTGAGATTGAGCAAAAAAGCCATCTTAATTACAAAAAAGAGAAGTTACGGCTTTCTACTTTAATCTATACCCTCGATAAAATTGCGGAGGTGAGGCCTCTTTCTGCTGCTGAGATTGAGCAAAAAAGCCATCTTAATAAGCAGATTGCACGCTTGGTTCATGAGGAAGAGATTAAATGGTACCAATGTTGCAAGGCTGATTCGCTCGTTCAAGGTGATGATAATACGAAATACTTTCAAATGCTAGCCGATGGCAGACATAGAAAGAAACGTATCTTTGCTCTTGACCAGGAGGAAGGCCGTATTGAGGGGGAAGCACCGCTCAGAGACTTTATTACTAAATACTACAAAGAGATTTTTGGCCCTTCCACTAAAACACATTTTGAGCTGGACGAGTCTATCACTCATGACATCCCTCAAGTTTCGGAAGCGGAAAATGAATTCTTAACCTCTCCATTTTCTGAAGAGGAAATTCGAACTGCCGTGTTTCAAATGGAACACAACAAGGCTCCGGGACCAGATGATTTTCCGGCAGAGTTTTATCAATGCTTTTGGGACATGATCAAGGCGGACTGGATTCAGTTGTTTAACCAACTGCATACCGAAGACCTTGATATTTCCCGCTTAAACTTTGGGGAGATTATCCTACTGCCTAGGATTAAGGAGGCCAGTCGTATTCAACAATATCGACTGATTTACCTTCTCAATGTAAGCTTCAAATCTTTACGAATGTCGCAACTAACCGGTTGAACGGGGTGGCTGACCATGTCGTCAAGCCCACTCAAACGGCATTCATGCAAGGACGCAACATACTAGATGGTGTCATTGTGTTGCATGAAACGGTACATGAGCTTCACCGCAAAAAGTCGAATTGAGTGATCTTTAAAATAGATTTCAAAAAAGCTTATGATAAAGTTAAATGGCCCTTTATGTTGAAAACTTTACGCATGAAGGGGTTTTCACCAAAATGGTGTTGATGGGTTGAGAGTTTTGTTTCTGGAGGTAGTGTGGCCATCAAAGTTAACGATGAGGTTGGCAACTATTTTCAGACAAGGAAGGGGATTCACCAAGGGGACCCCGCATCACCCATTTTGTTTAACATTGTGGCTGGCATGCTAGCTACCCTTGTTGAGCGGGCTAAGGTGGCCGGTCAGGTTAGCGGCGTCATTCCTCATTTGGTAGAAGAGGGTTTATCTATCCTACAATATGTGGATGACACGATACTTTTCTTGGATCATGATCTAGATAAAGCAAGAAATCTCAAGCTGCTTTTATGTGCATTTGAAGAACTTTCTGGTCTCAAGATTAACTTTCATAAGAGCAAACTTTTTTGCTTCGGGGATGCTACAGAATATGCACCTGAGTATGCTGACATTTTTGGATGCCAGCTCGGGCAGTTCCCGATTCGGTATCTGGGTATTCCCATACACTATCGGTGTTTAACTATCGCTGAGTGGAAGCACGTGGCAGAGAGACTTGAGAAACGGCTAGCCAGTTGGAAAGACAAACTCTTGTCATATGGGGGGCGGTTGATCTTGATCAATTCCGTCCTAAGCAACATGGTTTTATATATGTTGTCATCCTTCCATCTACCGAAAGGGGTTCTTCAGCGTCTTGATTACTTTAGATCTAGGTTTTTCTGGCAGTGCGATAATGAATCAAAGAAATATCGACTGGCTAGGTGGACTGTATTATGTCGACCTAAAAGTCAAAGGGGACTTGGAATTCAGGACCTTGAGATTAAAAATATTGATCTTCTCAGCAAATGGGTTTATAAACTACTCTCTGAGAATGGAGTATGGCAGGAAATCATTCGTATTAAGTACGTGGAATCCAAAGCCATTTCTCAAGTCCATTGGAAACCTGGTGACCTACATTTTTGGTCTGATGTCATGAAGGCCAAGGAATTATTTTCCAATTTGGGACTTTCTCGGTTAGGGACGGTTCCCAGGTTCAATTCTGAGAAGATACCTGGCTAGGGACCACACCACTCAGGGTGCAATACCCGAGTTTGTTTAGGATTGCTAGACATAAATTTTTCACCATCAAACAACTTTTGGGACACGAAAACCCTGATATTTCTTTCCGTAGGGACCTATTAGGACCTCGCCTGGCATCTTGGAATGAGCTACTCATATGTCTAGAGGCTATTCAGCTGTCAAATGAACCGGACATCTTTCGATGGAATTTGCACCAGAATGGCAAGTTTACAGTCAAATCCATGTATGGTGCAATGGTTCATTGTGATGTTCCGGTTGATAACAGGAAATTGTGGAAGCTTAAAATCCGTCTAAGAGTGAAGATATTCCTCTGGTTCCTAAACAGAGGGATCATCTTAACTAGAGATAACCTGGCACGACGCAACTGGCAAGGCATCAAGGCATGTGTCTTTTGCCAACATGACGAGTCTATTAAGCACTGATTTTTTGAGTGTAAGTTCGCTCGGGCGGTTTGGGCCATAGTTCAAGTAGCTTCAAATTTATACCCACCATGTAGTGCTCGTAACATGTTCGGCAATTGGTTGAGGGGTATTGATAAACAATTTTCTGCACATATTCTTGTGGGGGCGGCTGCCTTATGCTGGGCATTGTGGCTTACCAGGAATGATGTGGTTTTTAATAAAAAATGTGTTTCATCTCCTATGCAGGTTATTCATGTATGTACGCGATGGCTCCGTACTTGGTCTATCCTGCAGAGGCCGGAGGACAGGGACCTTTTTATGATGACGTCTACGCGGCTGGAGCGTATGGCCAGGGAGGTTTTTTCCCCCATGGATGGCGGTGTGATCTCCGGATAGGATCTGCCACATCATAGGCTGGACTTATTTATCTTTTTAAGTTGTAAAACGTTTTTATTTTTTGGGTCGGTTGGACTTCTTGGCTGTGTGCATCAAGTTATGCAGAGGCCGGGCATTCTTTAGATGTGATTGTATCACCTCGATATATCAATTCAATGAAATGTTCTTTATCGAAAAACTTATGTAGTAAGCAAGAAACTGAACCTCATAGAAAACATATACCTTCAGATTAACTTTTACCATGGGTTTGCCTTGTGGAATTGCAGTTCTCTAATTCCTGAGCAAACCGACATTGTTGCATTATATCAGTCACAAACATGTCATCCCTTTTACTAACAGTGTATTGCAGTGTTTTTTTTCTAACAATTTTACCAACTGAGTAGTATAAGTAGAAACAGAAGAACACATGTGAGGAAAAATTCAGAACTAATGCAGCATGTCGTCTCTATAGATTCAGTCTTGCAAGTGATGAGGAGCACCCTCGCTCCAGGGACCGACCATGTGTTGGTGCACGCCAGCGATGGCTATTGCCAGCTTCGTTACCAAAGAGATGCGGAAAGGTTATGTAAGGTAAATAATCTGAAATAATTAGTTGACATGCAACAAGCAGTCGTACTATTCGTAGGCATTTTTTTAAACATGTGGCGTGCACATGACAGAGTGAAAACTCGGAAGACGAATCCGTGATTTACAATAGTGAACCCAAATGAGCTATAAATCCCAACAGAAAAGTAAAGCTCTTGTCTGATCCATATGAAGAAAAAGGACTTGGCCTGTGGTGAGGGTAATAGTGGCCTCGTAGGACCTGGTGGTGCACCAACAATGGCACCATCCCCCGACCTCCGATGTCGTCTCCAGCATCTTGTTCACCCTGGGTACCGAAACAGGGCAAAAGGCTCCAATGATAAAGAAGAGAATTTAAGACAAGAATCCCAACAAAGGGCAAATAAATATCCCTCGGCCCATAGCGCAGCGTCGTGGAATGATTGTATCCTCCCTCGACTTGGTCGACGCCACCACCTCGCATCTCCTCCTCCGTACACCCCATTTAATCCACCAGCAGCATGACCCATGCGCGCCCATATTGCCCGCCACTACTTCGCGTTGTCATGAGCCGTCGGAGGGAGAATAGCCGCTATGGAGGATGGAGTGGGGCGGCGGCATCTGTAGTCCCCGAAGAAGGCGAGGAGTAGATCAGGGTGGGAAGAAGAGGCGGCAGCGTTCGGTGAGTAATTGATGGAAGAACGAAGAAAAAGGAAAGACGCATGAAGTTTCCTCTGTTGAACGCTATTAACACAGAAACGTCTGCCACGATTGCCCTGCCCCAATGCTCAACCTACTTATAGGTGGGACCCCTAGCAAAAGTTACAGCCCGATGCACTAGGAGCCTTCATTTCTTGGGAGCTTAGTAACTGTAAAGATCCGTTCCCTTGTTTGTTTAGAACTCCTCATGTCTTGGGTGAATGTCTCCATGCGACACTGGATTCTAGACTGTAGGTGGTGATGAATAATAACTCTAACACAGACTGGCCCAATCAAGTCTACCTACATCTTGTAGCTTATCCATTTTTTGCTCCATGTGTTCATGGCTCCACCTGGCCTGCACATTTTGTTTATTTGGCGGGACTTTTTTTCATTCGCTAGCAAGTTAAGGCGGCTGTCTGTCATTTAAAGGGCGAAAGGGTCATCACCAATGTAAGTGCATCTAGTGCCCCTTAGTGATTTTGGTGTTTTGAAGACTTATAGGTTAAGGGTCTAATGCGTTTATGAGTGTACACAGGTCTATAAGTCTATGAGGAGTTTGATATTCTGAGAAAAAAGTCGACCCTAAAAATGAAGTTCTTATTTGAAGACTTCGGTATTCTGAAGACTTTCTGAAGACTTTGAAAGTGAAGAAATTGGCGTGACCTTGAAGACTTGGTATTCATTTGAGGAACATAAAGCGTGAAGACTTTTGTTTTCGTAGTTTCGTTTTTCTCTTTCTTGAGTCATAGGAAACACCGTCTCTGTTAAAGGGGGTCGAGGAAATACTAAGGAAAAATTTCCGTGTGATGCTCAACTCAAAATCCTACACCTACCAATCCCTTCGAGTGAAGCCATTGGAAATCTCATACAGTTCAGTCAATTTCTTCAGTGACAGAGACGAAATTCTTCTGGTCGCTGAGGAATTTGTTCTGACTGAGGAGTTAGAAATTCGCCAGTGTGAATTGCCTACACTGGATCATGATAGCCCTGAGGAATTTGAGAGTCAAATTTTCGATCGTTGCTGTGCTGCGCGCTAGCTGTTCCAAAATATCTTATCCACCTAACGGTCATATCATTGAAGGGAATTTATGTCTTATCATGTCGGACTGCTCCCTAGGCTATAAATAGCCGCCCCCTACAACCACTACCTGGTTGGCTGCTCCGAGAGAAACTGACACTTGTCATTTGAGAGCATCCCATCCTCCGAGGACTTTGAGCGAAAATCATCGAGTGAGGAAAACCCAAACCCAAACACCTACAAACCCAAAGTGATTGAGCATCGAAGAGATTGATCTGCGTGGATCCGATGCACATTACCTTTGAAGACTGTGCTTCTTCCAGACGGTTAGGCGTCATGGTCTAGAGCATCCAAGAGGAATTGTGGATCGCCGAGTGACCGAGTCTGTGAAGGTTTGGAAGTCGCCTGAAGACTTACCACGAGTGATTGGACGAGGTATGTGTGACCTTAGTTCAAGGAGAATCTGGTGAGGACTTGGTGTCTGAGCTGCTTGGCCTTTCGGCTGGGTGTCCGGGACTGTGTGTCCTCGAGTTTAAATACTCGGCCGCTCCAACCAGACGTACAAGCGAGACAACAGTTGGAACTGGTCTACCAAATCATTGTCTTCACCAACCTTACTGGTTCTATTTCCTCAGCTCTTTCATTTCCTCATTACTGTGTTGAGTGTTTGTTCATATCTGTGTTTGAAGACTTTGACTGAAAACTTTCTCAATTTCCTCAGTTCAATTTCTTCAGTCTGTTTGTCTTCATCTTGTGTTATCCTGTGATTATGCTTTTTGTACTCTGTGCTTGTCTTCATTTCATCATGATGACCATGCTTGTATTCTGTTATGCTTACTCTTGAGTACTTATTCCGCTGCAAGTAGTTCTTCGCTAAGGAATTTCCTCACCGGCAAATTTCTCAGTGAAGAATTCATAAAATCGCCTATTCACCCCCTCTAGTCGATATAACACACTTTCAATTGGTATCGAGCAAGGTACTCCCTTGTTTTATGTGATTTTGGTTTAACCGCTTTGGAGTTTTAGTTATGTCGATGGCAGGTATGATCAAGGTCTCTGCTGGCTGTCCTACCTTCGATGGGACAGACTACCCCTACTGGAAGAATAAGATGCGAGTGCATCTTGAGGCAATTGATAACGATCTCTGGTATGTTGTGGAAAATGGTGTTCCCATTGTCTCACCCTCCTTTGAACACTACCGATGTGAAGAGATTCGAGCAACTCGATTCTCAAGCGAAGAATATCATATGTGGCCATCTGAGCAAAGGGCGGTGTGGAAGAGTGAGTGCTTTGAAACTGCTAAGCTTATACGGGATAGGCTGTCCAAAGTAAATTAAGGAGTCTCAAATCAGCGTGACTCTCGAGTTGATGTTCTTCGCAATCTCTTCAACCGCTTCAAAAGACTCGACAATAAAATGTTCAACAAACCTTGATCGCCTCACGGACATCTCAAATGAGCTTCAAGCGCTTGGTGCCCTTGACATCGCCGACCATGAGGTGGTGAAGAAATTGTTGAGATCGCTTGATTCCTCATTTGATACTCGCACTGATGATACAAGAACGTCTTGACTACAAGTCACTTGATCCCGCTGATATCCTCGAGAGGCTAAATACTCATGAGTTCGACTTCTTTGAAAAGAGAGATCTATGGTTCAAGCTATGGCAAATCACGTGCCCTGAAGGCCAAGGCAGTGTCCGAACCTGAATGTGAAGATTCTGGTAGCAGCCTTGGTGATCCTGAAGAATTGAGCCAGGAGCTAGCACTGCTTGTAAAGAAGTTCCGGAAGTTCTCAAGACGTGGTCGCTTTGGAAAATCCTCAAGGAGTAATGATTCCTCATCCAGTGACTATAAGAGAAGGCTTTGCCACAAATGCAAGAAACCTGGTCACTATATTCAAGATTGTCCTCAGTGGGAAAAGGAATTAAAGAAGAAGAAATATAAGGATTACAGTTCTGATGACGCTAAGAAGAAGAAGAAATCGTCAAAATCTTCATCATCAAAATCCTCGAAGTCTTCATCTCACAAGAAATGCAGCTCAAAGAAGGCTCGGGCATTCATTGGTAAGGAAATGGACTCTGAAGCTGAATATGAGGAACATGAGGAAGAGGAGGCATCTGAGGATTCCGAGTCTGGTGTGGCGAGTCTGGCTCTCGCTACTGCATTCGTCATCAAGTCTATCTTCAACTCTAAAGAAACTGACCTCACCAACAAGGCTGATGAAGATAATGATGACTACGCTCCCACCTATTGCTTCATGGCAAAGGGTGCCAAGGTACTCAAATATACCTCCTCTGAATCTAGTTAGAATGAATATGATGAATACCTCAAGCCCAACTACTCTAAACTTGATAAGATTGCTGTAAAACAACAAACGGCTTTTGAAAAGGTTCAAAACATGCTAGACAAAAGTGATGATATGTTGGGTGAAGAAATGGATCGCACTAAAGCCCCGATTGAAAATCTTCAAAGACTTGAGTCTAGGTTTGACCTTTCAAGGTCATCATAACACTCTCTTGTGCGATCGAGAAGCTTTCTTATGAATTTCTTCAAAGAAAGCAAGATCTTGAGAAGCTAAGAGTGAGTTATGAAGATCTTCAGAAGGAGCGCGATTCATTACTTGCTCAACAAATCAGGAAGAATTTGTTCCTCCATGCTTAAAGTGCATTGAACGTGAATCTGCTAATTCTTCACCTGAATGTTCAAATGCTTCAATTGTTACAAATTCTTCTCCTGCCTCTGCTATCACTAATTCCTCATCTGAGGACATTGCTAGTATCACTGACGATGCGAAATTTGAAGGAATTGTACATGACAGGCATGTACAAAAGCCTCAAAGGGCATCCGACTCTTTGTGATGTGCTTAAAAAGCAGATCCTCAACAAGAACCCTAGGAAAGAGGGTATTGCCTTTGAGAGGAAACTCAATGTTGATGGAACATATTGGAAGCCTGAGCAGTACCCCAAAACCTCATGGGTTGCTGCAAAGGGACCTCCAGTTGATCCATCTAACTTATCTGGCTTTACATGTGAATCTCCTCATTCTTACGATGAGTCATTTGACTCAACTATAAACTGTTCAAAAATTAGAATGGTGAAGTATTTGCTAGATATGTTGGCACTAAGCTGCGGAGCGGTTCTCCTATGAAGAAAATCTGGGTTCCCAAAAGGTGCCTTGAAATTCTTCAGGTGAATGTCCTCATGACACCACCTGTGAAGAATTGGAACCCCAGATTAAACTCTTCATATGGACCAAATTCTTCATATGGATCCAAGTCCTCATACGGACCAAATTCCTCACGTGGATCAAATTCCTCAAAAGGATCAAAGTCCTCATATGATTATCATCGTGCTAACAACTTTGTTTCGTAGGGTAGAGCTAAGGGCTATGAATATGTGCATTATTCTTCAAACCATTATGTTCATAAGTCCTCGAAGAATTTCTCTGCTTATTCATATGCTTACCCTAACCCCTCTTGTGTGAAACGAAATGGATTGGCTTCTATGCCACCATTCTCATATGGAGCTCAGAGAGTGATGAACTCTTTGCCACCCCTTCAGATATGGGTGGTGAAGAAAAGAACTAATCTCTTCTGCAGGGTCGGGTCTCGGGCGTGCTTTAACGTCTGAAGAATTTCTTTGGGGGCACGACAAAATTACTGAAAGGACACAGGATAATCATGAAGAAATGAACTTTCATTTCACACGTCCTCATACCGCTATATCTGTTCTTTGCTTGATGAAATTCATCTGATGAATTTGATATCATATTCTTCACTGATGAAGTATATGAGTTCGTAAGTTGCACTAATTCATCTCTAGGATGATCTTCCCAAATCCTCTGAGTGGGTCCTCGATAGTGGATGTACAAATCACATGACTGGTGACAAGAATCTATTGATGGATGCTCCCTTATCACCATCACATCTGAAGCATATCATCTTTGCTGACAAAGGAAAAAGTCAGGTATTGGGTCTAGGTAAGGTTGCGATCTCTAAGGACATACACATGGACAAAGTCATGCTTGTTGAGTCCTTAGGATACAACCTCATGTCAGTCTCAATGCTTTGTGATCTTGATATGGTTGTTGTCTTTGGCAAGTATCGTTGTGTTGTGATTATGGAAGATGACCATTCCAAAGTCTTCGAAGGCTTTAGGAGAGGAGACTTGTATATTGTTGATTTCTCTACAGGACCACAACCAGCCATGTGCCTACTTGCAAAAGCTTCAGAAGGCTGGCTATGGCATCGACGACTTGGTCATGCAGGCATGAGGAATTTGCACTGCGCTGCGAAGAAGAAGCATGTCATTGGCATTGAGAATGTCAAATTCCTCAAGGATCACTTGTGTGGAGCCTGTGAAGCTGGAAAAATGACCAAGGCCAAGCATCCAAATGAAGACTATCATGACCACTACTCGACCATTGAATTGCTTCACATGGACCTCTTCGTCCTAATCATTACTCGGCAGTCACTAATGATGCATCTCTATATGGCTTTGTTATTGTTGATGATTACTCTCGTTACACATGGGTACACATTGTTACTTACAAACATGAAGTGCAGGAAGTCTTCAAACGATTTTCCTCGAGGTCTTCAACCAACTTTGGTGTGAAGATCAAGCACATCAGGAGTGACAATGGAACTGAGTTCAAGAATTCTGGTCTTGATGACTATCTCGATGAACTTGGTATTACTCATGAGTTATCTGCTCCTTATACTCCTCAACAGAATGGCATCGTGGAGCGTAAGAACAAAACTCTTGTTGAGATGGCTCGCACTATGCTTTATGAGTACAAAATGCCTCGTCGTTTTTGGATATGCAATTGATATCGCGTGCCACATCATCAACAGAGTATATCTTCACAAATTCTTCAAGAAGACTGCCTATGAACTCCTCACTGACAAGAAACCCAATGTGAGTTATTTTAAAGTCTTCGGTGCTAAATGTTGGATTAGAGATCCTCATCACAATGCTAAATTTGCATCGAAAGCACATGAAGGTTTTATGCTTGGTTACGGAAAGGACTCGCACACCTACAGAGTCTTCAACAATGTTCTTCACAAGATTGTTGAAACTGTAGATGTGCGATTCAATGAAACTAATGGCTCGCAAAGAGAGCACCTACCTTCTGTGATAGATGAACCACCACCTGAGGATTCTATCAAGTTCAAGGCGACTGAGGATGTCATTCCTACTGAAGAATCTGCTGAAGAATTCATTCCAGAACGTGAAGAACGTCGAGCTGATGCACCTGAAGAAAATGCTGAAGAAAATGCTGATCAAATTCCTCGACGACAACCAGCTCATCCTCGCGTTGCAAAAGAAGTGCAAGTTGACAAGATCATCGATGATATTGAAGCACCAGGTCCTCTCACACGCTCAAAAGCTTCACATTTATCTAACTTTTGTGGGCACTATGCTTTTGTCTCTATCACAGAGCCCACTAAGGTAGATGAAGCATTTTTGGAGCCTGAGTGGATTCAGGCCATGCAAGAAGAATCACATCAGTTCGAACTCAACAATGTCTGGGAACTGGTCAAACGTCCAGATCCTCGCAAGCATAATATCATTGGCACAAAGTGGATCTACCGCAACAAACAAGATGAAAATGTTCTTGTGGTGAGGAATAAGGCACGACTTGTAGCTCAAGGCTACACACAGGTTGAAGGAATTGATTTCGATGAAACTTTTGCACCTGTTGCTAGACTTGAGGATATTCGCATATTAATTGCTTATGCTAACCATCATGATATCAATTTATATCAAATGGATGTGAAAAGTGCATTCCTCAATGGTAAGCTTGAGGAAGAAGTATATGTTGCTCAACCCCCAGGTTTTGAAGATCCAAAGAATCCTGACAAAGTCTTCAGACTCAACAAGGCCCTCTATGGCCTCAAGCAAGCCCCTCGGGCGTGGTATGATACTTTGAAGGAAAGAATGGCTTCACACCCGGTTCACTCGACCCTACTCTCTTTACTAAATCTTATGATGGTGAACTATTTGTGTGCCAAATATACGTGGATGATATTATCTTTGGCTGTACTGACCAACATTATAGTGATGAATTTGCCTATATGATGAGTGAAGAATATCAAATGTCTATGATGGGAGAGTTGAAATTCTTCTTAGGTCTTCAAATTAAATCAAATAAGTAATGGCATATTCATATCTCGGAAGAAATACCTCAAGGATGTTACGAGGAAATTCGGCATGCAAGATTGCAAAGGCGTCAAAATTCCTATGCCCACAAATGGCCATCTATGCCTTTGATGAAAATGGTATTGACTTGATCACAAGGTATACCGCTCCATGATTGGTTCTTTATTGTACTTATGTGCATCTAGGCCAGATATAATGCTTAGTGTTTGCATGTGTGCCCGATTTCAAGCTACAACGAAGGAATCACACCATAAGGGCTGTGAAGCATATTCTTCGATATCTAGCTCACACACCAACACTAGGATTATGGTACCCCAAGGGCTCTGCTTTTGATCTCATTGGATATTACGACTACGACTATCTTTGGTGATCGTGTGGACCGCAAGTCAACATCTGGTACTTGTCATTTCCTCGGACGATCTTTGGTGCATTGGTCCTCGAAGAAAGCAGAACTGCGTATCCTTTGCTCTCATCGCGGAAGCTGAGTACATTGTTGCTAGTTCTTGCTGTGCTCAATTGTTGTGGATGAAGCAAACTCTCAAGGACTACGGTATCAACGTGAAGAATGTGCCTCTCTACTGTGATAATGAGAGTGCCATCAAGATTGCTCACAACCCAGTTCAGCACTCGAAGACAAAGCACATTCAGATTCGTCATCATTTTCTTCGTGACCATGTGTTGAAGGGCGACATCTCCATCGAGCATGTGAAGACTAAAGAACAGCTAGCCGATATATTCACAAAGCCCTTGGATGAGAAGAGATTTAGCAAGTTGCGGTCTGAGCTAAATATCTTACAATCTTCGAATGTTCTTTGAAAAGGACACTCATCCTAACAATTATGCAAAATTGATGACTTAGATGTGCAACACATGAAGAAAGCGTTTTCTTCAATCAATGAAGAACAACACTCTAAGTGTGAAGAAATTAATGAAGAATTTGATTCTCAGAACCCTACGACAATTGTACGCGGTGTCTGAAATCATCATTCTTATATGGTGGGTCACGCCACCACCAAAGTTGAAAATCTTCAATTTGAATGTTTCCTCAGTTTTTCAAATTCTTCAACTTTGCAAAATTTTCACTGTTTCCGTCATTTTTCTTCATTGGCTATATATATACATCTGGACTATTCTGTTACGCGTAACAGAATATTATTCTGTTACCCTTTTTGAACTGACGGTTTCAGGTGGTTGCACTAATATTTTCGAAGAAGTTGAACTCATGCTTTCAGTTGTGTTTAACAGATCGTCTTCTTTAGTTCAAAAACTTTTAGTAATTTTTTTGTCGGAACGGGGCGTGTAATATATCGCTTGCTCTTGAGAAGCATATTTCAAGTATATTGAACGTTTTTGCAAAATCATTATGGTTTAAGAAAAGTTTTGAAAAAACCATTTTTTTCAAAACCGAAAACGTGAATCGTATTTTGGACTCAATTTTCAAATAGTTTATCGGAATTGAGCGAATAAGATGGCGTTGGAAAGCTAGTGAAAATACGCATCCTCCATATATGTATTGTTTTTTCTAATTCAATATGATTTAAAAGTAATTTGAAAAACGGTGAAATTATGGGCGAAACATATTTTCGCGGTTTTTTGCAAACGGTTTGTCGGATTGACACAAATAATATTGCGTTGGAAAGCTACGGAATATGCTCAAAGTTTTTGTATTAAAATGTTTTTCTAATTCCTTACCATTTAAAAACAAATTCGAATACGGTCAAATTTGATTTTGAACGCGATTTTTTTAAAAGTTTGTCGAAATGGGGCAAATAATATACCGTTGGATAGCTATCGAAAATGCGAAACTTAGTCATGCTGAACGTTTTCTCATATTTTCAGCCGTTGAAGAGTAATTTGGATTACAGTGACACCCATCATGGTGTGTTTCCTCCAAAAAAACAGAGTACTCGTACTGATATATTTGTGTGTTTGTACTGAGATATTTTTCACAGTAGTTTTGAATGGTTCCAAAAAAAGTACTTGAACGGATGTCTATATGATTTTGTACTGAGCGTGTTTCCACATACTAGACTTTACTTTGTATTTATTTAAAAAGTTTCAATACGGCAAGACACATCCTGTTCTTTTCCCGTCTGATAAACAAAGTACTCGTACTGACATATGTGTGTGTTTGTACTGAGCTATTTTTCACAATCCGGAATGTTCACGGGGTTGATCACTTGAACTTGTAGAAATGTAACTTTTAGATTTAGTTTAAAATTTGTTTCGACGTGTCATTATCATCGAACTTGCATGGTTTATATACTTGAATTGGCTGAATTTTCTTCTCCAAGAAATGTTTTTGTGTTTTGTGATAGTAACCATTGATGCAACAATCCATACCGAATTTGATATGCCCTTTGAACTTTTACAATTTGCTTGAATTTTTACAATTTGAATTTCGGCCATTTTTTTTTATTCCGAACGGACCACCGTTTTTAACTCGTACTGAGGTACTTACTACGCCCGAACTGGGGTGGCTGTCGCATGACTCGGCGAGGAAGAAGACGAATCTCGGGAGCGCAGCTGGATTTGACCGGCTGGGGGGCCTTGGGCGAGGATAAGCGGTCTTGGCGGCGGAGGGAGGCTGAGACGGCGTCACGGCAGCCGCGGAGAGACGGGCCACGGCAGCCGTCGGCAGGGAGGTGCATGGAGGAGCGGCGCCCGTCGGAGGAAAGCCCAGAGGAGGGCCGAGCCCGTCGGCGGTGAGGCATGCAGACGGCCAGCCGGCGGCAGCGCATGTGTCGGAGGAGCTACCCCTAACGGCGCGCTGGCTCCCTCGCTCCGGCTGCCGTCGCTTGCTTTCGCCATGACGGCTGCCTCCGGCGGTAGGAGGCGGGTTCGATTGGGGGCAGTCGGGAGTTTCTCTGTAAATGCTGCAGCGTCAGCGCCTTATAGGGACCGAGGGTAACAGAATAATATTCTGTTACCAGTAACAAAATAATCCAGCCCTATATATATGATCGGACCCTTCCCCCTCTATGAAATACTCAACCCAATCTATTCATAAATTCTTCATGTGCGTTCTATTTGAAACTCATTCAAAATCTTCATTGTGTCCTTGTCAGCTGAAGAAATTGCGAATGGAACTTTAAAACTAATCTTATCCAAATTTTCGGCTTTGCCGCTCAAACCATTCCGCTTCCTACGATAGACTTATCTATTCACCCACGATCTAACACGATCTCCACTTTTCGATGCGTGGGTGACACATGTCAGCGAATGAGAAGGGTCGAGAACACGTTAAGTCCTATATCTTGAGCGAACAGTTTTTTACTGCGACTATAAATACCCCCTCTCCCCTTCCTCACTTCCTTTACTCCGCTCGACCGCTCTCTCTCCCGCTCGAGCTTCTCAAACCCTAGCGCCGCCGCTACTCCATCATCGCCGGTGAGGAAGAGCTTCACTGCCTCGACCTCGTCGCCGTCGTACTCGCGCCGGCCGTGGAAATCTTCACTCTACCGCCACCGTAGTTGTCTTCCTCCGCCGAGTTAGGGCGTGGAAGATCTGAACTGACGAGCTTCAAATCTACACTTCTCAGTTCGTCGTGTTCTTCATCCAGGGTAATTAAAAGTTACTTTTACTGCCCTCTTTGATTCCAATTTTCTCTACAAAATCTTCAAAGGTGTTTTATTCTTCAAATCGTCACACACAAACACCTCACTATTCATCTGTTCTTGATTCGTTTCTCTAAGCATCATTTTTCTTCAAGATTCCTCAATGTGTGGATCCTCGATCTATACAACTCTGGAACCTAAGACAAAGAACGCTTAGTAAAATTCTTCAAGGCTCATCTGGTCAAATTCCTCAAACTTGTTCTTTTTGAAAAACCTTCTGAGAACGCATATGACCTCTCCAAATTCCTCGCAACTATACTCTGTTCACAGGTACTCATATCCTCTGCTGAATCACTAGGTTCTCATCAACTTAACTCATTTGCAGCGTTCCTCGAATAAAGGTTGCATACTTCTTCAGAGAATTCGATTGTTCAAATTCATCAACTGAAGAATATGGCAGACGGTAAGAAGCCACAGAAAGGAGGAAAGAGGCCTGAGGTCATGACTGCTTTTGAAATGCCTGAGGACATCTATGCTGACTATTGCACACCTAATGAGACCAAGTTCGGAAAGGAGGACAAAAATCAGCGCAAGGTGCGCATACAGAGGATTGAAAGGAGATGGGCAAGATAATGGAGGGAGTACAGGTATGTAACTCCAAAGTATATGAAGAAATTCGCACTTAATCCTCCATGCCCAAGAGCTCCATTGGCACCTGGCCAAGAAGCTGACCCCACCAGCATTAAACGCGGTGAGGATTTTCCTGAAGAATGGACCAAGTGCCAAGCCAAGTTGGCAAGACAAGCCAAAGAAGCAGTGAGGAAGTTCAATGAAGACTCTGCTGCTGCTGCTACCACTAAGGCCTCTATCAAGAAGCCCGCTCACAAGCCAAGTGCTTCACCAACTGTGCCCTTGCGGCCAAGTTCCTCAGCAATGCCCTCACGGCCAGAATCTTCAAAGCCCTCACGGCCAGTTCCTCATGCTGCTCCTGCTCCTCCGAAATCCTCAGCTCCACCTCCAAAGTCCTCAGCTGCTCCGGCAAAGTCCTCAGCACCTGTGCATCTGGCCACGTGCCAAAGGACTGCAGGCATCTCTATTGCCTCTGGTGTCTCAGCGAGTTCCTCAGCTGCACCAAATTCTTCATCTGGCCCCACTCTGCTGAAGACAAAGGCAACGGCTGGACGAGGTCCTCGGCCAAGTCCGAAGAAGAAACCTTTTGCCTTCCAAGTGCCATCTGACGATGAAGCTGATGATGATGAACTTGCAAAAATCATCAGAGACAGACAAGAAAGGGCCGCTAGAGCCAAAGGCACACCTGTGCCACTGCTTTTGGATCCTAAGATGATCCTCGATTACATTGATCTCTGGCACAAGGATCCAAACACCCCTATGCCAGATTTTCATTTGACTCCTGACCAAAGTCACATGCTGAACCATTTCATCTCTGAAGAGAAATGGAAATTTGAGAAGGCCAGACAGATCAAGAAGGCTCAGTTCAGGAAAGAGAAGTTCCTGAGGAAAACATTGTCAAAATGACAACTGATGAACTCATCAAAATTCAGTCTGAAATCAAAGCCCTCAGCGACAACTTCAACGCCTACTATGCTGATTGGCAAGGAGCCAAAGTCAGGTTTGTTAAACTGACTGAGAAGTTCACCAATGTTGCAGCTCCAACGCAACAAGAAGTTTCTCAGGTTGAAGCCTCTACTCAGCCTACTGAAGAACATGCCAGCACCACTGATGACTTTCAGACTGCTGAAGAAAATGCTAGTTCCAGGGCTGATGACTCCATTCCAGCCGCAGAAGAAACTGCCAGGGCATCCACTAGTGGTGCGCCTGAAGAAAATGAAGAAGTCAGGGCAACTGCATCAGTTGCGCCTGAGGCAAATCAACCAGATTCCTCAGCTCCTCCTGCGCCTACACCAACTCCTATCCTTCCATCTGCATTAGATGTGAAGAAGACCAAGGCTGCAGAGCGAGCTGCAGTGAAGAAAAAGAAAGCATCGGTGCTTGATTCTTCACTCGAAGAGAATGAAGCCTATGATCAGCTCGTTTGAAAACCCTATTGATGTTGTTCCGATCTCCACCATGCCATCAAAGGACCTTGTTCCTTTTGGGGTAGAATATGTGATCCCTAGCGGATCTGATGAAGAAAAATCATTCTGCTGCTTCGTCAGAGCAGATTGATGAAGAAATTGATGTGGATGTGATCCCTTCAACGCCAGTTGTTTCCTTGCCAATGCCTCAGTTCATAGCTGAAGAGGCTGGTATTGAAGAAATTGAAGATGATGACGTGGATATTGGATGCACTACGCCAGTGATGAATGATGACTTTTGGGAAAGTCAGCACCCCAATTCTCCACTCTTCACCCCACTACAACGAATACCTCAGTCCCCTGCACCAACCGTTCAAATGGGCTCTGAAGAAACGCAACCCACCTCGCATATGCATGAAGAAATTCCAGCCACTAGTGCTAAAGAAACTGATGCGCTGATCCTTTAAACAAACAGACTACCACTGAAGAGGAACCAGAAATTCCTCATGTCACAGCCCTAGAGCTTGCTTGTAACTAGTGGCATTGCATCCATGCATCATGTTTAATTCTCATGAAATTTGAAATGGGGATGACCAAGCCCTAGCACCAAAGCAATTCAAATAGGTTCAACTAAGAAATATTTTTCAGTGAATTCAAATGGCTTTAGAAAATGTTCATCATTTCTGGAAAAATGCTATAAACCATAACCAGAGGTGCTGCACATTTTTCATGACATATTTGGTCACTGGATTAATTCATTAAGTAATTGCATGTGGGCATTTAAATGCTATAAAATATTTTAAATGCTCAAATAATCATAAACTTAAATGTTTGCTGTTGGATATTTTCCAAACAGTAGGCTGAAACAAGTTTCATGATTTTTGGGGTAGTATTAGTATTTTTAATAAAGCCCTGAAAATTACAGAATAATAGAAAACTGAAATAAATAGAAAAGGAGAGAGAGAAACCTACTGGCCCAAACTTACTCAAGGCGCTCCACTGGCGGCCCAAATTGCAGCCCAGCCATCGTGCCCAGCCCACCACCGCCTCCTTCCCTGTCGCCTTCCTCCTCTGCCCGGGAGGATGAGCGTGGTCACGCCACACAGACGGCCACCGACGGCCACCTCCTGCTTGCCGCTCCCTCCCTCGACGCTCTGGACGTCTTCCGCGATGCCACGCACCCCCTGGAACCCCCTCGTTCACTCTCTCGTCCCCATCCCCTCCTCTGGCTCCCTCTCTCTCCCACCGAGCGGAGCTTGCCGCCGCCGCTTGCCACCACCGCGGCCACAGGCCCTCCCTCGCCCATCCAACATGCCCTAGAGACCCGACGTGCCTCCCTCGTCCTCCCCGACGGCTCACGCGACCGTAGAAGCCCCGAGGCGCCGCCCCGCCGCTTTTCCCCTTCTCGGACCCTTGATGCCGTCGCCCAATCGTCGAACTCCGGACGCCCCCGAGCCCGCTGACCACCTCTCCCTCTCCACGGTGAACTCCTCTTCCTCTCCCCCTAGCTCCCGTGTTTGTTTGGCCTCCGTAGCCGCTGTTTCCACCTCACCCGAAAACTCCCCGCCGCCGGCCATGGCGCCGTCGTGGCTAGAGCCACAATGGCTCGAAGCCAACCCCTTACGTGCTCGGCCTGTGACACCGAGCTTCGTAGCCACCACCCGCTCCTCCTCCCGTGCACCGTAGCGTCAAACACGACCGTGCCCGAACTCCGGCCGCCGCCTTGGAGCTCGCCGCCGTCGATTCCGACTGCCCCGAGCTCAACCGACTCCACCAAGAGCTTCGGCTCGTCCCCAGCTCCTCCTAGATGCCTCCGCGGCCCATTTGGTCACCGGAGTGGCCAAAACCACTCTCGCCGCCGCGTCGGGCTCGCCGGCGGCTAGACGCCGGCAGCTGACTTTGACTTTGACCACGGGTGGGCCCTGGTTGACTCTGTTGAGTCAATGACAGGTGGGGCCCAGCCCTGCTAACTAAATAGGTTTAGTTTTAATTAAATTTTAGTTAAACTAATTACCCTGACAACCTGGACCCACAATCAGGTTTGACTGGGCGTCTCCGTTGACTATGACGTCATTCTCGACGCATGGTCGACGCGAAGAATCTAATTCTTGGATTTATTCTAATATAGGAAATTCGAATATAGTTCAAACTTCAAATATTCATAACTTTTAATCTGTAACTCCAAATTAAATAAGTTTTATATGAAAAATGATCAGAAAAATATGAAGAATCTGTTTATGCCATGATCATGCATGTTTGAACAAGTTAACCTCACTGAATAGGATGAATCATGATTAGGGCAATTTATGAAATAACATTTGGAGTTGGAATTTGTTCTTGTTTGAGTTCCACTTCAATCAACTTGGCTAGATATTGCATTAGGTGAATTCAGTACCTTAACATGACATGTCATTCATGGGAATGTGCATTGCATTGATTGTGTTCCTTCTTGTTTGCCGGTGGTTGTCCCCTCTCGATAGACGTGGTTCCGACGAGTGTTCGATGACACCGATGAAGAACTATATTATCTTCAGAAGTGCCAGGCAAGCAAAACCCCCTTGTTCATTCCGATATAATCCCACTCTCTCGCTCCTGCTCTATTTTACTGCATTAGGACAACAACGACTCATGTGTTACTTGCTGCGGTAGCTGAACCCCTTTATCCTCTTGCATGACCTGTCATTCCACAAGAATTAGATGAAACCCACTAGCATGAGTAGGAGTTGTTTGAGCCATGTTGTGCCTACTCATTCATGCTTGTTGTCGTGCCTTCTCTTGCTTAGAGTTGAGTCAGTCCGATTCATCGGGAATGAATTGGAATGGTTGTGTGAACATGTCCTACTGTGTGTGAGCTAAGTGTGTGAACACGATTTGATAAAGGTAGCGGTGAGAGGCCATGTAGGAGTACATGGTGGGTTGTCTCATTGGAGCCCTCCTCAGGAATTGAGTTCTGTGTTTGTGATCCATGAAACAGTTACTACCACACATTGGGATCCTTAATTGACTCTCTCGGCTTCTTAACCACCCTTGTCCTCAGTCCGGGAGTTGCAAGTAGTTTCTGGTGTTTGTAGTATGCTGGGGGCCGCACGCAACGCTGACCTTAGGGGTGGGTTGTGTTGCGGTAGGCACCGTGGCCCGGTGTACCGATTCGCCCGTTTGGTGTCTCGGGAACCCTGCACACATCGTTCGGGGCTGTATGGGAAACCTCGGCCGGACTCCTGGATGGAACCCGAATAGGCGATAAACCTGGACTAGGGACTTGAGTGTTTAGGTAGGTCGTGGCCGACACCCACGTTGGGCTTCCGCTTGAAGGTTGCCCGGTACATGTTGTGTAAACGGCGGTAAGTGGTGAGCGTGTGTGAAGAAGTACACCCCTGCAGGGTTAATATGATCTATTCGAATAGCCGTGTCCGCGGAAAAGGACTTCTGGGTTGCCTATATCAGTTCATAGACAAGTGAAAGTGGATACTCTAAAATGCACAAGATAAGCGTGAGTGCTATGGATGGCGTTCTCGTAGAGAGACGGGAGCGGGTCCATAGTGGTGTATTGATATGGTGAATATGTGGACTCGTGTGCGCCACCTCAACAGAGTTACTTGCAGTTGTAGTTCAGGATAGCCACCGAGTCAAAGCTGGCTTGCTGCAGTCAAACTCCACCACCCCCCCTTTGTTGATAATGATGCATATGTAGATAGTTCTGATGTAAGTCTTGCTGAGTACGTTTGTACTCACGTTTGCTTATTTTATGTTTTGCAGAGAGACGTCAGTCTCACTAGTAGTTCCGCTTGGACTTGACGGTTAGCTTGTTACCTCGGCTACGATCTTGTGCCCTCGGCAGAGATCAGTAGATAGTCAGGCTTCTCAGCCTTATTTCATTTATAGTTATACGTACTCGGACATGTTTAGCTTCCGCTTGTGCTTTGACTTGTATGCTTCGAGTGTTGGGTCATGAGACCCATGTTTGTAATATCTCGCTCCTCGGAGCCTAATGAATAAATATTTGAGTCGTAGAGTTATGTTGTGATGCCATGTTGTATCTACACATATTGAGCATATTGTGTGTATGTTTGAAATGCTTGGTATGTGTGGGATCCGAAAAACTAGTTGTTTATCCTTGGCAGCCTCTCATATGGGGAAATGTAGTCTCGTGCTTACGGCGATAGTAGTCCGCTTCTGCCCGGTTCACGGAGTCCCGCTAGCCCAAAGCACTACTGCTTGGACACTTGACTGGCCGGCGGCATGTGTTTCACTTCGTTCCTATATACATCCTTCGGGAAATGTCACGCGGTGATATTCGAGTCTGCCCTAGCTCACATTTCTCGGGATACCGGAGTCCTGTTAGCCCAAAGGTTACAGCCCTAATTTATACGTTGATGACCGACATGCTCGATGTGATTCATGGATGCCTGTCCCCATGGGTTAGTGCCGCTTTGGGTTCACGACTAGCCATGTGGGCCTGTGTTCTCTGTCATATGGATGCTAGCGACACTATCATATCGTGAGCCAAAAGACGCAAAGCGGTCCCGGGCCATGGTAAGGCGACACCGTGGGAATACCGTGCGTGAGGCCGCAAAAGTGATATGAGGTGTTCTTGGCTAGATCGATGTGACTTGGAATTGGGGTCTGACAGCGTTGGTATCGAGCTTTGTTGCTGTGGGATTACCAAGCCAAACTGGTCGAAGTTGTGTCTAGAAATGCTTTAGTTATGTAAGGGAATTGATTGTGGAAGGGAACGTAAGGCTCTTTTTACTCCTTATACCTCATGGCCTTCTAATCTGAGTCAACCTCTTCTCTTCTACGGGGTTTAAGAACTAGGCTTCTCATCTATCTACCGGGATGACGTGTTACTAATCCATAGACTTTTAAGATTGTTGGTTTTATGCCCCAGTTCAGTTCCTACTATCTCTATATGTTAACCGTTGATCTCGGAACCTTGATATTGTGATGTTGAGTGGTTATGCCACCATTTTTGCAGGATGTCTCAAATCATTTTGAGCATTTACAGCCGTTATCTTTGTCGAGTCATCCCAGGTCTCTAAATAGTCTGATGCATTTGCAAATCCTTTCCTTCCATTTCCGATGTCCTTTTTGGTCAGAATAAGCACACTAACCGGTGCGTTGAGGTAATTTATTGCCTTGACATATATGTTGGAACTATTATTATGACCCTAGGTGTTTAGGAAGTCACCTAGCAATTTAGCAATGCTTTTGTATCCCCAGTGTGATGATTCTGGCCATTATTCTTGAAAGCATCCCGTGATGTTATTAGTTAGTAGGCATTCTATTCCTGGGTTCTTGAACCCGAGATTCACCTTACTTCATGTTGTTGGTATTTGCTAGTCCCTTTAGAATATTAGTAACTTTGCGATAGTCCTCGAGGTCCATGGTATTTCCTTCTTCCAAATACCATGAACTAGTTAAGGCAGAAATTCTTTGAATTAAAAGATCACAATCAGAGTACTCTTGAGGAGTTCTCCATTCATAATTGTGACTCGCCGGTCTTACCTTCTCTGCATGGGTTATCCGGGAGAAATGTTGAGCTTTGCTCGATATACTAATCCATGCCTCCACAACTCGAAAAATTATATGTTCCTTTGAGTTGCTCTCTTTAGTTGTATCCCGACCATCCTCTATCAGTTGATAACCAAGAGTATGCGTGCATTCGTTTATCGATGTCTATTATCCTTGTGGTCCGTCAAGCCATTCTAATCCGGAATGACTAGGAGAAACAAACTCCAGTACCTCATCCATTTCTAGGATTGGGTCAAAGCAGTTGCATTCCACAGATCAAAATGCCAATTCAGCTTTGTTCTGTTCTACCTTGGAGTATTACCCCCTTTATGTCAGAATTGACATGAGAACTGCACCAACTCTCATGAATTTTTGACGTAGTGATACTTCTCACCATCATCATTCATTCCTCGGTCCCGTGTTGTTGTAACCGGAATGCCGACAAGTGAATTGTGATGTGTGAAATCAATACTTCGAGCAACTCGTTGCTTGAGAGTAAATGGACAATATCCTCATTCTTAGCATGTTGGTTATTAAATCATCATTCTAAGATAGATTGTGCTACCTAGTCCTTATTTACGGTGCACATCTCGATTGATGAGTTAGGATCTTGTCAAGTCCTCACTCATTTGATCATATCGTCTTGCCCCCAAAAGCAAGATTGTTCTCGAGCTTAGTAACATACCGGTGGTTCGTGACTTTCCAAATATCTTCTTGGAAGTGTTACCGTGTTGTTTCCTGACTGTTATGTTGAGCTCGTGATCAAGTTGGTTTCTTGTGAACCACCCATTCTCCAAGAATCTGTGTTGGATATCCCTGAGCTAGCTGGTTGAGCTAGACAACAACTTGGAGAGTTGGAAGATAAAGCTTTTCTTAACTTAGTTCATCTCTAAGGGATATCTTCTGTGTGTGTGTGTGTTGAAGAAGGATGATATCTCCATTGATGGGTCCTCGTGATCAGTTGTTGGATCTATTGCCTTGAAAAAAACTTTGACTTGAGTATGGGCTATCATCAAGTCAAATCAGAACCAACGATGTTGGTAATGTTGTCTTACTTGTGGTTGATCCCTCGATCATACACCATTACATCTTTTGGTCTGACCAATGCTATCACCATGTTCACATGATGGTGGAAGTCCAGTGATATGGAAATTCCGATGAGTTGTTGTTGAGCCCAACAGCAGCATTTTGTCTCCCCCATGAGTCATGTTGAACATCAACCTAGTGTTGGAACCTTGTGTAAGCATTTCTTCGTGTTTCGTTCATGAAGCATATGCTTGGATGATAGTAGTGACTTCCTCTAATTCATGTGCACCTGATGTAAGTTGCCGCCGTGGATTCGAGAAAGTCAATGTTGCTTCTTTGGAATCATCCCAAATTGGTCATGCATACGTGCGAAGTATTACGTGGTTCGGAGACTTGCAACCTCCGCCCTACATGTGTTCCTAGCACACCAAGCCCTTGACTGATTTGTTCGGGAGAAGGAGTTCTTTTTAAGAGCTAACCCGGGCTTAATTAAGAACTTTGTTATCTCTGCGATGATGGTTCCCCACGAACTCGGTAGTGTTTTATTGTAAGACTACTATGTGGTCATGCTTGTCTCGAACAACATGTTCACATGTTTGTATGAGAACTCGCTCATGTTTTGGAGCTCACTACCATAGTCCATCTCCCGAGAATCTCGCAACATCATCTCGTCAATTTGTGTTGCACCCTTTCTTTTCGGACATGCTGAGTCCGAAGTATCCTATCACCAATCGAATCTGAATCTCAGGCAGATATGATGGTTGGAACCTTCCCAACATTTGCATTTTGTTCCCAGCTTGCACCCCATCGTGCCAATTTCCATGGGCTGCCCTCCTCGGCAGTTGTTGTCTAGGATCATCCTCAAAAGTGGACTTACCATGGTTCCCATTCATTTCCGGTGATAAGCAAAATCATCCATTGTGTTGTCTTCAACAAGGTAGTCCACATCATCCATTCTAGTCCGGGTGTACCATTCCTTTGCACTCCACCAAACGATCGTTTGTGATTGCCGTGGGCTGGTATAAAGAGTTCCAATGATCTATGGATCAAAAGTAATTCTTTTTGCCACTTAAGGGAATAGTTCTTTGCGTCACTTTTTCCAAGGTGCCCGTTATGGAATCATGGCAATCATCTCCTTGTTACTTTGAAACATGCACCATTTTACCTAAGCGTGGAATGGTTGCCTACCAATTTGAACCTTCGTCATCCATTTCTTCTCCATCATTCCTAATGTGTGTTTGGTGTCTCAACTCAAGAGTTGTTCTTACGTCTCTCCATGAACTGATCTTGAGTTGCTCGATCTTCAAGAAGATTAAATCCTGTAGGGTTTCCCCCTCTTTCTGTTGTCGTGTCGAGTGAAGATCTCGAAAGCAAAGACATCAAGACCAAGATGATGGAATGAATCAACATCTTCGAGAAGGGCAAATGGATCAGGAAGTTTGTGATAGTTTTGCGACTTCCGTTTCCCTCTTACCTCACGTCTAGAATCTCGGGGCGAGATTCTTGTTTAGTGGGGGTGAGTTGTCACAGCCCTAGAGCTTGCTTGTAACTAGTGGCATTGCATCCATGCATCATGTTTAATTCTCATGAAATTTGAAATGGGGATGACCAAGCCCTAGCACCAAAGCAATTCAAATAGGTTCAACTAAGAAATATTTTTCAGTGAATTCAAATGGCTTTAGAAAATGTTCATCATTTCTGGAAAAATGCTATAAACGATAACCAGAGGTGCTGCACATTTTTCATGACATATTTGGTCACTGGATTAATTCATTAAGTAATTGCATTTGGGCATTTAAATGCTATAAAATATTTTAAATGCTCAAATAATCATAAACTTAAATGTTTGCTGTTGGATATTTTCCAAACAGTAGGCCTGAGCAAGTTTCATGATTTTTGGGGTAGTATTAGTATTTTTAATAAAGCCCTGAAAATTATAGAATAATAGAAAACTGAAATAAATAGAAAAAGGAGAGAGAGAAACCTACCTGGCCCAAACTTACCTAGCGCTCCACTTGGCGGCCCAGCTGGCAGCCCAGCCATCAGGCCCAGCCCACCACCGCCTCCTTCCCTGTCGCCTTCCTCCTCTGCCAGGAGGATGAGCGCGTGGCCGCCGCGCGCACGGCCACCGACGGCCACCTCCTGCTTGCCGCTCCCCCCCCTCGATGCTCTGGACGTCTTCCGCGACGCCATGCACCCCCTGGAACCCCCTCGTTCACTCTCTCGTCCCCATCCCCTCCTCTGGCTCCCTCTCTCTCCCACCGAGCGGACCCATCCGCCGCCGCTCGCCACCACCGCGGCCACAGGCCCTCCCTCGCCCATCCAACATGCCCTAGAGACCCGCCGTGCCTCCCTCGCCCTCCCCGACGGCTCATGCAACCGGAGAAGCCCGAGGCGCCGCCCGCCGCTTTTCCCTTCTCGGACCCGCCGTCGGTGCCGCCCGATTCGTCGAACTACGGACGCCCCCGAGCCCGCTGACCACCTCTCCCTCTCCATGGTGAACTCCTCTTCCTCTCCCCCTAGCTCCCGTGTTTGTTTGGCCTCCGTAGCCGCTGTTTCCACCTCACCCGACAACTCCCCGCCGCCGGCCATGGCGCCGTCGTGGCTAGAGCCACAATGGCTCGAAGCCAACCCCACTTCTGTGCTCAGCGCAGCACCAGGAGCTCGTAGCCACCACCCGCTCCTCCTCCTCATGCACCAGAAGGCCAAACACGACCCCGCCCGAACTCCGGCCGCCGCCTTGGAGCTCGCCGCCGTCGATTCCGACCGCCCCGAGCTCAACCGACTCCACCAAGAGGTTCGGCTCGTCCCCAGCTCCTCCTAGATGCCTCCGCGGCCCATTTGGTCGCCGGAGTGGCCAAAACCACTCTCGCCGCCGCGTCGGGCTCGCCGGCGGCTAGACGCCGGCAGCCGACTTTGACATTGACCACGGGTGGGCCCTGGTTGACTGTGATGAGTCAATGACAGGTGGGGCCCAGCCCTGCTAACTAAATAGGTTTAGTTTTAATTAAATTTTAGTTAAACTAATTACCCTGACAACCTGGACCCACACTCAGGTTTGACCTGGACGTCTCCGTTGACTATGACGTCATTCTGACGCAGTAATCTAATTACTGGATTTATTCTAATATAGGAAATTCCAGAATATAGTTCAAACTTCAAATATTCATAACTTTTAATCTGTAACTCCAAATTAAATAAGTTTTATATGAAAAATGATCAGAAAAATATGAAGAATCTGTTTATGCCATGATCATGCATGTTTGAACAAGTTAACCTCACTGAATAGGATGAATCATGATTAGGGCAATTTATGAAACAACATTTGGAGTTGGAATTTGTTCTTGTTTGAGTTCCACTTCAATCAACTTGGCTAGATATTGCATTAGGTGAATTCAGTACCTTAACATGACATGTCATTCATGGGAATGTGCATTGCATTGATTGTGTTCCTTCTTGTTTGCCGGTGGTTGTCCCCTCTCGATAGACGTGGTTCCGACGATTGTTCGATGACACCGATGAAGAACTATATTATCTTCAGAAGTGACAGGCAAGCAAAACCCCCTTGTTCATTCCGATATAATCCCACTCTCTCGCTCCTGCTCTATTTTACTGCATTAGGACAACAACGACTCATGTGTTACTTGCTGCGGTAGCTGAACCCCTTTATCCTCTGCATGACCTGTCATTCCACAATAATTAGATGAAACCCACTAGCATGAGTAGGAGTTGCTTGAGCCCTGTTGTGCCTACTCATTCATGCTTGTTGTCGTGCCTGCTACTGCTTAGAGTTCAGGTCTGATTCATCGGGAATGAATTGGAATGGTTGTGTGAACATGTCCTACTGTGTGAGCTAAGTGTGTGAACACAATTTGATAAAGGTAGCGGTGAGAGGCCATGTAGGAGTACATGGTGGGTTGTCTCATTGCAGCCGTCCTCAGGAACTGAGTTCTGTGTTTGTGATCCATGAAACAGTTACTACCACACATTGGGATCCTTAATTGACTCTCTCGGCTTCTTAACCACCCTTGTCCTCGGTCCGGAGTTGCAAGTAGTTTCGGTGTTTGTAGTATCTTTGGGGCCATACGCATAGCTGACCTTAGGGGTGGGTTGTGTTGCGGTAGGCACCGTGGCCGGTGTACCGATTCGCCCGTTTGGTGTCTCGGGAACCCTGCACACATCGTTCGGGGCTGTATGGGAAACCTCGGCGGACTCCTGCGGATGGAACCCGAATAGGCGATAAACCTGGACTAGGGACTTGAGTGTTTAGGTAGGTCGTGGCCGACACCCACGTTGGGCTTCCGCTTGAAGGTTGCCGAGTACATGTCGTAAACGGCGGTAAGTGGTGAGAGTGTGTGTGAAGAAGTACACCTGCATGGTTAATATGATCTATTCGAATAGCCGTGTCCGTGGAAAAGGACTTACGGGTTGCCTATATCAGTTCATAGACAAGTGAAAGTGGATACTCTAAAATGCGCAAGATAAGCGTGAGTGCTATGGATGGCGTTCTCGTGAGAGAGACGGAGCGGGTCCATAGTGGTGTATTGATATGGTGAATATGTGGACTCGTGCGCCACCTCAACAGAGTTACTTGCAGTCGTAGTTCAGGATAGCCACCGAGTCAAAGCTGGCTTGCTGCAGTCAAACTCCACCACCCCCTTTGTTGATAATGATGCATATGTAGATAGTTCTGATGTAAGTCTTGCTGAGTATGTTTGTACTCACGTTTGCTTATTTTATGTTTTGCAGAGAGACGTCAGTCTCGCTAGTAGTTCCGCTTGGACTTCGACGGTTAGCTTGTTACCTCAGCCACGATCTTGTGCCCTCGGCAGATCTCGGTAGATAGTCAGGCTTCTCAGCCTTATTTCATTTATAGTTGTACGTACTCGGACATGTTTAGCTTCCGCTTGTGCTTTGACTTGTATGTTTCGAGTGTTGGGTCATGAGACCCATGTTTGTAATATCTCGCTCCTCGGAGCCTAATGAATAAATATTTGAGTCGAGAGTTATGTTGTGATGCCATGTTGTATCTACACATATTGAGCATATTGTGTGTATGTTTGAAATGCTTGGTATGTGTGGGATCCGACAAACTAGTTGTTTATCCTTGGCAGCCTCTCATATGGGGAAATGTAGTCTCGTGCTTCGAGCGATAGTAGTCCGCTTCTGACCCGGTTCACCGGAGTCCCGCTAGCCCAAAGACTACTGCTTTGGACACTTGACTGGCCGGCATGTGTTTCACTTCGTTCCTATGTCTGTCCCTTCGGGGAAATGTCACGCGGTGATATTCGGAGGCCTGCCTAGCCTGCTACAGCCCGGGATACCGGAGTCCTGATAGCCCAGTGCTACAGCCCGAATTTATACGTTGATGACCGACATGCTCGATGTGATTCATGGATGCCTATCCCCATGGGTTAGTGCCGCTTTGGGTTCACGACTAGCCATGTCGGCCCGGGTTCTCTGTCATATGGATGCTAGCGACACTATCATATACGTGAGCCAAAAGACGCAAACGGTCCCGGGCCATGGTAAGGAGACACCCGTGGGAATACCGTGCGTGAGGCCGCAAAGTGATATGAGGTGTTACCGGCTAGATCGATGTGACTTGGAATCGGGGTCCTGACACCTCAGCCTGAAGAACCTGAGATTGCGATTCCTGAGGTTGTGATGCAACTCACTGACACTCCTCTGCCCAAACCAAAGGATCCATTCTCAAGCAAGCAAAAGTTCAAGGCTGAAGATTTCTTCGGCGAGCATGTATTCTTCACTGACTACAACCCATATGATTCTGCTCGCATAAGGAAGAGGCGTTTCTGGACTGCTAGTCAAGCCAATTTCTATTCCTTAGTGCTATTCAACAAAGACAAAGTCTTCGATCATGCACACATTCCTCACGTGGACATGGAATCTCTGCTGGGCTTCGAGCTAGTCCTCAGTGTTCTTCAAGATGCTGGATTGCTAAATTTCTGCACTGACATATGTGATTGGAATGAAGAACTCATTCTTCAATTCTATGCGACGCTGCACATCACAGGAAATTCTGAAGATGTGAACTCATGGGTGCTGGACTGGATGTCAGAAAATACTCACTACAAGGCACCAGCAACTGAATTGCTTCGTGCCCTCCCACTCAGTCCTCCCCTTGAAGGTGCTCGTTGCGTCTACAATGAACCTGAGCTTACAATTCATTACATGCAAGTGCTGATGAAGCATTTGAAGCCAGGGCAGGCCCCTCGAACCAAATTCCTCGTCAAGGAATTACTGTATGTGCCTCGGACTGTCTATCGCATTCTGTCAAAGACAATGAGTTCTATCAAAGGCCACGACTCAAATGATGAAGAAGTCGTTGACATCATGAATAATATGCTTTTCAATATCATTCATGGCGTTCCCGTCAACTTCCATGATTTCTTCATGAGGACTCTGGCGAATATTGCTATGTCACTATTTGAGCTGAAGCCTTATGCACCATGGATTATGAGGTTCATCAGGACAAGGTCTTCACTCAATTACAAGGCTGATACTCTGAACCACTGCAGCTACTTGCCTCTGATTGAAGTCCTCAAACGCACATTTTCCTCAGCTGATGACAAAGGCAAGGCAACTGTTGTGATAGATGAAGGCATTCGTCCATTGGATGGTCAATTTCGCAAGGCTGCATCCTACTCCACCAATGATGACTCTGCCACACATGACTCTGCCGCCAACAACTCTGCCAAGCAAAATCCTCAAGCCACACCACCCAGGGTGATGACTGATCGTGAGTTACTCCTCAGTCTTCATCAGAAAGTTGATCGCAATCATAAATGGGTCAAGTGTCAGTTTGGTTCAATTCTTCACAACATGTCCTCAACACATAATGCAGTGAAGAAAAACCAATACTACCTCCATGAAACCTTCAACCGTGCACAGGCTGTTACATCTCATGTCTACAGCAAAGAAGATCTGAAGAAAATGGGTCTGAAGGAAGAATTTGACTGGTCTGCACCTCCACCGAAGAAATACAAGAAGGTCAAGGTAGCTCCTATTCTTCATCGCGTGACACTGATGAAAATGAAGACTTGGACGACACTGCGGCAGGCCCTACTACGACAACCGACCCCGACAACGCTGGCGCTCCTCCATCAACTTGATATTCTTCAAGGGCGTTAGTCCTCAGTTTCGATCCTTTTGGTCATTGGATTGGCAAAGGGGGAGAAATTTGAGTTAGTCTTCAAGCGGGTCTATTATATTGGCGTTATGGGCGTTTTTATTAAGTTACAACTCTCACTCTTCTGAAACTTTTATTGGATCGAGTTGTAATTTTAAACCCGATGGTGCTCTGATACTTTTGATGTGCTCCTCTGCATGCTTATTCCTCGTTATATGTTAATACACGCATGCTGAATTACATCACCACCATATTTCATCATGCATTTCAAATTCTTCATATTATATGTCAAATGCGTGTATGAATTACAAGATATAGGGGGAGATCTCCATGATTCAACTCTTCAAATGTGCATTGCCTCAAAAGCAAATTCCTCAGTATGCACATCTTCAGGGGGAGTTCTTCTATATCTTGCAATCAAATTCCTCAATATCAGTATTTACACTTCATATGTTTATCCCCGTTGAAAACTTAACCTATATTGTCATCAATCACCAAACAGGGGGAGATTGTAAGTGCATCTAGTGCCCCTTAGTGATTTTGGTGTATTGAAGACTTATAGGTTAAGGGTCTAATGCATTTATGAGTGTACATAGGTCTATAAGTCTATGAGGAGTTTGATATTTACAGAGAAAGTCGACCCCTAAAAATGAAGTTCTTCGTTGAAGACTTTGGTATTCCAAGACTTTCTGAAGACTTTGAAAGTGAAGAAATTGGTGTGACCTTGAAGACTTGGTATTCATTTGAGGAACATGAAACGTGAAGACTTTTGTTTTCGTAGTTTCGTTTTTCTCTTTCTTGAGTCATAGGAAACACCGTCTTTGTTAAAGGGGTCGAGGAAATACTAAGGAAAAATTTCCATGTGATGCTCAACTCAAAATCCTACACCTACCAATCCCTTCGAGTGAAGCCATTGGAAATCTCATACGATTCAGTCAATTTCTTGATGTGAGAGGCGAAGTTCTTCCGTCACGAGAATTTGTTACGACTAAGGAGTTAGGAATTCGCCATTCAATTGCCTACATCGTGAGGATCATGATAGCCCCGAGGAATTTGAGAGTCAAATTTCCGACCGTTCTGTCTTTCTTGGCCACTGTTCCAAAATATCTTATCCACCTAACCGTCATATCATTAAATGGCATTTATGTCTTATCATGTCGGGCTGCTCCCTAGGCTATAAATAGCTGCCCCCTACAACCACTAGCTGGTTGGCTGCTCGGAGAGAAACTGACACTTATCATTTGAGAGCATCCCATCCTCCGAGGACTTTGAGCGAAAATCATCGAGTGAAGAAAACCCAAAACCAAACACCTACAAACCCAAAGTGATTGAGCATCACTGAAGAGATTGATCCTGCGTGGATCATACGCCTGTTACCTTTGAAGACTGTGCTTCTTCCAGAAGGTTAGGCATCATGGTCTAGAGCATCCAAGAGGAATTGTGGATCGCCTAGTGACCGGGTCTGTGAAGGTTTGGAAGTCGCCTGAAGACTTACCACGAGTGATTGGACGAGGTCTGTGTGACCTTAGTTCAAGGAGAATACGGTGAGGACTTGGTGTCCTGATCTGCGTGCTCAGCGGTTGGGTGTCCGGGACTGTGTCCTTGAGTTTAAATACTCTGCCGCTCCAACCAGACGTACAACTGAGACAACAGTTGGAACTGGTCTACCAAATCATTGTCTTCACCAACCTTACTGGTTCTATTTCCTCAACTCTTTCATTTCCTCATTACTGTGTTGAGTGTTTGTTCATATCTGTATTTGAAGACTTTGACTGAAGACTTTCTCAATTTTCTCAGTTCAATTTCTTCAGTCTGTTTGTCTTCATCTTGTGTTATCATGTGATTACGCTTTCTGTACTCTGTGCTTGTCTTCATTTCATCATGATGACCATGCTTGTATTCTGTTATGCTTACTCTTGAGTACTTATTCCGCTGCAAATAGTTCTTCGCTAAGGAATTTCCTCACCGGCAAATTTCTCAGTGAAGAATTCATAAAAATCGCCTATTCACCCCCCCTCTAGTCTATATAACGCACTTTCAACCAACCAGGAGCACATTATATATATGCACTTACTTGAGCCAATCAAGCGCTATAGTCATATATATGGACATGACCAGTGCGCGATACAACAAATCGACATCATTACCTACTTCTCCATCACCACAGGCATGCATGCATCGCTTTTCTTGTTTTGGCGCGCCTAGATGCACAAATAACTCAGCCCATAGGCACACAACATGTGGAATTGAAAGTTGGAGCATTACTAGTATTGTACCAGAGTTGAGTTGACCACCATGTCTGGGATTGGGAGGCAATGGGGAAGGAGGCATGGCACATTCCGCTACATTTTCTGCGTGTATGGTCAGATAGACTCCAAGAAAGTCGTGTTGGTGAACCTTCCATTGCCAAACCAGGCAAAGGGCTCGGCCTAAGGATCCAATCTTTACTGTTGTACCAAGTGCCAGCCATTTGATCTAGTCTCACACAGTGTATCACAATCAATATCACCTACATAGTCCTAGGATAGATCGACCATCATGGCATCGAGTATCTGTTAACACGCACCATTTGTAGTTGTGTCTTCTGTATCTCCGTCCAAGTTGTTTTTCCCAAGATTTCCACCGTGTGCGGCAACAATTTGCATGTTAATTTGGCATAGTAGAATGAAGAAAACATATACAATATGAAAGGTCTGATAGGAAGGTAATTAACTGTGCCACTAATTAATTATGCTGGCTAGTCAATTACTAAGGCAGAATGTTCAACAGAGAACATACCTTATTATTACTCACTCTGTTTCTTTTTATTCTGCATATAAAATTTGTCTGAAGTCAAACTTTATGAATTTTGATAACCTTTATATGAAAAAAATATCAACATTCACAATACAAAGTCAATATCATTAGATGCATCATGGAATTAATATTCAAATTATATGACTAGATGTTGAATTTTTTAATGTAGGTTTGATCAAACTTTGCGTAGTTTGACCTAAAACAAATACTATATGCGGAGGGAGTACCAGAAGACCAAGTAGAGCTCATACTTAAGCCCAGTGGCGTAGATACACACAGATTTTTGGGCGGGCCAAACTGAACCCATGCTACACCAGGGCTGCTGCAGCTGACCTGTGTTGTAGTGCGTGGGCTGGGCCTAGTTACAAATATGTATTTTTCTCAAAAGTAGGGTGGGTCATGGCCTGGTTTGGCCCTCACATAGCTCCGCCAGTGCTTAAGCCGTGGAAAATGCACATTGGCGTTCTGTAGTGGGTGTCACGAAGAAAAGCTTTGGCCGTGTGCATGTCGCTTTACTCGGGTCCCATTAAGTTGTGCTCCGTGTAGGAAAAAAAGACAAAAGGACAAGATGCATTCACGTCAGGAAGGTGCACCGTCGCATTAAGCAACTCTGTGGAGTTAGTCAATCTTTTTTTGAGGAGAGTGGAGTTAGTCAATCTATGGGCATGTAAAGCATACCAAAATTTGGATAGGCAAATATTTGGCAGGACAATTTTTGGTTGAAACTTAAAAATAGCGTCACCATTTATTATTGTTGAAAATATATTTTTAATTAATTGATCATTTTTTCACAGCTTTACTAAAATATACCGATAAAATTCAGAAAATTTGTTTATAATATTTTACATAGTTGGGTAGTAATAACTTGTTTGCATGCTTAATATATATGAAGTCTCTCTTCTTGTCTCAGCTAACTTGTGAAAACACTTTTGCTAATATGCACAAGCACAACCACAAAATAAAATTAACCTTGCCATATTTTTGCGGGGGTAAAATAAGTATATTACTCAAGAGCGAACCAGTTCTTCCCTACATAAACTAGGGATAATAATCTTGCCATGTTTTTATTGGCTAGTTAGTTAGCTATGCCGATTGGCCTTCTTTTAAGGTTAAAGGATCCCATCCAACATGTGGGGAGCATCTACACATGCACTTCAATCAAGTGTTACATGACCAGTGGTACTACACTGCAATGCTTGCACATAGCACATATCACAACGACATTATCATAACCCACTCATTTGATCACCATCATAATGCTTGCATGCATATTTTTCTTTTCTAGATAGAAGATGGATGCACTTTTTTTTTTTGCTAACATTGGCACAACTTGGGGAAACTTTCTCAGCTCAAATGCAAGTCTTCAAGGTGCATCGTGTAGTAGTATTACTATTAGTATTATACAACGGTCTTACGAGCACATTAGGTGCAGTAGGGAGAATTCTGTTGACCACACGGTGTCCATATGTGGGATGCGATTAGGAGGGTGAGACCATGAGAGTGAATGTCGGGGAGAAGCAGTGAAAATGTCCTCATCTCCTGGACGAAGTCCGCATGTTCTGGATGAATACCTCCATGTGACACTCGATTCTTGATTGTAGTTCGTGATGAGTATAACTCCAACATAGACTGGCCTAGCCGAGTGTACCTACAGCTTATAGCTTATCCATTTCCTGCTGCATGTGTGCATGGCTCCACCCGCGCCCTGCACATCCTTTGGTTGGTGAAACTTTTTTCACTCGCTAGCTAGTTAGGGTGAATGTCCGTCCTTTAAAGACCGAAAGGGTCACCACCAACCAGGAGCACATTATATGCACTCACTTGAGCCAATCATGCGTTATAGACTTATAGTCATATATATGGACATGACCAGTGGTACAATACAACAAATCGACATCACTCTGACATACTTGCCCATCATCAAAACAATGCATGCATGCTCGCTTTTCTTTTCTTGGTGCAGCTAGATGCACAAATAACTCAGATCATAGGGACACAACATGTGAAAAAATTTCTTAGCTCAAAACACGATCCTGAAAGCTAGAGCATTACTGGTATTCTACTAGAGTTGAGTTGACCACCATGCGTGGGATATGCGTGGGATTTAGAGGCAATTGGGAAGGAGGCATGCCACATTCCACCACATTTTCCGTGTACATGGCTGGATTGACTCCAAAAAAGCTGTGTCGGTGAACCTTCCATTGCCAAATCAGGCAAAGGGGTCGACCTAAGGATTCAATCTTTACAACTGTACGATGTGCCAGCCGTCTGATCTGGGCTCACAAAGTGCATCACAATCGATATCAGCTATATATTCCTATGATAGAGTGAACATGATGGCATCGGGTAGCATCAATAGCTGGTTGTTCATTCTTGCTGTGCACTTGCTGATGTTGTAGTTGCGTCTTGTGTATCTCCGTCCAAGATATGTTCTCCCCGAGATTTCCACCGGGAGGAGCAAACAATTTACATGTTAATTAAAATAGAATGAAAACATATACAATCGAGGTCTGATAGTGTACCAGCCTGATTTTTAACCCTTTCTTTTTCTTTTGTTTTTCTGAGATTTTTGCTTAAGTTTTCTTTTTCCGTGGCTATGTGGTCTGGAAACTGAAGAAGATGCCCTTTTCTTTGTTTCCAGAGTGGCTTGTCATACCCAAATCCTTCCCTAGAACCTTTCATTTTCATCCTAGCCCAAATCCCAATATTCTTTTCATTGGGAATATTCCTTTTCTATTAAAGGAATAACTCAAATTGCCCTAGGTTGTGAAGCAACCTTTATTTCCATCGCACCTAAAATTCCCAAATAATTCTCATAAATTGTTTGGGTCATATCGGTCTCAACTATGGAAAAATATTTCATTTGTCATGTTTATCATCATGCTCAAATAATTCATTTCCTATTCTACCCTAAATGGCACATTGTGAAGCAAGTGCTATTTTCTTTTTCCCAATTGACCTCAAACTCCTTGGACACCTTTTCATGTACATATAATTACCACATGCCAAAATTCAACCTCATTTGCCTAGTAATTAATTAATTATGATTTTCCAAAGTTTCTATCCAGAAAGAAGCTTTGTGAAGGAGGTGCAAGCTAGGCATATCTAAATGAGTTGCCATTTGGCATGATCCCTCATATCATCATATAATAGCCCTCCACCAAAGTAGAGCTCATGTCATGCCTCCATGTGAGCTCATCTTCAATTCTTTGATTTTGTCCAAAATTTCAGTTTGTGAAGCAAGTATATTTTATCTTGCTCCATTATGGCTTCCAGTTTTTCTAGGCCTTTTATTATCCATATAACCTACCTCCACCCATTTTGGTCATGTTTCATCAAGCCATTTTTCCTCTAGAATTTTTGCAAGTTTCTGTCCAGAGGAGATGTTTGTGAAGCAAGTACCTGTTTGGCTAGGCCAATTGGTACGTGACTTTTGAGCATCTTTATATGTCCATATCATGAGGATTTGCCAAGTTGCATCCCATTCCATAACTCCATGTGAGTGAATCATCCAAATCTTGATTCTGTACCATATTTGGCAGCTGCAAAGCAACTCTGTTAAATCTTGATCCTAATCCTCTCCAAGTTACCAGGGTGAAAGTCCTTCTTACCCTAAACCTACCAGACAACTCCATTGCTTCCAATCCCTTTCCTGTTGCTCAGCAGTTCTCACCCAAGTTTACTGCAGTAAACTTTGGAGGGTGATTACCGTTTAACCGAAGCTATTTTAACCAAACTACCACCGCAGTTGCTACCTACCTTGGATGAACCTGCCACTAGACAACACGCTCCAGCTCATCTCCCCCGCTACATGCCAGTGCATGCCGTGACCATGACAATGGCGTGCCTATGCGCGCGCTCTGTGTGCAGTGGCCGCATCCAGTGGTTGTTTGTGCTGGACCCCTCCTCCTATCGTCGCCTTCGCGTGCGTGAGCGTGTCCAGCAGCTAGCCCGCGTCGTCGCCATTCCCCTGGACCCCTCTCCCCCTTCGTCTGTTTCCTCACCGACGCCCACAGACGCTCGCCGCCGAACACCCACGGGAGCACAGTGCCCCAACATGTTTTAATTGTGCTCGGCTTCTTCCTCTGCTCTCCGGCGTCGCCTACTCCTCTGTGAGCTCTGAATAACTTCTCCGTCGCCTTCCCCGAGCTCATGCGCGCGCACACGCGTCCCCGGCGACGACAGCGCGGCACCTCGCCCCGCGGCTATATAAGCCCACCCCGAGCGCGTTTCTCTGCACCAGCAGCCTCGCCTCACTCTCTCAGTCCTCCCCGACCCCTCCCTTGAGCTCCAAGAGCTCCCGAGCCCCCCAATCGCCACCTTGGCCGCCGCCTCTGCTCCGCTCCGATTCCGGTGAACCCAAGACCATTCTCTCTTCCACGACCTCTAGGAGATCACCCGTCCACCAGAGCCTCTCTCGCCGTTCTTCGTTCGTCGCCGGAGTCGCCCTGGATGCGTTTTCTTAATCATAAAGCGTATTTGTAACTTTGCGCCTCTGTCTTGTCCACTCAGGGACTTGTTTGTGATGATATTTTTGCAGAAAAGTCCCTGAACTTCAACCCTTTATATCTTATAACCACAACTCCAAATGAGGAGAATCCAAAGCCCACGTCTTCGTTTCATCGAACCCATTATGTTGCTTTCACTTTCACTATGGTTTGACACTGTGAAAATAACCTTTTAGCCCTTGCACGTAAACTGCCCCTCCGAGAGAGAACAGTTTCCGACAAATCTTTCCGCTTGCTTCACCGCACTTCTTCACAGTGCCTTCTTCATCCCCAGGCAAGCCACAATACCCACTTGCATGATAGTCATGCAATAGCCATGGCTTTCAACTTGAATCTTTATTAAATGATTGCTTATTTAAAATATGCTTATCATTATTTTGGTAATGCTTCTGGGTTAGTGCTTACTTTCTTACTATGTTGTTATGCACCTGGTTATCATGCCCTGCTAGTTGCTAGTATTACTTTCATATTGCCATGCTTGATAGTAGTACATGTTGCGTTGGTCATATCCTTCGGTGCATGACTAACGTCGGTTACCGCGTACTGTTAATATGCGTTGTTCCTTTGCTGTTAGTTGGTTAAGTGTTACTCGGTAATGTTATTGATGAGTTCTTGCATGGTATTTATGGTTGATGCTAGTGGTCATGTTATGCTATGAGTAGTGTTGCACTTGTAATATTATGCTCGTCATTATGCCATGTTCGATTGGAGATTATTCATAGTTGATATGGTGGATAGTTATGTTGCATCCCGTGCTTATGTTGATATCATGCTCATGCTTTGTAAATGCATCATGTTATTTTATCATGGCTCAGCATATTGCATTCAAGTTTAACCGGATTAAATTGAACTTGAACAATTGTTGACTGAGTCATGGTGCCACCATATCGAAACTGACCAGTGCAACCACACTTACCTTTATGGTAAGGTCCTAACTGGGTCTATTGTCGTGCCTCTCGCCGGTGCCTCCAACTAGGGAAGGTTATGGGCGGCCTACCCTGATCAGGTAGGCGGACATAAGCCTTGTGTGCCCGTTGTTGTTATTATGGATCCGATCCCCGTGGGGGACGTTTTGTCCACGACGGTGGTCGTTGTGTCTTTGGTAGACACGGGGCCACCTGAGGGAGTCCTGGATTAGGGGGTCCTCGGACAGCCGGACTATATCCTTTTGCCGGACTGTTGGACTATGAAGATACAAGATTGAAGACTTTGTCCCGTGTCCAGATGGGACTCTCCTTGGCGTGGAAGGCAAGCTTGGCAATACAGATATGTAGATCTCCTCCCTTGTAACCGACTCTGTGTAACCCTAGCCCCCTCTGGTGTCTATATAAACTGGAGGGTTTATTTCGTAGGACAACAACAATCATACCATAGGCTAGTTTCTAGGGTTTACTCGTGGTAGATCAACTCTTGTAATACTCATATAATCAAGATCAATCAAGTCGAGAGGGCCCGAACCTGGGTAAACATCGTGTCCCCCGCCTCCTGTTACCATCCGCCTTAGACGCACAGTTCGGGACCCCCTACCCGAGATCCGCCGATTTTGACACCGACATTGGTGCTTTCATTGAGAGTTCCACTGCGTTGCCACCGTAAGGCTTGATGGCTCCTTCGATCATCGGCAACAATGCGATCCAGGGTGAGGTTTTCCTCCCCGTACAGATCTTCGTATTCGGCGGCTTCGTACTGCGGGCCAATTCGCTTGGACATCTAGAGCAGATCGAAAGCTACGCCCCTCGCCATCAGGTCAGATTTGGAAACTTGAACTATACTGCCGACATCCGCGGAGACTTGATCTTCGATGGATTCGAGCCCATGTCAGGTGCGCCGCACAATCATGACGAGCATGATTTAGCTCTGCCGTCGGACAGTGTTCCGGAGATCACACCTGCAGCTACTCCGGCCCTCAATCCGGAACAAATTGCGCCATCTGAGGACGGGTGGCTGGACCCCGTCACGGAGGCCACACACTTAGTGGCAATAGAGTCGAATATTGACTTCACCTCCTACGAGACCCGTGTTGCCAAACTGTTGGATTCGTCCCCAGCCATGGGCTCCGAGCCGCCTGCGTTCGTGCCTATCGAATCCGATTGGACACCGATCATGGAGTTTACCTCCGTGGATATCTTTCAGCACTCGCCCTTTGGCAACGTGTTAACTCGTTGAGGTATCTCTCCTTGTCAGGAGACCCTTGGCCGAACTATGTCCGGCTAGAATGGGATGCGGACGACGAAGAAATTCGCTCCCCACCCACCACCCACTTAGTAGCCACTGTCGACGATTTAACCGACATGCTTGACTTCCGCTCCGAAGACATCGACGTTATGGACGAAGATGCAGGAGACGAACAAGAACCACCGCCATTGTATGCGTTGGACTGCCACCTCATCGTATGACATATACATGGTGGACACCCCCAAAGAGGGGGATGGCGATAAGACAACGGAGGATAATCCCTCCAAGAAGCAACCCAAGCACCGACGTCAGCGGCGCCGCTCTAAGTCTCGCCATAGCAAAAGCAGCGATACCGGCACAAGAGACAATAACGCTCCGGATAGTGCCGAAGACGACGATCATCCCCTCCAGCCAGACCTAGAGCGGGAGGATAAACAAGCTAGCCCTCCGGAACAGGCAGCAAACGGAGAATCAGAGGATGACAATTACATGCCTCTCTCCGAAGACGAAGTGAGCCTCGGCGACGAAGAATTTATTGTGCCTGAGGATCTCGTCGAGCAGGAGCGCTTCAAGCGCCAGCTTATAGCCACAACCAACAGCCTGAAGAAAAAGCAACAACAGCTTCGAGCTGATCAGGATCTGCTAGCGGATAGATGGACTAAAGTCCTGGCGGCCGAGGAATACGAACTCGAGCGCCCAACCAAGAGTTACCCAAAGCGCAGGTTGCTACCTCAACTCGAGGAGGAAGCATTGAAACCTACATCACCAGCGTATGATGCGGCTGATCGGCCACCTCATGGCTGAGACAGAGAGGCATATCAGCCCGAAGTCCAGCCCGCACCCCGCCGCCATTCAGACAAAAATACCAAGGCCCGGGGCAACACGCGGGACCTGAGAGACGTATTGGAAAACAGAACAAAACATGCAAGATCGATCTACGGATCACGGGGTCGTGCCCCAATACGTGACGATGCTCGTCACGCCGGATACACTAAAAGCAAATCCGGCCGGGCCGAACGCAGCAGACAAGACTCGTATGAACTGCGTCGTGATATAGCCCGGCACAGAGGCGCCGCACACACCTTATGCTTCACTGATGAAGTAATGGATCACGAATTCCCGTAAACATTGAATCATACGATGGTACAACAGATCTCGTGGTATGGATCGAGGATTTCCTCCTCCACATCCACATGGCTCGCGGTGATGATCTACATGCCATCAAGTACCTCCCATTAAAACTCAAAGGACTAGCTCGGCATTGGCTGAATAGCTTGCCTGCAGACTCCATTGGTAGTTGGGAGGATTTGGAAGATGCATTCCTTGACAACTTCCAGGGCACTTATGTGCAACCACCGGATGCTGATGACTTGAGCCATATAACTCAGCAGCCAGGAGAATCGGCCAGGCAATTCTGGACCCGGTTCCTATCTAAGAAAAACCAAATTGTTGACTGTCCAGATGCAGAGGCCTTAGCGGCATTTAAGCATAACATCCGTGACAAGTGGCTCGCCCGGCACCTCGGCCAGGAGAAGCCGAAGTCTATGGCAGCCTTCACGACGCTCATGACCCGCTTTTGCGCTGGCGAAGACAGCTGGCTGGCTCGCAACAACAATACATCAAGAAGTCATGGCACTTCAGATACAAAGGATACTAACGGTAGACCACGTCGTTACAGACACAAGCGCCGCAACAACGGCGACAACGTCGAAGAGACGGCAGTCAATGCCGGATTCAGTGGCTCTAAATCCGGTCAGTGGAAAAAGCCATTCAAAAGAAGTAATCCGGGCCCGTCCAGTTTGGACCGCATACTCGATCGCTCGTTTCAAATTCACGGCACCCCCGATAAGCCAGCCAATCACACCAACAGAGAATGCTGGGTGTTCAAGCAGGCCGACAAGTTGAACACCGAAAACAAGGACAAGGGGCTGCATAGCGATGACGAGGAAGAGCCTCGGCCACCGAACACAGGAGGACAGAAGAGGTTCCCTCCACAAGTGAAAACGATGAACATGATATACGCAACCCACATTCCCAAGAGGGAACAGAAGCGCGCACTAAGGGACGTCTACGCGATGGAGCCAGTCGCCCCAAAGTTCAACCCATGGTCCTCCTGTCTAATCACATTCGATCGCAGGGATCACCCCACTAGTATCCGTCATGGCGGATCTGCCGCATTGGTCCTTGACCCCATCATCGAGAGATTTCACCTCACTCGAGTCCTTATGGATGGCGGCAGCAGCCTGACCCTGCTCTATCAAGATACAGTGCGCAAAATGGGTATAGACCCCTCGAGGATCAAACCCACTAAAACCACCTTTAAAGGTGTCATCCCAGGTGTAGAGGCCCATTGCACGGGCTCAATCACACTGGAAGTGGTCTTCGGATCTCCAGACAACTTCCGAAGCGAGGAGTTAATCTTCGATATCGTCCCGTTTCGTAGTGGTTATCACGCACTGCTTGGGCGAACCGCATTTGCCAGATTCAATGCGGTACCGCATTATGCATACCTCAAGCTCAAAATGCTAGGACCTCGCGGGGTTATAACAGTCAATGGCAACACAGAACGCTCGCTTCGCATGGAGGAACACACTGCAGCCCTCGCAGCAGAAGCACAAAGCAGCCTTTTAAGGCAAACCGTCAATTCAGCGATAAAGCCCCCGGACACCTTCAAGCGAGTCCGGAGTAACCTGCAACAGGATCGCCTAGCACGTTTAGAGCTCGCCTAGCAATTCGGCCCCTGTCCTAGTCCCAGTCAAGCGACGAAATCTGTGCCGCGCGTACATAATTATGCACTAAAAATACCATGGGCATAGGCGGGGGCACGACCAGGGCACGTCCCACAATGCGGCTCAACCGCCCCAGGGGCTGTATACCTTTATCATTTTCTCTCTTTCAGGACCTTACTCTCTGGAAGCCCTTTTCGGCAGTCTGATTGCTGGACACATTACGGGAAGGAAAAACCAAGGAGACAAGAATCTAAGACGTACAAGGTAATCCCCAGGTGGTCTCTGATAACAATCGAAGTACCCGTTTTAAATATACATACGCAGCTTGCCCTTGGATAGGACATGTCAAATAGTCTATTTTTTGCTCATTGCACTACTTGTATCAGTATGCTTTGACGTATTATTTAAATAATAATGCATAGCATTAGTCTATTATTGCATTACGCTTCCCTTTTTTCCTTGTCTGTTTATTTACGACAAATTGCACCCGTACATTCTGGTACGACCAGTCCGTGTGATGCCCCAAAAATTTAACCATGTTTTGTTTATTAAAATCTTGCAACCAAAGCCCCTTCCGTCCGTCCGACGCCACTGCTCGACTCCCCATGACCCTACGGAGCCGCCCAACACCTCAGACCCGCTCGGGAACCACCGCAGCCCAGAACCCCAAATCCACCCGAAGCCATCTCCGCCGCGAAGCTCGTCGCCGGCGACTCCGTCCACGTCGGCGACCATGGCGGGTACCCACGGGTTCCCCTCGACCACCTGAGCACACCCATGTACTCAGATCCCCGAGGGATGCCTCCGTTCGCCGGCGTGCCTCGCCGGAGCTCCGCCTTCGTTCGGTCGGAGGAGGCGACGCGCTGGTGGACTATTCAAACCTGACCAGTGGGCCAGGCGGGCCCACCATCAGTGACCCAGCGCCGGTCCACGCAGGCATAAGTGGAGGCGTATTCCTAGAGTACGTCTTCGACGTGTACCTATTCGAAACGTTTTCTTTTCTTTTTCTGTTTTATTTAAAAACCAAAAATTTGACTAAACTTTGACTGGCTATATCTTTTTAAATATAACCCCAAATGAGTTGATTCTTTTTCCTACCTCTATCAAATATTGTCTAGTTTCTTTTAATATTTATTTGAAAAAAATTCAGACAAATTTTTTGTACCATTTTGAAACTATGTGTTAATAGGAATATTTTCAAAATAGGATTTTTGGAGGAGAAGAAAACTTTCAAAAAGTTTTGGAGAGCACCTCACCTCTCCACACATTGAAGGCAAGCATTCTGAACCCTGGCGTAATATTTTTCATGCATCGTTTGACACGATTATAACACCACCTCAATACGTAGAACTCATTATTTTATGTGGTGATATGATCTTTTGCATGAATGCATATTGGAGATTTCCTTGCTGTTGGAAATGGACAGGCTTGTGATAGTGATCATCCTCGTATACCTTTCGTGCCTACCGGAGGGAAAACGGGAAAGTCTCTGTCTTGGGTAGACCCGAGCTTGTCCCTAGTTTCTCGTCGAGACGAGTGTGTCCGGTATGGCATGAGGGGGTATGATGAGTGGTGATTCTGTCTGTTGGATGAAATATATTTGTTATGCTAATCATGCAGGGAATACTCAAACCTCCTGAGTCCTGAGTCGACCATAGATCGAGTCTTGTTCCATTAACCCCCATACCTGTTCCGTACTACCACTTGTCCCTACAACAAGTAGGGTACGGTTCAGTAAGTCGTCAACCCCTTTCTAGCACACACCGTACATAGAGGCCATGGTGGAAGATACCGGTTAGAGTCGGTAGGCAGGCCACCTGGTCCGGGGGCATGGGTGTTTCCGGTAGAGACCGAGAGGGGAGGCCACCCCTTAGAGCGCGCGGTATAAGTTTGATCCCATGCTACACGAGGTTGTAGCCTCCCCACTTAGAGTTTTTGCTTGACAGGTGTCGTGGGTGAGTCCAGACACCGGTAAGTTAAGCTGGTGTGTGCAGGTCAGGCGTGTTTTCAATTGAAAGACCGTAGACGAAATTAGTCCCGATGGACTAAAGGAATCCATTACTCGTGGGTAAAGGGTACACCCTCTGCAGAGATTAAACATCTATTCGAATAGCCGTGTCCATGGTTAAGGACTACAGTCTGGGATGGGTCAAGTGTCGGTCTTAGTGTCGGTCTTGGAGGAGAAACTATTAAACCAGGACCTGGATCATGACTTGTGACTTGTGATGACCATGATTATTATTTGTCATGGACTAACCCGTTGTATTATTGGAATTATCGAGTATCCCTGGGATGGTTCTGCCTCCTGGATATTCACTGTGATTATCCTGTTATAAGCCCTTTATGTGGTGTCGCACAGACGCCCGACTATGGCATGTTTATTATTTATTTACCAATATAAGCCCTTTATGTGGTGTCGCACAGACGCCCGACTGTGGCATGTTTATTATTTATTTACCAATATAAGCCCTTTATGTGGTGTCGCTCAGACGCCCGACTGTGGCATGCTTGTCATTTATTTACCTTATAAGCCCTTTATGTGGTGTCGCTCAGACGCCCGACTGTGGCATGCTTGTTATTTATTTACCTTATAAGCCCTTTATGTGGTGTCGCTCAGACGCCCGACTGTGGCATGCTTGTTATTCATTTACCTTATAAGCCCTTTATGTGGTGTCGCTCAGACGCCCGACTGTGGCATGCTTGTTATTTAATTAATTTATAAGCCCTTATGTGGTGTCGCTCAGACGCTCGACTGTGGCATGCTCGTTATTTGCTATCCTTTCGAGGCGTCGCTTCAGACACCCGATTGGTGCATTTTTATTACTACTCTGTTATTGCTTATTTTTGTATATAAATAACATGCTTGCATGTATCAGAGATTTTATTTTTATGACTAACGTTGTGATCATAGAATATTTCAGAGCGTAGTTATCATTTGTTATATTATACCCGTGTTCATAATGTTTGCGAGTACATTCAATATACTCACTGGCTTGTCCCTGGCTATTGTCTTGGCCAGATCCCTTGCGTGGAGAGGAGCGTTGCGAAGACAGCCCCGGAACCGAAGCCATGGTGATAGCAGCCTCGCGAAGATAGGAGTTAACCTGGTCAGCTGTTCCTGTGGGAAATGGAGTCCCATAGACACCGACGATCCACAAACCGCTTCCGCCATCAACCATCAGAAACCATTTGTCGTACTCACAGGCGAGAATGGTCTTGTACTACATATTTTGTATTTTGCTTGGAATTTCTGTATCAAGTTGGTGCCTCATCAGCTAACAGTAATCCTGGGGCTGGTGAGCACAAGGGCCATTTTCTGGAAATTAATATCCCGAAAAATTCCGGTCCTGGCAGACTTGGTATCAGAGCCAGGCTGACCATTGGCTAATCCTATCTTAGCCAGGTCGAAAAACCTAGGTTAACCAACCCACCAGACCTTAACCTAAACCGGTCAAGCTTCTTGTGCAAGATAGCCACACAGTGACCCTGACACCTTTTGACAGTCGGTGCCCAACCTATCAACCTAGCCTTTCGATCACGCGCCAGTGACCGACGCCTTATATGTCCCATTCGCAAGCGTGTGAATGAAGACTTTGTCCCCTTTTTCTATAAAAAGGGCACGCTAGCCTCAACCCAGCACAGCACAGCCTCTACCCCAAACCGAGCCATAGTGCCTGGCCCCGTCGTGCACAATGAGACAACAGCAACCAACCTTGGAGGTTTTGTGACCATACTCGCAAACCTCACCCATCGTGCCTATGTGTTAGAAGAGCCCCCAGAATATGTTGTGTACCAAGGACCCATGAGCGGTGAGAGCCGTCAATTCTGGGCCACTGTGCACATCTACGGTAGGGGTCTATCGCCAGAACGCCCCTACAGGGTAACCGAAAGGACAACTTCCTTTGAGCCGCAAGCCATCCAACTAGCGGCGCGAGAGGCTATAGATCACGAGACGGATCCTGCATTGTTGCACCTAGTGCACTATGTAGGTGCACTAGAGGAACTGTTCGATCAAGTCAGCATTGACCTGATCGCAGCTCGTGGAGAGTTGGTTCGTCGAGCCCAGGCGAGAGGAGAGGACGAGCCCGACGCCGACAACCCAGTCGTGCTGTTCGGACACCCGATCGAGACCCTGAGGTCCGCCCCAGCCATCAACCAAGGTGCTTTGATGACCCCAGAAGTACTTCTTCGCCTCTTGGGAGCACACTCCAACAGGATTGTAGCCAACAATCCCCGCGATGGTCATCATCGCTACCCCGACCCGGCAGTTCCTCAACCCCCTCCAGCTAATCCCGACGGTGAGACCTGTGGAGAAGCCTCGACGTCCTCAAGGCAGGCTCGTTTAGATATAAACAAGGTAGACTAAGTCACTCGAGTAGTGCCGAGTCTCAGTGTATCCACATCGTATAATTGTGCGACCTTGTAAATAATCGCAGCCTGTTGTTGTGCCTCTGTTTTAAATAGTAACTTTGCATAAATATGTCATCCTGCAGTTGCTTTTTTTATTCCGGGCACAGCTACCAAAACCACCCCGACGACACCCACAGTACCACGTCACTTTTGTGAGATATGTGTATCTGTGGCTTTGACCCCGACCCCATGAGAGCAGAACTGACAAACTAGTGTCCCTCATCACGGTAAATAACCCAGCTCGGATGCTATATAAAAAGGCCACCTCGTGACCTTGCCAAGCACCCCTCACCTTGTGCACCACCCTCACAACCATTTCTTGCCATGCCGAGCCCTAGCATTTATCTGAGAATCCCAGATGCAACCCCGGGTAGCTTTGTCAAAATATTGTGGGACTTTACCTGCAGTACCATGGGTTCTACCTAGCCACCCCAGTACGAGCTACTCAAATCGAGGATCACCCCTTCCACCTCGAAGTATTGGGCAGTAGTACACATCCCTCCCGTAAACTCAAACCAAGACCCAACGGAAGTTTCCTTCGTGGGGAAATCCATGCCAGCTCCACAAATGGCCATAGAAGCAGCTGCACACGAAGCGCTTGTCCGACTTTGATTCGCGGTACCCTATGCCAGTGAAAGAGGGTATTATTACTTTCCGGGCCGTGCAGCACCCGGAGAAGTAACATCTTTCCCCAGTGGACGAATTGAGAGAGACCAGATCGCCAACCTGGTCCAGTATGTCATCGCTCAAGAACGTTTGACCCAGCGAGTAATGGGTTATCTCCAGAGTCTCGCTGATTTAAATCCTCAGATCACCATCGGCAGACCACTGAGACCCGACCAGGAGAGACACATTCATCGGCTGGTCAATCCGCTTCCCCTGATAGAAGAGGAGTGTATCCCAGTACCAGAGACGTTTTCTCGGGACCCCGTCCAGTTACCGTTTGCATTATAGACGTCACTGCTGTAAGCATTATTACAACATTTATTCATATGTTGTAACTTATGCGTGGTACCCCGAGTTTGTGCGGCGAGTAAATTATTTAGTTTCTATTAATTTGAGTAGTTTTTTTTGCGGTTTGACTCTAAAATTTACTTATTTCTCTCCGAAAAATCCTGGAGTGAGATTTCTTTTCCCTGAGTTGCTGCATCGTATATCTTCTCACGACATGGAATTTTTATTCACGCAGCACCACGGCAGCAGACCCACCACTCGAACACATACACTGCTTGCATAAACACGTAACTGTGTTGCATCTCACCGACCCCCTCCCTAAACGCACCACAGTCTCCAAAGGAGAGATTAGCGGATAATCATCCGGGTACAAGTTACCTCCGGCACACCGACAACAGTTAGCACCCGACACCCCACCTAATCCTCGTGATCACCGCCACCGCGGAGAGCCAACACTCGAGCGGTAGCATCGCGGCGATCATCGAGGATCATCGCGCACAGGAGCACGGAGAGCCCCAGCACTGCCGCCAGCCCTCCGCACACCAGGATCACGTACCAGTCCGGCACCACCTCCGCCATTAGAGCCTCGTCTCGAGCTTCTGTAAGCAGAAATGGAGAAGGAAGGAGAAGGAGAAGCGAGGCCAGGTGTGAGGAAGAAGAAAGGAGCACCCCGGTCGTTTTATAGCTCGAGATCGGTGTACGGTGGGCGAAGTCCACCAGCGCCGCTCGTCGCCCGATTGCCGGTGTTCGGAGGCGAATCCATGAAAGTGCCGACAAGACTGGACTGCGAGAGGTGAGTGCACGCCATACCGACAGCTAGCACGCCCTGCACTATCGCAGTACGGCCTAGATGCCCTACGCGCTAGACGTCATCAGTGGAGAAAGCGCGAGAAAGCGCGCAGGAGAGAGGAAGAAGAGAGAGCCAGAGGAATAAGGAGAGACTGACAGTGGGCCCTGGGTCCACCTGTCAGCCAGAGGGAGCACTATGCTCTCGGGTGCGACCAGCGTATTTTAGAAATTTAGATTTTATTCTAAATTTAAGGTAACCAGCATAGAAATCTCTCCACCGTAAATTTTTCCACGCAGCGCTAGTGTCCCACACTGTAGTGTTAACCACTTTTTGCTCCCTTACTGTAGCCGCATTTTACCGCTTAAGTAAAGTGGTTATTTCTCTAAATGGTAGGAGTAATGTTTTTCAAAACAACTTTTAACAAGTCTCGAGGACGAGATTTTTCCTTAAGGGGGGTAGTGTTGTGACGCCCCAAAAATTTAACCATGTTTTGTTTATTAAAATCTTGCCAGGAAACTTAAACTTTTAGTTTCTGGATTTCCTTTTGATTTCAGGACCATTCTTTTCTTTATTATTATGGAGTTTTTGCCCCAAGTGAAAACTTTTCAATCACTATTGGACTCTTTTCCCCTTTCAAATAAAACAATTCTTTTATCAGTAGGATTATTTATATAATTATTTATCCCTGAGCTTTATCTCTCTAAAATGGTTTTTCATAAGTTTAGGGTCCCATTTGCCCTGCAACCCTTTTATAAAGTCATTCAAAAATTCCACCAAAATCTAGGGATGTCATGTGATGTTTGTAAATCACTTTTATGCAAAAATATATTTCATTCATTGGATATTTTGAGCTCTACACCAAGTTTTCAAATCTGGTCCAGTGGACAATTTTGCACTACAACCTAATTAAATATTTCTTTAAAACTTGCACCAAAATTATGGGATGTCAGTAAGAGTATTTTATTCAACTTTTTGCAAAAACCTAGTATTGTTCCTTGAAGAATTTGAGTGGACCAACCTCATTTTCATTCTGGTCCAACTTGATGATTTGTACTGCAACCATATTCTAACTTGCTCCTTTACCCATGAATGTTTCTCCTGCTTACAGACCACCCTGCCAAACCCCTAAGTCCAGGAGAGTGGACCCATTGGAGGATTTTAAGTGCATGCAATTATGCCCTCTTCTTTCTGTCCAGAATCAGTTTTCTCACAAGCTTGCACTAACAAGTTTCTAGATTTGGACAACCAACCTTGCCATCCTCTCCTTCATCTAAAGAGACTGGGATCTGGAGAGTTTGGCCACCCCAAGAAATGCCTAGATGCACGTGGCATTCTGTCAAGCACCTTGTGTGCATGGTCAGATTTGGCATAAGTTTTAGTTTACACTGTGAGCTTGATCCACTGACATGCTTATGACCTAGCCCACGCTAGCATTTCGTCGAACGCCTGGCGTGCACGCTCTGGGCGCGGCCAGAGCGCGCGTTTTGCACGTGCGTGCGCACGGGTCGCCGCGTCGCGTTGCCGCCTCCCCCGCGCCCGTTCTGGCCCCTCCCCACTCGCAGCCAGCGCCCCGACTCCTCCCTCGCCGCAGAGCCGCCCTGGCCCTCTCCTGGCGCCCTACAGCGCCACCGACGCAAGCCGCCACCGCCGCCCGACAGCCTCTGCCCTGGTCGGCGCCGCCCGAGCCACCAGCGCTCGCCAGCTGCCCCCTTGAGCAGCTCAAGCTCATCCGCAAGCTTGTCCGCAAGCACTCGTCGCCGCCACGTCCCCCTGCTGCTACAGAATGGCGGTCGCCGGTGATCTTATCCCCGGCCGCCGCGGAACCGCCATTGCCCGCCTATATAAGGGTCCCCGAGCTCAACCGAGTCCTCAAGCAACCTCAAGCTATCCCCCTAGGGCCACCATGGCCAGCAGTCGAGAAGAGGAAGGCCGTCTTCCCCGACTCCGGCCGGTTCGGCCGCTGCCAAGTCCCGGCCGATTTCGTCGCAACCAAAGCCCCTTCCGTCTGTCCGACGCCACCGCTCGACTCCCCATGACCCTACAGAGCCGCCCAACACCTCAGACCCGCTCGGGAACCACCGCAGCCCAGGACCCCAAATCCACCCGAAGCCATCTCCGCCGCGAAGCTCGTCGCCGACGACTCCGTCCACGTCGGCGACCATGGAGGGTACCCACGGGTTCGCCTCGACCACCTGAGCACACTCATGTACTCAGATCCCGAGGATGCCTCCGTCACGGCCCGGCCTCGCCGGAGCTCCGCCTCCAGATTCGGTCGGGAGGAGGCGGCAGCGTGGACTAGTCAAACCTGACCAGTGGGCCAGGCGGGCCCACTGTCAGTGACCCAGCGCCGGTCCACGCAGGCATAAGTGGAGGCATATTCCCAGAGTACGTCTTCTACGTGTACCTATTCGAAACGTTTTCTTTTCTTTTTCTGTTTTATTTAAAAACCAGAAATTTGACTAAACTTTGACTGGCTATATCTTTTTAAATATAACCTCAAATGAGTTGATTCTTTTTCCGACCTCTCTCAAATATTGTCTAGTTTATTTTAAGATTTATTTGAAAAAATTTAGACAACTTTTTTGTACCATTTTGAAACTATGTGTTAATTGGAATATTTTCAAAATAGGATTTTTGGAGGAGAAGAAAACTTTCAAAAAGTTTTGGAGAGCACCTCACCTCTCCATACCTTGAAGGCAAGCATTCTGAACCCTGGCGTAATATTTTTCATTTATCGTTTGACTCGATTATAACACCACCTCAATACGTAGAACTCGTTATTTTATGTGGTGATATGATCTTTTGCATGAATGCATATTGGAGATTTCCTTGCTGTTGGAAATGGATAGGCTTGTGATAGTGATCATCCTCGTATACCTTTCGTGCCTACCGGAGGGAAACGGGAAAGTCTCTGTCTTGGGTAGACCCGAGCTTGTCCCTAGTTTCTCGTCGAGACGAGTGTGTCCGGTATGGCATGATGGGGTATGATGAGTGGTGATTACATGCATTGGATGAAATATATTCATTATGCTAATCATGCAGGGAATACTCAAACCTCCTGAGTCGACCATAGATCGAGTCTTGTTCCAGTAACCCCCATACCTGTTTCGTACTACCACTTGCCCCTACAACAAGTAGGTGCAGTTCGATAAGTCGTCAACCCCTTTCTAGCACACACCGCATGAGAGGCCATGGTGGAAGATACGGTTGTAGCCGGTAGGCGAGCCACCTGGTCCGGGGCATGGGTGTTTCGGTTGAGACCGAGAGGAGGCTACCCCTTAGAGCGCGGTATAAGTTTGACCCCATGCTACGCGAGGTTGTAGCCTCCCCACTTAGAGTTTTTGCTTGACAGGTGTCGTGGGTGATTCCAGACACCGGTAAGTTAAGCTGGTGTGTGCAGGTCAGGTGTGTTTTCAATTGAAAGACCGTAGACGGAATTAGTCCCGATGGACTAAAGGAATCCGTTACTCGTGGGTAAAGGGTACACCCTCTGCAGAGATTAAACATCTATTCGAATAGCCGTGTCCATGGTTAAGGACTACAGTCTGGGATGGGTCAAGTGTCGGTCTTAGTGTCGGTCTTCGGAGGAGAAACTATTAAACCAGGACCTGGATCATGACTTGTGACTTGTGATGACCATGATTATTATTTGTCATGGACTAACCCATTGTATTATTGGAATTATCGAGTATCCCTGGGATGGTTCTACCTCCTGGATATTCACTGTGATTATCCTGTTATAAGGCCTTTATGTGGTGTCGCACAGACGCCCGATTGTGGCATGTTTATTATTTATTTACCAATATAAGCCCTTTATGTGGTGTCGCACAGACGCCCGACTGTGGCATGTTTATTATTTATTTACCAATATAAGCCCTTTATGTGGTGTCGCTCGACGCCTTCGTAACATGCTTGTCATTTTTTTACCTTATAAGCCCTTTATGTGGTGTCGCTCAGACGCCCGACTGTGGCATGCTTGTTATTTATTTACCTTATAAGCCCTTTATGTGGTGTCGCTCAGACGCCCGACTGTGGCATGCTTGTTATTTAATTAATTTATAAGCCCTTATGTGGTGTCGCTCAGACGCCCGACTGTGGCATGCTCATTATTTGCTATCCTTTCGAGACGTCGCTTCAGACACCCGATTGGTGCATTTTTATTACTACCCTGTTATTGCTTATTTTGTATATAAATAACCTGCTTGCATGCATCAGAGATTTTATTTTTATGACTAACGTTGTGATCATAGAATATTTCAGAGCGTAGATATCATTTGTTATATTATACTCGTGTTCATAATGTTTGCGAGTACATTCAATGTACTCACTGGCTTGTCCCTGACTATTGTCTTGGCCAGATCCCTTGCGTGGAGAGGAGCGTTGCGAAGACAGCCCCGGAACCTAAGCCATGGTGATAGCAGCCTCGCGAAGATAGGAGTTAACCTGGTCAGCTGTTCCTGTGGGAAATGGAGTCCCATAGACACCGACGATCCACAAACCGCTTCCGCCATCAACCATCAGAAACCATTTGTCGTACTCATAGGCCAGAATGGGCTTGTACTACATATTTTTTATTTTTCTTGGAATTTCTGTATCAAGTTGGTGCCTCATCAGCTAACAGTAATCCTGGGGCTGGTGAGCACAAGGGCCATTTTCTGGAAATTAATATCCCAAAAAATTCCGGTCCTGACAGTACGCCAGGGGCTTCAGTATACCCCATAATACGGTGTGAGAAGTCCGAACACTTTCGACAGTGCGGCACCCCAAACTTATAGCATTATATGCATCAGCTCTGAATCATGTCTTGGGTCAATAGTTGGGTTTGCCCGGCTCCCATGTTTTGGTACCTTGTGTTCCACAATATCGGCTAAGGTAGCGCTGGGAGAACTACTGCGATTTGACCGCGGTTCTTCCGGACGAACACCTCAGTAGAGAAAGCCGAAAACTGACTGTCATGATAAGGCGAGAACTGTTCGCTGTTCGAGAGGTCTCAAGTCCTTAAAGACCTTTTCCACTTCGGGCGAGGAGTCGGCCTTGCCCGACTTAGGCATATATAGCGCCCCAAATCCGGCCTTCCGAATACTAGGGGCTTTGCCAAAATTTAAAATTGTAGACTTCTATGGCTAAGTGAGAGTGATAAAGCCTTATAGTCCGATTGCCTGGTTCATTGTGTTGAACACTTCCCTCGAAGGACCCAAAATTGGGATAAAGAGTGCTCAGGTTTATCCCGAACACCTCAGTACTAGTTACATGGGGGCAGAAGCCGACGACTGGCCAACTCTCAGATTTTGTAAACGGTCGCACAGAAGGTAATATTTTAAATTCACAAGCGTTGCATAGCGCAAATGAACTCGTTTCATATTACAGGATGAGATGAGTACATTCATTCGAATATTACATCCTTAGCACATTCCTCCGCCACAAGGCGAGAACCCTTAAGGACACTGTTGTAATACATTTCGGGGTGGCGATGCTCCTTGCCTTCCGGCGGCCCCTCCTTCACCAGCTTCTCGGCGTCCAGCTTTGCCCAGTGCACCTTCGCCCGGGCAAAAGCCCTGCGCGCACCCTCGACGCAGACGGACCGCTTTATGACTTCAAGCCGTGGGCAGGCATTCACAAGCCGCCTCACCAGGCCGAAGTAGCTATCAGGCAGGGGATCGCAAGGCCACATCCGGACTATAAGACCCTTCATGGCATGTTCGGCCGCCTTGTGGAGCTCGGCCGGTTGCTTCAGCTGGTCGCTCAAGGGCATGGGGTGTTCGGTCCTAGTATACTGAGACCAGAACAACTTCTCCGTCAAGCTCCCCTCCTCGGCCAGGTAGAACTCCGCGGCATCTGACACACTGCGGGGTAGATCTACAAATGCTCCTGGAGAGCTCCGAACTCGGGTAAGTAAAAAGAAAGTTTCCTTCACATGCTTGCTTTGCATAATGAATGCCTTACCCGCCGCTATCTTCTTAACCGCATCAATCTTCTGGAGGGCCTTTTGGGCTTCGGCCTTGGCAAGTTGTGCGCTTTCAAAGGCCTTCGCAAGCTCGGACCCTTGTGTCTTAGAGTCAAGCTCCAAGGACTCGTGTTTTTTGGCGAGAGCCTGGAGCTCTTACTACACCTCGCCTACTCGGGCATCTTGCTTTTCTCGCTCGATGCTCTCCTTGGCCGTTTTGTCTTCGGCCGCGGATAGCGCCTTTTGCAGGGACGCCACTTCGGTCATGGCCCCTAGCAAAATTCATGACGATCCTAATACTCTAAAACAATTTTTTATAATATACAGACGGGGTATCACTTACCTTTGTTCTCTTCGAGCTTCCTCTTGGCAAGGCCGAGCTCTTCCTTGGACCGCTCAAGGTCCCGCTTCAGTGCGGCGACCTCTGCAGTACGTGTAGCAGCGGCTAGCAGTGAAGGCTGCATATGCACATAGACATATTTCTATTAGACTCCTGCGGTTATTATTTGATCCTCTATTCGGCCTTTCTTCGCGAACGCCAAACGGAGCATCAGGGGCTACTGTCTATGCGGTAACATTGTTTTATAATCTGGTTACTTACCTTAAAGCCTGTTAGGAGGCTGACACAGGCTTCAGTCAGTCCGCTCTTGGTGGACTGAACCTTCTTGACCACCGCACTCATGATAGTGCGGTGCTCTTCATCAATGGAAGAGCCGCGAAGCGCTTCCAACAAGTTGTCTGATGCCTCTGGTTGGGCAGAGGTCATCAGCACAGACAGCTCGCCCCCCTTAGTGAGGGGTCGCCTGATAGAGTCCGGAACCATTGGAGGTTCCGGTACAGTATTCGGCTGGGGGCCAAACTTGCTGCCCCCGCCATTGGAGCCCTTGGGAGTTTTGCTCCCCTTGCGCCCAGCGTCCGGAATGTGACCTTGAGGCGCCTCCAGGACTACCTCCCCTTGGTTCGGTGCCCTTTGAGACAACACCTCGACGTAGTCCGTAGGGCGGGGGGAGGAGGCGGGCGGGGGTGAATCGCTGTTCATCTCCGATTGGCCCAAAGACTCCCCCGAAGAGGATACGTCGATGCGGGCTCGGGATGGACTGCATGATCATGTTCGACATGATGAGAAACAACAAAACAAAACATCCCAGAATTATTATGGTATCCGAATACTTACGACTTCGCCAGGGGCTTGTCCCTGGGCAACCACTCCTCTTCGCTGAAGGCGGCGGTGGTGGAGTTGTCCGGAAGGAGGGTTCTTCCCTTCTTGGACCCTTGACCGCCCGGATGGGGCGGCCTTCCTTCTTGTCTCCCGGCTGGGAGAACTTTCCTCTTCCTCCTCCTCCTCGTTTTCGTGGGAGGAGTGCGCCTCGGTGCTTTCGGATGATGAGTCCGATATAACCTTGCGCCGGAGACCCTTCCTGGTCCCGTGGCCTTCTTCTTGGCCTTCTTCTCGGCACCTCATAAGGTACCGGAACCAGCATCTCCATTAGGAGAGCATCTGCTGGATCTTCGGGCAAGGGAGCCGGACAATCGATCCGCTCCGCTGTCGCTACCCAGTCCTGCTAAATGGTGTGGAGGCTTAGATCTCGTGCGTTGTTATACTGGGGAAATGAACATCTTATAAGATATAAAAGACTTACGGATTAGCAGGGCGCTTTGCGCTGAGTCCGCGGTCCTCGGTAAGGGGATGAGGTACCTCGGCGCCCTTGAACAGCACCTTCCAGACGTCCTTGTGCATCATGTCGAAGAGCTCTCGCGGCGTCTGGTGCTCGGCCGGGTCGAACTCCCACAAATTGAATGCCCGTCTTTGACATGGGAGGATCCGGCGGAAGAGCATGGCTTGGACCACGTTAACGAGCTAGATTTTCTTGCTCATCATGTTTTTGATGCATGTCTGGAGTCCGGTCAGCTCTACCGGGGAACCCCAGGACAGGCCCTTCTCTTTCGAGGAGGTGAGCCGCATGGGGATTCCGTATCGAAATTTGGGGGCCGCCACCCAGTTGGTATCGCGTAGCTCGATGATGTAGAACCATCCCGATTGCCACCCCTTTATGGTCTCCACATTGGAGCCCTCGAGCCAGGTGATGTTGGGCATTTTTCCCACCATGGCGCCTCCGCACTCTGATTGCTGGCCGACCACCACCTTCGGTTTAACATTGAAGGTCTTTAGCCACAGGCCGAAGTGGGGCTAGATGCGGAGGAAGGCCTCGCACACGACGATAAACACCGAGATGTGGAGGATGAAATTGGGGGCCAGATCGTGAAAGTCCAGCCCGTAGTAGAACATGAGCCCGCGGACAAACAGGTGGAGGGGAAATCCCAGTCCGCGGACGAAGTGGGTAAGGAAAACCACCCTCTCATGGGGTTCTGGAGTAGGGATGATCTGCCCCGCATCTGGCAACCGGTGCGCGATATCCGCGGCCAGATATCCGGCTCCCCACAGTTTTGTGATGTTCTCCTCCGTAACGGAGGAGACCATCCACTTGCCTCCTGCTCCGGACATGCTTGGAGTGGTTTGAGGAGAAAAACACGAACTTGGGCGCTGGAGCTCGAGTGCGCAAGAATGGATGAGCAAGGAGGAAGAAGGCGTGGGTGAAAAGGGTGAATCCTTGCCCCTTTATAAGGGCGGAAGAGGCTATGCGCCTCCCCATCTACCTGGTAAACTCGCTTATTCCCCAAGCGCCGTAATTGATGGCGCGGTTGGGTTACCCACACCCATATTGATGAGAATCTCGTGATAAGGGGACACGATCTCTGCTTTGACAAGACGTGCCAAGAAAACCGCCTCGCAATATGTGCAGCGGCTGGTTGTGAAAATTGGTTCGAATAATGACCGGGCCGTGGTGTGATGTCATGCTGCAAAATGCGCCAGCATATTAGATTGGTGGAAATATTATTCTCTCTACGGTGGTATGTGGAATTTGTTTTGCAGAGCCGGACACTATCCTTGTGTTCAAAATCTTCTATGGAGTATTCGGAGGAGGAACCCGCCTTGCAATGTCGAAGACAATCTGCGCACCAGACTCATCGTCATTGAAGCCTGGTTCAGGGGCTACTGAGGGAGTCCTGGATTAGGGGGTACTCGGATAGCCGGACTATATCCTTTGGCCGGACTGTTGGACTATGAACATACAAGATTGAAGACTTCGTCCCGTGTCCCGATGGGACTCTCCTTGGCTTGGTAGGCAAGCTTGGCAATACGGATATGTAGATCTCCTCCCTTGTAATCGACTCTGTGTAACCCTAGCCCCCTCCGGTATCTATATAAATTGGAGGGTTTAGTCCGTAGAACAACAACAATCATACCGTAGGCTAGCTTCTAGGGATTAGCCTCTACGATCTCGTGGTAGATAAACTCTTGTAATACTCATATCATCAAGATCAATCAAGCAGGAAGTAGGGTATTACCTCCATCGAGAGGGCCCGAACCTGGGTAAACATCGTGTCCCCCGCCCCATTTTACCATCCACCTTAGACGCACAGTTCGGGACCCCCTACCAGAGATCCGCCAATTTTGACACCGACACCATCGAGGACTAGCCCAGTGGGGAGTGAGTCGGAGTGGCCGGGAGAGTGTCATGGCAGTAGATCGATTTTGTCGGAATGCCATTGGTCCACCCGAATGGCAATGCGAGGCCATGGGTTCAGTAGTGTGTGTATAGTGTACTAACCTCTGCAGAGTGTATATTAAATCTATCGATAGCCGCGCCCGCGGATAAGGGCCCAGTTCGTGTCGGTCACATCGTGAGTCAACAGTATTAATAATAACTTGATTAATGACAACCCCGGTTCGATGATGAGATAAGTTGGTTGTGATCACTGGAAAGATCACCGTTTGAGACCAAGTGTTGGTCATGGTTGTGATCGCCGGAATGATCACCATGGTATCGAGGATACCGAGTTGTTGGATATTCGTGATGTTGTGCGAGAATCATGGGTAAAGATCAAGCTCCTTGGGGTCATTTAATGATTACTACGGTATTGTTTATACCAAGCTTGATTTGATCCTGAGATAATCGTGTGATGTCCGAGGTTGGTAAGTGATGCATGTGATGGTTACGTAGTAACCCGAGCAGAATAAATAGTGCATATAGTGTCATCATGTTGCATGCTAGTATCGTCAGATTCGTATGTTCATGCCATGCTCATATTGTTCTAGCTGTATCATATTGTTGATGCCATGTTATCCTGAGGATCTCATGTTAATTCCTGCTTAACCTATAATTGTTATGCTGTTATTTGTCTTGAATGCTTCTGGTTATTGTGAGCTTGCAAGTACATTCAATGTACTGACCTGGCGTGTCATGCCAGCTTGCAGGTCGTTCCTGGATTGCTTGCTTGGTTGGTGTTGTTCCTGTGTTCGCGATCTAGGATAAGCATTCCAGCCAGAGTCCCTACGGAGTGGAGTTCACAACCGTTGTCGTTGTTCCGCTGCTAGAAGTTTTTCCGCTGCTTCGAGTTGTTCTGCTGCTTGCATAGAGCAACTGAGGATGGCGTAGTGTCGTCGTGCCGATGTTATTCATTGTAATATCGGAGACCTTGTATTCATATTCGTGTAATAACAGAAAGTTGGTTTGTTCTATGCTAAGCAGTGCCGTATTCCAGAAGACTTCACCTCGATCTCTGGGCTGGTATACGGGGCATTCCGGTTTCTCTGAGCCGGGGTGCCACAGGCTTGGTAACAGAGCAGGTCTGGCTGTAGGATGCCCTAGCCCGCGCGAACGTTAGAAAGCGGTAGTATAGACCCTAGTTGGTTTGTTGCACTTGATTGTTGTATTTGTTTGTCGCATAGCATGCATATAGATTGTTATTTTGTCACTAACGATTAATCTTGTGAGTGTTGGTGGCATCGTTTTCGGTCCACCGCCTGCACCATCTTTCTTAGCATGCCTGCTCCTCGGTGTGATGCGACCATATCATCATCCATGCCCTCCATCTCGTCCCCTTGGCAACCCTGCTGATCTTTGTTATCAGAAAAGGGCAATGCAAATAAACCCAGTCTTCCACTGTTATCTTGCCATGTCATTTCATTCTTTGGACGGGTACGATTCCCTTCGTACGCTTCATGATGAGGTGGTCGTGACTTTTGTGTCTCGCTACTTGATCGTCAAGTCCGTCCTCACCTGTGTATCCATCTAGATCCAGCCACTGTTCAGCTTGTGCTTGGTGTAGCTTCGGTTACGCCAACTCCTTCCACACATGGATATAATTTTCATGCACACCGCCACAGCATATTAGACCGTAATACCGGAGTTTCCGCGCGATTTGTGTGCTTAGGTGTGCATGCATATTATGGTGTGGGTAGCAGTAATATGTGATGATTGCTTGATGAATTATGTTAGTAGTATGCTTGGGTGCTTTTGTTTTAGTCGTTTCTTTTCTTTCTTTCTTTGGGCCTTCGGTGTTACAAAATTTTCCCCTATTAAAGTTGCTCGTCAGCCGACACCGGACCCGAAGAGTCAGCAAGAAATGCATATATTTGGAAACTCAGGTAAACAAAATGGAATTGTCAGAGACTGCAGTGAAATTGGAAATAGCTCGTGTGAATACAAAAGAAATCCTGGATGGAATGTCACTATAAAGTTTGCATTAACGTGTACTCCTCACAACAGTATGGAATTCTCAGCCGACTGCATTCAGATTGGGGGATATCTGATCATGTTACTGAGTGTCAAGTCTCCCTCAGCGTGCACTCCTCATAGCATAAATGATCAAATCAGCAAGAAGATAAAATTGTGTGCAAGGTTGACAGAATATTATCAAAGGTATGGCTCAGAAACAAGTTTAGTTTTTCGTTGAGGATGATTTTGGAACCCGATGTACCTGGAAGCAAGCAAAAATATGGCATGTACTCAGAAAGGAGGATAGTCCTGCAAAACCCCGTTTCATACAAGAAATCAATAACAAAATTTTAAGATGGTTATATATGTGGAAATCGGTCTGCATATCACAATAAGAAGCTTCTGGTGTAAGCAACCCAATCTTCCCTCGCAAGATACCCGAGAAGCTTCCAAGGCAAGATTCATCTATCTTCCTCAGTATGATACATGGATGATTTCCCGTACAAGGTACTCTACCTTCTTCAGTAAGAAACCGCAAAAGCTTCCAGCATAAGGTACCGAGTCTTTCCCCAGCAAAGTCTTTAAGGGGGTAAGCTTCTGAAGCACGATAACCATCCTTCTTCAACAAGCTGTCCGATGAAAGTTTCGAGCACAAGTCAGCCAATCTTCCTCAGTAAGACATTGGTACAAGGTAGTACGCTGTTAATTGATAGCATATGGCAGTGAATCCCAAGAATCAGATCCGCAACATTTTGGTCAGAAGCAAGAATCAGTCAGAATACACGTCTGTCTCGGGAATCAGATTCTCATATATATGCGGTGAACATACCACAAGGATCTTACAAGTCACTCGGATGAGTATCTGACAACCACGTGAGGGTGGGTAAGAGAAGAAAGCCAGTATACACCACAGTTTGACAAAGGATTATGAGGATTGACGAAATCAATGAGCTCAATACAAGTACCTGTGAACCTGGAAAATGATCCTGATGAGCCCTTGTCCCCTATTTCTCCAATGACGGCACCACGCCTGTGATCTAAGCTGTTTTCGGCTATCCGGGGTGGATGCCGATTTTTATTTCTCTCTTCAATGACTGTCACGAGTTCTGAGCTTCTTTTCGGCCGTCTCGTACAGCTGTTGAGTTTCTTTTTGTGACAGTAGCCCTATAGCTGCTTTTTGGCTATTAGGGAGCTGCCACCTTCTTCTTATCAACCCGGTCTCATGTTCTGAGCTGCTTTTCGGCCGTCTTGAGCCGTGGTTGAGTTATTTCAGTTATGTCACAGATCTGAGTTGTAAAGACCGTTCTGGTGGCTACTGATTTATTTGTCGATTTCTTGCAAAGGTTCGGATGATCATTTTCCTACGGTCAGAACTTGAGGAGTGTTGAACCTGCCATTTAATGGGGTACCCTGTCAGAAAAATAAGGATAAGCTAGATTGCCGGAAAAATTGCACCGACAGTACCTATGGTGATATGAAGAAGCAATATGGCCCAACTCTTTTAGCCAAGGATCCAGACCAATAAAACAATAATGAAGGAGCGAGACCAGTGATGCAGGCGACAATCAAATATTTGGTACGGATCCGATGCTCAAGACAGTGGAACCAGTTAAGATGATTCAGAAACTTCCGCGATAAGCCAGAATCTGTCAGGAAAGCGGTTATGACCCAACTCATTGTTTGGAGCCCGAAGGACCTGCATTTAGCGGAGAAACCCAATGCAAGGAGTTAGAGCTTGGGTGTCCACTAGAAAAATCTAATCACCACTTTATGAAAGATTGTTAGTGCCGGATGACACATCCAGCGGAAATCACTCTCGGATTTGTGAGACGGGCCTGTATTACAGCATGATAAGAAATCACACTTAGCTAAGTCAGCAGGTCTTAAAAGAAATGGGAGCATGTATAAACATGAACCAGCCAAGTAAGATCTGCCAGAATATGGATATATTAAAACAAACCACCCCAGGGCCAGTCAGATAAAAATTTAGTGGGAACAAAAATAAGAAAAAGGATACCCGAGTTGGAAACGGTTTAACTCAGTATCTTCATACTTGTTCCCTGAGCAACCAAATCTCGAGGACGAGATTTCTTTAAGGGGGTAAGGTTTGTAACAGCCTGATTTTTGGCCCTTTCTTTTTCTTTTGTTTTTCTGAGGTTTTTGCTTGAGTTTTCTTTTTCCGTGGCAATGTGGTCTGGAAACTGAAGAAGATGCCATTTTCTTTGTTTCCAGAGTGGCTTGTCATACCCAAATCCTTCCCTAGACCCTTTCATTTTCAACCTAGCCCATATCTCAATATTCTTTTCATTGGGAATATTCCTTTTCTATTAAAGGAATAACTCAAATTGCCCTAGGTTGTGAAGCAACCTTTATTTCCATCACTCCTAAAATTCCCAAATAATTCTCATAAATTGTTTGGGTCATATATGTCTCAAATATGGCAAAATATTTCATTTGTCATGTTTATCATCATGCACAAATAATTCATTTCCTATTCTGCCCTAAATGGCACATTGTGAAGCAAGTGCTATTTTCATTTTCCCAATTGACCTCAAACTCCTTGGACACCTTTTCCTGTCCATATCACTGCCACATGCCAAAATGCAACCTCATTTGCCTTGTAATTATTTAATTATGATTTTCCAAAGTTTCTATCCAGAAAGAAGCTTTGTGAAGGAGGTGCAAGCTCATATCTAAATGAGTTGCCATTTTGCATGATCCCTCATATCATCATATAATAGCCCTCCACCAAAGTAGAGCTCACGTCATGCCTCCATGTGAGCTCATCTTCAATTCTTTGATTATGTTCAAAATTTCCATTTGTGAAGCAAGTATATTTTATCTTGCTCCATTATTGCTGCCAATTTTTCTAGGACTTCTATTATCCATATAACCTACCTCCACCCATTTTGGGCATGTTTCATCAAGCCATTTTTCCTCTAGAATTTTTGCAAGTTTCTGTCCATAGGAGATGTTTGTGAAGCAAGTACCAAGTTGGCTAGGCCAATTGGTATGGGACTTTTTGAGCATCTTTATATGTCCATATCATGAGGATTTGCCAAGTTGCATCCCATTCCATAACTCCATGTGAGTGCATCATCCAAATCTTGATTCTGGACCATATTTGGTACTTGCAAAGCAACTATGTTAAATCTTGATCCTAATCCTCTCCAAGTTACCAGGGTGAAAGTACTTATTACCCTAAACCTACCAGACAACTCCATTGCTTCCAATCCTTTCCAGTTGCTCAGCAGTTCTCACCCAAGTTTACTACAGTAAACTTCAGAGGGTGATTACCGTTTAACCGAAGCTATTTTAACCAAACTACCACCGCAGTTGCAACCTACCTTGGATGAACTTTCCACTAGACAACACGCTCCAGCTCATCTCCCCCGCTACATGCCAGTGCACGTGGTGACCACGACAATGGCGTGCACTGTCTGCGCTTCGTGCAATGCGATGGCGCGTCCGATGGCTGTTTCTGCTGGACCCCTCCTCCTCTAAATGCCTTGGCAGCGTGAGTGTGTCCAGCAGCTGGCCCGCATCATCGCCGTTCCCCTGGACCCCTCTCCCCCTCCGTCTGTTTCCTCACCGACGCCCACCGACGCTCGCCACCGAACGCCCACGGGAGCACAGTGCCCCGGCATGTTTTAATGGTGCTCAGCTTCTTCCTCTGCTCTCCGGCGTCGTCTACTCCTCCGTGAGCTCTGAATCACTTCCCCATCACCTTCTCCAAGCTCATGCGCGCGCACACGCGTCCGCGGCGCCGGCCACGCATCCGCGGCGACGGCAGCATGACACCTCACCCCCGCGGCTATATAAGCCCACCCCGAGCGCGTTTCACTGCACCAGCAGCCTCGCCTCAGTCTCTTAGTCCTTCCCGGCCCCTCCCTTGAGCTCCAAGAGCTCCCGAGCCCCCCAATCGCCACCTTGGACGCCGCCTCTGCTCCGCTCCGATTCCGGTGACCCCAAGCCCATTCTCTCTTCCACCATCTCTAGGAGATCACCCCTCCACCAGATCCTCTCCCGCCGCTCTTCGTTCGTCGCCGGAGTCGCCCTGGCCTCGTCTCCAACTCCGGCCGAACCGCCGTCCGCCACCACGCGAACCCTGCCCGGCCCCTTCCTCTCCGGCGTGTGCCATGGGCTCAGATAGACGCGGCTCTCCGCGCTGAGATCGACGGTAGGTGGAGCGTCGCCGGAGGCCCTCTGTGGCGCCTGCTAGCGTCGCCCGACGACGCCGGCCTCGTCTCTGCATCGCGGGCGAGCGGGATGAGGAAGGAGACAGGAGGAGAGAGATGGATAAGGCGGACCCCACCTATAAGCCTCTAAGCCGCCCGGCCCCGCCTGCCACGCTGGATAGTTGGAAAGCGTAGTTTTGTTCTGCTTCAGCTCAAAATACGTTTCCTCTTCTGAAAGCGTATTTCCGCTCTATTTCAGCCCAGAATGCGTTTTCTTAATCATAAAGCGTAGTTCTAAGTTTGTGCCTCTGTCTTATCCACTCAAGGACTTGTTTGTGATGATATTTTTGCAGAAAAGTCCCTGAACTTCAACCCTTCATATCTTTTTAACCACAACTCCAAATGAGGTGAATCCAAAGCCCACGTCTTCAATTCGTCGAACCCGTTCTATTGGTTTCACTTTCACTATGGTTTGACACTGTGAAAATGACCTTTTTGCCCTTGCACGTAAACAGCTCCTCTGAGAGAGAACTGTTTCCGGCAAATCTTTCTACGAGCTTCACCGCACTTCTTCCCGGTTCCTTCTTCATCCCCAGGCAAGCCACAATACCCACTTGCATGATAGTCATGCCATAGCCATGGTTTTCAACTTGAATCTTTATTAAATGATTGCTTATTTAAAATATGCTTATCGTTGTTTCGGTAATGCTTCTGGGTTAGTGCTTACTTTATTACTATGTTGTTATGCACCTGGTTATCATGCCCTGCTAGTTGCTAGTATTACTTTCATATTGCCATGCTTGATAGTAGTACATGTTGGGTTGGTCATGTTCTTGATTGCATGACTAACGTCGATTACCAATCTTTGTTAATATCGTTGTTCCTTTGCTGTTAGTTGGTTAAGTGTTACTCGGTAATGTTATTGATGAGTTCTTGCATGGTATCTATGGTTGATGCTAGTGGTCATGTTATGCTATGAGTAGTGTTGCACTTGTAATATTTATGCTCGTCATTATGCCATGTTCAGTTGGAGATTATGCATAGTTGATATGGTGGATAGTTATGTTGCATCTCGTGCTTATGTTGATATCATGCTCATGCTTTGTAAATGCATCATGTTATTTTATCATGGCTCAGCATATTGCATTCAAGTTTAACCGGATTAAATTAAACTTGAACAACTGTTGGCTCAGTCATGGTGCCACCATATCGAAACTGACCAGTGCAACCACGCTTACCTTTATGGGAAGGTCCTAACTAGGTCTATTGTCGTGCCTCGCGCCGGTGCCTCCAACTAGGGAAGGTTATGGGTGGCCTACCCTGATCAGGTAGGCGGACATAAGCATTGTGTGCCCGTTGTTGTTATTATGGATCCGGTCCCCATGAGGGACGTTTTGGCCACGACGGTGGTCGTTGTGACTTTAGTAGACACGGGGCCACCCAGGACTAGCCAAGTGGGGAGTGAGTCGGAGTGGCCGGGAGAGTGTCATGGCAGTAGATCGGTTTTGTCGGAACGCCGTTGGTCCACCCGAATGGGAATGCGAGGCCATGGGTTCCGTAGTGTGGGTACAGTGTACTAACCTCTGCAAAGTGTATATTAAATCTATTGATAGCCACGCCCGCGGATAAGGGCCCAGTTCGTGTTGGTCACACCGTGGGTCAACAGTATTAATAATAACTTGATTAATGACAACCCCGGTTCGATGATGAGATAAGTTGGTTGTGACCGCCGGAAAGATCACCGTCTGAGACCAAGTTTTGGTCATGGTTGTGATCGACGGAATGATCACCATGGTATCGAGGATACCGCGTTGTTGGATATTCGTGATGTTGTGCGAGAATCATGGGTAAAGATCAAGCTCCTTGTGGTCATTTAATGATTACTATGGTATTGTTTGTACCAAGCTTGATTTGATCCTGAGATAATCGTCTGATGTCCGAGGTTGGTAAGTGATGCATGTGATGGTTACGTAGTAACCCGAGCAGAATAAATAGTGCATATAGTGTCATCATGTTGCATGCTAGTATCGTCAGATTCATATGTTCATGCCATGCTCATATTGTTCTAGATGTATCATATTGTTGATGCCATGTTATCCTGAGGATCTCCTGTTAATTCCTGCTTAACCTGTAATTGTCATGCTGTTCTTTGTCTTGAATGCTTCTGGTTATTGTGAGCTTGCAAGTACATTCAATGTACTGACCTGGCGTGTCATGCCAGCTTGCAGGTCGTTCCTGGATTGCTTGCTTGTTTGGTGATGTTCCTGTGTTCGCGAGCTAGGACAAGCGTTCTAGCCAGAGTCCCTGCAGAGTGGAGTTCACCACCGTTGTCTTTGTTCCGCTGCTAGAAGTTTTTCCGCTGCTTCGAGTTGTTCTGCTGCTTGCATAGAGCAACTGAGGATGGCGTAGTGTCTGTAAGGGCATATTTATCCCGTAAGTGTTTTGGTGATTGATGACGATACTTTTGCGGACTAATCGTATGCTTTGAGTTTCTCAGATGATTCATCACTAGGCACGAGACGATTCGGTGCCCCTCGGAGACTATTGAAGACGGCGTCGTCCTATGTTTATTTTTGGTGGATTTGAGTCGTAGGAGAGCCGTACTATTAAGAGGGGGTCTGCGTCGGAAAGGTTTGGGCAGAATCAACACGTACACTTGTCCCTCCTTTCCCTGCATTTTGGAGCTTCCCTTCGTTATCTTGGTTGTGCGGAAATCTGACGAGTACTGATGTACTTGCGGTAGTACCGCAAGTACATTGATAATACTGCATTGGGTGTCACGCAGTAGTACCGCTCCTCCGAGCGGTAGTACCGGCTCCTGTGCCTTGTGCCGCTTCCGGTGCGGTAGTAGGGCGGATGTAATTTTTACATCCACGCCCCCACGGTAGTACCGCTCGTCGGCCAGTAGTAATGCTGGGGCCCACGGTAATCTTGCTCCCTAGGAGCCGTAGTACCGTGGCCCTCCTACCTAGTACCGCAGTATCACGGTAGTAGGCGCCCGCAACGGTAGTACCGCTCCTCGGGAGCGGTAGTACCGCGTCGGATTTTTGTACCACCGCAGGTTCAGCGGAAGTTGGCATGGATGTAATTTATTTCATCCGCGCCCTTCCAGCCGTGACTCTCACGCCTTGCGGTAGTACCGCCAAAGCGGAAGTAATACCAGCAAGCGGTAGTACTGCCCCCTAGTCAGGCATGTTCCGGCCTGTCCTGCTGCCGCGGTAGTACCGTGGTCTGCCACGGTAGTACCGCGCAGCCTCGCCGTAGTACCGCGCCCCTGGAGCGGTAGTACCGTGCGTCGCGGCCTGAACATGTGGATAACGGTTGGTTTTTCCCACGACTATATAAGGGGCGTCTTCTACCTCTAGTTGACTACCTCTTCCATCTCTAAGCTCAATTGTTGCTCCAAGCTCCATTTTGGCCCGATCTCTCTTCCTAGCCAATCAAACTTGTTGATTTGCTCGGGATTGGGTGACAAGGGCCCGATCTACACTTCCACCACAAGATATTTGATTCCCCCCACTTATCCCTTGCGGATCTTGTTACTCTTGGGTGTTTGAGCACCCTAGACGGTTGAGGTCACCGTGGAGCCATATTCCATTGTGGTGAAGCTTCATGGTGTTGTTGGGAGCCTCCAATTAAGTTGTGGAGATTGCCCCAACCTTGTTTGTAAAGGTTCGGTCGCCGCCTTCAAGGGCACCAATAGTGGAATCACGGCTCTTGCATTGTGCGAGGCGTGAGGAGATTCTGATGGCCCTAGTGGCTTCTTGGGAGCATTGTGCCTCCACACCGCTCTAACGGAGACGTACTTCCCCTCAAAAGGAAGGAACTTCGGTAACACATCCTCGTCTCCAACGGCTCCACTCTTGGTTATCTTATCCCTTTACTTGTGCAAGCTTATTTGTGTTCCTATCCTTGCTTGCTCTTGTGCTTGTGTTGTTTGCATCATATAGGTTGTCCACCTAGTTGCACATCTAGACAACCTTTATTATTGCAAAGTTTAAAATGGTAAAGAAAAGCTTAAAAATTGTTAGTTGCCTATTCACCCCCCCCCCCCCTCTAGTCAACTATATCGATCCTTTCAATTGGTATCAGAGCCTCGTCTCTTTTAAGGACTTTACCGTCCTAAGAGTATGGTTGACGTCGTAGATGATGTGGGGGAGCACTCCGGTGCGAATCCGATATCATCTACGGGAGATGGGGGTACCTCGATCTCTCGTGAGGAATTCAATGTGGCGTTGGACACATTGAAGACCTCCATGACGACCGAGGTCAAGGACATGTTTAAGGAATTCCTAGAAGGGCTTAAACTTTCCACCGCACCCGTGAAAGTGGGTGATCCCGCCAACACGGGAGTGGATGCTAACTCCGGTAAGGGGGAAGCTACTAGTGTGAAAGCCCCCTCGTCTAGTGGTAAGAATGGCACCGGCATCTTTGCCCATGTGCAACCTCCTCCCTTTTATGGTGGACCGATTCCTTCCACTCATTTGAATCATGCCGATCCACCACCTAAGATTGATAAAAAGGAGGATTTTGATTCTTGGGTTTATCGTTTTAAGCATCATTTAAATCATGTGAACACTAACCTTTGGAGAATCATTGAAGAAGGTTTCTATCCGCATGATCCGAGCAACTTTTCTCCAAGAGAAGTCGTGGACCATGAATTCAATGAGAATGCTCTCTTCATCATCCAAGAAGCAATCCTTCCCGAAGACCTCCCTCATCTCCGGCCCTACTCCCTTGCCAAAGATGCTTGGCTCAACGTGGTTTCCCTTTATCGAGGAAGCGCAAGCATTCAACGTTCCAATTATGAAGTGGTCCAAGATGAAGCCGATGAGTTTTCAATGAAAGAAGAAGAAGAACCTCGTGATCTCTATCGAAGAGTAACCAAGCTTGCAGTCTCCCTCCGGGATCATGGAAGTAAGGACACGGATGACAACTGGATCAAGCGCAAATTCCTCAAGGCAATGATGCCCTACCACAAAGCCATGTCCTCCATCATCCGTCAACGGCCGTACTTCCACACCCTGTCCTCAAGTGATGTGTTGGATGAGTTTGTGGCTATGAGCATATTGGACAAGACCGCCGACAATGCGGTGCTTCGCTCCCAAAGAGCAAAGAAGCCCAACCTCGCTTTGAAGGCCAAGATTTGTGTCAAAGAAGATGGAGAGGAGGAAGAAGAAGAGAGCAACCTCGAAGATACGAAGTATGACTATCATGAACACATGGCCCTTGCTTCAAGGCAATTTTGGAGCAAGAAGAACTCAAGGCCCAACTTCAACAAGAGCAACTCAAGTGGCACTAAGGGCAAGCAACGAGTGAGGACTTGTTTCAATTATGGCAATGTGAGTCACTTTGTTGCAGAGTGCCCATATGAGAAGAGGGAAGACAATGGTGGCAAGCTCATCCATAAGGACAAGGCCAAGTCTTTCCCCAACAAGAGCAACTTCACCAAGAAGACTCCTCACAAAGCTTTGGTGGTTCAAGAAGAGTACAATGAGGATGATGATGATGACGAGGATGGTGAATCGGTTGCCATGGCCTCCGTTGCCATTGCAACGACTCCTCGGGTGTCTCTCTTCGATTCACCCAATGAAAGCATCACCTCCAAGTGCCTCATGGCTAAAGCCACCAACAAGGTAACCCCCAACATCAAAACTACCATCATCAATCATTCTTCTTTGATGGATTGCATTGATGAACATGAGGGGACTAATGTGGAGGAGAATGAGTTTGAGATCTTTATGAGTAAACTCAAGGGCAAATCCAAGAAGCACTTCGTTGCTCTCTTGGAACAACTTGGTGAAGCCAATGTCATGATCGAGGCTCATGAAGAAACCATCTCTAAGATGGAAGGGCATAGTCGTGACTATGCCGATGAGATTTCGGATCTTTCCAATGCTCTTGAGGAAGAGCGTGGTCTTCGTTTGGCTCTTGAGGAGTCATACAACAAGGATCATGCTAAATTAAAGAAAGACCTTGATCATGCTCTTGTTGTGTCTCGTGTGCTTAGCTCCGAGAAGGCAAAGCTTGGAGTTGATCTTGCTAGACTCAACGAGGACTTTGTCATTCTCGACAAGGCTCACAAAGTCTTGAAGGGTGCTCATGCTAGTCTCAAAGAGTCTCATGATCAACTCCAAGTGAAGCTAACCAAGGAGAAAGCCACCTTTCCTCATATGATATTGATTGATAATGCAAATGCTACTAACCCTTGTTGTGAGCATGTGCATCTTGTTGAGGAGAATGCTAAGTTGAAGGAGCAACTTGAAAAGGGCCTTGTCACATGCATACAAGGTGAGAAGAACCTTAACGACCTTTTGACTAATCAAAAGGAAGTTGTGGCCAAGGAGGAGATTGGGTTCGCGCCCAAGCCCAAGAGCAAGAAGAAGAATGACAAGACCAAGAAACCTCCCCCTCTCAAGCAAACTTTTGTGAGGGAGGGAGAGTGTGCTTCCAAGAAGAAGAAGAACCGTGCAAAGGGTGGCAATGCCAAGAAGGACAACGTCATCCCCATGAACATAGCCGGCGACTTTAACCCCTCATATGTGTTGTGTCGTGCTAGTGATGGGCATGTTTATGCTAAATTTGTTGGTTCTTCTTATGAGTACATTGAATGGTCTATTTGGGTTCCTAAGACCCTCGTTACTAACATCAAAGGACCCATTACCAAATGGGTACCTAAAACCAAGCATTGATCTCTTGTAGGGGTTTGCTTAGGTGGGGATCATGGTTGCTCGATAGTGGAGCAACAAATCATATGAACGCGAGCAAGGACATGGTGGTGGACGTGCAAGAGATTCCATCTATGCCCACCAATGTCGAGTTGGGTGATGCATCACATTCTAAGGTATTGGGTCTCGGCAAGGTTGTCATTTCTCATGATCTTACGATCGAGAAAGTCATGCTTGTTGAGTCCCTTGCATACAATTTTCTTTCCGTTCGTTAACTTGCAATCATGGGTTTTGCTACCTTCTTTGACATTGATACCGTGGCCCTCTTGTGGAGCAAGACTCTTAAAGTAGCCTTTGTTGGGAATGTCGAGAACGGTCTCTATGTGATTAACTTTTCGGAGTGACCCACTAAGACCGCGACATGCCTAATGGCTAAAGTTGACGTGGGATGGCTTTGGCATCGCCGTTTAGCCCACGTCAATATGAGATCTTTGCAAAGTCTTCTCCAGGGGGACCATGTCCGTGGACTAACAAATGTTAGTTTTGCCAAAGACCGTGCTTGCAGTGCTTGTATTGAAGGAAAGCTTCATGAGAAGGCTCACCCTCCCACGACCATCATATACTCAAAGAGACTCTTGGAGCTCCTTCACATGGATCTCTTTGGGCCACCATCATTTGATAGTCTTGGAGGTAGAAAGTATTGCTTGGTGATTGTGGATGACTATTCAAGATACACTTGGGTATACTTCTTCAAGTGGAAGAGTGAGATTCAACAAACCGTCATTGACTTTGCAAATGAAGCTCAACGTCAACATAATGCAAAGATCTTGACTATAAGAAGTGACAACGGCACCGAGTTCAAGAACTACACCTTGGATGAGTTTCTTAGTGATGAGGGGATCAAGCATCAATATTCTGCACCATATACCCCTCAACAAAATGGTGTTGCGGAGAGGAAGAACCGGACGTTGATGGATGCGGCAAGGACCATGATGGCGGAGTTCAAGTCTCCATACAACTTTTGGGCGAAGCCATCAACACCGCATGTCATGCATCCAATCGGCTCTATCTCCGCAAAGGCTTGAACAAGACTCCTTATGAGATACTCACGGCAACAAGCCCAACCTCAAGTACTTCCGGGTGTTCGGGTGTAAGTGTTTCATTCTCAAGAAAGGTGTTCGTTTGTCTAAATTTGAAGCTAGAGCTCATGAGGGCATATTTGTTGGTTATGCTACAAACTCTCATGCTTACCGTGTCCTCAATAAATCCACGGGACTTATTGAGGAGACGTGTAACGTGGAGTTTGATGAGAATAACGGCTCCCAAGTGGAGCAAAGTGGCACTTGTGTTGTAGGTGATGAAATTCCTCCTCAAGCCATAAAAAGAATGAGTGTTGGTTTTATCCTACCCGTTGAGGAACCCCTTGTGGCCGAAGGAGAAGGACAATGCTCCACTCAAGTGGAGCCATCACCAACCCAAGGCCCACACGCTCCAGAAGAACAAAGTGAAGGCCCTCAACCTCATGAACAAGACCAAGGGCAAGATCGTGCTCAAGACGATGATGACACTCCAAATGATGCCCAAGGTCTAGTTCTCTCCCCCGAGCATGCTCAAGATGAAGATCATGCTCAAGACGGCGCTCAAGATGATCAAATGACCCCTCCTCATCTCACCTCCGAGGAGGAATTAGAGCGTCGTACCGCCAAGATTGCTTCCAAAGTCACCACCAAAGGCCATCTCATGGAGAATGTGGTTGGAAGCCTAAGAAAAGGGGTAAGCACTCGTAGACAATTGGCAAACTATTGTGAACATCACGCGTTTGTCTCTTGTGTTGAACCCCAAAAGGTCTATGAGGCGCTCGAAGACTCGGATTGGCTCAATGCCATGCATGAAGAACTCAACAACTTCGAGTACAACAAGGTGTGGAGATTGGTGCCAAGGCCATCGGGGAACCACAACTTCATTGGAACCAAGTGGATTTTCAAGAACAAGCAAGATGCTCATGGGAACATCATTCGCAACAAGGCAAGATTGGTAGCACAAGGCTACTCCCAAGTCGAGGGTATCGACTACGGTGAAACCTTTGCTCCCGTTGCTCGTCTTGAATCCATTCGTTTGTTGATTGCTTATGCTTCCCATCACAACTTTAAGTTGCAACAAATGGATGTGAAAAGTGCTTTTCTTAATGGTCCTATTAACGAGTTGGTCTATGTCAAGCAACCCCCCGGGTTCGAGGACCCCTACTTCCCGGATCATGTGTATCAACTCGATAAGGCACTCTATGGCCTTAAACAAGCCCCACGTATGCGTGGTATGACCACCTTACCGAGTTGTTACAAGATCGTGGATTTGAAGTGGGGCAAATCGATCCCACTCTTTTTACTAAGAAGGTCAATGGGGAGTTGTTTGTATGCCAACTATATGTTGATGATATTATCTTTGGTTCTCCTAACAAAGATTTCAATGAGGAATTTTCCGCTCTCATGACCTCCAAGTTCAAGATGTCTTTGATGGGAGAGTTGAAGTTCTTCCTTGGTTTCGATATCAAACAAAGAAGAGAAGGAACCTTCATCAACCAAGCCAAATACACTCAAGACATGCTCAAAAGATTCAAGCTAAGTGATGTCAAGCCGGCTACTACACCAATGCCTACCAAGTGCCAACTTGACATTGATCCCAATGGTAAAGCGGTGGATCAAAAGGTATATCGCTACATGATTGGCTCCTTGCTTTACCTTTGTGCATCTAGACCGGATATCATGTTGAGTGTGGGAATGTGTGCACGGTTTCAAGCCGCACCGAAGGAAAGCCACTATGTGGCGGTCAAGCGAATCTTTTGATATTTGGCTCATACCCCAAACTTTGGCTTATGGTACCCAAGAGGAGCAAACTTCAAGCTTGAAGGATTTACGGATTCCGATTGGGCGGGAGACAAAGTGGATAGGAAGTCCACTTCTGGAGGGTGCCAATTTCTTGGTTGCTCCTTGGTAAGTTGGTCTTCCAAGAAGCAAAGTTGTGTGTATCTCTCGTCCAATCAAGCGGAATATGTGGCGGCCGGTAGTTGTTGTGCTCAACTCCTATGGATGAGGCAAACTTTAAAGGAGTACGGTGTCATTTGTGACAAAGTGCCTCTTTGGTGTGATAATGAAAGTGCCATCAAGATTTCTCTCAACCCGTGCAACACTTCAAGACGAAGCACATTGAGATTCGGTATCACTTCATCCGGGGTCACATTAGGCGAGGGAGATCGAGCTCAAGTATGTCAACACTCAGGATAACCTTGCAGATATATTCACGAAGCCCTTAGATGAAGCAAGATTTCGCGAGTTAAGGCATGAGCTAAATATCATCGATTTGTGCATTGTGACTTGAACGGTGCAATCCCCACCACACTCAACTTGTTGTCTAGTTTAGGTGTAGGCATGGACATAGGGGGAGTGTTGTTCTCTCAATGAACTCTCCCTCCCCCCATTATGCATAAATCGATCACCTCTTTCACATTAGCCATTTTTATGGTACTTGTGTTCCAAAGACGAGTTTTGGTCATGGGCCCAAGGATAATTCTTGGCGGTGCCATACCATCCAACTCAAACATAGGTGGCTTGGCCACCGCCCTCTCTCCTTGAGAGGCCTTGTAAACAGTGGTTTCTTGTTGTCTTTTGCCTCTGGTTTGTGCTTGATCTTGTGGTTTCTTGTGTGTGAAAAGTTTCCTTGCAAAGGCCTTCTTCTCGAATTGAAACTTGCGGTGACTTGAGTTCACGGTACTACATGACCAGCTGCGGTACTACCGCAGCCTGCCGCAGTACTACCGCTATGGAGCACGCAGTACTACCGCTACCACACGGCAGTAATTTTTACCGCCGCTGGTTGAGCGGTACTACCGCCTCAGTGCGGAACTTCCGCCGAGCGGTACTATCATGATGATACGTGGTACTACCGCTACCGGGTTCGAGGGCGTGGGGATAAGGGCCAGGCAGGGGAGTTCTAACTCCCCATACCCATTCGCAGATCCTCTCTCCACGTCGCCTCCTTCTCTCCCTTGCTCAAGAACGGAACCGGCGTTCTTGGCGGATCTCCTCCACCGGCTGCCCTCCCGTGATTCCGACCGTGGGATCGTTCACCACGTGCTCTTGCTATGGACCCAGGTTTTCCCCAACTCCCTCTCCGTGTTGATGGTGTTTGGTGTTTCTAGGTTTTGGGGAGGCTTGTGTGTTCTTGAGATTGATAGGCTTAATCTCTGCAAGAATAGGATGAAGGAGCGTGGTATTGCATAGGATTTATACTTGTATTGTTGTCATGCGCTAGATCTGATCACCGTAGCACCGCCGTTGTTTCGCGGTTCTTTTTAGATTCAAACCGCTAGTTGGATCTGCTGCGACGCGGTACTACCGCCCTTCGGGTGCGGTACTACCGCGCTCTGTGCGGCACTAAATTTTTACTTCCGCTCCAACCACGGTACTACCGTGACCTCGCATGGTACTACCGTGTTTGCAACGGTACTAATACTTTAGTGGCGCAGGCAGTGGCAGTACTACCGTGGCTCACACCTATCGCATGCCAACTTTATCGTATGTCTCTTATGTGTTTCTTGTGCTTTATCGTGGCCTTTGCATTGATCTTCTTCGCGTCTTTGGTGCTTTGCGTGTGTGTCTCAGGTGGTGGCTCTCGCCGGTCCAATCCCAGTCGTGACACTGGCTCCAAGCGTCTGCGCAACCCAGGTGAAGCACCAGAGGGCTCCTCTGCCCCCAAGCGCCATGTCAAGACTACTGCTAGCAAGTTCAAGGAGCCCGCCAAGGGCATGGATGAGATGCCCCAATCTGACTACGTCCGTCTCTGTGCAAATTGACACATCGTTACCCCTCGTTCCTCTGTCAGGGGTTGTGAGCTGTTTTGGAACAAGCATCAAACCAACGTCTATCTGGATGTCATCAAGAACAAGCAGAATACCTATGTGGATGTGAAATGGATTGACATGCATCACTTGAGGAAGGACAAGTTCCATGCCTACTTTGGAGAGGCTCTGGACTTGGTGGAGCAGTTTGGCATTGAGCATGTGATATCCTTTCACCTTGACTATGATCCTGAGCTTATCTGTCAGTTCTTTGCTTGATTTACTTTCACCCCGATGAGGAGAGGAGGATGACTGGATGACCAATGGTCGTGGTCGACTGCTACACGGAAGGAGTTCATGGATTTGCTCCAAGTTCACGATGGCGGGCTCGACACTCCCGTGGGTGTTCGCCCCCATGCCAACTCTGACTCTGCCAACAAGGACCGGCTTGCACCGTACTATGTTGAGAAGACGCTTCCAAGTGGCAAGATTGGGTTGGTGCTCAACTCTTTTCTAGATATCATGTACCGCATCTTCCGCAACTCTTTGTTCCTCACATTGGTGACAAGGACAAGGTCCATGCCTATATGGTGGATATGATGCTCATCTGCGAGGAGGCTCGTTTGTCTCAGACTCAGCCACTTGATGTCTCACACATCATGTGGTGTGAGCTTCGGTTATGGTGTTCAACCGCAAGTGCCTATCTATGGGCCCCATCTCAGATCTCTGCTGATCTCGAGGACCTGGGAGAAGATGTTCCCTGATGAGGAGTTCCTTGCCCCTGACTGGATTCGCCATGAACCCATCTGTCTGCGTGTCAAACCCAACTGGGCCAACACTACTACTCGTGCCGAGGCGTCTGCTGCTAGGGCTGCTGTTGGTGAGGAGGATGCTGACACCAAGAATGTTGCTGAGGGCCATGCTGCTAGGCCTTCCTAGAGCTCCTCTATGCCTTCATGGGCCACGAAGCTGAAGGACAAGATGAAGACTCTTATCTGCATGCAAGCCAAGGGGCGACTCGGACTCACGTGGCATCCAAGGAGATTCGTCGCCGGGATAGGAAGATCTTGAAGCTCTATGGTGAGGATGTGTCATGGCGGGTCTCGAGGAGCGCATCACTCCGAGGCCGAGTGGATGGAGAAGCAAGGCTGTGTGGATCGATTCTAAGGAGGACCTCGAGGAGTCCATCCCCGTCACGAGGAGTCCGACGGAGAGGGTTGGGACGAGTTCCTGCTGCTTGAGCCACCGCTTTGTGTGTAGGTGTCCTCTACCTTTTTGGCGTCTCGATGCCAAAGGGGAGAGAGCGAGGGATTTGGTAGTCTTGTGTCGTGTTCGTGTTTGGTGTGTTTATTGCGTTCTCGGTTGAACCTCGTTTTAGTTGCTTTTCCTTCATATGGTGTAAGACATATGCACTCTATCTATCTTAGCAAGCTTGTGTTATATTGTGCTATATGTTGCTTAGATGTTATTCTTCGGGCCTTTGTCTCTAAAATATAGGGGGAGTGGTGATCCTAGTACGTGTGCTATGCAGTCCAAAGCATTCATCCAGAGTGCACACATCTAGGGGGAGCCCGTTTATATTTTGGAGAGGAGGGGTTTGCCCTTGCTCTATATTATGGTATCTTTGTGCAAATCCCGTATTGTCATCAATCCACCAAAAAGGGGGAGATTTTAAGGGCATATTTATCCCGTAAGTGTTTTGGTGATTGATGACGATACTTTTGCGGACTAATCGTATGCTTTGAGTTTCTCAGATGGTTCATCACTAGGCACGAGACGATTCGGTGCCCCTCGGAGACTATTGAAGACGCAAGGCCGCCCCACGTTTCTTTTTGGTGGATTTGAGTCGAGGGAGAGCCGTACTATTAAGAGGGGGTCCGCATCGGAAAGGTTTGGGTGGAATCAACACGTACACTTGTCCCTCCTTTCCTTGCATTTTGGAGCTTCCCTTCGTTATCTTGGTTGTGCGGAAATCGACGAGTATCTTGCTGTACTTGCGGTAGTACCATAAGTACACGCGTAGTACCATTGGGTGTCATGGTAGTACCACTCCTGCAGGCGGTAGTACCGCGGCTCCTGTGCCTTGTGCCGCTCGGTGCGGTAGTAGGCGGATGTAATTTTTACATCCGCGCCCCCACGGTAGTATTTCGCTCGTCCCAGCGGTAGTACTGCTGGGGCCCACGTAGTAATCTTGCCCTAGAGCCGTAGTACCGCGGCCCTCCTACCTAGTACCGCAGATATCACGGTAGTAGGCGCCGCATAGCGGTAGTACCGCTCCTCGGGAGCGATAGTACCGCGTCGGATTTTGTACCACCGCAGGTTCGGCGGAAGTTGGCACGGATGTAATTTATTTCATCCGCGCCCTTCCCAGACGTGACTCTCCCGCCTTACGGTAGTACCGCAAAGCGAAGCGGTAGTACCGCATAGCGTAATCTTGCCCCCTAATCGAGCATGTTCGGCTGTCAGCTGCCTTGTAGTAATCTGTGGTCCGCCACGGTAGTATCACAGCGCAGCCTCATGAGTACCGCGCCTGGAAGCGGTAGTACCGTGCGTCATGGGCTGAACATGTGGATAACGGTTGGTTTTTCCCACGACTATATAAGGGGCGTCTTCTACCTCTAGTTGACTACCTCTTCCATCTCTAAGCTCCATTGTTGCTCCAAGCTCCATTTTGGCCCGATCTCTCTCCCTAGCCAATCAAACTTGTTGATTTGCTCGGGATTGGGTGACAAGGGCCCGATCTACACTTCCACCACAAGATATTTGATTCCCCACTTATCCCTTGCGGATCTTGTTACTCTTGGGTGTTTGAGCACCCTAGGCGGTTGAGGTCACCGTGAAGCCATATTCCATTGTGGTGAAGCTCATTGGTGTTGTTGGGAGCCTCCAATTAAGTTGTGGAGATTGCCCCAACCTTGTTTGTAAAGGTTCTGCCGCCTTCAAGGGCACCAATAGTGGAATCACGGCTCTTGCATTGTGCGAGGGCGTGAGGAGATTACTGATGGCCCTAGTGGCTTCTTGGGAGCATTGTGCCTCCACACCGCTCTAATGAGACGTACTTCCCCTCAAAAGGAAGGAACTTCGGTAACACATCCTCGTCTCCACCAGCTCCACTCTTGGTTATCTTATCACTTTACTTGTGCAAGCTTATTTGTGTTCCTATCCTTGCTTGCTCTTGTGCTTGTGTTGTTTGCATCATATAGGTTGTCCACCTAGTTGCACATCTAGACAACCTTTATTATTGCAAAGTTTAAATTAGTAAAGAAAAGCTTAAAAATTGTTAGTTGCCTATTCACTCACCCCCCCCCTCTAGTCAACTATATCAATCATTTCAATTGGTATCAGAGCCTCGTCTCTTTTAAGGACTTTACCGTCCTAAGAGTATGGTTGACGTCGTAGATGATGTGGGGGAGCACTCCGGTGCGATGTTATTCATTGTAATATCAGAGACCTTGTATTTATATTCGTGTAATAATAGAAAGCTGGTTTGTTCTATACTAAGCAGTGCCGTATTCGAGAAGACTTCACCTCGATCTCTGGGCTGAAATACGGGGCGTTCTGGTTTGTCTGAGTCGGGGTGCCACAGATAGGAAGTTAATTAAATGTGTGAAAACTTATGCCACTAGTCGATTACTAAGGCGGAGTATTCGACAGAGAACATACCCTGTTATTACTAGAAGATCTTGTCTAGTAACGAACTAGTAGAGCTCATACTTAAGCCTTGACAAGGTACATTGGCGTTATGTAGTGTGTGTCACCAAGATAGGCTTTGGTTGTGTGCACGTCACTTTACTCGGGCCCCACTAAGTTGTGCTCCCTGTAGGGAAAAAAGGGGCAAGAGAAATGGAACTTCGACATGGGCGCACCCATGGCACAATGGAACTCCGACATGGGCGCACACGTGGCACAATGACGGTCCGGTGAAAGTGGTTAAAATAATTTTCAACCAAATCTGTTATTTTAGAATATCGTGCGGGCCCTTTTAACATCCAAACACAATCCGATCCGAATCTGAGCCTGACTTATAGGAAACAATATAGAATGGTACTACTAATACACACGATGTGGATAACCATTTTTTTTACGGATAATCCAACCTTTTAAATATAGATATCTGATTTATTAGCTAATGTTTTAAGTATTTTTTTTAGGGTAATGTTTTAAGTATTGACTAGTACTCCCTCTGTTCATCAATATAAGACGTTTTAGACTGGCCACACAAAGCTCTAAAACGTCTTATATTTATGAACAGAGGAAGTAATATGTGAATACTAAATTTGCTTGTGAGACGCTGATATAACACCTGCATGCGTATCAGGCATGCATGCAGGCTATCCAAGGCGTCAGTCGTGGCACACGTAATTCTATCCAAGGCAGGGGAAAGAAAACCAAGCCTCGTTTCACTGGTTGGCTGGCCACGAAATTTTGAAGTGAAATGTCCTGTAAATTCAGTTAAATTGAAGATGACATAATATGGCAAACATATGTTTGTTATACTGCCCTGGGAAAATATCCTGTACTTCAAGGGATTGAGTGCTCCGGCTGCACCCTGCTCGTCACAGCCGTTTGATACAGAACGTAGGCACAAGATGCAACCCCGCAGCTCCACCCTTCGACGCTCCCAAGATGCGTTCCCCAATTTGGAATGGAAAAGAAACGCAAACAGATTGGGGTCAGCGGCGGACCTCGCCGTGTGCAGCGCTGCGACGTCGGCCGACGAGATCGACACGGTGCGGACGTCGAGTGGCGAAGTCATCCTCCATCGGACCCCGACCCGCCTCGCCCCCCTCTCCCACTCCACCGGACCAAGCCGGCGCCTAGCTCCGCCGATCCGCTGACGCAAGGGATTGAGTGCTCTAATCTTCAGGTATGATGTTGGATGTCACACAATCTGTGCTTTTAATTGTGCGTTCTGGCCTGATCCATGGCTCCCTTTATGTTTTTTTTTTAAAGGCATGGCTCCCTTTATGTTGATTTCATGAGATGTAGGCTGTAGCCACTTCAGTCTTTGCATTTTCTACAGGGCCAACTGACGGAGCCGGTTCTTCAGTCTCCTCTAAATTGTTGCTGACAGCCCAGCTAAAGGAACAGAAGCTTCAGACTAGTATTCCTGAGAATAACAGCAGGAAATCATTGAACAACACGGGCTCGGCATTTGGTAAGCTACATGTTACAGTTCCCTTTTTATTGCTGCAAGCAAGATCCTTTGTGTGGCCATATGTTGTTTTGGATGATGAACATAGCCTTTAATTAGTAATAGTATTTGATACTTTCTGTAAACTTGGCACAAAAAATTTTAGTGACCCAAACTGGATCTCACTTTTAGTACTACTTATATCAGGCTGCCCCTGGAACAGCTTACTCTGATCCTCTGTGTAGAACCCAAACAACTGACTAGCTGAATTACAGAAGAAATTATAATCAGAACAAATGACTAGCTGAAAAACTTAAGAGCTAAAAAAAAGCATGCGTGGCATCCAAACAGCAACTATATCTAGCTATGAATGCTAACATTGCTAGAAGAACTGTATCAGTAACCACTTATTTATGAATTTCACATCGGTTGTCTGGTCTAAGGAAACTCAATTCTGGACCCTGTCTGATCATACACCACTAATGAAAAAATAGTTATAGTAAAATTTCAGCAACTTATTGCCTGATATAGTACATCAGTTCAAACAAATCCATCTACCTATTCAAGTACTTGGATGTGAAGTGCATGTCGGGAAAATAATGGTATTTATCTAACTGTACAATATGTGCGACTTCACTAATTTCTGGGAGTTCCCTATCTATTTGTTAGCACCATTTTCAGAACACTCGTTTCCTTAGTACATCTAAATGCCAGTGCATTCAGAATTTTTCTCTCTTCACTACTTTAGCATGAAACTGTTTTTTTAACTTAGTGTGCCGCCGCTCTCATGAAAAGCTGATCCTTACTTGCTCTTGCATGTAATATCTACCATTTTTTATCTGCACAGAGTAGAGAATGATGGAGTCAATGGCAAGTATTGCTCCAAGTGCCGGCTCAACTACAGCAATAGGACTTGAAGATGATGCCAACAACTTTTCCATGGTATTTCATTGATATTTTACTCATGTTCATATGTAAATGTCATGTCACTAAAGTTCTAACAACCTTGTTAGGTCCAAAGGGGATTGGACATACATGATGAAGATTGTTTCAACACACCAAAAAGAACCAGTAGCCTCCCCGCGTGTGTAAGTTTATTATGACATATTAATTTCATGTGTTTCAATTCTGGAGCTAATCCATGATTTTATACTTACACAGGGGTTAACTTATGAGCCTGAGTATGACCTGGTATTTACCCCTTTTACTGGAGTTAACCATCATAAATCTTGTGTTACATTTGGTGCTGCTTTTTTGTCAAATGAGAAGATTGCATCATACAAATGGTTATTCCAGACTTTCTTGAAAGCAATGTGTGGGGTTGCACCAAAGCTAATCATAACTGATGAGGACCAAAGCATGAGAAGAGGAATAGAAGCTATATTTGCAAACACAAAACATCGACTTTGTATGTGGCATATTCTCATGAAACTCCCTAAAAAGGTTGGTCCCATCTTGAAAAACAATGAAGATTTTAAACCAAGATTTATGGCATGTGTGTGGGGATCAGAGACTCCAGATGAGTTCGAAGCATGGTGGTCTTCAATAATTTCTGATTTTGGCCTTGAGGATAATGAATGGTTGAAAGAGAAGTATAACTTACGACAATCATGGATTCCAGCATTCTTTATGGAGTTCTCTCTTGGTGCAATATTACGCACAACATCCAGATCTGAGAGTGAGAATGCATTTTTTCGACACTTCACTAATCGAAGGCTTTCCTTGATTGAATTTTGGGTCAGATTTTAAACGGCCTTGGAAGATCAGCGGCAAAAAGAGCTGCAAGAGGACAATTCTAGCATGCATACCTTGCCAGTACTTGAAACTTGTTGGGGAATTGAGATTCATGGCAGAGATGTGTACACTCACAACATTTTTGTTGCTTTCCAACGTGAGGTGGTGGCTGCTAGGGATCGTTGACATGTAAAAACTATTGAGCAGGTTGGCGATGTCCGAACCACGAGCATTGCTGACCTTAGCGGCACGATAAGAGTAGTCTGCTACAACAGTAGCTAGTACGAAGGATGTACAATGTACTTGCCGAATGTTTGAATCATTGGCCATCTTGTGCTCCCACGTCATTGTTGTTCTAAAGAATGATGGATGTAATGAAATTCCTAGCCAATAAGTGTTGCATAGGTGGTCTAAAATGGCTGCACGACATCTTTCTTATGATGTTAATGGACATGAGCTAGAAGGGTCATCTACATCTCTTTCACCTACCATAAAAAATTGTACTCAGAAATATGCTCGATGTTCAGCTCGGCACTGCATACAGCTAAGCATTGTGAGGAAAAGACGAAGTACTTCCACAAAGTTATTTCTGATGCTCTTGCACACTTGAGGCAGACGGTGCCGCTTGACGAGCAAAATAAAGTTCAAGAGTTTGAATCCTTCATTGGAACGACATTCCCAAGCATCATCAATATTCATCCACTGGAGGTTGCAAACACAAAGGGCAGTGGTAAGAGACTGAAGAGGGTTTCAGAGGAGGCCATGAACAAAAGGAAAAGGTAAATTAGATTGTAAGTAATATATATTTTATTGGGTTTTCGTAGATTGCAGCTAAGGGTTTTTCCTTCTTTGCACAGGAAGTAGTGTCCAGAAAGGTCCAAGATCTGTAGATTGTTCTATTTATCAGGTTGGCCACGGCAGCTAAATGGTTTTTATATCTTGCTCCCTTTTGAATAAAGCATTTTGATTGTTTTTGCAAATATTTGACTAGAATTTGTTTCATATTTTGTAGCATACCTAGCCCATGGGAGCGGATAGACTTTGTGCCCGTTGCTTTTGCAATTCCCTACCACCAAAATATCCCTATGTATAAATACATACACTTGCCGTTCTTACTTTTATTCCTAGTTGATCTTGTTATTACAAGATACCCTGAAATCCTCTTTATTGTTCCGAGAATATTTTGTGCCTACTGCCTTGTAGTTCCTTTCCACCTGAATACCCCTACGGATAATTTTTCGCCCTTATCGAGTATCCGCTCATCCACAGTTGTTCGTGTGTTTCGGAATGGTCTTCGAAATACTATTCGATCCTCCAAAAATCCTCAGTAGCTTATTGCTCTGCAATACTTGTCTGCTTGCATTATGGATGCTTTCCATATATCTGGCAATATTCGTTAGTATCCTTAGACACCGTCATTTTGATCCTATTGATTCAACATGAGTGCGAATGCACACAATCATCAGTTGATCCTTTTAAATTATATTTCCGGCTCAGACGTCATTTTGAACATGAGCATGTTCTCGACCAATCTATTTGCCGTCAATTGTACCCTTGGGTCTATTGAACTTATCCACCCTTGATCAGAGCATCTGCTTCTGATCCTTCGATTTGGAAATCATAATTCCTTTAATATCTAAGCATCGAATCATTCAGATGTTCTATAATCTGATGTCTTTGCATTATTTCTTCTTCTGGTTGAACATATATGCTCACATCAGATTCTTTGCGGTCCACCAGATCGTTTGGTGGATTATTATTCGACCGTTCCTGCATATTCTCAAAACCTTGAGTTCTTTCCCTGATACATAATGCCTTTGGTAAATTGTATCCCTGCTTTTGTCAACCATGCTCTATTTTCGAGCTTGTGTTAGTTACACCTGAAGTTCGTGGTATATGTTTCTAAGATGCCCCGATGGGTTGAGCCTATACCTACCCTAAAACCATATGCACCCAAAAGTTTACACACGTCATACAGTTCTGGTGTTTTACCAGATAATTTTCTGCTCTACGACTTCTTCGAAGACGAGAAGTAAATGGTAGGTTAGGCATTGAAGAAGTGGGAGTCGACCTTGAACCCTTGTGTTCATGCCCATGGAACCGATGTGGAACTTATCATGGAAGCTTCTTGCTAAATATTTAATCATTTGAATAACTCTTCCGGTGTCGTTATTTTGGATCCCTGATAGCAATGGTTTCGACCATGCTAACTTAATTTAATATATTTCTGAAATGAAACCATTCGAGTGCCTCGTCTATTTTTCAAGGTTAAAGTATCTGATGTTTTGTTTGACTTGATGTCATCGTCGATCGATTACATCTTCGTGAAATCTCTCGACAAATGTGTCGTGATCATCATCAGTATTCTGAGCTTTTCCAGGATATCTATTTAATTCTTGATGAGAAATACCATCCTTGCCTCGATGATTTGTGTTATCATTGACCACTTTATTTTCTTAACTCCCACACAAACTTGTTCATGTTTTGTGTTATACCTTGAGTTCCTTGCTACCCATCATTTGTTCTTCTTTACCTTAAAGTATTACCATCTTTTATGTCAAGAAGGTCGTGAGAATTGTTCCGCCTCTTAAAATTTCTTGGTATAATGATACTTCTCACCATCACCATTCCTTCTTGGTACCAGTGTTGATTCCAACCGGAATACCAACAAGTGAACGGTGCTGCTTGGGTTTTGTACTCCTTGCAACCCTATTGCTTTGAAGTTAATGGTCGATAGTTCATTCTTAGACTATTGGTTATTGAATCACCGTTCTAACATTGATCATGCTACCTAACTCCATATTTCGGGTGCACCTTTCAACCAATGTTTAATTGTGTATGTTTTCCTCGAGCATACCTCATTATGTCATCTGATCTGAAAAATGTTATCTCCTTATTCACATAGTTGTGGAAATCCATCTTATGGAAATCTCGAGGAATTGTCGCTGAGTCTATCAGCCACCCCCTCATCTCCTTGGTTTAATGATGAACTCTTGTTTCAGAACTCACTTCCATAGTTCATTTCCCGAGAATCTTACAATGTCATCTCGTCAGTTTGTGTCGCACCTTCTCTTCTCAGGCACCCTAAGTCTGAGGTATCCTGACACCAATCGGATTTGAATCTCGGTCAGATATGATGGTTGGGACATATTTCCAAGAGTTATAACATTGGTCTCTACATAACCCGGTAAGGTGGTGTCTTTGCTTAGCACCCCTGGCCAGAGGACCTATTGTTATAGTATATGTATCCTCTTATCAAGGTTAGCCATTCTTCCATGAGGAAATTGTAACACGTATTCTATAAGTTGTTCCTGATGGATCATTTGTGAATCCAAAGTCTGATCTTTACCCAATGACCATGTCAATACTATCTCGAAGCATGTCGGTGGTACTCCGATTTTTTAATAAGAACATTTCAAGCACAATGCTAAATTTTCTTTATCATTTATCCTAACACCGTTGTATGAGTAATGTCATGAAATTTCTCTCCCCTCACCTAACGAGTTTTCTACTTAATATCATGTCATGGTTATCATGCTCTGCTTGCCCTTGGGAAGGATATATCCCTGAAATATGTGTTTAAACACATTTTCTTTCCATTGTTCTGTTTAATCTGATGATCACCTTTTCCTTTCCATTGTTTTGTTTAACCTTATTGGTGATCTATATGATCTAAGCAGTAATATCCTCATGCTTATGTAAACACCTTGGTGTACAACCGTGTCGGTAGGACCCTGTTGCTTTTGTTGACGGCATTCCAGTAACTACCGATGGACGAGAACCTTGCCTATTGGTCCGCCTCGTTCAACGAGCAGGAGAATGGCTCTCTTCGTCCCCCGCCCTTGGTATCGATGTTTTTGCTGACATAACTAACATGCTATCCTCTGGCATACCTTGCTTACATGATCGTGCAAATCGTCACCGCCTTCCTATTTTTTTAATCCACATGGTGGGCCCATAACCCAAAGTTCCACAGGATCGAAACCTGACTCTCCTGTACACCATCCTGTTTCCAAAGTTACTCCTCGCGTGTGGCATCATATGTAATTCTCGAGCCACCTTGTGAGATATCATCAATTCTGGTATCAGACACAAAACTTATTCCCATTGCTCTGGACCCCTTTTACACTTTGTTTCAGGCATCGAACGATTGCCTACCCGCTTGAAACTCATCATGGTACCTTCTTACTTTGCTATCGATATTTCTTAAGTTTCAGTTCGAGAGTTACTTTCCGCCACCTTCCCCGATGTTAGCTACCATATAATCAACCTTGCAGAGGTCCGTTCTCCCGGAATAACCCTGCCTTATTCTACCGTAAGTACGATGGAGTTCTTGAAGAAAGGATGCCAACCTCATCATGATGACCTGAAGCAGAGAATTGAAGATATCAACGAAAGGGATTAACTTCTTCGAGAAGAGCAGCCAAGACCGAGAAGACCCGCTAGATTCATTACCAAACCTTCCCCCCTTTCACAAATTATAAGTGAGTTAATAAAATTCTCAAACATGAAAACTAAAGTGTTCAAAATGTGGCAAATAATTCACAGTCAATATTGGTGAGAAGACAACATTTTACAAAGTGTTTAAAGGTCCTAAAATAAATAAAACAACGGTAAAACAATTAATTAAATGCCTTTTTAAGAACTGTAAAAATGTAACCTATTTTGATTGTGTACCAAATACTTTGTGGCAGTAGAGTAAACTAAAACACTAATTTAGGGACTAGACTTATGTTTTATAAAACTAAAATTAAATAAGAGTAGAAAATAAATAAATAAAACAAAACAAAACATATATATATATATATATATATATATATATATATATATATATATATATATATATATATATATATATATATATATATATATAAGACGCCTCTCCCTCCCCGTCGGGCCTTGGCCTAGATGGCGAAGTGGCCCAGCCAAACAGCCCAGCCGGCCACCCCCTGGCCTATATGGCCTCAACCACCTAACCCTAGACCGATCCACTCTCTTTCTCGATCCTCCACCGTTCCACTCGTCTCCCTCCCAGCGCCACCACACGCAACACACACACACACACACGCAGATGCACAGAGGGGAGGCTCCCCTGTTCGATCCCCTCCTCACGGCGCACCCTCACCCCAACCCGCTACCTTGACGTCGTCACCCTCGGCCTCGCCGCTTCGTTCGCGATCGTGCTGTGGTCAGACCCTTCCGGACTGCCTCGTCCCCGTCGCTCGCGTCCCCGCCTCCTCCTCGTCGGCGCCAACACGCCTCGCCGACCTCGACTCCTCCCCGAGCCGTGCCAATTCCCTACGGCCCCGCAGTGAGCACCTCCCTATTCTCGCACTCCCCTTCCCCGTGTCGTACGTTGACATGCCCGCCGTCCCGCGTCCGAGCTGCACTTCGCCATGGCTTCCGCCTTCGACCGTCGTCGCCCGCGTACGCGCCGCCGCCATGCTCGACCCGCACCTGGGCCAGCCACATCGGCCCTCGCCCCCACCCCTTCCCAGAATGCCACTCAGGTCCGCGCCCAGCGCGCCTCCGCACGTGCCCTGGCGTGCGAGCCCGCGCTGCTGCCCCGCTCGCCGCGCTTCGGGCCACTCGGTGGGCATGCCCACGCACGTCCGCACAGCCCCTCTGCCATGGACTCGCTATTGCCCGACCGGCCGCCGCTGCTGCTCCGCCTGGCCCCACGCGCCCGCCTTTGGCTTCCGCGCCGCCGGCACCTACTGGCTCCTGGGGGCTACGCCCCGCTCCCCCTACCACAGCGCCGTTGCCCCGCCATGCGCGAGCGCGCACACACGGGTTCGCCCCGAGGCTCCGATGCCCGGGCGCCGCTAACCCGCCCCGTATGCCCGTGCCCGTTAAGGCCTTTTGGCCCATTGACAGCCGGGCCCCGCCCCAGTACCAAAACGTTAAAAAATAGGAATAAAAAAATAAAAATATTAGTTAATTAGTTAATTAAAGAATTAATTACCTTAATTAATTATGTTTAGATGAACCTAATCACTAGTTAAACAAATTAACTCTGTTTAGTTAGTTTGGTAGTGAACAGTCAATGACATGTTGGACCTAGTGCTCTGTTGACTAGTCAAAGTCCACAGTTGACTGCTGATGTCATGCTGACATCATGATGACGTCATAAATGCTTTTGATTAGATTAATCTATTAATTCCTGAAACTGATTAAAACTTTAAAAATAAATATAAAATAATCGGTAACTTGGATGAAAATACTTTATACATGAAAGTTGCTCAGAACGACGAGACGAATCCGAATACGCGGCCCGTTCGTCCGCCACGCGTCCCTAGCATAGCAAACATGGAACCGCCTCCCTCCATTTCATCTATCCGAAAATGCCAAACAACGGGAACACTTTCCCAGATGTTTCCCCCCTTTGCCGGTAGCACCTAGTACCGCGTTAGGTCACCCCTAGCATCGCGTATTGCCATGTTATTCTTTGTGATGCTTTGATTGCTCTGTTATTTATTGTGTTCCCCCTCCGTTGCTTCTTTCCGGTAGACCCCGAGACCGCTGTTGATACCCCTGTGATCGACTACGGTGTTGACGACTCCTCCTTGCCAGAGCAACCAGGCAAGCCCCCCCCCCCCTGATCACCAGATATCGCCTATTCCTTCTTTCTACTGCTTGCATTAGAGTAGTGTAGCATGTTATTGCTTTTGCTTAATCCTATTCTGTTGCATAGCTTGTCATTGTTGCTACAGTTGTTATCCTTACCTGCAATCCTAAATGCTTAGTATAGGATGCTAGTATTCCATCAGTGGCCCTACACTCTTGTCCGTCTGCCATGCTATACTATCGGGCCGTGATTACTCGGGAGGCGATCACGGGTATATAGTTATATACATAATATATGATACATGTGGTGACTAAAGTCGGGTCAGCTCGTTGAGTACCCGCATGTGATTACGATGTGAAATTTGAAAGGGCGGTGGCTCCATCCCCAGTAGTGGTGGGGCCGGGGTTCCCGACGCCCCGATCGTTACTTTATTATGAGCGACATGGCGAGTTGAGACCACCTAGGTGAGAGGTGGGCTCGCCTGGTCGGCGTCATGGTTACTTCATAATAACACGCTTAACGAGATCTTGATATTTGATCTGAGTTGGGTCGTTGACCTTATACGCACTAACCGCCACGTGGGACAAGATATCGGCAACCGGCGTCGTGGTATCAGCCGAAGCTTTTTTTGACGTCAATGACTAAGCGGCGCGCGCCGCATTGGATCGTAAGCCCGTGCTTGTATTAAGGGGGCTAGGTCTCACTACTAGGAAAAAGCTTACCAGTAGTGTAGGTTTTTTGCAGGGTGCCGCGCTACTGCTATGGCGCTACAGCTATTTTTAGCAGTAGCGCGTTTTTTACCCTGCGCTGTTGATAAACAGACATACCAAATAGTGTTGGTACAACCACACTACTACTATTCCGCAACTGCGCTACTACTAACTGAATAGTAGTAACGTGTTTATAGTACCCCCACGCTACTAGTAACTAATTTGGATTTAAAAAAATAAAAAATCTACCTATTTCACTTTAGACATACATTTCATAGTACTCACGTAACATGCATTACATAATAGTACATGTTTTGCATACAGTCAATAATACATATTTGATATAGATAACTAATACACATATATACAATATACGCCACGCGTATAGGTCGTCAGCGTCGCGCCTCCACAAGCCCGTGCTGATGTTGTCGGCGTCGCCGCTGCCGCAGCACCGTGATGATGTTGTCATCGTCGTTGTCGGCGCCACAACACCATGAGGATGCTGTCGTCATCGCTGCAGCAGCCCCGTGTCGATGTTGATGCCGTCATCGCCGCCGCCCCAGCCCCGTGTTGATGTCAATGTCGATGCACCTAATTGATGTGAAAATGGATAGGAAGCATAGAGCAGACCAGTGGTTCAAACTTTCAAAGGCTTGAGATTGGATTTGCTTTGGTATGCTTACGAAAAAGAGCAGAAAAAACAAAGTGATGTTGAACTCTAGACTACAACATTTTGTTCTATGTTAATGATGTCCTGTAGACAGTTAGCATATTTATATAACTCAAATTCACTTTATGTATACTTTGCAGATTGGTGCCAAACAGCTGAACACCATGAGGCAGAGGGTTACCTAAACAGACAACACCAGTAGCAACGAGGCAAAAGGAAACTAGGAAGTAATCTCTAGTTACTATTTTCTAAGTGAGCATTTTACCACACCAGATGTTTGCCGTGAGGGAGGCTATTGTTCATTTGTGATTCTCTTCTGCCAAATGTTTACCATGAATAGTTTCATTTTTATAAAGCTAATTTCCCTTGTCTTTTTCTCATTAATCCATTATAGTTATTAATTGGATAAATCCTACGAGTAAGAAAGCAGTGAAACTAAATTTAGGGTCGCATACCTGGGCATTCTCACTCCTATGTATATATATGCAGATAAAAAGCTCTAATAGTAAACCCAAGAACCAATATATACAGCTAGTACATTCTCCCAGATTTGTCTGCCAAGAACATGCAAATACTGATTGTAGATGCCGTGGAGCCATCGCCTACAAAACAAATGAGCAAACTGATAAGAACATGCTCCCTATATGCAGAAAGTGGTAAACCTATTAAGTTAAGAGGAAGAGGGTGGGGAGAGGGGGTCTGGGCAGAGGTTTCCTAGCCATATTAAATCCGCTACCCAATTGGATATAATTAATAGAAACAGTATACAAATTCTGAATTTTCTGGACGAAATTGGCCTAAGAAAACAAACTGAATGAGGAATTTAGCTACAGTGCAACCGAAGATAACCTATTCAAGCTGAGGTCTCATACTCCTGGAAATTGCTCGCACTTAACCTACAACTAGAACATAGGACCTATGTTCACTAACAGTTCGAACTCCACATGACTTGTGACTGCAATCAGAATTCTGTGTTCCAGTTGTAATATTTGCTCAAAGAAATATCTAGCACCGAAACTCTGTCGGTTTCATTTCCAAAATGTCGAGTAATTACCATGAACCAGGGGGTATCGAGGACAGGGCGTTTTCACCAATAATCATTGCTACAAGACTCTCTACATACATACAGGCAAAGCAATTTTCACTAAGAATCAGCTAGCAGTCTAATATAATCCCCTTTCCAATTACTCAAGGAGGAACTGATGAAAAAAGACAAGTTAATTAGCTGGGTACAAAAATCAAACCTTTTGAGATGGACCGATGCCCTCTTCACTCAGATCTGAAGATGATGGACGGATGCACCCAGCTGCTTTGTCACGGACGGCGACGGAGGAGAAGATCTTTGCACAAACCTTCCCACTCTGTCGCTATCTTCTACCTGTAAATGAAAACAGACCTTACTTATCAGAGAAGCAAATGTGAAATTGTTCAGATTAGATGTATTCAACAGAGACGCTTCAATCACACAGCTCAATATCTACTAGCTTAAATTCAAATGCTTTACTCAAGATTGACATATGAGGACTCTGGCTGCACACTAACTACTCTGCAAGGTTTCCATCTAAGAAACTATCTACAGATAGTAAACTACTAGTCAGAATACGTAAATAACAAACTTTATACTAGAAACTATCTACAGAGATAGTAAACGACTACTCTGGAGATATCATACTGGACTCTGGCTGCACACTAACTTTATACCAAAGCTCTCCCCTTTGATCTCTTCCCCCATGTGCGCCATGAGTAGATCTCCTTTGTTTAATCGGCGCCTGAGGATGAACGCAGCTGCCGGTGTCGGCCAATGGCTCCGATCGAGGTTTGGTTATGCGGCATGCATGTGTTAATCCTGTAATAAAATGGCCTAGCTGCTCTCTTCTTCAAATTTACTCCTAGCAGTATTATATTTTTGAGTCGCTACAAACCGAGTAGTAGTAGTACTATACCAATATATGCATGCAACAAACCACCTACTGCATCAATCAACCACTCGGTTCTGTCCAGATTGGATGGCCGCCTCACGTTGATTGAACTACGGAGTTCTCCGGCTGGCCAATTTCCCACTTTAAGCCGCTCCAGCTTTTCATTCTCTACGTAATCAGATCTCTGCCAGCTAAACAGGAGAATCATTCATTAATTCATTCATTCAGAGACACAAATTAATCCGACATATCCGATCCCCAATCATATGCAACGGACATACAAATACAGCTCATGCTGCTCTCGATCCGCTGTCAGGGATCCCCCACACCCGTATAGGCGTCCACCATCCTGTCTCCCTCTCCCCCCACTCGATCGTGTGCCATCCGAGTCCAAGCAGCTGCCATCTATAAGAAACTTTATACGTAAACGACTAGTCAGAATACGTAAACGACTACTCTGCGAGATTTCCATCTAAGAAACTATCTATAGACTCCCCGCCGCCGCCGACAAAGGGAACCGCCGGAGATGGACAGGGAGAGAGGCAGGGGAGCGGCGGCCTGCTTGCTTGCGTGCTTACCGCTGCGGTGCGGAGGGCCAGACCGCGACGGGGAAGGAAGAGACGACGCCGTGCGGAGGCCGGGAGCCCGTCCTTGGCTGCTGGAGACGCCGAGCAGTAGTTTCCCGTGGCGCGCGGAGGCCGGGAGCCCGTCCTTGGCTGCGGGGTCCTCCGGTGGACAGCAGAGGAGAGGAGGTTGAGGAAGGGGGCCCGGGAGACCGCGGGTGGAGGGGTCTCGATCTAGATCTGGCTCGGGGTGGGTGGCGTGGGAGCACTGGAGTGGACGGTTGGTGGCATAGTAGCAGCGCGGTGTGTCCTACCCGCGCTACAACTATCCATCAAGTAGCGCACGTTTTATACCCATGATATTACTATTGTCTGATGATGAGGCAGAGGGGCAATCATTTAGTAGCAGCGTGGGTTTTTTGTCCCCGCGCTATTATTATGTCATACCAGTAACTTTTTTTTCTGCCGCGTTACTACTAAGTAGCAATAGCGCGGGTCAAATAACCCACGCTACTACTAAATGTCTATCTATAGGGGTTTTTCTAGTAGTGTCTGCTTTCGGCCGCGTTCGCAACATGCAGGTGAGCAACGGGCGATGGGCCTAGACCCCTGCGAGCATACGACTTAGACCGGCGTGCTGACCTCTCTGTTGAGCCTAGGTAGGGCTGCGACGTGTTGATCTCCTGAGGCCGGACATGACCCAGGAAAGTGTGCCCGGCCAGAGGGATCGACCGTGTCGGGTAATTGTTGGGGAACATAGTAATTTCAAAATAATTCCTACGCACATGTAAGATCATGGTGATGCATAGCAACGAGAGGGGAGATTGTTGTCCACGTACCCTCGTAGACCGAAAGCGGAAGCGTTATGACAACGTGGTTGATGTAGTCTTACGTCTTCACGATCCGACCGATCCAAGTACCGAACATATGGCACCTCCGAATTCTGCACACGTTCAGCTCGATGACGATCCCTGGACTCCGATCCAGCAGGGTGTCGGGGATGAGTTCCGTCAGCACGACGACGTGGTGACGATGGTGATGTTCTACCGACGCAGGGCTTCGCCTAAGCACCGCTACGATATGACCGAGGTGGAATATGGTGGAGGGGGGCACCGCACACGGCTAAGAAACGATCACGAAGATCAACTTGTGTGTCTAGAGGTGCCCCTCCCTTTCCTAGTCCAAGGAGGGGGAAGGAAGGAGTGGGAGAAGGGAAAGGCAAGGGGGGCGCCGCCCCCCCCCCTTCCTTGTCCTATTCAGACTCAAGGGGAGGGGGCGCGCCTCTTGCCCTGGCCGGCCCCTCTCTCTCTTCACTAGGGCCCAACAAGGCCCATTAGTTCCGGGGGGGGGGGGTTCTAGTAACCCTCCGGCACTCCGGTTTTCTCCGAAATCACCCGGAACACTTCCGGTGTCCAAATATAGTCGTCCAATATATCAATTTTCATGTCTCGACCATTTCGAGACTCCTCATCATGTCCGCGATCACATCCGGGACTCCGAACAACCTTTGGTACATCAAAACTTATAAACTCATAATAAAACTGTCATCGTAACATTAAGCGTGCGGACCCTACGGGTTCGAGAACTATGTAGACATGACCTAGAACTGTTTCGGTCAATAACCAATAGCGGAACCTGGATGCTCATATTGGCTCCTACATATTCTACGAAGATCTTTATCGGTCAAACCGCATAACAACATACGTTGTTCCCTTTGTCATCGGTATGTTACTTGCCCGAGATTCGGTCGTCGGTATCTTAATACCTAGTTCAATCTCGTTACCGGCAAGTCTCTTTTCTCGTTACGTAATGCATCATTCCGTAACCAACTCATTGGCCACATTGCTTGCAAGGCTTATAGTGATGTGCATTACCGAGAGGGCCCAGAGATACCTCTCCGACAATCGGAGTGACAAAACCTAATCTCGAAATACGCCAACTCAACATGTACCATTGGAGACACTGTAGAGCTCCTTTATAATCACCCGATTCACGTTATAACGTTTGGTAGCACACAAAGTGTTCCTCTGGTAAATGGGAGTTGCATAATCTCATAGTTGTAGGAACTTTGTATAAGTCATGAAGAAAGCAATAACAACATACTAAACGATCAAGTGCTAGGCTAACGGAATGGGTCAAGTCAATCACATCATTCTCCTAATGATGTGATCTCGTTAATCAAATGACAACACATGTCTATGGTTAGGAAACATAACCATCTTTGATTAATGAGCTAGTCAAGTAGAGGCATACTAGTGACATTAAGTTTGTCTATATATTCACACATGTATCGTGTTTCCGGTTAATACAATTCTAGCAAGAATAATAAACATCTATCATGATATGAGGAAATAAATAATAACTTTATTATTGCCTCTAGGGCATATTTCCTTCAGTCTCCCACTTTCACTAGAGTCAATAATCTAGATTACACAGTAATGATTCTAACACCCATGGAGTCTTGGTGCTGATCATGTTTTGCTCGTGGAAGAGGCTTAGTCAACAGATGCGCAACATTCAGATCCGTATGTATCTTGCAAATCTCTATGTCCCCACCGGACTTGGTCCGGGATGGAATTGAAGCGTCTCTTGATGTGCTTGGTCCTCTTGTGAAATCTGGATTCCTTTGCCAAGGCAATTGCACGATATTGTCACAGAAGATCTTCATTGGTCCCGATGCACTAGGTATGACACCTAGATCGGAAATGAACTCCTTCATCCAGACTCCTTCATTTGCTGCTTCCGGAAGCAGCTATGTACTCTGCCGCATGTAGATCCCGCCACGACGCTTTGTTCGAATTGCACCAACTTACAGCTCCACCGTTTAATAAAAACACGTATCCGGTTTGCGATTTAGAATCGTCCGGATCAGTGTCAAAGCTTGCATCGACGTAACCATTTACGACTAGCTCTTTGTCACCTCCATAAACGAGAAACATATTGAGGGAGTCCCGGATTAGGGGGTGTCCGGATAGCCGAACTATAACCTTTGGCCGGACTCCTGGACTATGAAGATACAAGATTGAAGACTTCGTCCCGTGTCCGGAAGGGACTTTCCTTGGCGTGGAAGGCAAGCTTGGCGATACGGATATGTAGATCTCCTCCCATTTTAACCGACTCTGTGTAACCCTAGCCCTCTCCGGTGTCTATATAAACCGGAGGGTTTTAGTCCGTGGGGACGAATAACAATCATACCATAGGCTAGCTTCTAGGGTTTAGCCTCTACGATCTCGTGGTAGATCTACTCTTGTACTACCCATATCAACAATATTAATCAAGCGGAGTAGGGTTTTACCTCCATCGAGAGGGCCCGAACCTGGGTAAAAACATCGTGTCCCTTGTCTCCTGTTACCATCCGCCTAGACGCACAGTTCGGGACCCCCTACCCAAGATCCGCCGGTTTTGACACCGACATTGGTGCTTAAAGACGGCACTGTTGCTAAAGGAGCTTTGGCTATCGGCCAAACTCTCCGGCTAGGCGGTTTTATTATGACCGCCTGTTCGGCCGCCGCGCCGACGATGACTTCTCGGGTCATCGGAAGCAATCTTCACGTCAACTCGGAACTCGCCAAGCAGTTAGATCCGATGGAGCTCTCTTCCTTAAACGAGCTCCTGGATCGCATCGCCACCACAGGAGTCGCCATGGACTACGATCAGATTGGGCCTAAACCCGATCCGAGAGAGATTAACTCTCCTGTGTCACCCATCACGTTGTCGTGGTGGAGGAACAATGCGGCAACCCTTCATCTATCTTAAGGACTAGCTATGTCCGGATTCCCGATCCTCCAAGCCGGATACCCGCGGAGGGGAGGGCGACACTCAAGACACGAACTTAGAGTCGAGCAACGGCTAGATTCATTGGACAACATCCAAGAATCCAAGCTTAGAGTCCAGGAAACTCCTTGGCCCTTGAGCCTCAGATTGGGTGAGGTTTGGATCTAATTCCACCCACCCACCCGAACATAGGCGATCTATCCAAAATTTGGCAAGAGCCCGAGGAAACAGTACATCATTACTGGGCCAGATTCCTCCTGGTTATGAACAGGATAAAGGACTGCCGTGAGGAAGATGCAATTTTATTCTTCTGCAATAATTGCACGGACAAGGGAATCCTCAACGCCATAGGTCACCGTGAAATTACACGCTTTGCTGACTTGGCGTCCATATATGAAAGTACTGTGCGATGGAAAGCGCTAGGAAAACCGAAGTAAGATTTTGGGATAATCCGGCCCTGAATACAAACCCAGTCCGAAATAAAAGGGTGCATTATCGCCAATCACCCGGGTTAAACACCAAAAAACAAAAAAACCCTACGGGGCATGGAACCGTACTGGAGGGATGGCTCAACGGACCCTGTAAAATTCATAGTACAGAGGGCACCACACCAACTCATAGCCTTAGAGCATGTTGGATACTCCGGCAGGTGGCCAAAAGTGGCGAAGAGCTTCTAACCCCAGCATCCACAGAGCACCAGCCCAGGGATACCAAGACGGTATTAATGCAGTCTTGAGACTTTCGCATCAAACAATATGCTAAAACGAACACTCCGCAGCCTTGCGAAGTCTACCAAGTAGCAACAATAAATCCATGGGTGACACGGATATTACCTTTAATGCGGTGATGAACCTAAATTCCGAACATCCCGAGCACCAGCAGCATTGGTCCTCAGTCCAATAGTGGACGGCTTTCGCCTTACCAAGGTACTCATGGATGGTGGCAGCGGATTGAACCTCATTTATGTGGAAACCTTCGAAAAATGGAAATAGACTGGAGCCGCATTGAGCGAAGCAGCACAACCTTTAGAGGAATAATACCCGGTCGGAAGCGTCTTGCCGCAGGAAAAATCTGCTTGGATGTGGTGTTGACGCGCCCGGATAATTACAGGTCCGAGGAGGTCACGTTCCAAGTGGCCCCGTTCAGCAGCGGATACCACGCTCTATTAGGGCGAGAGGCATTCACAATTTTTCAAGCTATACCCCATTACGGGTACATGAAGCTCAAAATGCCCGGACCCAACGGAATAATCACTCTTGCTAGTGACCCGGACATAGCACTCCGCGCAAAAAATAAGACAGCCGCACTAGCCCTTGAGGCACTATCCGAATCCCTAGCGGCTGAGGAACTGACTACATTGCGCTCCACGGTGCACAGGGACGATGTGATACTCTATAAAATATCCAAGTCCACCTCCTTTAAACCAGCGGACGAAATAGTCAAATTCCAAGTCCACCCAATGGACCCTACAAAAACGGCCTCCATCGGTGCACAATTAAACCCTGATGTAGACGCCGCACTACGAGAATTCCTACGCGAAAATTGGGACATTTTGCCTGGCACCCTTCAGACATGCCAGGAATCCCACGCCGGCTGGCCGAGCACAGCCTAAACATCCTAAAAGGATTCAAGCCAGTCAAACAGGCTCTTCAGCGTTTCTCCGAACCTAAGAGACAAGCCATGGGAGAGGAGCTAGCCAAACTATTGGAGGACGGATTCATTAGAGATATAAAACAGCCGGACTGGCTAGCAAACCTGGTGATGGTACCAAAGAAGGACAAATCTTGGCGCCTATGCATCGATTTCAAGGACCTCAACAAGGCTTGCCCAAAGGATCCCTTCCCCCTCCCCCGCATCGATCAAATTATCGACGCTACCGCAGGTTTACAATTCATTGTGTTTCCTCGACGCATACTCCGCTACCATCAAATCAAGATGGCAGAGTCGACCAAGCATAGAACGGCATTTATCACCCCATATGGCCCATTCTCGCTTCAACACAATGCCCTTCGGGGTCAAAACGCCGGCGCAACATATCAACAAGATGATTCGGACATGTTTGGCAAACCAGATCGGCAAAAGCGGTGGAGGCATACATAGATGATGTGGTCGTCAAAACCAAGCATGTCGAAACTCTAGTAGGCGACTTGAGGCTCACATTCGATAATCTTGAACATATGACATCAAGCTTAACCCGGAAAAATGCGTTTTGGTATGCGGTAAAAAAAGCTCTTGGGCTTCATTGTATCAGGTAGAGGAATTGAAGCAAACCCAGCCAAGATCCGAGCTCTATCACAATTGGATATCCCAAAGGACCTCAAACAAATACAAAAATTGACTGGATGCATGGCGGCTCTAAGCCGCTTTATCTCCCATTTGGGAGAAAAGGCATTACCCCTCTATCGCCTCCTCCGGCGCACCGAACACTTCGAGTGGGCCGGATGACACGCCATACCGGACTCGAAGAAATAAAAGCCATATTGGCAACAAACCCGGTCCTGGCCGCACCCAACATGGGCGAACCAATGCTATTATACATCACCGCAACTCATCAAGTTGTAAGCGCGGTGCTCGTTGTCGAACGAGAAACGGACGGACACAAGTTTCCCTTCAAAACCAGATTACTACGTGTCCACTGTCCTCACTCCATGCAAGTCACGGTATCCGCATTATCAAAAGATAGCGTACGCGGTGTTTATGGCATCCCGGAAGCTGCGACACTACGTTTAAGAGTGTTCGATAACAGTAGCCTCCGAAGTACCTCTTAACGACATTATAAACAACCGCGACGTGACGGGCCAGATTGCCAAATGGGTCATTGAGCTCCTCCCGTTCGACATAACCTATAAGCCACGGCGAGCCATTAAGTCACAAGTTTTGGCCGACTTCGTCGCCGAATGGACTGAAGCCGAACTCCCTAAAGAGTACGAAACATATTCCAACTGGATCATGCACTTCGACGGCTCCAAAATGTTGGCTGGTCTGGGGGCTAGCGTCGTTACGGCGTCCCCAACAGGAGATACTGATTCAATACGTACTCCAGATAATGTATACGGACTCCAACAACGCAGCCGAATACGAGGCCCTTCTACATGGTCTCCGGATGGCAGTATCCGTGGGCATTCAACGCCTAGAGGTGCATGGGGATTCGAACCTCGCGATATCCCAAATAAATGGAGACTTTGATGCCAAGGATCCAAAAATGGCAGCTTATCCCAACGCCGTCCTAAAAATGTCAGCTCGGTTCGAAGGGCTCGAATTTCACCATATAGCTCGAGAAAACAATCAGGCAGCAGACGTCTTGGCACGCATTGGCACAAAGCGCGATGCCGTCCCCCCCAATATCTTCTTAGAGAGGTTGTTCAAGCCATCCGTAGTATGGGAAGGGGAGTCCGGAAATAATAGCCCGGACCCAACAACACTGCCTAACACCGAACATTCTGACACAACTGGAGGCTCTGCCAACGAAGTAACATCTTCAGCCCACGTAATAATGGCAGTCATTGCCCCGTGGACGGAACCATTCCTAGCCTACCTAACCAGGCAGGAACTTCCCGAGGACCAAAACGAGGCACGCTGCATAGTGCGGCGATCTAAAGCTTATAAAGTCCATGAGGGAGAGCTTTATAAGAAAAGCACGACCGAAGTCCTTCAAAGGTGTATCTCCGAAGAGGAAGGGCGGAATCTTCTGGCTGAAATTCATGCTGGACTCGGCGGGCACCACGCCGCAGCCCGGGCCCTTGTAAGCAAGGCCTTCTGTACATGATTTTATTGGCCTACGGCCCAGGCAGATGCTCAGGACTTAGTCCAACGATGCGTCGATTGCCAGCTGTTTGCTAATCAAAGCCACATGCCACCCACCGCCCTCCAAACTATACCCATCACCTGGCCCTTCATGGTCTGGGGGCTTGACATGGTTGGACCCCTTAAAGGAGGAACCCACAAGCAAAAATACCTACTGGTCATGGTGGATAAATTCACCAAATGGATAGAGGCCAAGCCTGTTAAGACGGCAGAATCCAGACCGGTTATAGACTTCATATCGAGGGTGCATTACACCGTTACGGCATCCCCACAAAGATCATCACCGATAACGGCACGAACTTCACGGCCGACGAGGTCAAACTCGGTGCAAAAACATGGGCATCAAGCTCGACTATGCTTGATCTATCACCCTCAAACTAACGGTCAAGTCGAGCGAGCAAATGGTCTAATCATGAGCGGCATCAAACCCAGATTAGTGCGGTCCTCAAGGAATCTAACACACCTTTGGGTAGAGGAGCTCAACTCCGTACTACGGGGCTGCGGACCACGCCAATCGCACCACCGGATTCACACCATTCTTTATGGTATATGGCGCAGAGGCAGTTCTCGCCCAAATGACATAATTCATGACTCACCTCGCGTGCGCATGTACTAAGAAAGAGAAGCCGAGCTCGATCGGCAGGACAGTTTGGAAGCCTTGGAGGAGGAGCATGACGTGGCAAAATCCCGTTCCGCATTCTATCAACAGTAGGCTCGAAGATATCAAAGCAGTAGAATGCACGGGCCAAAACTTACAATGTTGGCGAGTTAGTTCTCGCTGCCGGACAAGAAAAAGGACAAACTCAAGCCCAAATGGGAAGGTCCCTTTATTATCGACCAAGTCCTGACCGGTGGAGTACCGTCTGCGAGATGCATCGGATAACCGACTCGAGCCGAACCCATGGAACGCAGCCCGTCTCCGAAGATTCTATGCCTAGCGCCGGATTCTGAGTTTGTCTCCTTCCTCTGTCTATTTTTTACACATTAGCTATCTTATATTTCTCTCCTTCTCCCTCTTTTTCTCTTACAACCTTTAAAGGCTCGTTCGCGCATTGTTCGCACACACTTGACGCGCTATCCGCGCTCATTATACACAGGGCTTCTTTAACGAAGCTTATTTGTACGGGCTTCATGCCTAACACATGTAACGCTTCCGCATGTACCTTTTATTCACCATTATATGCATCGATATGACTTAAGTTTTGGCCAAGCTGGGTTGCCTGGCTCCTGTGCTTACCCCTACGTTCCCGATTGTTCGGCTAGGTGGTAAAGGGAGCACCTCTGTGATTGTTACTATCGGGTCAGCCGGATGTGTACCTCAGACTGGGTGAAGCCGAAAGCTAGCGTTCTTAAGGGAATATTCGGTCGGTGAACTAAAGATGATTTATCACTTATTTATTTATCTGCCCCCAGATGCTTTTCTGCTTTTTTTTCTCAGTCCGGACATGCCCTTTAATGCATGCCTCCCAGGGAAAGGAACCCCTAACGGAACTATTCTCCTGGAAGATGTTTCTTACTAACCATGTAATATAACATAACTAGTTGGGCACTTATGCATTTCAAGCACTAATGACCCCTACGCCTGGTCTCCACGCATGCCCTGGTTCTTACATAACCGTGAGGGTATTCGGACACACTCCGGACTATAGGGTCCCGAGGTTGAAGCGAAAAGGTCCGCCATGACAAACGATCTACAATCCGGCTAGAAGGCATTTTTACATGTCATCTTCAATTACATAGTCAATTTGAGTGGGTGTATTCCTCCTCAATACCATCTAATAGGCTGTCTAGTTTACAGTCCTGTTGGGAATACTTTGCGGCCAATTCTACTTGGTCGTACACTAAGCTCACAGGGATCTCCTTCCCATCGGGCCCCACAGGTCCGACCTCGGCCATGTGGTTTGGGTCAGCCTTCGTGTACCGCGTCTTCACCATGGCCCGAAGCCATTTGGCGCCTTGATGGCAGGCCGACATCTTCCATAATCGGAGCGCCGCGCGCCCCTTAAGCCTCTCTCTCGCAAGCTCTCCAAGGCCTTGAGGCGGGGAGGCAGAGATGGCCACAAGGCCTGGGCGACGCCTTTCATCACCTGCCGAACTTGTTCGTGCAGTTGTAAGAGATCGGGAAGAAGGTCACCCGTAGAACCGGGCATTTCCTCTGTAGGACGACATGTGAGCATACCTATAGACATAAGTCTGTTAGTCGACTTCCTCGCTGAACTCTTGTTCAAAGTTCGTTCAAGCACTTACTGAAAATGCCGCGTCGAAGCCGTCGATTCTCCTTCACGGAGTCCGACAGCTGGGCACGAACATCCTTTAGTTCCTCGCCCAGTTGGGTGTTGGCATCTTGGTGATTATTCTTCTCCTGCCTCACCCTCGTAAGCACGCTTTCCCCGGCCTTTAACCGGCGCAAGAGTTGTTGCTTGTCCGGATCTACTCCGGCGCCATCTGCAATGATATTGTCAGAATTACACACACGCTGCACTTCACAACATACTTATCTTTCAAAGTGTATATTACCAGAGGGGGTCTCCTTGGCCTCCCCTACAGCGGCTAGTGCGGCCTCAAGTTGGGCTTTGCACTCTTCCAGCTCATGGGACAGTTGGGTATTCTTTTTTGTAAGATCCTGCATAACAAATGATCCTTAAATCAGTTATTCTAACTATTTCAAGTCTCGGGGGCTACTGGTATATATAACTGAGGGACTCCCAGATTAGGGGGTGTCCGGATAGCCGGACAATGACCTTTGGTCGGACTCCTGGACTATGAAGATACAAGATTGAAGACTTCGTCCCGTGTCCGGATGGGACTTTCCTTGGCGTGGAAGGCAAGCTTGGCGATACGGATATATAGATCTCCTACCATTGTAACCGACTCTGTGTAACCCTAACCCTATTTGGTGCCTATATAAACCGGAGGGTTTTAGTCCATAGAACGAACAACAATCATACCATAGGCTAGCTTATAGGGTTTAGCCTCTACGATCTCGTGGTAGATCTACTCTTGTACTACCCATATCATCAATATTAATCAAGAAGGAGTAGGGTTTTACCTCCATCGAGAGGGCCCGAACCTGGGTAAAAACATCGTGTCCCTTGTCTCCTGTTACCATCCGCCTAGACGCACAGTTCAGGACCCCCTACCCGAGATCCGCCAGTTTTGACACCGACATTGGTGCTTTCATTGAGAGTTCCTCTGTGTCGTCGCCGTCAGGAAGGATGCCTCATCCCGTCTTTAAAGACGGCACCGTTGCTAAAGAAGCTTTGGCTATCGGCCAAACTCTTTGGCTAGGCGGTTTTCTTATGACCGCCTGTTCAGCCGCCGCGCCGATGATGACTTCTCGGGTCATCGAAAGCAATCTTCACGTTAACTCGGAGCTCGTAGGCGGTTAGATCCGATGGAGCTCTCTTCCTTAAACGAGCTATTGGATCGCATCGCCATACAGGAGTCGCTATAGACTATGATCGATTGGGCCTAAACCCGATCTGAGAGATTAACTCTCCCGGGCTACCCACCACATTGCTGTGGTAGAGGAACAATCTGGCGACCCTTCTTCTATCTTAAGTACTAGCTACGCCCGGATTCTGATCCCTCCATGCGATTCCGCGGAGGAGAGGACGCCACGCAAGCCCTGAACCTAAAGTCAGCAGCGGGCTAGATTCATTGGACAACATCCAAGAATCCAAGCTTCCAAATTCGAAGCTCCTTGGCCCTTAAGCCTCAGTTAGGTAGCGGTTCGGATTTAATTCCACCCGCCCACCCAAACATAAGCGACCTATCTCAAATTTTGCAAGAGCCCTTGACTTGATTACACCATTACTGGGCCAGATTCCTCCTGGTTATGGACAGGATAAAGGACTGCCGCGAGGAGGATGCAATCTCATTCTTCTGCAATCATTGCACGGACAATGGGATCCTTAACGCTATAGGTCGCCGTGACATCACACGCTTTGCCGACTTGGCGTCCATAGTACGAGAGTACTGTGCGATGGAAAGCGCCTGGAAAACCGAAGCAAGATTTTGGGACAATCCGGCCTTGAATACAACCCGATCCGAAATAAAAGGGTGCACCATCGCCAGCACAGGTTAAACACCAAAAAGCAAAAACCCTCTATAGGGCATGGAACCGTACTGGAGGGATGGCTCAATGGACCCTGTAAAATTCATAGTACAGAGGGCGCCACTCCAACTCATAGCCTTAGAGCATGTTGGATACTACGGTAGGTGGCCAAAAGTGGCGAAGACCTTCTAGCTCGAGAGCACTAGCCTAGGGATACCAGTACGGTATTAACAGTCTTCGAGACTTTTGCATCAAATAATATGCGGAAACGAACACTCCGTAGCCTTGCCGAAGTCTACCAAGTAGCTACAATAAATCCATGGAGTGACACGGCTATTACCTTTAATGTCAGTGACGAACCTAAATTCCGAACAGCCCGAGCACCAGCCGCATTGGTTCTCAGTCCAATAGTGGACGGCTTTCGCCTTGCCAAGGTACTCATGGACGGCGGCAGCGGATTAAACCTCATTTACGAGGAAACCCTCCGAAAAATGGAAATAGACTGGATCCGCATTGAGCGAAGCAGCACAACCTTTAGAGGAATAATCCCCAGTCGGGAAGCACGCTGTACAGGCAAAATCACCTTTGGATGTGGTGTTCGCACGCCGGATAATTACAGTCCGAGGAAGTCACGTTCCAAGTGGCCCGTTCAGCAGCGGATACCACGCTCTATTAGGGCGAGAGGCATTCACAATTTTTCAAGCTATACCCCATTATGGGTACATGAAGCTCAAAATGCCCGGGCCCAACGAAATCATTACTCTTGCTAGTGACCCGGACATAGCACTCCGTGCTGAAAATAAGACAGCCGCACTGGCCCTTGAGGCACTATCCGAAGCCCTAGCGGCCGAGGAACTCACTGCGCTGTGCTCCACGGTGAATAGGGACGATGTGATACTCGATAAGAGATCCAAGTCCACTTCCTTCAAACCAGCGGACGAAATAGTCAAATTCCAAATCCATCCAACGGACCCTACAAAAACGGCCTCCATAGCGACACAATTAAATCCTGATGTAGACGCCGCACTAAGAGAATTCCTACGCGAAAATTGGGACATTTTTGCCTGGCACCCTTCAGACATGCTAGGAATCCCACGCCGGCTGGCCGAGCACAGCCTAAACATCCTATAAGGGTTCAAACCAGTCAAACAGGCTCTTCGGCGTTTCTCCAAACCCAAGAGACAGGCCATGGGAGAGGAGCTAGCAAACTATTGGAGGCCGTATTCATCAGAGATATAAAACATCCGGACTGGCTAGCAAACCTGGTGATGGTACCAAAGAAGGACAAATCCTGGCGCCTATGCGTCGATTTCAAGGACCTCAACAAGGCTTGCCCAAAGGATCCCTTCCCCCTCCCCCGCATCGATCAAATCATCAACGCTACCGCAGGACACGATTCATTGTGTTTCCTCGACGCATACTCCGGCTACCACCAAATTAAGATGGCAGAGCGACCAAGCCGCAACGGCATTCATCACTCCATACGGCCCATTCTCGCTTCAACACAATGCCCTTGGGCTCAAAACGCCAGCAACATATCGGCGCATGATTCGGACATGTCCGCAAACCAGATCGGCAAAACAGTGCAGGCATACATAGGCGATGTGGTGCGTCAAAAGCAAGCATGTGAAACTCTAGTAGGCGACTTGAGGCTCACATTCGATAATCTCCGAACATATGACATCAAGCTCAACCCGGAAAAATGCGTTTGGCGTATCGGCGGAAAGCTCTTGGGCTTCATCGTATCCGGTATAGGAATTGAAGCAAACCCAGCCAAGATCCGAGCTCTATCACAATTGGATATCCCAAAAGACCTCAAACAAATACAAAATTGATTTGGATGCATGGCGGCTCTAAGCCGCTTTATCTCCGCTTGGGAGAAAAGGCATTACCCTTTATCGCCTCCTCCGGCCTTGCCGAACACTTCGATTTGGGCCGGATGCCGCCACGGCCGGACTCGAAGAAATAAAAGCCATATTGGCAACAAACCCGGTCCTGGCCGTGCCCAACATGGGCGAACCAATGCTATTATACATCGCGGCAACTCATCAAGTTGTAAGCGCGGTGCTCGTTGTCGAACGAGAAACGGACGGACACAAGTTCCCCCTTCAAAAGCCAGTTTACTACGTGTCCACTATCCTAACTCCATGCAAGTCACGGTACCCGCATTATAAAAAGATAGAGTACACGGTGTTTATGGCATCCCGGAAGCTGCGACACTACTTTCAAGAGTGTTCAATAACAGTAGCCTCCGAAGTACCCCTTAACGACATTATAACAACCGCGACGCGACGGGCCGGATTGCCAAATGGGCCATTGAGCTCCTCCCGTTTGACATAACCTATAAGCCACGGAGAGCTATTAAGTCGCAGGTTTTGGCCGACTTCGTCGCCGAATGGACCGAAGCCGAACTCCCTAAAGAGTACGGCGCATATTCCAACTGGATAATGCACTTTGACGGCTCCAAAATGTTGGCTGGCACAGGAGCTAAGCGTCGTTACAGCGTCCCCAACCGGAGATACAGTTCAATACGTACTCTAGATAATCTATACGGACTCCAACAACGCAGCCGAATACGAGGCCCTTCTACATGGTCTCCGGATGGCAGTCTCCATGGGCATTCAACGCCTAAGGTGCGCGTGGATTCGAACCTCATGATATCCCAAATAAATGGAGACTTTGATGCCAAGGATCCGAAAATGGCAGCCTATCGCAATGCCGTACTAAAAATGTCAGCTCGGTTTGAGGGGCTCGAATTTCACCTTATAGCCCGAGATAACAACCAGTAACAGAGCGTGTTGGCACGCATCGGGCATAAGCGCGATGCTGCCCCCCAACATCTTCAGAGAGAGGCTGTTCAAGCCATACGTATTATGGGAGGGAGAGTCCGGAAATAACAACCCGGACCCAACCGCACCGCCCCACACCGAACATTACGACACACGGTTGGTGGTTACGCCAGCGAAATAACACCCTCAAATTACGTAATAATGGCAGTCATTGGCCGTGGACGAACCATTCCTAGCCAACCTAACCAGGCAGGAACTTCCGAGGACCAAAACAAGGCCCGCTGCATAGTGCGGCGATCTAAAGCCTATAAAGTCCATGAGGAGAGCTTTATAAGAAAAGCACAACCGAGTCCTTCAAAGGTGTATCTCCGAAGAGGAAGGGCGGAATCTTCTGGCTGAAATTCATGCGGACTCGGCGGGCACCACACCGCAGCCGGGCCCTTGTAGGAAAGGCCTTCCGTGCAGGATTTTATTGGCCGGCGGCCGGCAGATGCTCAGGACTTAGTCCAACGATGCGTCGGATGCCAACTCTTTGCCAACCAAAGCCACATGCCACCCACCGCCTCAAAACTATACCCATCACCTGGCCCTTGGCGGTGCAGGGGCTTGACATGGTCGGACCCCTTAAAGGGGGAACCCACAAGCAAAAATACCTACTGGTCATGGTGGATAAATTCACAAAATGGATAGAGGCCAAGCCTGTCAAGACAGCCGAATCCGGACAGGTGATAGACTTCATATCAGGGGTCGTACACCGTTACGGTGTCCCCCACAGCATCATCACTGATAACGGCATGAACTTTACGGCCGACGAGGTAAAACTCTGGAGCAAAAACATGGGCATTAAACTAGGTATGCGCTTGGGTCTATCACCCTCAAACTAACGGTCAAGTTGAGCGAGCAAATGGTCTAATTATGAGCGGCATCAAACCCAGATTAGTGTGGTCCCTCAAGGAATCTAACACGCACTGGGTAGAGGAGCTCGACTCCGTACTATGGGGGCTGCGGACCACTCCGAATCGGACGACCGGATTCACACCATTCTTTATGGTATACGGAGCAGAGGCAGTTCTGCCCTGCGACATAATTCATGACTCACCTCGCGTGCGCATGTATGAAGAAAGAGAAGCCGAGCTCGATCGGCAGGACAGTTGGGCGCCTTGGAGGAGGAGCGTGACGTAGCAAAAGCCCGTTCCACATTCTATCAACAGCAGGCTCGAAGATATCAAAGCAGAGAAGTACGGGACAAAACTTACAATGTTGGCGAGCTAGTTCTACGCCTGTCGGACAAGAAAAAGGACAAACTAAAGCCCAAATGGGAAGGTCCATTTATCATCGACCAAGTCCTGACCGGTGGAGCGTACCGTCTGCGAGATGCATCGGATAACCGACTCGAGCCGAACCCATGGAACGCAGCCCGTCTCCGAAGATTCTACGCCTAGCGCCGGATTCTGAGTTCGTCTCCTTCTTCTGTCCATATTTTACATTTTAGTTGTCTTCTATTTTTCTCCTTCTCCCTCCTTTTTCTTTCCAGCCTTTGAAGGCTCAAGAAGCGCATCGTTAAGACACACTTGACGCGCTATCCGCGCCATTGTACCCTGGGGCTTCTTTCACGTAAACTTAATTATAAGGGCTTCATGCCCAATACATGTGTCATCCGATTCGCATGTACCTTTTATTCACCATTATATGCATCAATATGACTTAAGTTTTGGCCAAGCTAGGTTGCTGGCTCTGTGCTTACCCCTATGTTCCCGATTGTTCGGCTAGGTGGTAAAGGGTGCACCTCTGCGATTATTACAGCCGGTCGGTGGGATGTGTACCTCGGTAGGTGAAGCCAAAAGCTAGCGTTCTTAAGAGAATATTCGGTCGGTGAAGTAAAAGAAGATTTCTTACCTATTTATTTATCTGCCCCCAGATGTTTTTCTGCTTTTTCGCAGTCCGGACATGCACTTTAGGGCATGCCTCCCAGGGAAAGGAACCCCTAACGGAACTATTCTCCCTGGAAGATGTTTCTTAGTAACCATGCACTTCTTTGATAAAGCACTAATGACCCCTACGCCTGGTCTCCACGCATGCCCCGGTTTTTATATAACCGCGAGGGTATTCGGACACACTCCAGACTATTGGGTCCCGAGGTTGAAGCGAAAAGGTCCGCTATGACAAACGATCTACAATCCGGCTAGAAGGCATTTTACATGTAACCTTAAATTACATAGTCAATTTGACTGATTGTATACCTCTTCAATGCCATCTAACAGGCTGTCTAGTTTACAGTCCTGCTGGGAATACTTTGCGGCCAATTCTACCTGGTCGTACACTAAGCTCACAGGGATCTCCTTCCCATCCGGCCCCACAGGTCCGACCTCGTCCATGTGGTTTGGGTCAGCCTTCGTGTACCGCGTCTTCACCATGGTCCGGGCCTCCCTGGCGCCTTGACGGCAGGCCGATATCTTCCATAATCGGAAGCGCCTCCGCACTCCCTGGAGCCTCTCTAGAAGCTCTCCAAGGCCTTCGGGCAGGGAGACAGATGGCCACAAGGCCTGGGCGACACCTTTCATCACCTGCCGAACTCGTTCGTGCAGTTGTAAGAGCTCGGGAAGAAGGTCACCCATAGAACCGGGCATTTCCTCTGCAGGGCGGCCTGTGAGCATACCTACAGACATAACTCTGTTAGTTGACTTCCTCGTCGAACTCATTTTTCAAAGTTCGTTTAAGCACTTACTAAAAATGCCGCGTCGAAGCCGCCGATTCTCCTTAACGGAGTCAGACAGCTGGGCACGAACATCTTTTAGTTCCTCACCCAGCTGGGTGTTGGCATCTTGGAGATTATTTTTCTTACGCCTCACCCTCGTAGCACGTTCGCTTGACCTTTAACCGGCGCAAGAGTTGTTGCTTGTCCGGATCTACCCAGCGCCATCTGCAATGTTATTATCAGATCTATATACACGCCGCACTTCACAACATACTTATCTTTTAAAAGCATATGTTACCAGAGGGGTCTCTTTGGCTTCCCACAGCGGCTTGTGCGGCCTCAAGTTGGGCTTTGCACTCTTCAAGCTCACAGGGACAGTTGGGTATTCTTTTCTATAAGATCCTGCACCATAAATGATCCTTAAATCAGTTATTCTAACTATTTCAAGTCTCGGGGGCTACTGGCATATATAACCGTTAAATTTCCTCACTCGTATGTCTTTTACATCTTGCCCGTGGCTCTGGCTAGACCATCTTGAGCGGCACGGAGGTGCGCATCTCCCGAATTGAAGGCGTTCAACGCCTCTTGGGAGAAACATGTGTCACGAAGAATTGTCCGGCGGCGCCTGTGATTCATGGCACTCTCCACCTCGAAGTTGGTGGCGGACAATCTGTCTGCATCCTCTGTCGGAGGAGCATCCGATGCACGCCTCGTGTTCGCCTCCGCTTCTGGGCCTGGCTTTGAAGCCTGGCTGGCGGAGGCTCGATGGGCAACCCCTCCGGATATAGTCTGGCGAGCGCTCTTTTTCCTGAAGAGAGCACGAGCGTTAGTATGCCTTCCGGAATAAAACCTGGGAATAAAGTGACACGCCATACCGTTGCACCGGCGTTTCAATCCGGACCACACTTCTTTTTAGCCTGCTGGGCCGCGCTGCCCCTCGTTGGCTAGCCGCCGCAGGCTCGGCCTTCCGCCTCAAGGGCTCCCCCTGCAAAACACCGTTGGTATACGATGATCAAAAATAAGCACGGATGAATCATTCTCAAAGTATTGGGGCTTCGGTCTCAGTTACCTGCGAGGCTGGAAGTATTCCGGGGTAATCGGCCGTAATGGCAACTAGGGCATTATCAATGCTCAGTTGGTGAAATACCCCATCAATCAGCTCCACCGATATGTCCGGATCCTCTTGGGAGGCCGGATCGAGGAACCGTTCTGGATCTTCGGGTTGTGGAGGCAGGCTGTTTATATCCTTTACGGCCTGGCGCAGTTCCTGCGTTGAAATCACAAAATGAGATACTTGACTATGGGAATATGGATCGGATGGGCAAAAATGTCCGCTTACCCAGCTTGGAGGATTGTTCATAGAAAATCTGTCCTGAGGGTTGACGCGAAGAAATTCCTCCTCTTCTTCCTTGTACAATGCGGACAAGATCTTCATCAGATCGGCGACCGATCCCGGCCCCTTACGGCCATGTCGGGTGGCATCATCCTCCCCATTGAAATCCCACATGGGGTGGCCTCTATACTGGAGCGGCTGCACCCCCCGCATAATGCATGTGGCCATGACCCCGATCATGGTCAGTCCGGAATGAGCCAACAAACTTATTCAGCTCATCCGGTAAAGGTCGTCCCTGTCATTTTCCCTCTGGGGGCTCCGTGGACGCCAGCTTAGGCGTTTCTTCGAAGGAGGATTACTGAACTCCGGGAGGCCGATCCGAACAGGGTCCGGCAGGGGACATCTTCTATATAAAACCATTCCGAAGGCCAGTCTTCGGACGCCTTCTTCGGGGTTCCAGATAGATATTCGGTCCCGGCAATGCGCCATAGTTCGGCTCCGCCCACTTGATATATCAACCCCTCCTAGGAACGGGGTACGAGGCAGAACAACCTCTTACATAGCACGAAATGAGCCTCGATGCCCAAAAACAGCTCGCAAAGGGCCACGAAGCCCGCAATATGCAGAATGGAGGCAGGCGTAAGGTTGTGCAACTGGAGGCCATAGAACTCCAGGAGCCCCCGGAGAAACGGATGAATTGGAAATCCGAGCCCTCTTATCAAATAAGGGACAAGGCATACCCGCTCTCCTTGGGAGGGACTGGGGACGCTGTCCGCTTGTTTTCCGCCCTTATAGGTGGCGAGTCTGGCTCGAACCGGAACCATGAAGGCCGGGGGAAGAAATCCCTTGGTTTGGAGCGTCACTAGCTCACTGTGCGGGACGGAGCATCTCTCCCAATCTCCAGGCTGAGGACTGGGAGGGCGAGAGGAGGAGCCGCGTCGATGTCCATGATGGAATGGATTTCTGTCAGATGCGCTCCGATGAAAGCTCATGAAGGGAAGATGGTGTGATTCGGATCTAGATCCTCGTCTCTTATATAGACATCTCATTTGTGCAGCTAGGGGGGTAAATGTAAAAATACCCTGGCTTTTCGCATTCGTTCAACACGTGGAAGATGGCCATTATTGGGCGTGGAAGCCAAAGAGTGCGATATTTATGAGAAGCCGGACACTATTCAAACAGGTACGCGGGATTTGGAGAAGAACCCGCCTTGCAATGCCGAAGACAATCTACGCGCCGGACTCGTTGCCATTGAAGCCTGGTTCGAGGGCTACTGAGGGAGTCCCGGATTAGGGGGTGTCCAGATAGCCGGACAATGACCTTTGGCCGGACTCCTGGACTATGAAGATACAAGATTGAAGACTTCTTCCCGTGTCCGGATGGGACTTTCCTTGGCGTGGAAGGCAAGCTTGGTGATACGGATATGTAGATCTCCTCCCATTGTAAACGACTCGTGTAACCCTAACCCTATTCGGTGCCTATATAAACCGGAGGGTTTTAGTCCCAGAGGACGAACAACAATCATACCATAGGCTAGCTTCTAGGGTTTAGCCTCTACGATCTCGTGGTAGATCTACTCTTGTACTACCCATATCATCAATATTTATCAAGCAGTGAGTAGGGTTTTACCTCCATCGAGAGGGCCCGAACCTAGGTAAAAACATCGTGTCCCTTGTCTCCTGTTACCATCCGCCTAGACGCACAGTTCGGGACCCCCTACCCGAGATCCGCCGGTTTTGACACCGACAATAACCATTAAATTTTCTCACCCGTATGTCTTTCACATACTGCTCCGTTGCTCTGGCTAGACCATTTTGAGCGGCACGGAGGTGCGCATCTCCCAAATTGAAGGCATCCAATGCTTCTTGGGAGAAACATGCGTCACGAAGAACTGTCTGGCAACGCCTGTGATTCATGGCACTCTCCACCTTGGAATTGGTGGAAGATAGTCCGTCGACATCCTCTGTCGGAGGAGTGTCCGACGCACGCCTCGTGTTCGCCTCCGCTTCTGGACCTGGCCTTGGAGCCTGCCTGGTGGAGGCTCAATTGGGAGCCTCACCAGATATAGTCCGGCGAGCGCTCTTTTTCCTGAAGGGAGCACGAGCGTTAGTATACCTTCCGGGAATAAAACCTGGGAATAAGATGACACGCCATACCGTTGCGCCGGCGTCTCAATCCGGACCGCACTTCTTTTCAGCCGGCTGGGGGGTGCTGCCCCTTGTTGGCTAGCCACCGCAGGCTCGGCCTTCCGCCTCAAGGGCTCCCCCTACAAAACACCATTGATATACGGTGATCAAAGATAAGCACGGATGGATCATTTTCAAAGTATTGGGACTTTGGTCTCAGTTACCTGTGAGGCGGGAAGTATTCCGGGGTAATCGGCCGTAATGGCGACCAAGGCATTGTCGATGCTCGATTGGTAAAATACCCCATCGATCAACTCCACGAAGATGTCCGGATCCTCTTGGGAGGCCGGATCGAGGGACCGTTCCGGATCCTCGGGTTGTGGAGGAGGGCTGTTTATATCCTTTACGGCCCGGCGTAATTCCTGCGCCAACATCACAAGATAAGGTACTTAACTATGGGAATATGGAACGGATGGGCAAAAAGAAGTGTCCGCTTACCCAGCTTGGAGGATTGTACATAGAAAATCCGCCCTGTGGATTGACGCGAAGGAACTCCTCCTCTTCTCCCTTGTACAATGCGGACAAGGCCTTCGCGAGAGCAGCAACCGATCCCGGCCCCTTACGGCCGCAGCGGGTGGCATCATCCTCCCCGTCGAAATCCCACATGGGGTGGCCTCTATACTGAAGCGGCTGCACCCCCCGCATAATGCATGTAGCCATGACTCCGGTCATGGTCAGTCCGGAATGAGCTAACAACCTTATCCGGCTCATCAGGTAGAGGACATCCTTGTCATTTTCCCTCTGAGGGCTCCGTGGATGCCAGCTTAGGCGCTTCTTCAAGGGAGCATTATTGAACTCGGGGAGGCCGATCCGAACAGGGTTCGGAAGAGGGACATCTTCTATATAAAACCATTCTGAAGGCCAGTCTTCGGACGCCTTCCTTGGGGTTCCGGATAGATATCCGGTCCCGGCGATGCGCCATAGTTCGGCTCCGCCCACTTGATATATCGACCCCTCCTGAGAACGGGGCACAAGGCAGAACAACTTCTTCCACAGCGCGAAATGAGCCTCAACGCCCAAGAACAGCTCGCAAAGGGCTACGAAGCCCGCAATATGCAATATGGAGGCAGGCGTAAGGTTGTGCAGCTGGAGGCCGTAGAACTCCAGGAGCCCCCGGAGAAACGGACGAATTGGAAATCCGAGCCCTCTTATTAAATAATGGACAAGGCATACCCGCTCTCCTTTGGAGGGATTGGGGACGCCCTCCGCCTGCTTTCCGCCATTATAGGTGGCGAGTCCGGCTCGAACTGGGACCATGAAGGCTGGGGGAAGAAATCCCTTGGTTTCGAGCGTCACTAGCTCGCTGTGTGGGACAGGACATCTCTCCCAATCTCCAGGCTGAGGGCTGGGAGGGCGAGAGGAGGAGCTGCGTCGACTGGCCATGATGGAATGGATTTATGTCGGATGCGCTTCGATGAATGCTCGCGAAGGGAAGATGGTGTCATTCGGATCTAAATCCTCGTCTCTTTTATAAGGCAGCTTATTTGCGCAGCTAGGGGGGTAAAAGTAAAAACACCCTGGCTTTTCGCATTCGTTTGACAAGTGGAAGACGGCCATTATTGGGCGTGGAAGCCAAGGAGCACAATATTCACGAGAAGCCGGACACTATTCAACAGGTACACAGAATTTGGAGAAGAACCCGCCTTGCAATGCCGAAGACAAATCTGCGCACAGGACTCATCGTCATTGAAGCCTGGTTCGGGGGCTACTGAGGGAGTCCCGGATTAGGGGGTGTCCGGATAGCCGAACTATAACCTTTGGCGGACTCTGGACTATGAAGATACAAGATTGAAGACTTCGTCCGTGTCGGAAGGGACTTTCCTTGGCGTGGAAGGCAAGCTTGGCGTCTGGATATGTAGATCTCCTCCCATTGTAACCGAATCTGTGTAACCCTAGCCCTCTCCGGTGTCTATATAAACCGGAGGATTTTAGTCCGTGGGGCGAACAACAATCATACCATAGGCTAGCTTCTAGGGTTTAGCCTCTCACGATCTCGTGGTAGATCTACTCTTGTACTACCCATATCATCAATATTAATCAAGCAGGAGTAGGGTTTTACCTCCATCGAGAGGGCCCGAACCTGGGTAAAAACATCGTGTCCCTTGTGTCCTGTTACCATCCGCCTAGACGCACAGTTCGGGACCCCCTACCCGAGATCCGTCCGGTTTTGACACCGACACATATCCTTAGTCCTTTTTAGGTATTTCAGGATGTTCTTGACCGCTATCCAGTGATCCACTCCTGGATTACTTTGGTACCTCCCTGCTAAACTTATTGCTAAGCATACATCAGGTCTGGTACACAACATTGCATACATGATAGATCCTATGGCTGAAGCACAGGGAACATCTTTCATTTTCTCTCTATCTTCTGCTGTGGTCGGGCATTGAGTCTGACTCAACTTCACACCTTGCAATACAGGCAAGAACCCTTTCTTTGCCTGATCAATTTTCAACTTTTTCAAAACTTTATCAAGGTATGTGCTTTGTGAAAGTCCAATTAAGCGTCTTGATCTATCTCTATAGATCTTGATGCCCAATATGTAAGCAGCTTCACCGAGGTCTTTCATTGAAAAACTTTTATTCAAGTATCCCTTTATGCTATCCAGAAATTCTATATCATTTCCAATTAACAATATGTCATCTACATATAATATTAGAAATGCTACAGAGCTCCCACTCACTTTCTTGTAAATACAGGCTTCTCCAAAAGTCTGTATAAAACCATATGCTTTGATCACACTATCAAAGCATTTATTCCAACATGCTTGCACCAGTCCATAAATGGATCGCTGGAGCTTGCACACTTTGTTAGTGTTGGGGAACGTAGCAGAAATTCTAAATTTTCTACGCATCACCAAGATCAATCTATGGAGTAATCTAGCAACGAGGGGAAGGAGAGTGCATCTACATACCCTTGTAGATCGCTAAGCGGAAGCGTTACAAGAACGCGGATGTAGGAGTCGTACTCGCAGCGATTCAGATCGCGGTTGATTCCGATCTAAGCACCGAACAACGGTGCCTCTGCGTTCAACACACGTATAGCCCGGGGACGTCTCCTACTTCTTGATCCAGCAAGGGGAGAGGAGAAGTTGAGGGAGAACCGCGACATCACGATGGCATGGTGGTGATGGAGCTCGTGGTTCTCCGGCAGGGCTTCGCCAAGCACTACGGAGGAGGAGGAGGTGTTGGAGGAGGGAGAGGGCTGCGCCAGGGGAAGGGTTCGGCTGCCCTCTCTCTCTCTCACTATATATAGGGGGACGGGAGGAGGGGGAGGCGCCCTAGGGTTCCCTAGGGGAGGGGCGGCGGCCATAGGGGAAACCCTAGATGGGTTTTCGTGCCCCCACCCCCTAGTTTACTTGCCCCCCAAGCCGGGAGGGGCGGCTGCCCTAGGGGTGGCGCCCCCACCTCTCCAGGTTACGTGAGATGGGGTGGGAGGGGCACTCAGCCCCTTAGGGTTTGTTTGGTAGAAGTGGATTTAGGAGGTTTGGAGAGGAGGGGATTTTAGGGGATTTGGTGAATCCCCCTCTTCCACCCAATCCCCTCAGATCCCCTTGAAACCTCAAATCCCCCTCCAGGCAGAATCCTCTTCATATAAAACGTTGTTTGGTAGGGAGGGATTGCCATTGAGTTGAAATGATGCAAAACAGTTAAAAATCCAATCTTGACAGGTTAAATAGCATCGTGGGTAATAAAAATGTCACCTAATAAAAACGTGACAACAGTTCTTCACATCAAGAACATAACTTTGCTTGAATTGGAATCCATATCTCATCACAGCAATATCAGTCACATCACAGCAACATAATCTCTCATAGAAGCATGACTTGGAACCAATAATATTAATATCTAATAGCAACATAATACATTTATCTATCTAGGAGTATGCTTTTGTTTTAGATGTAATAATAATTAGAAGAAGAATATTGGATGTAGAGTATGAGGGGCGGTCGGGTGAATAGGACGAACGTGCATGTGATTCATCGATGGAACAACCAAATCAAACAAAAACAGCTAGCCAGGATGGAATCGCCTCTCCTTTATGCATCTTTCAAGCGGTGATTTTCTTAAGCAGAGGCAGACAGCGTCTATTAGCTGCTGCAACCTGCACTCAAGGCCGGCCATCACCTCGCCTCGGGTGGTACAGCCAGGCCGGGCTGGCTGGGGACACTGACTAGCTGGAATGAATACGTCTTGGCAGAGGTCGTGCCATGATTTATTCAGCCACAACAATGAGGCCGTGCGAGCTGCCAGAGATGCCGGTGTACCCGGCCACCACCAGCCTCGGCACCCGTCTGGGCGGCACCGGCGACTCAAAGAGGCAGCCATGCGGAGGCCGTCGTCTGCATGGAGGAGGTGTGCGGCATCATGACTTCGTGGGCGGGCGGTACGTGGGGACGACGAGCAGGGGGCGGACGGGAGGAGAGGTGCGGAGTTACATGGGGGGGGGGGGGTGGCGGCGGCGGCGGAGCCTGCGCTCGAGGCGTGCTTCCCTAAGCCAGGTGACGAGGGTTCTGAGTCACGTGGGTACGAGAGGATCGAAAGGGATTGGAGGGGAACGGCCCATACAAACCTCGCGTATCAAACGGGCCGTCGGGGCTTCGGGGGGTTTGCGGCCCCCGCGAGGATAATCCTCTGGAAACCCCTTCCAAACCCCTGCGCCAAACGAGGCCTTAGTGGGCTGATGTGCCCTCTCCCGTTGGCCCATAAGGCCCCCAAAGCTTGCCGGGGCCTCCGAAACCCCTTACGGACACGCTGGTCATCACCTGGTACCCCCGGAACAATTCCGGACTCCAATACCCTTCGTCCAATATACCGATCTTCACCTCCGGACCATTCCGGAGCTCCTCGTCATGTTCAGGATCGCATCCGGGACTCCAAACAACCTTCGGTAAACACATACTATTTCCCATAACAACTCTAGCGTCACCGAACCTTAAGTGTGTAGACCCTACGGGTTCGGGAACCATGCAGACATGACCGAGACGTTCTCCGGTCAATAACCAACAGCGGGATCTGGATACCCATGTTGGCTCCACATGTTCCACGATGATCTCATCGGATGAACCACGATGTCAAGGATTCAAGCAATCCGTATGCAATTCCCTTTGTCTAGCGGCATTGTACTTGCCCGAGATTCGATCGTCAGTATCCCGATACCTTGTTCAATCTCGTTACCAGCAAGTCTCTTTACTCGTTCCGTAACACATCATCCCGTGATCAACCCCTTGGTCACATTGTGCACATTATGATGATGTCCTACCGAGTGGACCCAGAAACACCTCTCCGTCACACGGAGTGACAAATCCCAGTCTCGATTCGTGCCAACCCAACAGACACTTTTGGAGATACCCGTAGTGCACCTTTATAGCCACCCAATTACGTTGTGACGTTTGGTACACCCAAAGCATTCCTACGGTATCCGGGAGTTGCACAATCTCATGGTCTAAGGAAATGATACTTGACATTAGAAAAGCTTTAGCATACGAACTACACGATCTTTGTGCTAGGCTTAGGATTGTCTGGTCCATCACATCATTCTCCTAATGATGTGATCCCGTTATCAACGACATCCAATGTCCATGGTCAGGAAACTGTAACCATCTATTGATCAACGAGCTAGTCAACTAGAGGCTTACTAGGGACATGGTGTTGTCTATGTACCCACACATGTATCTGAGTTTCCTATCAATACAATTATATATAGCATGGATAATAAACGATTATCATGAACAAGGAAATATAATAATAATAACTAATTTATTATTGCCTCTAGGGCATATTTACAACAGTCTCCCACTTGCACTAGAGTCAATAATCTAGTTCACATCGCCATGTGATTAACACTCACAGGTCACATTGCCATGTGACCAACATCCGAAGAGTTCACTAGTGTCACTAAACTAGTTCACATCATCATGTGATTAAGACTCAATGAGTTCTGGGGTTTGATCATGTTTTGCTTGTGAGAGAGGTTTTAGTCAACGGGTCTGCAACATTCAGATCCGTATGCACTTCACAAATCTCTAGGTCATATTGTAAATGCTGCTTCCACGCTCCACTTGAAGCTATTCCAAATGGTTGCTCCACTATACGTATCCGGTTTGCTACTCAGAGTCACTCGGATAGGTGTTAAAGCTTGCATCGACGTAACCCTTTACGCCGAACTCTTTATCACCTCCATAATCGAGAAACATGTCCTTATTTACTCTAAGGACAATTATTGATCTTGTCCAATGATCCATTCCTGGATCGTTCTTGTACCCCTTAGTGACTCATGGCAAGGCACACTTCCGGTGCGGTACACAACATAGCATACTATAGAGCCTACGTCTGAAGCATAGGGGACGACCTTCGTCCTTTCTCTCTCTTCTGCCGTGGTCGATCTTTAACTCTTAACTTCATACCTTACAACTCAGGAAAGAACTCCTTCTTTGACTGATCCATCTTGAACACCTTCAAGATCATGTCAAGGTATGTGCTCATTTGAAAGTACCATTTAGCGGTTTTTGATCTATCCTCATAGATCTTGATGCTCAATGTTCAAGCAGCTTAATCCAGGTTTTTTATTGAAAAACACTTTTCAAATAACCCTATATGCTTTCCAGAAATTCTACATCATTTCTGCTCAACAATATGTCAACAACATATACTCATCAGAAATTCTGTAGTGCTCCCACTCACTTCTTTGGAAATACAAGTTTCTCATAAACTTTGTATAAACCCAAAAACTTTGATCATCTCATCAAAGCGTACATTCCAACTCCGAGATGCTTACTCCAGTCCTTAGAAGGATTGCTGGAGCTTTGCATACTTGTTAGCGTCTTTCAGGATTGACAAAACCTTCAGGTTGTATCACATACAACCTTTCCTCAAGAAAATTGTCGAGGAAACAATGTTTTGACATCCTATCTGCAAGATTTCATAAATAATGCAAGAATCGCTAATCCAATTCCAACAGACTCTTAGCATCGCTATGAGTGAGAAAGCCTCACCGTTCAACTCCTTGAATCTTGTCGGAAAACATCTTAACGACAAGTCGAGCTTTCTTAATGGTGATACTTACCATCATTGTCTGTCTTCCTTTTAAAATCCATCTGTACCCAATAGCCTTACGACCATCAAGCAGTTCTTCCAAAGTCTACACTTTGTTTTCATACATGGATCCTCTCTCGGATTTTATGGCCTCTAGCCATTTGTCGGAATCCGGGCCCACCATCGCTTCTCCATAGCTCGTAGGTTCATTGTTGTCTAGCAACATGACCTTCAAGACATGATTACTATACCATTCTGAAGTAGTACGAATCCTTGTCACCCTACGAGGTTCGATAGTGACTTGATCCGAAGTTTCATGATCACTATCATCAACTTCCACTTCAATTGGTGTAGGTGCCACAGGAACAACTTCCTGTGCCCTGCTACACACTGGTTGAGGTGATGGTTCAATAACCTCATCAAGTCTCCACCATCCTCCCACTCAATTATTTCGAGACAAACTTTTCCTCGAGAAAGGACCCGATTCAAGAAACAATCCCTATTGCTTTTGGATCTGAATTAGGAGGTATACCCAACTATTTTGGGTGTCCTATGAAGATGTATTTATCCGCCTTGGGTTCGAGCTCATCAGCCTGAAACCTTTTTCACATAAGCGTCGCAGCCCCAAACTTTTAAGAAACGACAACTTAGGTTTCTCAAAACCATAGTTCATACGATGTCGTCTCAACGGAATTACGTGGTGCCCTATTTAAAGTGAGTGCGGTTGTCTCTAATGCCTAACCCATGAATGATAGTGGTATTTCGATAAGAGACATCATGGTACGCACCATATCCAATAGGGTGCAACTATGATGTTCGGACACACCATCACACTATGGTGTTCCAGGCAGTATTAATTGTGAAACAATTTCCACAATGTCTTAATTGCGTGCCAAAACTCGTAACTCAGATATTCATCTCTATGATCATATCATAGACATTTTATCCTCTTGTCACAATGATCTTCAACTTCACTCTGAAATTACTTGAACCATTCAATAATTCAGACTTTGTTTCATCAAGTAAATATACTCAACATCTACTCGAATCATCTGTGAAGTAAGAACATAACGATATTCACTGCATGCCTCAGTACTCATTGGACTGCACACATCAAAATGTGTTACTTCCAACAAGTTGCTATCTTGTTCCATTTTACTGAAAAACTAGGCTTTTCAGTCATCTTGCCCATGTGGTATGATTTGCATTTCTCAAGCGATTCAAAATCAAGTGAGTCCAAACGATCCATCTGCATGGAGTTTCTTCATGCGTATACACCAATAGACATGGCTCTCATGTCTCAAACTTTTCAAAAGCAGTGAGTCCAAAGATCCATCAACATGGAGCTTCTTCATGCGTTTTATACCAATATGACTTACATGGCAGTGCCACAAGTAAGTGGTCCTATCATTACTATCTTATATCTTTTGGCATGAAAATGTGTATCACTACGATCGAGATTCAATGAACCATTCATTTTAGGTGCAAGACCATTGAAGGTATTATTCAAATAAACAGAGTAATCATTATTCTCCTTAAATGAATAACCGTATTGCGATAGACATAATCCAATCATGTCCATGCTCAACGCAAACACCAAATAACAATTATTTAGGTTTAACACCGATCTTGATGGTAGAGGGAGCGTGCGATGCTTGATCACATCAACCTTGGAAACACTTCCAACACATATCGTCAGCTCACCTTTATCTAGTCTTCGTTTATTCTGTAGCTTTTATTTCGAGTTACTAACACTTAGCAACCGAACCGGTATCTAATACCCTGGTGCTACTAGGAGTACTAGTAAAGTACACATTAACATAATGTATATCCAATATACTTCCGTCGACCTTGCCTGCCTTCTTATCTACTAAGTATCTAGGGTGGTTCTGCTTTAGTGTCCGTTCCTCTCATTACAGAAGCACTTAATCTCGGGTTTGGGTTCAACCTTGGGTTTTTCACTAGAGCAGCAACTGTTTTTCCGTTTCATGAAGTATCCCTTCTTGCCCTTGCCCTTCTTGAAACTAGTGGTTTTACCAACCATCACTGCTCCTTCTTGATTTCTACTTTCGCGGTGTCAAACATCGCGAATATCTCAAGGATCATCATATCTATCCCTGATATGTTATAGTTCATCACGAAGATCTAGCAGCTTGGTGGCAATGACTTTGTAGAAACATCACTATCTCATCTGGAAGATCAACTCCCACTCGATTCAAGTGATTGTTGTACTCAGACAATCTAAGTACGAGCTCAACGATTGAGCTTTTCTCCCTTAGTTTGCAGGCTAAGAAAAATCGTCGGAGGTCTTATACCTCTTGACATGGGCACGAGCCTGAAATCCCAATTTCAGCCCTCGAAATATCTCATATGTTCCGCGACGTTTTGAAATCGTCTTTGGTGCCTCAACTCTAAACCGTTTAACTGAACTATCACGTAGTAATCAAAACGTGTATGTCAAATGTTCACAACATCCACAGACGACGTTCGAGGTTTGGCACACCGAGCGGTGCATTAAGGACATAAGCCTTCTACTGTCGGCATAATTGCTACTGTCAACTTTCAACAATATTTTCTCTAGGAACATATCTAAAACAGTAGAACTAAAGAGTGAGCTACGACATAATTTGCAAGAATATTTTTACTATGTTTAGGATAATTAAGTTCATCTTATGAACTCCCACTCATATAGACATCCCTCTAGTCATCTAAGTGATTACATGATCCGAGTAAACTAGGCCGTGTCCGATCATCACGTGAGACGGACTAGTCATCATCGGTGAACATCTTCATGTTGATCGTATCTACCATACGACTCATGCTCGACCTTTCGGTCTCTTGTGTTCCGAGGCCATGTCTGTACATGCTAGGCTCTTCAAGTTAACCTAAGTGTTTCGCGTGTGTAAATCTGGCTTACACCCGTTGTATGTGAACGTTAGAATCTATCAAACCCGATCATCACGTGGTGCTTGAAACGGCGAACTTTACATAGCGGTGCACAGTTAGGGGAACACTTTCTTGAAATTTTAATGAGGGATCATCTTATTTACTACCGTCGTTCTAAGCAAATAAGATGTATAAACATGATAAACATCACATGCAATCAAATAGTGACATGATATGGCCAATATCATTTTGCTCCTTTTGATCTCCATCTTCGGGGATCCATGATCATCATCGTCACCGGCATGACACCATGATCTCCATCATCGTGTCTCCATGAAGTTGTCTCGCCAACTTATTTCTTCTACTACTATGGCTACCGGTTAGCAATAAAGTAAAGTAATTACATGGCGTTGTTCAATGACACGCAAGTCATACAATAAAGACAACTCCTATGGCTCCTGCCGGTTGTCATACTCATCGACATGCAAGTCGTGATTCCTATTACAAGAACATGATCAATCTCATACATCACTTATATTCATCACATTCTTCTTGGCCATATCACATCACATAGCATACCCTGCAAAAACAAGTTAGACGTCATCTAATTGTTGTTTGCATGTTTTACGTGGCTGCTATGGGTTTCTAGCAAGAACGTTTCTTACCTACGCAAAAACCACAACGTGATATGTCAATTGCTATTTACCCTTCACAAGGACCCTTTTCATCGAATCCGATCCGACTAAAGTGGGAGAGACTGGCACCCGCTAGCCACCTTATGCAACAAGTGCATGTCAGTCGGTGGAACCTGTCTCACGTAAGTGTACGTGTAAAGTCGGTCTGGGCCGCTTCATCCCACAATACCGTCGAAACAAGATTGGACTAGTAATGGTAAGCATATTGAACAAAATCAGCGCCCACAACAACTTGTGTTCTACTCATGCATAGAATCTACGCAATAGACCTAGCTCATGATGCCACTGTTGGGGAACGTAGCAGAAATTCAAAATTTTCTACGCATCACCAAGATAAATCTATGGAGTAATCTACTTAATGAGGGAAGGAGAGTGCATCTACATACCCTTGTAGATCGCTAAGCGGAAGCGTTACAAGAACAGCTGGATGAAGGAGTCGTACTCGCAGCGATTCAGATCGCGGTTGATTCCGATCTGAGCACCGAACAACGGTGCCTCCGCGTTCAACACACGTACAGCCCGGGGAGGTCTCCTCCTTCTTGATCCAGCAAGGGGAGAGGAGAAGTTGAGGGAGAACTGCGACAGCACGACGGTATGGTGGTGATGGAGCTCGTGGTTCTCCGGCAGGGCTTCGCCAAGCACTACGGAGGAGGAGGTGTTGGAGGAGGGAGAGGGCTGCGCCAGGGGAAGGGTTCGGCTGCCTTCTCTCTCTCTCTCTCACTATATATAGGTGGAAGGGAGGAAGGGGAGGCACCCTAGGGTTCCCTAGGGGAGGGGCGGCGGCCATAGGGGAAACCCTAGATGGGTTTTTGTGCCCCCACCCCCTAGTTAACTTGCCCCCCAAGCCGGGAGGGGCGGCTGCCCTAGGGGCGGCGCCCCCACCTCTCCAGGTTACGTGAGATGGGGTGGGAGGGGCGCTCTGCCCCTTAGTGGGCTGATGTGCCCTCTCCCCTTGGCCCATAAGGCCCCCCAAAGCTTGTCGGGGCCTCCGAAACCCCTTTCGGACACGCTGGTCATCACCGTACCCCGGAACAATTCGGACTCCAATACCCTTCGTCCAATATATCGATCTTCACCTCAGGACCATTCCGGAGCTCCTCGTCATGTCCAGGATCTCATCCGGGACTCCGAACAACCTTCGGTAACCACATACTATTTCCCATAACAACTCTAGCGTCACCGAACCTTAAGTGTGTAGACCCTACCGGTTCGGGAACCATGCAGACATGTCCGAGACGTTCTCCGGTCAATAACCAACAGCGGGATCTAGATACCCATGTTGGCTCCCACCTGTTCCACGATGATATCATCGGATGAACCACGATGTCTAGGATTCAAGCAATCCCGTATGCAATTCCCTTTGTCTAGCGGCATTGTACTTGCCCGAGATTCGATAGTCGGTATCCCGATACCTTGTTCAATCTCGTTACCAGCAAGTCTCTTTACTCATTCCGTAACACATCATCCCGTGATCAACCCCTTGGTCACATTGTGCACATTATGATGATGTCCTACCGAGTGGGCCCAGAGATACCTCTCCGTCACACGGAGTGACAAATCCGAGTCTCGATTCGTGCCAACCCAACAGACACTTTCGGAGATACCCGTAGTGCACCTTTATAGCCACCCGATTACGTTGTGACGTTTGGTACACCCAAAGCATTCCTACGGTATCCGGGAGTTGCACAATCTCATGGTCTAAGGAAATGATACTTGACATTAGAAAAGCTTTAGCATATGAACTACACGATCTTTGTGCTAGGCTTAGGATTGGGTCTTGTCCATCACATCATTCTCCTAATGATGTGATCCCGTTATCAACGACATCCAATGTCCATGGTCAAGAAACCGTAACCATCTATTGATCAACGAGCTAGTCAACTAGAGGCTTACTAGGGACATGGTGTTGTCTATGTACCCACACATGTATCTGAGTTTCCTATCAATACAATTATAGCATGGATAATAAACGATTATCATGAACAAGGAAATATAATAATAATAACTAATTTATTATTGCCTCTAAGGCATATTTCCAACAGTTAGCACCTTTTGGATCGACAAAACCTTCCGGTTGCATCATATACAACTCTTCTTCCAGAAATCCATTCAGGAATGCAGTTTTGACATCCATTTGCCAAATTTCAAAATCATAAAATGCGGCAATTGCTAACATGATTCGGACAGACTTAAGCATCGCTACGGGTGAGAAAGTCTCATCATAGTCAACCCCTTGAACTTGTCGAAAACCTTTTGCAACAAGTCGAGCTTTGTAGACAATTACATTACCATCAGCGTCAGTCTTCTTCTTGAAGATCCATTTATTCTCAATGGCTTGCCGATCATTGGGCAAGTCAACCAAGGTCCATACTTTGTTCTCACACATGGATCCTATCTCAGATTTCATGGCTTCAAGCCATTTTGCGGAATCTGGGCTCATCATCGCTTCCTCATAGTTCGTAGGTTCGCCATGGTCAAGTAACATGACTTCCAAAATAGGATTACCGTACCACTCTGGTGCGGATCTTATTCTGGTAGACCTACGAGGTTCAGTAGAAACTTGATCTGAAGTTTCATGATCAATATCATTAGCTTCCTCACTAATTGATGTAGTTGTCACAGGAACCATTTCTTGTGATGAACTACTTTCCAATAAGGGAGCAGGTACAGTTACCTCATCAAGTTCTACTTTCCTCCCACTCACTTCTTTCGAGAGAAACTCCTTCTCTAGAAAGGATCCGAATTTAGCAACGAAAATCTTGCCCTCAGATCTATGATAGAAGATGTACCCAATAGTCTCTTTTGGGTATCCTATGAAGACACATTTCTCTGATTTGGGTTCGATTTCTTCACATAAGCATCGCAGCCCCAAACTTTAAGAAACGACAACTTTGGTTTCTTGCCAAACCACAGTTCATAAGGCGTCGTCTCAACGGATTTTGATGGTGCCCTATTTAACGTGAATGCGGCCGTCTCTAAAGCATAACCCCAAAATGTTAGCGGTAAATCAGTAAGAGACATCATAGATCGCATCATATCCAGTAAAGTACGATTACGACGTTCGGACACACCATTTCATTGTGGTGTTCTGGGTGGCGTGAGTTGCGAAACTATTCCGCATTGTTTCAAATGTAAACCAAACTCATAACTCAAATATTCTCCTCCACGATCAGATCGTAGAAATTTTATTTTCTTGTTACGATGATTTTCCACTTCACTCTGAAATTCTTTGAACTTTTCAAATGTTTCAGACTTGTGTTTCATCAAGTAGATATACCCATATCTGCTCAAATCATCTGTGAAGGTGAGAAAATAATGATACCTGCGCGAGCCTCAATATTCATTGGACCACATACATCGGTATGTATGATTTCCAACAAATCAGTTGCTCGCTCCATAGTTCCGGAGAACGGCGTTTTAGTCATCTTGCCCATGAGGCACGGTTCGCAAATACCAAGTGATTCATAATCAAGTGATTCCAAAAGTCCATCAGTATGGAGTTTGTTCATGCGCTTTACACCGATATGACCTAAACGACAGTGCCACAGATAAGTTGCACTATCATTATCAACTCTGCATGTTTTGGCTTCAACATTATGAATATGTGTATCACTACTATCGAGATTTAATAAAAATAGACCACTCTTCAGGGGTGCATGACCATAAAATATATTACTCATATAAATAGGACAACCATTATTCTCTGATTTAAATGAATAACCGTCTCGCATCAAACAAGATCCAGATATAATGTTCATGCTCAACGCTGGCACCAAATAACAATTATTTAGGTCTAAAACTAATCCCGATGGTAGATGTAGAGGTAGCATGCAGACCGCGATCACATCGACTTTGGAACCATTTCCCACGCGCATCGTCACCTCGTCCTTAGCCAATCTTTGCTTAATCCGTAGTCCCTGTTTCGAGTTGCAAATATTAGCAACAGAACCAGTATCAAATACCCAGGTACTACTGCGAGCATTAGTAAGGTACACATCAATAACATGTATATCACATATACCTTTGCTCACTTTGCCATCCTTCTTATCCGCCAAATACTTAGGGCAGTTCCGCTTCCAGTGTCCAGTCTGCTTGCAGTAGAAGCACTCGGTCTCAGGCTTAGGTCCAGACTTGGGTTTCTTCTCTTGACCATCAACTTGTTTGCTGTTCTTCTTGAAGTTCCCCTTCTTCTTCCCTTTGCCATTTTTCTTGAAACTGGTGGTCTTATTGACCATCAACACTTGATGCTCCTTCTTGATTTCTACCTCCGCAGCCTTTAGCATTGCGAAGAGCTCGGGAATAGTCTTGTCCATCCCTTGCATATTATAGTTCATCACGAAGCTCTTGTAGCTTGGTGGCGATGATTGAAGAATTACATCAATGACACTATCATCGGGAAGATTAACTCCCAGTTGAATCAAGTGATTATTATACCCAGACATTTTGAGTATGTGTTCCTTGTGAACTATTCTCCTCCATCTTACAGCTATAGAACTTATTGGAGACTTCATATCTCTCGGTCCAGGCATTTGCTTGAAATATTAACTTCAACTCTGGAACATCTCATATGCTCCATGACGTTCAAAGCGTCGTTGAAGACCCGGTTCCAAGCCGTAAAGCATGGCACACTGAACTATCGAGTAGTCATTAGCTTTGCTCTGCGGACGTTCTTAATGTCGTCGATTGCATCTGCAGCGAGCCTGGCACCCGGTGGTGCTTCCGGGGCGTAATTCTTACGTGCAGCAATGAGGATAATCCTCGTGTTACGGACCCGATCCGTGTAATTTCTACCATCATCTTTCAACTTAGCTTTCTCAAGGAACGCATTAAAATTCAACGGAACAACAAAGACGAGCCATCTATCTACAACAAACATAGACAAGCAAAATACTATCGGTACTAAGTTCATGATAAATTTAAGTTCAATTAATTATATTACTTAAGAACTCCCACTTAGACAGACATCTCTCTAGTCATCTAAGTGATCATGTGATCCAAATCAACTAAACCATGTCCGATCATCACGTGAGATGGAGTAGTTTCAATGGTGAACATCACTATGTTGATCATATCTACTATATGATTCACGTTCGACCTTTCGGTCTCCGTGTTTCGAGGCCATATCTGTATATGCTAGTCTCGTCAAGTTTAACCTGAGTATTCCGCGTGTGCAACTGTTTTGCACCCGTTGTATTTGAACGTAGAGCCTATCACACCCGATCATCACGTGGTGTCTCAACACGAAGAACTTTCACAACGGTGCATACTCAGGGAGAACACTTCTTGATAATTTAGTGAGAGATCATCTTAAAATGCTACCGTCAATCAAAGCAAGATAAGATGCATAAAGGATAAACATCACATGCAATCAATATAAGTGATATGATATTGCCATCATCATCTTGTGCTTGTGATCTCCATCTCCGAAGCACCGTCGTGATCACCATCATTACCGGCGCGACACCTTGATCTCCATCGTAGCATCATTGTCGTTAAGACATCTATTGCTTCTACGACTATAGCTACCGCTTAGTGATAAAGTAAAGCAATTACAGGGCGTTTGCTTTTCATACAATAAAGCGACAACCATATGGCTCCTGCCAGTTGCCGATAACTTCAGTTACAAAACATGATCATCTCATACAATAAAATATAGCATCACGTCTTGACCATATCACATCACAACATGCCCTGCAAAAACAAGTTAGGCGTCCTCTACTTTGTTGTTGCAAATTTTACGTGGCTGCTACGGGCTGAGCAAGAACCGTTCTTACCTACGCATCAAAACCACAACGATAGTTCGTCAAGTTAGTGCTGTTTTAACCTTCGCAAGGACCGGGCGTAGCCACACTCGGTTCAACTAAAGTTGGAGAAAGAGACACCCGCTAGTCACCTGTGTGCAAAGCACGGTGGTAAAACCAGTTTCGCGTAAGCGTACGCGTAATGTCGGTCCGGGCCGCTTCATCCAACAATACCGCTGAACCAAAGTATGACATGCTGGTAAGCCGTATGACTTGTATCGCCCACAACTCACTTGTGTTCTACTCGTGCATTTAACATCAACGCATAAAACCTGGCTCGGATGCCACTTTTGGGGAACGTAGTAATTTCAAAAAAATTCCTACGCACACGCAAGATCATGGTGATGCATAGCAACGAGAGGGGAGAGTGTTGTCCACGTACCCTCGTAGACTGAAAGCGGAAGCGTTATGACAACGCGGTTGATGTAGTCGTGCGTCTTCACGATCCGACCGATCCAAGTACCGAACGTACGGCACCTCCGAGTTCAGCACACGTTCAGCTCGATGACGATCCCCGGACTCCGATCCAGCAGGGTGTCGGGGATGAGTTCCGTCAGCACGACGGCATGGTGACGATGATGATGTTCTACCGATGCAGGGCTTCGCCTAAGCACCGCTACGATATGACCGAGGTGGAATATGGTGGAGGGGGGCACCGCACACGGCTAAGGAACGATCACGAAGATCAACTTGTGTGTTCTAGAGGTGCCTCCTCCGTATATAAAGGGGGAGGAGGAGGGACCGGCCAAGGGGTGGCGCGCCCTAGGAGGAAACCTACTCCAAGTAGGTTTGCCCTCCCTTTCCTAGTCCAAGAGGGAGGGGGAAGGAAGGAGTGGGAGAGGGGAAAGGCAAGGGGGGCGCCGCCCCCCCTTCCTTGTCCTATTCGGACACAAGGGGAGGGGGCACACGGCCTGCCCTGGCCGGCCCCTCTCTCTCTCCACTAGGGCCCAACAAGGCCCATTAGTCCCCGGGGGGGTTCCGGTAACCCTCCGGCACTTCGGTTTTCTCCGAAATCACCCGGAACACTTCCGGTGTCCGAATATAGTCGTCCAATATATCAATCTTTATGTCTCGACCATTTCGAGACTCCTCATCATGTCCGTGATCACATCCGGGACTCCCAACAACCTTCAGTACATCAAAACTTATGAACTCATAATAAAACTGTCATCGTAACGTTAAGCGTGCGGACCCTACGGGTTCGAGAACTATGTAGACATGACCTAGAACTGTTTCCGATCAATAACCAATATCGGAACCTGGATGCTCATATTGGCTCCTACATATTCTACGAAGATCTTTATCGGTCAAACCGCATAACAAGATACGTTGTTCCCTTTGTCATCGGTATGTTACTTGCCCGAGATTCGATTGTCGGTATCTTAATACCTAGTTCAATCTCGTTACCGGCAAGTCTCTTTACTCTTTACGTAATGCATCATTCCGTAACCAACTCATTGGCCATATTGCTTTCAAGGCTTATAGTGATGTGCATTACCGAGAGGGCCCAGAGATACCTCTCCGACAATGGGAGTGACAAAACCTAATCTCGAAATATGCCAACTCAACATGTACCTTTGGAGACACCTGTAGAGCTCCTTTATAATCACCCAGTTACGTTGTGACGTTTGGTAGCAAACAAAGTGTTCCTCCGGTAAACGGGAGTTGCATAATCTCATAGTTGTAGGAACTTTGTATAAGTCATGAAGAAAGCAATAGCAACATACTAAACGATGAAGTGCTAGGCTAACGGAATGGGTCAAGTCAATCACATCATTCTCCTAATGATGTGATCTCGTTAATCAAATGACAACACATGTTTATGGTTAGGAAACATAACCATCTTTGATTAATGAGCTAGTCAAGTAGAGGCATACTAGTGACATTAAGTTTGTCTATGTATTCACACATGTATCATGTTTGCGGTTAATACAATTCTAGCATGAATAATAAACATTTATCATGATATGATGAAATAAATAATAACTTTATTATTGCCTCTAGGGCATATTTCCTTCAGTAATGTGGTGCACCCCTGCAGGGAAGTTAATCTATTCGAATAGCCGTGTCCACGGTAACAGGCGACCGGAGTTGTACCTTGACCTTATGACAACCAGAACCGGATACTTAATAAAACACACCCTTCCAAGTGCCAGATATAACCCGGTGATCGCTCTCACACAGGGCGACGAGGGGAGGATCGCCGGGTAGGATTATGCTATACGATGTTACTTGGTGAACTTACCATCTACTCTATTCTACATGCTGCAATATGGAGGCTGCCAGAAGCGTAGTCTTTGACATGACTAGCTATCCCCCTCTTATTCTGGAATTCTGCAGTTCAGTACACCGATATTGCCCCTTTACACAGATACCCATGCATATGTAGTGTAGATCCTTGCTTGCGAGTACTTTGGATGAGTACTCACGGTTTGCATTAGCATGACCCTTTACTTTCTAATTTATTTAAAATCCCGGAAAACAAATATTGCATTAGCATGACGTCAAAGTGGCGTCAGCAGGTCAACAGCGCCAGCCAGGTCAAACCTGACGGCTGGGACCCGCACGTCAGTGACACAAGAGGTTAAACAGGGTTATTTGACATTCGATTAGTCCTAAACTAATTCTGTCAGTTGCAGGGCCCACATGCCAGTGTCACATCTAACTAACTAAATTAGTTAGCACTAATTAAATCCTAATGCTATACAAACAGGGGCATGGGTCCACCTGTCATAGGCTCAGGCCAGTCAAACCCACCGGAGTTGACCGTCGGCTCGTCGCCAGCGAAGCCAGAGACGGCGGAGATGTTCAGGTTTGCATTTTCGACGACCAAAACGGCGGACAAGGACATCTACGCGGAGCTGGGACTCGCCCGCATCCACTCGCGGCAGTGGCTGGAGCTGGGGTGGCCGGAGTTCACCGGAATGGAGCTCGCGGCGGTGGACGGAGTTCGGACCTCGGCGAACCGGTGTTGTGGAGCGCGGGTGAGCAAAGTGAAGCGCTGGGCAGCCTTCTGGGGTCACCAGGAGCTTGGTGCGGTGCACGGGCGCGACCCGTTCGAGCTCAGGCCACGGTGGAAACAAGATGAGCGGTGGCCAGAGCTCAGCTAGCACGGTATAGGGGCTAGGGTGTCGGAACGACAGCGAGAAATGAGGGGAAAGAACCGCGGGCTCACAGAGAGGGGGATGGTGCAGACGGCAGGGTCGGGGAAGCGTTGGTTGTCGTGAATTCGACGGCGGCGATCCACGGCGGCTGATGCAACGTCTTGATCTTGCATTGGTTTTTCTCCGAAGAGGAGGGGATGATGCAGCACAGTAGCGTAAGTATTTCCCTCAGTTTTTGAGAACCAAGGTATCGATCCAAGGAGGCTACGCGCAAGTCCCTCGTGCACTGCACAAAACGATAGCTACTCGCAACCAACGCGATTAGGGGTTGTCAATCCCTTCACGGTCACTTACGAGAGTGAGATCTGATAGAGATAATATTTTTTGGTGTTTTTGGTATAAAGATGCAAAGTGAAAAGTAAAAGCAAAGCAAGTAAATAAAGTGATGGAGATTAATATGATGAGAATAGACCCGGGGGCCATAGGTTTCACTAGTGGCTTCTCTCAAGAGCATAAGTATTCTACGGTGGGTGAACAAATTACTATTGAGCAATTGACAGAATTGAGCATAGTTATGAGGTTATCCAGCAATGATCATGTATATAGGCATCACGTCCGTGACAAGTAGAACGAAGCGATTCTGCATCTACTACTATTACTCCACTCATCGACCGCTATCCAGAATGCATCTAGAGTATTAAGTTAAAACAGAGTAACGCCTTAAGCAAGATGACATGATGTAGAGGAATAAATTCATGCAATATGATAAATACCCCATCTTGTTATCCTCGATGGCAACAATACAATACGTGCATTGCAACCCCTTCTATCACTAGGTAAGGACACCGCAAGATTGAACCCAAAGCTAAGCACTTCTCCCATTGCAAGAACTACCAATCTACTTGTCCAAACCAAACGGATAATTCGAGGAGACTTGCAAAGATAACTTAATCATACATAAAAGAATTCAGAGAAGAATCAAATATTTTCCATAGTTAAGCTGGATCTTAAACCCACAATTCATCGGTCTCAACAAACACACCGCAAAAACAAGATTACATCGAATAGATCTCCACGAGAGAGCGGGAGAACATTGTATTGAGATCCAAAAAGAGAGAAGAAGCCATCTAGCTACTAACTATGGACCCGAAGGTCTGAAGTAAACTCACACTTCATCGGAGGGGCTATGGTGATGATGTAGAAGCCCTCCGTGGTGGATGCCTGTGACGCCCTCGATTCAATCGTACACTAATCATACACGCAATTGTGTACGATCAAGATCAAGGACTCACGGGAAGATATCACAACACAACTCTAGACACAAATTAAAATAATACAAGCTTTATATTACAAGCCGAGGGCCTCGAGGGCTCGAATACATAAGCTCGAAAACACAAGAGTCAGTGAAGCAACAATATCTGAGTACAGAAATAAGTTAGACAAGATTGCCTAAAGAAGGCTAGAACAAAAGCAACTACGATCGAAAAGGCAAGGACTCCTGCATGGGAGCCTCCTAACTACTCCTGGTCATCGACGGTCTCCACGTAGTAGTAAGCATCGGCGGTGGCATCTGACTTCTGGGCTCCAACATCTGGTTGCATCAACCGGAAAGAAGAAGAAAGGGGGGAAAGGAGGAGCAAAGCAACCGTGAGTACTCATCCAAAGTACGCAACCGGGCGTTACAATGCCCCCTCCGGCGGAGCTCCGGAACAGGCCCCAAGATGGGATCTCGTGGATACAGGAAGGTACATCGGTGGAATTAGGTTTTTGGCTCTGTCCCCGATCTGTTGGGGGTACGTAGGTATATATAGGAGGAAGGAGTACGTCGGTGGAGCGTCAGGGGGCCCACGAGGCAGGGGGGCGCGCCTGTGGGAGGCGCGCCCCACCTCGTGACCGCCTGCACTCCTTGGAGTAGGGTCTAAGTCTCCTGGATCACGTTCGGTGAGAAGATCACGTTCCCGAAGGTTTCATTCCGTTTGGACTCCGTTTGATATTCCGTTTCTTCGAAACACTCAAATAGGCAAAAAACAACAATTCTGGGCTGGGCCTCCGGTTAATAGGTTAGTCCCAAAAATAATATAAAAGTGGAAAATAAAGCCCATTATAGTCCAAAACAATAGATAAAGTAGCATGGAGCAATCAAAAATTATAGATACGTTGGAGACGTATCAGGCATCCCCAAGCTTAATTCCTGCTCGTCCTCGAGTAGGTAAATGATAAAAAGAGAATTTTTGATGCGGAGTGTTACTTTGGCATAATTTCAATGTAAATCTTCTTAATTGTGATATGAATATTCAGATCCGAAAGATTCAAGACAAAAGTTCATATTGACATCAAAATAATAATACTTCAAGCATACTAATCAAAAATAATTATGTCATCTCAAAATAACATGGCCAAAGAAAGTTCATCCCTACAAAATCATATAGTTAGGCTATGCTTCATTTTCGTCACACAAAGATGTTCCCAACTTCTATACCCTCGATGACAAGCCAAGAAATTGATTCATACTTAAATAATCTCAAACTTTTTTAACCTTCACGCAATACATGAGCGTGAGCCATGGATATAGCACTATGGGTGGAATAGAATATGATGATGGAGATTGTGTGGAGAAGACAAAAAGGGAGAAAGTCTCACATTGACGAGGATAATCAACGGGCTATGGAGATGCCCATTAATTGATGTCAACATGAGGAGTAGGGATTGCCATGCAATGCACTAGAGCTATGAATGCTCAACAAAAGAAAACTAGTGGGTGTGCATCCAACTTTCTTGCTCATGAAGACTAAGGGCATTTGAGGAAGCCCATCGTAGGAATATACAAGCCAAGTTCTATAACGAAAAATTCCCACTAGTATAAAAAGGACAACTTATGAGACTCACTATATGAAAAACATGGTGCTACTTTGAAGCACAATATATGAGACTCACTACATGAGGAACGAGGTGCTACTTTGAAGCACAAAATATGAGACTCATTACATGAAGAACATGGTGCTAATTTGAAGCACAAGTGTGGAAAAAGAGATAGTAGCATTGCCCTTTTCTTTTCTTTTCTTTTTTTCTTTTTTTGGGCCTTCCTTTTTTATTTGGCCTTTCTCTCTTTTTTTTATTTGGGCAATGCTCCAATAATGATGATCATCACACTTCTATTGATTACAACATGATGATTACAACTCGAAACTAGAACAAGGTATGACTCTATATGAATGCCTCCGGCGGTGTACCGGGATGGTGCAATGAATCAAGAGTGACATGTATGAAAATAATGCATGGTGGCTTTGCCACAAATACGATGTCAACTACATGATCATGCAATGGCAATATGACAAAAGTAAAGTATGTCATGATGATGATGGTGGAAGTTGCATGGCAATATATCTCGGAATGGCTATGGAAATGCCATGATAGGTAGTTATGGTGACTGGTTTGAGTAAGATATAAGGAGGTGTATGTGTGATATAGCGTGTCGTATCAAGGGGTTTGGATGCACCGTGAATTTTGCGCCAACTCTCAATGTGAGAAAGGGCAATGCACGCATCAAGAGGCTAGCAATGGCGGAAAGGTAAGAGTGCGTATAATCCATGGACTCAACATTAGTCAAAAGAACTCATATACTTATTGCAAAAATTTAGAAGTCATCAAAAATCAAGTACTACGTGCATGCTCCTAGGGGGATAGATTGGTAGGAAAAGACCATCGCTCGTCCCCGACCGCCACTCATAAGGATGCACAAGCCAGGTACACTTCATGTTTCAAATTTGTTACACAACTTTAACTATACGTGCGTGCTACGGGATTTACTAACTTCAACACAAGCATTTCTCAAATTCACAACTACTCAACTAGCACGACTTTGATATTATTACCTCCATATCTCAAAACAATTATCAAGCATCAAACTTATCTTAGTATTCAACGCACTCAAAAGAAAGTTTCACATATCTTGAACACCAAGTATATTAACATTAAGCAAATTACCATGCTATTAATGACTCTTAAAATAATCTAAGTGAAGCATGAGAGATCAAGTTTCTTTAAAACAAATCCACCACCGTGCTCTAAAAGATCTAAGTGAAGCACTAGAGCAAAAATTATCACGCTCAAAAAGATATAAGTGAAGCACTATGAGCAAAACTATCAAGCTCAAAAGATATAAGTGAAGCACATAGAGTATTCTATCAAATTTCAATTCATATATGGCTCTCTCAAAAGGTGTGTACAGCAAGGATGATTGTGGTAACTAACAAGCAAAGACTCAAATAATACAAGACGCTCCAAGCAAAACACATATCATGTTGGTGAATAAAATATAGCTCCAAGTAAATTACCGATGGAAGTAGGCGAAAAGAGGGATGCCATCCGGGGCATCCCCAAGCTTTGACTTTTTGGTGTCCTTGTATTATCTTGGGGGTGCCATGGGCATCCCCAAACTTAGGCTCTTGCCACTCCTTGTTCCATAATCCATCAAAAGAATTCACCCAAAACATGAAAACTTCACAACACAAAACTCAATAGAAATCTCGTGAGCTCCGTTAGAGAAAGAAAACAAAAGACTATTTTAAGGTACTGTAATGAACTCATTCTTTATTTATATTGGTGTTAAACCTACTGTATTCCAACTTCTCTATGGACCATAAACTATTTTACTAGCCATAGATTCATCAAAATAAGCAAACAACACACGCAAGACAGAACCTGTCAAAAACAGAACAGTCTGTAGTAATCTATAACTAACGCAAACTTCTGGAACCCAAAAAATTCTATCAAAATTAGACGACCTGGAAAATTTGTTTATTGATCAGCAGGAATTCGAATCAGTATTTTATCACGTTCTGGTGATTTTTAACAATTCGGGCACTGAGCACAAAGATTCTGGAAATTACAGCAAGATCAAATAACTATCATCCAAGAAGATCCAATAGGTTCAACTTGGCACAAACACTAATTAAAAGATAAAACCACATATAAACAGAGGCTAGATGGATTATTTATTCCTAAACAGAACCAAAAACAAAAAAACACAAAATAAAATTGGGTTGCCTCCCAACAAGCGCTATCGTTTAACGCCCCTAGCTAGGCATAAAAACAATGATAGATCTAGGTGGTGCCGTAGTAATAAGATAGATCGGTGAAACTCATTTCATATTCTCTACGTTCAGCAGAAAGTTTTCTTTGAGGCAAGAAAAAGTAATCAAAAGGGCTAAATTTAATAGGACAAAAGTCCCCAAGATCAATTTTAGGAGGTATAGGTTCCTCTTTCGGCCCTTCGTATTGCACAACCAATTCATCATTATAATTCTTTTGACAGAACTTGGTGAGCCTATATTCAAGAGAGCATCCTAGCTCATTATTTCGAATAGCCAAATCATCATTAAGATCAGAGATTCTATCAATTAAAAAAATTGGTAGGCACCTTTTTTCTAAGAATTTCATTGAAAGCAACATAGTCGATGGATTGAAAACGCATTATTTCTTCTTGATCAAAAAGGATAGATTCTATGGGAGGACGGCGGCGTCCACCCTATAATCTTGTGAAGATTTCTTTGGCTTATTTTATTATAAATCTGAATTCATGAGCCAAAAAGATAGTAGCGGCACGCTTAACAGAGGAGTGTTCAATATTAGAAAATTCTAGGAAAATTCTTTGTATAGAAGGGTGCATATGCATAAATTGCCTTTCAAGTTCAATGATAAGCATGACAATAACGTCCGCAAGACTACTAGTTCTATGGAGAATAGAACCACCCATAGAGGGTAAAGCACCAGCACAAGTAAAGAAATCTTGAATAACTCCTTTTCCAATAATATTACCACTACCGATTCGAAATCTTTTTGTGTGATAGGTAGGGGATTCTTCAGCAGGAGATTCAGAATTTTCCATATTATTATCACCCATATTGGCGATAATTTCCCCAATTTTAGACATAGCGACAAGCAAGCAAACTAACACACTAGCAAACAAAAGGCAAATGGAAAAAGAGGAGCAGATTGGGAAAGAGAGGGCGAATAAAACGGCAAGGGTGAAGTGGGGGAGAGGAAAACGAGAGGCAAATGGCAAATAATGTAATGCGAGAGATAGGGATTGTGATGGGTACTTGGTATGTTGACTTTTTATGTAAGCCTCCCGACAACGGTGCGGAAATCCTTCTTGCTACGTCTCGAGCTTGCGTTGGTTTTCCCGAAGAGGAGGGATGATACAGACAAGATGGCGTAAGTATTTCCCTCAGTTTCGGAGAACCAAGGTATCAATCCAGTAGGAGGCTACGCGCAAGTCCCTCGTACCTGCACAAAACGATAGCTACTCTCAACCAACGCGATTAGGGGTTGTCAATCCCTTCACGGTCACTTACGAGAGTGGGATCTGATAGAGATAATATTTTTGGCATTTTTGGTATAAAGATGCAAAGTGAAAAGTAAAAGCAAAGCAAGTAAATAAAGTGATGTAGATTAATATTATGAGAATAGACCCGGGGGCCATATGTTTCACTAGTGGCTTCTCTCAAGAGCATAAGTATTCTACGGTGGGTGAACAAATTACTGTATTGCAATTGACAGAATTGAGCATAGTTATGAGGTTATCCAGGCAATGATCATGTATATAGGCATCACGTCCGTGACAAGTAGACCGAAACGATTCTGCATCTACTACTATTACTCCACTCATCGACCGCTATCCAACATGCATCTAGAGTATTAAGTTAAAAACAGAGTAACGCCTTAAGTAAGATGACATGATGTAGAGGAATAAATTCATGCAATATGATAAATACCCCATCTTGTTATCCTCGATGGCAACAATACAATACGTCCCTTGCAACCCCTATACATCACTAGGTAAGGACACCGCAAGATTGAACCCAAAGCTAAGCACTTCTCCCATTGCAAGAACTACCAATCTAGTTGGCCAAACCAAGCGGATAATTCAAGAGACTTGCAAAGATAACTTAATCATACATAAAAGAATTCAGAGAAGAATCAAATATTTTCCATAGATAAGCTAGATCATAAACCCACAATTCATCGGTCTCAACAAACACACCGCAAAAAAAAACAAGATTACATCGAATAGATCTCCACGAGAGAGGGGAGAACATTGTATTGAGATCCAAAAGAGAGAAGAAGCCATCTAGCTACTAACTATGGACCCGAAGGTCTGAAGTAAACTACTCACACTTCATCGGAGGGGCTATGGTGATGATGTAGAAGCCCTCCATGGTGGATGCCCCTCCGTGAGCTCCTAACAGGCCCCAAGATGGGATCTCGTGGATACAGGAAGTGCAGCGGTGGAATTAGGTTTTGGCTCCGTCCCGATCTGTTGGGGAATGCGTAGGTATATATAGGAGGAAGGAGTACGTTGGAGCGTCAAGGGGCCCACGAGGCGGGGGCGCGCCCAGGGGAGGGCGCGCCTCACCTCGTGACCGCCTGGCACTCCTTGGAGTAGGGTCCAAGTCTCCTGGATCACGTTCGGTGAGAAGATCACGTTCCCGAAGGTTTCATTCCGTTTGGACTCCGTTTGTTATTCCGTTTCTTCGAAACACTGAAATAGAAAAAAAAACAGCAATTTTGGGCTGGGCCTTCGGTTAATAGGTTAGTCCCAAAAATAATATAAAAGTGGAAAATAAAGCCCATTATAGTCCAAAACAATAGATAAAGTAGCATGGAGCAATCAAAAATTATAGATACGTTGGAGACGTATCAGCTGAGGCCGAAGACAACAATGGTGGCGATGAAGCAGGGCCTCCGACGTTGTTTAGCTCGGTGGAGAGGACGAGGAAGACGCGGCGGTGCTTCTGGGCTCAGCGGCAGGGCGAGGGGTGGCCGGTGGCCTCGGGTACAACGATCGGCGTCGGTGAGCTCGCTCGGGAACGAGGTGTCGAGCGAGAGAGAGGAGGGGATGAGGACAAGGGAGTGGGCGAGAGAGTCCGGGGTGATGCGTGGCGTCGTCCAGATGCGTCGGGGCAGCGGCGGGAAGCAGGAGGTGGCAGGGCGTGTGCTCGCGCTCGGCGGCCACGCGCACGCTGTCCTCCTGGAGGGAGGTAGGTGGTGACTGCCAGAGGCCAGTGGTTGGGCCTCTCCTGGGCCACCAGGAAAGCCCAGGTGAGGTTCCTCTCTCTCTCTCTCTCTCTCTCTCTCCTCTGCTTTCTAATTTACTTTCTATTTTTCTATTTCTTTCTTTCTGTTTTGTCTTAGTTAGAGCACTAAAACATTTTAGACAAATCTGAAACTTTTTTTGGGCTCACTCTAAAATATTCTAGAGGCCCTCTGCAAGTTCCAAATTATTTGGAGCTGTTTAAATATATATATAATTTAAATGGCCCCAATTCAAATAGCATATGATTTAATTCAAAGCCCAAATTAGTCCTGCAAAAATGTGCACTATTTGTGGTTAGGGCTTTCACCTTTTCCCCTAAATCATGGACATTTTTTAAGGGCATTTCAGGTTCATTGAAAATTAATTTATTAAACCCTAGTTTGTTAAAGTAGTGCTAGGGTTTGAACATCCCCAATTCAAATTCTTTTGAAAATAAACATGATGCATGGGTGCTCACAGATGCAACTAACTACAAGAAATCTAGGGGTGTGACAGATATTCATATGACAAAAACCTATTTCTACTATCCATACTACACCTATATCACCATCTCTTCACCAAACTAGTGCACCTATACAATTTACCATAGTATTTGGTGCGTTGGGGACACAAGGGATTTCTTGTATTTGATTACAGATTTGTTTGAGAGAGACCATCTTCATCCTACACCTCCCACGGATTGATAAATATTAGGTCATCCACTTGAGGGAAATTTGTTGCTGTCCTACAAAACTCTATTCTTGGAGGCCCAATAGTCTACAAGAAGAAAAGTTGCGTAGTAGAGACCAAGCTCTTTTCTGGCCAGTTGGCGGGGAGGTGAGTGCTTGAAGGTATATGTTTAGATATTGCAATCGAATATTTTAGTTTCTTGTTTTTCACTAGTTTGGTTTATAAAACAAAATTATAAAAAATGTAAGTGAAGTTGCATCAAATTCTCTATCTCTATGAAGTCTTTCTTGAAAATGATGGTTCGGAAAATTGTTCCAAAGTGTTAGAAGAGGAATCCAATAAAATGTTTGGCATAAAATCTTTGAATGATAAGCATGATTGCAATGATATTAGTATGAACTATTTGAATATCCATGATGCCAAAGATATCCAAAGCCATAAGCTTGGGGATGCTATGTTTGATGAAGATGATATTTTTAGTCCTCCTACTTTTGCTGAGAAAATTATGTGCATGCCTCCTATTTATGATTATTACAATGATGAAAGTGGGTTTTGGTAACAATTATCCCATTATTTTGAAGCGTGTTGAACCTTATCATAATAATAAAAGTGGATTTGGAGAGATCGTAACTTTGTTTAGTAATGACTCCACTATCATGGAAGAGGTTTGAATTGATTATGATGAGAAAAAAGTTGCTACTTATGATGATTATTGTGATGATACTTATGTTATAAAAATTCGTGATGATTATTCTTATAAAACTTGGATAAGTATGAATACCCTTTTTATGAACATTACTCTTTTAATGTGGAAACAATTTATAGTATTTGAGTTTCATATGATACTCCCACTATTATTAATGATAAGAGTAATAAAAATCTATGCTTGTGGCTCATGAAAGGAATTCTTTATGTGATAGTTATATTGTTGAATTTGTTCATGATGCTACTGAAAATTATTATGAGAGAGGAATATATGCTTGTAGGCTTCTCCATAATATCAAGTTTCCAATCTATGTGTTGAAAGTTTTGGAGTCATGCTTGTTTTGCCTTCCTATGCTAGTTGGTTCTTGCTCCCATAAGTTGTTTGGTCACAAAAACCCTATGCATAGGAAGAGTGTTAGCCTTAAATTTGCTTGTCATGTGATTCATGATGCTCTCTTGCATGTTGGAATTACTATTCTTATATGAGCATCATTAGAATCATCATGCCTAGCTAAAAAGGCATTAAAGAAAAGCGCTTGTTGGGAGAGAACCCAATATTTAACCCTACTATTTTTGAGTGTTCACATGATTAAGCTACTATGATAATCATGTTCCATAGTTTTTTTTCAATAATGTGCCAAGTAAAGCCTTTGGGATAGTGTGAATGATAGTAGACTTGATTCTGTTCAAAAACAAAAACTTTTGTGTCCAGTGCAGAAATTCCTATATTTTAATGGAACATGATTTTGATATGAAATTTTTACACACGATTTATATACAAATTTCCATGTTTTTCCAATTATCCAGAATTTTTAGAGTTGCAGAAGTATGGTTCTTGTTCAGGTCCTTACGGAATATTCTATTTTTGATAGATTCTGTTTTCAATGCATAGTTTGCTTGTTTTATAGTTTCTATGGCTTATGTTGGTCAATATAAATTCTGAAAATGATAGAGTACAGTAGGCATTATGTGAGAAAAATTATGAATCTTGTCTTGACAGTACCAAAGTAAATGATTTATCCATTATCATACTAACCGATCTTATGAAGTTCTGTTAAGTTTTGTGTGATTGGAGTTTTCAAGTTTTGAATGAGATATCGATATGAGGAGAATGATGAGTGGCAAGACCCTAAGATTGGGGATGCCCAAGGCACCCCAAGGTAATATTCAAGGAAGACTGAAGAACCTAAGCATCGGGATGCCCCAGAAGGCATCCCCTCTTTCTTCTTTGACATTATCGGTAACCTCACTTTGAACTATATTTTTATTCATCACATGATATGTGTTTTGCTTGGAGCGTCATTTATTTTAGTTGGATTTGCTTGATGTTATTTAGAATAATGTTTTGTATCTTTGATTTCAATAAAAAGTGTCAGGTATAGCTTTCACCATGCTTAGTTTGCACGTTTATGAGTTTCTATTTCAAAACAGAAAGTTTCACGTTATTGCTTGAATTCTCTAGAAAAGTCAGAATGTGATAAAATCTTGAAATTTTGACACAATAAGACATGATAAATTTTCTATAGTGTGGTAAATTTTCATATATATTTTTCGATTTAAATATGTAAGGATTTTGTTTCATCCTTTATAGACTGTTTTGTTTAGACAGATTGCTATTATGCTTGCATTGTTTTCTTATTTAATGATCCTATTTGAGGATAGGAGTATTAAAGTGTGCAATGTTTAATTATAATTTTAGTAATTTGTTACAATATAGAATGATAAGATTTTGCATTGATTTATATTAACTTACCTCACGAGTTTCTGTTGAGTTTTGTGTGAATAAAATTCTTAGGATTTAGGGAAACCGTGACATGAGAGGAATTAAGGAGACACAAAATCTCAAGCTTGGGCATGCCCAAGGCTCGCCAAGTTAATATTTCAAGAAGTCTCGGGCATCTAAGCTTGGGGGTGCCCCAGTAGGCATCCCACATTTCTTCATCAACAACCATTGGTTAGTCTCGATTGAGCCCAAGTTTTTACTTATTCACATGATGCGTGCTATCCTTGGTGTGTAATTTTATTTTCATTTTGCTTGATGTTTGAATGAAATACTTGGTTCTGAAATTTTGATTTGGAGAGCCTTCACATAGCTACTTAATTGTTTGACTACTCATTTAATCTCCACTCATATCTTTTGGAGTAGTTTGTCATTTACTCTCGTGCTTCACTTATATTCTAAGATTAAATTGTTGAACGCATGGAATGTCATAAGTCTTAAATTATATATGCTTCATATGCTTGTCCCATGGGGAGTTATGACTTCACATATAAGAAGTATGAGTGGTAAAATTTATTGAAAGTTAGCATACACAACATTGGTCATTTGAACAATTCATGAAAGAATATTGAAGGAAGAGAGATTTCACATATAAATATACTATCTTGGACATCTTCTATGATTGTGAGCCCCGATTAATTATTTTCAAGCTTGATCAAGTAGTTGATGTTCGACAAGGAAGACAACATAATGGGTTATGTTCGTTTATATTCACATAGAAGTTATATTTTCATGAGTCCACTAGCATGTGGTGCTTGCTCAAAATATTTTCATTTTGCTAGCCAAAATTTTGTACTAAGTAGAAATACTACATTCAAAACCCCTTAAACCTAGTTTCTTGCTATGAGAGTCCACTATATCTACCTATAGATTGAATAAGCTCCTTCAAGTAAGTTTTCATCAATGCAGAAAGCAATAATAAATGCTCCTAAATATTTATGATCTTTTATTGCAAGGGAAATAATCTTTGTACGAACTTTTGATGGTAAAGAAATAAAAGCGATGGACTGCATAATAAAGGTTGCTATCACAAGGGATAGTATAAAGTGACGTTCCTTTGCATTAAGGGCTTGCACATCCAAAAATGAAAAGCGCATGACAACCTATGCTACCCTCTGTGAAGAGTCTATAAACAGTTAACAGTATTCATCCTCAATTATTCTCCACTTGGAAAGCATCATGTGGTAGGGAATGATCCAGACACATATATCCAGTCGAATATAGGTAATCATGAGTTATTATTGTTAACATTGTGCCCGAGATAAATAAGTTAGGAGGTGAAACATTAAGCCCCTATCTTCCTATGTGTTTGACTGAAACGGTTTGTTCTAAAAACATGCTTTCAGTGTCAGCAATCATGGAAGACTAAATGATAGTTGAGTACGTGAGATTTGCTAAATCGAAACTCTTACATAGACCATTCTTGAAAATAAGATGAATTGTAATTGTTTGATGACTGAAAACACAGTTTGTTAGTACTTTAACATCTGGATAGTTTGCTACTTGATCATGAGAAGTTTTATGAGAAATAAGCTACTGATTATGATAAATAATTATGCGGGGAAAAGTGATTGGAATTATCATTGATCAAATTATGCACTATGCTAGCATTCACACTTCATAAATTATTTCTTTTATCTTTTACCTACTCGAGGACGAGCAGGAATTAAGCTTTGGGATGCTGATACGTCTCCAACATATCTATAATTTACGAAGTGTTCGTGCCATATTTACAACAATTTCATATGGTTTTGGTGCAATGATTTTTATGGAACTAACCTATTGACTTAGGACCCAGTGCTAGTTGTTGTTTTCTGCATGTTATTGGTTTTTAAGAAAATCCATATGAAAGGAAGTCCAAATGTCACGAAACTTTACGGTGAATTTTTTTGGAACATAAGAGATCCTCGAAACTTCATGGAAGGATCAGATACCCACGAGGGAGCGATGAGATCACACCATGCGCCCTGGGGGGTAGGGCGTGTGGGCTGAGCTCGTGGGCCCCTTGAGACTCCCCCTAACGTGAAACCGACGCAAAAATTCTTTATAAATAGGGAAAACCCCAAAAATAAATCAAGAACTTCCACGCCGCCGCCGCAAGCCTCTGTTTCTGAATAGATCGCATATGGAGGCCTTTTCTGGCACCCTGTCGGAGGGGGAAATCATCACCAGAGGCCATCTTCATCATCCCGGTGGTCTTCATGACGAGGAGGGAGTAGTTCACCCTCGGGGCTGAGAGTATGTACCAATAGCTATGTATTTGATCTCTCTCTCTCTCTCTCTCTCTCTCTCTCTCTCTCTCTCTCTTGATTTGGCACGATCTTGATGTACCATTCGCTTTGTTAGTATAGTCGGATCATATGGTGTTCTTCCCTCTCTATCTTGTTGTGATGAATTGAGTCTTTCCCTTGGAGTTTTCATTATTATCGGATTGAATATTTTGGATTTCAGAAAACTTGATGTATGTCTTGCATGTGGATACCAATGGTGGAAATGGGGTATTCTATAGAGTCACTCTATGTATGTTATGGTAATCAACTTGCCGATTCTCGAGGTGACAATGGGGTAGTCTAGGCACATAAGTTGATGCACATTTTCGTCCTACTTTCTCCGATAGAAACTTTGGGGTATTCTTTGAAGTTCTTTGTGTTGGATTGAATATTATGAATTTGAAATTATTTGATGCGCGTCGAGTAATTAACTCATGGATACTTGCGGTGACACATTTTCGTCCTACTTTCTCCGATAGAAACGTTGGGGTACTCTTTGAAGTTCTTTTTGTTGGATTGAATATTATGAATTTGAAATTATTTGATGCGTGTCGAGTAATTAACTCATGGATACTTGCAGTGACATTGGAGTGTCTAGGTGACATAGAGTTGATTGATGCGTATCATATGGTGTTATTTTAGTATAAACTTTATGGGTGTTTGTGACACTTATAGGGACGACTCAATAGATTGATCGAAAAATATAACTTTGAGGTGGTTTTCTACCTACAACAATTTCATCTTAATTATGTTCTCAGCTATTGATAAGAACTTTGGAGTGATTATTTGTCGCACATTGAGGGATGGTTATATGATTCTATTATGTTAGGACCATTGAGAGATTGCACTAGTGAAAGTATGAACCATGGGACTTGTTTTCAAGCATTGCTATACCATTTGTGCTTATTTTTGTTACTTGGTACCTTGCAATTTTTATTATTCCCGATTACAAACATCTATTTCTACTATCCATACTACACTTGTATCATCATCTCTTCGCCGAACTAGTGCACCTATACAATTTACTATTGTATTGCGTGTGTTGGGGACATAACAGATTTCATGTATTTGATTGGAGGGTTGTTTGAGAGAGACCATATTCATTCTACACCTCCCACGGATTGATAAACCTTAGGTCATCCACTTGAGGGAAATTTGTTGTTGTCCTATAAAACTCTGTGCTTGGAGGTCCAATAGAGTCTACAAGTACAAAATTTGCATAGTAGACATCAACCTCCGCCCGCCGTCCCGAACCACCGTCCCGCACCGATTCATTTACCGTCGCCCAGCCGCACGCCATGCCGCAGAAGAAGCCCTCGAAGAGCAAGATGGTGTTCTTCGGAGTGCGGGCAAAGCCATCCGGCCATTTCGGCATGGAGTTCTTCGACGTTGGACGCCGCTTCTGACTCAGCACCTACCCCACCGTCCATGAGGCTGCGCGTTCCTACGACATGGCGGTGTGGCGTGCCGGAAGGCCCAAGACAGACCTCAACTTCCCGGAGATCGAGACCCAGGCGGATACGGAGATGCTCATGCCGCATGGCATTCGGACGGAGGAGACACAGAAGAAGAAGGCGAAGAAGATTCTGGCCATTGTCGTTGGTCCTAGCGATAGTGACGAGGCGGCGATGGCAGGTTCGCACGGGAGAATTCAGAGTATGTTCAGGTCGAGAAGGAGTACTTCTGAAAGTGCGACGCCGAGAAGAAGGAGAAGAAGACGAGTCCTTGGAGGAGGACTGGGGTGACTCGGAGGAGGATGAGGGGTGCGGCGACCCGAATAATGATGAGTTCTGGGAGCAGTTCAAGAGCTCCGATGATGAGGAGTAGTTTTATCTTCGGTGTAGTTCAAGTAGAAGTAGTACTAGTAGTAGTAGTAACTTGATGAATGTAATAGCTCGAATTATTTGAAGTACCTGTTTAATTTATGTTTTTAATTAGAACTATGTTTAAATATTATGTTTCAAATGAAGTACTAGTTGAAGTATAGTTTTACATCTCCATTTGCATTTTCTATTGAAGTTGCTGTTTTACATCACCAATATACATCTTCTGTTGAAGTTGCCCTTTTAAAGATATAAAAAGAACTTTTTGAATATGTAAATTTTTACATCTCTTGTTTTACATCTTCAAATTTGCGTCTTCTATTGAAGATGCTCTTCAAAATCCGAGAGAAATGGACTGTCAGGCGTCAACTAGCGTCTGGCACGCACAGCATCCTGTCATTGGTCAAGGATTTGTTGCCTGGCGACGATGCTTACGTGGATGCCTAGGCGTTGTTCGAGCCGTTCGCCTTTGTAGGCACTGCAGCCTCCAACGCATTAGCAGTAGCGACCATAGGCATTGCCGTCACTGTCTGCGGCGCCGCTGGGACGACCGACGCTGGCGCCGATGTTGTTTTGACCTGCATTAGACATGGGCGTGCGTCAGAACAACTTGCATTGTGTGTGTGCTCGTCATGGGCAACGCGTGTACATGCTCACCGGATCTTTCATGATGCCAATGTCATACATCGGCGTGAAGTCTGGCTGGAACATCCCGAAATTTCGCTCGGACACCGGCCCGGGCTTGAGGTCCTCGTTGAAGAGCGTGAATATGTACGTCTCGAACTTCCGCTTTGGCATGAGCGGTGTGCCTGACCCGGAACTAACCTCACGAATGATATATTTGTTGTACTCCGCCGCCTCGGCAGGGCTCACGCCAATCTGCCCGTCCATCGCCTTAGTCGGCCACCCGGTCTCCCCCACCAGGATCTCCACGTCCTCAAACCCAAGTTTCTTCATTGCCGAGTACACCGAGTCAAGTTGTGCCTCAAACATGCTCGTGTACATGATGCCCGACCCCGCGTCTAGCACCCCAGGGTTCGGCCGCGCCAGTGCGTACGGTAGCGTGTCACCGTTGTACCCAAAGTACGGGTACATGTTCACGATGAGTGGCGACTTGGTCTGCCGGAGAAATTGGAGCATCGGCGTGAAGACGGCGTCATCCCAGACGTCGCGAAACCGAGCCGCGGACGGCGGCTGGGAATCTACCAGGATGCTGAGTGAGCTTGGCGTGGAAACACGAATTTTGTTGTAGCCAGCCGTGACGAGCGCATCCTTGAGGTTCTGCATGGCGGGGACGAGCTTGCCGATGAGATTGTTGTCGGCCGTGTCCATGATCTCATTGCCCACGGCGATGAGAGATATATCTGTCGAGGGGTAGTATGGCGCGATGTTGGTAGCGACCCATGAGTCGGCGCCGGTCTGGGTGGCGAGGCCAGGGATGTCGCCATTGCCTGCTGTGACCATTACTGAGATGCCCGTGCCGGCGAAGGCCCGAACAATGTCCGGGTTGGTGTCAAACAGCTTTACACGGTCAATGTTTGTGCGGGTCACGAGGAATGCCGCAACCTTGGCCGGTGACGGAAGGTTGTCACCCTTGGTGCCATAGTTGACACCGATCGCCGTGCTCAACGGTGCTATGACGAGGAATATACACATGACCACCTCCGCGCGGAGCATGCACCCATGCCTTCGCGGTGTCGCCATGGTGAGCCGGTGTGCCGCTGGAGGGTGGCCGGCCGGACGCAAGCCAAATAGGTGGTGATGAGAGGTGCCTGGAATGAATTTTGGGCTATTGTTGAGGACCCTCTAATTATAGCTAGCTATACTAGGAGCCGATATCTTCAAACACATGTGTGGTCTTCGGTCGTCCAATCGCTATAGCAAGGACCCTCTAATTATAGCTAGCTATACTAGGAGCCGGCTCTGTTTCTATACTAGTCCCCCCTATAGATGTCGCCCCCAGAAATGGAATCTTATGTGTGCGCATCGCATCCACTCGGGCTAGATCACATGTCAAGAAGGCCCTCTCCTCCCTCCTTGGGTTATTACTAGGACCAGAATACAACACAATATGGCATGAGGTTATGCATGCATGCAGATGTGACAAAAAGCAATGATATTGATGCTTAACTTGCTACTTGAATTTACGATAGGCCTTCAATGGTTGGCTTCGCTTTGCTTTGATGAGATCCTCTCGTTGCTATGTTTCAAAAACTTTTTGAGGTTTAAAGTTGCCGTCTAACTTTTCTATGTTGTCACGCATTGGTATCAATGTTAGTTCGTGAAACTTTGATATCAACATAGTGGCAACTTTCGTATCAATTCGATGCCAAGTACAATAATCCTGGGATGACAACTTTAGAGTCCAGTTTTTTATCAAAACATATCCAAGTGAAATCTTGTTATGAATGTCTCGCCAATACAAAGCTAAAGGTGATGACAGATTATTAATGTGCCTAATAGTTAGTTTGCAGATCATTTTTATTTTGGTTCCTTCTCCTTCCCCACATGCTTGCGTGAATGCAAATGGTCCTACATAATTTGATCTCATGGCCAAGATCTTGCTGTGTTGGGAACATCTCCATATAAAGTTCACTCCTTATTATAATTTGAAACACCAAAATTGCACTACTGGACAGCTCCAGCATGTCGCCAAGAAGAACTACATGAGGAGTTGGACTACCTCAAAACACATCCAAGGCCAACGACGACCTGCAACCATGCACCACCTGGAAAGCATGGGACTTCATCACATGATCAACATCAACCTGCCGCTGGAGAAGACCCTCTGCTCTCGCTTAGGGCCGTGGAGTGCCGACTATACCGACAAGTAAAAAAGGACAGAGAGAGGACGTCATTGTGTGTAAAAGGTAGGTGTAGACACGATTGCTAGCCATCGTAGCCAAGGTGGACTGAAAGGAGATCTAAGTCACAGCTAGAAGGTAGGTGCAAACGAGACTGCTAGCCATGGTTGGCGCCAAAGTGGTGCCGAATGGAGCTCCAAGCCTAACCGCACACGCTACCGCGATTGTGTACCATCAACACGCATTAATGTGAGGGACACGAGACACCGTGTCTGCCCAAGAAGGAGGATGATTTTCAACCTGAATGCTGGCTAACGGAGGGAAGCCACTACATCGCTTCCAAGAGGGACAAGACACCTGCAAGCAACTTCACCATTGATGTTAGGGCACGACGCTTTCACTCGATGCCTCCTATGCACCTTGCGAAAGGGACCCAAGCCACCATGGCCCTTGGTGGGGACATACCACGATGAAGGGGAGACTATAGATCTAGATTAGGGAAAGACCACCATCGATGACAACCTCCTTTCCAGGATCACATGTGTTAAACTCTGATTTAGTTGATGGAACGGCTCAACCTTCTAGGGGTGTCCTTGCACATATATTTATATGGGGAACCAGTACAAGTACATGGTATATACCAGAAGCTACAGACTAATCCAAATACAAAGTCTAACACCCTCCCTCAATCTCAACCCATGTCCTGCAGGTCGAGATTACGCCAGCATACCTCAAACAAAGGTAATGGCAGCGGCTTCATGAAGATGTCCGCAAGTTGATCTTTAGAAGAGATAAACTTGATCTGAAGTAGCTTCTGTGCAACACGTTCCCCGACAAAATGATAGTCAGCTTCGATGTGCTTTGTTCATGCATTAAATACCGGATTAGAAGAAAGTTATGTAGCATCAAGGTTGTTACACCAAATAACCGGTAGCCGTCCCTGAGGTACCCCAAACTCATGGAGCAATGGCTATACCCATATAAGCTCTGCTGTCGGATTGGCTACAACTTTGTACTCAGCCTCAATACTACTGCGAGAAACCATGGCCTATTTTAGAGCACTGCAGGCGATCAAATTAGGACCAAAGAACACATCATACCCCCCACCCCCACCCCCGTAGATCGCCGATCATCAAGATTGGCTGCCCAGTCAGCATTCGAAAAAGCAAAGAGAACACCAGATGGCGAAGGCTGAAGGGGCAAGCCATATGAGACCGTCAGACGAACATAGCAGAGAATGCGTTGACAACAGACCAGTGTGAATCACGAGGTGAGTGAAGATACTGACAAGCGTGATTAACTGCAAGAGAAATGTCTGGTCCGTAATAGTCAAGTATTGTAGGCAACCAATAAGATTACGATATTTAGTAGAATCATCAGGAGATAATAGCTCACCAGTATCAGCAGAAATCCTCTCAGTGGAAGACATGGGTGTAGACATAGGTTTACACTTGAGCATACCAGCACGAGGTAGAAAATCCAATGAATACTTTTTCTGAGTAAGAGACAATCCGATAGTAGTATATGTGACCACTAATCCCAGGAAATAATGAAGCTGGGCGAGGTCCTTGACAGCAAAATCACAACTAAGAGATGAGAGAAGGCGATCTGCAGCAGGAACTGGAGAACTGACAAGGATGATATCGTCAACATAAACCAAAAGTTACACAGTAACCTCGGGGCGATGTAGTAAGAACAGTGATGTAGATGACCAAGGAACGCAGCCAACACCACTTTACCGAGAGCTAAATGTGCAGCCCAACATCGGAGGTCGCCGCCCCAATACCCAGTGCCGAAGACCCCCGCACCACCATAACACATAGGAATCTCTAGATCGACCGTAGTCTATTCGCACAGTCATATCTTGCCACGGACAAACCTTACGATGGTCCCACCCCGCCACAAATGAAATTTAGCTACGACAAGCATCCCTACTGATGGGCTCCCAACCATCGAGCGGGAGGGAGGACGCCATGGCCCTCATGGTTACGACCACCTTCCATACATGACTACCCCTGTCCTACTTCGGATCTGGGAAAGGATAGGCTTCCTGGCCGGTAGGCCTACGGACCACGGCGAGGCGAGGCGATGTTGCACACCCTCCTAGTTGCGAGCCCCCGCCACAGGCTAGTGGCAACCTCACAACATGATGATGCAATGGACCCCTGGCATCCGCACATGGATCTTGGGCGAGGGAGACGAGCCCCGGTCCATCCATGTCACCAACTGACCATAGCTCCGATGAATCCATCTTGTCTAGTGTAGGTGCCGGTAATTATTTTACTTCATGTTGTTACTGGTATTTCCTTGTCTACTCTTTTTCTGAAAAATGATTGATTTTATTGACTTAAAATGAAGCATCAAGAAAATACAAACACAATGAACGCCTAGACATAGACTTTGTTTACCAACCATGCTATGTCGCCTTGGTAAGGCGATAAACTTTGTTTACCAACCACATCTGCATGCATCATTGTTATTTGCCTTTTTTTTTACAATTCATGGCTGCCTGTCTTAATATATATATTCCTTTTGCTATCAAAGTGGCTGATGGAACCTGAAAAGAACATCAACTTGACATGCTGAAATACATACAGGTACGCAAGGCGTCAGCCATGCTACATGTCTGTGATATAAAAGAGGAAAAATACAACAAACTTTGAAATGGTGCAGTGAGTAGTCCATTCAATTTAGTGAAATTAAATATGGCATGATATGGAATTTCAGAGTTTATTGTATTCCCATGTTTTTGGAATCGTGTGAATAGAAGTGGTCTAGTTATGCAAGTCTGTCGCTTTTTTTTCAGTCTGCACAAGGTACAATGCGTGGATGGTGTCTTCTGATTTCTGATCCTGTCTGCAGCTGACTGCGTTTAGATGGACTAGTCATCAACCCGTGCAACTGCACGGGTTAAGGATTGTTACATGACAATACGGTGCTATCTGATACATAGCGCAAAAATTAACCTTCTAACATAAAAAATTGGAAGTTATATATTTCTAGTCATTAATATCATGTAAGTCTTTGTTTCCAAAAAGGAATGACAAATATTTTATATAACTAACTATAAAATATTCCATTTAGAAAATTGGGAATGAGAATAATAAATATCTATGAAGATTTGAAATTGCGAACATTATATTAGTAAGAAATCCAAATATTCATTTATCCATAAGGTTTTACTCTCATGTGGTTCATTTTTAGTTTTACAAGCAAGAGTGGTTTTGTTAACAAAACCAAAATATATGACCCTGGTAATCATGGATAAAGGTAAGAAATATAAATGAAATGAGACTTACTACTAAAGTATACACTGCTATTAGGAAATTAACATAGATAAAGTATCTTTATCCTAAATAGTAAGAAATCATTGTTTCGTGTAGAAACATCTAAATGTATGAGTGACAATGCTTAATACAACTGACGGAATGCAATGTTGATGGGGTTTATCTTGTAACAGGCCGGAGACACGCGGCCTTGTTGCGATCATTGGCGGTTAAACTTTATGAGCCATTGGTATGAGCTTGGAGTTCTCCCAACGGTAGGGGCTTCCCTTTCAGGGCACGTGTATGGGCAAGTCATTGAAAACCATAATATATCTTGATAAAACTTATTGTAAGTGACTATCATGCGGTTAGAAGTTTGTGAAAACACACGTATAGAGATAAAAGACACGGAATACAATCTTTTTGGATTGTTTTTAAAGTTTCAAAATGTATCGTTAAGCACAAATAGTATGTTCAAAGGTATAGGATTAAACATGCAACAGAAAAGAACTCATTATAATCCCGTTGCAACAATAACTTATTGATTACTATTTCGATCAAAAGTAATATGGGAAAACTTGATTATACAACTGAAAAGGATCCACAATTTAGTGTGACATCTGTTATAAATAAAGCAACCCCGAAGCATCCTTCCTACCCTACACTGCCAACTGACAACTTCCACGCCATCAACCCGATGATGGTGGGGCGCGCCATTGAGGCGCAGCTGAGCATCGGGCCGCATCTGCTGAGGGTCACGCGTCACCACCCTGAAGACTTCCTCATCCACTTCGACGACCCGGCTCACCGCGCCGCCGCCCTGCGCTACAACAACATAAATGTCGAGGGCGTCTCCTTCCTCACCAAGCCTTGGCGCCCCGACACGCGGTCTGCCAAACCTGGATGCTGCACGCCCGCATCGTCATCGAGCACCTGCCCCTCGACATGTGGTCGCTGGAGGGGGTAAAGGAGGTCCTCGGCAAATTCTGCATCATCTATCGGCTCGACAGCCACACCTTCGAGCGCCGGGACACGCGCATCTTCGCCTGCTGGGTGTGGATTTGGAACCTCACGGACATCCCCACCCGCCACTGCCTTTCCAGCTTCGAGGAGGGGGCCGGCCGGTTGTTGGAGATGCTGGGCTACTCGCCGCCGCTCAGGGCCAACCGCGCCGTCCCGCCGCCTCCTGAGGGGGAGCACAGCTCCCTGCTCTTCCACATCGACCGCGTCGAGGACTGGATGCCTCGCGAGGCGCGGTCCCCGGCGTCCTACCAGAGCGGCCTGCCCTCCTCGGGTTCCGACGAGGACGATCGCCGCCCCCTGCCGGAGATCATCATGCTCGACTGGAGGTTCAACGTGGAGGACAACCGCGAGCACCACCCCCCACCTGCGCCGGCTCCTGTCCCTGCCCAAACCCAGCATCACCAACAGCGGGGCAGGCAGGCGCCACGCGTGGCGTCTACGGGCTGCCGTGGTATGCCAGCCCCTACCCGCCGTGGTGACCACGACGGGGAGGGTGGATCCGGCCGCCGCTCCTGGAAGGACGCGCTGCTTGGATGTGGGCGCTCAAGCAAGGACCCCCAGTCGGCTCGCTCGCCCAGCGCCCAGCGCCACCGTAGCCGCACTCCGGGGCCTCGTCACAGGCGGCACAACGCCGCTGCTCAAGCCCGATCAGCGCTGCTCGCCCCGCCGTGCCCTCTGCTGCCTCCGGTGCCAGCACTTGCTGCGGTGTCTGAACCCTCTCAAGTGCAGCCATCGCCATCGCCTCCACCTCCTCCGGCAACGACTGACGCGGCGCTCCACAAGCCAGCCCATGAACCTGAAGACCCTGTGGCGTGTTTCTTCGCCAACAGGCGCGATGCCATCACCCCTCCCCGCTGGACATATAGCATAGTTTTCGAGGTGAACGCCACAATTGAAGCCGCCTTGGCATAGCCGCTCTCCTTCTCCCCGCTTCCAGGGGAGCAGCTCTCCAAGACGGCGACAGCTGATCGTCGGACCCCTTCCACCCTCAGCCGCTCCCGCACCCCAATCCGCAGCCGCCCAAGCCCCGCACTGAAGACGTCCAAGCAAGCTGCCCCGACGACTGTGGTGCCGGTGCACCTTCCCCTGGTAACCGCGCAGATGGACAGCCTTGAGATTGGGCAGTGCAGCTCGGTCGTGGAAGATAGAAGCAAGCAGATCGTCGCCCGTGCCCTCTTCTCCGACGTCCAGAAGCCCATCATCGCCACTCCACAGGTGCCACCACCGGATGTTCCGAAGGCAAAGAAGCCGGTGGCTCCCTCCAGGCGGAGTGCCCGCCAAGCTGAAGCGAAGATCGATGTCCCGGTGGCGAACCGCGCTTCCCTGAGAATCGTCCAAGGCCTTGGCATCCTCGCCCCGGGCGACAAGATGACATCTTCTGCAGCCAAGAAGCTGGTGCAACGTTTTGAGGAGCCACTCTCCCAGGAGGACATCCATGGTCTAGAGCTCCTCACTCGCCTTGACGACACAGCTCTTCGCGTAGCTGCAGGTCTTGGTGGCCCGGCCACAGCTGCCGAATGAGTGATCCATGTTAGCAAAACTACATGTAATCCAGCAGAGGACGGTGGTGTGCCGGTTAGAGTTAGGAATGCTTTTCCCTTTCAAGTTGGTAGGATTAGCGGTAGTGGCAGCATTCAGGTAACACGGAGTAGGGGCTATTGGTGGTGCTCGCGTTCGCTGCTGCATGCTAGTTAGGTTGGAGTGCCTGTGCTATCAGTTTCAGTGTTGCGGTAGGAGCTGTAGATCGACAGCGGCAGTAGAGTGCTACTGGTGGTGGCCGCTGTCGATGTGGCTTGCTAGTTTGGATTGTGTACCCTGTGTTTGTGCAACTTTAGTGATGTCTCTCTGCTGGCAATTTTGTTTTCCCAGTGAGTAGCCTGAATTGCACTATAATATCGTGGAATGTTAGAGGACTGAACTTTCCTGCTAAACGCCACGCTGTTCAGGAAAGCATAGCTTCTTGGAAACCGGCGATCGTCTGTCTTCAGGAGACGAAGATCAGCGACTGGACTGATGCCCTTGCTAGGGAGATTGGAGGGGCGATGCTGGATCAAGCTTTCCACCTGCCTGCTCTTGGATCTAGGGGTGGAATCAGCATTTTCTGGAATAGCTCTCTAGTTAGCCTTAGTAGCCACATCACCTCCCAGTTTTCCCTGACAGCAACTGTCAATCTGCTGACGAAGGATAAGAACTTCTGTCTCACGGTAGTATACGGCCCAACTGATGACAGTCAGAAGGAGGCTTTTCTCGATGAGCTTCGCTCTACCGCGCCTGTCTTTAGTCGGTCCTGGATCGCTCTAGGAGATTTTAACCTCATATACGAAGCTAGGGATAAAAACAACCTAAACCTGAACCGACGCCTCATGGGAAAGTTCAGAGCGGCTCTCAATAGAGCTGAGCTGTTTGAGATTAGAAGGAAGAATAGAAAGTTCACCTGGAGTAATGAGCAGCAAAACCCAATGCTTGTTGCACTAGATTGAGTGTTTTGCAACGCGCAGTGGGGCACCCTCTTCCCCCAGCACCTGCTGCATGCCGCCTCAACCTCTGTATCTGATCATTGCCCCCTGATCCTGGCAAATGCAAGCGTGCCCTCAGGCAGAGCGAGGTTTCGCTTCGAAGCTTTATGGCCAAAATTCCCAGGTTTCCAGGAGACTGTCACTAATGCTTGGATGAGGCCAGTTCAATCTAGCTGCATGATCCTCTCCTTGCACGTAAAGCTGCAACGTACGGCCAGTGCCCTGAAGAGTTGGAGCAAAGGGTTGTTCAGTGAAGCAAAGCTGCAGTTCCTTATGGCACAAGAGATCATCCTGCGCCTCGACACAGCCCAGGAAAGCAGGGCTCTGTCTGATTCTGAAGGGGAGCTATGCAAAAAACTCAAGCTGCGGCTGCTAGGCTTAGCTGCGATTGAGCGGGCTAGAAAGAAGCAGAGTTCCCGCATAAATTGGCTCAGGGTGGGAGACGCCAGCACAACTTTCTTCCATGGCAAGATCAATGCAAGACGTCGAAAAATTTTCATCTTATCGCTAAAGAAAGGAAACAGCAGCGTGACAAACCACAAGGAAAAAGAGGAGGTGATTTACGATCACTTTCATGGCATCTTAGGCCGGAAGCTCATGCGCAATTGCACCATAAACTGGGAAGCGATCAACCTGCCGCAGATAGATGAAGAAGGAATGGACCTGCCGTTCTCTGAGGAGGAGGTTTGGCAGGCAATCAAACAAACACCGACGGATCGCGCTCCGGGGCCTGATGGTTTCTCGGGAATTTTCTACCGAAGCTGCTGGACTATCATCAAGCAGGATCTCCTCAATGCCCTAAATCAGTTCTACCACATGAATTGCTCAAACTTGGGATCCTGAACTCTGCAAATGTTGTGCTCTTGCCCAAATCTGATGAGGCCTCCGAAATTGGGCAGTTTAGACCAATCAGCTTGGTGCATTCCTTTGCAAAACTCATTGCCAAGATCCTGTCCATCAGGCTTCCTCCAAAGATGGCCAACATCATATCTCCTGCGCAGAGTGCTTTCCTTAAGAATAGATGCATACATGACAGTTACCTCTTTATCAGGAATGCTGCCCGTAGCTTCCATAGGAAGAAAAAGCAGATGTTGTTGTTCAAGCTGGACATTGCTAAGGCTTTCAATTCGGTATTATGGGAGTACATGCTGGAACTGTTGCAAAATCTAGGTTTCTCGCTCAGGTGACGCAACTGGATCTCCCTCCTCCTGGCTTCGTCGTCCTCTACAGTCCTGCTCAATGGACTTCCATGCAATAGGATACATCATATGCGAGGCCTGCGGCAGGGGGACCCCCTGTCCCCGTTCTTGTTCATTTTGGCAATCGACACTCTGCACCGTATCCTGCAAACGGCTCAAAACTCTGGTCTACTCACGCCTCTGCCGGGCAGAGATGCCAAGATGAGGCTCAGCCTGTATGCGGACGATGCCATCCTCTTCTCCAATCCCAACGGAGAGGATGTCTCCTGCCTGCTGGAGATCATGAAGCTCTTTGGTGAGGCCACAGGGCTTCGGATGAACCCCCTAAAGTCCACTGTGGCTGCCATACAATGCCAGGATATCGATCTCGACCATGTTCTAGGGGCTTTTGCTGGGGCGCGAGTTGCTTTCCCGATCACTTACCTTGGCCTGCAAATCACCTTGGGTAGACTAAGAAAGGTGCACCTGCAATTCGTCCTGGACAGAATTAGGGCAAAGCTGGCCAATTGGAAGGGTAGGCTGATGAATGTCGCTGGCCGTCGCGCTCTAGTGCGCTCTGTGCTCACAGCTATACCGATCTTCGTGCTAACCGCCATCAGCACGAGCGCCGGTTTCCTCAAAGACATAGACATGATCAGCAGAAAGTTTCTCTGGGCACAAGAAGAAAATCTCTCTGGAGGCAAGAGCAAGGTAAACTGGCACCAAGTCTGCTCCTCGATGGAGCTGGGTGGGCTCGGGATCCATGACCTCCAAAAATTCGCCACAACGCTCCGACACCGATGGTTGTGGCTGTCCTGGACAGAGCCACATAGGGCTTGGGTAGGCTCGGATCTTCCATGTGATGAGCACGACCGAGCCCTTTTCGCTGCGACGACGACGATCACGATTGGTGATGGTGCAACTACTTTGTTCTGGAAATCTACATGGTTGCGGCCACTGCCGTTGCATGAGCTTGCTCCGGCGCTATATAAACGATCAAGAACAAAAGGCCGAACCGTCAAACACGCACTGCATGGTCACCGATGGATCCAAGACATTAGAAGACCACCGTTCTCTGATGCTTTCCTCCACCAGTTTCGCCAAATATGGAGACTAGTTAGAAATGCCGAGGCAAACCTCACTGTTGGTGCTGCGGACTCAATAATTTGGAAAACAACATCTTCAGGAACATTCTCAGTTGCAGCTGCTTACAAATTTCAGTTTGCTGGCAGAGTGCTGTCTCCATTCAAAGGCATGTTCTGGCGGGCTTGGGCTCCACCTCGCTGTAAGTTTTTCATCTGGCTGCTCATGCTAGATAGGCTCTAGTGTGTTGATCGGCTTCAGTGATGGGGGTGGCCAAACAACTATTTATGCCCACTTTGCGTGCGGAACTTGGAGACCTCAATGCACATCCTCTGGGGGTGCCCGCATGCGCGGAGGATCTGGCAAGAGACTGCGACCTGGAAGGGATGCGGTTCACTCAATCCCCTTGCTTGGCAAAACCCTAAAAGCTCAAATGAAATGTGGATTTCAATTGTCTCCAGGACGGTGGCCGAACACAAGAAAGGAATCAAATCAATGCTGATCCTGGTGTCCTGGAGAATATGGCTGGAAAGAAACAACAGAATTTTTGGAAACAAATTTTTGGCGGTACAAACCACTCTAAAGGAGATTCGAGGAGACTTGGAGCTGTGGAGATTGGGGGGTGCGACCTCCCTGCTGTCGCCCTTCGGGGACCCAGGCTGAGAGATTTAGCTTGTCGGGTGTTTTTTTCCTTTTTCCAAATTTCTCTTAGTTTCCTCTTCTTTTTACACTCCTTATGGCCACCCTTGGTCAATGTACATATTGCTCCCTTCCTATCATAATGAAAAGCCCAGCATTGCTGGTCTCCCTTCAAAAAAAATTTTGCAGGTCATGAACAATGAAATGATGATTTATTTAAGTTACAATTTCTGAGGAAAAAAAGTTACAAAGCGCAACCCAGGACGTGAGTGAGTATATAAATATGTCCAAAGATCTGGAACATTTCTTTCGTAAGCTTTTCAAAACCGTCGAGAAGGCTAGATGCCTGTAATGAAAGATAATAGGAAGAATCAATTCTGTTTTTTCCTCAAATTCGAAATCCAAGAAAGTCACTAAAAAATATGCAGAAAAACAATGTCCATGCAATTCAGGTTCTTATATTAGTCCAAAGTAGATTTTGCTGATGGAATGATCACATGCATCGGACACGGAAGAGAAGATCACATTGTTACCTGAAATCAGTGAAACTTCAGTCGTTGTTGCTGCCTGATGTGAAGAGGCCAAGGGAAGATAGAGGCAGGTTCTCATCTTGCACTTGCTACGGAGGCAGATTTGCCAAACGGACGTCAAATTTATTGGATTAAGCACGGGTTCCAGTGAGAACAGGAGTAGATCACCGAAATCTACTAAGCTAGGTGCTAATTGCTCAGAATAGATATGTGTAATTGTGTATAAACCACCCCTGTAATCAACACCATGAGAATAATACAAGTTTTAGAGTGGTTGGGCTTTTTTAGAACCGTTCGTTCATGTCGATCTAACGGCAGACAAATACGAAGTACTGGGTAGTACTCCGATGAAAGTACGCGAAAGTACTAAAACGAGTGGGGCCGATACCCGTGACAAGGTGGGGACGCGTTTTAATATAGGGGCAGTTTAGTCCTAGGAAAATGTGCACGCGCCGCCCCTCTCGTCGAATGCAAAACCGCCACCATGGTGCTACAACTTCCACAATTACTCATCGGCGGCCATCTCCTCCCTCTCCTCCAAGTTCACCGCAGTCATCTCCTCCTTCTCGCCGCTGCAACTTCGCTCCACTCAGGCAACCCCCCAACCACCCCACCCCCTCTTCCATCGAAGCAAGAATCGGCAGATCGAGCTGATGGCGGCGAGAACATCGATTTCGTGCAGATCGCCGCGCTGACCAGGTCAAGTTGGCCAGGTTGAGGGAGATCCGTTCTTGGTTTGACAACACAAGGCAGATGAGCTGGACGACAATGGCCACTTTCAAGAATTTGACGAAGGAGAGGGCAACGCTTTGCCCCTCGCCCGCACAACCGATTCACAAGATCGAGATCCTCCTCTAGGTGATGGAGCAGGCCAATTTGTCCAGCAAGTGGACCAGGCGGAGGTGGTGGGCGTTCAGATCCAGGGTAGAGAATCCACTGGATCAGGAACCCACCGTGCACGAGGTGCCGTTGCAGATTGTGCAGCCTCCAACCGAGTCACCGGAGACTCAAGAGCAAGATGAGGAGGACAGTGGTCGCGACCTCGCTTCCCCGCCGTTCTCCACGCTTCCCTCGCCGCTCTCCTCGTCTGAACGGCGGCGGTAGCTATGTTTAGAGTAAGCTTTCCCACTCCTCATCTTCCTACTGCTCGTGCTTACATCATGGTGATACTGATCGTAATAACTCAGAGAGGGAATGCTATATGGCATTTTAATCTCAATGAATTGCATGAATATTTGAGTACATGGATTTGGAGGATGGATTATGATGTATGTGAACCCTAGGAATCATATGAACCCTAGGACTAATTAGTAATGTTTTAGTGGTGAACCTTTGAAATATTTCTGCACACACCGGTAGGCACTGAAATATTTCGGTACTGCCCTAGGCAAAATTTGTAATGTTGTAGTGGTGGACACTGAAATATTTTGGTACACACCGGTAGGCACTGAAATATTTCGGTACAGCCCTAGGCAAAATTTGTAATGTTGTACTGGTGGACACTGAAATATTTTGGTACACACCGGTAGGCACTGAAATATTTCGGTACAATGTTGTAGTGGTAGACACTGAAATATTTCGGTACACACCGGTAGGCAATGTAATATTTCGTTACTACAATTTCAGTACACATCGATGCACACTGAATTATTTCAGTTCAGTTTCAAAGACACACCGGTACACACTGAAATATTTCAGTACTGCAAATTCTATACATAGTTGGCATTTTGTCATTTATTTGTGAATTAATCCATGCATCATATGTCCTAACTTTGTACATGAGTTTGGGTCAATTTCATTTCTATTTATTATTAAAATTATTGTCATGCCTTGAAACACAAGACAAGTCACTGACCCAAGCTTGCAAAGATGCCATATCAATGTTGCTGATATGAATATGCATGTTTTCACCAAGTCTTGTGTCTGAATTAAAACTGAGCATTTTTTCTTGATGGTATCCATGGATCTAGAATTCCTATGAATTTTCTCATGTTGGATGTTTTGTTCTCCATCAGTTGTACTAGCATTCCGTGCGATTAGATGCCATGACAAGACCCCTGGCAAATTTATTTTCTTGCCTCCAACATCCCATGTGTGTTTTGCAGAAAAACACGGAGTTCACCAGGCTGGCTGAAGTTGTGAGGCTGGGAGGCTGATGGTGCTGCTACTGGCTGATCCTTCTTCTTTCAGCTTTTGTTCGTCCTTTCTCAAGCCGTTGGACCAGGGCTACTTCCCTATGTGATGTTAATGTATTAAGTAGTTCCTTCGAATTTGTAGTATTAGTTAGTTTGAATGTGGAAGTACCTTAATTTTTAGGAACGAAATGTTGCTTTGTATGACCAAGGGTTTGATACCTTAATCTTTGGATAATTAATTATGTGAACTGTTGGATGTGGCGCACAACGAAACGCCTCTACCATTGATACTAGTTCAACATGTCGGTCCAATTAGAGACCAGCCACTACCATATAGAACAGTTAGCATTTCATACTACAACCTGGCACGTACAAAACATCACATGTTGGAAGCACATCCCTAAGCACCTTGCATTGTACAAGGTCTTAGAGACCAGCCTCTACCATATATACTTGATTACCATGTCACAGTACAGGCTATAAAACATGACACAGTGGAATAATCATAGCTAGTAGAGCATTAGTTACCAGTTAATAATAGGTGCAATCCATCACAAGCAATAGTACCTAGATATGAGTAGATATAGGTACGGTAATACACGACAAGTACTCGCAAACAAGAGCTAACATAACAAGTTCATTTCACATTGATACATGGCCCACCCTAGTTCTAAATGAGGTGGATGGTGATCATCATCCTCAAGTCATGGCGACGGGTGTTCGCAATTGATGAGTAGGATGGCCTGTCCTACGAAGATTCTTGGCACGAAGGAACTTCTTCCACCTGCCCTGCTCAAGACAAAGGCGACCGTCCGTGTCCTTTGCATAGGCACAAACCGGTGATGGAGCCCGTTACGGTAAGGCGTAGTCCATCAGCCATGCCTTCTTCGTTCGGGTCGATGCCACAGCTATCAAGTAACCTCTTAGGTAATTTCTGAAAACAGTTGACATGATATATGATCATGTCACATGTAATTATCAACAAAGCATACACTTCAAGACACATATATCATTGGATTCAACACTGAGCATATATATCATCACATCACTACACTATACACCAAGCATCAAATTACTACAGTAATTAGGCATATCATTAGATTACTGCGTACACTAAGCATATCATCGCATATTACTACACTACATGCATGTCATAAACTTCTTCACTAAATGAATTCTAAACTAGGCCTCTCATCACAGTACTACAACATGCATATCATATGAACTACTACACTAACTAAGCATGCATATCATGTAATTACCACACTAAGTAACAAACCATGATATGTCGTTTAACATTCGTCCTTGTTAGGCGGGTCACGAATGGCTTCCCTAGGTAGTCTTCACGTAGCGGAAGCATGTCCCAGAGGTTGCCGATTTCCTCGTCGCCCAGTCTGAATCCTTGGGCATACAGGTATTCAACAAGTGGGTTGTCATCATCATCTGAATCGTCATCATCTGAATCAGCACCATCTTCCTGCTCATGAACTTCATCCTCACTATCCGGAATCAAATTTAGATAGATAACAGAAATCCTGGGCTATCTCTTCTGAAGGAGAAGCTGATCAACTCACCCCCACTAAGACGCATGCGGGTGATGAAATGATCCCAATCATCTCCTCCTATCTGGGTTATCTTTCGCCCCTTCTCGACCTGCATAGTGTATGGGCCCCCAAGTGTTGAGGATATAGCTACTAAGTATAAATCGGCCAGGAGGGCCCGGTTCACCTTAGACTGTGCTGAAGCCCATGAAGGTCTTGAAGATGGCGTTCAACTAGTAAAGCTTGGAAGCCCACGGCCCAAAGGCGGATTAGGGCCCGTAGTGGTAAACCGCCATGATTATGTAAACTTGTAATATAAGTTAGAAAGGAGAGAGACCGAGCGGACACTTTGTATAGGTCGGCTCGGGACTCAGAGACCGTCGGCGCCAACTGTGTATATAAAGGACGACCAGCGGCGGTTCAAGACAGACAACAACAACTCGAGGCCTAGGCGAAGCTTATTTGCTTCCTAGTCATCGAAACCACATCAATCCCATCACAACTAGACGTAGGCTTTTACCTTCATCGAAGGGGCCGAACTAGTATAAACTCTTGTGTCTTTGCGTCCTCTTTAACCCCTTCAAGTTAACCCGTAGCGATGGCTCCACAACTAAGTCCTTTCACGAGGACATCTGCCGTGACAAAACCACGACAGTTGGCGCCCACCGTGGGGCTATCGCACGATGGTTTGATGATCTTGGAGGGCAAGTTCGAAGGATTCGAAGACTTTGTTGTGGGCCGGATGACCAAGAGTCGTCGCGCAAGCTCTACATCGACGACGCAGGATGGGGCCCCGAGGCCGCTCAATCGAGTACGGATACCGGGTCCCCTTTGGTGGCATACACGTTTTCATCGGCAAGATTGGTGAGCCAGGCCTGAGCCGGACATCCGCACCGACCTCGCCGAGACGGCTCAACAGACGAGATCTGCCCAGTTAAACCCGGCCGTGAAGCGCCTTCGTGGGAGTCATCCACGGAGGAAACCATGAGGACGAATCGGGATATGGTAGTGAGACCGTCGTCTATTCGAAAGGATTTAGTCCTCGACCGGAGAAACCGAATCGTTGTACCAGTTGCAAGACGACCAGATGAGGGGCTGTTCCGATGGTGATAGTATTCCGGACCCCTCTGATCAGCCCAAACGGGTTGGAATATTTATGGCCGGTACACAAGCGGCGCTTCACTCTTCGACTGCGGTGGCAATGCTCTCCGGACCATCAGCGGCGGCAACAACCGGGGCAGGAGGTCCTGTGCACCCGCCGGCTCAAGTTTTATCTGACCTGTTCGACGCACTAGTTGTGCTTATGGCAGAGGCCAATCCGGCGGATCAAGATGCCCACAACGCAGAAGTTGCAAAGGTGAGAGAGCAGACCGCGCAGGCCAAAGCAGACCTGGCAGCTGAGAACGACAGGATGGTCGCAGAGCGGGCCGCTTTGGATGCCCAGGCCTATAAGCTTATGTTGGACCAGAACGCGTCGCATGAGGTCTTAAAGCGGAAACACAGGTCCCGTTTTCCTTCAGTTTTCGACACTAGAAACCTCTTTCACACCCCAGGGGCGGGAACCAGTAATCCGCCAGAGGTAAACCGGGCTGAGGCGCCAGGCCAGCGCGCCCGATCCAACCCGCCTCATGGAGCCCCTCGGCGAGAACAATATGATGCCTCCGCCGGTCAAGACACCTCCAGGTCATTATTCTAATCCTATGGACAATCTTGTCGCTGCCGCTTCACGATTGGAGGCCATCCCGATCGAAGGAGATTCTCCGCAGGCAGTAGAGACACGCCGGGTTAAGGAGCTTCTTCGAACCGCTTTGATCCAACAGGAAGCATACTCGTACAGCCGTGACCGGATTCATTCCACCCCACGTCCGAGCAGGAGCTACAGCAGGCGTATGGATGAACCGGCTGTATCGAGCAACGCACGACACCGTGAAGCGGCCCATGGCCATAACCCGGCAGGCGGTATTCGTGATGCCCAGGAAGTGGTGGACCGAGCCCGGGCACGAAGGGAGGCCAAGTTAGTAGCACAGAACGAGGCGCGTCCGCTTACACCGGTTCACCCCACCACCTCGGGCCGAGCTGGGGTCGCTTCTAGCTTGGGGGTGCCTGTTTGATCCCGCTTTACGCATAGCGTCGCTTGCCCAAAGACTTCAAGGGTCCGCGCAAGGTGCCAAATTACACTGCTGATTTACCTCCAGAAGCATGGATAGAGAGCTATGAGATGGCCATGGAGATGCTAGATGTGGATGAGGCCGCGTGTGCAAAGTATTTTACCATGATGCTTGAAGGGACGGCCCGTACTTGGTTAAAGAGCTTGCCGCCCAATTCTATCAGTTCATGGGCCCAGTTGCGAACCCGGTTTATCCAGAATTTCAAAGATACCTGTAAGCAGCCCATGTCCGTAGTGGACTTGGCGGCTTGTGTCCAGGGGGAAGGGGAGTCAACAACCCATTGGGTACGCGTCGTTTCGGAAATCTTGCACTCATCAGACCGGATCAACGCTGACTCCGCGATCTTAACCCTGGAGGGAAACTGCTGGTTTCAACCTCTGAAGTTAAAGTTGGGGCGCATGAAGCGATTTTGTAATGACATGGGAACTCTCATGGGCGCTTTAGTGAAGTATGCTGATTCTGATAGTACCAAGGATCCCGAGTCTGACTATGACAAGACAGGGAAGGGAAGGAAGAACAGCAACTCCAAGGGCCAACAACATCACTCAGCAGGTAATGGCAAGCGTAAAGCGGATGGCAACATAGACTTTATAGCTAATACCAACGCGCATGACAAGGGCCAGCGGCGCAAGGGTAAACAACCGAATCAAAGTGGAGCGCCTAATCCCAATCCGGACCGCTTGAACTATCTATTGAATCAACCCTGTCCGAAGCATGGGACGAAGGAGACGCCAGCAAACCACCTCTAGAAGGATTGCTACATTATGCAGGAGTTCAAGAGTTCTAATGCTTTCCAGTATGATCACGGCTCTGGCGGCGGTTCAGGATCCGGGCCGGGTTACGGTGGAGTAAATTCCGGTTCAGGATTTAATGGTAATCCGTGCAGACATAACAATCAGAACAATCAGAATAACCAAGGTGGTTACAACCAGCAGCAGCAACAGTCGGGTTATCAGAGCAACCCAAAGCAGTTGAATAGTGGGCAGTACCATGTCTTCACCACTAGCTTAGACAAGCGAGACCGGAAGGTTCAGAAGCGGGCAGTTAGCGCTGTTGAACCGGCCGTGCCCCATTACCTACGCTGGTCGAAGCAGCCCATTATATGGAGTAGAGAGGATCATCCTCCCCGGGTCGACAATCCGGGTCAGCTAGCCCTGGTGGTGGCGCCTCAGGTGGGAGATTATAAGTTCACCAAGGTACTCATGGATGGAGGGAGCAGCATTAACATCCTGTACTATGAGACCTTCCGTCATATGGGACTAACGGATAAACATCTCAAACCGTCCAATACAGTGTTCCATGGTGTGGTGCCTGGCAAATCAGCGTACCCTGTCGGCAAGATAGCTACGAAGTGGCTTTGGGGACGATCACGATTCGATCGAGACACTAACATTTGAGGTGGTGAAAATCCGAGCCCATATCACGCCCTATTTGGGCGGCGGCTTATGCCAAGTTCATGGCACGGCCTTGTTATATCTATTTGCAGCTCAAGATGCCGGGTCACAAGGGGACAATAACGGTTCATGGGAGCCGCAAGATCGCTTTGGAATGTGAGGAAGGTGATGCGGCCTATGCAGAGTCGGTTTGCGCTACGGAGGAGTTGAAATATTACAAGGACAACGTTGATCCGGCGGACATGACCCCTTTGAAGAAGCCGACTACGTAACATGATCCGGACCTGAAATTCAAATCGGCACCGAGACTAAGCTTGTTGACTTCGGTGCTGGCGATTCATCCAAGCAGTTCGGCATCGGTGCCAACTTGGATCCGAAATAGGAAAGCGCCATCGAAGTTCATCCGTGAGAATCGGGACATTTTTGCATGGAAGCCTTCTGACATGCCAGGTGTACCGAGGCAACTCGCTGAGCACACTCTTAATGTTGATCCCAAGTACAAACCGGTGAAGCAGTTTCTCCGCCGGTTTAATGAAGAAAGGCGCAAGGCCATTGGAGAGGAGGTGGCCAGGCTCTTAGCAGCTGGTTTTATCGTTGAAGTCTTCCATCCAGAGTGGCTTGCTAATCCGGTGCTGGTTCTTAAGAAAAACGGCACTTGGCACATGTGTGTGGATTACACAGATCTTAACAAGGCTTGTCCAGCAGATCCTTTTGCCCTCCCCCGCATTGACCAGATTATTGATGCCACTGCGAGTTGTGAGCGTTTGAGCTTTTTGGATGCATATTCTGGGTATCATCAGATCAAGATGGCAGTTAAGGACCAGGAGAAAACGGCGTTTATTACTCCCTTTGGAGCCTTCTGCTATGTATCTATGCCTTTTGGGCTCAAGAGCGCCCAAGCAACTTATCAACGATGTGTACAGAATTGCCTGCATAAACAGATCGGCCGTAATGTGCACGCCTATGTTGATGATATTGTGGTCAAGTCAAGGGAGAAGGAGACACTGATTGACGGTTTGAAGGAAACCTTTGACAACCTGCGGGTTTACAAGATGATGCTCAACCCGGCCAAATGTGTTTTTGGTGTTCCAGCAGGCAAGTTATTGGGTTTTCTCGTGTCCAACAGGGGAATTGAAGCTAATCCGGAGAAGATTACGGCTATTACCTCCCTGGCTAAACCGAAGTGTATTAACGATGTCCGGCGTTTGGCGGTGCCGGATTGCCGCGTTGAGCCGGTTTATCAGCCGCCTCGGAGAGAAGGCCATCCCTTTGTACCAGATGCTGAAAAAGACAGATCAGTTTGTCTGGAGTCCAGCCGCCGATGAAGCGTTGGAGGACTTAAAGTGGCAGTTAGCCAATCCGCCCGTTCTTGCAGCCCCAATCGACAAAGAACCGTTATTACTATACGTAGCGGCTAATGCTCGCGCAGTCAGCATGGCTATTGTGGTAGAGCGCAAAGAGGCAGGCAAGGAGTATCCGGTTCAGCGGCCGGTTTACTATATTAGAGAGGTGCTTATTGAATCCAAGCAACGGTACACGCATTGGCAAAAGCTAGTATACGGAGTTTTTATGGCGAGCCGGAAGCTTAAGCAATACTTCCAGGGCCATCCGATCACAGTGGTCAGCTCTACTCCTTTGGGCGATATAATTCGGAACAGGGAAGCGACTGGCCGGATTGGGCTATAGAGCTTGGGCCGCACGGGTTAAAGTATGTGCCTCGAACGGCGATCAAATCTCAAGCGCTTGTGGATTTCATCAATGATTGGACGGAGTTACAGGCACCTGAAGAGAAGCCGGATCACACCTATTGGACGATTCATTTTGATGGATCCAGGCAATTGGAGGGCTCGGGGGCTGGAGTCGTATTAACTTCCCCACGAGGTGACAAATCCTGCTACGTTCTCCGCTTGATGTTCCTTTGTACTAACAATACAGCTGAGTATGAAGCTTTACTCCATGGTCTTCGGATGGCGAAGGAGATGAATCTCAGCCGGGTTAAGTGCTTCGTGACTCGGACCTGGTGGCTCAACAGTGTCCGGCACTTGGGATTCCAAGGATCCCTCATGGCAGCCTATCGACGTGAGGTGGACATTGTTGCAGGTCACTTTAAGGGTTATCGTGGATCATGTGGATGACGGAAGAATGAAGCGGCGGACGCTTTAAGCCGGCTGGGCTCTCAGCATAAACCGGTCCCGCCTAATGTCTTTTTAGATGTTTTGCATAACCCGTCCGTCAATCTCCCTGGTGAAGCGGATTTGGTTATTCCTGATCCGGAGGCACAGTTGGTGGCGGCCCTGCATGTTATACCGGATTGGACAGTTCCTTATCTTGCGTACAAGAACCGGGGCGAGTTGCCAGAGGATTAGACTCTGGCCAGGCAGATAGTCCGGCGATCCAAGTCCATGACCATTGTCAATGTCGAATTGCATCATTGCAGTGTGTCAGGCGCGTTCCTACGCTGTGTGTCCCCTGAGGAAGGTTGCGAAATTTTACGCGAAATCAACGAAGGGGATTGTGGTCACCACGCCGGTTCAAAGTCTCTGGTGGCTAAGGCGTTTAAATCCACGGGTTCTACTTGGTTGACGGCTCATCGCGATCGCGGAGGACCTAGTTAGACGATGTGATGGCTGTCGAAATTTTCACGGGCGTGCTCATGTGCCGCTCAAGAATTGAGGATGATTCCAATTACTTGGCCGCTTATGCGACTTGGGGCTGGATATGGTCGGACCTTTCAAAAGGTCCAAGGACAAAAGACCCACCTCTTGGTGGCGGTTGACAAGTTTACCAAGTGGGTTGAAGCGGAGCCCGTTAGCAAGTGTGATGCAGCTACATCGGTTAAGTTCATTAAAAGGTGATTTTCCGGTTTGGCTTTCCACAGTATCATTAACGACAATGGTACCAACTTGTCCAAGGGCGCTTATGAAGGAGTTCTGTGAGCGTGAGCACAGCCCGGCTTGACGTATCGCCGCTGGCTCACCCCAGTCCAATGGACAATGTAACGGGCTAATCAAGAGATCTTGCGAGGCATCAAACCCCGGCTTATGGTTCCTTTGCAGAGAACACCGGGTTGTTGGGTAGAAGAGCTACCGTCTGTGTTATGGAGTATTAATACTACGCCAAACGGATCCACAGGATACACACCGTTCTTCATGGTCTACGGAGCGGAGGCGGTTCTCCCTAGCGATATCCGTCATGACTCACCTCGTGTAGCGGCTTATGTTGAAGCGGACAACGAGACGGCACGACAAGATGCTTTGGACCTATTGGATGAAGAACGTGACATAGCTGCTGCCCGCTCGGCGATTTACCAACAGGATCTTCGTCGTTATCACAGTCGCCGAGTCAGAAACATAACTTTTCAAGAAGGAGATTTGGTGCTTCGACTCATCCAAGACCAGCATCGATATGCACAAGTTATCCCCACCTTGGGAAGGACCTTTTGTGGTCAGCAAGAATCTGCACAACGGGTCGTACTATCCGATCGATATTCGAGAGCATAAGGACTCACGACGCCGAGGAGGAGACCAACAGGCCGTGGAACATAGCTCATCTTCGCCTTATTATACGAGCCATCGGCTCTACTCATGTACATATTATGACAAAGGTGTATATATTATGAATAAAGTAATAAACCGGAGCCTCAGCTAAAGCGGGGTATCTGTTCTGTTATATCATGCGTGGTTACATGGAGTTGTTCTGTCTTAAAGCGGCCTTCGGTTTACCCCTTGAGTTTTCTTTTCAAAAGCTTTATGATATCACTTGGGGGCTTGGTCGTGTACGAACCAATGCAACACCTTTTGATAGGCGAAAGCCACCAGATCACTTGGGGACATGGTCAAGTCTGAACCAGTCACGCCTCTTGATCGGCCTAAGGCCATAGAGTCACTTGGGGGCTTGGTCGAACCTGAACCATTGCCACGCCACTTGATCGGCATAATGCCACGGTTTCAGTTGGGGACCTGGCTGACTTGAACCATCGCTACACCTTATTGGGAGCTTGGTCGTGTATGACCATGGTAACACCATCTGATCGGCTCAGTAAAGCCTCTTTTTGCAAACGGTTTATCATTGCCTTTGCTTCCATATTTTTTTCATAACTGTTATTTGATTTTTGTTGCGTTTCTTAAACCGATAACATTTTTAAACCGGTTCAAACTGTCAATTGACGAAATTCGGTCCATTTTTAATCCGGAGATAATTTCTTTCGGTTTGACTTTTTCTGTTAACATCCCATTATGGAATAACAGGGGGCTTGTCATGACCCGACACAGTTTACATGGTAAACCGGCATTATAAACACAGGAGCTGTTTTCTCCTTTGACGGTAATGGTTTATACAACCTCCGCTTCAAGATTGGCTAAGCCAACTTCATGCCCAGCGATGGCAGGTATTTTATATCACAAACTTTGATCATATACCTCAATATTTCATTGCATATATATATGAACGTCACAAGCCGGCTGGCGGCACAAACCGCCGTGGCAGTTTAAGATTTTCGCTGCAGGTAATAGTTTATCATTAGCAAATCAAAAGGAGGCATAAGTTGCGAAACGTATGCATGAAGGCATATAAACGCCAAATGTGGCAGCTAGTTTTATTACAAGGCATTCAGAGGCCCAAAATTTGGAGTTGCTTCATAACGGGCAATTTCTGACGTATCAACCGACTTGACGGATTAAGCTTCATTGCCGGGTTGACGTGAAGTAGATGGGTCGTCTCGCGTCGGTTCACCTTCTTCCTCCTCACCATCCAATTGCCGGAAGTCATTTGTGGTCCAGTCAATCCGGGTTAAAGCCTGAAAGACAGCCTCTTCACATATAAGCTCAGCCGGATCAACGTCAGGGGCGTAAGTGTGCTTACGGGTTGGTGGAACAAGGTTCGCACTTCCGAATAACAGCTTCAACCCGTCTCGTTGTTCGCGTCGTAGAAGGAGCGATGAACCGTCAGTTGGCCTCTTCGCCAGCTTGACTCGCCAGAGGATGCATCTCCTTGTTACCCATTTGAGAGCATCATTATCAAATACTTCGCCATTTTCTTGAGCAGGGAAGCCTTTGGCTATGTCGGCCGGATCAAGGTCGACTATCCATGCTTTGGCGCGAGTTAGTGCCAATAAGGTGCCAGCCCGGCAGCGGATCGTTTCAATTCTTCTATCTCAGGCTGGTATCATAGATAGCCGGTCCAGTGTGTCTTTGATCAGTGTCGGAGCTGCATTATCATAAGAAGTGGCGCAAATAACTTTCATTTGGGTGCGGTATACAGCTGTTCAATTAGCGTATCTGTGACCTTGAGTTTCTTCCGCATGTCAGAGCCCAGATGAGCAATGCGCCTAACTATATCGGTTTAAGAAAGTTCAGGTTAAACCGGAGGAAATTTCAAAACAGAATATTCATCACAACCTTGGTGAAACGTTGCTTACCAGATATTGCAGAGGTCATGGCATTAATTTGGCGCTTTAATCCAGTGAGCTCTTCCGTCACCGGTTTAAGAGCTTCTTCAGCATCTTCCACCCGTTTTAGCAAGCCCACCTTTTCAGTATCCCAGCTGGCCCGCTCAGACTTAAACCACTCCTTGAGCTGCTCCATGGTAGTCAAGGCGGTTTTCAGCTCTTAGTTGGCCTTGGAGGTTTATGCTTGTTGAGATTTCAGATTTTCTTGAAGATCATTGATTTGTAAGACTTGTTGGCGTATCTCACTCTGCAACAAAAGGAGCATGTTAATATCTTCATTAGAAGTCCCAAGCGCATAACCAGTCATACACTTGGCACTTGGGGGCTAATGCGGATCATTTTTTATACTGATTATTGAAGTCCCATGGATTAATACAAGTGTTAATCATGGCACTTAGGGGCTAATGCGTGTTTGATCAGAAATATATAAGGCAAAGTACTATAGACTATGCAAAGTCCCGGTTTGACTTTCTAGGGACAAACCGGCCCTTGGGGGCTACTATGCAATGAAGGTACAAGAGAAGGGCACAACTATTTACCTCATAGCGCTCCTTCATAAGATTTAGGCTTCATAATCACGGCTTGTGTAGAGCCGGTTCAGGAAGCCAGAGTGAAGGTCTTGGGCAGAGAGATTGTTATAAGCTGACAGATCAGTTTTTTCCTTCCCTTTGCTCATGGCAGCAAATTCGAACTTGGCAGTGTGCTTTGATAGAGCAACCGGATTGCCAGGGGCGGTATATGCGGTGCCCGTAACTACGACATCATCATTGGTCGGACTGGCCGGATTAGCATTTTCAACAGGGCTTGGCGCTTTCATACCCGGGCTTGGCGGATCAGCAGTTGAGTCCCGTTGTTCTGCTGCAGGACTCGGGGGAGCAGGAGGATGTGAAGTCTCAACTTAGACATCCGGTTCAACCTCTGGCGGATTAGCATTGGCATCTTGATTTTTCCCAGCAGAGTTGTCTTTAGCAACTTCGGGATTTTCACCATGATGCTCTGGAGTCTTCTCGGATCAACATCCATGAGGGTCGAGGGTCTTGGCCTATTTACTAAGTCGAGCCTTGGTGCTACAACATCAAGGGTTAGAATATGATAAACCGACAAATACAAGGAACAAATTAAGGAATAATATACTTACCCAGCAGCAACTTTGAGAGGAGACAGCTGAGTGGTTGATGAACCGCCAGACGAGTTGGAAGAAGCCTGGTAATTCGGGTCAGACGGATTGAGAGGGCATCGGAAGAAACCATTCAAAGGATAACATTTTTCAGGAGAACAAGTCACCTCTGGACGACGTTTCAGGGTTGGTGTGTCAGCTAAACCGGACGACGTAATTTGTTGACCGCTATGCCGGGTCGTACGGCGTTCTTTAGTTTGCTGTGTCTTCAAAGAAAATTTTGGATCCAAATGAGCATAGGAGTGAGATTGTTTCACTTTCCGGACTGTGCGACGAATTCTTTTAACCGGTACAAGATCAGAATCAGAAGAAAGAAGGATTACCTCAACAGTTCTCGCATGGCTGGCCTCGGTGTCATCTGGGAATTGTAAATCACAATAAAATTAATGAAAAAAGAACCAAGTGAGTCAAGCTCTACCTCACATCGATTCTTCATCTTCGGGCGGTTCAGAAGACTCGGCGGTTTTCTTCTTGCCAGTTTTCTTGGTGGTCTTGGTCTTTGCACGAGGAACCCGGGCCAGTTTAGTTCGTTTCCAAAAGGAGCTGTTGGCCTGAAAATTAATACAGAGGGATTAATACAATCAATATGGAATCAAAGTCAGTAGAGTAAGGAGAGGAACCTTACATGGGCGGTTTGTTGGAGATGCGTAACGGAGCCAACCCGGTTTGGCTGCATGCGGAGATCGGTTCATCGACCATTTTCTTCAATGTTTCGTAACTTCAAGCTCAGTTATTGATAGTTCGTGATGTCGTTGAGGATCTTTGACGTCACCAAGATATTCAGACATCAATCCGGGCGGCGGCTTAATGGCAAGATGCCCCAAGAAACCCAAAGAGCGGACAAGGTCAATACCAGTTAAACCGTTGGCCATCAAGCCGGAGCTTGGTAATTTGAGGTGCAAAGTTCTTCCGTTCTGCGGCGGTCAAGCGAAGGCAATGGGTGGTTGTTGCTAAGCGGTGAGGGCGATAACCCGACAAGGGATTTTCTCCGTTAGGAGCAGTGTTCCGGCAACAGAACCAGGTTTGATTCCAATCTTTAGGATGGCTATGATGTTTGGCGTGAGGGAAGTCCACTTCCTTCCTTTTTTGGATTGAAACGCCACCAAGTTCTGTGTTAGGACCGTCCGAGAACTCTGTACGGTGGTTCAAATGAAAGAAATCTCGAAATAACTCCACGGTTGGTTCTTCTTGAAGATAGACTTCACGAGAATACTTGAAAGTTGCATATATTGGACACAGAGTTCGGACCAATATCTTGTGGATGGAGTTGGAAGCTTGCGAGGACATCCCGAATTTTTGATCCGGGCGGGCTGAATCCCGGTCTAGGTGTTGCATAAAACAATCACCTCTCCTTCTTGAGGTTCAGTGGACATTCCGATTCGGAACTCGCCATGGAGAACATTTTTGAGGCTAAACGCCCGGTGGTGACGTAGCCGTTGAGTTGTGTTTCCGTGATCCGGACGGAACCCAATTGCAAGCAGCAAATTGTTTCGCCATTCGGAGGGGAGCTGAAAGAAAATCAAACAGGTGCGGCTTCGCTCACGGTTTGTAAGTGAAAAATTCAGTGTTAAACCAGTGAAAATACAATGCAAGGTCCAGTTGGCGGTTTAAGAGAGGGCTAATGACATATGGCGGATTGGCCATCAAGGATTAAACCGCCCATAGGCAGAAAGGCCAAGATTCAAAATTTCTGCTAAGTGTTTACAAAAACAGGTTTTGCACAATGTTCAAATCTATTTGGACCTACCGCACATCTATAAAGCAGTTTTTACTACGTTCTTTAAAAGGCGTTCAAGTAGAACAGAGAAGGATGCATACTTTACAAGAAGAAAAGGAAGGGCTGCTAGTATTAAAAACAGATGCGGAATGACTACCGCAGGAGATCTATACCGTTTTTGGATCAAAACTACCGCGGCAGAAGGTAGGATGAAGAGGAAAAATGGAGAACTGTGCGGATGAGCTTGCAAAAACCTAATGCAGATCTAAGGACGAAGAAAAGAAGAAGTTTACCGCAGCAGATCACGGCGGAGGAGGCGATGAGCCTCTGATCTAACTCAGGTTGATGCAGTGGCCTTGGTTGGTGCAGTTCTCGAAGGTCGCGGACGACGGCGGAGCTTCAGAGCTGAGGGCGTCGTGAGGAAGAAGAAGATGCAGAAGAGAAAGAGAAAAAGGAGCCCTCGGGCTTTATTTATAAGGGAAAGAGTAAATGGCAGGCACGAGAATCAAGGCGTCCGGCGGCCGAGTGGGCGCTGTCGCCTATGATTTTCGAGATAATTATTAATGAGAAGGGAATCTTTTAATCCTTTTATGCAGAGATGATGTCATGACGGACTGTTGCGGTGCAATCAAGATGACGTCACGGCGGTTTACAAAAATTCACGGAGAAGTCAATATGGCGGTTTACGAAAATACAAGAGGATGTTTACAAGATATTTTAGTGTTGAAGATTGACATGAATAAATTCAAATCAATCCGGGGCCTAATGTTGAGGATATAGCTACTAAGTATAAACCGGCCAGGAGGGCCCGGTTCACCTTAGACTGTCTGAAGCCCATGAAGGTCTTGAAGATGGCGTTCAACTAGTAAAGCTTGGAAGCCCACGGCCCAAAGGCGGATTAGGGCCCGTAGTGGTAAACCACCATGATTATGTAAACTGGTAATATAAGTTAGAAAGGAGAGAGACCGAGCGGACACTTTGTATAGGTCGGCTCGGGACTCTCAGAGACTGGCCAGGCGTCAACCTGTGTATATAAAGGGACGACCCGGCGGCGGTTCAGGACAGACAACAACAACTCGAGGCCTAGGCGAAGCTTATTTGCTCCCTAGTCATCGAAACCACATCAATCCCATCACAACTAGACGTAGGCTTTTACCTTCATCGAAGGGGCCGAACTAGTATAAACTCTTGTGTCTTTGCGTCCGCTTTAACCCCATCAAGTTAACCCGTAGCGATGGCTCCACGACTAAGTCCTTTCACGAGGACATCTGCCGTGACAAAACCACGACACCAAAAGCGTCGAAGGTCACGGTGTCTCCGACGAGCTCATTGAATGCCAATCTCACATTGCATGGTACGATCTGTGTAAGATAAAAACAAATAACAGACACAATACATTAGTGGAAATAGCAAAAAAAAATAGAATGAATGTACTGTCAGAAGGTTCATATAAATTATTACTGCTGCAACAACAAAAGAAGGCTGGAAGTAGATGCCGAACAGCGTGGCAGTAGAAAGGTTGGTCCGGCACCGTGAGTTGCAGCGTCCACATTGTGCTTCCTCCATTCTACACAGAACATGTTGAACTCTAAGTTGAATTGTACATAGTACAATACAAAGATCATACATATAATAAATCATAGTGATAACCTATACTGGAAATGGCCAATCAATCTATTTTCTATCATCTACGTAATAAAAGCAATGCCAATGACAATGGCAATGCCGTCTCATCTAAACACAGGAATAGTTTGGCATCCAAACTAAAACCAGTCCAATCCACGACACACATCAAAACCAAACCAATCTAGATATTTTCATTTAGAATCTAGACCAAACCGAACTATACATGCTCGTCATCCAACCCAGTCCAAACCGTTTTCAACTTTTGGATTGAATCCAAAGGTTCAAACCGTGGACAAAGCCATATGCGAGGGCACGTCATGAATCTAGATCAGACATGGCGTCAAAGCTCGAGAGAGCCGACGAGCTCCGGCCGGCAATAGCGGCTCTTGGATTTGAAGCAGTAGTAGGTGGTAGTGGCGGCTCAAACTAATTGATTGATTTGGTCTCAAACCATAGAAACCAAATCAAGATCCAATCCAAAAACTAAGTTTAAGTCCAAACCAACCGGCTCAGATCCGCCTCCGTAGGGAGACGCGGTTTGGGGAAGGGAAGAAGATGGGAGATCTCACGTACTTGCCGGAGTTGGCGGCGGCCGCGCACCGGCAGCGAAGAGAGGGGTCGTCGGGAGATGGCCGCGGCGGCGCTGGTCGAGAAGGGAAGAAAGAAAGATGTGGAGTGGTCGAGATGGGGAGAAAGAAAAATGTGGTACATGTGGTGGCGCGGTTGTGTGGATGACAAGGGGACCCACTTGTGAGACCGATAGCAATTGATGGCAAACCGCAGGAGGTGCACGACCGCGTGCACGACCGCCACGTCTCCACGTGGAATGTAGACAGCCGGGTGGGTGTGTCAAGTCAAATCGGCACCCGTGGCTTCTCGGTAACTCCAAGAGGCAGGAGCAGTGCATTTCTTCCCCAAATCAGGTAGAAAACCCTCGTCCTCTCCCGAACCTAACCACCCTCTCTTCCTTCCTCACCACCTCACCACCCTCTCCTCCTTCCTCACCACCCTCCTCCCTTCCTATGCCTCCCTCCTCCTGTCTTCGACCGACGATGAAGCGTGGGCGTGAAGATGCGGCGGACGAGCCGGAGGCAACCATCGGAGCAGAGCAGTCTGCTGCCGTGGCTGCAGCCGTGGGTGGAGCGGCTGAATCCACCGTAGCGGCGGAAGCTGGTGGTGCAGCGACCGTTGTGCCTGCTCCCACTGCCATCGCAGCCGTCGAGGCACCCGTCGGCGAGCACAAGGTCGGGGAAGATCTGGAGGAGGAGGAGATGAGAAGGCGTAAGCGCAAGGTGCATGACGAAATCGAAGAGCTCTTCGAGGAGAACGCCATAAAGGAGTTCGAAGTAGATTACAGGAAGGGCAGCGACTTCGACGAGGATGCCATCAACGAGCTATCTGAGGTAGTACTCTGTTTTTTGCTCTATTTTTTTTCATGACATTGGGGTTTTTCTTGTTAACTAGATGAGCATAAATTTCACTTGGGCGTGCTAGTTGTAAGTATGTAGGATTGTAGGGATCTAGCATAGATCTTCATGTTGGATGTGGATTTTTAAATCTGATTCACATTCTGATTCCAAATGGATACTAGTTTTTTTCATGGCATTGGGGTTTGTCTTGTTAACTAGATGAGCATAAGTTTCACAAGGGATACATTAATGAAAGAAGTGGGGTAATGAACCCAAATACAAGAAAATGTTCATGGCAGGGATACATTAATGAAAAAAGTGGGTTAAACAATGGATATATGGCAGGATTCTCCATTGGCTTCCCCAGGACAGTGACAAAATGCTGCAGTTCCTGATTCGTTTTAGTTTATGTAGATGAATTAATTTGCACACATGTTCATAGAGGATCAGCTTGCACACATATTCATAGATGATCCATTTGCAAATTCTATACAGATTTCCATTTTGCAAAGGAAGTGATTGCTCCCTTAATAATTATGGGCTGACACTACATATCCACTGGATACCAAAAAATCAAAACATTTCATCTAGCCAAATTTCCACAGTATATTATCTAGATGATCACAGCCACATCTCTCATCAATATGAGCAGTGAGACACCCCATAGCTCCTTTACCAATTTCCTTCTGAAACTTAACAGGGTCTAACAATGTTGGAGAAGCGATGTCATTTGTCGGAAAAGAATAATGGTTTCTTCATTCCAAAGAGATAGAACAAACCCCCCTTGTGTGAAACATGGAGGAGTATAATGAAGCCAGTTTTCTGATTCCAATTAGAATTACACCTGTAACAAGTATCAAATATCATTAAACCAAGCCACTTCATGAAGTCTTTCATGTGTTAATTATGTACTACTTGTGCACTAATCTATAAATGCATGTCAATTTCTTTGGCTCAATTATGTATGTGCACATACACCTTATTTCTAGCAAATAGATAGTTGCCATGTTACACATGTGTACTTTAAAAACATTGTAATTAAAGGCAATGAGTTCTTCTATGTGTACTAATTCACTAATTCACAGGAGGATGACGACGACGTGGACTACAGCATGGACAGCAGGCACAGCAAGAGCCGGTACACCCTGAGGCATCTGATTGCTAGCAAGATCAAGTACCATTTCTTTGGCAAGATTGGGTGCCCTTTCTGTTCCAAGGGGATCGGTGGCGGCATAGATGGCATGATCCAGCATGCCTTCAGCACTGGCAATGGACATGGTAAGAAGCATAACGCAAGTTCTCACGGCTAAACATGCGGCCTACGCATGCTTCCTCGAGATTGTCAAAGTCAATGAGCCCTACAACATGCATTGAAGAAGGGAGAGAAGTGATGTGCTGATAGAGTGCAGCTGCTGCCCCAGGACCGCCGTGTCCTCTTATGTTATCTATGTTTCTTTGTTGTTCGACTCTAAAACTGATGTCCTATGGTGTGTCCGAACCTATGTTGTGCGGTGGTTGATCTGCCGTTTATGTTAAGAGTTAGCTGCTACTCTGCTTTAGTGTTCCAAGTTGTTAATGCTATTTTGGTGATGCATGTTAAGCCTTGTACAATGCTAGATGCTTAGGGTAATCGATGATGCCAAATCAAGCTTTGTCTTGATGATGCATTAGATATTGCAATAAGTAGAGGATGCTCATGATTGCCAAAAGTACCTATTTCCACTTTCTGATAAGAACTAAACGTGTATCAAATGATGCTAAAAGTAGAGCATGAGCATGAGCATGTATCAATTGATGATCAATTAATGCTACCTATTTGTGTTTGAATGGGCTCAATAAAGCTGGTGCTGGTTTGTGCTCTCTGCGTGACCGTGATGATAACGAAGACACTTGCTTGGCTATGGTCTTGCTGTCAAATTTAAGTTTCAGTTCTTTAAGACTCTTTGTTTTTGCTGCTTTCTCGGGATCGACTAGCTTTCTCGGGCGTCCACGTGCTCTCTTCCTTTTGGGGGAGTTGGGTGCACCACTTTTGGGGGAGTTGGGTGCACCGGTATCCTTCTGGGAGTTGGATCTGTAAGGTTCGTTGGAACCATTAGGATTGTTGACTAATTGTATGTTGTCTTCTGAACCATCGTGTAGAAGCGCTTGTCGGGCATCGTACACCTCATACGTATAAGAGAGAGTGCTGCGTTAGTTCTAATCATGAGACTTATGAAATAAATGATATATTCTTGATGTAGCGCTAACCGTCATGGGGAACTTATATGATTCGAGACGAAGCGCATTGCAATTTGAATGCAGCAAGGTTGTACATATTTTCCACCTGAAAATATCTATCCTTGCCTATATTTGATAACCGACACTTACGTCAAAGATAGCTTTCAAGCTAAACAAAGTACAAATTTAAATTAGGCATTCAATTACCTGGGTCAAAATATCAGTCATTTCATCCCCGTTCCATGACAACATGTACTGCAGTGTCCAAACCGCACAGGAAGTCCTGCGATGTTTAGTTAAAGATCAGTAATCTTATTCGTGTAGGAAAATAATAATTTATGAGGCCATGCGTACCCATCGGTCTGTTGTGGTACGTTCTCATAGCGTTTTTTGGTCCATTCGTCAAAATTGATGTTCTTAGTTGGTAATATCAACCCATTCTTGACACCTTCGTCGATGCAGCACTGAATCGAGTCCACCTAGGGTACGACGAGTTATACATAGGGTTATGGTACTTTGGGAGCTCATGTGGCATGCGGATCAAAAGAGGCAGCAAGAGAACACTTACAAGAGAATCTTCCTTGGTCTTGTCGCAATGATAATTCATGGAGTTCAGAGTCTGAATTTCTTTTTTGTCAAAATTAAACATCATTACATCCAATGGTTTTGGTGTACATTCAGTGGGACATGCACCTGCAGTAAAATTTGGGTTGGGTTGAGAACTGAAATTTGTCGTGCACAGTGTGTACATAAACTATGAAAGTGAGGAAAACGTGTACCTTTGGCGCCCTACAAATTTTTCTGCTACACGAGCTAACCATGAGGCTGCATGTCCAACAGGAACCACCCCCTTCATTTGTAACAGCTTTTCGGTTTCTTGAGGGGATATGATTGAGGCAGTATCATTCTCAATTTGGCTAATGCGAGCATATGCCATAATAACCTGCCAAATTTTCAATCATACAATAATAAGACAGTTGTTGCAGTAATGATGTAGAATAGAGTATAATGGGCTTACATCACCATAAATGTATTTGTCGTCCAAAATTCGCTTCAGATTTTACGCTATGAGGGTAATGTCTACGATTCTAGCTATTTCAACAGAATTAGTATGTTCCGCGGATGTAAACGGCTGTCTCTATGTCCTCATCCGTGAACTTGTAATCATTACCAAAGACAGGCTTCATCGGAGTTAATTGTGGTTCCTCATTGTTTTCCGTCACATGTCTTGCACTTGGTGTAGTCGAAGTCCCTGCCGTGAATTGGCTAGCCCTAGGAGTTCTTGTCAGGGATGTATTGCACACATTGACTTGATCCTAGAATGAACAAAGGTAGTTCATCATTATTTTGTTACTTTCAGATATTAACTTGTTCGGCCATATTGATCACCTGCACGCCACCTTTCTGTGACACTGTTTGTCGGTTCCTTGTAAATTCGTATTTTAATTCCTGTAACAATGCAAACAATAATGAACATGACGGAACATATTCATACAAAATACAAAATGCACAGTATGACATACATGGAGTTCCCTCCTTAAGTCTTTAATTTCGTCCTCGGCCTTCGACAACCTAGGATTAATGCCAGTTTTAGTCTTCATGTCGATCAACTCTTCACCTAGCGTCGGTATTTGACATCAAATCTGTGCTCAATTTCCATTAATTTCCTGCCTACCTTCTTTTCATGATCAGCAATGCGTGCATTCATGGCTTCAACTACCATGTCAATCTGTGTAAACAAAATACAACCCCGTTGATAACAATAGCTAAATGAATGAGGTTCCATGACACCTATTTGTGATATTGCAAAAACAAAAAGTCTTTGGAGTACATACTTCCTGGCTACTAAATTGTTGTCCTTGTGATGGTGCTCAATACGAATCATGTTGATGCACATGTTCATCATTTTTTCTTGGAAAATTATTTGAATTCTCGGACGGTCATTGAGGAGCACAAATTTCCATGACAGCCTTTTTTTATAAAATATAATGAACCATTAGTACCAAATAAAAAATCGGATATAGAAAGTTCAATTGTAGATAGGTACCAGCCCGTTATGAAGACATCCTTTCTGGTAAGCATCGCTTCTTAAAGTAGCCTTAATTTCGTCCCATCGTGCGATCAATGGAGGGGGTCTAGAAGCATACATCAATCGGCCACTACGCACGTGCTCCCAGTACCAATACTACACAATAAATTAGTTCATCACCATACAAATATGCAATGTAACAATAATTAAAGGACATTAAGTAATGATCTAGCACTAACACGGAGCAGAATTAGATTTCCTTGTAGATTTACGTGATCTCGATTTCTAAACTTGTGAGCGGACTTGAAGAAGTGATTAAGTGTGAAACAACCCCAGTTAAATTTCTGAAGGTTTTCAAGATCTGTAACAAGGTTGAGAAATTTCGAGTCCACATAATGTTGTGTTGTTGGTGCTAGAACAGTACCAATTGCGTACAGAATGAACCGTCTCAGGAAATTACCGTCTGGGGCTTTGGAAGCTCGGATCGCCGTTTCAAAGTCAGAAATCAAAATTTGCCCATTGTTTGCATAGGCGGTAAACAATTCTGTGTCGGTTTGCATTTCCAGACGTGGCTCTATATCCTCCCCTTCTATCGGAATGCCAAATATACACTGCACGTCCTCTTTTGTTATAGGAATTGGCGTTTTACCAATGGTAATGGATTGTGTTTCCATATCTATTCTCTTGGCTAGTCTAACCAACATTATGCGCCGTAGAGTCACTTCATGCATCTGGGTTAGACCGCCAAGACTGGTTTCTGATATGATGTACTTTTTGTGGTCTGGTGACAACAATTTCATGGGTTTTCCGAACCTTGTCTGTGAGCATACTAACTTCATATGACCATGCTTTTCAACGAGTTCATGTTACATGCCATTATATTATACTGAGTACACATGAATTATGTGTACGAAATGATTGTACACAAACAGTTAATTACTTACCACATCGGTAATTTCGGAGATGGGCTTTTCTCCATTATGAAGGTTTGTATCTGAAACTGACATTGCTGGCTCGTATGCAATGATAAAATCCGGCTCAATTAATCTGAAAAAAATTGGAAAATGTGTAACAAAATTAGTAGCGAATTAATTTTAACAAAATTAACCGGGTCATTTAACATATGATCCATTTATGGGTTTAAGCACAGAACCTATTTAGTGCAAAACCTATGAGGGTTGAACTACTAAAGGAGCGGCCGACAACGATTATAAAGAGTTACGATCAGGTAATACCTTATCTCGGAGACGGTGCCGCCGAGTAGATGGCGGCGGTAAGTGCGTCGCAAACTATAAGTGCCGGTATAGCGCGGTTGACGGTGCAAAGGAAAAACGGCGCGTTCACGCGAGGAGGAGGCGGCGAGAAGAACACTGACGTCCGACCCCTCAGATCACGTTGGCGGTGGGCGGCGAGTGGTGGCCGCTGACTCCTGTATTCCGTGGGCGACCGGCGTCTCCGATCTGATCTTGCAGCGGTCGTGGGAGGTGCGGACGGCCCGGGTGGTTAGAATGCGGAGCTGTAATCGCGGGATTTAGGGGTGGGTGGGCCGCGTGAGTTATGTGATATTTGGATATAAATGATATAAAAAATAAGAAAATCTTGTCAACTCGTTAGGGGTTTAGGGGTTTAGGGTTATTAGGGTTTAGGGGTTTAGGGGGTCAGGGTTTAGGGTTTAGTGGGGGGGGGGGGGGTTATGGTTATCAGGGTTTAGGGTTGAGTGTTGCCATGCAAGCTCGGAAATTCGCGTGTCAGAGATCGTACTTGCGTGTACATGTACTAATGATCCCAAACTTTCTTAATGGCATCCCATGACCACATAGAGAATGCATGCATAATGGTTTCCATGTGGGGCAAAATTTTGAATGTTTTTACGGTTTAGTGGGGGGGTTTAGGGTTATCAGGGTTTTGGGTTTAAGGGTTTGAGGGTTGACGGAACTATGTTTGTCTTACAGTGGACGTTACACACACACCGGACATTGGTGGAGCGTTGGTCTACAATGGATTCCCTCCGGTAGCATCGATCCGGTCCGTTGATTGGCTCGGCCGACAAACTTCGTGCCACATAGAGCATGCATCCATCCACTGGACGGATCGATGTTGGCTTGGTTTCATCTTGGTGAGGAACCCAGCTAGTGCTTCGGGTGTTGACATGCTAGGCGGAAATGCGGCGTGTCGAGATAAATCGTGCGTATATAATCCCAAACTTTCTTGATGGCATCCCATGACCCCATAAAGAATGCATGCATAATGGTTTCCATGTGGGGCAAAATTTTGAATGTTTTTACGGTTTAGTGGGGGGGGGGGGGGTTAGGGTTATTAGTGTTTAGGGTTTTAGGGTTGACGGAACTATGTTTGTCTTACAGTGGACCTATCACACACACCGGACATAGGTCGACCGTTGGTCTACAATGGAATCCCTCCGGTAGCATCGATCTAGCCCGTCGACTGGCTCGGCCGACAAACTTCGTGCCACATAGAGCATGCATCCATCCACTGGACCGGATCGATGTTGGCTTGGTTTCATACAGGTGAGGAACCCAGCTAACCTATCACACACACCAGACATAGGTCGACCGTTGGTCTACAATGGAATCCCTCCGGTAGCATCGATCTAGTCCGTCGACTGGCTTGGCCGACAAACTTCGTGCCACATAGAGCATGCATCCATCCACTGGACCGGATCGATGTTGGCTTGGTTTCATACAGGTGAGGAACCCAGCTAGTACTTTCGGGGTGTTGACATGCTAGGCCGGAAATGCACGTGTCAGAGATCGTACTTGCGCGTATAATCCCAAACTTTCTTCATGGCATCCCATGGCCCCATAGAGAATGCATGCATAATGGTTTCCATGTGGGGCAAAATTTTGAATGTTTTTACGGTTTCGTGTGTGTGTGTGGGGGGGGTTAGGGTTATCCGTGTTTAGGGTTTTAGGGTTGACGGAACTATGTTTGTCTTGCAGTGGACCTATCACACACACTGGACATAGGTGGACCGTTGGTCTACAATGGAATCCCTCCGGTAGCATCGATCTGGTCCGTCGACTGGCTCGGCCGACAAACTTCGTGCCACATAGAGCATGCATCCATCCACTGGACCGGATCGATGTTGGGTTGGTTTCATACAGGTGAGGAACCCAGCTAGTGCTTTCGGGGTGTTGACATGCTAGGCCGGAAATGCGCGTGTCAGAGATCGTACTTGTGTGTATAATCCCAAACTTTCTTCATGGCATCCCATGACCCCATAGGGAATGCATGCGTATGGTTTCCATGTGGGGCAAAATTTTGAATGTTTTTACGGTTTCATGTGTGTGTGTGTGTGTGGGGGGGGGGGGGTGAGGGTTATCAGGGTTTAGGGTTCAGGGTTTTTTGGTTTTTTGGGTTTAGGGTTTAGGGTTGGTTTACAATGGATTCCATCTGGTACCATCGAACCGGTCCATCCTTTGGCTCGGCCGACAACCTTCGTGCCACATTGTTCACATTGTCCAATTAACACTTTGTATAGTTTTTTTGGGTAAAAAATGAACGAAATAATGCAACTAATCTGAACGTAACGTTTGGCATGTATCAAACCAAGTAGCCACTATTCCTCAAAAAACCAGTTAGTCACTAATTGCGCCAAACATATCTCGTAATTACCAACAAAAATGGGTTGACAATTATTTCTGGAAATTCTTGGAAGGAATTTATTGCTCTTCCTTTTTTAGAGAACAATAAGTTACAAATTTGCTAACATAACAAATTTGTTGTTCAAACAGAAACTACCTCATCGTGTTGTGCCCCAAGACATGGCAGAATATGGTGCCATAACCATTGTTTGTCATCCAAACTCTTGGTGATAGGAGAAAAGGTGATGATGCTGCTGTACATGGGAAATCAAGGGATTTATCTGTTTCTTTCCCATGTTCCAGATGTGCCTCTCGAGTTGTTACATCACAACCTAGTAAAATAGTTTGCGTTCTTTATAAATCCTTGATGTAATGTGCTACTTTACAAATCATCATTATCGTACAATTTGTGTTAGATCAACTATACTGATGTTCGTGGTACTATGTTATGTTCGGGCTACTATGTTATGTTCGAGCTATTTCCTCTTTGCTAAATTTTATTTTGGAATCAAGAAATCAGTTTTCAATTTTATTTGTCCTTTCCAATAGATTTCAAATGAGCTTTTCCTTGGTTTGGTCATACAAGGCATTAAGCACACATGACATTGCTTATACAGAAGCTAGCTGAAAAAATGTGTTAACAACTTCTAACGACTGATGATCAACAAGTAAACAAATCCCACAACAATTATTGAAAAATAAAATCCCGCGGCCATCAGATTTGTGTGCTTCTTCAGATCGATCAACTGCCTTAAGTTCTTGTTGATCTTCTTCAATTCCACCTTCAGTTCCGCATCCGCCACCATCGGAGGAACATTGTCATAGCCCTTATTATCCACCGCCGATGGCAGATCTAGCTCTAGGGTTGCCCCATGCCTCAAATCAATTAAGCCATCCGTTTGAAGCCTCTCAACGTATTCATCCAGCCACTCAAAATGCTTGCATGTTTTCAGCTTCTGAAAAAGGGAAGGGAAACCCTAAATCCCAATTCCGAGGAAATAAAAATAAATCTGGGGTCAGAATTCATAGCAAAAAGACACAACAGAACATAGATTTAACCTTCCCCGCTTCTGGTTTGCTCTCGCATTTCACAAATTCCCGCCCATGGTTTCTATTCTTCTCCGATATGGTTGTAAAACGCTTCAGTGGCGCGATGCATGGGCAGTCGGGGCATCTGGTCATCGGCAGTGAACCATACCGCGGCCATGATGACGGAGAGGCCGAACTGGACATGGACATCTCTCGTTTCTCACCGTCCGCCGGCGATGGCAGGCTTCGTCACCGGAGAAGAATAACAATTTGGTGGGGCAAGGGAAAGGGAGGCAATGGTGGGCATGGGTTGGCACGAACGCAGCGATGGCTCGGGCTTCTGTGATATGTGGTTGGACCCGCGGTCAGTGCACATGTTTTGGAAGTCCCCAAAAGATCGCGCTCATTAAAAAAAACTTGCATGGAAGCGCATTACTTCAAAATAACTAATTAACCCTACAATCACGGATATATACCTTCCCATTCTACCGCATATCTACCCTATCCTAACCACCCCATCTACCTTGTTTCTCCTCACATAGCCATCGCCGGATCGCTCCATCGCTTCTCAGCGACCACGCCGACGCCCGGATTAAAAGGTCTCCTCCATGGCTCCTCCCATCTTCGATTGCAGTGCTGATTATTTTTTCCATTGATTCGACCAAGACGTCATTTCTGAAGAGATTAGAAAATCCAGCTTTTGCCATAGTTGAGTAGTTCTGGTGTCATGCAAGAGCTTTTTGACTGATAGTTTGTAGTAGTTGATCATACGAACTGGTTATGAATATATTTTCTCGGTGGTATTGTTAGGAATTAGTTGGATGAGGTTGTGGGTACAGTTTTCATACTATGGGTATATGTTGTTGTAGGGACCATGGTCTCAGAGGCGCATAACAACCGTGCGAATCTGACAAGTCTTTGCACGAAGCGCGCCGGGAGATCGACTTGAAGGTGCAAAAGGATCGCGATGAGGTAGATAAGAAACTCAAAAAAGAACGTTCATACGTGGACATGATGATAAAGGAGGAGCGTGAGGAGTTTTCCCGTAAGATGGAGAAGATGCGTCTTGAGATTGAAGAAAAGTATAAGTGGGACTGTGAGGACATGGAAAAAAAGTTTTTCCTTGGCTACAAGGAAATGAATCAAACGTTGTAGAAGGACCGGAAGCTTGTGGACAGTATTATACAGACAGAGCGAGTCAGGATGGATGCCTATGTGTTGCAGGGACGTGCGGATATGGACGATGAAGCTGCTCTGAGGAGCGGTCGGACATGGATTATAAGGCCATGCTGGAGAAGGTCCGCTTGGAAGGACATATGTTAGAAGACCGTGTGATCTCACGGCCACCCCGACAACATGTCTTCAATTATTCTCCCCCTGTAAGTATCTCGCATCGATTCTGCACGTATTCTATGATACAAACATCTTCAATTTGTTGCAACCTTATGTCGGCGATTGTATGTAGGCTAAGCATCATGAGATGGCACAGTCGCAATTCACTCGAGACATTGCGATAGATTCACCCGTTCAATGCCACATCACTCCATCCCAACAACATATCTTCAATTCTCCCCTTGTAAGTACCTCTCAACGATGCCATACCCAAGATATGGTATGACCTTTTAAAACTTGTGTGTAAACCCACTGTCGATGTTTCTTACGCGAGGATAACAAGCGTGTGATGGCAGAGTCCCCGGTCACACCACATGAAGGATACATTCCACATAACAAGGTGAGAAGGTTTGAGATGGCACAATCCCGATCACTCCACATGAAGGATACATTCCACAAAAGCAGGTAACAACGCGCAATGTTGCTATGCACATAAAAAATTATGTTTGCCCCTTTACTCATTGAATGTATTAACTCTGATGTGAGATACTAGGTGCTGGTCATGGAATTTTTTGTTAGTAGGGATGATGAGATGTCACATGTCCCGAGAGCATACTTTGATGAGCAGCCGGCAGAAGTCAGAATTTTTGAACCCGCCAAAGTGGCCTACGATCTCATTATGAGTGAAATGAGAGATAGTTCTGGTTGCAAAATGGGAGCAGAACTGTACTACTTCTTACCCGGGTCTGCGTCGAAGCTGCCAGAAGGAATGTTCTTGATTGCAGGACCAGATGATGTTGAAAAAATGCTTTCTGATCTTAATGGCAGCAAGACATGTCACATGTACATTGTGTAAAATAGAACTATGGGTTGTTTTCCCGAGGATGACATTGATCCAGAGGTTCAAATTTTACATGTTACATGCATCTAGTTTATGGCTACGTCATTTTTAAGTTCTTCCTAATACAATTCCTATGGTTTTCTACAGGAAGTGAGAATCCAAGAAATGGAGGGTCTTGCTAGAGAGTTGGCGGAGAAAGAACAAGAACAACTTCAGTTGTATGGTTACATTGATGTTAAAGAGAAAAATATTGAAGCACATGGGTCATCGCCAAGCCCGATGCAATCTCCAACGTCGCAACGCAAGAGGTCACTGGATTTTGGCAGTGCAGAGGACCATATGGAGTAGGCTCAATTGTTTTTCAACCAGTTTAAGCTTCAAAACAGGATTATTTTGTTGCAAACAAACATTTTTTTCTGTTTCACACTATGTTCGCAATTATGGTACAATTTATTCATGAGACAGTTCTTTGAACAACAATGCATGTGTTTTATGATCAATCATACAGTTGTTTCTGAGTTGTTTGTGAGATGGCATTGCATCTAAAGAAGTTTCCATCTATAAAACTTGTAAAAAATCATTTATGTTGTCTTTCCTCAAACTGTTTTTTCCTGCCTTTCATCTCCACGTGTAATCATTATAGCCTACAAAACCATACAACATCGCAAACAATTTCGAGTTGGCATGGATGCTTGTCATGTTGGTACAAGGGTTTCGAATTTTTTTTGGGTCCATTTCAAGCATGCCGAAAAAATCCGTCTTCCCACACGGAACATCCCCTGCTACCCGAACGGCTAAGTTGAATGACACCAATTTTTTCCATCAAGCGCGCAAGCACACCCGCGTGGGCCGCGTGAAATCTGAGCTAACCCCAAAACTTGCTGGTTTTGACATCAAATAAGATAGAAATATCAAGGGAATAAGATAGAAATAGCAAGCAAAACACAGATAACCAACGGCATATCAAATAGACGGGTAGAAATCATAACATAGTTCGGATAGATAAATTTCACGGTAGAACCAATGACATGATTTAATAGAAATATTTAAAAGATAAAAAACTTGCCATAACACGCTAGGGCAAGACAAGCTGACGAGACCGGGCCTTCACCACCATCTTCACTGCGCCTCCTCTCCAGTGCTCCTCTCCATCCCGTCCTCGCCGATGTAGTAGGGGAGGGTGTGCATACCGTCATGGTGGGGAAGACGCGATCGAAGTTTGTGAAGATGTTGTGGGTTGTGAATGCGATGAATTCGCATCCACACCAAAACACCTTGCCGAGGAGGTAGTACGCATCAAATCTGTTGGTGAAGGTGATGGTGAGCCCTATCGGCGGAGACCAGGAGTTTGGACGCACTTCATCCAGTTGGAACATCATCGGCGAGCCCGCCGGGAGGTGGGCGAAGCCCGCACGGAGGAACCACTGGGAAAAGCCCCTTGCACCCCTCCAGCGTGAGAACGCCCACACGCGAAGTGTGCTCTCCACGACGATGCCGGCCGGATACTGTCTCTCCGGCACGGTCGGTGGGAACCGGTAGGTGGGCCCGTGGTACTGCATCCTCGCGGCTCACTCAGAGAGTGCTCTGGGTTTGGGGAAGAAGAGAAGGGCGGCGCAAATGGATGTGTGCAGAAGGTGAGGGCTGGTGGTTTAAATAGGGAAAGGGGAAGGGAAGGGAACCGACCGCGCTTACGTTCAAACTAGCTAGCCGCGTCGAACGATCCATATGCCACTTTAATTGCCACGTTGAATAGATGCGGGTGGATCAAAAAAGTGTGAAACCAAGGCTTTAATTGCCACGTTGAATAGATGTGGGTGGATCAAAAAAGTGTGAAACCAAAGTTTTAATTGCCACGTTGATGAAAACAAGGTTTTAATCGCCTCGCTCGCATGCATGCACGTCCGCCACCCGCGCATGCAAACCCACGTCGCCGCCCTTCCCATGCATGCAGGCCTCGGTATGAGACAACGAGATGGCCCAACGGTCCATCAAGCTACCCAGCGGGTGAGGCTGGCGTGGGACGGCCCACCCGAATTAGGCCCAAGCGAGCGTCGCGCCGGGCACATCCCAGGGGTGCAGGGAGTTTAGTCCCACCTCGCCGAGCGAGGGGAGCTAGCACCGGTTTATATAGCGGGCTGAGCTTTCCCTCTCAAGTTCCTTTCTAAAGCGGGCAGCACATTGCCTAGCCGTCTCCGTCCCTGCCCTGTGGGGCCTACTTGCAACCCGTTTTCACAATCTGGCGGGCCTCTGCATCCTGGCCCAATAAATGATTGGGTTTCTAGTCGTATGCAGGCCGTTGAATTGTGAAAGCAGGCAAGTAGGCGGGCTTTTTTTGTCATATTTCATTTTTTGCATTTGTCACCATTATTTCCATTGCAGCCTGTCCATGATGCTGCATTTTGGCAAGAACAAGCTAGAGTTGTACACACCCTGATTTAATGCTCAAAACATCGGTCTATACAACATTTGTCACAATTATTTCCATTGCAGCCTGTCCATGATGCTGCATTTTGGCAAGAACAAGCTAGAGTTGTACAGACCCTAATTTAATGCTCAAAACATCGGTCTATACCTCAAGGGGACATCGTAAAATAATTGTTTTCAAAATTTTCTTCCATAGACATGTTGCACACATGATCTCTTGCACAAACAATCCTAGGTTTCCAAGGTTTTGTATTTTTTGAATTTTTTATGCCTTGGGCAATGTCAGTTCGAAACACTCTAGAGATACTTCCTCAACCAATGATGCGACCCAAGGACCTTCATGCAAAAACCAGGCACCTGCATGCAAGAGTCGGGGACCTGCATGTGAATAGTGATTCATCAAGGCCTTGACAGCTGCTGGCACAGCGGCTGCCGCCCGATTTGCATGCAGCGAAGATGAACGTGCATGGAGGTTTCTCAAATATTTCCAAGCACACCCCACTGGGCCCCGCTTATTTAAAAAATACGTCAGTCATTAATGATCTCTAAATGAAGAATATGCATGATGATTATGAATATGCATGACAACCATAGTAAGGGTGAAGAATCATATTCATCCTACAATGAGGACCAACGCTTGCTAAAATCACCTCGATGAAGGTATTTAAGCAGGTAAAGGAGCTGGTCGAGGCGAGGTGGGACTATTTTTAGTTACACGAGAACAACGCGCGAGATCGTACGCGACGTGGGCCGTCCGGAGCTGCAACCTCGGATGGGCCGGTGTTTGGGTCGACGTAGGAATACGGCCTGCCATGCATGAGCAATGCAGACCGTCGGATCGCGCGGGAGATCCGTCTGGCGGCCGTGCGTGCGTGTAGAAATACATCACAAAAATTATTCTACTCGAAAATAACAAGTGCTCCATGCTAGCCCTTATTCCTGTTCGTAATACATCATCATTCTTAAAGTTGGACATCAAATGATACACACAGAAAATGGAAACGAAAGATGTCGAACTAATACAGTAACATGGCAGTACAAGCGCACTTCACTAAATTACTGTCACGATGAATAGAATGTAAAGACCACGTCACACAAAGCTGAATGGCACACGACTTTCTCTGGCTCATCGTCGGTTCATGCTGTATGTAGACATCACAGTTCAGCCTCGAGATCCTACACAGAAGAATAGAATAAATCACATGGACATCAATTATGAGTAAAACACATGCAAAAAATAAATATGAACATATTTCGTACCTCTAGCAATTTAGCGCATTTACGTCGATTGTGACCAGGATTCTTGCAATAGCCACAGATATTCTGTGATCTTGACTTCTTTGTCTTTGCCTGCAGCCTTTTCTTCGGTGCACCTCGGCCTGGCACATGCACGGGATCCAGAACCTTATCAACTTTCTCCGAGTGCGGCATCAACGGGCCAAACCTAATGCTGTTATGCTGAGCATTAGTTGACTCCTTGCTGTCAGCTTGTTCAAAACTTGATTGCTTGCCATGATGTTGTGCTTGCAAAAGCATCTTTAGACGGTGATAGTCCTCATCAGAGTGGCATGCCTTGAAACTTGCAGCGTGACTACAATTCCGCAACTCGCGGTACCTCTGCAGGCTTACCGAATAGTCATACATCTGGTTTTTTCTGGTAGGTGCGTATGCACATTTTGCATTCATAGTCCACCTAGTGGGAACGCAACAACTAGGCAGAATTGTTTGTTTTAAAATCCCCAATATGTAAAAAATGTGGGAACTGGTGTGCCTGCGCATTCCAGCTTACGGCAAGAACAACTCACCCTGTGCAAAAGACCTCCTTGCTCTTCAATGCGCACTCCAAACTTTTTATCCATTCTTTCCTGCTTGGACACAACATAAGTGGAATCTTGATCCATCTAGTATCTCTACGATATGACATTTGCTGACAGCATCTATGCTCCATAAGATCATCTTAAAGACACTAGGTGTGAAAACTGTTGCGGCGTGTTTCTCAAGCGGTGAAGCATTTTCCTCTGTAAATGGAATGGACTGCAAGGCTTGACGTCATGGAGAGCTTCGTTAATCCGTCATGACGCAAGGCAACGCTCATAGTGCTCTAGCATTTCAAACAACGACATCTTACCCTCAAGATGTGTATGTAGCATGAGTTCAAGCTCTCACTCCTCTGATTGCTGCTCAATCCTAGGAAACAACGCCTCAAGATATCGAGCACACCACAACGTTCTCATCTGATACATCTGATGCAGCCAAGACTCCTCACTTGTTACTTTATTCCGTTGTAAGAATTGTATCCATTCTATCTCATGCTCTTCAATGGAAGAAGTATCATAAATGAAAGATCTGAATTCCTCATTTACGTCGTCATCATGCAGATGGCGTACAATGTTCTGCTGAATGTGCCATATACATAGTCTATGGTTTGAGTCTGGCCAGACCACCCTGATTGCTCTCTGCATTGCAAGGTCCCCATCTGTGATCACAGATATCGGATGCTTCTATGCCATGCAATCAGAAAAGGTCATAACATCCACTCGTATGCCTGGCTTGTTTCATGAGAAATTATACCACAGCCAAAAATAGCGGTGCTCCGGTGGTGATTCAACCCGACAAACGACACGAATGGCAGATTGTATTTGTTGGTTCTGTATGTGCTATCGAAAACAATGACGTCTCCGAAAGCCTCGTAGTCAAGTCGCGATTGACTATCAGCCCAGAACAGTCCCTTCAGATGGCCATGCTCGTCTACCAAGTACTTGAAGAAAAAAAATCCACATCTCGCTCTCGCCTCGCCATCATGTGCATGATCACCGTATTAGCATCACCGGCGCTGATTGTCTCCTGCTTATTAGCATGGCAGAAATTATAAATGTCCCTCTTTATGCATCCAAGCTTATCAAATCCACCGTATTGAAAGCTAAAAATATCCATAATACGGTATTTGCGGATCCCACATTTTTTCATGTCCGCAATGTCTGCTTTCTGCTCATCGCTAATTCGTCTGTGCGAACGCTGTAGACAAGAAAGATCCCTGGGGCTAGAGGATGGCTGTGCTCATCGATGAAGTCCTTGACAAACCACCGACCGGTTTCCTCCTGTCTCGTAATGACCAATTTAGCATTACACCCAACACGAGTTAAACTTCGTGGCCTCCTCTTTCTATCTTCCATCTTTCTTTTCATGTGCTTCTCTTCGCGAAACCCTTGACGACTACACACAATTTTCCTTAAAATTATGTATTTGTTGGATCCATCCCACTTAACGTAGCTTTTCCTCACACTAAAACCTTTTTCAAGAGCATATTTGTTGTAGAATTCATAGCCTTCAGCCTCACTATCAAACATCTTGCTGACAACATTTAGATACTCGAACATACTTTCATCACTTGCATACGCCATGTCTTCCTGCATATGACATGTGAGGGAAACCAATCATCAACATCTTTCTGTTTATCAATGTTGCAGGTGTAAAATACTCCCTCCGTTCCTAAATATTTGTCTTTCTAGATGTTTCAAATGGTGACTACATACGGAACAAAATGAGTGAATCTACACTCTAAAATATGTCTATATACATCCGTATGTGGTGACCATTTAAAATCTCTAGAAAGACAAATATTTAGGAACGGAGGGAGTAGCTCATAGGCAAAGACAAGTGCATGGAAAAGACTTTGCTCGTTTGACGTGTGAGGGAAACCCATCATCAACGTCCAACAAGTAGTATCTCATCTTCCTTTAAACTATATTTCATGCACTATGCAAACCTAAAGTGATGATGACTTTAATAAACTAAATTAAGTCAATTATGGAACCAGTATCTCATCTTCCTTTAGTATATCTCATCTCAAACGTCAAGTATGTCACTTTTTTTCTGCGGTACCAAAGGAAGTAAGCAATGTCCTCAACATCTTAGTTAAACTAACATGATGCGGTTAGCTCAAGAGAAACTATGCCACGATGAAGCTTTCCATTCGTTGTTCTAGTCCGTACAAATCTCGCATACTGCTAAATTACCCGGATTTTGTGGGGTTGAGGTTATACTGCATGCACGGTGGAGGCGCATAGCGGCCAAGAGAACGAGCAGAACGCCAAGCCGAATTCATACCTTAATGATGGTACGCGCGAAGAGATGGGATCGCCCGCCGCCGTCGCCTCTGATTCAGCCGGCGCAGATCCGGCCTTCTTCTTCGGTGACGGCGTGGGGGGCTGGGGTCGGAGAAGGACGAGAACGATGAATTTATTCCTCTCACCAGGCAGCTCGAGGACGGAGAAGGTCAGGAGCGGCGAGCGGCGACGAATACATCGGAGGAGGATTCTGAACTGGATCGAGTAGACATGGATCTGATCCTCAGGTGATCGGTTCAAGAAAAGATATTTCCCCCTGGACCATTATGCCCTTATCACAATTAACATATTAAATTTAATCAATTAAAATTCCCCGCAAGATCGGACGGCTAATAAAAATCAAACGTGATCAGACATGTAAATACTGCTAAGTACTCCGAGTACTAACCCAATCACCGTAAAACAGCTCTGAGAATAAAGCAAGAAAAGATAGGCACTATAGCAACCGTTAGTATCTCCCTGTGTTGATAGGTTTGTTGTAGCAAGCTCCAGATTCAATCAGTGTACGTGTACGTACGCATCCAGCCTCCAGAATCATCAAGGTGCTTCCCATTCCTCGTGCTAGTTTGGTTTGGCAAGGCCAAAAGCACCGCCAGCTTTGGGCACAGCCATAACGGGCAACTTGCATCACGATGATCGCCGGATCGGGCTTGCCCTAATGCTTCTAGCCGTCATGTGTATCTCGAAGGGAATCATGGGGAGATAGAGACCAAAGAAATGACGACTTAAAGCATCTCCAGCCGTTCGGCCCCCTAGGGCGCCTAAAAAGAGCGGCCTGGGGGCGAACCGGCGCTAGCTCGGCCCTGAGGCGACCTAGCTCGATCACGCCCCAGCGCCCGGCCCCAGGATGCGGAAAATTCGAACCTGGTCGCTCACAAAAGACGCTACAAGTTCGGCGATCACAAGTCACAGTTCGGCAATCGGATGTAGTCTGGCGTAAAAAAAAAGAGCGCCACAAGTTCGCGTGCGCAACGCATCACTCGGCTGGGTCGGCCTTAGGCGTCGGTGGAGTCGGCATGCGCGGGCTCGGCGGTGTCGGAGCTGCTTTTGTGCTGGGCGGTGTCGGCGGCAACCCGGTGCTTCTTGGGCGTCGTGGAGGCGTCCTCACTCGGGCTTGGCGGCGGCGGCGGCGTGGGCGCGGGAGTTGGTGTAGGCAGGCGAGGGCGTGCGCTGGGCCGGGTGTCCATGGGGAAGGTGACGTTGGGGTTGAACCCACCGTGCGCGTCCCCGTCCGCGTAGCCCGGCGAGGGCGATCCCCATGGCTGTGGCGACGGGGAGCCGGCGCCTTTGCCGCCCTGTATGCGCGTCGGGCGTGGCTGCCGGGTGGATTCATCATCCCTGCGCGAGTCGCCTCGGCCTCGGCTTGGTCCGCCGAAGCCGCAGCCGCACGTGCCGCGTTGTCACGGGCCTTCTTGGCGATCGCCCTGTTTCGCCGGTCGGCGGTGACAGCCTCCCGTCGCTGAACTTCCGCCCTCCAGTCGGCGTTTGACATGCCTGGTGGCTTGGACGGCGGCGCCCTCGGCTTCCTCTGCTTCGGCTGGGCGACGGAGGCGGTCGCGGTTGCCGCGGCACGGGGGACGATGTACTTCTTCGGTGGCATGGCGGCCGGTTGGGTGGCGAGCGGGAGGGAGATTGGCGGGAGGAAGGAAGAGAATGGGAGGGAAGTGGGGGAAAAGCGGGAAGAAATGACGGGAAGAGACGCTCGACTCGCCGACAGGGCGGACCCACGTGCCCTTTTCGCTTGTGCCGGCGCCCCAGGCGCCTCCCAGGGCGCCGGGTTCGGCCTGGGTCCGCCAGCAACAGTTTCGGCCCGAGCCGGCAAAAAACGGGCTTTTGAGGGCGCGACTGGGCTGTTTTTTCGGCGCCGGCGCGGCAAAAACGCCTGGAGAGAGCCTGTTGGGGGTGCTGCTGGAGATGCTCTTACATGCATGAAACAGGGGACGAGCGCATGTCATGCTTCATCAGTAGCTATGGATACATGATATATTAGTCAGAGGGACAAAATTGCTTAACTTCTAGGATTAATGTTAAATCTTTTATGGTGCCTTCAATTAGTAAAAGATATAAGGAATCTATACCTATACTAATTACAGACTTCCAAAAAATTATCATATTAATTAGTAATTAAGAACCGTTCATCTTAAGTGGGACTGAATTATTACGGTGGAGATCAACCCGTTTATCTAGGATCCAAATCTTATACTCTTTTACTAATTAGATTAGATCTGGGCCTGATTCTCAAGAAAAAAAATCCGAGCCTGCACGTTGATTCTCATAAGACACGTAAAGTTAGCCTCTGGATACTAAACTGTGGTTTAGATAAAAAAAAGTGACCTTTTACGGTACATCAAGTCAATTTGGACCGTTTATTTTTGCGGTTGGACGGCCCAAATAAGGTAATACTACATCAAATTTCTGATAGTATATTAGGTAGTTAGGGGCATTTTAGTTAGTTCATTGTTTAATCAATCTCAGACTTCCTGGAGACGGGGGATTCTTTCCATAATGATTGGGACGAGCTGGTCATCCCTTTCCCGCCTGAGAGGCGGATGCACTTATCCGCAAGGTGCCACACATGCCGGCTTGGTCGAGAGTTGGGGCGCCGTCTGCGTCGTCCTGTTCAGCGACTAACCTAAGCTCCGGCGCGTCGAGCCGTCTCCTGATTGTTGGCGTACGCCATGACCTCGACGATTCTGCCAAATACTTTTCGGCGATACACGCGTACTAGGTACATCGACCGGTCCCATTAGGATCAGGAGATGAATAATGTACAGAGCTAACGCCAAAGCAGACATGCAGATGGATGCTCCGTGAAGAGGCTGGCTAACACGCATATACCAAACTAATCACTGCTGGCTACTTGGTCGATCTGAGCTAGCTTAATACGCGAAACACACAGGCAGTGCACATGAGTCATGATGGAGGTCGACCCGTTACATACCAGAGCCTTCACGGTTCACGCTCAACGACGAGAGCGGCCGTTGGACGCTGGAGCATTCCAATCTTTGGCTCAATGGTGATAATGCCAAGGTGATGCCTTTGATTACTGCTATCGGTGGTTGGTCAGCGGAGGCGGGCTGCCGCCCAGGATGGCAGACGACCTGGACGCGGCGCACAACGAGAACATGTGTCCTGAGGCGGGCTGACGGCATCGGATCGGCAGATGACCTGTCCGTGGCGTGTGCCGTCGAGGAGCTCGCTTATCTTTCACCTTTATTTGTGTATCTTTTTTACGGGATTGTTTGTGTATATATCTTTATGATTAAAGCATGGAAATAAATCTATCCCATATACGAAATTACCGATATGCCCTTCACCAAATTCCAAGAGGACCTATATTAACCGTTGGATCAACTATATACTACCCATTATTTCAGGTAGTATGATGTACCGTAAAATCTCCCTAAAAATAAGCAACCATGGTAGAGTCCTCATAGTATATGGTGCAATTCCACCCAAAATTTTAAAAACTATACACGCACCATCACTAAGAAAAATTATACTCCCTCCGTTCCCAAATACTTGTCTTTCTAGCCATCTCAAATGGACTACAACATCCGAATGTATGTAGACATATTTTAAAGTGTAGATTCATTTATTTTGCTCCGTATGTAGTCACTTGTTGAAATCTCTAGAAAGACAATTATTTAGAAACGGAGGGAGTAGATGCACCATCGCTCCCTCATGGCTTGATGCGTGTCCTCTCTCCCCTGCTCTAGCCTCTCCTCCTCGGGTCCACCACCAGGGACGGAGCCAGGATTTAGACATAGGAGGGCGAAAGACAACAAGCGAAAAAATAGACATGTCATATGGCAATCCTAAGCCTTAGCCTTGCATCTTTGATGGTTTACTCATTTGTTTTACCGTCACCTAGATCAAATGTCCTCATTTGATGGACTAGAATCGATGTTATTTTCTCACTAGCTTTCGATTGATTGTGACAGAAACTTACAATCATAGAGTCGGATTCAGGTTATAAAACCAGTACCGCTGTAGAATGGGTAAATTATTTTCCTATTCATGACTATACATACACAATTTACAATTCATTTAGTCAAAATTATGTCATCAATGCATAAAGCCTAGTGATGATAAAACAAATCTATGCAGATAAGCTGATTATATTCCATCTAAACGCAGAAACTTTGTAATATGTCTTCTACAAAAAGAAATTAGCAAATTAAAGTATACTAACCAAACAATATCCTTGCATCAGTCCATCGTCGCGGAGTCACGGGGCGTTGGCGCGCAGCATCACATCACCGGCGGCGATCGGTTTTGGTTGCAACCTTGTCGATTCAGTTCCACTTTTTTCCTCCACGGCCCTAGACTTGCAGCTCATCACTGCGTCCGGTCTACCGGCAAGGCGGCAACGTGCCCGTGGATGGGCGTCCGCCTGTCACGGCATCCTCTTCCCTTTGCCCCTTCTCTAAGGAGGCGCGATGGAGAGATCCGATCAGCAGCCAACACTTGCAGGTTTTAGTTGCGATTACAGATGCGGTTTGGAAACGAAGAGGTTAGCGTCTAGCGATACGTGACTGTGTGCGTAGTCCAACTCCAAGTCGTGTCTCCGTGCAGCCGGCAAGCCTGCAACCAACAGCTTCTCTTGTCCTCCACGATGGGCTTTTATCCCCTTTATCTTATTTTGTGCTTTTAGCAAAGAGATTGGGCTGTACATGGGCTGAGGCGCTGATGTTAGGGGGGGCGAGCAAGTTGCGTAGACCTACGGAATATAAAAAAAGTAGCGATTAACTGAACGCCATCGAAGGACGACACGATCGTTAGGGGGGGTCTAGCCCCCACTCGTCCCCCCCTGAATCCATGCATGTCCACCACAGCCCACGTCTCTCCCTATCCCACAGCAACCCAGCGGCGACGATGAAGCACCGAATCAACCTAACTTTCTCAGATCAATCCACCTGCAGTACATGTCTAACCTCTTGCTTGCCCATCAACACTTGATCGATTCTGCCCCATGCTACCCCAAGCAATACCAAAATACGTAGACGTACACACCAGTCAGCAGGCAAGAAAATAAACGCATGCATCCAGAGGAGACATCCCTTTATGGACAAAGGTACGTAATTTGCATTTTCTCTGTTGCATCATGTGTAGATTAGTATATAAATATATAAATGCCTAATTAAGCTAGCTGCATATATAACCTATGACCGGATTACATGTCTGTACATGAACCAAACAAGACGATGTCATGCCTGTATGGATCCTAATTAGTATTGCTTACACTGTGCCTCCCTTTGTCCTACAGGTTATTCTCCGGTGAGAGATTGCGAGGATATTCAACAATATATTTGAATTTGGTATTGGATATTGATGAAATAATTATTATGAGGAGCGACCAATCCAGTAGCGCAATGTGGAGGATAGGGATTACGACAAGGTTCGCTGGGTGTATTCACCAAGTTAGAATTTAGTTATTGATCTTCTGTATGTGAGTGAACTGGTCACTACTTACAGGAAAAGGTGTGCAACATCATCAATTGATTTACATGTTCATTCAGACATGTAAACATAAATCGGGTCATCCCCATGCGAAATTGTGAGGGGTTGCGATGCAGTCTGGCCATATCACCAAGTGCATGTTCTAGGAGGTATTTATCCTTTCTACTTGATCCAATATGCGACCATGCTGATAGATTAGTGATTTTTATTGTTTTTAGCTTCTTCAGACTTAAATATAGTTCTTCCTGTCCCCAAAACTGTTGCAAAGCATATATAAGTGGCGATGTAGCTTAGAGAAAAACGTCTTTCAAAACTGAATAATATTGCCTTCCCTAAAAAAACTGAATTGTCAACTAGACTACATAAATCTGTACCTATACTAATTAGTTCTAGCTTAGATGATATTGCTTCCTCCCTCAGCATGATCACATATACTCCAATTACTTTAACTAGGCTGGTGTATTTTAGTTTATGCCTTATGCTCTCGAATTATTGGCACTCAATTTCCAATCAGTTTTTAACAAAACATGCAGGAGACCAAAGCATGGACTCACTAGCACGTGCCGCCTATAAATTTTTCATGAATAGGACTGGATTCTTCATATTATACTTTTGTTCATAGGAGTTGATAGTGTGTAATCTTCTCTTATATATTTAGTTACTCTACAAAGTCCCATGTTATCAGATTTCTCTCAAGCAAATGAGGTATTTTTTAGGTCAAAAAGTGTATACGTGTTCATGAATAAACCTTTCTAGAATCTCTCCTATTACGAGTGTATTGGTAACTCCTTTGTCCCACCTCAAATAGAAGATGAAATATCTTCTGCCTAGCCATGAAGAGCTAAACTACTTTCTTATTTGTATTCCCTATTTCATATAACTATTGTTGAATTAATTTGGTGGATTCACATTTATTTCCCGACAAAGATTATCAACATCATACCCGAAACCTAAAATATATTATAGCCAGCCGATAGAAGCTATTGCTACGTTTTGCCTTGGGAGGAGTTGCCTGTTGGTGCGCCTTTTTATATCCATTTTAGATTGTTAATTCTCAGAGTTACAAAGCATGGTGTCATGTACATTTACTCTGATGGTTTTGTTTCTGTTTCTAATGAAACAAAAAAGAATATGCATTTGGGTACGAGTTGAAATCAATTTTTTTTCTCAAACAACTTTTAGGTTTTCAACTCATCTATATATATCATTAGGAAGCTATAGTAATCTCTTCTGAATCTACTTTCTCTTCCTTGCAGTTATTAAATCCAGTTTAGTTTTCTACTTTGTAAAGTGCATGACACCTCATGGGTACTACGCATTTGATCTGTATGACAATTAGAATATTTGACAGTACTTCTACTTGATCTGTGGGAGTACAAAAATAATTAAGTTTCTTCTACTGGTGGATTGGATTCGGGACGATATTATACTAAAGGTTTGTATCAGGTTGTTTTTCATAGTACAGGTTGTCGATAATTGGGACCGGTCTCGGGACTTGATTCCTTTTATCGTTACAACTGCCAGAGCTGCAGGCGTGTACATAACTCAATTAATTTGCATGAAAAACACATAGTCACAATGTTTTTATGATTTTCATTGTGTACAGCTCAGTGTTTCCACTTGGATAATACTCATAGTATAGGTTGTCGACAATTAGCATATACGATGAAGCCATGTATTTCTCAACTTCCAAAAATGCCAGAACTCATGGGCTCACGTTTCTTTAGTTTGACAGGATGGCAAGACTATAGACATCATGCTGCTCTTTGTGTATATTTAAGAAAATAGTGTGCATTTTTGTAGAAAATAATGTAGTGTGTTGTCTGTAAATGTATGAATATTATATGTTCCCACGATTGTATGGCTTCTGAATTGGTAATGACCCACCGTATGATTATGCATAAACAATTTTTATTTTGCATGAGCTAATGGCACATGTGAAAGTAATTATTCATATTTTATGGAAAATATACCACTACCAGAAACTGGAATTTTCCTTAGGGTGACCTATTTTCATGTGAAGCCCGAAGCATCCCACAGGAATAATAATTTTCCTGGCGGGCATACTTAACCCCCAAGGAAAATAGTTCATTTTACTGTAGGTTAGTATATAACCCACAGGAAAAATTAATTGTCCTGTGAGGCTAGCACACAGGAGAGTACTCGGGCCAACCCTCCAGCCCATTGCGCGCGAAAAGTTTCTCGTAAGACTAATTAATTATAGAAATTGCACCGAAAAAATTCTAATTCTAAAGTTGTTCGCCTTGCAAATGGTTGACAGTCTAGTCATACAAAAAACTATGATTTCAATATTGAAAAACATAAAAAGCTCAGTGTGCTGGCCTAGTCAAGTGAAAATCTTTCTTTCATGCATATGAATGTATCTTAGCAGAGATAGTAATGAAGAGCAGCTCACAGTCAAGAAAGGCCAACATCAAGAGAAAGCTCGCCATGGGATGTATTTGTCCCCGTGCTCTCTTTTTTTTCAAAAAGGGGGATTCCCCGGCCTCTGCATCAGAACGATGCATACGGTCATCTTATCAAAATAAAGTAGTGCCAACATGGTTTCAAAGGTTTCCACAAGTCATATAAAAGCACAAAAAGCTCACACAGAGCCAAAAAAGGCTAGAAACATCAACTAGCCAAATCAAGATGCCACAACCGGCTGGCTAAACTAGATAGGGATACTAAATGCCTATCCTATTACATGATCGCCATCCAAACCGGTTGAAAATTTTCCCGAGCTACCATCTCCCAGCGGAAAGACCCAGTAATCAAATGCTCCCTGGCCTCCGTCTGGGTGAGTAGCGACCACGAACGGATAAGTGCCGTAGTCCGGAATAAGACCTGCAAAAAATGTATACATGATATTCTGTTAAAGACCAAATCGTTTCTGCAATTCCAGATAGTCCACAGCAAAGCACAAACTTCAACCCGAATATGTCTCGCTAAGTTAGGCTCAATCCCATTAAGCAAACTTGTATCTTCTTATGTAGTATGTACCTCTCTAGATCAACCAACATATACTTCTATGTGATTATTTCTGTTCACGAATACACATACGCATGCAACTGTACAGTGCTGCTGGTATTGCACGATGTAAGTTCCTACTATGTGCATTATAAGAACATGACGGATCAGAGGCTGGTCGTGACCTCGCGAACATCGCGGCTTGGCTGAGGGAACAGATAGTAAAGCACCACCGCCTTAAGCAAATCGCCTCGTGCCTTGCAGAACAGAGTGTACAGCACCGCCGCCTTGAGCAAATCATCGCATGGCTTGTCCTTTCCTCCATCGCCTGTTATCGCTTCTTAGGGCCTAAGACTACGGGCGGCCACTGGCACAATGTCGTGGGTGATTTTGATTTTGCTATAAACTACCCGTTAAAAGTGTCTGCGTGCTTGATGGCGCATCTCCCAACAAATTTGATATTTGCGGCTGCTAGCCTGTACAATGACGTCTGTTGTGGCCACGTATTCAGAAGCTACAGGTGGACTGCTAGCCTATACAACGGTGTACGTGGTGGCTCCGTATCAGAAGCTAAGAGCATCTCCACTAGCCTCCCAGGACGCTCTCCAAAATACCTTTTTAGGCTTGGTTTTAGGCTCGGACGACACCTTTCGTCAAAAAAAGGCCCAGCCACGCCCTCGGCGCCCCCAGGAAGTCAAAATAGCGCCGGCAAACCCAGGCGAAACCCGGCGCGTTGGAGGTCTCTTGGAGACGCCGGCACAAGTTTCAGCGAATCGTATCTCACTATATGTCCTTTTCTTGGCCCACTTAATCATTCTTCTCACAAACTTTTGCTTGGGGTGGGATGTGACTGGAAAGATGCCCTCTTTATTTTGCTGGATTTCGCCGGATGACCCCAAGACACCAACTTTTTTGGTTCGGGTGATGTTCCTGGGATGCTAACGGCTGGAGATGCTCTAAGGAAAGAGAGCGCTGATGACTGGTTGAAGAGGAAACTTCTTTTTTTTCGGAAAAAATTCCAATCTATTCATCTTCAATCATGGCAGTACAACGAATACCAGAAATAAAAATTACATCTAAATTCGTAGACCACCTAGCAACGACTACAAGCACCGAAGCGAGCCGAAGGCGCGACGCCGTCATCGCCCCTCCATCGTCGGAGCCGAGCACAACTTGTTGTAGTAGACAGTCGGGAAGTCGTCGTGCTAAGGCCCCATAGGACCAGCACCCCAGAACAACAACCGTCGCCGATGAAAAATAACGTAGATCGGAAAGATCCAAACAGAAGACACACGAATGTAGACGAACAACGACGAGATCCGAGCAAATCCACCAAAGATAGATCTGCCGGAGGCACACCTCCACACGCCCACCAATGATGCTAGACGCACCACCGAAACGGGGGCTAGGCTGGGAGACCTTTATTCCATCTTCAGGGAGCCGCCGCCGTCTCGCCTTTTTGAGTAGGACACAAACCCTAACAAGATTGAAAAAATTGACTAAAAACGGAGCCCTCTCGCCGACCCTTGCCAGGATCCACCGCGCCTCCATGGCCCTAGGGCCACCAAAGACGAGGCGGACCTGCGCCGGCGCCGGCGTGAGGCACGAGCCCAAACTTTCTTTCTTGGAGAAGGAGGAGGAGGCGGCGAAGGAGGGTCACGTACCACTCGAAGAGGAAACTTCTCGGCTGAGACGATGACGGCGGAAAGATGACGGCTGACGAAACATCCCTTGAAGAAACACCTGTCCGCCTTGGCCGCTGAGACGACGGCGGCCGGTGCCTACATACTGATGCATGTTTCTTTACGTCCACCTTGAGCTTGAGAAATTGTCGTTCTTCTCTTGTTCTTCTCTTGCTGTTTGACCTAGAAAATGGTACAAAGAGATGATTCTTATTTTTCATTGGGCTGTGTTGTTTTTCCCTTTTGGCTACGTGAGGTTATCCTATTCAACCAAACAAACTCAAAAGGTGTAGAGATGGGATAACAGATATTGACTCTTGGTTACTTCATCTTTTTTAATAAAGGGTGACTTTATTATTTTAAAATATAGCATCAAGCGGATACAAAGCATTATGAGTAACACACCCGGCTTCTGCATAACTAAGATGTACATAGCCAAATCCAGAAGTTTGACAAAAATTCATGAAATAAAAATCGAAGAGGGTGGTGGATCGATCCGTAGGTTATGCTGCCACCTATGTTGAGAAAAAACCTCCGTAGCCACCTGCTCCAATCATGTACACACCGCCATGAACAACGGTTGCTACTCCGGCCGTTGTAGCATAGACCACGTACGTAGCGAGTGCGTACACCGAAAAATAACCAGTCGAGGGGAATTGGCCAAGTGCACAACTAACCGTTTTTTGTAGACGATCCTCCACATGCTTCCACTCCGCAATGGTGAGACGTCCATAATGAACCGGTATTCCCAGGTATTTAATCGGGAATTGGCCAAGTGCACAACCAAACATGTCAGCATAATCGGCCGCCGCCTCAATGGCTTCTCCAAAGCAGAACAATAGCTTCAGATTTCGAGATTTGTCTAGGTCATGTTCCATAAAAAGAATCGTGTCATCTGCATATTGCAAAATAGAGAGGCCACCATCCACATGGTGTGGCACTACTCCCGCAATCTGTCCATCCTCCTTGGCGCGCTCAATCAGAATAGTCAACATGTCAGCAACAATGTTAAATAGCATTGAGGACATGGGGCCACCCTGTCGTAGTCTTTTTTTTGTCTGAAAGTAATGACCTACATCATCATTGACTTTGATGGCCACACTACCTCCAGTTACAAAATTTTGGATCCACTTGCACCATTTATCGGAGTAACCTTTCATCCTTAGGGTCTGTTGGAGAAAAGACCACTTGACCTTGTCATAGGCTTTCTCAAAGACAATTTTGAATACCACGCCACTCATATTTTTTCGGTGCATCTCGTGGACGGTCTCATGAAGGATAACTACACGATCTAGTATATTCCTTCCTTGCATGAAGGTTGTTTGAGATGGCCGGACAACATGGTCAGCTATTGAGTTTAACCTATTTGTAGCTACTTTGGTGAAAATCTTGAAGGTGACATTAAGGAGGCATATGGGTCTGAACCGTTGGATCCGTTCGGCCTCCTTAATTTTTGGCAATAAAACAATTTCACCAAAATTTAGCCTAAATAGGTCAAGTTGATCGGCATGAAGACACTTCAACAACTCCAGAAGGTCAGCCTTGATGATATCCCCGAAATTCTGATAAAATTCTGTGGGAAAACCATCAGGGCCTGGAGCTTTGTTGTGTTCCATTTGGAACACCGCCGCTCTCATCTCCTCTTTCGAGAAAGGTATCGTGAGGATATTGTTCTCTTCCACCGTTACTTGTGAAATATCATCTATTCGGGCCTCGTCAAGGGTGACATTCCCTTCATCTGGCGCCTTGAAAAGAGATTTGTAGTAGCTGGTGATATACTTTTTGAGCTCCTCCTGACCTTCGACCCGCCCATCATCCTGTTGGAGACTATGAATACATTTCTTTCTATGTCGACCATTGACGACCAATTGAAAGTATTTTGTATTACTATCTCCCATTAGGATGAAGTCAGCTTTGGACCTCTGGTAGTATTTGATCTCCTCTTCGTGCAATAGACAGGCAACGGTGTTTGAAGATCAATATAATTTTGTTGTCGTGAGAGGAAATACGTCTTAGCAATTCATCAACATGTGGATTCAGGCAGAAGGAGAGAGAGAAGAAACCACGAAATGCAGCGGGCGAGAGTAGATTTTATTACTAGCTGATTCACAAAGCTAGAGATCAACAGTTCCCCACGTTTTTACTCGCTAGCTAGCTAGGCCGTCTTAGGTTGGCCGAATTTTATAGGTTGAAGGGTCATGCCACACGTCAGCAGTATATATAGGGGCACCCATGCATTACACAATCATATAAACCGGCCACAATGCAGCAGCTGTGTCAATGCATCACCGAGAGTCCGCAACCTACTCGCTCACTCGCCAATAGCATGCAGACACGCTTGTTTTTTTTTCTAGAAGTAGATCGATCATTGACGCACAACTCGGAAACATTTTCTGAGTTTGAAACGAGAGCCATGCATATGGCTTCTTATTCTTCTATTAGAATCGATGCGTAATGGGATTGGGAAGCAACGGGGAAGGAGGATTGACTGAGAATAACCTCGTGCCTTGAGTTTGATTTAACTTGGGGCTTGCTTCAGCATACCCCCCTTGAGCACATCATGTTGGATTCATCATGTCTCCATCAACACCTCCTCGTCATGGACAATGATGATGACGAACAACCACACCGATGACCAAGTAACCTTCTCTGGCTATGCTGCTCCATTTGGCGACGTGATCTTGCAGAAGCCATTGCTGCCCTCCCCAGTGTCGGGTTCGTCGCCTTCCCTGGCACTGGCAAACAGGCTGGGGACTTCACCATCGACCAGAGCGGCATTCACCTCGCACTGTCGCATTAAGTAGCCCTGTAGCATTAGTCAATCTATGGGGATGTAAAGCATACCAAAATTTGGACAGCCAAATATTTGGCATGACAATATTTGGTTGAATACAAGTTTTAGAGTGGTTGCGTTTTTTTAGAACCGTTCGTTGATGTCGATCTAACGGCAGACAAATACGAAGTACTGGGTAGTACTCCGATGAAAGTACGCGAAAGTATTAAAACGAGTGGGGCCAGTACTCGTGACAAGGTGGGGACGCGTTTTAATCTAGGGGCAGTTTAGTCCTAGGAAAATTTGCACGCGCCGCCCCTCTCGTCGAATGCATAACCGCCGCCATGGTGATTCACATTCCACAATTACTCATCGGCGGCCATCTCCTCCCTCTCCTCCAAGTCCTCCTCAGTCATCTCCTCCTTCTTGCCGCCGCAACTTCGCTCCATTCAGGCAACCCCCCACCCACCCCCACCCCCTCTTACACGACAGATTGAGCTGATGGCCGGCGACGAGAACACCGACTTCGTGCAGATCGCCGGCGGCGACCAGGTCAAGTTGGCCAGGTTGAGGGAGATCCGTTCTTGGTTTGACAACACAAGGCAGATGAACTGGACGGCAATGGCCACTCTCAAGAATATGACGAAGAAGGAGAGGGCAAAGCTTTGCCCCCCGCCCGCACAACCGATTGACAAGATCGAGATCCTCCTCTGGGCGATGGAGCAGGCCAATTCGTCCAGCGAGTGGACCAGGCGGAGGTGGTGGGCGTTCAAATCCAGGGTAGAGCATCCTTGGATCAGGAACCCACCGTGCACGAGGTGCCGTTGCAGATTGTGCAGCCTCCAACCGAGTCACCGGAGACTCCGAAGCACAAGATGAGGAGGACAGTGGTCGCGACATCGCTTCCCCGCCGTTCACCACGCTTCCCTCGCCGCTCTCCTCGTCTGAACGGCAGCGGTAGCTATGTTTAGAGTAAGCTTCCCCACTCCTCATCTTCCTACTGCTCGTGCTTACATCGTGGTGATACTGATCGTAATAGCTCAGAGAGGGAATGGTAGATGGCATTTTAATCTCAATGAATTGCATGAATATTTGAGTACATCGATTTGGAGGATGGATTATGATGTATGTGAACCCTAGGCATCATATGAACCCTAGGAAAAATTAGTAATGTTCTAGTGGTAGACACTGAAATATTTCGGTACACACCGATAGGCACCTTGAAATATTTCGAACTGCCCTAGGCAAAATTTGTAATGTTGTAGTGGTGGACACTGAAATATTTCGGTACACACCGGTAGGCACTGAAATATTTCGGTATTGCCCTAGGCAAAATTTGTAATGTTGTAGTGGTAGACACTGAAATATTTCGGTACTGCCCTAGGCAAAATTTGTAATGTTGTAGTGGTGGACACTGAAATATTTCGGTACACACCGGTAGGCACTGAAATATTTCGGTACTGCCCTAGGCAAAATTTGTAATGTTGTAGTGGTAGACACTGAAATATTTTGGTACACACCGGTAGGCACTGAAATATTCGTTACTACAATTTCAGTACACACCGATGCACATCGAACTATTTCAAGATCTGCAGTTTCGATACACTTGAAATATTTGATCTTGCAAATTCTATACAAAGTTGGCATTTTGTCATTTATGTGTGAATCAATCCATGCATCATATGGCATAACTTTGTACATGAGTTTGGGTCAATTTCATGTCTATTTATTGTTAAAATTATTGTCATGCCATGAAACACAAGACAAGTCAACGACCCAAGCTTGCAAAGATGACATATCAATGTTGCTGATATGCACGTTTTCACCAAGTCTTGTGTCTGAATTAAAACTGAGCATTCTTTCTTGATGGTATCCATGGATCTAGAACTCCTATGAATTTGCTCATATTGGATGTTTTATTCTCCATCATTTGTACTAGAATTCCGTGCGATTAGATGCCATGACAAGACCCCTGGCATATTTATTTTCTTGCCTCCAACATCACATGTGTGTTTTGCAGGAAAAAACCTGGAGTTCACCAGGCTGGCTGAAGTTGTGAGGCTAGGAGGCTGATGGTGCTGCTACTTGCTGATCCTTCTTCTTTCAGTTTTTGTTCGTCATTTATCAAGCCGTTGGACCAGGGCTACTTCTCTATGTGCTGTTAATGTATTAAGTAGTTCATTCGAATTTGTAGTATTAGTTAGTTTGAATGTGGAAGTACCTTAATTTTTGGAACGAAATGTTGCTATGTAGGACCAAGGGTTTCATACCTTAATCTTTGGATAATTAATTATGTGAACTGTTAGATGTGGCGCACAACAAAACGCCTCTACCATTGATACTATAGTTCAACATGTCGGTCCAATTAGAGACCAGCCACTACCATATAGAACAGTTAGCATTTCATACTACAACCTGGCACGTATAAAACATCACACAGTGGAAGCACATCCCTAAGCACCTTGCATTGTACAAGGTCTTAGAGACCAGCCTCTACCATATATAACAGTTACCATGTCACACTACAACATATAAAACATCACACGTGGAATAATCATAGCTAGTAGAGCATTAGGTACCCGATTAATAATAGTTGCAATCCATCACAAGCAATAGTACCTAGATATGAGTAGATATAGGTGCGGTAATACACGACAAGTACTACGCAAACAAGAGCTGACATAATAAGTTCATTTCACATTGATACATGGCCCACCCCAGTTCTAAATGAGGTGGATGGTGATCATCATCCTCAAGTCATGGCGACGGTGTTCGCATAGCGATGAGTAGGATGGCCTGTCCTACCGAAGATTCTTGGCACGAAGGAACTTCTTCCACCCTGCCTCGCTCAAGACGAAGGCGACCGTCCGTGTCCCTTTGCATAGGCACAACTGGTGATGGAGCCCGTTACGGTAAGGCGTAGTCCAGCAGCCATGCCTTCTTCGCCCGGTCGATGCCACAGCTATCAAGTAACCTCTTAGGTAATTTCGAAAGCAGTTGACATGATATATGATCATGTCACGTGCAATTATCAACAAAGCATACACTTCAAGACACATATATCATTGGATTCAACACTGAGCATATATATCATCACATCACTACACTATACGCCAAGCATCAAATTACTACAGTAATTAGGCATATCATTAGATTACTCCGTACACTAAGCATATCATCGCATATTACTACACTACATGCATGTCATAAAATTCTTCACTAAATGAATTCTAAACTTGGCCTCTCATTACAGTACTACAACATGCATATCATATGAAGTACTACACTAACTAAGCATGCATATCATGTAATTATCACACTAAGTAACATACCATGATATGTCGTTTAACATTCGTCCTTGTGAGGCGGGTCACGAATGGCTTCCCTAGGTAGTCTTCACGTAGCGGAAGCATGTCCCAGAGGTTGCCGATTTCCTCGTCGCCCAGGCTGAGTCCTTGGGCATACAGGTATTCAACAAGTGGGTTCTCATCATCATCTGAATCAGCACCATCTTCGTCCTCGTGAACTTCATCCTCACTATCCGGAATGAAATTTAGATAGATAACAGAAATCCTGGGCCTATCTCTTCTGAAGGAGAAGCTGATCAATTCACCCCCAGTAAGACGCATGCGGGGGATGAAACGATCCCAATCATCTCCTCTTATCTGGGTTATCTTTCGCCCCTTCTCGACCTGCATAGTGTATGGGCCCCGAAGAGCGTCGAAGGTCACGGTGTCTGCGACGAGCTCATTGAATGCCAATCTCACATTGCATGGTACGATCTGTGTAAGATAAAAACAAATAGCAGACACAATACATTAGTGCAAATAGCAAAAAGAACAAAAAGAATGTACTGTCAGAAGGTTCATATAAATTATTACCGCTACAACAACAAAAGAAGGCTGGAAGTAGAAGCCGAACAACGTGGCAGTAGAAAGGCTGGTCCGGCACCGTGAGTTGCAGCGTCCACATTGTGCTTCCTCCATTCTACACAGAACATGTTGAACTCTAAGTTGAATTGTACATAGTACAATACAAAGATCATACATATAATAAATCATAGTGATAACCTATACTGGCAATGGCCAATCAATCTATTTTCTATCATCTATGTAATAAAGCAATGGCAATGACAATGGCAATGCCGGTTCATCTAAACCTGGGAATAGTTGGGCATCGAAACTTAAACCAGTCCAATCCACGGCACACATCAAAACCAAACCAATCCAGATATTTTCATTTAGAATCTAGACCAAACCGAACTATACATGCGCGTCATCCAACCCAGTCCAAACCGTTTTCAACTACCAAAGGTTCAAACCGTGGACAAAGCCATATGCGAGGGCACGTCATGAATCTAGATCAGACATGGCGCCAAAGCTCGAGAGAGCAGACGAGCTCCGGCCGGCAACTGCGGCTCTTGGATTTGAAGCAGTAGTAGGTGGTAGTGGCGGCTCAAACTAATTGATTGATTTGGTCTCAAACCATATAAACGAAATCAAGATCCAATCCAAAAACTAAGTTTCAGTCCAAACCAATCGGCTCAGATCCGCCTCCGTAGGGAGACGCGTTTGGGGAAGGGAATAAGAGTGGAGATTTGACGTACTTGCCGTAGTTGGCGGCGGCACAAGACCGGCAGCGAAGAGAGGGTCGTCGGCAGATGGCGGCGAGGCGGCGGCGCTGGTCGAGAAGGGGAGAGAGAAAGATGTGGAGTGGTCGAGACAGAGAGAAAGAAAAATGTGGTACATGTGGTGGCTCGGTTGTGTGGATGACAAGGGGACCCACTTGTGAGACCGATAGCAATTGATGGCAAACCGTAGGAGGTGCACGACCGCGTGCACGACCGCCACGTCCCCACGTGGAATCGGGACGGCCGGGTGGGTGTGTCAAGTCAAATCGGCACCCGCGGCTTCTCGGTAACTCCAACAGGCGAGCAATGCATTTCTTCCCCAAATCGGGTAGAAAACCCTCGTCCTCTCGAACCTAACCACCCTCTCTTCCTTCCTCACCACCTCACCACCCTCTCCTCCTTCCTCACCACCTCTCCTCCTCCTTCCTCACCACCCTCCTCCCTTCCCACGCCTCCCTCCTCCTGTCTTCGACCCGGCGATGAAGCTGGCGTGAAGATGCGCGGACGAGCCGGAGGCAACCATCGGAGCAGAGCGGTGTGGCCGTGGCTGCAGCCGTGGGTGGAAGCGGGCTGAGTCCGCCGTGGTGGCGGAAGCTGGCGGTGCAGCGACCGTTGTGCCTGCTCCCGCTGCCATCGCAGCCGCCGAGGCACCGTCCCGGTGAGCACAAGGTCGGGGAAGATCTGGAGGAGGAGGAGATGAGAAGGCGAAGCGCAAGGTGCATGACGAAATCGAAGAGCTCTTCGAGGAGAACGCCATAAAGGATTTCGGCGTAGATTGCAGGAAGGGCAGCGACTTGACGAGGATGCCATCGATGAGCTATCACGAGGTAGGACTATGTTTTTTGCTCTGTTTTTTTCATGACATTGGGGTTTTTCTTGTTAACTAGATGAGCATCAATTTCACTTGGGCGTGCTAGTTGTACGTATGTAGGATTGCAGGGATCTAGCATAGATCTTCATGTTGGATGTGGATTTTTAAATCTGATTCACATTCTGATTCCAGCAGATACTCTGGTTTTTTTCATGGCATTGGGGTTTGTCTTGTTAACTAGATGAGCATAAGTTTCACAAGGGATACATTAATGAAAGAAGTGGGGTAATGAACCCAAATACAAGGAAATGTTCATGGCAAGGATACATTAATGAAAAAAGTGGGTTAAACAATGGATATATGGCAGGATTCTCCATTGGCTTCCCCAGGACAGTGACTAAATGCTGCAGTTCCTGATTCATTATAGTTTATGTACATGAATTAATTTGCACACATGTTCATAGATGATTAGTTTGCACACATGTTCATAGATGATCCATTTGCAAATTCTATACATATTTCCATTTTGCAAAGGAAGTGTTCGCTCCCTTAATAATTATGGGCTGACATTACATATCCAATCGGATACCGAAAAATCAAAACATCTCATCTACCCAATTTTCCACAGTATTTTATTTAGATGATCACAGCCACATCTCTCATCAATATGAGCAGTGAGACACCCCATAGCTCCTTTACCTATTTCCTACGAAAGTTATCGTGGTCTCACAATGTTGGAGAAGCAGTATTGCCGCTGTCAGAAAGAATAATTGTTTCTTCATTCCAGTAGATAGAACAAACCCCCCTTGTGTGAAACATGGAGGAGTACAATGAAGCCATTTTTCTGATTCCAATAAGAATTACACCTGTAACAAATATCAAATATCATTAAACCAAGCCACTTCATGTAATCTTTCATGTGTTAGTTATGTACTACTTGTGCACTAATCTATAAATGCAACTATTCCACCGTCCATAATTGTGCATGTTAATTTATTTGGCTCAATTATGTATGTGCACATACGCCTTATTTCTAGCAAATAGATAGTTGCCATGTTTCACATGTGTACTTTCAAAACATTGAAATTAAAGTCAATGTACCATAATATATCACCTGAGTTGTTCTATGTGTACTAATTCACTAATTGACAGGAGGATGACGACGACGTGGACTACTGACATGGACAGCAGGCACAACAAGAGCCGGTACACCACGAGGCATCTGATTCTTTGGGAAGATCAAGTACCGTTTCTTTGGCAAGATTGGGTGCCCTTTACATTTGCAAGGTGATCGGTGGCGGCATAGATAGCATGATCCGGCATGCCTCGACCGGCAATGGACATGGCAAGAATCGTAGTGTGATTACTACGGCTAAACATGCTGCCTCACGACGCTTCCTTGAGATTGTCAAAGTCAATGAGCCGTACAACATGCATTGAAGAAGGGAGAGAAGTGATGTGCTGCTAGAGTCTTGATGCTGCCCAGGACCGCCGTGTCCTCTTTTGTTATCTATGTTTCTTTGTTGTTGGAGTCTAAAACTGATGTCCTATGGTGTGTCTGAACCTATGCTGAGCGGTGGTTGATCTGTCGTTTATGTTAAGAATTTGCTGCTACTATGGTTTAGTGTTCCTAGTTGTTAATAATATTTTGGTGATGCATGTTTAAGCCTTGTGCAATGCTAGATGCTTAGGGTGGTGCTTAGAAAAATAAACAGGGTTTTCTGATGCACGGTGCATATTTATGCAGGAGAGGCGCCTAGTTATGCGTCTACCCTGTACAAACAAGCTTTTATGCTTAACAAAAGCCTGGTTTATTTCTATAAGCAACTCCCTAAGCACCTTGCATTCTACAAGGCCTTACCAACTCAAGTATAAATGACGGTGGTCTATGTTATGGTTGCTGTGTTATTCTGCCGTATGGTGATGCATGCTAGGAACTCTAATAATATGACTATGGTAGTTATAGCTTGGCATGACTATGTTTAGTGTATAACTCAGCATGTTCCTGCCATATCTATGAGCAGTTACAACTGAACTATGCATTAATTTTTGACAAAATTAAAGCATGCAAATGATTGCCGATTCCACCTATTGCCAAATCAAGCTTTGTACTGATTATGCATTAGATATTGCAATAAGTAGAGGATGCTCATGATTGCCAAAAGTACCTATTTCCACTTTCTGATCAGAACTCAACGTGTATCAAATGATGCTAAAAAGTAGAGCATGGGCATGAGAATGTATCAATGCATTAGATATTGCAATAAGTAGAGGATGCTCATGATTGCCAAAAGCACCTATTTCCACTTTCTGATAAGAAAAACAAAACGTGTATCAAATGATGCTAAAAGTAGAGCATGAGCATGAGCATGAATCAAATAATGATCAATTGATGCTACCTATTTGTGTTTGAACGGGCTCAATAAAGCTGGTGCTGGTTTATGCTCTCTGCGTGACCGTGATGGTAACGAAGACACTTGGTTGGCTATGGTCTTGCTGTCAAATTTATGTTTTAGTTCTTTAAGACTCTTTGTTTTTGCTGTTTGCTCGGGATCGACTTGCTTTCTCGGCGTCCACGTGCTCTCTTCCTTTTGGGGAGTTGGGTGCACCATTTTCGGGAGTTGGGTGCACGGTATCCTTCTGGAGTTGGATGTGTCGGGTTCGTTCGAACCATCAGGATTGTTGACTAATTGTACATCCTCTTCCGAAGCATCAGGTAGAACTGCTTGCTGGGCATCGTACACTTCCTTCTGTTTAAGAGAGAGTGCTGCGTTAGTTCTAATCATGAGACTTGTGAAATAAATGATATATTCTTGATGTAGCGCTAACCGTTATGGGGAACTTATATTATTCGAGACGAAGCGCATTGCAATCTGAATGCAGTAAGGCTGTACATATTTTCCACCTGAAAATATCTATCCTTGCCTATATTGGATAACCGACAATGACGTCAGCATAGCTTTCAAGCTAAACAAATTACAAATATAAATTAGGCATTCAATTACCTGGTTCAAAATATCGGTCATTTCATCCCCGTTCCATGACAACATGTACTGCAGTGTCCAAACCGCATAGGAAGTCCTGCGATGTTTAGTTAAAGATCAGTAATCTTATTAGGTATGCATAAATAATAATTTATGAGGCCATGCGTACCCATCGGTCTGTTGTGGTATGTTCTCATAGCATTTTTTGGTCCATTCGGCAAAATTGATGTTCTTAGCTGGTGATATCAACCCTTTCTTGACAGCTTCGTCAATGCAGAACTGAATCGAGTCCACCTAGGGTACGACGAGTTATACATAGGGTTACGGTACTTTGGGAGCTCATGTTCCATGCGGATCAAAAGAGGCAGCAAGAGAACACTTACAAGAGAATCTTCCTTGGTCTTGTCGCAATGATAATTCATGGAGTTCAGAGTCTGAATTTCTTTTTTGTCAAAATTAAACATCATTAGCATCCAATGGTTTTGGTGTACATTCAGTGGGACATGCACCTGCAGTAAAATTCGGGTTGGGTTAAGAACCGAAAGTTGTCGTGTACGTAAACTATGAAAGTGTGGAAGCGTGTACCTTTCGGCGCCCTACAAATTTTCCTGCTACACGAGCTAACCATGAGGCTGCACGTCCAACAGGAACCACCCCTTCATTTGTAACAGCTTTTCGGTTTCTTGAGGGATATGATTGAGGTAGTATCATTCTCAATTTGGCTAATGCTAGCATATGCCATAATAACCTGCCAAATTTTCAATCATACAATAATAAGACAGTTGTTGCAGTAATGATGTAGAATAGAGTATAATGGGCTTACATCACCATAAATGTATTTGTCGTCCAAATTTCGCTTCAGATTTTCTCTTTGTGAGGGTAATGTCTCCGATTCTAGCTATTTCAACAGGGTCGTATGTTCGCGGATGTAAGCGGCTGTCTCTATGCCCTCATGCGTGAACTTGTAATCATTACCAAAGACAGGCTTCATCGGAGTTAATTGTGGTTCCTCATTGTTTTCCGTCACATGTCTTGCGGTTGGTGTACTCAAAGTCCTGCCGTGAATTGGCTAGCCCTAGGAGTTCTGTCGGGGATGAATTGCACACATTGACTTGATCCTACAATGAACAAAGGTAGTTCATCATTAGTTTGTTACTTTTAGATATTAACATGTTGGGCCATATTGATCACCTGCACGCCTCCTTTCTGTGACACTGATTGTCGGTTCCTTGTAAATTCGTATTTTAAGTCCTGTAACAATGCAAACAATAATGAACATGAAGGAACATATTCATAAAAGATACAAAATGCATAGTATGACATACATGGAGTTCCTCCTTAAGTCTTTAATTTCGTCCTCGGCCTTCGACAACCTAGGATTAGTGCCAGTTTTAGTCTTCATGTCGATCAAGTCTTCACCTAGAGTCCGGTATTTGACATCAAATCTGTGCTCAATTTCCATTAACTTCCTGCCTACCTTCTTTTCATGATCAGCAATGCGTGCATTCATGACTTCAACTACCATTTCAATCTGTGTAAACAAAATAAAACCCCGTTGATAACAATAGCTAAATGAATGAGGTTCCATGACACCTATTTGTGATATTGCAAAAACAAATAGTCTTTGGAGTACACATTTGCTGGCTACTAAATTGTTGTCCTTGTGATGGTGCTCGTCTGAATCATGTTGATGCACATGTTCATCTTTTTTCTTGGAAAATTATTAGAATTCTCGGACGGTCGTTGAGGAGCACAAATTTTCATGACAGCCTATTTTTTTAAAATATAATGAACCATTAGTACCAAATAAAAAATCGGATATAGAAAGTTCAATTGTAGATAGGTACCAGCCCGTTATGAAGACCTCCTTTCTCGTAAGCATCGCTTCTTATAGTAGCCATCATTTCGTCCCATCGTGCGATCAATGGAGGGGGTCTAGAAGCATACATTAATCGGCCACTACGCACGTGCTCCCAGTACCAATACTACACAATAAATTAGTTCATCACCATACAAATATGCAACAGAACAATAATTAAAGGACATTAAGTAGTGATCTAGCACTAACACGGAGCAGAATTAGATTTCCTTGTAGATTTACGTGATCTCGATTTCTAAACTTGTGAACGGACTTGAAGAAGTGATTAAGTGTGAAACATCCCCGATTAAATTTTGAAGGTTTTCAAGATCTGTAACAAGGTTGAGAAATTTCGAGTCCACATAATGTTGTGCTGTTGGTGCTAGAACAGTACCAATTGCATTACAAAATGAACCGTCTCAGAAATCACTATGCAGGGCTTTGGAAGCTCGGATCACCGTTTCAAGGTCAGAAATCAAAATTTGCCCATTGTTTGCATAGGCGGTAAACAATTCTGTGTCGGTTTGATTTTCCAGATGTGGCTCTAGATCCTCCCCTTCTATCGGAATGCCAAATATACCTTGCACGTCCTCTTTTGTTATAGGAATTGGCGTTTTACCGATGGTAATGGATTTCGTGTCCATATCTATGCTCTTGGCCAGTCTAACCAACATTATGCGACGTAGAGTCACTTCATGCATCTGGGTTAGTCCGCCAAGACTGGTTTCTGATATGATGTACTTTTGTGGTCTTCGACAACAGTTTCATGGTTTTCGAACCTTGTCTGTGAGCATACTAACTTCATATGACCATGCTTTTCGGCGAGTTCCTGTTACATTCCATTAAATAAAACTGAGTACACATGAATTATGTGTATGAAACGATTGTACACAAACAGTCAATTACTTACCGCATCGGTAGTTTCAGAGATGGGCTTTTCTCCATTATTAAGGTTCGTATCTGAAACTGACATTGCTGCCTCGTATGCAATGATAAAATCAGGCTCAATTAATCTGAACAAAATTGGAAAATGCATAACAAAATTAGCAGAGAATTAATTTTAACAAAATTAACTGGGTCATTTAACATATGATCCACTTATGGTTTAAGCACAGAACCTATTTGGGTGCAAAACCTATGAGGGTTCAACAACTAAAGCATCAGCGGACAAAGATTATAAAGAGTTACGATCAGCTAATACCTTATCTCGGAGATGGTGCCACCGAGTAGATGGCGGCGGTTAGTGCGTCGGAAACTATAAGTGCCGGTATAGCGCGGTCGACAGCGCAAAGGAAAAACGGCGTGTTCACGCGAGGAGGAGGCGGCGAGAAGAACACTGACGTCCGAGCCCTCAGATCACGTTGGCGGTGGGCGGCGAGTGGTGGCCGCCAACTCCTGTATTCCGTGGGCGACCGGCGTCTCCGATCTGATCTTGTAGCGGTCGTGGGAGGTGCGGACGGCCCGGGTGGTTAGAATGCGGAGCTGTAATCGCGGGATTTAGGGAGGGGTTTAGGGTTATTAGGGTTTAGGGATTTAGGGGTTTAGGGTTATCAGGGGTTAGGGTTATCAGGGTTTAGGGTTGAGTATTTACATGCAAGCCCGGAAATGCGTGTGTCAGAGAACGTACTTGCATGTATATGTACTAATGATCCCAAACTTTCTTAATGGCATCCCATGACCACATAGAGAATGAATGCATAATGGTTTCCATGTTGGGCAAAATTTTGAATGTTTATACGGTTTAGTGGGGGGGGGGGGTAGGGTTATCAGGGTTTAGGGTATAAGGGTTTTAGGGTTGACGGAACTATGTTTGTCTTACGGTGGGCGTAGCACACACGGACATTGATGGAGCGTTGGTCTACAATGGATTCCCTCGGTACCATCGATCCGGTCCGTTGGTAGCTCGGCCGACAAACTTCGTGCCACATAGAGCATGCATCCATCCATTGGACCGGATCGATGTTTGGTTGGTTTCATACAGGTGAGGAACCCAGCTAGTGCTTTCGGGGTGTTGACATGCTAGGCCGGAAATGCGCGTGTCAGAGATCATACTTGCGTGTATAATCCCGAAAATCTTTCATGGCATCCCATGAGACCACATAGAGAATGCATGCATAATGGTTTCCATGTGGGGCAAAATTTTGAATGTTTTTACGGTTTAGTGGGAGGGGGGGTTTAGGGTTATCATGGTTTAGGGTATAAGGGTTTTAGGGTTGACGGAACTATGTTTGTCTTACGGTGTACATAGCACACACACCGGACATTGATGGAGCGTTTGTCTACAATGGATTCCCTCCGGTACCATCGATCCGGTCCGTTGACTGGCTCGGCCGACAAACTTCGTGCCACATAGAGCATGCATCCATCCACTGGACCGGATCGATGTTTGGTTGGTTTCATACAGGTGAGGAACCCAGCTAGTGCTTTCGGGGTGTTGACATGCTAGGCCGGAAATGCGCGTGTCAGAGATCGTACTTGCGTGTATAATCCCGAAAATCTTTCATGGCATCCCATGACCACATAGAGAATGCATGCATAATGGTTTCCATGTGGGACAAAAATTTGAATGTTTTTACGGTTTAGTGGGAGGGGGGGTTTAGGGTTATCAGGGTTTAGGGTTTAAGGGTTTTAGGGTTGACGGAACTAAGTTTGTCTTACGGTGGACGTAGCACACACACCGGACATTGATGGAGCATTGGTCTACAATGGAGTCCCTCCTGTAGCATCGATCTGGTCCGTCGACTGGTTCGGCCGACAAACTTCGTGCCACAGAGAGCATGCATGCATCCACTGAACCAGATGAAATGCGCGTGTCAGAGATCGTACTTGCGTGTACATGTACCATCCGTTCCATCCACTGGCTGGGCCGACAACCTTCGTGCCACATTGTTCACATTGTCCAATTAACACTTTGTATAGATTTTTTTGGTTAAAAATGAAAGAAATAATGAAACTAATCTGAACGTAATGTTTGGCATGTATCAAACCAAGTTGCTACTATTCATCAAAAAAAAACAGTTAGCCACTAATTGCGCCAAACATATCTCGTAATTACCAACGAAAATGGGTTGACAATTATATCTGGAAATTCTTGGACTGAATTTATTGCTCTTCCTTTTTTAGAGAACAATAAGTTAGAATGGTGGGCGGCGGGTTGGCACGGAACGCACGATGGCTCGGGCTTGTGTGATATGTGGTTCGACCCGCGGTCAGTGCACATGTTTTGGAAGCCCCGAAAAGATCGCGCTCGTTAAAAAAAACTTGCATCGAAGCGCATTACTTCAAAATAACTAATTAACCCTACAATCACGGATATATACCTTCCCATTCTACCGCATATCTACCCTATCCTAACCACCCCCATCTACCTTGTTTCTCCTCACATAGCCATCGCCGGGATCGCGCCATCGCTTCTCAAGCGACCACGCCGACGCCGGATTAAAAAGGTCTCTTCCACGGATTCTCTCATCTTCGATTGCAGTGTTGATTATTTTTTCCATTGATTCGACCAACAAGTAATTTCCGAAGAGATTAGAAAATCCAGCTTTTGCCATAGTTGAGTAGTTCTGGTGTGATTCGAGTACAGGATGTCATGCAAGAGCTTTTTGATTGATAGTTTGTACTAGTTGATCGTACGAACTGATTATGAATATTTTTTCACGGTCGTATTGTTTCGAATTAGGTGGATGAGGGTGTGGATACAGTTTTCATACTATGGGTATATGTGTTGCTGTAGGGACCATGGTCTCAGAGGCGTATAACAACCGTGCGGAGTACGACAAGTCTTTGCATGAAGCGCGTCGGGAGATCGACTTGAAGCTGCAAAAGGATCGCGCTGAGGTAGATAAGAAACTGAAAAAGAACGTTCATACGTGGACAGGATGATAAAGGAGGAGGCGTCAGGAGTTTTCCCTTAAGATGGCGAAGATGCGTCTTGAGATTGAAGAAAAGTATAAGAGGGACTGTGAGTACATGGAAAAAAGTTTTCTTTAGGCTACAAGGAAATGCATCAAGCGTTGCGGAAGGACCGGAAGCTTGTGGACAGTATTATCTGACAGACGAGCGAGTCAAGATGGATGCCTATGTGTTGCGAACGCGTGCGGGTATGGACGATGGCTGCTACAGGAGCGGTCGGACATGGATTATAAGGCCATGCTGGAGAAGGTCCGCTTGGAAGGACATATGTTAGAAGACCGTGCGATCTCACGGCCATCCCGACAACATGTCTTCAATTATTCTCCCCCTGTAAGTATCTCGCACCGATTCTATATATTAAGGACCTACGTATTCTATGATACAAACATCTTCAATTTGTGGCAACCTTATGTCGGCGATTGTATGTAGGCTAAGCATCATGAGACGGCACAGTCGCCATTCACTCGAGACATTGCGATAGAGTCACCCGTTCAATGCCACATCAGTCCACCCCAACAACATATCGTCAATTCTCCCCTTGTAAGTACCTCACAACGATGCATACCCAAGATATGGTATGACCTTTCAAAACTTGTGCGTAAACCCACTATCGACGTTTCATACGCAGGATAAGAAACCTGTGATGGCAGAGTCCCCAGTCACACCACATGAAGGATACATTCAACATAATAAGGTGAGAAGGTTTAAGATGGCACAATCCGCAGTCACTCCACATGAAGGATACATTCCAGAAAAGCAGGTAACAACGCCGCAATGTTGCTATGCACATAAAAGTTATGTTTGGTCCTTTACTCATTGAATGTATCAACTCTGATGTGAGATACTAGGTGCTGGTCATGGAATTTTTTGTTAGTAGGGATGATGAGATGTCACATGTCCCGAGAGCATACTATGATGAACACCCGGCAGAAGTCAGAATTTTTGAACCCGCCAAAGTGACCTACGATCTCATTATGAGTGAAATGAGAGATAGTTTTGGTTGCAAAATGGGAGAAGAACTGTACTACTTCTTACCCGGGTCTGCGTGCAAGCTGCCAGAAGGAATGTTCTTGATTGCAGGACCAGATGATGTACAAAAAATGCTTTCTGATCTGAATGGCAGCAAGACATGTAACCTGTACATTGTGTAAAATATAACTACGGGTTGTTTTCCTGAGGATGACATTGATTCCGAGGTTCAAATTTTACATGTTGCATGCATCTAGTTTATGGCTACGTCTTTTGAGTTCTTCCTAATACAATTCCTATGGTTTTCTACAGGAAGTGAGAATCCAAGAAATGGAGGGTCTTGCTAGAGAGTTGGCAGAGAAAGACCAAGAACAACTTAAGTTGTATGGTTACATTGATGTTAAAGAGAAAAAGATTGAAGCACATGGGTCGTCGCCAAGCCCGACGCAATCTCCAACGACACAACGCAAGAGGTCACTGGATTTTGGCGGTCTGAGAAGACAATATGGAGTAGGCTCAATTGTTTTCAACCAGTTTAAGCTTCAAACCAGGATTATTTAGTTGCAAACAAACATTTTGTTTTCTGTTTCACACTATGTTCGCAATTATGGTACAATTTATTCATGATACAGTTCTTTGAACAACAATGCATGTGTTTTATGATCAATCATACAGTTGTTTCGAGTTGTTTTGAGATGGCATTGTGTCTAAAGAAGTTTCCATCTATAAAACTTGGCACGCAGTCGCATCGGAATCGCGTATCACGCGAGAGGCGTGCGTCGCACGCGAGCTTGTTTTCGGGTAGAAATCATAACATATTTCGGATAGATAAAGTTCACGTCCGCCACCCGCGCATGCAAACCCACGAGATGGCCCATTCCCATGCATGCATGCCTCAGGCGCAGACAACGAGACGGCCCATTCGAGTTAGGCCCATCCGAATTAGGCCCATCCGAAGTAGGCCATTAGAACCCTCCCCCCACTCCACCTATTCCCCTCGCGATGTGGCCTCCCTCCCTCCATCGCCAGATCCCCCACTCGTCCCCCTCTGTCCGCCGCCCCTACACGCCGTCGGCGCTCCACCCCGCCGCCCAAGGCTCCCCTAACGGGATCCATCTCCTCAACCACCGAGGACAGCGCAGGTACCCCAGTTTACATTGACGTCTCAATGGTATCCATGCTGATAATGCTAGGTAGATCATTGAGTGTAGCAATTTTGTGCCACCAATCCACTTTTACGGAAAATTCTTGCTAGAAAACCATACTGAAACTTGTGATGCTTGCTCTTGTATAATATAGGACTTTTCAAAGTTACGCTTTGATGGCACTATTGGACACATACTGATGAGCTGCGTTTTTAGTTGTTATACTTTCGATTACCATCACTTTGCTTGGGAAAGGACGAATTGGATGCATTCAGGTCTGCAGTTGATAGTGTATCATCATAATGTAGGTGCTGTGTTGTGTGATTCTTCATCTGAGAACTTCAGCTTTTTCAGTTATAGTGAAAGGCTTCTATATAAAAAACTACTAAATGATCACAAAAACTTCTAGACAACATTACATACAATCTGACCAAATCTTGAACTAAATGATCACCAAAAGTTGAAGGATTTTGCATCACATCACAACCATAAGTGTTACGCACCAGCATCATAACAATCACATAACTACATAACAAGAGCAAACTTGTTCATCATTACAAAAGCAAACTTGTTCAACATAACAAAAGCTAACTTGTTCAGCATTACAAAAGCAAACTTGTTCAACCACATAACTTCAAACTGAGACACATAATACCATAAACAACTCAATATCCCCAGTACTAGGGGTCATCCCAATGATCCTCCGCCTCTTGCCGATACTCAAACCTTCTTTGTGATTTCAATTTTCTCCCATGCTCGTAGGTGACGTCGCATCTTTAAGCTGCGTACTTTCGATGAGGTTGTTTGGCGATGGGCTGTCCCCCATAGTTTGTGGTCGAATTCCTGGTTGATCTTCTTCTTCATTTCCTTGTACGATGGGTGGATGAGGCTGGCTGCAAACTCAGCCAAAGCCTGCCACCTCTTTCCATTTTCCGAACTCTCCATTTGCTGCTGCATGTCGACGTACTTGTCGGGGTTGATCTCCAAACCAGACAATTTCAGCTTCTCCTTGTCACCTCCAATGGAGAAGCCAACAAAGGTGTACAGCTTTTTCTCCTGCAGGAGCGGGCGGAGTTCCTTGGGCCTGCATCAAATTCATCTACTTCAAAAACTTCAGAAACTACTACTTAGACATAAAATTCAGAACTAGTATTGCATCTACTCCAGAACTTCAAAACTAGTATTGCATCTACTTCAGAACTTCAGAACTATTGCATCTACTTGAGAAACTTCAGAAACTTCAGAACTATTGCATCTACTTGAGAAACTTGAGAAACTACTAATTAGACAGAAACTTCAGAACTTCAGAAACTTTAGAACTGGATGTTTTTACCATTTGGTTGCCGCGGTGATGTGGTATACCAGGACGAGATCCTCCACGCATAACTGTAGAACTGCAGCCTTTTGCAGAAGTTCATCTTCCCTCGTATACACGACATCAACGGCGATCGACCGAGAAAGCATGCCGCCGAGCCTCCTCCCCGATCTCGCGGATCCTCTTGTCGGCTTCATCCGGATTCTTTGGTGCATACGACATCCAGCTTCTCCTTCTTCGGTGGATATCAACCATGAGCGGCACGGTGTAGTCACGCTTACGCCGGGGACCGAACGTCGTCGTCGACCACCGGTGACTCCTTGCCGACGCCTCACCTTGGTGATGCTTGGCGACGGAGGGGAGTTGCTCCACGATGCCTCCGCCATTCTCTTGGCAGACGGAGGGAGTTGCTCCACGATTCCTCCACCATTGCCCTCTGGCCAGCGATGGTGGAGGCGGAGGGGAGTTGCTTGATGGTGGAGGCGGAGGGAGGAAGATGGAGCGGCAATGGAATGAGGAGGGAGGCAGAGGGAGGCAGATTGAGCGGCAATGGAATAGGAGGGGAGTTCCCTGCGTCGTGGGGAGTTGCTAGTGGAGGGGAGTCGTGGGGAGTTGCCAGTGGAAGGGAGGCGTGGGGAGTTGCCTAGAAAAGTCAAACGTCCTGCCCTTTGGCCGTCGAAAAATCTGGAGGGGAGATGTGGGCCCTTTGGTTTGTCCTGTTTCTGAAACAAAAAAAATAACAGCCATATTTTGCTCTCACTGCAACCATATTAAGAGATCAAAATGGCACCAAAAATTCACCGCAGCCATCCTAAATGGCACGAAAACAGCACCAAAACAACATCAGCCAAAACAACAAAAAATGCATCCATCGATCGTTCTTTATTTCTTCTAACATTTCGTGTTACGTGCAGTGAGATAGACACAACGCTACAAATGCAGTGCAGACAACGCTCATGATTTCATGACCATCGGAATGACGGCGGCTTCATCCACGCCTCGGTCCCATGAGTCGAGTCGAAAGTAGTGATGCTATGTGTAGTTCTGAAACATTGATTGGCTCATGTTGTAATTAAACTTTAATGAATTGTATGTCTCTTTGGTTTGGACAGTCATTAAACTTAGATGTAATCGATGCTATTTATTACTAGGACCATGTATTGTGCTATTAATGTCTTGCTTTTCTCTTCCGATCCTTTTGTTGCATACTTATTTATTGCTTATGTATTATGCATTGTTTGGCTTGTGCATAGAGATGCCATCGTATGTCGTGTACAAGGGTAAGGTTCCTGGAGTCTACGACGATCGGGAGGAGTGTCGGAGACAGGTTCACCGCTTCAGCGGTAATACTTGATTACAAAGGGTACACCACTAGGGCGGAGGCGGAATCTAGATACGCCCGCTATCTAGCGGAGAGAGAGGAGGGGCGTTGGAGGAACGGATGAAGACCAGTTTCATCGGGATGATGCTCATCGTGATGACCGCAACTCTCTTCTATGTGATGGTAGTTTAGATGATCGATATCGACTTGTAATATGAAGACAAACTCGCTACTCGCGGTCTCGAGACTTGTAATGTTCTATCTTTGTTCGGTCTTTTGAATACGGAGACTAATATGATGAATTGTATTCGGAGAGCTATCTTCTATTGTATTGGATGAATGTTCTGTTGCTGTGTGGTGCTGTCTATATTCTGTCCAATAATATATTTTGTAACATGTGAAAATTTCAGAAATGTGCATTTTTTCGACCACCTCCAAATCACCTCAGTTTTGGCACACATGATCTCTTCCACAAACAAAACTAGGTTTCCAAGTTTTTGTATTTATTAAATTTTTTTTGAATTTATAATGCCCTCTAGGTATCACTGAAAACATCGGTCTATGCCTCAAGGGGGCATTGTAAAATAATTTTTTTCAAAATTTTCTTGCATACACATGTTTTGCACATGTGGGTGACCATGTACAAGAAAATATGGGTGATTTGGAGGTGGTGGAAAAATTCACGTTTTTCCAAAAAATGGCTTAAGTTAGACCAAATGGTCCCTCCGAATGCGGGCATTTTTGACCACCTCCAAATCACCTCAGTTTTGGCACACATGATCTCTTCCACAAACAAAACTAGGTTTCCAAGTTTTTGTATTTATTAAAATTTTTTGAATTTATAATGCCCTCTAGGTATTGCTGAAAACATCGGTCTATGCCTCAAGGGGGCATTGTAAAATAATTTTTCAAAATTTTCTTGCATACACATGTTTTGCACATGTGGGTGACCATGTACAAGAAAATATGGGTGATTTGGAGGTGGTGGAAAAATTCACGTTTTTCCAAAAAATGGCTTAAGTTAGACCAAATGGTCCCTCCGGGAATGCGGACATTTTTTCGACCACCTCCAAATCACCTCAGTTTTGGCACACATGATCTCTTCCACAAACAAAACTAGGTTTCCAAGTTTTTGTATTTATTTGAATTTTTTTTGAATTTATAATGCCCTCTAGACTGACTGCTGAAAACATCGGTCTATGCCTCCAGGGGGCATTGTAAAATATTTTTTTTCAAAATTTTCTTGCATACACATGTTTTTCACATGTGGGTGACCATGTACAAGAAAATTTGGATGGTTTGGAGGTGGTGGAAAAATTCACGTTTTTCCAAAAAATGGCTTAAGTTAGACCAAATGGTCCCTCCGGGAATGCGGGCATTTTTAGACCACCTCCAAATCACCTCAGTTTTGGCACACATGATCTCTTCCACAAACAAAACTAGGTTTCCAAGTTTTTGTATTTATTTGAAATTTTTTGAATTTATAATGCCCTCTAGGTATTGCTGAAAACATCGGTCTATGCCTCAAGGGGCATTGTAAAATAATTTTTCAAAATTTTCTTGCATACACATGTTTTGCACATGTGGGTGACCATGTACAAGAAAATTTGGGTGATTTGGAGGTGGTGGAAAAATTCACGTTTTTCCAAAAAATGGCTTAAGTTAAATGGTCCCTCCGGGAATGCGGGCATTTTTTCGACCACCTCCAAATCACCTCAGTTTTGACACACATGATCTCTTCCACAAACAAAACTAGGTTTCCAAGTTTTTGTATTTATTAATTTTTTTTGAATTTATAATGCCCTCTAGACTGACTCCTGAAAACATCGGTCTATGCCTCAAGGGGGCATTGAAAAATCATTTGTTTAAAAAATTTCTTGAATACACACGTATTGCACATGTGTGTGACCATGTACAAGAAAATTTGGGTGATTTGGAGGTGGTGGAAAAATTCACGTTTTTTCAAAAAATGGCTTAAGTTAGACCAAATGGTCCCTCAGGAATGCGGGCATTTTTCGACCACCTCCAAATCACCTCAGTTTTGGCACACACGATCTCTTCCACAAACAAAACTAGGTTTACAAGTTTTTGTATTTATTTGAATTTATAATGCCCTCTAGACTGACTGCTGAAAACATCAGTCTATGCCTCAAGGGGACCTGCATGCAAGAGTCGGGGACCTGCATGTGAATAGTGATTCCTCAAGGCCTTGACAACTACTGGCACGGCGGCTGCCGCCCGATTTGCATGCAGCGAAGATGAACGTGCATGGAGGTTTTTCAAAGATTTCAAGCACACCCGAGTGGGCCCCGCTTATTTAAAAAATACGTCATTCATTATTGCTCTGTAAATGAAAAATATGCATGATGATTATGAATATGCATGACAACCACTACAAGAAACTTGTTAATACGTGACGGTCCTAGTCCGTCACAAATCAACCAAAATCTGTCATGCGTTCATGTCCATGATGGATCTGATATCCGTCATGTATATCGCGTCATAATTTGACATCGTACCTTCCATGACGGTCCTTGGCCGTCATGGATCTGCCTCAGGCCCGCCAAGCCCAAACTAGGCTGTGACGAAACAATCCATCACCGATTTACATGACGTGGATGCAACATGGACCTAACAAGGCGTTTACGTGGATCTGACGTGGAGACTAACATGGCCCATGTTGTAAACAACCCAATTAGGAATTTGGCCCAATAATTTTGGACAGTCCAACAGACCAGTTATTTATCTTTGTCCTGCCATTAGCCTACCTGTTTTTTTGGTCCAAACCATTAGCTCCATTTTAGTACAGCCAGTTTTCTATATACAAAACAATTTACAACAGGGCAACCAAATTATATTCATTCAAAAAATAGCAATTGTTTACATGACAAAACAAATTTCCAACAATCTAGTCTGATTTGAAAAAACAAAGCTTAATATCAAAACATCACGAGCATATCTAGCGCTATAAGCATCTTTAAAAAAATTGAGTTACATGGCTTCAAAGAAAATGCACTGCTAGCTGATTTTAATCTCCAACACTGACAATTCAAGGCAGCTATCCGGACCCAATTAATTCCTGCTAAAAACTTCAATCTCCGGTAACACGGTGGCAAACCTGCATAGAATCAAAACACATTCAAAATTATAATCAAGTTAGCCTACAAGTGACAAGCAAATTTAGTCCAAAGAAAAGTGTGCCAAATGAAAGTATAATCAAGTTAGCCTACAAGTGACAAGTAACAAACACACATCACAGGACCAAAAGTGCAATAACAGCAGCAGTTGGTTCAGCCATTGGTTCTGGACCAAACAAACAGTAAGTGCATGGGGCTAACCAGGCAGGGAGTTGTCTATTTTCCGGACTAGCAAACAAACATGAGAATTCTCAAAGAAGAAAGCAAACAAACATGACACGGACAAGTACTTAGTTTTATTTTTTTGTGAGAGGAAGTTGTGCCCCAGTACAGGTATTTAGTTTCTCTGGATCAAACGTTTCTATACTCTAAAAGAAATGAAAACAAAAGTGAGAGGCAGGCACTTAGTTTTTTTTTTTGTGAGAGGAAGCTATGCGCGCCTGGTACTTAGTTTTTTTGGATCAAAATTTTCTGTACAAGCGATCAACTGAAAATTATGTAAAGAAAATTCTGCCAGCAGACACTGTACCACACCATTCCTTAACAAACAAGAATGACAGTAAAGAAGTGGCAGACTAACTTCAAGATAATTAACACAAACTGGACAGAAACATAGGCCAAGTTCAAATCAAAGTATGTAATGTTGTGGACTATATAACCCGATGTTTATGCTGCAAGTTATCTCAAAGCGACAAAAAATACAGTACTAAACAATACTTGCTTGCCAAGTGAACTTCAAATGGCATACAAAATATTGACAAAGAATAAGATACAGTTTCACTAAGAGATCTCCCACACTAATAGTTTATTTGTGGAGTACTAAGCGGTGTACTTGTTATTACATGAAAAATTCAAAATGTGTACTGTAGTGAATTATGAAACAAGAAAATACTTGATAAACAGTGAAATAATAGTTAGGAAAGCGAGGCCTGAATTGATCATGCTCCGCTTATATTGAAGGACGGGTAGAAAAGCTAGTCTGGTATCCTTGTTACGTCTTTTCATAACAATTCTATATGCTCAGGGCTAGGGCTTTCCCACTTGACCAGCATTGAGAGTACTATTATTTATGACGGAAACAATCATGAAATGAACAAGTACATTTGTAAACAAGGTGATAGGTGTAGTTCAGTAGCAGTTGAGCTGGGGAATGAAAATAGCGGAGAAATCATAGGAGTGGCAGTGGAGAACTAACTTGGTTGATCGTGGGTCAGCTCCCAACGGCCACCATGGTTGCCCTCTCAAGCTCTATTGTGCGCCATGCAGTGGACGACTGTTACAGAGCTACCTAGACCTGCATCCCAAAAACAAGAGATCATAATCAGACAATTAGAGTTTTAAGTGATCGAAATAAAAAGTGGAATAACATGAAGAAAAAAGCTTTAGGATCACTTGTCACGAGCACTATTCAAGAAGGCAACCTAGTGATAGAGCAAAGGAGTTGAAGAAGCAATGCATTCTGTCACTGTGATGGCAAGTGCTAGCTAGCTCGGTGTCTGCCTCAAGGTTGAGAGAGAGTGAGCGAACACTTGGCCTTGGTACTAGTAGCAGATGGACAACTAAAAGTAGTACTACTACTCTAAATTGACTCGCTAATAGATGTGCTTAGTACACAAATTAACAGGTTTAAACCTTTGTATTATTACTGTAGGACTGCCACAATGTAACGATGTAATTTTCTTCTTAGGTTCAGATTAAACATATTTCTGGAATACATATTCACCTGGCTGGCTGCATGAGACAACAAGGATAGAAAAAGAAAAATACCTAGGGAGAAATCACTAAACAGAACATGTCGACATGTTAATACAGTAACAGAAATCATGTCTCCAAGACCTAGGGAAATATTCTAAAGTGAAATTAGAACTTGATAAAAGGCCACATACCACAGTGCGGTGGTTTGTCTCAGGTTTGTACCCTGCTGTTTGTCTCTACTTGGTACCCTACAGTGTACAAGATACAGAAAAATTCAGAGAAAATTTAGTGTTAAACATTCAGAGAGGAAGCACGCACACACAACACACCGGCTGCTGCACCAGATCCCCTAGCTGCCGGCACCTTGTCAGCACGCACAGACAACACACCCTTATAGTTAGAGAGGGCAGTAGCCACGCTAGGTAATCGACACTGACAGTGTTGGACCTTTGTTATGAATCTATATAGGAACAGAGGTGACGCCACTGTTCAAATACGCATGCATCATTAAGTACTATCTACTTTATATAGTAAGAAAGGGGATTAACAGATTGACTAAACTGATGGGCACCAAAGAATTTAACATTGCAAGTGAAATAAGCACTATACTATATAGCATTGAAAAAAAAACTCATCAATAATATTGTAATTTGGTATATCACTTCTTGCCTCCTTCCCTAAGATACATGATACATCAACGATTGAGAAAAGGCCATCAATTGGACGAGTAGACAACACACTCTGGACCCAAAGACAGTATACAGAGTAGTCGGTGAATCAAGATGAAGCACAAAATTGCTGCTGGAACTGTTGTCAAGACAGAGAGAATGAAATCATAAGGTTATTCACTACAAGTAGAATGGAAACCTACAACTGCTAATATTTCATCCCGAGACAGACTGCTCATTGACAAGCTGCTCCTTGAATGCTAAGTACTCAGAAACTGTTCACGAATTGCAGGAGTCTCAAACAATTCCTGCACGCACGCATCAGGGGATCAAAACAAATTACGAGAGGCGGGTGGGGGACATCAGGGACGGGGCTATAGTGATCTTGGTCGGACGGGGGGCTAACCTTGGTGGAGAAGAGGTGTCACCGACGGTGGCCCAGGAGTTGGTCGCTCGCCACTGGACGTTGCCCAGCGGCATCACCGCACAGCCGGCAAGGTGGGCTCAAGGAAGAGTGGTGTGGACGGAGAGGAGCTACCGGAGACGCGATGAGTGGATGGAGAGGAGCCGCCGGAGATGTGAAGTGTTGGACACGATGCCACAGTCGAAACCCTAGCCATGGCTAAGGGTCACAGGCGAGCGCCGAAGAGGAATGGATGTATTGCGAGAGGGATGGATTGGTGGGGGATGCGGCAGATCTGGTAGTTGCCGGAGCTGCGAGGTGAGGGGAAGGGATGGGAGGGCCGGCGGCGAGCTGTGGGAGGAAGGACACGAAGATGTGGTGGGTGGCGGCGTGCGGTGGGAGATGAGGGAGGGGCTGCGGATGGAGAGAGGAGGGGATAGGGAGGAGGATTTAGGGTTAGCATTTTATATGGGAATAGTTAGGCGGGCTTGAGCGGGCTTGCGGGGCTGTGCCAGGCCGTCCATGACAGATTTCAAAAATGTCATGAGAAATCCGTCATGGATTAACAGGTTTCTTGTAGTGAACCATAGTAAGGGTGAAGAATCATAGTGCCCAATTTGTCGAAATACATCATCATTCTTAAAGTTGGACATCACATGATACACACAGAAAGTGGAAACGAAAGATGTCGAACTAATACAGTAACATGGTAGTACAACCGCACTTCACTAAATTACTGTCATGATGAAATAGAATGTAAAGACCACGTCACACAAAGCTGAATGACACACGACTTTCTTTGGCTCATCGTTGGTTCTTGCTGTATGTAGATATCACAGTTCAGCCTCGAGATCCTACACAGAAGAATAGAATAAATCACATGGACATCAATTATGAGTAAAACACATGCAAAAAAAATATGAACATATTTCGTACCTCTAGCAATTTAGCGCATTTACGTCGATTGTGACCTGGTTTCTTGCAATAGCCACAGATATTCTGTGATCTTGACTTCTTTGTCTTTCCCTGCAGCCTTTTCTTGGTGCACCTCGTCACGGCACATGCACGGGATCCATAACCTTATCAACTTTCATGAGTGCGGCATCAACGGGCCAAACCTAATGCTGTTATCTTTGAGCATTAGTTGACTCCTTCTTTGTCGGCTAGTTCAAAACTTGATTGCTTGCCATGATGTTGTGCTTGCAAAAGCATCTTTAGACGGTGATAGTCCTCATCAGTGGCATGCCCGGAAACTTGCGGCGTGACTACAATTCCGCAACTTCATGGTACCTCTGCAGGCTTAGCGAATAGTCATACATCTGGTTTTTACGGTAGGTGCGTATGCACATTTTGCATTCATAGTCCACCTAGTGGGAACGCAACAACCGGGCAGAATTGTTTGTTTTAAAATCCCCAATATGTAAAAAATGTGGGAACATGGTGTGCTCGCAAGATTCCAGCTTACGGCAAGAACAACTCACCTGTGCAAAAGACCTCCTTGCTCTTCAATGCGCACTCCAAACTTTTTATCCATTCTTTCCTGCTTGGACACAACATAAGTGGAATCTTCGATACATCTAGTATCTCTCTAATCGGACGTTCTTGTCGACAGCATCTATGCTCCATAAGACCATCTTAAAACCCTAGGTCTGAAAACTGTTGCGGCGTGTTTCTCAAGCGGCCAAGCATTTTCCTCTGTAAATGGAACGGACTGCAAAGCTTGACGTCATGGAGAGCTTCGTTAATCCGTCATGACGCAAGGCAACGCTCATAGTGCTCTAGCATTTCAAACAACGACATCTTACCCTCAAGATGCGTATGTAGCCTGAGTTCAAGCTCTCACTCCTTTGATTGCTGCTCAATCCTAGGAAACAACGCCCCTCAAGATATGGAGCACACCACAACTTTCTCATCAGATACATCTGATGCAGCCAAGACTCCTCACTGGTTACTTTATTCCGTTGTTAGAATTGTATCCATTTTATCTCATGCTCTTCAATGGAAGAAGTATCATAAATGAAAGATCTGAATTCCTCCTTTACGTCGTCATCATGCGAGATGGCGTACAATGTTCTCGCTGAATGTGCCATATACATAGTGTATGGTTTGAGTGCAGCAGACCACCCTTATTGCTCTCTGCATTGCAAGGTCCCCATCTGTGATCACAGATATCGGATGCTTCATGCCATGCAATCGAAAAGGTCCGCAACATCCACTCGTATGCCCGGCTTGTTTCATGAGAAATTATACCACAGCCAAATATAACAGTCTTTGCGGTGGTGATTCAACCCGACAAAAGGCACGAATGGCAGATTGTATTTGTTGGTTACGTATGTGCTATCAAAAACAATGACGTCTCCGAAAGCCTCGTAGTCAAGTCGCGATTGACTATCAGCCCGAACAGTCCCTTCAGGATGGCCATGCTCGTCTACCAAGTACTTGAAGAAAAAATCCACATCTCGCTCTCGCCTCGCCATCATGTGCATGATCACCGTTTTAGCATCATCGGCACTGATTGTCTCCTGCTTATTAGCATGGCAGAAATTGTAAACGTCCCTCTTTATGCATCCAACCTTATCAAATCCACCGTATTGAAAACACAAAATATCCATAATACGGTATTTACGGATCCCACATTTTTCCATGTCCGCAATGTCCGCTTTACGCTCATCGCTAATTAAATGTGCGCGCGTAACGCAGGCAAGAAAGATCCCGTGGGGCTAGAGGACGGCTGTGCTCATCGATGAAATCCTTGACAAACCACCGACCGGTTTCCTCCTGTCTCGTAATGACCAATTTAGCATTACACCCAACACGAGTTAAACTTCGTGGCCTCCTCTTTCTATCTTCCATCTTTCTTTTCATGTGCTTATCTTCTGAAACCCTTAGCGACTACACACAATTTTCCTTAAAATTATGTATTTGTTGGATCCATCCCACTCAACGTAGCTTTTCCTCACACTAAAACCTTTTTCAAGAGCATATTTGTTGTAGAATTCATAGCCTTCAGCCTCACTATCAAACATCTTCTTGACAACATTTACATACTCGAACATACTCTCATCACTTGCATACGCCATGTCTTCCTGCATATGACATGTGAGGGAAACCAATCATCAACATCCTTTTGTTTATCAATGTTGCAGGTGTAAAATAGCTCATAGGCAAAGACAAGTGCATGGAAAAGACTTTGCTGGTTTGACATGTGAGGGAAACCAATCATCAACATCCAACAAGTAGTATCTCATCTTCCTTTAAACTATATTTCATGCGCTATGCAAACCTAAAGTGATGATGACTTTAATAAACTAAATTAAGTGAAGTATGGAACCAGTACAGCTCATGGAACCAGTATCTCATCTTCCTTTAGTATATCTCATCTCAAACGTCAACATCTTACTTAAACAAACAAGATGCGATTAGCTCAAGAGAAACTATGCCACGATGAAGCTTTCCATTCGTTGTTCTAGTCAGTACCCGGATCTTGTGGGGTTGAGGTTGTACTGCATGCACGGTGGAGGCGAACGGCCAAGAGAACGAGCGTAACGCCAAGCAATTCATACCTTAAGGATGGTGAGCGCGAAGAGATGGGATCGCCCGCCGCGGTCGCCGCCGATTCAGCCGGCGCAGATCCGGCCTTCTTCTTCTTCGGTGACGGCGTGGGGGGCTGGGGTTGGTTGGGTGGAGGACGAGGACGATGAATTTATTCCTCTCGCCGGGCAGGTCGAGGACAGAGAAGGTCGAGCGGCGGCGGCGGCATTTAATAGATCGGAGGAGGATTCTGGCTGGATCGAGTAGACATGGATCTGGTCCTCGGTGATCGGTTCAAGAAAAGATATTTCCCTGGACCATTATGCCCTTATCGCAATTAACATATTAAATTTAATCAATTAAAATTCCCCGCAAGATCTGACGGCTAATAAAAATCAGACGTGATCAGACATGTAAGTACTGCTAAGTACTCCGAGTACTAACCCAATCACCGTAAAACAGCTCTTGGTTGAAACTCAAACATAGCATCCCCATTTATTTTGGATGAAAATCTATTTTTAATTATTTTTTTCATTTTGTTACAGCTTTACTAAAATAAACCAATGAAAATCAGAAAATTTACTTCTAATATTTTACATAGTGGGATAGTTATAACTTGTTTGCATGGTTAATATATATGAAGTCTCTCTTCTTGTCTCAACTAACTTCTGAAGACACTTTTGCAACACAAGGCTGCATTAGTACACACACAACTGCAAAAAAACATTAATCTTGCCATGTTTCTTTTTACGGGGGTAAAATAGGAGTATTACTCAAGAGTGAACCAGTTCTTCCCTACACAATGTGTGGCACTGCATCGCATTGCTTGCACATAGACATATCTGGCACTGCGTCACAATGCATGCACATAGCACATCGCGCATATCACAACGGCATTATCATAACCCACTCACTCGTTCACCTTGACAATGCTTGAATGCTTCATTTTCTTTTCTAGAAGATGGATGCACAATTTTTATTTTTTTGCTACCATTGGCACAGCTTGGGGAAACTTACTCAACTCAAATGCAAACCTAGAAGGTGATCACATAGGAATTTTACTATCAGTCCTATAGGGTGCAGCAGGGAGAATTTTGTTGACCACACGGTGTCCATACATGGGATGCGATTAGGAGGGTGAGATCGTGAGAGTGAATGTATTGGAGAACCGGTGAAAATGTCTTCGCGTCCTAGACGAACTCCTCGTGTCTTGGATGAATGCCTCCATGCGACATTAGATGCCAGACTGTAGGTGGTGATGAGTAATAATAACTCAAACACAGACTGGCCCGACCAAGTCTACTACAGCTTGTAGCTTATCCATTTTCTGCTGCAAATGTGCATGGCTGCACCCGGCCTGCACATTTTGTTTATTCGGCGGCACTTTTTTTCATTCGCCGGCAAGTTAAGGCGGTTGTCCGTCTTTTAAAGGGCGAAAAGGTCACTACCAACCAGGAGCACATTATATGCACTTACTTGAGCCAATCGAGCGCTATAGTCATATATATGGACATGACCGGTACACAATACAACAAATCGACATCACTCCGACCTACTTGTCCATCACCACAGGCATGCATGCCACTTTTCTCTTTTTGGTGCGCCTAGATGCACAAATAACTCAGACCATAGGCACACAACATGTGAAAACTTTGTTAGCTCAAAACACAAACCTGAAAGTTGAAGTATTACTAGTATTGTACTAGAGTTGAGTTAACCACCATGCGTGAGATTGGGAAGCAATGATGAAGGAGGCATGGCACATTCCGCCACATTTTCTGCGTACATGGCCAGATAGACTCCAAGAAAGTCTTGTCAGTGAACCTTCCATTGCCAAACCAGGCAAAGGGGTCGACCCAAGGATCCAATCTTTACGGCTGTACCAAGTGCCAGCCATCTGATCTTGGCTCACACAGTGTATCAAAATCGATATCGCCTACATAGTCCTAGGATATAGATTGAACATCTTGCCATCGAGTATCTGTTAACATGCACCTGTTGTAGTTCTATCTTGTGACTATCTCTGTCCAAGATGTTCTCCCAAGGATGTCACCGGGTGCGGCAACAATTTGCATGGTAATTAGCATAATAGAATGAAAACATATACAATTTGAAAGGTCCGATAGGAAGGTAATTAAATGTGCAACAAATTATTGTGGCTAGTCAATTACTAAGACGGAATGTTCAAGAGAGAACATAACATGTTATTATTCCCTCTGTTTCTTTTTAGTCTGCATATAAAAAATTTGTCCGGAGTCAAACTTTATGAAGTTTGATAAACTTTACATGAAAAAAATATCAACATTCACAATACAAAATCAATATTATTAGATGCATCATATTATTATTGTAGATGTTGATATTGTTATTGTAAATTTGGTCAAACTTTGCATAGTTTGACTTAAAACAAATCCTATACGTGGAGTAAAAAACAGGGGGAGTACCAGAAGACCATGTCATCCAACTAACGAGTAGAGCCCATATATAATTAATCCATGGAAATGCACATTGGCGTTCTGTAGTGGGTGTCACCAAGAAAAGCATTGGCGTTCTGTAGTGGGCGACTGTTTGGCATCGACTAGTGCAGGCCTCAATGCTTGTTTGCGGTGAGGGCTTCTTCGGTGTTCGTCGATGATGAAGTCGGAGTCGCTCTTGTAGAGGCGTAATGACAATGACGTTGTGCTGCAATCTCGATGGTGATTTTCTCCTCGGCGGCGTGTGTGTTCTTGTGTGGATTGCAAGGTTGCCCAATGTGCCTCGCTTTTGCGGGTGTAATGTGACGGTTTTCGTTCAGTATTTCATTAATTAACAGGGCAATTCTCTTCGACTTTTTTAAATGAATCGGGCCATAAGAGACTGCGTTTGAAAAAAAGGATTAACCACCGCCATGGCAAGCATGTGAATTTCTGTACAAGCCATTACCCCGTGAATCATCATTTGGGTGCTCTGATCTTTAGGTCGTGGTAGAAGTTATTGCTGCCCTCCCATCTTTCGGTTCGTCCCCGCCTCTGCCACCGACAAACAGACAAAAAAAATGCCGATTAGGGGCTCAAGATTGCTGGAGCAGCATTTGCATCAGGGAGAGTGCGCCATAGAAACTCTGTGGTGATGGTGGCTGAGCGCAATCTCTGCTGGCGTCTTGTCTTTGTCGAGGACGTGGAGCAGATCACCACGCTGACAGTTGATGGTGGGAAGCTCTTCCAACAGCATCTGCCATTGACGAGCATTGGTGCTTTTTGAAGGCAAGTATTGATCTATCTATGGGCAAGAAAAGCTTACCCAAATTTTGGAGAGCTAGAGTTAAGATAATATTTTGCTGAAACTAAACATATGGACATTGATGTATACTAGCTTCAAGGGTACACTCTAATTATCATTTTTTTGTTGTAAGGTAGGAACGAGATGAGCAGTGGCTTTTTCCTGGATCAACTACATCCCAGAATCGAGGATGGTTTTAATTAGTTTTTAATATTTTTACTAATTTTTTAAATGAAAAGCAATAGGTGAGTACTGCAAAATTAAATTAAAGAACAAAGAGTAATAGTACAAAAATTGTTACTACTGCAAGTTAGTCACCCAGCCACTAAGAGCAGCATAGGAAACTCTCAAGTCGTAACTCCATGAAGAAGAAGCTTAAACTAATGTTTGAAGATCTTCCTACATCTATAGACTTTCTGCAAATGCACACGCACCTTGTGAGCAAATCAATTCTTAAATCGTTGTAGATTATCCTGAAGGGCATCAATGAGCTCAATTAATATTCGGGCATAGGTAGCTCTAGCAGCACTGAGCAAATCAATCTTTTTAATTAATGCTCATTTTGCAAAGCTTTATTGAAATAAAGCAATAAACTAATCATCAATTTTTTAACACACCAGAAAATATTTCTAATATTTTAGAGACTGTGATTGTAATAATTTGTTTGCACGGTTTAACATATGAACTCTCTCCTTATCCCACTTTGTTTTCCTGAAGAACATTGTGTAGAGCGGACGGCTACATTCATATGGACGTACTATAACATTAAGGTTACCACTTGCAACGTGTTTCACTTGCTAGCTAGCTAGCTAAGCGAGTTCGCCTCTTTTATAGGCTGAAGGGTAGCTACCAACCTATGAGAGCATGCACACGTGTATTTGGGCCAACTAAGCGGTGTTACACTATCATATATATCGACATGCTCAACACTGCAGTGCACATCAAGCGGCATCACCACAACCTACTCGCTCACCAATATCCATCACAATGCACGCATGCTTGTGTTTAATTTTCTAGAAGCAGATAAATGCACACAGAAAAATCAGCAAATATTGGCACAACTTAATTATGGAAGCTTTCTAAGCTCAAATGCAACCATGAAAGGTGCATTACACAACACTATTATAATTAATCTAATAGCGCTCTAATGGGTACGTTGGGCGCATAAATGCAAGTTGAGTTGGCCATAATATCCATATTTTAGATGGGAATATGAGGCAACGCGGAATGAGTGTGACACATGTGGTTGCATTATTCGTGTATAGACCTTGTGTCTATCTAGTGAAGGTCTCAAAATCGCCGATGGAGTCCTCGATCTAGAGAAGGGATCGGTGGGAGGATGAATGTGTTTTGGATGAGTCTCCGGATCCATGTCTGGAACGGCCAGAAAGAGTGGCGCTCGTAGCAAGTCCTAATCTTCCGAACCGGGTTCCTCCAATCGCGCCTTGCTGCCAAGACTAAGACTGAGCGAACGATATCGCGTCTTGCTGCCAAGACTAATGATCCACCTTTATATTAATTTTATATTAAAGTTTTAAAATAGATGATCTAACTTTATACGGCTCTTCCCCGTATGTGCATGTGGTGTTTGGTTGAAACCCTGGCCTGGGACAAACAATTCAAGATTAGAAAAAAAGGTTGGCAGTCTGATTTAACAGGAGATGCAGCATGCATGTACTAAAATAGCTGAAAATTGCATGTGCCTGAAAGCCAGGCGTCCGATTCCATCGGCCTGAGCCAGGCTAAGCAAGATGCCTGGAACTAACCAGGCTAATCAAGATGCATGTGACCTCCAGGCCAAGAACGTCTGCGAGATTTCAGGTTGCCAACCAAATAAGGACCAGGCAGATTTCAGACATGTCTCAGGCCAGGCCAATGTGTCCTAAGACTCCAACCAAACACGCCCCATCCACCTGGTTGCCTGCCTGCTTGGTGTGCACGTACACCACAACTCGGCGGAATCGGCTAGCTCGTCTCGACGAAACCTGCAGATGACGACGCCCACGGCTGCTCCATCGCTCCATCCAGGGTCTTACTCGTGAGCTCGGGCATCGATGTGCTATGTCCGACTATACTAGGCGCATGCATCTTTAATCACGACTGCCATGAACCGCAGGTGATGCCGGTGCCGTCCGTGACTCATGGCGCCACTGTGGTATGGGTAGACGCGCCAATAGCGCCATGTCCGCGTGGACGCCCAAGGCCGAGCCCGTCTCAGCGCCATGGGCCATATCCACTCTGTAGCCGCACTCGCACATGATGAACTAACCAAAATATTGGGGCATACATATAGATGCGCGGTATTTGTTGAACATCCCTAAAACATGGATGAGTAGTTACAGAATAGTTACACAATACACTAGGGGCAAAACAAAATTTTTGCATCACTTAAGAACATCTCCATTAGCGCCCCCAAAAAGCCTCCCAAGACATTTTTTGAGCGCCAGCGGGCAAAAAACGCCTCACTCTGACCCGAAGGACCTCACTTTTCGCCGGTTTAGACAAAAAATACAGCCCGTGTGCCCGGCCCACACCCAGGCCATCGGGGGGCACCTCGGGACACCGGCGCTTTTGTTTAACCAATCTAATTGGCCCACGTCAGCCACCCACCCCCCTGTCTCTCCTCTCCTCTCCTCTCTTTTCCCTTTCCTTTTGCCTACCCGCCGCATGGGAGTCGGGAGAGGACGCTGCACAACGAGCTGCATGGGAAGGAGCCGTGGCCGGAGCTCGCACCCGCCGCGCGCGGCCAGGGTGGAGCTTGCCCGCGCCCGCCGGGGCCTGGCCGGGGCGGAGCTCGCCCGCGCCCGCCTCTGCATGGCCAGGGCGGAGCTCGCCAGCGCCAGCAGGGGTGTGGTCGGGGCGGCCCACGCCCGTGCCTGCCTCTTCGTGGCCGGGGCGGAGCTCGCCCGCGCCCGCCGGGGTGTGGCCGGGGCGGCCCGCACCCGCGCCCGCCTCTGCGTGGCTGGGGAGGAGCTCGCCTGCACCCGCCTCTGCATGGCCAGGGCAGAGCTCGCCCGCGCCCGCCGGGGTGTGGCCGGGGCGTGGCCGGGACGGCCCGTGCCCGCGCCCGCCTCTGCGTGGCCAGGCATGCACAGGCAGCAGCAGCCGGACGGGTGTGCTTGGCACCATGGTCCGGGGCGCCACAGCACCGCGCCTAGGTCTTCTCGGTGGCGTCGAACGCGACGGCGGGGCAGGGAGGGCACGGGCCACGCAGAACGGGAGCACGGGGGCGCCGTCGAGGCCGCGCACGAGGAGCACGGGCGCGCCGAGAGCTCGAGCAGGGCGTCTCCGGCAGCGGAGAAGACGACCGGCGCCCACGACGCGCGCCTCGACCTGCTCGCGGCCAAGGGGCTCAAGGTCAAGGTCAAGGCCAAGACGGGCGCAACCTGCTCTAGCTGCGCGACGAGGAGGTAGTCGATGCCGCCGCGGGCAAGATGCTCGACGAAATGCCGCTCTGTTCGTGGGAGTCCAACACTGCTCGTGGGGATGTAACGAGTGGAAAGTTTTTGCCCCCGAGGTCAAATTTTTCGCTGGCAGCCCCTCAAGGGGCGAAAAAAATGCCTTCTGGGAGGGCACACGGCTGAAGATGCTCTAACACCGTTAGTGTCTAAAATGGATGGAACTGTCATATAAGAAAAAAAATACTTTAGCTATTAAACAGGGAAGAAAAAAATATTTTGAGCCAAATAGGAAACCAAACTTTACGAAATGGCCAAATAAGGAATTCTCTTCAATAAAAATGTGCATTCAGTGGTGGAAGACGTAACAGAAAAAGGTTACCAAGGAAAGGGGAAGAAAACACAGGATAAGAATTACTTTACGGCTGTGACAGAGTTAGTGAAATTTTGAAAAAATTATTAATTACAGTACATACTGAAGTGATTGCCATTAAGTTCAAATATTTCAGTAATTTAGTTGTACATAGATTTCAATTAACTTTTAAATTATTTTTTCAGTTTTCTAAATATTTGGTTCTGTCTCAATCAAATTCATGCGTAAATTTCGGTTATCTGGCCGAAATAAAAATAAAATATTTGGCAACGGCTGGAATATTTCTTATACCGGAATTTAAAACCATGAGGTAGCCAGAGTAACAAGATAAGCTTTCACATGCATCACTATTACCAAGACTATCTGGTCCGCTTAACGTAGAAAACCCTAAACTCCTTAGGGCATCTCCTACGCCGGACCTCAAAACACTCACATATGTTCGGAACAAACTGTCCACATTTAGTTTGCCATTAACGCAGATCTATGTTTGTCCATGGACTCGTCTACGCGCCTGAGTTCCCGAAAACAGACCAAACCAGCAGGAAGTTTATGGGAGTCAGAACTGCCGCCGCGTATGCATCCGACAATGCGGTCCCACTCAAAATAATCTGTTGTGCCCACGCCCTCTCTAGGGCAGCCGTACCTCCGCTCGTCTTTTCGTATTCATGCCGGCCTAAAACATATGCGACCTGCCATTGGAGCTAGCATTGAAGCATCACGGCGACCGAGAGTGCCGCGCCCGCTCGATCTCCACACATGTTCAATGCCACAATGATGTCACCGGACGGGGCAGCTTTCTACCATGAACCTGGATGCATGTCCGTCCACCTACCGACATTAAATAGGCGCGACGGCCGAGAAACTCACTTTTGCGCCCACATTGAAACTGCCCGCCGCTTGGCCTGCCCGGTGCTCACCATTTAAAAATCGCCGCACCTGACACGATGGGCACAACACCACCTCCTCTTTCCCTCCTCCCGTTGTACCTCCGACCTAATGATGGTGAGCTATAGCGCATTCTCGGAGAGCCTCTTAACGAAACAGAAGGTTGAACTGGCCAGTCTTGCGGCCAGCTTGCAAGCCCGTCATGCGCGACGGGGAGAAGTCGGGCTCTCGGCAAGCTTGCCGTGGGTGAGCGATGATGACCCGACGATAGAGGAGGCATCCGACGATGAACTGGGGCCCGCTCATGTTCCATTTCTTGCCAGCTTTACCATGGAGCAGGTGCAGGCGCACTTCAACACCGTCATGGCAGAGGCGCAGCCGGCGTCGTCGGTGTCGGTGTTCAGAAGGGCACATGACGACCTACATTTCAACCTCGACCTCCTTGGGCATAACTGGCTGGCGGGGTGGGGGCGGGGGGATATACGGCGAGCGAGGGAGCAAGGAGGTCGTGGAGGCCATGGTTGGGGAGGAGTCGACCTTCGTCGAGCAGCAATGGGCGCTCTTCTAGTCCACGTATAGCGCGTCGACTGGCACGCCCAGTGGCTCCAACCTCAGTGCGGAAGAGCGCGCCGGCTACAACACGGTCTCAGCGGAGGCGGACAGAGAGGCAACACAAGAGATTCCGGACGGAGACGTTGTAGCCACCATCGTCAGTGGCTCCTTGTTCATGCTAACCCGCAACGAGTGGGAGGCGGGGCTGTAAGGGTTGACGGGTCGTGGCTGCTGCGTGCATCGGAGGGAAGCTCGGGAGGTGGTGGCGCGACCCTGTTTGGTTCTGAATTGCAACCAATAGGCGTCGGTCATGTGTCGTATCAAGATCAGTGTGTCGGTGGCGTTCGTCTTCTCCTCCGCAACCGGCCAGTGGTGTGGGGGCTGCTGGCTGCCTGCATAAAGGTGGTTTGGCAATTCTTCGAGTGCCAAGTCGTCGATCTGCTTCATGCTGGCTCCTTGATCGGAACGCCGACGAGTTTCGGTCTTCCTGTCGGAGATGTTCGCTGATTAACGCATGGAGCCACTAGATATCAAGATCGGAATCAGTCTGATGGTGCGCTCCCTTATCTTCGGCCAATGAGGTTTCATGAGGGCATGGCACGAAGGTTCGCTTTCTTGTCAATGCCCTGGGACATGTCTATAGATTTCCATGGGATTGACAGAGGTGGAGAAAGTCATGGTGGCTTCGAATGGAGGTTTGTAATGGTGGATCGGTGCATTGGTGGCAGTGAAGAAAAGCATCATAGGTATCTTGTGTGTCAGGTGTTCGTGCCTTGCTGCAGCGGCCTTGCCAAGAGAGGGTGGCATGACAAGTGGACTCCATTTTTTGGTGGTGCTCCTTGAGTACTGAGTCACGATTTCCAGGGTGAAAACCCAAAGTCTGGCCTTCATTGGTTGTGCCTAGCAATCGCGTTGCTGAAGGCATTGTTTGGCGGACCCGAACTCTCTCCAGGGTGAAAACTCACGATCTTCGGTCGTGCGATGACAATGCTTATGCATTGTTTCCTTCTTAGAGGTGTGGTTTTTGGAGAATCTCTTTTGCGGTCCCAGTGTTGTGTACGATGGTGGTTAGAGTGTTGCTGTTGGGAGTGTTTCATTACCGCGACGAGGGCGCTTTGTTTTCTCGTTCTTTTTTTTTCTTGGCTGTGTGCATCCTTGATGGTCTTTCGACATCTTGTTAATACAGAGACTGGATGTAATTAGTAGTTTTTGTGATATTAAATATATTCCCTTTATCGGAAAAGGGCCATCGGGGTAGATTGTCGACCTCACCTCCATCGGCAACGTCAGCTACCAGGCGGCGGACTCCGGCAAAGAGTAGGATGTGGGACACAAACATGCACACCTCCTGCGAAGCGTATGACGTGAGACACAGACCCCCAGATCCGGTGAAGCGTAGATTAGACTTGTTTTACTTTTGTGCTACTTAAAAATGAATATTTATGAAATATATCCAGTCTGCATGAAATTTACTTGATTTGTTCAAATTTTGTTTGAAATATGTCCGGATGATTTGATGGATAGGGTTGGATGACAGGAATGAAAGTAGTCCACCAGCGAATTAAAGTAGTCTAGTTATGCAACTCAATTTCTCTAAGGTCTGTACAAGGTACGCATTGAAAGAATGTGCGGATGGCGTCTTTTGCATTCTATCCTGCCTGCAGCTAACTACATTTAGATAAACTATGCACGCTTCTTGAAGATCAATATAGTTCAGTTGTGGTGAGAGGAAACACGTGTGGGCAAATCATCATCACGTGGGTTCAGGCAGATGGGGAGAGAAAGAAAAAACAACGAAATGCATTTAGAAGGGGACTATTATAGCAAATTCACAAAGCAACAGAAACCAACAGTTCGCCACGTTATTTCACTCGCTCGTTAGCTAGGCCGGCTCCGGTTAGCCGTCTTTTATAGAGTGAAGGGTCACGCCACTCGCTACCAGTAGCATAAGGGTACACACGCACGCACTTGCACCTACCCAGCTTACACAATCATATAAATCGACCACAGTGCAGCACCGGCATCATCGAATGTTAGCACGCACGCTTCATATTTCTTTCTAAAAGCAGATCGATCCACACCTTGGAAACTAGTATTTCTGAGCATGAAACGAGAGACAGCCATTAGTATGTGTGATAGGATTGGGAAGCAACGGGGAAGCAATTGTTACAGGAGATCTTTCGGGCACGTGTGTTTCATCTAAATTAGGAGTAAGAATTAAATCCATCCGGCCTATCTCTCTTTGTAGGTCGTGAGTTTGATCTAAATTAGGAGTAACAACTACATCCTTCCGACCAGTGCATCGCAAGGTTTGACAAATGAGGAAAAAGTGGGAACCGCGGGAAGGATGACAGTCAGATAAACCTGAGCGATGTGTACGCGGCAATGTGGGAGCTGGGAGGGATGCGGAATTAAAGCACCAATTTTGTTCCGACTTGTTCATTTGTATATCCGGGCTACACGAATAGTTGCTCGACCACTGTCGGCGTCATGTTTGGATGGTATTAGTCAGGGTTTATCACAAACACTTCACATAAATGGACATGAGCTTGGAATCAAACACGAGATCAGGTACTTGCTGCACGTAGACTGCAGTATTTTCACTCATGCATATCCAGGCACAAGGCGGCATGATCTTTTACACAGGCTGCAGGTGGGACTCATAATGGGCGTCCCACCACATCTCACTTAATCCCAACAGGCTTAGGTGGGTGACAACCAACAATCCAGTAAAACTTATGTGGGTTAAGTGCGATCAAGTGGGTTCCCACTTCCGAAAGGTATACAACATGCAGATGCTAGTTCACAAACTATGTGCAGATATGAACACGGAGTGTATCCAACATGCAGATATGAACCGTGGCCGTATACAACATGCATATATAAATCTTAGTTGCAAGTTAGAAACCATATAAAAATAATATAGCTTTGGTTCAGGCTACATGCAACCAGACTGCAGCACCATTGTTTCCAAACATCAGAAGGCTACATGCTCTAAACATCGTCGACATGAGCCATTTTTTCTTCCCGTTTCAAATATTTCTAAGATGTTGAATCCTCGGGCAAGCATTTTGAAGAGCCCTGCAAGTATACATAGTTCAATGTCAAATGAGATCAAATATCAATGGGGACAAGAGAGATTTTGATGCTTATCATGAAAAACAAGATGGACAAGAAAAACTAAACAATCAAGCAGAGTGATATTTTCTTTTCAAGTAAAATTAATATTATATTGTACAGTAGTACACACTTCTAGACAGAAGAACGAATTAACCCCGTCATGGCGAGCATGTGAATTTCTGTACAAGCCGTCAAGGTACAAGCCGCCAAGCCATTACCGACGACCGATGAGCCCATCACACCAGTGAATCATCTTTTCGGCGCCATGAGCTTGTGGCTGTGATAGAAGTTACTGCTGCCCTCCCATGTGTTGGGTTCATCGCCGCCTCTGCCACAGACAAACAGACAACAAAAATGTCGGCTTGTGGTTCACCATTCGCTGGAGCTCTGCTCCCCATCCTTCTGACCCCAAAGCCAAGGTCGTTCCGGTCTTTCTCCCTTGTGTGTGCGTGCAAGCGTGAGGATGAGTGGCTGTAGTTGCTTCTATGCCTACTTCCATCTTAGGTCCACATCGCCTCACCTCGTCTCCCACCTTTCCCCGCACGGTAATCTACGCTCATACCCAGTGCCCTTCTTTTATTTTATTTTCTCCTCATGTTTCTTTTTTTTTTGAAAAAACTTCCAATCTATTCATCTTCAATCATGGTAATACAACGAATAATAGAAATAATAAAAATTACATCCAGATCCTAGACCACCTAGCGACGACTACAAGCACTGAAGCGAGCCGAAGGCGCGCCGCTGCCATCGCCCTTCCCTCATCGGAGCCGGGCAAACCTTGTTGTAGTAGACAGTCGGGAAGTCGTCGTGCTAAGGCCCCATAGAACCAACGCACGACAACCGCCGCAGATGAAGAGTGTAGATTAAAAGGATCCAACCTAAAGACACACGAGCGAACGACGAACAGATCCGAGCAAATCCACCAAGGACAGATCAGCCGAAGACACAACTCCACATGCCCACCGATGATGCTGGACGCATCACCGGAACGGGGGCTAGGCGGGGAGACCTTTATTCCATCTTCAAAGAGCCGCAGCCGTCTCGCCTTCCTGAGCAGCCCTAACAAAGATCGAAAAAAGATCTAAAAACGGAGCCCTCCCACCGGCAAGGGGCGAGATCCACTCCGCCTCCATGGCCCTAAGTTCACCGGAGACGGGACGGACCGGCGCCGGCGCCGGCGGGAGGCAGAGTACCCTAGCTTTTTGGAGGGGCGGTTGCTCGTGTTCTTTCTTTGATAAATCTAGGCCCAGGATTTGCCAAAACCTTACTAAATTTTGTGCTCTTATCTCTTCCATCTCGGTGGTTTATTTCTAAGGTGCGTTGCGGAATTCTAAGGTGCGTTGCGGAACTTCTACTTGAGGTCGTCGCCGTCGTATTGGTCGCCGTATGGTCTTACATGCTCTACCATAAGTAAAAACCCTGCTTTTTTTGGGCAATCCCCTCCCAGCACCTGGAGCCAAGATTGGGTCTTATTTTTAACGCTCAAGACTGGTTCTCAAGACACTCTCTTTGTTTATTGATTCAAGATGACCAACATCTTTCGTCTCATTGATGTAGAGGTCCGAGAATAGCAAGCTAATTTTTTTCTTGGCTCATTAGTGAAAAGGTTAGTTATATGCATGAGAATGGATTTTTGCATTCCTTCGCAGTTATGGATTTATTCATTTTTCATGTTGCAAGTAATGGCTTTGTTCTCTATGCTCAAAATTTAGGTGCTACTATTAGGTGTGCCATTAGCAATCCCATTGGTAAGTCATTGAATAAGTAATGGTTGAAAAGGTTAATGTCGCTGTAGTTTTTATCTTTGCTAGCTATGTGCTTCACGGTATGCTGTGTATGCATGTGAAGATGCGACCTAGTTATTTTCTCAGTTGTAGTTATGTACATTTGGTCATAACTTTATGAGTGAATTACAGTATAATGTCTTAAAACTGAATATGTCAAATGTTTGACTCTTTTCCATGCTTATTGTGTTGTACTTGAATCAGACGTATCATCGAGCCATGGTTGAAGCTACAGCCCACTGATAATAGCATTGTAACATAAAGATGGCCATATACCATAAATGCACTGAATTGCAAGGAAAAACCATCTCGGGTACCACGGACACTTCACCAATATACATGTGTGTTTGACGTCATAATTATCTCATTGATACTATCATGTGTTGGTTGTTACCTGGAAATGGGTTGCATGGTGTTGTCAAATTTATATGTTGCAACACTAATATCTCCTCGTGGTGTTCCGTGTAAATCTCATTATGTTTACTGCAATCCGTTATGTCTATATTATCATTGTCACATCAGATCAAATACTTAAATGTAATCATGTAGGATTTTTTTATTCTTGTGTTGTATGTCGTGCAAGCGGAAATGGCCCTTTTAATGGGCCTTCATTTATGGGGGGGGGGGGGGGTATTTTCGTGGGTTGGATGTGCCACAAGTTAGAACACCTGCTGTAGTGGACAATTACATATGTTGTTGAGTTGTATTACTCCCTCTATCTCAGTTTACAAGTCTTGCACGTGTATTTAGGTCATTAATTTGACCAGCTTAATAAGAGGCATGCATTACAAAAAATATATCATTAGAAACTTTAGATTTTCTATTTTCTAATGATATAATTTTTATGTTAAACTATTTTTTTTATATAAGTTAAATTGACGACCTAGATACACGTGCAAGCCTTGTAAACGGAGATGGAGGGAGTACAAAGGATCTTGAACTATTGTATTTCCTCCTGAAAATTTGAGTTGGGGGGGGGGGGGGGCCGCGGGTCCTTAATTGATAGCATTTGAGTTCCACCTGAAAATTCACGAAGTAGTTGCTTGTTTAGTGGAAATAGGTTATATGGCTTCCTATATGTAAGAGTTTCTTCTATTCTTTGTGGCTTCCTGTATGGAACTGGTTATGTGTTTGTTCTATATAGATTTGTGTTGCTTGCAAGCTTTTGTAAATTAGTTGTGAAGATAAGAAATAAGCCGAATCTTGTTATTTTACAGGCAAGTAAGTCATCTTTTTATTTGATAAGGTAAATAATAGTTTACATGATGTTGCCAGCCTCTAGCTACTGCTTTGTGCTGCCTATGAATTTGAATTAGTGGATGCTGCCAGGTAGCGTGTTGCTTATGCGGCTTTGTGACGGCTACAGTGTAACTTTGCTATTTTGGCCTCTACATGTTGTTGATCATCAGCTCTTCCTCATTTTAATATTGGTTCTCATTAATTTTCTACATGATTTTGTAGGTGAACATGATTCGTCCTATGTTATCTTTGAGGATGACACTATGGAAGTATGGATGATCACACTGGCAATGACACACTGGAGCTAGCAATATGATGGTGAGAACATTGATGATAAAAACTATGCATCTGGAGAAGGATTTGACTAGTCCATTTGCACTTGAACTAATGATCGAAAATCTTATGGTATTTTGTTGCAAAAAATAATTATCTGGAAAAATGTGAAGGATGAGAAATAGTAAAATGATATGTATGTAGGTGACACTGCAGATCATGGACTTAGGTGAATTAGAAGTGTGTATTTTGTTGCCATTTGCCCTACGCAATGTGATGAATGAGAGTCAAAGTGGTGCCATGTATGTGTAGAAATTAATATTGTAGCTTTTGAGCAAGTCTATGTAGAAATTCCCATATGCCAATTGTTGGATAATGTATCATAGTTTAATATATTGTAAACACTGATTTTTGATGCCTTTCCTAGTATATGGGTTATTGGATGTATGCCTATTATCATTGAATTAGTATATATTAAAAGTTTGTAGAACTGCCAATTAGATGGTGAAATTTATTTCCTAGCGGCCCCTGTGAGCTTTTCCCTAGCGGCCATCTGCCACATAAGGGGTTTCATAAACCTGAGGAAACATATGATTTTCCTGTAGGCCGCTGTCAGGAACAACAGAAAGGAATTGTTTACCTGACGGCCAAACGCCAGGTAAATTTTGTTTTCCCGGTCAATTTAACCCTGACAGTCATTTCCTGTCAGGTAACCATCAAGAAAATATTTTCCTGTCGGTTTAGCCGTAGGGAGTAGTGCAGTTTCTGGTAGTGAGCAACATTCGCATCAGGGAGAGGGCGGCAGGTAACCTCTATGGCAACAATTGCCAAGTGCAGTTTCTGTTGGGGTCTTGTCTTTGTCGATGATGTGGAGCAGATCACCATGCCGATGGTTGATGGCATGAATATCTTCCAAGCACATTTGCCGTTGACGACCATTGCGGCTTTGAGGGCAACTATTGGTCGATCTGTTGGCAAGTAAAGCTTAACCAAATTTTGGAGAGCTAGAGTTAAGATAATATTTTGCTGAAACTAAACATAGACATTGGTGTACAATGTAGACTAGCTTGAAGGGTCCACTCTAATCAGCATTTCTTTAGTTTTTAGGTAGGAGTGACATGAGCATTGGCTTTTTCCCGAATCAACTACATCCGACTATCGAGGATGGATATAATCAGTTTTAATATTTTTACTAAAGTTTAAAAATGAAAAGTAGTAGGTGAGTTACCTACTAAAAATAAAATTAAAGAACAAAGAATAATAGTACAAATTGTTACTATTGGAAGTTAGCCACCTAGCCTCTAAGACTAGCATAGGAAACTCTCTTAAGTCTTAACTCTATGAAGAAGAAGCTTAAGCTCATCTTTGAAGATCTTCCTACATCTATAGACACTGCGAACTCTATCCCTAAAGTTGTATTCGTTTATGCAAATCCACACACACTTAGTGACCTAATGAGTTCTTCAATCATTGTAGATTATGTTGAAGGGCATCAATGAGCTCAATATTCGAGCACAGGTAGCTCTAGCAGCACTCAACAAATCAATATTTTTAATTAATGATCATTTTGCAAAGCTTTATTATTGAAATAAGGCAATAAAAATCACACAAAAATATTGAACACACCAAAAAATATTTCTAATTTTAGTTAGTGTGATCGTAATATTTTTTTTTGCATGGTTAACATATGATGAACCCTCCTATCACTACTAGAAATACCACTACTAATGGCGCACCTAATATGGCCATTAATGGCGCATCAGAGGTGCGCCATTGACAGCACACCATTAGTAATTTTTACTAATGGCGCACCACCTGGTGCGCCATTAGTATCTGATATACTAATGGCGCACCACTGGTGCGCCATTAGTATCTGATATCTAATGGCGCACCATCTGGTGCGCCATTTGTATCTGGTATACTATTGGCGCACCACCTGGTGCGCAATTATTATATGCATGGGTGCGCCTTTAGTATGCCTCCCCGGGGGCATTTATACCCTGGTGCTTTGGCATACTATTGGCGCACCACCTCCGGATGCGCCATTAGTAACCGCAGCATACTAATGGCGCACTTCCTGGTGATGCGCCATTAGTATGCTTGTCATACTAATGGCGCACTGTCATGTGATGCGCCATTAGTATGAATATTAGGTTTTTATTTTTTATTTTCTGTTTTTGCACAGGTTACAAAATGTATAATTTGACAAAATATAGACAGCACACATCAACAATAGATTCATCAAATACAATAGAAGATTAGTCCTTGAATACAATTCATCATATTAGTCTCCGAATACAATTCATCATATTAGTCTCCGAATTGAAAAGACCGAACAAAGATAGAACATTATATTACAAGTCTCGAGACCGCGAGTAGCGAAGTTTATCTTCGCATTACAAGTCGATATCGATCATCTAAACTACCATCACATAGAAGAGAGCTGCGGTCATCACGATGAGCATCATCACGATGAAACTTCGTCTTCATCCGGTTCCTCCAACGCTCCCTCCTCTCCCGCTAGATAGCGGGCGATTCTAGATTCGGCCTCGGCCCTAGTGGTGTACCCTTTGTAACTGTTACCTCGAATCGGTGAACCTGTCTCCGACACTCCTCCCGATCATCGTAGAACTCCGGGAACCTTACCCTTGTACCACGACATACGTCGGCATCGCTATGCACTAGCCAAACTAAACTTTAGTACCAATTCACAGACAATACATAATCAATATATAATTATGCAACAGAACGATCGTAAGATAAAAGAAAGACATTAATAGCATCTATTACATCTAAGTTGAACGACTCTCGAAACCAAAGAGACATACTACAAGTTCATTAAAGTTTAATTACAACATGACCCAATCGATGTTTCAGAACTAGACAACTCGACTCAATGGACGGAGCGTGGATGAAGCCGCCGTCTATCGTGGGAGTCATGAAAGAACGGGCGTTGTCATCCTGCATTTGTAGCATTGTGTCGATGTCACCGTTGGACGGTTGATTTACGAGGTAGAACTGCCCCGAGGTACGAAGGACATCTTGATGGATGATTTCCGCAAACTCCATTTGACGCGAAAGAATTCTTGTCGGAGGTCCGCGTCTGGATTGCCGACACGCCGCGGCCCAATCTTGGAGTTTACTCGGTAGCGAAGTTGATGATGGTCCCGCACGATCGCCGCATGTGATGGATGGCGTAGTAGGCACCCTTCGACCGCCCGGCTGCTTGACGCAGCAGAATGTCGTATTATTGGGAGAACACGCGTGCTTGCCGTGCATTACGAATAGGCACGGTGAAGGTGCCTCCAGATTTGGCGAGCCGGGAGAACATCATCAAGAACCTTCTTGACATTTGTGTAGTCTACGTTCGATCGACGGTCCGGGTCGAAATACGTGGCCATGGAATATTTAGGGCTTAGGAGGATGAGCGTGCAACGTGTGTCACCGCAGAAAACACGAAATGTTAAAAGAAAAGCGATCGAAATGTAAGAATTCATATGTTACGGGCGGTTGAGGGAGGACTTACTCGGGAAAGTAAGGCACGAGGAAGTTATCCTTTTCTTGGTTTGCCGAATGGCGCCTTCGAGGTAAGAACTTCGCGACTTGCGGTCCCCAGCGCTGCCCAAGATCTTGGCACGCATGTAGAAGGGGTCGACTATCACGATGTCCGGGGTCTTGTCGCGAATGATCCGCATCTCCATACTCAGCGAAAATAGCGCGAAGGTGTAGTGCAGCGGATGAAGGTTCAACATAGCGTGGATGTCATCAAAACGCAGGACGATCAGACGCCCGATGGAGTTATCCACAAAGCCCTTGCCCTCTGGCACCTTGGCCGCGAAAACCGGTATGCCACATCCTTCTCCACGAGACGCCGCTTCTCCAAAGAAAGAACAACATCATGCAGACTCCGCATAGCACCGGTTGCAGCATTGAGCATATTTGTCGGTAGCATCGCCCTACCCGCCACATGCACCCTCCTCGAGATATCCTGCGGTGAAGGTGGCCCGTCCTGAGCACGGATCGTACTCGGTGCCGGCTGGCTCGCACTCTTCTTAGTCTTTCTTTTGCGTGCCTTCTTCTTCTCCTGTAATGGGACCGAGTTTTGCTCACAGACCGCCTTCTTGAGTGTGTTGGGGCTGATAATATTTTGCACCTCGCCTATCTGAGGCTCGGTGAAGTCGGCAGTGGAGGCGTCTCACGAGAGCTGAACGCTGCATCGCGCTGTTGCAACTTGGCTTCTCCATGCACGAGCTAGATCGCACACGTCTTTTGTTGGGTTTGGTTCTTGAGAAGGAGGCCCCATGAAGTCGCCATCGCACCCATGCTCGGCAAAGTCTTGATCGACGTTGCCAAATGTATCATAGTCGTCGTCGTCATTACGATCACATGCCATATGCATGTTTGGATCGATGGCATAGGGATGTCCGCACCGTTACGGCGGTCTTGCCATGGGGCCGACTTGGCACCGCACGACCGGGCGGTGTTGTCTTTGGGGTGGTGTCCCCGCCCCAAACGAATCCGCTCTTCGGCCAAAGCAGGGCCAGCTCAGCAAAGCGCCGAGGGTCATCACGTCATCATCGTCGGCCCCGACGGGTCGATTCGGAGGTAACAAGTCGTCGCAGCCTGGCAGCACCGAACCAGTTGAACCCTAAACAAGTTGGGTGGCATCCGGGTACCGTGGAACAAGGGTTGCCGGTTGAACGATTTTGCCCTTGGCGACATCGACCAACTCGTCGTTCACGAAGTGCAGGAGAGTGCACGGAACGTCGGCGGCGCCCTGCGAAAACATGTAGGGCCTCAGGGATGCCCAATCAAAGGCAAGGAGATGAAGTCCTCGGCCGAGAGGCTTAATTAGTTACCGTGATGATGGCGTCGAGCTCGACTAATGTAGAGGCACCGCCAACGGCGGGCAGCGATGGACGGAGGGGCCGCTTGCTGAAGAGGTGCCGGCGGGCGTACACCCGGGTGCATTAAGCTCCCGTGCCGGCGTCGGAGACACCAATGCCGCCTCCGCCGGAGGCACCAATGGCCCCGCCATAGCATTATGCGAGTTGCTGGCCGTGAAGCAAGGAATCGGGGGCGGCCCCTGTTGGCCGCCCGCAATCCACGCACTCAACCCCGAGATCAAGGTAGGCACAAGGGCGGTGATCGTCGCTCCGAGTCGTTGTTCCACTTGCTCTTGGACAATCTCCGAATCCGCGCCACTGTGCCTTGAGTTCTTGAACCTCTCGCCTCTGGCTTTCCGAGCTGGTCTTTTCTCCTTCCGCACACCAGCGGTATAGTATGACCCCATTTTGTCGACAAGCCTTTGCCGCCACACGACCACCGACGTCGGGCCATCGAGCTTATCCTTGTTCTTCATTACATTCAACCCCCTATTTAGAGTGGTGTCCCAAGGGTTGCTCTGAGTCGACCCAGCCATCTGCTTTCGATCGCTGCGGAAGGAATGTGAACCATTTAGAAATTCGGCTTCATTAATTAGAATGCAACCATATGGAGCTAATTACGCGGGGGTGTATTCCTTACCAGAACAAGCTCAAGCTGCCTGGTCTTCGGATCCGTGGTAAGCTCCTTTGTTTTCAGGTCCTTCTTGTACCGGGCCCTGACAAAGTTCCTGGTCTGCTTGTCACCGCCAGATGTATCGAAGAGGGGCGGTAGGCCTTGCTCGGCACGGTCCGCCTCCTCCTTGTCCCATATAGGCTCCGCCACTCTGTAACCGCCGGGACCGAGTGTGTGTTCCCCTATGTTCAGCTCCCGCATTTGTTTCCCCCACTCACTTGATTGGGAGCTTGCGGTGCTCGAGCAATTGATCTTGAAGTCGTTGTAGTCGTCTTCGGTGATCGAAGGATTTTTCTCCTTGATCTTCTCATAACTCTCACCTTTCTCGATCATTATCTTCACATTGCTTTTCCAAGTAGACAGGGCCTTGCTCATCTTCGTGAGGGCAGCATTGTTCACTTTATTCCCTTTGAGGCTTGTGTTTTCAAATTCAGCGGGGAACTTGTATCGTTCGTGCAACTTCGTGAAGAGGAGGTTGCGCAAATTCCCTCTGTCAAGATGCCTCAGGTTCTCGGTGTTGATCGAGACGGTGCTCCGGACAATGCACCCGAGCTGAAGCGAGTACCCCTTGACTATTCGTTCGGGCGCCGTTGGATTCCCGTTGGAGTCCACTTGATAACTTCCTCCTTGAGGGTGCGGAGCACGATCGGGCGCCAGTCCTTCCGTTGCCTCTTCGGTTGGCTGCCATCTGCGTGCGCCGCCATCATCGATGGTGGCATCCTCGGCGGCACCATCGGTGGTGGCATCGGTGTGGTCATCCTCGGCGGCACCATCCGTGGTCTCGGGATCGGTGGGGAAGGCGGCGGCCTCATACAAGTGAGGTTGTTCCTCCATCTCTGGGACAGCTCCTGAATGCCTTGCCGCTTGAACCCCGGCCTCATCGTTAGGGCCATGTTTCTCTCTATATAGAATCATAGTTTGGTCTAAAATATGGTTTTTGTCAAGGAACAAGATCTTGGTCTCATCATTTAGGGTTTGTCGACTCCGAGGCATGCTAAAATGTAAGCTGTGATCATTGAGGGTTTTTCGACGCCAAGGCACCCTAAAAGCCTAACTTTTCATCATTTCGGTTTTATCGACACCGAGGCACCCTAAAAGCCATGCATTAGTCACAAGTACGCCGGGGCACTTGATCCTACTTAATTAACGACTAAGATACCCCGGCCCATGCATTAGTCACAAGTACCCCATATGTCCTATTTTTAGCAAAGTCATGCTAAAATTCACGGAAAATTTCAGCATGACCTTTGCTGAAAATAGGACATATGGAGTACCAATTTGCGGAACGGAAGTTAATCGACATTCCGGCAAACTCAAGGGCCTCTCGGGTACCTGCAATATCATTATCCCAGCGTAATGAAGTCCCCAATGGGTCATTTCGAGAAGATCACAAGTAGCATCATCACAAGTACAACATCATCACAAGTACAACAGCAGCAGCAGTGAATACAGCCATAACAGCAGCATCAACTTTATTCTTCTTCTTCATAAAGACTAATTGTCTAATTGAGCAATACAAATGACAGTGTGAACAAATAAAAACACAAACTACACCTACATATTTGGGTACCTCTATGGTAGTAACATGCCATTCTGCCTAGAGCTCTTTGTAGCACGATCTATTCTGCTTAGTACTAAAGTTATAGCGGTATCATGCTTTCATAACCAACTAGTTACCTTTAAGTTCAAATACTGTCCACAAAACCACAACGAAGTAGCACAAAATCATTCAAGTACCGTGTTTAACTAAAACTTGGTGTGAATAAGATCCTCTGTCAAGATTACTTCATACCAATAATCAAAACCCCAAAACCTGACCCCAACTAGTTACTCACATCTACTTACGGTGGGTGTTGAGGTAGGACTTCTCGCATGTACTGGAGGCGGAGTAGAGCTGCTGCCGCAGGTTCTTGAGCTCTGCATCAAGCATGGCCACAACACTCAGTTTATCTACCATAGACAGTTTAAGCGTAAACAAAAGCAACACACATATGTCTATGAAGTATCTGAATTTTGCAACTTTATTGTGTGCGAAATAGCTTTACTCGATGGTGTTATCGAAATGAGCAAAGCCGTCTTGAATATTTGCATGTACAGAGATGTGAAATATTTATCAAGTGAATGTAAACATTTGGTGTTTGAATTTATTGACTGGAAGGTGTGCTTCAATGCATACTCACTAAGTGAAATGAGAAATTCCAAGTTGAGATGAGAAATACTCATGACTAAGATAACAACTTTGTATCCTGTTAGTCTGAAAAAATGATGTTGCAAGAGGCAGGCTTCGGGCTCTCAAGTGATATGTTGGTGGAAAAACAGAGGATGGGAGTACTCCTGCGTGCAGCAATATAAAGAGGCACTCAAACAAACGACGTTCACCATTCAAAAATAAAAGCAAACAATGGTTGCAGTTTGAAACAACCACAAAAAATTCGGTACTCTGAACCCCAAACACTATTTAAAAGAAGTGCAAGAAGCGGTTTCAGGCTCTCGAGCACCGAAAGTACCAGGACCAACATGTAGAAATCTGCCCCTTGCCAAATTTACCTTTTACGAGCAACATCTACAAATCAAAACAGAAGAGATGCAAGCCAAAACTACTTACGAGTAGCAAACCGGTGAACAACTATAAACCATAGAACTTAGGGAACCACAGCCAAAAAATGTGACAGCGTGTAAAAATAAAAGAAATATTTCTTTGCAGGTAGGACGTGCGAGTTCTTCAAAACATTTGATGCAGAAGATTTAGTGCAAAGGAGAAAGATATATATTTCACTCTCAACAATATAACCAAAGGTTATCCTCAAATGAACATCTCAATTCTTACAAATGCCTGCATAATTATTATTTTTAAAAGAGGCAACGCCTGCATAAGGTTCAGTTTTAAAGCATTTGCTCATTGATTCACGAAAAAAGACAGCCAATAATTCTAACAAATTGGGTTAGACTACATCTAGTCACGATCTCCCCGCATTGAAATTTGTAACTATCCCAACACAAGATAAACTGGTTCAACTTACACTTGCAGACCATACCACATTAGCAACACACAATATACATTCAGACCAGAGAGTGGTATTAGTACCAGACCACGTTTTTTGGGTCGATGAAATTTAACCAGGCTACAGAATGCTGGGTCACACGTTTAATCGTAATGAACACCCATTCATGATTAAGAAAACGTGCAAGGACCATTTTTATGACAAGCCTGATTCAGTCTATGTTGTCTCACCCACTCTACATTCAGACTGCTGCACGAAATTCACTAAACTTCTACAAATGGATTCCACCAAAGTATATATTTCCCTTTGCGATGTTTGAACACTAAAAAAGGTCACCATCCCAACAGAGAATCAGCTACGGTACAACATTGGTCGAAAGAACTTAATCACGCAATTACGGTGCTTCTTATTACTAGCAGTTCAAGCTCTTTTTGTCACTGAAAATTAACCAGGGACATACTACAGAAGGTTAATGGTATTTTTTGCCGACCAACCACTGGTTAGTGCTGAAGCAAAACATCTAAGAACTTGTTGGGAAGGGTTGAATCAGATTTCTGTTGTTTCCTCCACTTTTACCCAGAGTCCTACCCAAATTCACAAGCCTAATGAATCTTTCAAGTTGCTCGCATGATCGAGAACAGGAAAATGAACAGTTGGCCTAAAGGACAGAAAATCAGCACTGGTCATGTTAAGTCTAAACCAAAGTAATGCTGCCATCATCTTGAGGGCAAATGTCAATGTGGTCCAAGATCTCACCAACATCCTTTTAGATGATAAGGCCGACAATTACACACATCGAATCAATGCAGCTGAAACCATGGAGCATCTGTATGTTCACTACAAAGAAAATGACGACCATCACAAGAAACTCAAGGAGGACATGGAGGGCATGATGCGAAAGGTATGAGTATCAGAATACTTGTATTTGCTTTATTTTGATTCTTCGTCTCTCATATGCCGATTAAACATACTTTTGTTATCGTGCTAGGTTCTCCGAAAATACTTTCTTTTGGGTCGAAAAATAATACAACACCAACAGAAAAAGAAAAAGGAACAGAAAAGGATGTTGGTCCTTTGCCGAGCACGGCGACGTAGAAGCCCAAGACGGTGATGCTCCACAAGATGATGGCCGTGATAACAACACTTCAGCGTGTCCACACAACAATGACAAGCTTATGAGAAGGAGGATTCGCCGTACAGGGAGAGGGGAAGGAATCGCTGTACCTTGAGGCGGTGGGGAAGGAGGATTCGACGAGAAGGTGGACTTCGGAGGCGAGGAAGGGGGCGGATATTTATGGCGGCTGGTGACGGGCCGGCGGGGTCGGGGCGGCGTCCGGGCGGCGGTGTCGGGGCAGCGTCCGGGCGGCGGGGTCTGGGCGGCGTCTGGGCGGCCCCGGCGGGTCGGGCGGGTCGAGGCGGCTGGCAAGGCCCGGGCGGCGTCCGGGCGGCGAGAGGAGAGGGGAGGAGGAGAGGGCGAGGGCGAGGCAGGCGGCGCGGCGGTGGATCGAGAGGGAGATAACTGGCGAGGGGGATCGGGCGAAGGGGGATCGGGCGAAGGGGGGATCGGGCGAAGGGGGGCCACAATACTAATGGCGCACCTCACCGTGGTGCGCCATCAGTATTTTTTTTTATTTCCACTCAAGCCAAAAGGTTATGTACTACCAGAACCTATCCATGTCAAGCCCACTCTACTAGCTCGACTACTTGTCGAAGTCTTGCTCATTGGCTACTCCATCCATTCCGGTGATCTTCCTTTTGCCTCTCCTCACGACAACACGACTGGGCTTTGGCGGGTCGGTAATGAAGAAGCATTGGTCCACTTGGGAAGCCAGTACCCATGGCTCATTTTTCAAGCGGTGACGTTATGCCATGCGGTCTTGGATTTGGCTTCGGGTATAACCATGGTGGTGAAATACCGGTCTTCTTTTATGACGTTCTTGGCCCATCGACACGGAACATCGGGACCTTCTCTCCAACAGATAGCTCAGCTCCCAGATCTCCACGATCCTTCCGTAGTATCTGTCCTTGTCGTTACGGTGTAGGATTCCATCGTTACCCGGAGTTACGATAACCATCGCTCTTCATGTCCTTGGCCTCGTGTAGAATGTGTAGCTGTTGATATCGTGACGCCTCATAGGTCATCAGGTTGTGCTCGGCATACTGTGACAAAGGCGAATATGAGTTTTTCTTCCGCGGAAGAATCCTCATGTAAAGGGTACGGCAGAAGCTTATGCTTGAACCAACGCGTGAAACATGAGTTGTGCTCTTTGAGTGTATCTCCGTCCGTCCTCTGTTGGCCTCGGTCATTGTACGTCTTTTTAATAAAGGTTTTGTGCTCTACCACCCAAGGATCGACCACGTCTATGTGTTGTAGCGCCGACTAGGTTTGCTCTTTCAAAGTCGGCGAGTCGACCCTCGAAGTCGACATGCATTTATGGCGACCCTCACGGTGACCCCATCCAATGAGCCTGCCGAGGTGCTGTTGACGGGCAGACCAACGGGGTTCTCGATGCCTAGATAATTCGTGCGATAGGAGATGCACTCTTCGGTCGAAAAGCCCTGGCTATGCTTCCTTCTCGACGCGTGACATGTTGCGAACGTATCCTTTGATGACACCATTCATCCTTTCGAACGGCATCATGCTTTGTGCAGGAACGCCGGCCCAAGTTGGATGATATCCTCCACTATATGGACCAGCAGATGCACCATAACGTCGAAGAATGCGGGCGGAAGTACATCTCAAGCTCGCATAGTATCACCACGATCTCTTCCTGTAGCCTTCTGAGTTGCCTCACGCCAATCGACTTCCGAGAGATGACGTCGAAGAAGTTGCATAGGCCAAATAGCATTTCACGGACGTGCGCGTCCATGATCCCACGGATTGCAACTGGAAGTATCTGCGTCATCAAGACGCGTGAGTCGTGGAGACTTCATCCCGCTGAACTTCGCTTATTTGGGTCTAGGTATCCGCTTATCTTCCCACAGAATCAGAAGGGAAGTTTTACTCCTAGGAGGCAGGTGAAAAACTGCTCGATCTCCTCGACTTAGAGTGAAGCACGCGGGAGGGTAGTCATTTCCGGTCTTCTTGGCCTTTTGCCTTTGCGGCGACTTTACGTGTCTGCTTCGCCTCATCATCATCATCATCATCATCATCATCATCATCATCATCATCATCATCATCATATATAGCGTGAAGCTCTGCTGATGCCCATTGATTTCAAGTCTGCCCTTGCTTTCGCCCATCTTTGGTCCTCTCGCATGTTGAGCAGGGTACCAAGCGGACTCGCACACGTTCTTCGTGATATGCATGACATCAAGGCTGTGAGGCACACGGTGGATCTTCCAAGACGGCAAGTCCCGGAAAACAGACCTCGTTTTCCATACCTTCAGCAGCTGCTCTGGCGCCTTTTCGCTTCTTTCCGGCTCTGGCGCCTTTTTCTTCTTTCGGCATGGGCAGTCTTTCCAATTTTCCAACAGCTTGTCTATTTCCTCGCCGCTCCTCGTACACGGGCGTTTTGGGTTCGGTTTCACCATCGAACAGATCCTTGCGTTTCCTCCACGGGTCATCGCCGCGAAGCCACCTTCGATGTCCCATGAACACGGTTTTCAAGACCCGGGATCTCTATCTAGCTGGCGATACGTTGTGTCATCCATGCACCTTACGCATCCGTAAAAAATCCGTGGACTACACGCCCGCGACATATCCAGAATCGAGATAGTCGTGCACCGTCGTGAGCGCGGCTCTCATAGGGAAATATTCTTTCTCTGCGGCGTCCACGTATTGGCTGGCGTTTTCCACAGCGTGTCAAGCTCCTCTTTCAAAGCAGCCCGGTCTGATTGATGTCGTTCCTCGGTTGTTTCGGCCCTTCAATTAGCATACTCATGTGAATGTACTTCCTCTTCATGCACAACCGTGGGGAAGGTTGTACATCCACACAAACACAGGCCAGGTGCTATGTGTGCTTCTCTGGCTGCCAAACGGATTGACTCCATCGGTGCTCGCGCCCAAAGACGATGTTCCTTGGATCGTTCCCAAATTCGAGTCTTGAAGTTCAACGCTTGCCACCGCCTCGCATCCTTAGGGTGACTCGGCATCTTGTCTTTTTTATCTATCTCCGGATCATTTGCGTCATCTTCCCGCTTCTTCTCCTCCCTATCCGGCGTACAACGCAGGAGCTTTGCTACCTTAGGGTCCGCGAAATAGCGCCGCAGACGAGGAGTGATCGGAAAGTACCACACCACTTTTCGAGGAGCTTTCTTCCTCTTCTTGTATCGAGTGACGCCAAGACACCGGACATATGGTAGACACAGCGTGCTCCTCACGATAAATGATGCAATTTTTCATGCACACATGGTATTTCACGTGCGGTAAATAGAGAGGACACACGATTTTCTTAGCCTCCTCCAAACAGCTCGTGCACTTGCTCACCTTGGGAAGACGTTCGTGCCAGAATGACATGCTCGCCGAAGCACGCGTCGGTCATTTTGTGTTTTACCTTCATCTCCGGGGCCATGAGCGTTACTTTCAGCGGGTATCCTCGGCCTGCATCCTTCATACAATGGAGTAACCGCGTCTAACTCAAGTTGATCCATCTTGGCTTTCTCTCGGGCGGCAGCTCTTGCGTTATCCGTGCGCTTGAGAAGCAGCTCTTGAATATGAGGGTCCTGCACCCAGCCCATCGATGGTCCAGCGTCGTCGCTCCGCCCGGCATCATCATCTTCATGATCATGCCCGTCCGCCTGCTCCGCATCTTCCTCATCATCATGTCCTCGTGATATTCTACATGATGATCGTACAAAGATCACACCGATCGTGATCATCGCACAGGGATTCTTCGTCTTCTCGCCCGCCCGAGCCGCGGTGGTTGTCTTGCTGCCCTTCCTCATTTCTTGCCCGCCCCCATGGACGACTTCGTAGTCATCTTCATCACCTTGCCACCGATAGCCATCCATGAAACTACGCAAGAGCAGGTGGTCCCGCACCTGCCCGTAATCCGGGTCCGCAATAAGGCTCTTCAGCTTGCATCTTCGACACGGACATCTTATCTCCGTCTCGTTCTTTTGAAGCATCTCGACCTTCGCGGACCTCAAAACCTATTCACGATGCCTTCGGTCATCGTGCGGACCATGGTCGCTCAAGGGTAGAGCAAAACGATATTTTAGAACCAAGAAAAAATTTGGCATGACTTTCCCTAAAAATAGGACCAAAAGGATGCTTAATGCCAAAATTTCGCCAAACGGAAATGAATCAACATTCCGCAAAATATTGGCAACTATCGCATTTCAAATACCGTACACCTTCAAACACAAACACATATGCAAACACCACAAACATATGCAACACCACGAACATACATAGATCTAGCTAGCAGGCCGTAAAAAGTGCATGTGCACATTGTTGTAAGGAGAACAACCTAAATATAGCTTCCCCCCTTACTTACCTATTAAAACAAGGTAATTTAACCATTTAATTTGAATGAATCTATGGTGGAAATGAGGTGAAAAGAGGAGGCACCGAGACAAGGAGGAGGTGGAGAGAATGAAGTGGGGAGAAAGTGAGTGTGTGGGTAGGAGAGGTTGTTCCAAATATCTTGTTGTTGCCCACTTACTAATGGCGCACCTCTTGCATGGTGCGCCATTAGTAGTTACTACTAATGGCGCACCTAAGCAGGATGCGCCATTAGTATGTTTGGACAAGCGCACTAGTTCAAAAAAAGTTTCTATACTAATGGCGCACCCACATTGGTGCGCCATTAGTAGTTACAACTACTAATTGCGCACCAGCGTGTGGGTGCGCCATTAGTATGTTTGGACAGGCGCACTAGTTTAAAAAAATTTGGTACTAATGGCGCACCCACACCCTGGTGCGCCATTAGTAGTTACAACTACTAATGGCGCACTCGGGCAGGATGCGCCATTAGTATGTTTGGACAGGCGCACTAGTTCAAAAAAAAGTTTATGTACTAATGGCGCACCACACACTGGTGCGCCATTAGTAGTGACAACTACTAATGGCGCACCAGGGTGTGGGTACGCCATTAGTATGTTTGGACAAGCGCACTAGTTTAAAAAAAATTGGTACTAATGGCGCACGGACCACAGTGCGCCATTAGTAACAACTACTAATGGCGCACTCGGGCAGGATGCGCCATTAGTATGTTTGGACAAGCGCACTAGTTAAAAAAAAATTTGGTACTAATGGCGCACCCAAAGCATGGTGCGCCATTAGTAGTTTAGACTCTAATGACGCATCGTATGGCGGTGCGCCATTAGTATATACTAATGGCGCACCATCTTTCCGGTGCGCCATTAGTGTCATTTCCATCTATAGCCCTTTTCCTAGTAGTGTATCCCAAAAAACATTTCTAGAAAACCTTGTGCGGTGGATGACTACATTCATATGCACATACAAAATTAAGCTTGAGATGTGTTTTACTTGCTTGCTTGCTAGCTAAGCTAAGCGAGTTGGCCTCTTTTATTGGCTGAAGGGTAGCTACCAACAATGAGATAATGCACACGTGCGCTAGGGCCAACCAAACGCTACACAATCATATATATCGAAATGCCCAACACCGCAGTGCACATCATAGTGGCATCACCACAGCCTATTCACTCATCAATATCCATCACAGTGCATGCACACTTATGTTCTATTTTATAGAAGTTGATAGATGCACACACACAAAAATCAGCAAATAGTGGCACAACTTAATTGGGGAAGCATTCTTAGCTCAAATACAATGTTGAAAGTCGCATTACATAGAACTATTATTGTTAGTCTAATAGTGCTCTCATGGGAAAGTTGGGCGCATCAATGCAAGTTGAGTAATATCCATATTTGGGATGGGAATAGGAGGCAACTGGTAAGGAGTCTGACACTTGTAGTTGCAATGTTCGTGTATAGGCCTCATGTCAATCTCGGGAAACTCTCTACGTCGCCGATACACAGTAACATTTCGAGAAAGGATCGGTTTGGAGGATGCATCTGTTCTGGATAAGAATCGCGAAGCGAGTGTCTCTTGGTCCTGCATCCGGGATGGTTAGGCAAAGCGGTGCTGGTAGCTAGTCGTAATCTTCCGACTTGGGTTCCTCCATTGTCACTCTGATGTCAAGAAAATGGCTTGAAACGACGACCATGGGAAAAACTAGAAGTTAGTTGTCCATAATATTCCTCAAGTGTAGCTACTTTGTTTGTGTCTTCATTGAAAATTTCTCTTCAAAGATTCCCAATGAGTCTCGACCAGCAGTGCAATAACAGTTTGCATTTCATGGCAGAAGGCATGACGGATAAAGGTTAGGAAGGAAAAGGGGAGAAAAACACATGACAACCTTTTTTGAAATGGCCGCAAAATATTTGCCTCATCGATAAATTACGAAGAAGAGATTTTCCCAGTTAATTAGCAGAAAATCAGACAAAAACCGATACAAAATCAACCACCAGCCGACTACTCATGGAGCATGGAACGCCAGAAGCGCACGATCAGCCCTACAACCATGCCCAACACACAATGAGCACCAAAACCCGCACTACTACAATGAAAAGAATTCCACTGAGACACACCAGGCCATAAGGACCACCCACTAAGCAGTTGCGGACGCATGTCTTGTGGCGGCACTCTTCTTGATTTTTCTCCTGAGATCCTTCCCCACAATCGTCTCTCTAGATCCAGGGTTGGACGCCTCCAAATGCGCGAGCAAACTTCGAAGCTGAATCTCAAAAAGAATCTCATCAACCTTCTCCCTCACCGACACCACCGCATGAACATCCTCAGCCACGGGGTACCTCCGACAGGATGGACTCAGGTGCCTCCAGTTACTCACATGGCAGAGGCGAAACCTGTAGTTGTGCCTCATCATTAGGTGCTAATACACCTACCTCATCAACTTGTGATAACACACCAGTCACAACAAACTTCATCACCAAAACACACCGCCTATCGAGTGAGTGGCAAGTACATCCACATATCAGAGGGTCGGTCAACTATCTGGGCTCCAATGATGGTGGTGATCCCATCTCCTTCAAAAGCACCATGATGGCCCCGACGGACGAGGGCAGACGCGGCGAGGGAGTTGTGACGGACGAGGGCCCGGCAAACGAGGATGGCCGCGACAGAGGCTGGCAACTGCAGAGGAGGACCACCGTGACGTTCGAGGATGGCGGTGGCAGTGAGGGGGGATGAGGGCGGCCGCGGAGAGGGGACGGGCCACATTCAAAAGAGTGGAGAGGAAGTTTGAGTTTTTAGATGCAGTTTTGGGAAGAAATTGAACCGTCGCTATGGTCGCGAATAGGAGCCGCCAGCCTTGGCGAATGCTAAATATGGTTTGCTTAGGAAGGTACCCCTTCAAATTTGATACCAGTCCAAGTTTATTACATATGAATTTCCTGGAAATTTTTTAGGTTAAAATACGTGTGGAGGGCGACAGGTAGTACCGACCACTGCTAGCTTCTAGATATAGAAAATTTATTTTTTTGCTTGTTCTCCACAATTTATCTGTGACGGGCATACATATTGCCTGCTATGCCCGCCACTGAAAGATACCGTAGCAATGGCGGGTGCTTCAGAGAGCCCGCCACTGCTCGCTTTCAGCAGGGGGCAAATTTGGGAGAGTTCACTTGTGGCGCGTAGTTATTTTCGCCCGCCACTGCTAGGGCAACTCCAATGGCGGGTAGACTTTGTCATCCGTCACTGTTGTATTTCCAAAGTAACAGTGGAGGGTGTGTTGGAAATATGCCCTAGAGGCAATAATAAATTAGTTATTATTATATTTTCTTGTTCACGATAATCGTTTATTATCCATGCTATAATTGTATTGATAGGAAACTCAGATACATGTGTGGGTACATAGACAACACCATGTCCCTAGTAAGCCTCTAGTTGACTAGCTCGTTGATCAATAGATGGTTACGGTTTCCTAACCATGGACATTGGATGTCATTGATAACGGGATCACATCATTAGGAGAATGATGTGATGGACAAGACCCAATCCTAAGCCTAGCACAAAGATCGTAGTTCGTATGCTAAAGCTTTTCTAATGTCAAGTATCATTTCCTTAGACCATGAGATTGTGCAACTCCCGGATACCATAGGAATGCTTTGGGTGTACCAAACGTCACAACGTAACTGGGTGACTATAAAGGTGCACTCTGGTATCTCCGAAAGTGTACATTGGGTTGGCACGAATCGAGATCGGATTTGTCACTCCGTAAACGGAGAGGTATCTCTGGGCCCACTCGGTAGGACATCATCATAATGTGCACAATGTGACCAAGGGGTTGATCACGGGATGATGTGTTACGGAACGAGTAAAGAGACTTGCCGGAAACGAGATTGAACAAGGTATCGGGATACCGACGATCGAATCTCGGGCAAGTACAATACCGCTAGACAAAGGGAATTGTATACGGGATCGATTGAGTCCTTGACATCGTGGTTCATCCGATGAGATCATCGTGGAACATGTGGGAGCCAACATGGTATCCAGATCCCGCTGTTGGTTATTGACCGGAGAACGTCTCGGTCATGTCTACATGTCTCCCGAACCCGTAGGGTCTACACACTTAAGGTCTGGCGACGCTTAGGGTTATAAAGGAAGTTTGTATGTGGTTACCGAATGTTGTTCGAGTCCGGATGAGATCCCGGACGTCACGAGGAGTTCGAAATGGTCCGGAGGTAAAGATTTATATATGGGAAGTCCTGTTTTGGTCACCGGAAAAGTTTCGGTTTTTCCCAGAGCGCACGGACCACCGGGAGGGTCCCGGGGGTCCACCAAGTGGGGCCACAAGCCCCGGAGGGCTGCATGGGCCAAGTGTGGAAGGAGAACAGCTCCAGGTGGGCTGGTGCGCCCCCCACAAGGGCCCAAGGCGCCTCTAAGAGGGAAAGGGGGCAAACCCTAGGGCAGATGGTCCCTAAGGCCCACCCTAGGTGCGCCTCCCCCTCTCCCCCTTGTGGCCGCCACCCAGATGGGATCTGGGGGCTGCCGCCACCCCTGGGGAGGGAACCCTAGGTGAGGGCGCAGCCCCTCCCCTTCCCCTATATATACTTGAGGTTTGGGCTGCCCAACACACATGAGTTTCTCCCTCTATTGGCGCAGCCCTACCTCTCCTCCTCCTCCTCTCCCGTGGTGCTTGACGAAGCCCTGCTGGATTGCCACGCTCCTCCATCACCACCACGCCATTGTGCTGCTGCTGGACGGAGTCTTCCTCAACCTCTCCCTCTCCTTGCTGGATCAAGGCGTGAGACGCCACCGGCTGTACGTGTGTTGAACGCGGAGGTGCCGTCCGTTTGGCACTAGGATCTCCGGTGACTTGGATCACGACGAGTACGACTCCTTCAACCCCGTTCTCTTGAACGCTTCCGCTTAGCGATCTACAAGGGTATGTAGATGCACTCTCCTTCCCTCGTTGCTAGTTTATCCATAGATAGATCTTGGTGACACGTAGGAAAATTTTGAATTTCTGCTACGTTCCCCAACAGGGTGCTTGTCTATGCCCGTCACTAATTTGAGTTCACCTATAAGGCTTTTCTCAGTAGTGATAATCTGGATCTAAAATAGTCCAATTTGCAAGGCCTTTTCTAAAAGTTGAAAGAAATAAAGCATATAGAGAATCATATTTATGAGGATTGAGTTAATCAAAAACAGCCATCCTTCAACTAAGAGCAGCTTTCCTTTCTGACCCTGACATGGTTGGACTATTAGACTCCGCCACATGACCGACATAGTATAAAACAAGTTTCATTGCTGCAACCTTACTCAGACTCGGTTTGCATGCACGCTTGCATTTGTTTCCTAGAGCATACACAAATAAGGTATGACTCGCACAACAAGATGAAAAACTTGAACATTGCAAAGAACAACATGGCTCCTTCCCAACAATAGTCTAGGGTTCCCTTGCCTCCCGTCGGCGTCACCGTCGGTACGCCTCGTCTTCGGTCACCTTAGAGCCATGGCGGCGCGGTGGGTCTTGACCCTTGCCGGTGGGAGGACTCTGTTTTCTGTAGTTTCTACGTGTTTTGTTAGGGTTTGTGTCCTGCTCAGGAAGATGAGACGACGGCTCCCTGAATTGAATAAGGTTCTCCCTGCCTAACCCCCATTTCAATGGCGTGTCTAGTATCATCGGTGGGCGTGTGGAGGTGTATCTTCGATTGATCTGTCCTTGATTGATTTGCTCGGATTTGGTCGTAATTCGTCTACATTCATGTATTTTTATGTTGGATCTTTCGATCTACGCTACTCTTTATCGGCGGGGTAGTTGTTTTGCTGCCCTAGTCCTATGGGGTCTTAGCACGACGACTTCTCGACTGTCTACTAAAACAGGTCACTAGTAGAAAAGAGGGTTTTAGTTCAGGCCGGGTCAGCCCATTAGTCCCGGTTCAGTCCAGAACCGGGACCCATGGGGGCATTGGTCCCGGTTCGTGAGCCCAGGGGGCCGGCCGGGCCAGGCCACGTGTGTGATGTCTACTACACAACCTTCTTCTTATAGACGTTGTTGCGCCTCCAAGTGCAGAGGTTTGTAGGACAGTAACAAATTTCCCTCAAGTGTATGACCTAAGGTTTATCAATCCGTGGGAGGCGTAGGATGAAGATGGTCTCTCTCAAACAACCCTGCAACCAAATAACAAAGAGTCTCTTGTGTCCCCAACACACCAAATACAATGGTAAATTGTATAGGCGCACTAGTTCGGCGAAGAGATGGTGATACAAGTGCAATATGGATGGTAGATATAGGTTTTTGTAATCTAAAAATATAAAAACAGCAAGGTAACAAGTGGTAAAAGTGAGCGTAAACAGTATTGCAATGATAGGAAACAAGGCCTAGGGTTGATACTTTCACTAGTACATGTTCTCTCAACAATAATAACATAATTGGATCATATAACTATCCCTTAACATGCAACAAAGAGTCACTCCAAAGTCACTAATAGCGGAGAAAAAACGAAGAGATTATGGTAGGGTACGAAATCACCTCAAAGTTATTCTTTCCAATCAATCCATTGGGCTATTCCTATAAGTGTCACAAATAGCCCTAGAGTTCGTACTAGAATAACACCTTAAGACACAAATCAACCAAAACCCTAATGTCACCTAGATACTCCATTGTCACCTCAAGTATCCATGGGTATGATTATACGATATGTATCACACAATCTCAAATTCATCTATTCAACCAACACATAGAACATCAAAGAGTGCCCAAAGTTTCTACCGGAGAATCACGACGAAAACGTGTGCCAACCCCTATGCATAGGTTCATGGGCGGAACCCGCAAGTTGATCACCAAAACATACATCAAGTGAATCACGTGATATCCCATTGTCACCACAGATACGCACGACAAGACATACATCAAGTGTTCTCAAATCTTTAAAGACTCAATCCGATAAGACTACTTCAAGGGGAAAACTCAATTCATCACAAGAGAGTAGAGGGGGAGAAGAAACATAAGATCCAACTATAGTAGCAAAGCTCGCGATACATCAAGATCTTGCCAAATCAAGAACACGATAGAGACAGAGATCAAACACATAGCTACTGGTACATACCCTCAGCCCCGAGGGTGAACTACTCCCTCCTCGTCATGGAGAGCGCCGGGATGATGAAGATGGCCATCGGTGAGGGTTCCCCCCTCCGGTAGGGTGCCGGAACAGGGTCCGATTGGTTTTTGGTGGCTCTGGAGGTTTGCGGCGGCGGAACTCCCGATCTATTCTCTGTTCTGGAAGTTTTAGGGTACGTGGAGTTATATAGGCGGAAGAAGCACGTCAGGGGAGCCACGAGGGCCCCAAGAGGAAGGGGGGCGCGCCCTAGGGGGGTGGACGCGCCCCCCACCCTCGTGGCTTCCTCGTTCCTTCCTTGACGTGGGGTCCAAGTCCATCGGGTAGCTTTCGTTCCAAAAATAACTTCTCCAGTTGATTTCGTTCCGTTTCGACTCCGTCTGATATTCCTTTTCTTCAAAACACTGAAATAGAAAAAAACAGCAAATCTGGGCTGGGCCTTCGGTTAATAGGTTAGTCCCAAAATTAATATAAAAGTGGATAATAAAGCCCAATATTGCCCAAAACAGTAGATAACAAAGATATAAGTGAAGTACTAGAGCAATAGCAAAACTACTCTGAAAGATATAAGTGAAGATCAATGAGTAGTCGGATAATTATGCAACTATGTGAAGACTCTCCCATTTAATAATTTCAGATCTTGGTATTTTATTCAAACAGCAATCAAAACAAAATAAAATTACATGACGCTCCAAGCAAAACACATATCATGTGGTGAATAAAAATAAAGCTCCAAGTAAAGTTACCGATGAACGAAGATTTAAAGAGGGATGCCATCTGGGCATCCCCAAGCTTAGACAACCGTTATCCTTGAATATTACCTTGGGGTTCCTTCGGCACCCCCAAGCTTAGGCTCTTGCCACTCCTTATTCCATAGTCCATCGAATCTTTACCCAAAACTTGAAAACTTCACAACACAAAACTTAACAGAAAATCTTGTGAGCTCCGTTAGTGAAAGAAAACAAAACACCACTTCAAGGTACTGTAATGAACTCATTATTTATTTATATTGGTGTTAAACCTACTGTATTCCAACTTCTCTATGATTTATAAACTATTTTACTAGCCATAGAGTCATCAAAATAAGCAAACAACACACGAAAAACAGAATCTGTCAAAAATAGAACAGTCTGAAGTAATCTGTAACTAACGCAAACTTATGGAACTCCAAAAATTCTAAAATAAATTGTTGGACCTGAGGAATTTTACTAGTAATCATCTGCAAAAAGAATCAACTAAATAGCACTCTCCAGTAAAAAGATCTAGCTAATCTCGTGAGTGCTAAAGTTTCTGCTTTTTACAGCATGATCATAAAGACTTCACCCAAGTCTTCCCAAAGGTTCTACTTGGCACAAACACTAATTAAAACACAAAACCACATCTAAACAGAAGCTAGATGGATTATTTATTACTAAACAGAACTAAAAAGAAAGAAACAAAAATAAAATTGGGTTGCCTCCCAACAAGCGCTATTGTTTAACGCCCCTAGCTAGGCATGATGATTTCAATGATGCTCACATAAAAGATAAGAATTGAAACACAAAGAGAGCATCATGAAGAATATGACTAGAAAATTTAAGTCTAACCCACTTCCTATGCATAGGGATTTTGTGATCAAACAACTTATGGGAACAATAATCAACTAGCATAGGAAGGCAAAACGAGCATAACTTCAAAACTTTAAGCACATAGAGAGGAAACATAATATTATTGCCATTCCTACAAGCATATATTCCTCCCTCATAATAATTTTCAGTAGCATCATGAATAAATTCAACAATATAACCAGCACCTAAAGCATTCTTTTCATGATCTACTTGCATAGAAATTTTACTACTCTCCACATAAACAAAATTCTTCTCATTCGGAATAGTGGGAGTATCATAAGAGACTTGAATACTATAAATTGTTTCCACATTAAAAGAGTAATGTTCAGAAAAAGGGTAATCATAATCATGACAAGCTTTATAAATATAATCATCACTACTTTATGTAGCATAAGTTTCATCACAATAATCATCATAAGTAGAAGGCATGCTATCATCATAACAACTTTGCATATCAAAGCTTGGGGGAAAAATATCATCTTAATCAAACATAGCATCCCCAAGCTTGTGGCTTTGCATATCATTAGCATCATGGATATTCAAAGAATTCGTACTAACAACATTGCAATCACGCTCATCGTACAAAGATTTATTGCCAAACATTTTATTGATTTCTTCTTCTAACACTTTGGCACAATTTTCCTTTCCATCATACTCACGAAAGATATTATAAAGAGGAAGCGTATGAGACAAACTCAATTCCATTTTTTTGTAGTTTTATTTTATAAATTAACTAGTGATAAAACAAAAAAGATTCGATTGCAAGATCTAAAGATATACCTTCAAGCACTCACCTCCCCGGCAACGGCGCCAGAAAAGAGCTTGATGTCTAATACACAACCTTCTTCTTGTAGACGTTGTTGGGCCTCCAAGTGCAGAGGTTTGTAGGACAGTAGCAAATTTCCCTCAAGTGGATGAACTAAGGTTTATCAATCCGTGGGAGGCGAGGGATGAAGATGGTCTCTCTCAAACAACCCTGCAACCAAATAACAAAGAGTCTCTTGTGTCCCCAACACACCCAATACAATGGTAAATTGTATAGGTGCAATAGTTCGGCGAAGAGATGGTGATGCAAGTGCAATATGGATGGTAGATATAGGTTTTTGTAATGTGAAAATATAAAAACAGCAAGGTAACAAGTGGTAAAAGTGAGCGTAAATGGTATTGCAATGATAGGAAACAAGGCCTAGGGTTCATACTTTCACTAGTGCAAGTTCTCTCAACAATAATAACATAATTGGATCATATGACTATCCATCAACATGCAACAAAGAGTCACTCCAAAGTCACTAATAGCGGAGAACAAACAAAGAGATTATGGTAGGGTACGAGACCACCTCAAAGTTATTCTTTTCAATCAATCCGTTGGGCTATTCCTATAAGTGTCACAAACAGCTCTAGAGTTTGTACTAGAATAACACCTTAAGACACAAATCAACCTAAACCCTAATGTCACCTAGATACTGTTGACACAAACACGTCACGTGTACCCTCGACGTCGGGGGTGATGCACCGCAGCTCACATCGAAGGAGACCCGACCGACAACAAGGACACGTTAAGATACCGACGGGCGCTTTTGCAGACCCGAAAACCCCACACCCCCGGGAGGGAGCCTGTCAGGGAGTGCGGCGGCTATGGGATGCCCTAGGTCGACTCGCTCACCCCTAGATCCTCGGGATTCGCAGCTCTCAAACACGAAGAACAACGAAGAACGAGAGAGAAAAACGGTGGAGAGATAAAACGTAGATGAAAAAGTAGTATATTGATTTGTTCAATTGTGTGTTGTTCAATCGGCCATCACCCCCAATATATATAAGAGGCGGCTAGATTTCCCGTACAAGTAAAGGATTCATCTAGGCTTTCCTTACAAGAAATTACATCAATTCACGCCCTAGAGTCCTAGTTCTATTCCAACTCGGATTCAGTCTGAATCTGGCCCAACTTCGGCTTCCTCCTTGCGCTGGGCCGAAGCTTGCATATGATCTCCGATCAAGACGGCCCAAATATCAAACTTGTGAACCTCGACGATACGAACAACTCCCATGTTGATTACTTTTTGAAATAAGGCCATCTTGAATACTTCTCGAGGTCATCTTTACCTTCCAATCGGACTCGGTCCTGCAGTAGATTGGATTATCCGAGTCCCGTAGTGAATTTGTAGGCCATATACTATCTCTGATGATGATGACTCCAAAACCAAAGTTTACCTTCTTGATTATACGCATAACTTGTGTATTGAACACTTCTTCATCTGAGGTCATCTTGTTAAACTTTTGGGCACATGTTCAGTTTCACTCGGATTCGAGCTCATCCACTCGGATATTAGAGACTTTCACTCGGACCGTCCGACTGGACTTTTTCACTCAAAAAACAATCTTTCACTCGGATGACTATATTTCCACTCGGATGACTATATTTTCACTCGGAAAGCAATATCTTACTCGATCGGCAAGTTTTCGTTCTGATGGTAATCACTACTGGAAACAGGGAATTTGCCATCAGCCAGCTCTTTGCCATCTGCCAGCTGATGGCAAAGAACGTCTTTGCCATCTGCTTATAAAAACAGATAGCAAAGAACCGACAGAAGGCAAAGAACATGGTTGCCATCAGCCAATTCTTTGTCATCTGCTAGTGGATGGCAAATAATCTTTGCCATCTGCCAGCAGATGGCAAAGAGATTGGCAAATCCTATGGCCGTCACGAGTGTAACGGGCGCAGACAGCCCCATCGTCTTTGCCATATCCGCCACAGACAAGAAGATTCTTTGCCATCTGGCCGGGCAGATGGCAAAGAGATGGGTTATTTTTTCCGTGTAAAAAAGCGTGGGGTTATCCTCCTCTCTCCCCACCCATCCAGGTAAAAAAACATCCGCCGCCGCTCTCCTTCCTTCCTCACCCTAGCCCCAATCCACAACCCCACGCCCTCGCTCCTTCCTTCCTCACCCGCCGCGCTCCCTCCCACCTCCTCCTCCTCCTTACAGGCCCTAGGAGGCCCGCCGCCCCATCGCTACTCCTCCATCGGCCCGCCACTGCGTCATGAGCCCCTCCCTCCTCTTCGCGTTCCGGTGGTCGATAGTCGGGTCAACGAGGAGATGCCTTGGCGGCCATGGATGACTCCATGAGCGGGACCACCGCCGTCATGGCGCCTGCGGCCGGCGACTCAACTCTCTCCCTCACACCCCTTCTCCACCTCCGCCGCCTGCCAACCGGCATGGCTGCGTACAACAGCACCCCCACCACTAGCCGCTGCTCCGCCACTTCACCATCGCCATCCATCCATCCATCACCCAGCGCCACCGCTGCACCATCCACCATCGCCGCCACAGAACCCTGAACCACCAAAGAACTCCACGCCGGCGCCACCCACCACTTCCACTCCTCCCTCTATCTCTTGATGCTCCTCCCTCCTGCTTCGCCCCTGCTGCTTCTCTTCTTCCCCACGCCTCTCGCTGCTTCTCCCTTCTCCAACCTCCTGCTGCCTCCTTCTCTTGCTCCGCTGCTCCTCCTAATCTTCTCTGGACCAGAAAACTGTTGTTGCTCTCCTCTCAACGTCTTGCTGTTGCTCTTCTCTGAAACCTCAAAACTGCTGCTTCTTCTCCCTCTCTCTATTCTCTAATTTTCTGTAATCTTGAGTAGTGTAATGTTCAGTACTTTGAAATGTTCAGAATTGAGATGTGTAGCACTTGTAAGGTTCAGATTTCGATAAGTGTTTGCAACCAACTAGTTTGTTCAGTTTGTACTTGTTAAATATCATGTCATAAATTCTATGTTCTGAATAGTGGATTTCTTGTTGCTTTGGGAACTAACTAATATGTAATATTTTGTTACTTTGGTAATTAGTGTTCGTCAAAGCATATATGTGTGTTCACCTGTGTATTTCTTCTCGCTGTACTAGTTAAATTCTATCAGTAATTTTTAGTTGTTAAATACTGTTGTGTTGATCTGTGGGTACTAATCTTGTGGCTTGTAAGATTTCGTTTCTGTTGTCACTTGTGTAACCTGAACCGTGGTGTAGTATCCTATTCGCAAATGTGTGGTTTTGTGTGTTCTGTAGTCCCCGTATCAGTTATGTACCTGTGATATATGAATGTGCGTGTGTGTGTTTGATTTGAAACAATTATATTCTGTCATATATTGTCGCTTCTTCCTATTGTTATATGTTTGATACTAATGTGTCCTTGTCTTGTAGCTTTACTTGATATCGACTCCTGTTTGTGTTAGTATTTTAATTCCTCAAATAAAACAAAATACCAAAAGATAGTGAGTAATATCTTAACCTCCCTTTGCTATTTTGCATTTTCTTGGTGGATTATCTTGGTACAATCATTGTTAGTTTAGATTCTTATTTTCTGCATTTATCTCTTAATTGTGCTACCTAGCTTTAGCCGAGCATAGTCGTCGTCACCTAGTCCCTCGTGGAGAACACGACATACGTAGTTTAGGCGAAACCCCGCTATACTTTCAATTGATCACGGAGGTTGGCGAGTAGCTGGCGATGGAGACCGTGTCCTCGGAGACGGTGGAAAGGGATTATTCACCGGGCTGTAATTATTTGGACGAAAGGGATTTATTTTTCCCCAGGCCGAGATGGCCGAAAATCAAATCTCTGCCCTTAAAATCACTTCAATCTGTTGCTTAGTTTCTGCTCTGAAGTAGCCCATAGAGTTACATGCATGTTGTACACCTAAAAATTGGAGATTTCATCCCTTACTAGAGAGTTATCCAATACAATGGGTTGCATGTTGATTCATGTTGACTGGATATAGGTTTCAATCTTGCCTGGAACATTGTCTCGACTTGACAGAGAAGCACCAAACTACCAAAAGTATGCCTTGCTTTACATGACCAAAGCTTGCATATTCAATCCATGGATCATTATGTATTGCTGCATAAATTCGAAGTCCTAACCTTGTTTTACTTTTCTAAAAGGGATGGCTACAACGATTTCAATACATTCTACATACAGGTAATTCTTTTCAGCTATCCAATATTCTGTAGTTTTGTTATTTCTAAACATGTTTTCTTTTATGCTCAGCTTGTTGCTTCTTCCATTGTACTCCCTCCATAAAGAAATATAAGAGTGTTTAGATCACTAAAGTAGCGAATTAAACGCTCTTATATTTCTTTACAGAGGTAGTACCTTTCTATCTCATACGGAGCTGTAATTCTGTTATTGCAGGTGCGAGATGGACTTGCAGACAAACATCTGAAACCTGGTGACGTGCTGATTCGCATGAATGGGGAGGTACGATTGTTTTCAAATGGTATACTAATAATATTTCAACTTAATTTTTCTGCACTGATGTCTTGTGACTCCATTGATTGTACTTCTTGATACCTCTATTATCATCAATAAGGTCTTTGTTGGTGTTCATCATGGCTTTCAACAGTTCATTTATATTAGTTGCACCTGATATAAATTTGATTTTGTAAACTTAACTTATTAATATTTCAGAACTTGTACTTGATTTTTCAGAAAATATTATGCCTGGTTGCTGTTGTATATGGACTCTTCTCTAGGTTATCGAATGCCAAAAGACTTTCCTTCGGAAAGTTATGAAGATTTAGTATACTAGTTTATTAGTGTGTATTCTTCAAATTGTTCTCGCTACATTAGCGGTGACTTGCATTGACCATGGTTTTAAGGCAAGAAAGAAGAGGCGACGCACCCTACCCGTGCCCCAACTATTAAGCGTTAAGGCATGAGGTGGGGCTATGCCTTGGACAATCCAAACCTGCATTTTTTTTGTTGAAAAGGTTGTGCAGCAGCTTTTCATTGAAATGGTAGGGGTAGAAATACAAGAGCAGAGCAGTCAGATACAGCTACAACTAGGGCTTAGCCCAAGTGCCGAGATGGCGCTTAACGGAAAAACTAAACCATGCTGAAAAGCCTAATGAGGTTCTAATGGCGATGGATCAAGCAGGTGATCCTATTACTCCCAGCTAATGTCCTAGAGAGAGCACGGGCGGTGTTGTTTGTTTATTTTTCATGATCCTCGCATTTATTTCCTTCCAAGTGGTCCACCATGCATAGCAGTGTTCTCCCTAGGCATTTTTAGATGGTGTATTTAGTATTTACCACAGCCCACAGGCCATCAGTTTTTGTAATTTGGTGTGTTGGTTCTCTGGAAGTTACTAAATGTTTCTTGTAGTCACGTGCGTAACCTAACTATAAAACTCGGCTGCTTATTGTTCACTATATTTCTTTTCGATGATGCATTTTTCATGTTATGTTAATTTGTCATACCACATTAATTTCTGATTGAACGATGTTCTTAACTATTTACAGATTGTAACGCAATTTCTCACTATGGAGTCCTTACTTGATGAGAGTGTTGGCAGTGAGATAAATTTGCAGATCGAAAGAGGTGGAACTCCTTTGACAGTAAAGCTGAAGGTAGTTTGCGAGCTTGACACATCTTATTTAATCTGGCGAGTGATGCGTGAGCCGTCTCGATCCTTTTGCTCTGTTATTATATTTTAGCCATGAAGGATTTACTGCTAGTCAGTTCGTAGTGGTTCCGGCTGTTTGCTGAACTTCTGTTCTTGCTTGTGCTATTTTTTTACTGTTTAGATGGCTCAATTTACTTCCAATTTTACTCTTGAGTTTTCCCATGCATGCATACTCTGTTAATTTATTCCGAGTGCCCATAGTTCCCTCTCTAGCAGCACCACATGTGCTCTTGTCTCACCCATAACAACAATTTACTAGTAGTATGTCTCTTGGCATGGGTGCTAGCTTAGGTCCCTTCTACTACTACTCCACTTAGTAACTTGTCTGTATTCTATTACTTTGTACATATGTGTGTGAGCTGTGTTATATTCATCTTCCTCAAGTACTACAACACTGGTAGTTGTACACATATGATGGTGATTCGCTCCGCCATTCCAGTTTTGGCGGTGGTGGTCTTGCTGCTCCTATGATGGTAGACTAATGCCTGATTTCCCTAGCCGCATCCATGGTGATGAAGCTCGGCCTAGGCTAGAACCCCTCCAAAGGAGCTCCTCAAGTCCTCTTATACCCCTCCTACTTGCTTGTTGGTTCTATGCTCTGCCTTTGTGAGGTGTAATTGTTCAATTTTGTTCATAGTCGAGCATTGGATGATATTGTATTTGTCATGATGTACATGGTTCATGAACTATGCCAACCTGCAGCTTTGTTGTACTAGTGATAGTAGGATAATGCAAGTTTTGACAATCCATGCATATTTCCGCATCATAATAATCTTCTTCTTCTAGTCTTCTTCTTCTAACTTTCTTCTTTCCCGTTTTACAGATTTGCTTAAGATCACGGAAGCTTGGGTTGATGGAATGCTTGTATTTAGTTTTTGTTTTGACCTTTTGAAACTTGCTACCTATGGATGAAACTATGTAATATTGATGAAACTATGTATATGTACGGATGAAACTTGTTACTATTGGTAACATGTGTTGGATATATATGTGTTCATGACTATTGGTAATATGTGTTGAATATGCTATATTGGTCATATAAATATAATTGTGTTTGATTTTACGTGAAAAGGAACTGATATAAGAAAAATCAAAATTAAATGGGGCAATATAGTCACTTTGCCATCTATTTGGCAGATGGCAAAGAGCTTTACATCACCGGTGGCAGATGACAAAGAGGCCACGTGTCATCTACATGTCAAATTTGGCTGGCCTATTTGGGCTCTTTGCCATCTGCCCGGCCAGATGGCAAAGCTCTTTGCCATCTATTTGGCGGACGGCAAAGCATGCAGCCTTGCCATCTGCTGGCAGACGGCAAAGAGCTGCAACCTTTGCCATCTATTTGGCGAGACGGCAAAGTATGCCGTTAACCTTCTAACGGGCTAACGTCGTTAAGAGGGTTTGCCATCGCGGTGATGGCAAAGGCACATGCTCTTTGCCATCGTACCAAGAGACGGCAAAGAAGCCTTTACCGCAGGGTTTCAGACAAACTGTTTGCCATCTGCTGGCAGATGGCAAAGCCTTTGCCATCCGCCGACCATGCCTTTGCCATCTGCCATGACAGATGGCAAAGTGCCAGATTCCAGTAGTGAATCTTTTCACTCGAACATTTTCATCTGGAGGACAATTTCACTCGGATGACTATATTTTTATTCGGATAATAATAAGTTCATCCGGTCAGCAAACTTCCACTCGATCGGTGAGTTTTTACTCGAAAGTTAAGCTTTCACTCGACCTGTAAGGTTTCACTCGGACGGCAAGGTTTTCACTCGACCGAAAACATAGCCAGATCTTGATTTGTCTCCTCAGGTCTCATACGACCTCGGATTGTGACGAATTATATATGAAAACCGATCGGCTCGACGAGACGAAACTTTCTCGTGTTGAAGTTTTTTCGATTCAAAGCCTTCTCAAGGGCCGAATCGCTCGCGCGACCCATCAGACAGGGTGTGTGGTACTTCGCGTCATATTTCCATTCAACTTCGGTCTGCAGTGTATTGCCTCTAACTTTTGCATATGAACTCGGATTGAGATGATTTATATATCAAAATCGATTGCCTGATGAGATGAAGACAATTCCTTTAGAGTGCTCCTCCATCCGAGGTCGTCTTGAAGGCATGATCGGCCGAAAACCACTCGGAATATTGAATTCTGCCACTCGGAATACAATTTCGGCCCCTAAGATGGAGTCGGACGATGATAACCTAAACATCAAAATTGTTCCACTCGGTGATGTGAAACTTTTCATACTGAAAACCCTTTCACTTGAAGCCATCTCATTTTCTTTTTATGCCGTGCCAAAATCTGATGTCAACACATGCCCCTCTGTTTTTCGGCAAAGCTTGCGTGCCGAAAAATAATATGCACGGTGTTAGTTCTAAGGACGATGTCAACACTCCATCGGCCTTTTATTTTTCTTAGGGCGATAATTATGTATCGGCCATGTTTGTTCTAAGGGCGATAATCGTATATCGGCCATCGCCTACCTAGACTTCTTGCCACACACTCGGGTGGTATTTCTTTAAGTATTTGCCATTGAGAGCTCTAGGTAACATCGTTCCTTCTACGGATTCCACCAAATATGAGTTTCCAGGAAATATTCTTGTAATCCTAAAAGGACCTTCCCAACTTGGAGACCACTTCCCGAATCTTCTATCCCTTGAACCAATCGGTAGAATCACTTTCCAGACGAGATGGACAACTTTAAAATTCTTTAATTTGACTTTCTTATTGTGAGCTCTTTCCACCCTCAACTTGTCTCTCTCTATGGCCTTTAAAGCAGCCAAACATTTATCGGCAACCTCATCAATATTGTCCATCATTAAGTTATAAAAGTCTACTGCCGATAAATTATTTTGTTTGGCTATTCTCAAAGCATTCAAATTTACCTCCACTGGTAAAACAACCTCTTGACCATATACTAGCTCATATGGAGTCACCTTCGTAGCACCATGCCTTGAGATTCTATGAGCCCACAAAGCTTCAGACAACAACTCATGCCATCTTCTCGGATTATTCTCAGTCTTCTTCTTGATGAGTTTGATTAAAATTTTATTGCTAGACTCAGCTTGTCCATTAGCTTGGGCATAATATGGAGAGGAACTGAGCAACTTTATGTTTAGGATTCGGCAAACTCTCTGACTTGGTGTGACATGAAAGATGAACCTTGATCTGTAGTTAATGTTTGAGGAATACCGAATCTATGAATAATGTGCTCGGTTATGAATTGAATTACCTCCGTATGTGTCATGTTCTTGAGAGGTACTGCCTCGGACCATTTAGTGAAATAATCAGTTGCCACCAATACGAACCGATGCCCCTTTGAGGAAGATGGATGAATTTGCCCAATAAAGTCTAAACCCCATCCTCTGAAAGGCCACGGCTTGATAATAGGATGTAACATAGCAGCAGGAGCCAGTTGAATATCACCAAAGTTTTGACAAACTTCACACCCTTTATAATATCTGAAGCAATCACTAATCATAGTCGGCCAATAAAACCCAGCACGTCGCAATAACCATTTCACCTTGGGAGCCGACTGGTGAGTGCCACAAATAACTTCATGTACTTCTCCCATAGCAACTCTTGCCTGGTCCTCATCCAAACACTTTAGAAGAACATCATTGACTGTTCGGCTATAAAGACCATCATCTCTCATTGTATACTTGAAAGCCATACACCGAACAGCCCTGTCCACCCTTTCACTCGGATTGCACAGGTAATCAACAATGGGCTTCTTCCAGTCGGGATTGTCACATGCACTAGATTTTTTGTTAATGGCCGAATCAGTGGGTACAGTTTCGGCCTCTCCCATATTGGCAAGACAAGACATCGGCTTTTGAGAAATATGAAACATGCCATGATCAACATGATATCCAGATGCTTGTTGTGCCAACTCATTTGCTTTCCAATTGTCATGCCTAGATATATGAGCAATGCTAAAACAGTCCAATGTAGAAATTATATCTAGACATTTATCAAGATAGCGATTAAGTGATTCATCCAAACACTGAAAAACTTGGGATACTTGCTGCACCACTAGTAGCGAATCACCATAAGCCTCAATATGTGTAACACCTATAGCAAGTAACATCTCTAAACCGAATAACAATGCTTCATATTCGGCTTGATTATTTGTGCAAAAATATTCTAAGCGGCATGAGGCTTCAAAAATAGCACCATGAGGAGATATATAAACAATACCAACACCTTGGCCATTGCTACAAACTGAACCATCAAAGTATAATCTCCATGGTACTAATGAAACAAGGTTCATATCAACATCATGCTTGTCATTAATCCGATGTTCAACACTGAAATTAGCAACAATTTGGCCTTTCATGGATTTTAGAGATTCATAAGCCAAATCATATTCAATCAAAGCATAAGCCCACTTGCCAATTCTACCACTAAGAATTGGCCTATACCTTTATGTATTTAATGACATCGGTTTGACAAGCTACTATACAAGCACTCGGCACTAAATAATGTCTCAATTTTATGCAAGCATAATATAAGCATAGACATAGTTTCTCAACAAATGTATACCTTGTCTCGGTGTCCAATAAGCGTCTGCTCAAATATGTAATAGCATGCTCTTTTCCCTCGGTTTCTTGAGTCAAAACAACACCAATAACTCCTTCCTCCGCTGCAATGTAAAGCCTGAAGGGTTCCCTATGCTTGGGTGCTTTCATCACCGGAGGAGTGCACAAATAACTCTTGATCATATCAAATGCTTCTTGTTGTTTTGCCCCCCAAGTGAAATCAGCATCATTCTTCAACCGAAGGATAGGAGTAAATGCATCAACTTTCCCTGATAGATTAGCTATGAACCTTCTCAAATAATTGACCTTGCCAAGGAACTTTTGCATATCTCTCTTGCATGTTGGAGCCTCCACTTTACGTATGGCCTCTATATTTTTGGGATCAATCTCTATGCCATCTTCATGAATAATGAAACCCAAAAACTTGCTAGCTGATACGCCGAATGCACACTTTAAAGGATTCATCTTCAGTCCATACTTTTTCATTCTTTCGAAAGCTAAACGCAAATCGGCCAAGTGAGATTCAAAAGCATCCGATTTGACAACAATATCATCAATATAAACTTCAAGTATGATACCGAGTAAATCATGAAAAATCAAATTCATGGCCCTTTGATATGTGGCTCCAGCATTTTTTAATCCGAATGACATCACTGTCCACTCGAATAAACCAAGGAAACCAGGACATCGGAAAGCCGTTCTGTACATGTCTTCTTTGGCCATAAAAATTTGATTGTATCCGGCATTACCATCTAGAAAGCTAATAACCTTATGTCCAGAAGCATCATTAATAAGCATATCGGCTATTGGCATGGGATACTCATCTTTGGGTGTAGCCCTATTCAAATCTCTGAAGTCAATGCACACCCTCAACTTGCTGGATCCCTTCTTCTCCACTGGGACAATGTTAGAAATCCACTCGGCATACGTGCAAGGTCGAATGAAATTAGCTTCAAGCAGTCGACCTATCTCTTCCTTGATCCGGTCATATGTTTTTGGATTAAACTTTCTGGCCGTCTGTTTATATGGTCTAAAACCGGCGTTTATAGGTAACCGATGCTCCACTAGCTCTCAGCTTAACCATGGCATCTCATGATATTCCCATGCAAAGCAACAAACATACTCTTTCAATAGCTCGATTAACTTAGCTTTACAATCGGCTCTCAAATTTTTGTTTACAAATGTCGGTCGAGTGACTGAACCATCTCCAATATCTACCTCTTCTAATGGATCGGTCGATGTAAAACCTTGTTCAAGTTTATCCATGTCATCCAACTCCTCTATAGACTCATACATATCGTTCTCACTGGACCGATACTTTACAAGACGTTTTTGTAACCACTCGGAGTTAGAATCCATCTAAACATATCATACCTTGGAGCCGATTGCATTCAATCGGCTTTAAAGAGACAGGCACAAAACCATTCTTGGTCGCGCTAAGAAAATCAAACTCTGATAAGTCACGCCCCGTTAAGCAAGTAGCATCGGGATGTTGCCAATCCACCGATGCATCGGCCAAAGCAACACAGGCCGATTTATCCGCATGAATGACTTCCACTTCATCATCAACCCACTGAATCAAAAACTGGTGCATAGTGGATGGCACGCACTGGTTTGCATGAACCCAGTCACGGCCTAGTATGACGTTGTAATTACCTTGCACCTCGGTGACAAAGAATGCAGTAGCCAAAGTTTTGCTTCCGACTGTAAGCTCCACATACATTACACCTTTGGCTTCAGTTTTCTCTTTGCCGTCAAATCCATTGAGCACCATATTCGTCTTCATCAGCTCTTCATCGGGCAAACCCAATTTCTTGAAGACCGAATAGGGCATAAGATTTACCACAGCACCACCATCAACAAGCATTCGACTGAGTGGCGATCCATTGATATGACCTCTGAGATACAACGGTTTCAAATGTCTTACTGGTTCTTTTGGCTTCTCGAATATTGCGTTTTTAGGGCCAAAATCCAGCTGAGCTACCTCCCCTTCCTCATCTACAACACGAAACTCAGCAGGTAAGTAATATACCATATTGATATCCATACCTTCATGAACCGGCGTAGACTCATAGTCCAACATATCAGCCTCCTCCTCGAGTGCATCCACCGATTCTGAAATCTGTCCGAGTGAAGGAGAATTAAGAAGTGTCGCAGACGATGTAATAACTGTCGCATCGTCCTCCTTGGGTGGTGTAGGTACTTCTGTGATAGATGTAGAAGCTGATGTATCTTGTATTTGTTTAGGCCTCCACACTTGTTTTGCTGGAACCATGGGTCGAGTGTCATTGTACAACTTATCCCTTTGCTTCTCGGCCTCCTGCGCTGCCATCTCTTGATTCCTTAACCTCTGTAGTTTCCTCTTCTGTGTCTTTGTTAGCCCTAGAGGACACCACTTTGGTCGAGTGTATTTAGGATCACTCACCTTTACTTGGCTGGTGCTTGCTTCATGGTCATTAGCCGAGTGTTTTGGCGCGATAGTAAGTATCGGCTCAGTCGAGCGGTTATGCTCAGTCGGCTGCTGTATGGGGAATGTTTTGGTGCCCAAGCTAAGTGAGTCGACATACACTTTCTCCTTGCCTTTTCCTGACTCAACTACTGCGACACTTGGTGACTTAACACGCCATTCCTTTCGATTTTCCAGATGCATGAAATTTCCACTCGGGCGCACCTTTTTACTTGGATGGAATCCACTCGGATTGATGTCACTCGGATGGTATCCACTCGGATGGAATTCACTCGGATGATACTCACTCGGATGAAATCTACCCATCCACATTTTTTCACTTGAATAGCTTCCACCTGGGTGCATTCTTACACTAGGATATTTTCCACTCGGTCGCATATTTTGACCAGCCGGCGGATAGTCACCGATGTTCAGTCGGCCATTATATGAGTAATCCAGTCGATCCCACACAGATTGCCTCTGCTCTTCTGAAAACTGCGCCCTTGGTCCACTCGGTTTCATATACCGACTGAACATATCATCTGATGGTGACCTTGGTCGCTTCAAGTCTGATGGCCGGTTAGAGCTGGGACCAGCCGAATTGGGTTGGCGTACTTGGACAACAACATGTCAAAAGTTGGTTTGATTCATTTGCGCTGCACTTTAGCTTTGTTCATCTTCCACTTGCCAACTTCAGGACTCTTGGGTTTAACAAATTTAACTCGAGCGTCTTGTTGTACCTGCGCTTGCCCCCCGAGTGTAGGATTCTTGATGGTGATTTTGATCACTTCCTTGCCATCGGTTGTTTATCAAGCACAACCTGTATCCACAAGACCTTGTTGTCCTCCTTGTCTTTCCTGGGCTCCCCAACAATGACATTAGCTTTATTAGCAGATTCGGCTACCTCCAGCCGAATAAGTAGCTTCTTCCCCTCCAAATCCATGGTATTCATTGGAAAAGGCTGTTTATCGACTTGCATCTCAGAAAAGTTCAATCGTCCGTCATTAATGGCTGATTGTATCTGTCGCCGAAAAACGTTGCAATCATTAGTAGCATGAGAAAAAGAATTATGGTACTTGCAATAAGCACGCCATTTTAGCTCTTCAAACGGCGGTAAAGTATGAGATATTCTAATAATTTTAGCCTGCAGCAAAGCATCAAATATTCTATCACACTTAGCAATGTTAAAAGTAAACTTCATCTCTTCATCACGATTCTTATAAATCGGTTTCAGATCATTGCAAGTAAAGGGTTTGGCCTTAGATGGCCAAACAAATTCAGTAGCAAAAACATCACCCTCATCGTCCGAGTGATCACTATCATATTCCACCATATTCATCTTTGGACGATCGGCTTTGTATCTATGCACTTCTTTGAGATCTTTGCTTCGGTTTTCCTGAGCCAAAGCCCTTTGTAAGACTTGGTTGATATTTAAGAACTCATAGCCTTCTAGCTTTTCTCTAATGGGAGTTCTCAAACCACTCAGCACTAGGTCCGCCAAGTCCCTCTCGGTTATCACCAAACTAAAACACCGGTTTTTTGTTTCTCTGAATCTCTTGACGTAATCGGAAACCGATTCATCATGCTTTTGTTTAACCGATGTTATATGTGACAACTTGAGTTCATTGTCACCGCTATAAAAGTGATCATGAAATTTCTGCTCTAGCTGTGACCAAACCCGAATGGAACCATGTGGTAAAGAAGAAAACCATGAAAATGTGGTACCAGTTAATGACAAAGGAAATAAACGCACTTTCAACTCATTTAGTGAGCCTGCTTCACCTAGTTGTGCTAAGTATTGACTAACATGCTCCCATGTGGTTTTTGTGCCTTCTCCATTAAAGTTAACAAAATCTGGAATTTTATATCCTGGAGGGCACTGGATGGCATCAAAGTACTCGGGGTACGTCTTTTGGTAAATCCGATTCCAAGGTTACTCGACTCCAAAATTCTCTCGAAGCATCTTAGCCATCTCCTCTCTAAGATTAGCTAAACCAATATCCATAGTGGACGATGAAACTTGTGGCAATGGCATAGGACACTAGTAGAAAAAGGGCCTATAGTCCCGGTTGGTGAGGGCCTTTAGTCCCGGTTCGTGAACCGGGACTAAAGGGTCGGTACTAATGCCCTGACCCTTTAGTCCCGGTTCAATCCAGAACCGGGACAGATGGGCCTCCACGTGGCTGTCCGTCTGAGCTCAGTAGGGGAGGGCCTTTGGTCCCGGTTGGTGGCACCAACCGGGACCAATAGGCATCCACGCCACAAGATTTCTATGGCTGTGGTTTTTGGTTTTTTAAAGGGGTCCGGGTTTGGGGGTTTTGGGGGTTAATTAAGGTGTTTCATATATTGTGCTATAGCTAGCTAATTAATAGAGAAAAGTGTCCTCTCTTTTGTATGCGGCTTGGTCGACGCTTCGTACTATACATACGTATAGAGAGAGGACTAGCTAGACACGCTTAGCTAGCTAGTAATTAAGCAAGCAGAAGATCGTCATGAACATATATGAATACAGAGAGAAGTGATATCGACCACCTCTCCTTCTCCGAGAGATTGGTCGAACAAAAAGTTCTCGTATATCTATACGACACTACCGGCTACATATATACAATAATTATCTTTTACAAATATATAATCTCCTAACATACGGACGCGTGGTCAACATCACCTTCGCAGGAACCCTCTTCCTGGGAGGCTCGCCGTCAACATCACCAGGGTCATCTCGTCTGATCTTATGCCGCAATGCACCGCATACCGGGCATGCGTTCAGATCCTTGTAGGCACCACGGTAGAGGATGCAGTCATTAGGGCATGCATGTATCTTCTCCACCTCCAATCCTAGAGGGCATCGACCTTCTTTGCTGCGTATGTCTTTGTCCGGGCAATTCGTTATCCTTTGGAAGCTTCTTCTTCATTATTTTCAGTAGCTTCTCAAATCCTTTATCGAGCACAGCATTCTCTGCCTTCCACCGCAGCAATTCGAGTACGCACCGAGCTTTGTGTTGCCATCTTCGCAATTGGGGTACAACCCTTTTTTGTGATCCTCTAACATGCGATCGAACTTCAGCTTCTCCTTTTGACTTTCGCATTGTGTCCTTGCATCGACAATGACCCGGCCACTTCTGCTTGTTTGCCTCAGCCACTTCGAGAAAATCATGCACGCCCTTAATGTACTCGGAGGTGTGTCTGTCACCGTACATCCATTGCCGGTTCATCTGCGTGCATTATATATAATTAAGTGTGTCAAAAATCATTACAGAACATCATGAATAGATAATTAAGTGACCAAATTAATAGAAGTTCATCATCACATAAAAACCAAAGTACATACATAGTTCTCATCTAACAACATAAAGCTCTGCAGAGCATCTAAATTAATTAAACCATACATTGAAACTATGTAAAACATTTCAATGCGAAAACAAATGCGATCATAATCGCAACCAAGGTAACAACTGATCCAACGGCATAATGATACCAAGCCTCGGTATGAATGGCATATTTTCTAATCTTTCTCATCTTCAAGCGCATTGCATCCATCTTGATCTTGTGATCATCGATTTACATTCGCAACATGCAACTCCAATATCATCTTCTCCTCCTCAAGTTTTTATTTTTTCCTTCAAGAAATTGTTTTCTTCTTCAACTAAATTTAACCTCTCGACAATAGGGTCGGTTGGAATTTCCGGTTCAACAACCTCCTAGATAAATAAAATCTATGTCACGTTGGTGGCATAATTTTCATAAACAATAAATGAACCAATAGTTATGAAAAGATAATATATACCACATCCGAATCATAGATGTGACGAGGGCCGATTTAGGGCGGATACCAAAACCATCGCACTATATAAGATGCAATAATAAAAGTAAGAAAATAATACAAGTAAGAATATTTTTCCTTTCGGAAAGAAGATAAGAACAAGAGGCTCACCATGGTGGTGCTTGGCGATGAGATCTGCGCGGGTGATCGACGGCGGTGAAGACGGGGACGGGGCGTGACGGACCGCTAAACCTAGACAAATATTGAGGAAAATGGAGGTTGGAGGTCGAGCTTGGGGAGGAGAAAGCTTAAGTAGTGTGGCTCGGGCATTTCATCGAACACCTCATGTGCATAGGAGGTGAGCTAGAGCACCACAAAGCCCCCTCGCCGGCAAGAGAAAAAAGAAACCTTTGAGTGCTCTGCTTTCATGAGCGAGGGGTATATATAGGCAGCACTATTGGTCCCGGTTCGTGGCAAGAACCGGGACAAAAGGGAAGCCATTTGGCCCGGTTAATGCCCCCAACCGGGACCAATAGTGGTGGGCCAGGAGCCAGGCCCATTGGTCCCGGTTCGTCCCACCAACCGGGACCAAAAGGTCCGGACAAACCAGGACCAATGGCCCACGTGGCCCGGCCGGCCCCCTGGGCTCACGAACCGGGGCAAATAGCTCCATTGGTCCCGGTTCTGGATTGAACCGGGATTAATGGGCTGAACTGGCCTGGGCCATTGCCCCCTTTTCTACTAGTGGGAGGAGTAGGGTTACTAGATGTAGGTAGGAATTGTGACATGTATGTTGACCCATAATTTGGTAGTGGTCGAGTGGTTGTAGCTGTAGGTAGGGTTTGGTTCGGCGTTGCCACCGAACCTGGCATGCTCATAATAGGGTTGATGGGTGCAGTCACAATCTGATTTGTTTGGGTGGGATAATAAGCCATCGGCACTGGAGGCGCCGATGCAATAGGTAAAGCCATATTAGGCTTTTGCACACTAGCAGCTACACCATCATTACCACTAGACGATTGAGATGTATTCTTCTGAGCATTAGTATTTTCTATTGAAGTTTGATAGACTAGATTGTTACCATCAGCAATACGACTTTCAATCTCAGCCCACGCTTTCAGAGAAAAGGCGATTTACAGAGGGTTTAACCTGCTCGGCTTGAAGAGGAGGAAACTTGATTTCTTCAATCGGAGTGATGTTGCCTTGGAGATCCTTCTTGAACTTTGCAAGGAACTCCTGCAAGTCCTTCTCCTCGCGCGCCTTCTTGTACTCCTCATAGACTTGGCGATGATCGGCCGATATCTCATCAAGTCTGGGCTTGATGATGTTATCGGCGTCTACCTCAGATGGCTTGGGAATATCAGACATGGTGGATGATGACGATTGATCCTCGATCCCCAGCGGAGTCCCCAAAAAAGTGTGTTGACACACGAACACGTCACGTGTACCCTCGACGCTGGGGGTGATGCACCGCAGCTCACGTCGAAGGAGACCCGACCGACAGCGCGATACGCAAGACAGTCGACGGGCGCTTTTGCAGACCCGAAAACCCCACACCCCCGGGAGGGACCCCGTCAGGGAGTGCGGCGGCTATGGGCTGCCCTAGGTCGATTCGCTCGCCCCTAGAGCCTCGGGATTCGCAGCTCTCAAACATGAAGAACAGCGAAGAACGAGAGAGAAAAACGGTGGAAAGATAAAACGTAGATGAAAAAGTAGTATATTGATTTGTTCGATTGTGTGTTGTTCAATCGGCCATGACCCCAATATATATAAGAGGCGGCTGGACTTCCGTTACAAGTAAAGGATTCATCTAGGCTTTCCTTACAAGAAATTACATCAATTCACGCCCTAGAGTCCTAGTTCTATTCCAACTCGGATTCAGTCTGAATCTGGCCCAACTTCGGTCTTCCTCCTTGCGCGGGCCGCCGAGCTTGCATATGATCTCCAATCAAGACGGCCCAAATATCAAACTTGTGCGCCTCGACGATACGAACAACTCTCTTGTTGATTACTTTTTAAAATAAGGCCATCTTGAATACTTCTCGAGGTCATCTTTACCTTCCAGTCGGACTCGGTCCTGCAGTAGACTGGATTATCCGAGTCCCGTAGTGAATTTGTAGGCCATATACTATCTCTAATGATGATGACTCCAAAACCAAAGTTTACCTTCTTGATTATACGCATAACTTCTGTATTGAACACTTCTTCATCTGAGGTCATCTTGATAAACTTTTGGGCACATGTTCAGTTTCACTCGGATTCGAGCTCATCCACTCGGATATTAGAGACTTTCACTCGGACCGTCCGACTGGACTTTTTCACTCGGAAAATGACTATATTTCCACTCGGATGACTATATTTTCACTCGGAAAGCAATATCTTACTCGATCGGCAAGTTTTCGTTCCGATGGTAATCTTTTCACTCGGAACATTTTCATCTGGAGGACAATTTCACTCGGATGACTATATTTTTATTCGGATAATAATAAGTTCATCCGGTCAGCAAACTTCCACTCGATCGGTGAGTTTTTACTCGAAAGTTAAGCTTTCACTCGATCGGTAAGTTTTCACTCGGACGGCAAGGTTTTCACTCGACCGAAAACATAGCCAGATCTTCATTTGTCTCCTCAGGTCTCATACGACCTCGGATTGTGACGAATTATATATGAAAACCGATCGGCTCGACGAGAGAAAACTTTCTCGTGTTGAAGTTTTTTCGATTCAAGGTCTTCTTAAGGGCCGAATCGCTCGCGCGACCCATCAGACAGGGTGTCTGGTACTTCGCGCCATATTTCCATTCAACTTCGGTCTGCAGTGTATTGCCTCTAACTTTTGCATATGAACTTGGATTGAGATGATTTATATATCAAAATAAATTGCCTCGACGATACGAAGACAATTCCTTTAGAGTGCTCCTCCATCCGAGGTCGTCTTGAAGGCATGATCGGCCGAAAACCACTCGAAATATTGAATTCTGCCACCCGAAATACAATTTCGGCCCCTAAGATGGAGTCGGACGATGATAACCTAAACATCAAAGTTGTTCCACTCGATGATGTGAAACTTTTCATGCTGAAAACCCTTTCACTCGAAGCCATCTCATTTTCTTTTTATGCCGTGCCAAATCTGATGACAACTGATACTCCATTGTCACCTCAAGTATCCGTGGGTTAAATTATACGATATGCATCACACAATCTCAAATTCATCTTGAAACCAACACATAGAACCTCAAAGAGTGCCCAAAGTTTCTACCGGAGAATCACGACGAAAACGTGTGCCAACCCCTATGCATAGGTTCATGGGCGGAACCCGCAAGTTAATCACCAAAACATACATCAAGTGAATCACGTGATATCCCATTGTCACCACAGATACGCATGGCAAGACATACATCAAGTGTTCTCAAATCTTTAAAGACTCAATCCGATAAGATTACTTCAAGGGGAAAACTCAATTCATCACAAGAGAGTAGAGGGGGAGAAAAACATAAGATCCAACTATAATAGCAAAGCTCGCGATACATCAAGTTCGTGCCAAATCAAGAACACGAGAGAGAGAGAGATCAAACACATAGCTACTGGTACATACCCTCAGCCCCGAGGGTGAACTACTCCCTCCTCATCATGGAGAGCGCCGGGATGATGAAGATGGCCATCGGTGAGGGTTCCCCCCTCTGGCAGGGTGCCGGAACAGGGTCCCGATTGGTTTTTGGTGGCTCTGGAGGTTTGCGGCGGCAGAACTCCCGATCTATTTGCTGTTCAGGAAGTTTTAGGGTACGTGGAGTTATATAGGCGAAAGAAGCACGTCAGAGGAGCCACGAGGGCCCCACGAGGTAGGGGGCGCGCCCCCCATCCTCGTGGCTTCCTCATTCCTTCCTTGACGTGGGGTCCAAGTCCATCGGGTAGCTTTCGTTTCAAAAATAATTTCTCTAGTTGATTTCGTTCCGTTTCGACTCAGTCTGATATTCCTTTTCTTCAAAATACTAAAATAGGCAAAAAAAACAACAAATCTGGGCTGGGCCTCCGGTTAATAGGTTAGTCCCAAAAATAATATAAAATTGGATAATAAAGCCAAATATTGCCCAAAACAGTAGATAATATAGCATGGAGCAATAAAAAATTATAGATACGTTGGAGACGTATAAGTGGGCCATTGGTCCCGGTTCGTCTGGACCTTTTGGTCCCGGTTGGTGGGACGAACCGGGACCAATGGGCCTGGCTCCTGGCCCACCACCATTGGTCCCGGTTGGTGGCTTGAACCGGGACAACAGGCTGCCCTTTAGTCCCGGTTCGTGCCACGAACCGGGACACCATTGAGGTGCCTATATATACCCCTCGCCCGCGATCAGAGCACTCCACTGCTCTGTTTTTCTCTGGCCGAGGAGGGGAGGGCTTTGTGGTGCTCTAGCTCACCTCCTATGCACATGAGGTGTTCGATGAAATTCCCGAGCCATAGTAGTTAAGATTTCTCCTCTCGAAGCACGACCTCCGAACTCTATTTTTCCCGAGATTTGTCTAGGTTTATATTAGCGGCCCGTCACGCCCCTTCCCCGTATTCACTGTCGTCGATCGCCCGCACCGATCTCGTCGCCGGCACCACCGTGGTGAGCCTCTTGTTCTTATCTTCTTTCTTAAAGAAAAAAATTCTTGCTTTAGATAGATACTTGTGTAATTTTCTTACTATTTTATTGCTTGTTATTATATAATGCGATGGTTTTGGTATCCGCCCCCGTCGGCTCTCGTCCTGTCTATGATTCGGATGTGGTATATATTATCTTTATAACTATTGGTTCATTTATTGTTTATGAAAATTATGCTGACCAACGTGACATAGATTTTATTTATCTAGGAGGTATGTGAACCGGAAATTCCAACATACCCTATTGTCGAGAGGTTAAATTTAGTTGAAGAACAAAACAATTTCTTGAAGGAAAAAATAAAAAAAATTGAGGAGGAGAAGATGATATTGGAGTTGCATGTTGCGGATGTCCTCGATGATCACAAGATCAAGATGGATGCAATGCGCTTGAAGATTAGAAAGATTAGAAAATATGCCATTCATACCGAGGCTTGGTATCATTATGCCGTTGGATCAATTGTTACCTTGGTTGCGATTATGATCGCATTTGTTTTCGCATTGAAATGTTTTACATAGTTTCAATGTATGGTTTAATTAATTTAGATGCTCTGGAGAGCTATATGTTTTTAGATGAGAACTATGTATGTACTTTGGTTTTAATGTGATGATGAACTTCTATTAATTTGGTCACTTAATTATCTATTCATGATGTTCCGTAATGGTTTTTGACACACTTAATTATATATAATGCACGCAGATGAACCGCAATGGATGTACGGTGGCGGACACACCTCCGAGTACATTAAGGGCGTGCATGATTTTCTCGAAGTGGCTGAGGCAAACAAGAAGAATGGTTTTATGTGTTGTCCATGCCCTAAATGTGGGAATCTGAAGTCTTACTCGACCGGAAAATCCTTCACACCCACCTGCTTTACAATGGTTTCATGCCACACTATAATGTTTGGACGAGGCACGGAGAAATAGGGCTTATGATGGAAGACGGCGAAGAAGAAGAGGACGATGACAACTATGTGCCATCTGAATACGGTGATGCTGGAACGAGGGAAGCTGCTGAAGATCAAGAGGAACCAAATGATGTGCCCAATGATGCTGCAACGGGGGAAGCTGCTGAAGATCAAGAGGAACCAGACGATGAGCCCGATGATGATGATCTCCGCCGGGTCATTGTCGATGCAAGGACGCAATGCGAAAGTAAAAAGGAGAAGCTGAAGTTCGATCACATGTTAGAGGATCACAAAAAAGGGTTGTACCCCAATAGCGAAGATGGCAACACAAAGCTCGATCTTGTCTTTGGGCTAACTGCGGTGGAAGGCGAGAATGTTGTGCTCGACAAAGGATTTGAGAAGCTATTGAAAATATTGAAGAAGAAGCTTCTAAAGGATAACGAATTGCTCGACAAAGACATACGCAGCAAAGAAGGTCGTATGCCCTCTAGGATTGGAGGTGCAGAAGATACATGCATGCCCTAATGACTGCATCCTCTACCGTGGTGCGTACAAGGATCTGTATGCATGCCCGGTATGCGGTACATTACGGTATAAGATCAGACGATATGACCCTGGTGATGTTGACGGCAAGACCCCCAGGAAGAGGGTTCCTGCGAAGTTGATGTGGTATGCTCCTATAATACCATGGTTGAAACATCTGTTCAGAAACGGAGAGCATGCCAAGTTGATGCGATAACACAATGAGGACCGTAAGAAAGACGGGAAGTTGAGAGCACCCGCTTACGGGTCGCGGTGGGGAAAAATCGAGAGAAAGTACTGGGATGAGTTTGCAAGTGACCCAAGGAACGTATGGTTTGCTTTAAGCGTGGATGGCATTAATCCTTTCGGGGAGCAGAGCAGTAATCACAGCACCTGGCCCGTGACTCTATGTATGTATGACCTTCCTCCTTGGATGTGCATGAAGCGGAAGTTCATTATAATGACAGTTCTCATCCAAGGCCCTAAGCAACCCGACAACGACATTGATGTGTACCTAAGGCCATTAGTTGAAGAACTTTTACAGCTATGGAATCGAAACGGTGTACGTACGTGGGATGAGCACAAACAGGAGGAATTTGACCTAAAGGTGTTGCTGTTCGTGACCATCAACGATTGGCCCGCTCTCAGTAACCTTTCAAGACAGACAAACAAGGGATACCACGCATGCACGCACTGTTTAGATGACACTGAAAGTATATACCTGGACAAATGTAGGAAGAATGTGTACAGGCCGTAAATCCGATTTCTTTCGACCAACCATCAATGTCGAAAGAAAGGCAAGCATTTCAAAGGCGAGGAAGATCACCATAAGAAGCCCGCCATGCGTACCGGTGATCACGTACTTGCTATGGTCAATGATTTACACGTACTATTTGGAAAGGATCCCGACGGACTAGCTGTTCCGAATGACTCTGAGGGACACACACCCATGTGGAAGAAGAAATCTATATTTTGGGACCTACCCTACTAGAAAGACCTAGAGGTCCGCTCTTCAATCGACGTGATGCACGTGACGAAGAACCTTTGCGTGAACCTGCTAGGCTTCTTGGGCGTGTATGGGAAGACAAAAGATACACCTGAGGCACGGGAGGACCTGCAATGTTTGCACGAAAAAGACGGCATGCCTCCGAAGCAGTATGAAGGTCCTGCCAGCTATGCTCTTATGAAAGAAGAGAAAGAAATCTTATTTGAATGCCTGCTCAGTATGAAGGTCCCGACTGGCTTCTCGTCGAATATAAATGGAATAATAAATATACCAGAGAAAAAGTTCCAGAACCTAAAGTCTCATGACTGCCATGTGATTATGACGCAACTGCTTCTGGTTGCATTGAGGGGGCTTCTACCGGAAAACGTCCGATTAGCCATTGTGAAGCTATGTGCATTCCTCAATGCAATATCTCAGAAGGTGATCGATCCAGAAATCGTACCAAGGATAAGGAGTGTTGTGGCGCAATGTCTTGTCAGTTTCGAGCTGGTGTTCCCACCAGCCTTCTTCAGTATCATGACGCACGTCCTAGTTCATCTAGTCGACGAGATTGTCATTCTGGGGCCCGTATTTCTACACAATATGTTCCCCTTTGAGAGGTTCATGGGAGTCCTAAAGAAATATGTCCGTAACCGCGCTAGGCCGAAGGAAGCATCTCCATGGGCCATCAAACAGAGGATGTCATTGGGTTTTGTGTTGACTTCATTCCTGGCCTTAAGAAGATAGGTCTCCCTAAATCGCGGTATGAGGGGAGACTGACTGGAAAAGGCACGCTTGGAGAGGACTCAATAATATGCAGGGACGGATATTCTTGGTCTCAAGCACACTACACAGTTCTACAAGATTTCTACCTTGGTGACCCGTATGTCGATGAACACAAGAACAGTCTGCCGCTCCAAACACCCGGAGCAAAGGCGATTTAATCGGATTACATGTGAACACATCAGGACTTTCAGCAGTTGGTTGGAAACATGTCTCAGAGGTGACAACACTGTTTGTGATGAGCTGTACTTGTTGTCCAGGGGATCATCTTTGACTGTATTGATTTACAAAGGATACGAGATAAATGGGAATACATTTTACACGATTGAACAAGATCAAAAGAGCACCAACCAAAACAGCGGTGTCCGCTTTGATGCAGCAACCAAGAGGGGAAAGGACACATATTATGGTTACATAGTGGACATATGGGAACTTGACTACGGACATGATTTTAAGGTCCCTTTGTTTAAGTGCAAATGGGTCAATCTGTCAGGAGGTGGGGTACAGGTAGACCCACAGTACGGAATGACAACAGTGGATCTGAAAAATCTTGGGTACACTGACGAACCGTTCTTCCTAGCCAATGATGTGGCACAGGTTATCTATGTGAAGGACATGTCTACCAAACCGATAAAAAGAAAAGATAAGGAAGCGAATACATCATACGATGAGCCAAAGCGCCACATAGTTCTTTCTGTGAAAAAGGGACATCGTGGGAGTGGAGGGCAAGATGACATGTCTCAAGATTATGAAAAGTTTCATGAAATTCCTCCTTCAAAGTCAAGGCTAACCCAAGCATCCCGATAAACGATGAAGATTATCCATGGTTACGGGCGCAATAAGCAAATGACACAAGCGAAGAAAAAGTGAAGACTTTCTCCTGCAACTATTATGATGATACCATGCCAACTTTGTAATGCAGAGTATGATACCATTGTCCTGCTTTTGTACATGCACATGCTATGTGGGTGAAATTATGATACCATGCCAACTTTCAACTTTTTCAGAGTTCATTTGAAATGCTTTAATGTCTTATGGTTCGGCCCTCGTAATACCATTAATCCCGGTTTGCTCCTTGTCAACTATGTTCTCACCAAGAACACTCAAGAGGGCAGCCACATGGGCCATTAGTCCCGGTTCATCTGGACCTTTTGGTCCCGGTTTGTGGCACAAACCGGGACCAATGCGCCTCGCCCCTGGCCCATGACCATTAGTCCCGGTTTGTGCCACAAACCGGGACTAAAGGGTTGGTCCTCGCTATGTCGAGTTTAGTCCCACCTCGCCAACCGAAGGGCGCTCACACCGGTTTATAAGCCCCTCCCTCTCTGCCTTGTTGAGCTCCTCTCAAAGTTAAAATAGATTCCCTTATATAGGCAATTTGACCTAAATTCATACTGAATTTCTTTGAAATTCATAGAAATTTATTATGAATTTAGGTTGAATTCTCTCTATAGGCGCATCTATGCTCATTTTTTTAGTAAAGTTAATCACAAACTTGTGATTCACACAAATTTCAAAGAATTTTAAATTTTAACTATTCAAATTTGAAAACTAATGGCACTATCAGAAAGTTTATAATTTTTCTAAAACTAATGGCACTAACAGAAGTTTATAATTTTGCTGACCTAAAAGCAAAAAGAATTAAAAAATAAAGAAAAAAACAAAACAAAAAAACTGGAAAAAATATTTTTTATAGTAAAGTTAATCACAAACTTGTGATTCACACAAATTTAAAAGAATTCAAATTTGAAAACTAATGGCAATAACAGAAATTTTATAATTTTTCTAAAACTAATGGCTCTAACAGAAAGTTTATAATTTTTCTGACCTAAAAGCAAAAAGAATTAAAAATAAAGCAAAAAACAAAGAAAGTAAATAATGCAAAAACCAAAACAAAAAAAGTGGAAAAAAAAATAAAAACACTGCCACCTATTGGGCCACCACGGCCTCAATACGACTAGAAACCCAACCTGGGCCAGGATTCAGGCCCGCAGAAGGCCCAATAGGCCCACAGACAGCATAGTGTGACATTAGGCCCGTAGGCCTGCATTTGAGAGGAGCTCGAGAGGGCAGCCGCAGTGGGGTTATAAACCACTCCGAGCCCCTCTCAACTAGCGAGGTGGGACTAAACTTTGTCGCTGGCAACAAGAAGGTTTTGGTCCCGTTGGTGGCACCAACCGTACTAGCAGGGATTTAGTCGGTTGGTGCCACAAACGGGGACAAAAGGCCGCCGCTTCCCGCCCTTTGGGCTACCGAAAACTAACCTTTGGTCTCGGTTGGTGGCACCAACCGGGCCTAAAGGGGGGAATTGGTCCCGGTTGGTGCCACGAACTGGGACCAATACTCTGTGTATATAAGAAAACACTTGTGAAATTTTAATTCAGTTCCTCGTTCTCACGCTATCCCGCCGCTTGACCCATCGCCTGCGTGCCCGTTGCCGTTGCCGCCCCGCCCATCGTCGCCGCCCCCGTTGCCCCGCCGTCGCCGTCCGCCTCACCGCACCGCCCCGACGCAGTCGCCGCCCCGCTCCACCGCTGCCCCGACCTCGCCGCCTCGATGCCACCACTGCCCCGCGTCGCCCCGACGCCGTCCCTGCCCCACGCGCCACCGCCTCTGCCTCAGGCCGGCCCCGACCCCTCCCCGCGCCCGTCGTCGCCGTCGCTGCGGGGAAGCACCACGCCGGCTCCCGCGACCCGTTCATCCCCGAGGCCGTGTTCGTCCGCCGCCGCACCGATTCTAGCCAGCAACCTCGACCACTCCCCGTGCTGTGAGCCCCTGCCTCCTCCCCTTTCCTTCTCATTGCCATCCCCGCACGCCATCCGTAAGCGCCACCGCCAACCATCGTCACAGACCACCGCGGCCTATTTTTCATTTTTTTTGTTAAGATGTATGTATGTATGTATGTTCACTGGATAATGCTCTGTATATGCTATATAATGCTCTATATATGCTGTATAATGCTCTGTATATGTTCATATGTAACATTTAAGAAAAAAAGTAAATGTATGTATGTTCATATGCAAAGAATTATTTTTGGATGAAATGAGATGAGATGAGATGAGATGAGATGTGTTTTGTGTTGGAGAAGAAAAGAGGAAAAAGGAAGAAGGAAGAAGAAATAAAAGAGGGTCGAGGGGGAGGTCGATATACCCCCTCCCCATAACATTGTTTCCATGTATATATGCAAAAGTTACATTTTTAGAAAAGTTTTATATATCTAGCTAGGAAAGGAAGAAGAAGAAAAAGAATTAGAGGAAAAAGTAAAATAAGAAGAGGAAGAAAGGAGAAGAAGAGGAGAGGAAGAAGAGGAGAAATAAATAAGAAGAAGAAAAAAGAAGAAAAAGAAGAGGAGAAGAAGAAAGGAATAGAGGAGAAGAAGAGAAAATAGAATATTCTATTTTCTCTTCTTCTCCTCTTTTTTTTTCTTCTTTTTTTTCTTCAATCTTCTCCTCTATTCCTTTCTTCTTCTCCTCTTTTTATTTCTTCTTCGTCTTCTTATTTTTTATCGGATATGTCGTTGTCGATATACCCCGTGTCCCGATAACTTCAACACGAGGGGGGGGGTTCGACCTACCCCCTCCCCGATAATATTAGTTTCCCATGTATGTATGTCGTCGTTGTCGATATAGCCCCCTCTCGGATGATTTCGACCGTGATAACTTTTACCACGGGAGCACCCCCCGGCTCTCTCGCTCGACCAAAACTCTCGAGGACACCCAAACCCTAGAAAAAAACGATGTCGGTCTCCTACCCCTCCCGCCGCGCCCTACCCTTGAAGCGTTGCCGAGGCCACCCCAAACCCGGAATAAGCTCAGTCTACGTTTGCCATTAATATATCCACCTGCTGTCATGTTTGTGTAATAATTGCCATGTTGCAATATTTGCAGAAAAAATGGAGCACATACGAGACGAGGAAGCAGAAGAGGTGTTGGGGGACATAATCTTAGCCGGAGGTGATATCTTGTCGTATCTTAATGAAAATGATGGTCTGGAAGAACAGGGTGAAGAAGCAGGCTACAGTGATCGAATAATGGAGGAAGAAAGACATGATTATGATGGATCCGGTGACCCAATGACGGTGCAAGAAGGAGACCATGATGACGGCTCCGGTGACCGAACCGAGTTCGGCCAGGTATATATATTAGTTAAGCCTGTGCTGACTAGCTAATTGATGCATTCATTGTTTTGGTATATGCACACATATTAATTAACTCTCGTCTTTCTTCATTTTTCTAGCCCTCCGGATCGAGCACAACTTCGGTAAAGAGACGAGGCCAGAAGAAAAAGTTGCGCTCGGATGAAAGGTTTGAGATCACAGCAATCGCGCGACGGCCAACCGATTGGACCCATCCGGACAAAGGAAGCATTTGCTGCTCAGTGCGGGGTTCTTGTTAGGGACAAGATCCCGATCAGCATCCACCAATGGTATAAGCCTAAGAACAAAGACCCTATCGTGTCTTATGTCAATAATATGCAGAAAGATGATCTTTGGACTGAGCTGAAGGCAAATTTCACCCTACCGCCAGAGGAGGATCCGGAGAAGCTAGTTAAAGAGCAATTAATCAAGTCTCATGCTCTTAAGAAGATGTCAGACCTATTGAGGAGGTGGAAGAATGAGCTGAAAAGGTTTGTCGACAAAGAAGAGACACCAGAATTCATCGGCAAATATGAGAAGATCAGAGATCACTGGCCCGCATTTGTGGCACACAAGACATCGGAAAAGAGTAAGAAGATGTCAGCGACAAACAAGCAAAATGTTGCAAAGAAGAAGCCTCACCATTGTATGGGGTCAGGTGGCTACCTCAAAGCCCGGCCTAAGTGGGCCAAGGCTGAGAATGATCTGCTTGATAAAGGGATTGAACCAGAGACAATGAATCGCTGACCGCTGCGGACTTGGTTCTTCGGGCTGGCGGAATCTTGGAGCCTCAGATCGTGGAAGTGCCTTTGGACAGACGAGCAAATGAAAATACCAGTCAAGAGGCTTCAGCACTATATCAATGCAGCGCAGGAAGGGGCGTTCATTCTAGACAGAGAGAACGACGAGCTCACAATGGCCCTCGGGAATCCTGAGCACCCTGGACGGACACGAGGCACGCCAGGCTCCGTTCCGTGGAAGGCTGGGTTTCCGGACGCAGGCGGTTACAAATGCCAGGAGAGGAGGACGAATGTGCAGCAGACCCAACTGCAGGCGCTGCACGCAAGGGTACACGCGATAGAGGAACGAGAAGAAAATCGCAGAAAACGAACTGCCGAAGCTTGCCCCGAAGCTACCCTGCCATCTCAGCGGAGAAGCAGTGTGGCTTCCACCGAGCTGCTTCAGACGGAGCATGTCTTGACGGCTCCTGCTAGCTACCCCGTGGATGCTATCACGGAGTCTCAAAATTGCCACCTTATGACGCAATAGCCGAACTTAAAAGTCAAGGCGGCTGTCGGCTCTGTTCGACCTCCTGAACCCGGTGCAACTTTTCACTGTCATCCGATTCCAGAAGGATATGCTAGGGTGACGGTGGACGAAATAACAGAGGGATTTGAGGACCTCCAGCTTGACCACCCTACCGGTGAAGGGGAGACTCGGCTGGGTTCTACTCTGAAGACTCCATGCCTATGGCGGAAGGAGCTCATCAACCTTCCGAACTGGACGCCTCCGCCTCCTCCTCCTCCTTCTCCGGCGAGTCAGGGCACTCCGCCTCCTCCACCGCCTCCTCCTCTGGCGAGTGACGATCAGGGCACTCGGCCTCCTTCTCCGCCTGCGCCGGCGTGCCCGAGCAGCCAGCCTCCTCCTTCTCCGCCTCGTCAGCAAGGGCGGAAGAGACCGCCGCCGCTCCGGCTGCTCCGGCGTCGTAGTCCTTCTCCTCCGCCTCGTAAGCAAGGAAAGAAGACAGCCGCAGCCGCTCCGCTCGCTTCTGCCGCGCCTAGCAAGACAGCCAGAGGCGGGAGGCAATACAGATCCGGTCCTTCTCTGAAGACTCCAGAGAAGTTACCATACGAGAGGACCCCGGAGGAGAACGCGAAGATCGCGCGAGCCGAAGTGACGAACTTCTTTCAAGGGGTGAAAGCAAAGAAACATCCACCTCCGGAGGAGAAGGTAGATCCGGTGAAAGCGAAGCGCACTCTGGCTGCCCTGAGAAAACCACCAAAGTCTCCGCCGAAAGGCAACTATGAGCGCATTATTGCAAAGAAATTTGTCGAAGCGGAGCGGTCGGGAAATCTTGTCGGTGATCAAAGGATAAGAACGACGAGCTGGGAAAAATATTGCCCAGCTCGGCGAACAAGTTTAACCAATCGTGCCCCCCGCTCAAGGTGTCTAGCGACATCGTCACTAATGATCCGAGGATGGTGCCGGTTATAGAAATCTTGGAGATTACCTGCCCGACGATGTACATTATGATTTCTTGGAGGTGGTACACAGATACAAGTACGGGAAGCCTCTCGTCAAAGATGAAAGATCTCTAACAACGATGATGAGAAGATTGCATGATTGGTACATGAAAACCTGCAGAGAGTCTTGGGGGAGGAATACTTTGACGCTGAGAGTTAGACAGGAGCATGACCTTGTTGGAATTGAACTGTTGCATGTTCCATTTGAGGAGTTCTTCCAGTTTTTCAATCAAAGGGCCCTCGATAAAGCAACGGTCACTTGCTACTGTCTGTAAGTAGTACTACTTCTGTCATTAAGTCTCTCTATATAGGTCAGCTCTTTCATTGCATGTATTTATAATTATCCTCTATATTATGCAGATTGAAAATCGCCGAATTGAAGAAAAGACAAGTCGGTGCTATTGGGTTCATTAACACAAATCTCATAGATGCAACAGAGGTTAAATATCATGTCAAAGATACCGAGGCCAACTTGCTACGATCGTTCGTAATAAATGAAAACAAAGATATAATACTCTTTCCTTACAACTTCAAGTGAGTGTTACTGTCTTGTGCATATTCGGTTTCCCTTATATATTAGTCCAGGTTATAGTAATGTAATTGATGAGTTATGCATGCGTGTGCAGTTACCACTATATTCTCCTAGAGATTAAGCTTGAGCAGGGACTAGTAACCGTCTTAGACTCGAGACGAAAAGATCCCCAGGAGTATGCGGACATGACTCAAATGCTCGAGAAGTAAGTTAAATCGATCATTATCCACCATATCAGCAACTTTGTTCATTTCCTGATATCAAATAATTGTTTTCTTTCTCTGGGAGGGTTTGGAGAAAATTCACCAAAAAAGCTGCAATTTAGACACGCCGAAGTAAGTACTATAGTAGCATGTTCCGCACGTCTCCTAGTGATTCAAGCGCTAGTTTCATCAATACCATTTGGCATGCTTGCTTATCAGTTTGATTGACCTCTATTTCTTGTAAAATGGTTGTGGCAGGATCAAGAGAATGATTTCTATGGATACTATGTTTGCGAGTCCATCCGCCACACGACCTATGAACGGGGGTACTCTGACGAACAATATGAAGTGCGTAAGCAATAATATTCATAATTTTATTTTATTACCATCATTTGTGTTGAGTTTCATTTATTCCTATATATATGTGTTGACCCCCTTCTTCAAATTAGATCTTTCGGATGCGGGATGAACTCCTAGCACCAGATTGTATGCGAGCAATTCAAGAGGAATTGGCGGCATTCTTCCTTGACCACGTGATCGCTGAAGACGGAGAATACTATGTGGATCCTGTGTTCATATATAATTAGGAGATTGTATTGTAAGAGATAATTGTTGTATATATGTAGCCGGTAGTGTCGGATAGATATACGAGAACTTGTTGTTCGACCAATCTCGCGGAGAAGGAGAGGTTTTCGATATCACTTCTCTCTGTATGCATATGTTCATGACGATCTTCTGTTTCCTTCGTTTGCTTACTAGCTAGCTAGCGTGTCTAGTCCTCTCTATACGTATATAGTACGTAGCGTCGATCAAGAACGGACATACAAGAGGACATATCTCTATTAATTAGCTAGCTAACACAATATATGAAACACCTAAATTAACCCCCCAAAACCCCCAAACCCCACCCCCCTTTCAAAAAAAACAACAAAAACCCCATCCCCTGAAATGCTGACGCGTGGACGCCTATTGGTCCCGGTTGGTGCCACCAACCGGGACCAAAGGCCCTCCCCGCCTGGCTCGCCAGACCGCCACGTGGAGGTTTGATCTGTCCCCGGTTCGTGTAAGAACCGGGACTAAAGAACCAGGGCATTAGTAACGACCCTTTAGTCCCGGTTCAACAACCGGGACAAAAGGCCCGTATGAACCGGGACAAATGGCCCCTTTTCTACTAGTGGGTTTTGCCCAGCTCCGGCGAGGGAGAGGCAATGACGGTGACGCGCATTCGGCTCCTTCAGTGCTTGTAGTCGTCACTAGATGGTCTATAGGTCTGAATGTATTTTTTTTGCTATTTCTAATGTTAGTTGTACTGCCATGATTGAAGATAAATAGATATGAAGTTTTCTCGAAAAAAATGAAGATGCATTACACGTTTACACTATAGTCTATACTCCATAGTTAGGGCGTTGGGTTGAAACAATGACAGAGTTGACCATCATATCCATCCAAAGATGGAGCCTGGAATTCTCAAAGACTATGGCTAAAACTAAACGGCTATAAATAACATCAAATTTCACTATCTCAAAATCAAAGATTTTCAAAAACATCAAATACCACACATCTTGTATATCTGTTTTTTTCATGTAAATAAATAAAAGAAAATTTACTAAGGTAATTCAAATATAACATTAGCAACTCATTTTTCTTGAAATAAACATCAACCCGTTGGTTTCAGCTGATACGGAGAAAGTAGGGAAAAAATAGTTAGATGACCTTTCCTCGTTCAGCCGGTAGTGTAGATGGACCAGATGGATCGCACGAACTGGAGGGCTGGAGTCTGCTCTTTTTTTTCTTTTGAGAAAACGGGCAGGAGGCTGCTCCTCCAACTATGCGAGATGATAATGCGAACCAACCTGTGGTTAGGATGGTTAGGTGGATAGTAGTATCCCAGACCACCAGGATTCAAGTCCTTATGCTCGCATTTATCTTTTATTTATTTCAGAATTTCCGGCTATAAGCTTTCAGTGAGAGGAGATGTTCCCGTCGACTATGAAGCGCCTACGGTGATTTTGTAAGTTTCAAGATGATATGCTGGCTCAGACTCTCGAAGATGATCATAGAAATAGGGTGTGCATATATATGTTTATAAGGATGAGTGTATGTGCGTTTATATGATTCAATAAAAAAATCCTATTGAATGTACATAGTTACTTGGGCCCCAGTTTATGTTGCAGTAGGGAAAGAGGGCGAACGCACACAGTAATAAGTGGAAAAGGACAAGAGACCCAGTTTATGTTGCAGTGGGGAAAGAGAGCGAACGCACACACTAAAAAATGGAGAAGGAGCATATATATGTTTATAAGGATGAGTGTATGTGCGTTTATATGATTCAATAAAAAAATCCTATTGAATGTACATAGTTACTTGGGCCCCAGTTTATGTTGCAGTAGGGAAAGAGGGCGAACGCACACAGTAATAAGTGGAAAAGGACAAGAGACCCAGTTTATGTTGCAGTGGGGAAAGATAATAAGTGGAAAAGGACAAGAGACCCAGTTTATGTTGCAGTGGGGAAAGAGAGCGAACGCACACACTAAAAAATGGAGAAGGACAAGAGAAAATGGAGCGCGGCAGGATTCGAACATTGGTCGCGCGGTTTGTACCAATCGCAACTAACCACTAGGATTTGCCTTCAATTCGTGATAAAGTACTAAGGCTAGCTTACTTAAATTTTCAAATTTTCCATATTTTTCTTTTTGCTTTTATTTATTTTCTTTTTCTTCTCAACTTTTTAATCTTCTTTTGCATTTTGTTTATTTCTCTTTTTCATTTATTTTTTCTTTTGTTTACTTTGATTCTTATTTTTTTTAGTTCTTTTGCTCTTTTGGTTATTATTCTAGATTTTTTGTATATGTCAGAAACATTTTTCTAATACACATCTGACATTATTCCAATACAAATTAAACATTTCTGTAATACATAGTCAACAATTTTTCTATACAAAATTTTCAAATGCTTGATTACAATTTTTGAAATATTCATTGAATACATGGTCAATATGTTTTATATACAGCTTCAAAAAAAACGAATGATTGATTAAAAAATTCAAATAAAAAGATTTTTTAATACATGGTCAACATTTTTCCTATACACATTTAACATTTTCCAAACGCATGATTAACATTTTTGATATACTTGTTCCACTTTTTTTAAATGCTAGCTTAACATTTTTATATACATGGTCAACATTTTTTTCTGTACACATTTAACATGTGCCAAATGCTTGATTAGTATTTTTTTTAAATACTTGTTCAACTTTTTTTAAACGCTTGATTAACATTTTATATATATGATCAATTGTTTTCATCAAGTTTTAAATACATGGTCAACATTTTTTACTCTACACATTTAACATTTCTGAAATGCTTGATTCACATTTTTCAAATACTTGTTCAAATATATTTTTCAAAATTCTTGACTAACATTTTTATGTACATCATAAAAAACACTCATCATCTTTTAATACATGATGAACATTTTTTCTATACACATTCAACATTTGTCCGAATGCTTGTTCAACCTTTTTGAAATACCCGTTCAACATTTTTCATATACATGGTCAATATTTTTCTATACGCTATTATCGTTTTTTGAATGGATGATTAACATTTTTTAAAACATTATATAAAGTATATTCTTTAATGTATTTGTTTATATTTTTTGGAAGTTAAAAAAGAAAAAAACGTAACAAAAATATGAGAGAAAAACAGAAAAAAAAAACGATGATGTGCCCTCTAGCACACCTGGGCGGGCCCATCTAAAGCTGCCCTGACGAGAGCATTTTCCAAGGTCTAGCTTAAAGCGAGAGATATGGGTGCCCAGGAAAGAGATTTGATGTATGTTCCGTTGCATAATTCGTATATGTAAGTTGAGCCGATCTTGATCACCTCCATCCACCGCCAACCAATCACTAAATCAGGAGCAACGATGCACATTGTAGTTCACACATGGCCAAAGGTAGGACTCTAGGGATTGAGCGAATATGGATCATGCCCCATGAACGGATGGGTCGATTAGCGGCAGTAGCATGTACCAATTGCCAGTTTCACTCTCTTGCTAGTCGCGAATAGTTCCATTAGTTTTTTTTTTCAGGGAAGATTATCATGGCTAGCTAGCTTTATCGATATGAAATAGGTGTTACATCATTAACACAGAAGCTTAATAAAAACTAGGGGTTCATCAACCATATTACATGAAAGTTGAACAGAAAAAATAAGTCTCTGGCCATCTTGTGTGCCATCCCTTTCGCTTTCATCCGGCAATGCATGAACTCCGCTTTCCGAATCACTCCAGCTTACTCTACACAATATGCATACATCATCGTAGCATCGTTTCACATGGTTTATTGGCCAGTGCATGCCTTGACCACATCAATAATCTGATTCTGTTGTATTGATACACATCTGAACACATTTGCAAGAGTTTAGACATCTCTCATTGCTTTTGCCTCCGGCCATCAATAAAGTTCCCTCTTGTGTCTCGTAGAATTGCAATGTTAGTTACCCGTGCTTGACTTTGATAGTATCAGTAGTTAGTAACCCATGCTTGATGGCAGTGCCTATCTGCCTTATGTCCCAATTGAAGAATTGTTTTTGCTCAATATTCCAAAAGAATTGCTTCCAGGATCAACAATTTGCACATCAGGTAATAGAACCAAGAAAAAAACATGGCAAGAGAGGCTTTACAGCTGTGACGAGAGCGGTTATTTCACTATATCATTGATCTATCCCTCTCTCACTCTATGAGACGCAACGGGCTGCACTTAAAAGAGAAAACAAAAAAAGGTCGACGATACCAGTGGCACGATCACTTGATTATACTACTGTCGTCACTTGCTAGGGTACTAGTTTCGACATTCAGGTTATTTATGACCACCATTGATCTCCAACAATCTAATATAATAGGATAAAGTGGTGTGTCATGCAGGAATACAAGCTTCACTATAACGAGAAATCCTTTTTCTAAGCCCGGGCTCATCTGCACCTGTGTTGAATAAAAAAAATTCAAAACAAGTACTAAAGAAATTCAAAAAAATCCAATTTTTTTTCCATGGTAGACAATTTGATGCGTGAGGTCCGCCCTAATTTTCCACTATAACTCTATATTTTCCATCGCACAAGAGAGAACTCTCTATTTTGACAAGCGGAGTACTGGTACTTTGGCACACATTTAGGCCCAGTTCTTTTGCTAGAATCTGGGGATTCTTCCAGAATCTGACCCCTACCCAGCTTCTTTCAGAATCTTTGAGCCCCATTTGTTTCACAATCCTATCTAGTTAGGATTTAATTAGACAGAATTGTAAAACAAATAGGGCTCAAAGATTCTGGGAGAAGCTGGATAGGGGTCAGATTCTGTCAAAAGAACTGGGCTTTAGTCTTCTCATCAAAACCACAAGGTTTTCTCTTCGCGATCGGAACTGTGTCAATTTGCACCGTGTTATATGCCGCCGATTTTTAAACCTCATGTCAAGTAGGGATGTAAATCGTGTCCCGTTTAATCCTGTTTAACGGTTGAATAAAGTTTTTGTTTCCAGGGCAATACGGTGAGTATTTCGTAGGGGAATCGTTTCAGCGATGAGTCAGGGCACAAAGCATTCAAGACGGTGGTTGCGACTTGCGAGTGACCGTATGATTGGGAGTCAACAACCGAAATCAGTCCAGGTTTACTACATCAGACGTACATAACCCAGTCTCCAGAGTCCAGCCAGGGTCGCTGCCCCGGCAGGCCGGGAGCACAAACGCCGGCAGGTTGCCCTGCTCTCTGACGGAGTGTGAATGTCCTCCTGTCCATGAGGATGGATAGCGATGATGATCTGCATCCCAAACCGGTGCTATCTGGCCCGCAGCTGAGTCTACCTGCCTATCCATTTCCACCCGATGGATGCATGGCTGGATCCCACCCAGCTGCATTTTCTTTAGTATGTACGTGTGGTACCTCTCTTGTGTTTGGATCAGTTCGTTTGTATGGATGTTGTTGTTGTTGTTGCACTGTCATTGCGCATGTGTTGATGCTAACCGGTATCCATGTCTTTGGGTCTATATTTAGCTATCGGTGCTATGACTTGTGGGTCATAAACTTCACACATTCTTTTGCACCCAAATAAAATAACATACACACAGTAGTTTCCAGCCAACAACGATTACTGATTAGTACAATCAAAGTATGCAGAATTACACTGTGAGGGAAGCATGTTATAGTGATCTCTAGCTATTGTCACTCACACACTAATCTTGTACTGCTACTTAATAAACACCACTGGAATTGAACAAGTACGCGCGCATGAATTTGTTGCACCAACGGCAATGGGCAGATAGGAAATTAAGAAACAGCACTCAAGAGCGTGCAACAACCGCAACAAACACCAGAGAACAAACACGACAATAATAAGATGATGAAGTGATCGATGCTCAACTGCTGGGGTACGTAGTTGTTGGCCCCGAACTGCCCAACTACCCAAGAGGGCATCCTTCGGTCACCATCCTCACACTTGCACGCAGGTAGGGCGCGGAATTATGGCCTTCATTCATCTGTGCAACCACCAAATTGCAGTGTGCAGGGCGTGCATAATTAATGGACTCGTGAATCCGTCAAGAAATTAAGAAAAGAAAATTAAGAGTTTTTTCATCTTGCCATGAAAGATGTCTTAACTTACTGTCATGGGTGGATCTAGAGCCCCTCCTGCCCAGGCAGCAATCCGGGCTCTTCAATGGCACGTGGTCTTATCTTGTGCGACGTGTTACATGGAAAAATTGTTATCTGAAACACTTTTAATTGTTGTTCATCAAGGCTTCACATTTTTCTTTGGTCCGCTACTACTTATAGTTAGACACTTTGTTGTTCTTTAGTGAGACAAACGTTGAATTTTATTTACATAAAATAGTTACATCTTCCACTCCCATTTTCATCGTGTTTGGTGAGCGTGAGACAGAGCCCGTGACGAGGTGAAGGTAAGGCGCTTGTTAAGACAGAGTCGGTAATGTCACCAAGGTAACAATGTTGGGCAGAGGCAAGACTATACTAAGCTCATGGAGGGTTAGGATTAGGTTAATGGTGCTAACCGGAGAGAGAGAGAGAGAGAGAGAGAGAGAGAGAGAGAGAGAGAGAGAGAGAGAGAGTTGGGAGATGGGTGCAATCCTAATCATCGCACTGAAATAGGATGGTAAGAGAATGTTAAAGTTGTCAAAATATAGCTCCGCGCGTCAAAGAAAGTTCTAAAAATAATAGTCATTCGAATGTTGATTTTTGTATATCAGTTATTGATCTAGTGTATAAATATTCCATTGTGGAGTAGATTCAAAATACACCTAGCTACAATGTGAATGATTCAGGCCGCTGGATCACATATACTTTTTTTTTGCAGGGGACATATACTTTTCTATAGCATAGTTAATTCCAGTTGATGACGATTGTGCGTCACTTATTTTTCTCCTGACGGCATGATACCACTCAACATGACTGCAAGTATCAGTATGAACATTTGATTAATCCCGAGGATCGGTGGTGACTCCGATGGCTAATTAAGTAGTACACTTGATTTAGCCATCGGAGTATATATGTGTATATCTGCACAGGCGACCATCTATACGCAAGTACGCAACATTTCCCTACAGATCAGCTTCAGGGGATACTGTGACGCATATATACCGTATTTTAACTCAATCAGCGGTCGCAGCACCGAAGATAACAAAGAAAATGTGGATTTGATCGGGATGGAATTGGCAAAGGCAAGAAGGGGCTTAACTAGTTCATGATGCAACCTAACGAATACAGATATATTGGCAACGTGGAATGAGTGATGTAACGGCAGGTCCGTAGGTAGGTACCAAAAAAGGACCGGAGCATATGTATGTCATGCATAGGTACATTTTATTTTTGTCGGGTATATGATTCTGCCGCATATATATACACATGTATAGCTATGTTCGTACAACCCCTTGAGTTGCTAGGTACTCCCTCTGTAAACTAATATAAAAACGTTTAGATCACTAAAGTAATGATCTAAACACTCTTATATTAATTTACGGAAGGAGTATAAATTTGGGCAGTGTCAACGGCTTCCCAGACCATTCTTTAGCAGCCGGTTGAACGCCTTCATGTTTTCTTTTGGTGTTATTTTGGAGTGCATGTCTGCAAGTGCTTGCTCGTAGCTAAGCTAGCAGTGTTCGTGGAAGCAACGCTACCCGTTAGCTAGGTACTATTATATATAAGGATAAAAGAAAGAAATGCTTTGCCAAAATAAAAGAAATTGCACTCGAAGAAATGGTACACATTGGAAAATATCTGAATTTATATGATATTGTAGGCATGGAAACATCGGTCGGCGGCGCGGTCCGGACACACTTTCTCCCGTAAATCGAAGACAAATGTGAGAGGCTTTTGCGGAGTCCGGATTGCTCCCAAGCCCACTTCTAACCACCCTGCCCCTCGCCCGTGCGCATTCCCGTTCAACGCCAGTTGCCCGCATTTTTGCCACTATATGTAGTGCACCGCTCCACATTGAAGATGACTCAGGGCGGACGCGACCTCTCACTGCCTCCGTCGTTGAAGCAGCGTGCAAGCCGATGACGCCATCGGCGATGCGTCTCCGCTGTCCGGGCCTGTTCAACGTCGAAGACACGTGACTGGACGAGATGGGACAGATATCTACCATGCAGGTTCAATGCCCATGTCCGTTCATATGCCGCCATTAAGCAGACTTGCCGGCCGAGAAACCCACTCTGACGCCGCGCATTGACGCACCCGGACGCCTGGCTTCACCGGAATTCGCTATTTGAATGCGGCCACACCTGACTAACTCCACACCATAACACAAGCCACCCCCATCCTCGTCCGCTCATGTGGGAGAGCCTTTCCATGGAGATGAAGCATGGTGTGGCTGCCCTTGCCGCTGTCGTGCCAGGCGGATCAAGGCCGGCTTGCTGACCAGCTCGCCCGAGGTCTTTGGCGATGAGGACAACACCATAATGGAAACGGGCTCCGACGACACCGTCCAGCTCCTGCGACTCCTGTGCATGCTGGCTTCACACGCGAGAAAGCATAGGCGCACTACAAGGCCGCCATGGCGGAGGAGCAGCCTGTGCCGGTGCCTTTGTCGGCGTTCCAGCGGGTGCAGGAGGAACAACGGTATAACCTGTTCCTCCTGGAGCAACACTGGCTGGCAGAGTGCCGATTCACGGCGAAGCGCGAGCGAGGAGGCCATGGCGGCCGTGGCCACGGCGAACCACAACTTCGTCGTGGAGCAGTGTGCCATCTATGATGCCGTTCGCGCTCAAGTCGTCAGACGCCTGGAAGCGCCAGCCACTAAGGTGCAACTACATCCAATCGTGGATGAGAACAGCGCCAGTTGTGCCTTCTACGCGCTGCCGACGAACTATAAGGCGGCCCTGTGTGACGACGACAGTATCGGCGCCACCATTTTCATTGTGGACTTGACGTCCACCGGTGACCGACAGGTCGTGGACTCCTCCGTGAATGAGTAGGCCACGGGAGGCGGCAGGGCCATATGTCCCATGTGTGTCGGTCCGTCTCCCGTGTTTTACTCTTCCTCGTTGGGGACCGCACCTTCAATTCACGTGTCTTATCGCCGGTGCTCATGGAGACAGCGGATGGAGGAAGACACGGGTAGGCGCCGGCGCCGGCGGATAGGTTTAGGATCGGGTCGTTTTTTTCCAAATGTAATAAAAATCTGCAGTATTTGTATAAAATACGTCATGTTTATATGAAATCCGACTTGTTTGCACGAATTTTATGCGGTTTGTTGAAAAAGAGTTTGAAATATATGCGAATACGGTTGGATGGCGGCCTTTCGCATTCGTGTCCGCGGACTGGTCTCCCCTTATCCCTGGACGGATGCGGGAGAAAATTTGTGGGTTGCCGTTAGAGATGCCCTAATGTTGCACCTATCTCTACATCTCTTCTCGCATCATTCATATGGTACCTATGAACACATATATATGACTTTGTCCTCAACTATTCCGTGGTCATAGAATATATTTTCATCGTTGTTCCTCTTTCTTGCCTTTTTTTCTACCATTTCTTTCTTTGACTAGAGATATACTCAACGCCCACAAAAAAGTAACATTTTAGATAATAAAAACATTATTCTTGATCTTCGTAAAAAATTTGGCGATGCATATTGCCATAATTTATTAGGAAATCTGCAGAAAATAAACCTAGAAAATTGGGAAATAAAAGACAAACAAAGATAAGATGGCAACTCATTTGTCATGCTATAACTATAAAAAAACAAGCCTGACGACTGGCAGGCCTTCCGCCACTAGAAGGACGGCGACAACTGCAAGGACGACGATGCAAACAGCGGCTCGGGCGACGGTGCGGACAACGATAGAGGTGTCGGTGGCCTCATGGGCCATGCCTACGAGGTCACCGTCCGGTAACTCATGTTGTTTAGTTTAATATTCTAAAAAAATATTTTAACTTGTTAAATTCCATGGTCTGGTTCTTAATATATCAAAATTTAACAATTTTCATCTGTCTAGCATGACTTCCGTCTGTGTTTGTGTTTGTGTTTGTGTTTGTTTTTGAATCGTTTAAAATGGGCCAGACATTTGGTGCCTAGGGTTGGGTGGCCGGCGCCCTACGCGCCGTCTGCGGACATTTGTTGTTGTCCATTTGATGATCAACGTTGGAATTGCCCTTAAAGCATCTACAACTGCACTTGCCTAATATGGCACCATATATGTCTATGGACGCACCCGCAGACAGATTGGGCTCACCCCTCATATGTCCCTGTCTGCATTTGTCATTTGTCCTCCTCATTTTCCATCCCTCAAATCCGTAAAAATACATGCAACACTGGTCACATATAATCAAATCTATACAAAGCATACATATAGTTCGGCATACATTACAACGGACAACCAAAAGTGACGATCATTCATCACATAGTTTCCTCGAACAAAAAAAAGGATGGCTAGTTCATCACCGAATTCCAGTTTGGGCCATGGTCGGCGGCGGCCCGCGGCCCAAATCTGGTCTACTTTGGGCCCCATTTGGATTGGAGCGGGCCGGCTGTCCTTCGTGCAGCGATGATGCTCCCTGAAGGTGGACATGGTGCATCAGCGGTCTCCGGTTGGTGGTGGCGCGGTCAGCCGGCATGCTGCAGCGCGCAACGGGGGCTTTGCGTGCCCCTTTGGGTCCGGTCGGGCCAGTAGGGGCCTGGTATGACCATGTTGCTGCGTTCGGCCGACTTGTGCGGTGCAGCGGAGGAAGTTCCCTCATGTTCAGCTGCGTTGTTGGTATCCCCGATTCCGGTGTCGCGCTCTTCCTTCATCTGTGCCTCGTGTCGGTGACCACAATGAGACGACGTGGATGGTTCCAAGACCGTGGTGGCGCATGTTGGTGGGCGGCAAGCTGGGTGGAGTTCGACGGAGCGGCCGGAGTGGTGGTGGTTGTTTGGGTCGGGAGAAATCCCTGGCGGCTTGTCCGGCACCGATGCGGCGACGCCTTCGGGCGCCACCGTTCCTTCCTGAAGGGCGGCGGGTTTACCCCTTCGCGTCACTACCCTCTGCGTACAGGGGGAAACCCTAGGCCTAGTCCGGGCAGCAGCGGTGTCGTCGTCGCATTCCTTCTTGAAGGTGTTGCTCGGTACGCCTTGCTCTGGAGTGCTAGGAGCATGCTGAGACTTCGCCGGAGGGCGCAGCAGTTGCCGGTCGTGTTCGTTTTATTGATCTACCGGTGTCGTCATTTGTTTCTTCTTTTTTTTTTTTACTTCTGGGCTTGGTTGTGCTGCGGTCCCAACGAATTTGTTGTATCGGATGGTTGCTTGACAATATAAAGCGGGAGGAAATCCTTTATCGTCATTGTCCTTCTGTCCATGAGAACGGATGGCGGCGATGATTTGTGACCCAAACTTGTATGTGGCCCGCATCTAAGTCTACCTGTCTAGACATTTCCACCTAGGGGTGGAATTCAAGTCGAGTCGAGCCAGCTCGACTCGAGTCGTTAGAGCTCATTAAGATAACGAGTTACCTCGGCTCGGCTCGTTAACATAACGAGCTTAGATTTAAACTCGGATCGACTCGTGTAACTTGTAAGCTAGCTCGTTTAACTCGTTAAGCTTGTTATGGACGTGAATAAAAGAATCTACAAGAATATATTTATAGACATAGAATTTTCTTCATAAATCACAACAATCAACAATTTACACTAAAATACACTTTGCTCCATAAATGACAATAATCTACAACAATATTGATACTTATCTTTTGTCCTTTCTGATTAACAAGCTTAATGAGTTAAACGAGTAACTTATTAGCTTGGCTTGTTAAACTAGTTTTGTTAACAAGCTCAGATTAAAACTCGACTCGGCTCGTTAGTCACCGAGTTCGAGTCGAGTCGAGCCAAGTCACGAGTTACTCGTTTAGCTCACGATTTTCGAGTTAAAATTCCAGCCCTATTTCCACCGGATGGATGCATGAGCATGGCTAGCTCCCACCCAGCTGAATATTTCTTTTTAGTAAGTAGCGTGTGGTACCTTTCTTGTTTTTGGATCAGTTCATTTGTATGATTGTTGTTGTTGCACTGTCATGACGCGTCTGTACGTGCTAACCGCTGTCCACTTCGCCGGTACATCTTGATATCTATCAGTGCTGTGAGTGATGGATTTCACAGACTCTTCTGCAAGAAGTTAAAATAATGCCCGTACATGCACTGCTTCGAGCCAAACATGATTCGTACCATGAAAATATATAGAATTAGTCTATCAGATAAATGTTAATTAGAATAGTAGCAATCTCTAGCAATTGTCACACCCTACTCTTGTACTTAATCAACATCAATGACATTTCTTGCACCAACGGCAGTGGGCAGATGGGAAATTAAGAAACGACAGCCAAGGGCGTGCAACAACCACAACAAACGCGAGAAATGCAGCGCTGCACGCAGCGACATCTGAACGCGCGGCATCCACGGCGCACGGCCAGAGGCGGAATCAGGATTTCTCAAAGCCTAGGGCTAAAACTAACTGACTAAATATAACGTCAAATACTACGCACATCAATATGTGTTATAAGTATGACACAAAATCACATTCAAGATGAAATTAAAATTCATTATTATCACGAGAGGAAAATCCATAAAACAAATAGTTTAACAAAGTGCATCATTGCAAACATGGGTTGGTACCAAATTAGTGAAGACTTGCTTAATTCAAGGCCCTCATTTCTTCACCAACAATAGTAAAAGGACCTGGATATGCAAACATAAAATCAAGTATTTAAAATCAAGACACTGGATATAGACTAGATCAATTGTTCGTATGAAATTTTGCAAAAAAAAAAGAACATATTATACCATTAACACAAAGTCCACGAGGTAATAGCCCCTTGTGTTTCCTCATTTTCTGATAGCATTGTATAATAATATCATCAATGCTTGCAAATACATCACGCTCAATATGGCACACCAAACGCTGATTTATCCATTCGTCATTCATCTTGTTTCGCAGATCAGTTTTGACAATGCTCATAGCTGAGAAATGCTTTTGTATTTGTGCAGATGTCAACAAGTTATTTTCAGGAGCACAATCTAACAACTTAGCGGCATTCAGATCCTTTTTTTTCATACCACTGCACCATCTCTAAGAAATTCCCCTTATTGTTTGAGTTAGCAGACTCATCATGTCCACGAAAAGCAAGAGCTTGCAATAAAAGAAACCTCACGACACCTAACATGATAGTGAGACGAACCAAGTACTCTTTCTCCTTCTTGTCTGAACCGGCCCATACATGTTCCACATTTTGCCTCGGGTTTTGAAAAGCTTGACATTGTCTTCTTGCTCTATTATGAGCACTGTTAACATTACCGACATGAGTATCAAAAGATGCAATAGCATTTTTCCAGATATTAAAACCTTTCTTTGTATATGCTTCTATTTCATAGTTTTCAGCTCTTGGTTGCTTAAAAAGAAAACAATGAAAACAAAAGGCAGCTTTTTTAGCAACATTATATTCGAACCAATCATGCGATTTGTACCACTCTTCACAAAAGCCTCTCATCTGCTTCCCAATTCTTTCGTGTTCACAAACATGGCATGTTGGTCAACATGCTCCCATGGCCAAAAACTCTCTTCTAGCGGCATCCCTAACATCTGGATGCAACTCTTAATTGGTTTTCCGAGGCCGGGATCAGGATTAATGTCATCCGGATTGAGCTCCACACGAGGTTCACTTTCTTTTGCATTACTAGCTCCCACTGGTACTGATTCTGTAGGTGACACATGAGTGTTGGTATTGTTGGCTGCATGCTGGTTGGATGCTGACTCAAAGAAAGATTCAATTGTACGGATCCTCTTCATCTTGTATTTCTAAATTTCCTGACAATAATGAAATAAAATTGACTAAATAAATATAACTCATTGAGTTTGGTTGGTATAAAGGAATTAGAGAAAATAAAATTTGATGATACAGATTAGATATTACCTGTGCAGCACAGAGTGCGTCGTCCTGGGTGTGTGCACTGCAATTTAAAAATAGATTGAGAAGAACAAGATGCGGGAAGCAGGATACTGGACACGGCCGCCGGCGCGGCACGGAATCGCCAATCGCGGGTTGACGAGGGCCGCGGGCGGCGGCGCAGCGCTTGGGCGCTCTGTTCGAGCGATGCGAGGGCTTCTGTTGCGGCGATCAGGCGAGGGGTGTTTTTTTCCTTTGTTAATTGACTTGATTTTTTTTTGAGAAATCTTGCCTGCTTTATTCATTCAAAGAAAATGTCATGTCTACCTATGTTAAGGTTACAAGCGAACTTGGCAAGATTATGAGCCTCGAAATTAAAATTCCTACGCTCGAAAACAAAAGAGCAAGACACAAAACTACTCATATGGTTCGTTATTTCATGTACTACACTGCAGTAGGGCCTCCCGTCCCTCTGTTTATGTCGTTCACCGCCTCCTGACAGTCCGAGGCCACATATATCTTCTGCTCCACAAGGTCATCCGCCAGAGCTAAGGCTTCACGGCAAGCAAAAGTCTCCAGCAGCAGCGGGTCAGTAATGCCATAGTACACCATCGCTGATGAGCCCAGGTAGTTACCTTCATGGTCCCTGCATAGCGCTGCTACTGCTCCTCCTCGCTTTGTTCTCCCCACGGCTCCGTCAACATTAATCTTCGCCATCTCCCCGGGGGTGGAATCCACCGCTTGGGATGCAGAGCCGGGCTTGTTCTTGTGATTGCATGCTCTCTTCCAACGTGTAAGTTATCCAACTCCACAATGTAGTTGTCAATGAAAGATGCCGTTTGTTGTGGGCTATGAAAGATTGATTCATGGATTGCCTTTCTCCTTGCGTACCAAATGGACCACAGCGTAATGACCATCCTTGTGAACTTCTCGTGATCCAAGCTCTCGCTCAACTCAAACAGCCAAATCCTTGCATTTTTTGCCTCCATGTTGTCCGACATCTGGGAGACGAGCATGTCATCTGACAGTGCCCAAATGCAGCGTGACATTGTGCATGCAACAAGGGCATGCCGCCAAGAATCCAATATGTTGATTGACTTGATTGACCAACGATCAGGCTACACATCGAAGTGTAAACTGGGCGATTGGTTTTACATGGGACACGTACAAGTAAAAGGCCTGTACGTGAAGCCTTAAAGGCCTGTACGTGAAGCCTGGGGCTGAGCTTCTATGTAGCCCAAATTCTGAATTTTTTCCTACTATGTGTACAGGTGCTACTTGGGTCACGCCTGGGGCTACAGCCCCAGGCCCAGTTTCGCCCCTGCGCACGGCCATTCGCGATTCGCACCAGGATAGTGCTAGTTAGAGTATAGTGAGGTATTGGAGTTCTGTTTGCAACGTATATTAAGCTGAAAACTGACAGTACATTCTGACACAAGGTACTGTATCATGCGATTTTTGCTCCAACATGCAGGATCACGGACCATGCAACTTTTGGGTGTAGGAGACCAGTACTCATTCTCGGAGATCGTGCAGGTGGGTGCATGAACGCCAGGGACTGGATCCGGCCATTTCCTGAAAACGGCGTCGCCCGGAGAAGAACCGCCGCCGTTCAAACAACTTGAATCACTTCGTGCTCGGGGACGAGGGGTAGATTCCCATATCTGCCGGTAAGCAATCCAGCTCCCTTAGCAGCGAACAGCAGAGGACCAATCTGACATCCGAACACCATGGAAAAAAACGACAGCAGTCTGGGAGGAGACAAAGCAGGGATTCACTCACCCGTCAACCATGGCGTCTGCCGCCTCCTCTCCATTCGCCGGAACAAGCTCCACTCGGGACCTTGTATCCGTGTCTCAAGTAAGAACTGGTGTGTGGGGGCGGATGTGCAGGCATGCCGCATGCACATAAGGTACACGCCACCCTTGTGATTTTTTGTCGAAAGAGACCCTCTGCCCACTGGAATTGTCAAAAAAGACCCCCTACGGACGAAATTGATAAAAGAGACCCCCTCACTAGTGGTGGCAGGCGGCAAAGCGACACGTGTCACCTGCCGCCACGCCCGTGAGGCGGCGGGCCCGCCGCCACAACAGTGAGGCGGCAGCCCGTGTATAACGCATGCGTGCAGGCAGCCGCCGCAGTCGAACGGAACGGCCTGGCCAGCGGGCCCGGCCACCACCGGGTGAGGCGGCCGCCACGTCATTGTCGCTACCCGGCCGACAAGGTTTGCTGCGCTGGCCCAGCAGGTGGGCCACGCCACCACCACCGAGGCGGTTCTGTCTCGTAGACGCTACGATGACGCGCAGACGGCGCTTGATTTCGAGGCGCGACAAAGGACGGCCGTGGACTGTGACGCTGGGGTATATGGACGCTTTTGGTTCTTTCGTCCGGAATCAATCCTGCCTTTGCTTCTTTTGCCTCTTGGATGCGATGGCACCGGGAATCCGAGGCTACGGAAGTCACAGCCGACACTACAGGATCGTAAATATCGCCGCTTAATTTTCTCGCCATCATTTATCGCCCGAGCTTATAAAAGGAGACATCGAGGCTCTCGTCCAGCCATCCTCGAAATCGGCGGCGCAAAGTGTGTAACACATTTTTACAATCGGTATGAGTTTGCCTTGCTCGGATCAAAGCATTAGGCCGAGGAAAATGAAGAATGCAAGTTTGCCTCTGGGGTGGCAGTCCTGCGGTGTTGGTGTGGCGATCTTTGCAAGGTGAAGGAGGTGACGGATTTTTCAGATTGGTTGGGCATGAAGTTTTTCATGTGCGCCAATTATGAGGAAGATCCTGCCGTAGCTATTTCAGAGTACGACAAGCCTCCGGTATGGTTTAACCATCACGAATAGATATTGTTGGTATTTTCATTGATTCTTTAGTAACATTTTTGTTTCTTGTTGTAGTCTCCTCCGCCTCTGTGCATGTACTATCGTTGGATTGACACGGAGAAGCCGGCTTGGGCAGTGACTGAGATTCATGAAAGAAGTCACGGGCGTGGAATAGTTTATTTACTAAGAGCGACGCGAGAAGGCGGAAGCCGAGGAGAAAGCGAGCAAGAGAGAGAGTTAAAAGAATACTATGCGGAGCAACACCGCTTTTTTCAGGAAATGGGAAAGAAAAACAGGGAAGAGGCTCGTCGCATGGAGGAGTAGGAACGACAGCGAAAGGAGGCTCGTGGAGGCGGAGAGGCAGAGAAAGAAAGAAAGGGCTCGTGGAGGCCAAGGCAGCAGAAGAAGCTGGCGATGGAAAAGGAAAATATCCACGCTGGACTCAGAGATTCCTGTGGTAGTATTTTAAACTTCGCAATCATTTGTATCTTTATTTCTGCACTTTAATGTAGCTTAATTTCAGGAGTTAAATGTAGGTTTATTCCTACAATGTATCTTATTTTCAATTGTACCTTGTCGTGATGGAAAAAATATAGTTTTAGAATAAAGTAGTGGCATTTTCTTTCCCTCCACTAATTATCGAACATCGTGCAACAACTACAAAATGAAATTAAGATAGAACATAATGCCTTACAATAAGAGAGTACAAACTAATAATGCAAGTACATCTGAATTAAACGGTACAACTGGAATACAGCTTAAAAACTACATGAAGGCATCATCGTCATCCTCCGTCGATGCGTAACTCTTGCCCTTCGAGGATGCGTAACTCTTACCCTTGGACGATGAAGAACTCTTGCCCTTCGAGGATGCAGTACTCTTGCCCTTGGACGATGCGTAACTCTTGCCCTTTGACGATGCAGAACCCGGAAGCGGGCGGCATGAAGATATCATCTTCGCCCTCGCTCTCCTCACCCATAAAAATGGATGCTTTTCTGCAGTCCTTCTAAAAGTTTCACTCTTCGGCTCCACTACCTTCTTCCACCTTGCATTCAACCTAAGAAGTTCTTTGCGTACCTCCTCATAGGTCCTTTCGGGCCACCCAGACCTACGTAATTGGTGAGCCAACTCATTCATTATGGTGTCACTACCGGTGAGTTCGTCTCATGGAACTATCCTATTGTCCATCCTGAAATCGATAGCTAGCCTCAGAAGAGTGCTGCTCATCCCAGGGTGAAAACTACGATCGAAAGGATAATGGGACATCTCGACTACACTACACTCGAATGCTTATCCACCTCCATCTGAAGGGGGTTTTATAGGTAGAGAGGAGAAAATGGCGGAAAGAACGATCATGTATGGCGGAAAGGGTTGGCGGAACATATGGCGGGAAGGGGTTGGCGGGAAATGGGTGGCAGGAAGATATGGCGGAAGGGGTTGGCGGAAACCGCCTAACATAAGCAAAAGAGTGGAGCGGATAGTATGGCGGGAGATATAGGCGGAAAAATTGTTCTGGCTGGTGCATTTTATTTCAGCATACATAGATGTTCAAATCAAAAAGTCCGACATGCATATATGTAGATACAATGGGTCGCGCATGTGGATAGATGAATCACCCTACTTACGACGACCACCTGGCCTTTCCTTACGACCGAAGGCGACAAGCGATTAGGTGGCCGAGTTACACGAAGATCGGCCGCACTCCAATTCGCTTCATGTGTCTGCGAGTCCCGCGAGAGGTGGTGGAGTTGCGAATCCTTGTTGCGAACCTGAAGCGTAATTGTAGGCGTATGGTTGTGACTCTGCGGGGATAAAAGATGGGCCAATAACGTCCCCTCCAAGAACTCAGAATTAATGATGTAACCGTGTCGCCATGATCATGTGAAGCTCCCCAGAGGCCTGTGTTGACGCCATGATCATGTGATGCTCCCCGGAGGCCTGCGTTGACGCCATTATCATGTGATGCTCCCCGGAGGCCTGTGTTGACGCCACGTTGGGTGTTCTCAACGCCCCAAATAACATCAGGTATGTCCTGCACATATAAACATTTTAAACAAACTGTTAGAGGATAATATATGATATCATTGTAAATGCATTGAAATGTAAACATGGCTACCTGATTATATCCCTCTCCTATACTGTCTGGCGATTGTACGTGGTGCTGGTTTAAATCTGGTACACGAGTCTCCTCGGGCATGGGGATCCCTCGCGTGGAGAGATACAGCTGAGATCCCTCACCTTGGGTGTATGCATCATATCCTGTGTACGCATATGGGTTATGGGAAAGAAACTGCTCGGGCATCGATTCCAAGCCCGTGCCATGGTCCTGACATGTCTGCCCCTGACGAAGCTGCATCGAAGAAGAGCGATGCAGTGGCAGAGATGAGTCCTGTCGTGGCAATGTCGTTCTAGTACTCGTACCCTCCCCCCACTGCCCATGGCTCGTACGCGCATCGCTCGGTCTGGACGACGGCGCCAAGACTTGGTCCTGGCTGACCTCGGTATCGGCATGTTGTATGCTCCAGTTGACAACGCTGCTGTTTCTACCGTGATCTGAACTTCTTTGCCAAGTATTGTTGAAGAAGTTTCTGGAATGTCTTGCGAAATGGGCCCTAGGCCGGCATGCTATCTGTAGCCATCTGCCCTACTTCGTTGCAATTTTCAAGCTGAACAATATTTGGATGTTATTTAGTTCAAATGATTATGAAATGATGGACCTAAAAAAGTTACAAGTGATTACCATCTGGTCACGATAGTAAGCTGCATGCAGCTCAACATGTCTCCGCGCCTGCTCCTCTTGTGTGAGATGTGTTGGTATAGTAGCTGGCTGACTGGCCAGGCTAGCACGTGTGTTCATGCAGTACCACTGCTTATACGCTTGATCTGTACTTCCATCGTATGGTCTGCAAAATTAAATTATTAAATAAACCGTTATGATGAAAGCAAAGCATCTTCAATCGTAATAAAATAGTATACATAAAATAATGTAAATAAAATATACCTAAGTTGATGCACTATATCCGCTAGCGCTTCATTTTCCCACTTGTGTATCCATTCAATGTTATGTTCCCTCCAATCGTATAAACTCCAACCCCTGCCCATATTGGTTAGCCTGCAAATTATGTAAGAAAGTGTGAGTTTAGTATATTAAAAATGACACTAACTATTTAGGGATGTCACATCTTACTTATGTGTTTCCTCGTCGATACGTCTAGGAAAAGGTGGTGGAATTTCTTGATAGAGACCGAATTGTCTCATTACACGCTCTGGGTTGTAAGGCTCAACACACCACATGAACAATAAGTTGCAGCGAGTCAGCCAGAATGCACTATCGCTCAACATGCCTGGTGTGAAGTGTCGAGCATCAAAGACCATTTGTAGTTGGTCCTGAGTCCACGGGTTCCATGTGACCTCTGCCTCATCAAGTATCTCAAACTGTTGGTGGTACATAGGGTAACAATTTTTTGCAATATCTGGAGACCAACGTTTCCGTGCCTTTCTCCATCTGGTGGCCATAGTTGCGCTGGCACCCTCGCTAAAGTCGTATGGGTATACGGGTTGTACTATACGAGGTCGTCCTACAGGGAGGTATTCCCAGGACCATAACTGTAGAAACTCATAGGCGACACAAAGTAATGGAGCTTTTTATGCGAATGTGGTTTTTTATGGCATCACACAAGCCTCTGTATGTATGAGATAGCATGGCAGAACCGAAGCTGTATTTTGGCTGCTCGGGTAAAGGTTCATCTACCATATTCTCTCGCAATGTAGATGAGACCAGGGATAACAACGTCCCCATGTGAATTTGGAAATAGATTCCCGAGGAGCCACAACAAATACGCAAATAGATGTCTTTTTCTCGTCTCCTCATTGGCGAAGCTAGATAAATTAAGAAAATTATCACGAAGCCAGACGAGGGGGATGCCCCGAGGGTTACCAGAACGTTGTGATTCTGGCAATTCCATCCCAAGACGGGCTGCTATATCTAATGCCCAAGATGGAGACACTCGTGGAGAGACTACCGGCTCACCTATAATTGGTAGAGCAGTGATCATAGAAACATCTTTCAGTGTAGGTGTAAGCTCTCCAAAACGAAAGTGAAAGGTGTGGGTTTCAGGTCTCCACCGGTCAACGAGGGATGTCAAAATGGATGGGTCCGAACGTACTTGGTCGTCGCATGATGTGAGCCTAGCAAAACCTTGTAGTCCATAAGCGTCAAGGTGAGCAAGGAAAAAATTGTGTATTGGCCATGTTTTCTTTATGGTTCGAAGTCTGAAAGGCCGATAATCATGCTTAGTATTTGGTTTCAAAAATAGGTGGCAACGGTGGCCGGCGTCATGGGGCCCCTGCAAAAGCACTGGCACTTCACCCATAACTTGCACACAAATATACAAATATACATTACGAGGAAGACGGAAATACAAATGCAAATCAAAATTAACTTAAAAAATACAAAGAGATACGATTTACATTAATTATCTGAAGTTAACATTAGGAGTACAATAATACAAAGAGATTCAACTTAAATTTTATATAAGTACACATAACGAGTAGAAATATAAATAGACATGGCGAGTACATATATATATCAACATCGTGCGTTGTTGTTGGCTCGATACGGGCAGTCTTTGCGTGAATGTCCAGGACACCTGCAAACGCGGCATCGCCTTGGTTCTCCCATCTGGCTATGGTCCATGTCATTGCGATGACGCTCGATCGACGTCGCCCCTTTGCGGTTCTCATCAAGTCAGCGTTTCGAACCCATTTCGCCCATCTCGCCACAACATTTTGTAGTTCATATCAATGCCCCAAGCCCGTAACTCACCGTTCCAAGTGTTGTACAGATTGTACATGTTGAAGTACGGCGATATGTATGGCTCGACGCTGATTTTTTGATCAAGAGTCAGCCTCGAGCACATGACTGCAAGGGTAGCCCTCAAGCTTGGGCTTGTTACAAGTGCACTCACAGGAGGTTGAGCCAAGGGTGACAGCTTGCTTTTTGATCCTCTGTGGTGACCCTTAACGTACTTGGCTCAAGACATTGACCTCCCACTTATTCCTAAGTGCGCCCACTTTCCTACAGCCATGACTTTGAGACTTCTTTGCTTTCTCGTCCAGATGTCTTTGCATCTTCTCGGACCATGGCTTGTTCAATTCAACTTGTGCTTTGGCGACGGTGACCTGTCTGCAAAGTATGACAGGTCCGGTTCCAAGTTTCTTCAATTAGGGCTGTGATAGGCAGTGCTCGCACTCCTTTAAGAACACCACCGTACACCTCGACATGTTGCTGGTCATTATTCCATACCGAGCCCGGTGTCGTGAGCCTCGCCCACTTGTCCAAATGAGGGCAATTCTCACGATCCATCGGCTCAAATTTATGGGCGCCCCACGACCTCCGGTCTTCTCTTCAAGGGCAAGGCCGCACGATCAATCTCACCATTGATACCTGCCCAGATCGCATTCATTTTGGCTACAGTTTTTTGCATGCACATCCTCTTGAATAACTTGAACCAATTCTTGTTTTTGAATTTGGAGTAAAAGTTTGCTGCCAAATGCCTCATGCACCACCTTCCTCTAGATCGGGCCAGCCCCACTCTTCTTCCGACGCCTTAATTATTTCAAGAGCGCTTAATAATCCAGTGTTGCGATCAGAGATGATGCAAACACCTTTACGCCTTTTCACGACACCAATCTTCACGCAGCTTAGGAACCACAACCAGCTATCTTTGTTCTCGCTCTCGACCAATGCATATGCAATAGGGAGAAGCTGATTATTTGCATCCGCTGCAATCGCCACCAATAGTGTGCCCTTGTACTTTCCAGTAAGAAAGGTACCATCAACTGATAATACCGGGCGACAAAGGTTCTGAAGGCTTGTATAGTCCGTGCGAATGCCCAGAATAAGCGGTCCAGGATTAGCTCACCCGGGTTCATTGGGTTTGGACGTTCTCTCCGCCAAACTTGAGTCCCCCTATTAGCACTTGCTATTTGATGAAGCATTCTAGGTGCATAAGAGTATGCCTCCTAATAGGTACCATACAAGTTCTTGAATATATTTTCCTTCGCACGCCTAGCCTTGTTTGTAGCTAACTGTGGAATCCAATTAGATCCCTGCATCTTTTGCAGAGCCCTAACACTAATGTTGAGACTTCCTGCACAATTGTTTCCATCGTCTGTGCTACATATTTTGCTGTCACATTGCAATGATCTGAAAGAGTCCCAGCTTGCTCACTGTGTATGCTCCACTATTTTTGTGATATGCCATGACCGACATACCCTGTGCTCCAGCCTAGTGAGAACTCTTCCATGCAACCTTTCATGGTGTGGATGCATATGACCTTCAACTCTTTTTTATCGACCGCTTCACTCTATGTTGGCGGTGGATGCCGATTGCATAGCTACCCATTGCCTGGTAAGCAGACTTCTTGTCTGGGAAAACTTGCCCAACCTCCAGGCTCCCCGCTCCTAGGCCAGAAGCAGAGTGAAATTCATTGGTGATGCTCATATCCTGTAAAAACCCTGGTTGCAAGGTGCCGCGACCGCTCTCGAGGAGGAACATCTTCTTCTTCGCTTGACTCAAGACGCAGAAGAATGATCATCATCATCTAGCGCCTCGCAATCCCTCCACGTGTTCGCTCATGTCAACAGCCGCAGACCAATATCCTGTGTCATACACAGGCTGGCCGCCGTCGGTTCCGATGGGCCGACGCTAGGGGCTGATGTGATAGCCAACTCGACCTCACCACCCCTGCTACTGCATCCGGCAACATCAGTGACTGAAATGAAATCCACATACACCATCGGCTGACCATACATTGAGTTATTGGGATTGCTTGCAAACTTCATGTACGACCCCCACGACCGATCACCTGTGACCGGCCGCAAACCCCAACGGGCAACCGTCCCATCATTTCCTCCGTCAACGACGAAGGCCTCCATTGTCATTTTTTTCCCCTGCATCCCTGGGTCAAACACCTCTCGGATGCACCTTCTAACTGCTGCGTAACCCACGTTGACCATGTCTCTCACTACAATGTAGTCGACTCGCACAAGGACACATCCACCCCAAATGGACCGTCGCGTAAGACATTCCCATAGTACACTACTAAATTTTCCATAGTACCTAACCAACATACATTTAATTAGTAACAGAACATTTACTAGTACTACGATGACAACATTTACATATCATACGACTAAAATAATAATCGTATTTTCGTTACATAAAATAATAATCATTTGCTTAGACTTTCCGGGGTTGTTTGGTTAACAGGTATTTAGAGATCTAAATTTTCTCAAACTCGTCTACTAAGCGCCACAAACTAAAACTCTGTTTGCTTATCTCTAACTACCCTAAAATATCCTAAACTCTGTTTGCTACTAAGATGAATTGTTTTACCTAATTACATACATCATCAAGTACATTAGCACAAATTCGTAACATACAAAATTTAGATTATTTCGACATAACAAAGTAGACCTGCAGCCTCCTAACTATAGACTTATTAATAAACATACCACATGAAATAACATACCACATGCAATGAACAATTACAGTACAAGTGTTTCTTAATTACCGTATTAAGATTTCTTGCATGTCAATACTAATGGACGCACCTAACATTGATACAACATCTTCAACCTACTCTTCTAAAAAATATATTATAAATGCTACATCTGTCGCCTGAAATTATTTCTAACCTCTAATCACTAACATTGCATACCTAATGATGAGCTAAAAGACTAACTAATTACCACCTTGCATGCACAAAAAAAATCAATTTATTGCAAAGCTCATACCTTGATCTTCAACTTCGTAGTTCACTTCGCTAGGCAAATCGTACTCCTGAAGCTCTAAATGACTCCAAAAAGTGATGAAATAATGCCTAACAAAATACATAACACATAGTTAGGAACTAAACAAAAAGGGTAAAAACATAATGCATGCAAACGAAACCAACAAAAATGGATAGATCTTACCTTCGTCTATCTTTTCTTCCACTTCAACATATTCAAAATCCAACTCCAAATCGCCCTAAATCACGAATGAAAGTGCCTGCTGAGTTCTTCTTTCTCTCTGTTCTTACACACTCAGAAGGTAGAAGAGGATGCCAATGTGCTTGCGCACGGAGCAGAAGCATACTATATAAAAGGAAGAGAATCCTCAGAGTGTCGGTACAACAGGTTCCCGCATGACCTCGGATACCGCAATGTAGTGATTCCCGCATGCCATCGAATCTGCTGAAGCAATAATCAGCGTGATTCTCGCGATGCCGTCGCATCCGCTAAGGCAAAAGAAGCAAAAGCGAGTGATTCCCGCCGTGAAATTCCGTCCCTCCGCTGCGTGGGAATCAGCCCGATTAGCAACAATGAAGCCTCGGAATCGGCGCCGTTATGCGCCGTCGCTGCATCACATGGCACGCCTCACCTGGTGGCGGCGGGCCCTTGTCTCGTCGCAAGCAGCCGTGTCGGCAGGGAAGCGGCAATGCAGCCGCCTCACCCGGTGGCGGCGGGCCCACGGGCGCGCTGCCCGTTCCGTCATGCACGCTGTCAGACTGCGTTGTGCCAGCTCATGAGGCCGCCTCCTGCGGTGGCGGCCGGGCCCGCCGCCTCGTGGAGTGACGGCAGGTGACACGTGTCGCCTGCCGCGCCTGCCGCCACTTGTGAGGGGGTCTTTTTTGTCCATTTCGTCCGCAGGGGGTCTTTTTGGCAATTTCAGTGCGCAGAGGGTCTTTTTCGACAAAAAATCCACCCTTGTAGTGTGGCAGAGAGAGATACGACTTTTTGTGCACCATCACTCACCTTTATAGCTTTTGTGGACCATCCTCCTCTGCCAAGACAGGCACCCCGTACGCCCTGGCCCTGTATTTTCTCTTGTATCTTGACTAAATGTTGAACCAACAATGCATATGCGCAGATCACCGTGATAAAAGTGTGTGGTTGGATTGCAGCGTCCAGATGCCGCTGCGTCCAGAACATCCACTCTCCAACAAACACCAGATAACAAACACGGCAATGCATGATGAAGCGATGCTCAACCGCTTGGAGCGTCGTTGGCACCTGCCTACCTACCCAAGAGAGCATCCTTGCGTCCCCATCATCACACTTGCACACAAGTAGGGAACGGAATCATGACCTCCATTAATCCTTGCAGCTACCAAAATGCAGTGCACAAGGACGTCCATAATCCATAATTAATAGACTCATGATTCCGTAGGAACAAGTATAGCTTAACTAACAGAAGGAAATCAGGGACTAGCTAGTTTTAGATATTCACTTACATTCTTTTACCAACAATTTGTATATGATATACATACAGTTATCGTATAATGAGTCATTACCTTCATCATTTGATTTATCATTGAGAGCCTAAATCATGAGGATCGTACATGTATGTACATATATAAGAAATTAAGGTTTAATTGGTAAGTTACCAGATGCCCATTACTGATTTTCGTTACCAAATTTCTTCTAAACTTACATGCAGGGAGACCTATAAAGTCTAAAGTACAACTCAATTTTCTTTCATACAGAAGGAAACATAATAAACAGATTTGCACATACCACACTAAAACGAATTTCTATTTGAAGAGGTCACAATAATTTTCATGAAATCAGGTGTATGATTCAGAATTTCTTTTTTAACCGTGCATGCTTCAGATTCCATGGAAAGGCATTATTCCCCGTGCGTTGCAACAGAAAAAAATCATCCCTCATACACACACCTGAGAGCATCGGCGAATCCCTTCAAATCTTTCACAATGCCCCACGAGAAACAACATGATAAGTGGTGTAAGTTCATAAGGTTGTATTATTTGTGAAATGTATTCAACATGTTTCCAATTTATTAGACTACAGAAATATCAACGTTAAGCCGGGATTTTCAAAATACCCCATATAAAGAAGATATTAATAAAGGATGCATCATAAATGGAATTTTAGGAATGATGATTAATATAATAGCATATTTGAAATCTACACATCTTTTTAAAGGGATTTCCATATATAACATGTTAGATTTGGCGTTAGGATTTGAAAGTGATTAATATAGTACCATATTTGAAATCTACACATCTTTTTAAGGGATTTCTATATATAACATGTTAGATTTGGAGTCCGGGTTGAAAGTTATGAGTTTTTTGGCATTGAAAGTGATTAATATAATACCATATTTGAAATCTACACATCTTTTTAAGGGGTTTCTATATATAACATGTTAGATTTGGAGTTAGGATTTGAAAGTTATGAGTTTTTTTGAAATATTTGAATATGTCCAAAAAATAGAGTAACTGGTACATTGTGCAGCCCATCTGCTAAGTGACGCTGGGGCGAGTAGTAATATCCTACGCCTACCAACATTAATTGGAGAGAAAAATAAAAGGAGGAAAAGGGAGCAATGGGAATCGAAACTGGGTCTCCCAGGTCAAGAGGCGAGCCTCACACCACTGCGCCACAGGCACGCAAGTCGTTGATTACAGGGGCTTAGCTTTAATAATTTGAGTAGGTCGCGGATTTTAGAAAAGGGCAAACCGAAGCGTTTTTTTCACTTACCAATGGCATGGTGGGTAATTATTTACAACTTCAAGGGCACTTTTAATGACGGACAACCAGAAACACTATTTACTTTATATATATAATAATAATAATAATATATATATATATATATATATATATATATATATAATACTAGTACAAATGCCCGTGCGTTGCAACGGGCTTGAGCTGTGATTTATTAATCAACATGATAACTCACACGGTGGGACATGGAACCATGTTTTACAAAGCTTATTTAAACCATGGCAGGAAGTTGTTGATTTCACGAAAGCAACAATCAAAGGCATGCCTGGCTACCCCGATGAACGCCAAGGGGTTCAGAGATATGGGGATGCAGACCATGTCCATCACCAGCGCCATCGGTGCATTCTCCGGCAGTGCACCCGCTTCCACTTGGGCAAGAGCCGCTTCTCCCGACGCCCACCATCGCTACGGCCGCTGCCATCGCTCTTGCTCGTCGGCCAGATGTCGCTGCTCGCCAAGCCTCGTGGCCGTCGTTGCCCCGACACAGTCATGAAGTCGCAACTCACACCATGGTTGCCGCCACAAACCGCTATGTTCTCGTGAAGAACACAACTTCAAAGCAGCAAAAGCTTCACCACCGCTGGCTCCCATGACATCGCTTTTTCTCCGGCGATTCCAACCGTACTGCCCCGCCATTGTTGTCATCCTCTTGGAGCCACTTTAGCTGTGAATGGGTGTACTCCGCCTGACGACGCTAATGGTGATGGAGGTGTGGAAAGAGTCGGAGGCAAGGGGCGAAGCGGCGGCGAAGAGTGTGCCGAGGCTAAGGCAGACGGAGTGCCAACCATGAGGCCCGCCTCCACTGCAAGAACTTCGAGCCGCAGCTACTGGATCCTCTGTCTCCCACGCCCGTCCTCCGCTTTCCCGCGCCTGCCCTCCGTCACCTGACTCCGTGAGCTCCCCGCCTAGGTCGCCACACCATCCCTCCTTTCTCCCTTCTTCTCTTCCTCACGGCCACCTCCTCAGGTGCTCTTTCTCCCAGGACCGTGATGCCATGGGTGCGCGGGAAGCCTCGCCACGGCTTTGCTCATCGTCACCGGTGACCCCGCGCCTTCATTGGCCTCTGGATCCGCCTCCCAAGCACCTTCCGTGCATGGATCCGTCCCCTTCAAGCTCCATCCGCCGCCTTCAGATCGAGCCGCCGCCGCCAAGGCCGACCCGATTCGATCCCGAACTGCCCGTATGGATCATGGATTGAATATACTAAACAATGTGGTCCTTTTGTAAAATTAAAGCGTTTTCTCAGATCCACTTATAAAGGGATTGCGGGTTGCATTACCAAAAGGTAGAAGGACTTTTGTGCAAAACAGCCGGGACGACGGGGTGCGAAGGTCCTCAGTGAAGGACGAAGCGGCCACAGTGGATCCATGACCAGAGATGGCATCCTGTAGATGCCAAACCATAGAATGTAGGGCATGTTTGCCAAAAGACAGCAGCACCTCCGATAGCTCAATTCGGTCGGCTGAAGGTAAACAAAAATTAAAACTAAAAATGCGCATCAAAGATAAATCGAAAAAAGGCACAACAAAAACAAAAAGCATGCACATATATATATATCTCATTATGAGCGCCCAGATCTTGTTGGAGGTGCTGTGTCTAGGCAAAAAAAAGGTCAACACCTAACTGTAACTTCTTTATACGATTAAAAAATCTGCAGATATACATTTGTCAAGCAATAGGAGCCGGCGTACCCATGTGTCTTGAGACTGCACATGATGTAAATTAATTAGCAAACCATTATTCTAATAACCTGATTCACTCCCACCATCATATCATGTTTTGAATCATATGAAAGGAGATTTAGTCTCATGATGTATTCATGTGGAGTTTACCTCAAGGATCTGTGACTGAAACTGGTTCGGACAAACACACAAACACCTTGTGTGCAAAAAGAACTGAGAACATCCACAAGCACATGCGCGTCCAAATTTGAGGTGGAAGGTGGTGCATAGGGGACGCCCAGGTCGCCGGCAAGTACGACTACGACCAGCTCGCGGTGGCTCTGGTCGAGCGGCGAGCGCAAGCCCTCCCGAGCGGCACACATCGAGGAGCTCGGGCACGCGGGAGAGAGGAGGAGCTCGGGCACGCGGGGAAGAGGAGGAGCTAAGGTGGAACGGTGGTGCAGGGTGCTGCGATTGCCGGCGTCGGCGGCGGCCGGCGCGTCACCGGATCGAGCGCCGCGCGGGCCGCGTGCCTCCTGGCGGTTGGGATCAGGAGGCGAGGGAGAGAGGAGAGCCCGTGCAGTCGTGCTCGTGTCTGTTCATTTTTTATTTACAACCCCGGACGAAACGTTTTTTCACTTTAAAACAGGGACTGCGGGTTGACTTCCTAGAAACGGAGGGACTTTTTTGAAAATTTGCTGACGTACGACCAGAAGCACTCCGTGCTTTATTAGTTAGATATATATATATATATATATATATATATATATATATATATATAGGTAAAGATAAAGATAAAGAGGTAAAGATGGGCGGATCTATCGCCCCTCTTGCCCAGGCAGCTGTCCGAGATCGTCTACCGGACGAGGCCTAATAATGTTATGTGATATTTTGTGCTGATTTACAAAGAATATTGTCATCTTAATCCCTTTTTATTGTAGTTTGTTGAAGTTTAATAGTAAGAAAACTACTGGGTCCACCACTACTTATAGTTAGATAGTTGTTCTTTAATGTGGTAATAGTTCTATATTCTTCAGAAAAAATCTCACCTTTCACTCGCATTTTCATCGGGTTTGGTGAGCACTAGCCAGAGCCGCACGATGTGAAGGTGAGGCCCTTGTTGGAACAGAGCCTAAAATATCACTGAGGTAACACTGTTGAGCAAAGGCAAGGCTAAGCTCGTTGAGGGTTATCGATAAGGAAAATGATGCAGAAAGTGAGAGAGGAGAACAAGGATAGTGACTTGAGAAATAGGATGGCAAAAAAGTTAAAGTTGGCAAAAAGAAGCCCCACTTCAAAAAAATATACAAATGTTAGTCATTTTGATATTGAGTTTTATATTAGTTGGTTAACTAACCTATAAATATTTCACTATGATGTAGATTCGGAAAATATAGCTTTTTTCGGAAAGGAGGAGTACACCCATCCTCTTCAGAAACTATAGCTACAATGTGAATGATTGAGGCCGCTGGGTTACATATACATTTCGGTTAGAGCAAAGTTAAATCCAGCTGATGACGATTGTACCTCACTTATCTTTCTCCTAATGGCATGTCACCACTCGACATGACTGCAAATATAAGTATGAACACTTGATTATTCCCCAGGATCGGTGGTGAACCCGACGGCGAATTACGTATTAGTACACTTGATTAAGATCTAGCTGTCGGAGTTTATATATGTATATCTACACACACGACACGACTATCCGTTTGCAAATACGCAACACTTGCTTATGAATCAGCTCTAGGGGATACTGTGACGCAGATATATACCGTATTTTAGCTCAATCAGTCGCAGCGCCATAGATAACAAACAAAATGGAGATCGAGATGGAATTGGAAAAGGAAATGTGGTGTTTAACTGGTTCATGATGCCACCTACCGAATACGGATATTGTTGGCAATGTGTGATGTAATGGTAGGTTGGTTGGTAGGCACCAGAAAAGGACCCTTGCATATGTACATGTACATTATTTTACTCCGGGTATATGATTTTGCTGCATACGTATGCATGTCTAGGTATGTCGGTATAGCCACTTGAGTTGCTAGGTATAAATAAGTGATGTGCCAACAGTTTCACATGCCATTCTGTAGCAGGCTAGCAGCTGGGTATTTGTTGTGTCAACGCCTTCATGATTTATTTTAGTGTTATATTTGGAGTGCACGTCTGCAACTACTTGCTAGTAACTACCTAGCAGTGTTCCTGGAAGCAATGATACCCGCCAGCTAGGTACTATACAATGGCATGCTTTGGATAAATGAAAGAAACGTCTTGTCCAAAACAAAAGAAATCTTGGCTGAAAAAAATTTGCACCAATTAGTTAACTTTTGACAAAACACGCATTCCAAAATACTTGAATTTATGTGATATTCTAGGCCAAAATGGATATGTAATGAAGAGTTAATTAATAGACATCAAGGAAAAAAATCCACAATGACAGGGCAAAGTGTATTGTTGTTTGTTGGTGACTTGACACTTCGAATTGCGAATCATCTCCTTATTTCCAGAGCATAATGCTGAACCAATGCGATGACATGTTTACATGTCTCGTCGCTTATATGGTACCTATCTACACATACATATGACTTTGTACGTCATCTATCTCGGGATCGTACGATATAGTTTGATGTAGGAGAAATTAACATCTCTCTTACTTTTCTTGCCTTAATTTCTAGCATTTCTAGAGATACACTCATCTCCTTTGTTTAGATAATCGGAACTTTATTCTTTTTTCATCGTACGAATTGACGATCAGACTGCCATAATATTATAAGAACTGCGAGAAGCATATATAACATAGGAAAGCCGTAAATGGAAGGAGAAAACCAAGAGAAGATGGCAACCCATTTATCATGTTATAACCATATGTCGACCCAACTAACGACCATTGTGACAGATTGTCATGACGACAAACAGAGCATACCTACCACCAATGCTACTAAGAGGTCATCCGAGGGTAAATATCCAGTCATACTTTCTGAAGGTAATACGTCTATTGGTAGGTATCACCTAAACGTTGGTACAATAAGGTACTTTCCCGATCGTCCAAGAGGCCGGGGACATCATCTATGTAGCAAGGAGGTGTTTTTTCTTTTCTACACGGGGAACAACAAAGAGACGGTAGAGGGTTTGCCTCCATAACAAGCGTGAGTGCAAGAAGAGCATCGTGCACACATAACACTTTATGATCATCTTTGTTTGAAAGGATAGTTGGGAGTTGGTGAGCATGTAGACCGGGACTTGGTGAGCGTGCATCAACTCAAGTGACAGAAACAACTCATGTAACTTTCTATACTGAAAAATGCCGGCTTGCACATGCTCATGAAGTCTTGATCAAAACAACTAGATATAATAGTACTAGTTAGTATTATCTACAAGCTAAGGTGTGGGATATGATTGCTGAATTGGAAGTTGGATCCATCAATACTCCCAAGCAAATGGCCCCAATACAAGTACTCATTGTTAATGGGGACCAATCTAACCTACTCTAATCTAATACAACTAAGGACGGTCAACTAATTACTAATTAAAATGGAGCAGTATGTGTCTCCCAGTCAGGAATTAATATATAGGGATTGGCTACCAACCCAAATATGCGCCTATATATCCATCATAGCTTTCAGTTCTATCGTTATCTCCCTCACATACCAGCATTCAATCACAGCTCTTGTCCTGTACCTCCAGTCCATGGCTCATTATGCCCAAATCAGCTCAGCCACTGTCTGATCTGCATTATGATCATGATGTAAACTTTGTTGCTTGCAATGACCCGAGCTGTGCATGGGCGATATGTACATCTAAGTAAGGAACATCTACTGCATTTCTTTAACTACAAATGCCCTTCTCAGTTGATAGTCTAAAAGGTTCCCTATATGTGAATCGATCACAGATGTGGACAGACTCTTCCATGTACGTACTGTTGGAATAACGCATGCAATGACCGTGGCTCCGGTGGTTCATACGTATCAGTTAGAACTGAACTTCCTAGGAGGTGTTGAGGTCTGAAAGTTGGGGTAGCTCAGATCATTTATGTGAACTTCTGCGAGCTACAACACCTTCTAAATTATTCCCTCCAAACAGCCAGGAGTTTCTCTCTGTGAAGCCGCGTCGACCGATCGATTCGACAGACCAGCATGAATTTTTAGCCTCATGTCAATTGACAGCCGCTTGTACCATAGGGATAGGAGGATAACCTGACCGACAGGTTTCAGCGGCAACATGCAGACAGAGTTTCTGCGTTCGATCGAGAGGCTGGATTCAGTAGCAAACAAGTTATGTACTCATCACAGAGCTGGTAAGCTAGTGCGCGTGAGTGGATGAGTGAATGATTGGGAGCCAACAACCAAATCGATCACGGTTTACATAGCTAGACCCCAGAAGTAGGCCGGGTCCGGGGTGGTGTGACGGCCGGCCAGGAACACGGACGATGGCTTTGTATATCTTCATACCATTTTCGCTCCACCGAAAATTCCTTCTGCCACTTCCATGTTCCAGCTTTGTAATTTCCACCGCATACCCGGAGATTATCCACCATTTCTTACGTTAGGAAATACGATCAAAATCCAAATCCTCTGGCAAACTTTTTTAGCTGCTATTTGAATACATGTTCAAATGCAAAAGAGCTCGACTTTAAGTATAGTCCCCTACCTCTTTCTAAACCTCCACAAGCCTTCAAATGCTCGCAAACTAAACTGTACGCCTTCAACTTATTACCAAAAAAGGCTTTCGCCCTGCTTTATAAATAAAGCAACGACCAACAACATTCAGGTACAGACGCACACCATCACAACACACGCACACACCCAAGGCGGGATACATAGGCGCTGAGCGCAGCAACACGACCCCTAGCACTACTTGAGCACCCGGGACTCCATCAGTGAACACGCCACCACGAAGAGATGCAGCCGCATACGACGAACCGTGGGCTTTAAGACGGTGCCTTCAGGAAGGGTACGACACGGGAGCGTCGCCGCCGACTGATCCGAGGATCAAGGTTTCCCCCGGAGCCACACGACAGACAATGAGAGCCGCGACGACGCCTTCGAGAAGGGAACGAGCTACGCCACGGCCGTCCGTCTCAAGAGAGAGCAGGTTTTCACCCCGCCAATACTCATCGCCATCGAACGCCGCACCTCGACAACCACGCCGCCCACACGGCCATGACCACCGGGCAGCACCAAGCGACGGGCTCGCCCGTGAGCACCGCTAAGAACCACCACCAGGCCGCCGCCGAATCCAAGACCTAGGAACCACCACAACCGACACCCGCCGCTACCCCAACGGAAGAGACGATCGGATCCCGGGCACACAAGTCCATCGATTCGCCCTACAGCTCCGGGCGCGAGACTAGCTTGGTCTCGCTGTCGGGCGCGAGACGAGCTCGTCCTGCCGCCGGGCGCGAGACGGGCTCGGTCTCGCTGCCGGGCGCGACGAAGAGGTCCTGCAGCCGGGCGCGAGACAAGCATTACCCCGCAGCCCGAGCACGGGACTAGCGATGGGTCGCAGCAGGGAGAGGGCCATCCCACCGACAAAGATTGCGCCCGAGCATCGAGAAGAGGGGTCAAAGCTCTTCACAGGCCGCTCACCAACGGGCCGACGCCGAAGAAGTCCGGCCGCCGCCGTGAGACGATCCTGACCACCGCCATGAGCCACCACCACGCCGTGGTAGCCCACATCCCCGCCGAGCACAGCCCGCGGCACCTGCCATCGCCGGATCGGCCGGGGCCGCAGTCCACCTCCACCGGGCGCTGCAGGCAGGGCAGCCACCGAGCAGGTCACCACTGCGGCGAGCCGGGCCCCGCCACCACAAGGGCCCAGAGCACCGAGCCGCCAGCGACGGATCTGGGCGCCCACACGCCGCCACCGCCGGGATCGAGGCACGCCTCAGCCCGTCCCAATAACCAGCGCCGCCAGAGGCCAGCGCCCGTCATGGGTCATTGCTGCCGCGGCGCCAGGCTGGCCAGCGCCGCCGCTAACAAGGATGGCCCGCGCCATCCGGCGCCATGTGAGGAGAAGAGGCCCGCCGCCGCCCGATCTGGCGGGCTTTGGCCACCGGGGCGTGGGAGGGAGAACGAGGAGGGGCCGCGCTGGTTAGGGTTTCGGCGGCGCCAAGGGAGCGGCCAGGGAGGGTAGGGGAGGGAGGGGAGCATGCAGTTCATTTGCATGGTTGTTGTTGCTATATTGTCATGACAAAGACGATGGCCACACGCACATTACAACTATTTACTACTACTACTTATCGTGACAGCATCGGGAAGGTGCAATCTCAATCAATGGGTGCACTAATCTTTTAACAGACACCGATCAACCTGAACAAATACGTGCGAAAATTAAGAAACAACAGTCTAGGACATGCAACAACCACAACAAACAAACAAACACCGCACAACAAACACGGCAGTGAGATGATGAAGTGATGCTCAATTGCTTGCAGCGTTGTTGGCACCTGCCTACCTACCCAAAAGGGAATCCTTGTGTCACCTGTCCTCGCACTTGCACACAGGCAGGTCAGGCGCAGAATCATGGCCTCCATTAATCCTTGCAACCATCAAAATGCAGTGCACAAGGAAGTGAATAATTAATGCACTCGTGCATCCGTGGGAACTATAAAGAATTTAAGAAAAGAAAATTCAGGGTACCTCTTTTTTTATGAAATGATATCATCGCAACGCTTCATTGATTTACAGGAGAAGGTTTGGTACAGTTTTAGCTATTACAACGCCACGTTACAAAGAATGTAATCCCGAGCGCACCAAGTATCTTTGTCGGTTGAGTCGTTAATCCGGTTCTCTAGGTCTATGAATCATCGATGCAATCTTCGTCTTCCCGGAAGATGTCCAGCTCTCAAAGCACGCCGTCCTGATGCGAGCAAGTACTTGGATAGCTAATTTTAGATATTCACTTCCTTCTTTTTGTGATGAGAGATGTGTAAACTTGTAGTCATGGGTGGATCTAGCATGCCCTCCTGCCAGACAGTTATCCAGGGTTGCCAACCGCACGGGGTTTCTTCCCATGTGACATTTTACAGTAATTGACACAAAATATTGTCATCTTAAGCACTTTGAATAGTGGTTTGTGGAGGCTAGTTTCTAGGGCCACCACTTCTAACTATTAGATAGTTAGTTGTTATTTAATTCGCCAACTGTTGAATTTTATTTGCAAAAAAAAACTCGTCTTCCAGTCCCATTTCATATTGTTTGGTCATACTAGTGTTTAAGGTGAGCGCGAGCCAAAGCCCGCGATGACATGAAGGTGAGGCTCTTGTTGCGGCCGAATTTAGAATATTGGGTAGAGGCAATTAAGGTACGGTACCAACCGGAGCCGGAGGGTAGAGTGGTGGTGCGCACGCCGGCACGCACGCACAGAGAGATTGAGTAGGGCAATCCAAGCCGTCGCACTGAAATATTGGTTGTAGATCTAATACATAAACTTTTCACTAAGGAGTAGATTCCAAAAATACCTAGCTACAATATGAATAATTCCGCCAGATGGATCATATATACTTTTCGGTTAGAAAAAAGTTATTTCCACATGACAACGATTGTATTGTTCCTCACTTATTTTTCTCCTAACAACATGATACCACTCCGCACGTATAAGTATGAACACTTGATTATTCCCCAGGATCGAGGGTGACTCCGACGGCTAATTAAGTACTTAGTACACTTGATTAAGTACTAGTCGTCGGAGTATATGTATATGTATATCTACACGCACAACTACCTTATGCAAATACGCAACATTTCCGTATGGATCAGCTTCAGGGGACACTGTGACGCATATATATACCGTATTTTAGCTCAATCAGTCGCAGCGCCGAAGATAACAAACAAAACGTGGATCGAGACGGAATTGGCAAAGGCAACGTGGGGCTTAACTGGTTCATGATGCCATCTGCCGAATACGGATATGTTAGCAACGTGGAGTAAGTGATGTAACGGTAGGTAGGCACCAGAAAAGGACCCGTGCATATATATGTATGGACATTCATGTATAGGTACATTATTTTTCTCTGGTATATGATTCTGCTGCATATGTATGCAAGTATAGGTATGTTTCATACAGCCCCTTGAGTTGCTAGGTAAAAAATAATGTTGTGTCAACGGCTTGATAGAGCATTTTGTAGCAGCCGGGCTCTGTACATATAATGTTGTGTCAACGCCTTCATATATTTCTGTGTTATGTTGGAGTGCACGTCTACAAGACTACAAGTAGTAGACTAGCAAGCTGGCTGGTTAGCAATGTTTCGTGGAAGCAACGGTAGTGTTGAGCATGTATTGTGTATTGGATGTGTTTTAGATTTGTGGCCCACCTTCTAGTCTTATATAGTTGAGGTAAAGGCTTTCCCTTATACTCCTATTATATATGCGTGCACCAGCATCCCGATCAATACATCGCATTGCACATAATATCTATCGCAAGTTGATCCTTTCCTACTTCCGGCTAACGCTAGCCGCCGCCTCGGGCCGCCGTCGCCGCCGCCGCCCCACGCCGCCGCTGCCTCCTCGCGCCGCACCTCCTCTCCTGCGCCGCGCCCGACCGATCCCGCTCTCGCTTCCCGCACTCGCCTCGCTAGCCACGCCGCCCGCCGCTCGCTACGCACGCCAACTCTCCGCTTCGCCGCTTGCTCCCGGTCGCCGCTCCCGGTCGCCGAATCGATGCAACTAGCATACATAGCTAGCTAGCCACCGTAGTAAATCCATCCAGCAGGCTGCTTGTTTGCTTGTTTACTTGTACGTGTGCGTACTCAGTCTACGTCCTACCGCCTCTGTCCACTGCTGCCACCGCCGTTGTGCAGCGCCTCCTCACGCGCGCCGCCGCCGCTGCTGCCGCGCAGCGCCTCCCCGCACGCGCCGCCGCTGCCGTCCATGAACTCTCCGGGCTACTTCACCGTCTGCGGCGGAACCGCTCCACCGGCCGCGCCGATCCAGCCGCGTCCTCCCACACCCGTCGGGTGTTGCTCGTTGTCGCCACTAACGATCCCCCGCAGCACTCGCAAGGGGAAGGGGGCTGACGCAACCGGCGTGGCGGCGGTCGCCGCCGCCTGCAGCAGCAGCGGGCCCAGGACGTCAGGAGGGCGCCACACTATCAGCAGGCTCTCCTCGCTAGCCACCAGGCGTTCATCGGCGCGCCCTTCCAGCCGACTGATGCCGGCTACGGCGCCCTCCTTGCGCCGCCACCCTTCGATGGATATGGCCCGACCGTCCCGGCGCCGCCCTACGGGGGCCTTCCGCCGCCGCCGGTACCTGTGCCATGGGACCCCACCCTCCTCGCCGCCCAGCACCCGGCGCCGTCGCCGAGTGCCTCTGTGGATGGAGGCGACTGGTACATGGACTCAGGTGCTACTGCGTACATGGAAGCTCATCCCGGTAACCTAACCTCCTCCACTCCCGTTCACACACCCACTCGTATTACTGTCAGCAACGGCTTCTCCTTACCTATTACTTATACCGGTAGCACTAGCTTTTCCTCCACTTCCACACCCATCACTATGTCTAATGTTCTTGTTTCACCTGATTTAGTCACGAACCAAGTTTTCGTTCGTCGTCTTACTCGTGAGAACCCACTTACTGTTGAATTTGACGGTGTTGGCTTTTCTGTGAAAGACGCCCGTATCCGGATGGTCCTTCACCGATGTGACAGTCCCGATGAGCTCTACCCCGTGCACGTCGGCGCCTCCACATCCACACCCGTCGCCCTTGCCGCCGGCGTTGACCTTTGGCACGCTCGTTTGGGTCACCCCAACCACACTGTCTTACGTCAAATTCTTAGGAGTTTCTCTTTCTCATGTGATAAGCTCGACGAGTACTCTTGTGAGGCTTGTCGCTTAGGCAAGCACGTTCATCTTTCCTTTAGTGCGTCTTCTTCAGTTTCCACTTTTCCGTTTCAATTACTTCATAGTGATGTTTGGACATCTCCTGCTATGCAGTAACACGGGCTATCTATACTACTTGGTGATTTTAGATGATTATTCTCATTATGTTTGGACTTTTCCCCTTCGTCGTAAATCCGATGCTTTAGCCACATTCACCGCCTTTTATTCCTATGTCACCACCTAGTGTGGTTGCCCCATACTCGCACTCCAAACTGATAACGGAAAAGAGTTTGACAACGTCGCTTTTCGCACACTTCTCGCCTCTCCGTCTGACTTGCCCCCACACTTCCCAGCAGAACGGCCACACTGAGCATATTCTCCACACTCTTAATGACTGCGTTCGCACGTTACTCTTTCACTCTAACGTGCCCGCTCGGTTTTGGCCCGATGCCCTCGCTACCGCCACTCTCTTAGTTAACATTCGTCCGTGTCGCCCTCGGTGGAACTACGCCCCTCACCACCTTCTCTTCGGCACACCACCGTCCTATGATGGTCTCCGCATCTTCGGGCGTCTTCATTATCCTAGCACCGCGTCCACCACGCCACACAAGCTCGCACCACGATCCGTCCCATGCATCTTCCTTGGCTACCCTCCTAACACCAAAGGTTATCAGTGTTATGATCCTGTCACTCATCGTGTGTACACCTCGAGGCATGTGTACTTTGTCAAGACGGTGTTCCCTTTTTTTCAGGTTCCTCCGGCTTCGGCCCCTTCGGCGCCGGCCCCCGTGCCCCCTTCGTGGAGCGATGTGCGGCAGCAGCCGCCGGTGGCCCCCCCGGCACGGCACCCTCTGCCACCACCACCTGGCTTCGTGACTCCCTCCCCCGAGGTCGAGTTCGAACGGGCCCCCGTCTCCCTCATACGAGTTTGAGCCCGGCACCCCGCCTGCCCACCCTGTGACGGGCTTGACGTCACCCTCGCCTGTCGCCTCTTCCGCTGCCGGCTGGGCCGCCGCTGCTGCCGCCCCCGCCGCCGCACCAGGTGCCCTTGCCTCCGCGGTCCCCGCCGACCCTGCTGCCCCAACCCTTGGCGTGACTACCCGTGCCCGAGCAGGAGTGCTTCGGCCCAGCACGCGCTACTCCGCCGACGAGTATGTGTGCGCCGCCTCGACGTCGACGCCACCACCTGTCCCCACCTCCACTCGCGCTGCCCTTTGGGACCCCCACTGCCTAGCTGCGATGCAGGAGGAGTTCGACACCTTACAGCGCAACCGCACGTGGCAGCTTGTTCCGCGACCCCCTCGTGCCAACATCATCTCTGGCAAGTGGGTGTTTCACCACAAGACTCGCCCGGACGGTTCTCTCGAGCGCTACAAGGCTCGGTGGGTGGTTTGTGGTTTTCGGCAGCGCGCGGGCGTGGACTTCACCGACACCTTCACCCCGGTTGTGAAACCGGGCACGATTCGCGCCATGCTTCAGCTGGCGGTCTCGCGCGCCTGGCCTGTGCACCAGTTGGATGTCTCCAATACCTTCTTGCATGGCCATCTCGCCGAGCATGTGTATAGTGAGCAGCCCACTGGTTTCGTCAACGCCGAGCACCCCGACTTCGTGTGCTTGCTCTCCCGTTCTCTTTACAGGTTGAAGCAGGCGCCTCGGGCTTGGTACCAGGGTATCGCAGCCTTCCTGCAGTCTCTCGGATTTCGGTCCACTCGCTCCTTGACACTGCATATCTGCTGCTCTATGTTGACGACATCATCCTCACGGCGTCCGCCCCCGACCTCCTTCAGCGGCTGACTGCTCGTCTTCGTGATGAGTTCGCCCTCAAGGATTTGGGGCCCCTGCACTACTTTCTCAGCATTGAGGTGGTCCGACGGACTGACGGCTTCTTTCTGCATCAGCAGAAGTACACCCACGAGCTCCTGGAGCGTGTCGGTATGCTTAACTGCAAGCCGGCGCCCACCCAGGTCGACACGAAGGCGAAGGTCTCTGCTCTCGAGGGGTCTCTTGCATCCATGGAGCGGTTTATCGCTCTATTGTCGGTGCTTTACAGTACCTGACGCTGACTCGCCCCAACCTGTAGTACACTGTCCAGCAGTTGTACCTCCATATGCACGCCCCGCGTGACTCTCATTGGACTCTGGTGAAGCGTATTCTTTGTAACATACGTGGCACCATGTCCTTGGGACTCACCCTGACGGCCTCCGCTTCCACCGACCTCGTGGCCTACTCGGATGCCGACTGGGCTGGTTGCCCCGACACGCGACGCTCTACGTCAGGCTACTGCGTCTACCTTGGGCCCTCGTTGATCTCTTTGTCAGCGAAGCGGCAGCCCACGGTCTCCCGCTCCAACGCCGAGGCAGAGTACCGCGCCGTGGCTAATGCCGTGGCAGAGTGCTCTTGGATACGTCAGCTGCTCCATGAGATGCTTTGTGATGTTCACAAGGCCACTCTTGTCTACTGCGACAACGTCAGCGCGGTCTACCTCTCCGCCAACCCGGTGCACCATCGACGGACGAAGCATATTGAGCTCGATATTCACTTCGTGCGCGAGCAGGTTGCTCTTGGCCGTGTTCTGGTTCTTCACGTGCCGGCGATGCAACAATTTGCTGATGTGATGACTAAGGGATTGCCTACTCCCGTCCTCGAGGAGTTTCGGTCCAGTGTCTGTGTCTCCGGCGATGCTTCGACTGCGCGGGGGGGTGGGGGGGGGGGGTGGGGTTTGTTGAGTATTATTGTGTATTGCACGTGTATTGGATTTGTGGCCCACCTCCTAGTCTTGTATAGTTGAGGTAGAGACCTTCCCTTGTATTATATATGTGTGCACCAGCAGCCCTATCAATACATCGCATTGCAAACTATCTGTCTACTGGTAGTCGCCAACTAGCTAAGATACTACACAATGGCATGCTTTGGGTAAAAGAAAGAAGTCACTTGTCAAAACAAAAGAAATTGCACTCGAACAAGTGTTGTTCAAGTTACTCGAACGGTCCAAAAAATGGCCCCTAGTACGCAGGAGAGGGCGCGCAAAAGAGAGATGTGCTAACTTTCCTTGTACTAGCATGCCCACAGGTTGCTATGAAACTATAAAATACGTGGAGTTGTGTCAGTATATGAAGTCATCATAATATGTTGGTGTCTTGCGGCCTTTGTGCAAGATTCACGATTAAAAGGGCAAAAATATGATCCTAGTAAGTCATTTGTAAGACACATCATTTTTAATGTTTTTTAAACACAGTATAGGTGCAAGTGCTCATATACACGCACATACACTCACATCTATGAACACACACGCACACCCTAGCCGTATGAGCACCTCCGAAAGACTAAGCCGGCATATCATCTTGAAACATATGAGAATAGACAATACTAAGGGTGTGTTTGGTTTCGATCACCAACTAGAATGGCATGGGTCGGACCTGTGACTGGGTCTCATTCCTACGTTTGGTACATAGCTGGAACGGGAATCAAGTCGTTCCCACCGAGCGATATTCGGCTGATATGCGGAACTCGCCGATACCTCCAAATCGAAGGAATCACGCGGAACCGGTCGCGTCTCCTCTCTCAAGCCGCCTCCTCCTCGTCTCTCCTCTCCTTCCCTCTGCTCTCTCACAGCCACAACGCTCCCATCTAGGCGGCGGAATGGGTACCAACCGGTGGTTGCTGGCGTCGGCTGTCGGTGTCAAAACCGGCAGATCTCGGGGTAGGGGTCCCGAGCTGTGGATTCTCGGATCAATGGCAACAAGAACGAAAGAGACGATGTTTTACCCAGGTTCGGGCCTTCTTGATGGGGTAAAACCCTACGTCATGCTCTTGTTTATATTGATGAAGTCTCAAGTACAGAGTTGATCTACCACGAGATGATATGTTGTGGTTTAAAACCTGAGGGTATGATGAATAATGTCATAATAACCTATCGAATAGCCCGGCCTCGGCTTATATACTGTACCACTGGCCTAGGATAACAAGAGTCCTAGTCGAATACGTTGGTGGAGAGGAGTCCTTGTCTTGATCATGAGGTCGTGTGGAATATTCCTTGTATGCGGCATGGGCTGCCTGAAGTGGCCCATGAGTAAACCGCCATGGGGGTCCTCGGGCCGATCCACCTGGTCGGAAGACGATGTGGTGAGTACCCCCTAGTCCAGGACACCGTCAGTAGCCCCCTGAATCGGTCTTTAAGTTAGGGACGCTCCGAAGTTCTTCCGAACTGTTCTTCGTCTTCGGTCATCGGTCTTGAAAACTGGTTCAACAAATCTTCCCATTTTCTATCTTGAGGATTGCCGAGCTAAATCTGAATATCTCACATGTCGGGTATCCGAGGAGCCCTTTAAGTCTTCGGCCTTTATCAATGGCTTGTTATTTTTATGCCACACCTAGGGTTTGAAGTATTTGTCGTGCGACAGTGTCCTCTTGCATCCGAGCTCCAACGTCGGTCTGCATTCGAGGTATCTTTTTGCAGCCGAGCACCAACGCCAGACCATTTCCAAGCTCCAATGCCGGATTGTATCCAAGCTCCAACGCCAGAATGTATCCGAAGGGTCTTGTTACAGCCGAGTTCCAATGCCGGACTGCATCCGAGCTCCAGTGCCGGACCGTATCCGAGGTGTCATAGATCACCCTGGTTTGAAAAAGTTGAAGGAGATTAGCCAAGCTTAATGCCAGAAATGCCCTCTATGGAGCCATCCACTTGCATCCGAGCTATATCCCGAAATTCTTTCGAGATGGTTATCGGTGTCAAAACCGACGGATCTCGGGTAGGGGGCCCGAACTGTGCGTCTAAGGCGGATGGTCACAGGAGGCGGGGGACACGATGTTTACCCAGGTTTGGGCCCTCTCGATGGAGGTAATACCCTACTTCCTGCTTGATTGATCTTGATGATATGAGCTTTACAAGAGTTGATCTACCACGAGATCGTAGAGGCTAAAACCCTAGAAGCTAGCCTATGGTATGATTGTTGTTGTCCTACGGACTAAACCCTCCGGTTTATATAGACACCGGAGGGGGCTAGGGTTACACAGAGTCGGTTACAAGGGAGGAGATCTACATATCCGTATTGCCAAGCTTGCCTACCACGACAAGGAGAGTCCCATCCGGACACGGGACAAAGTCTTCAATCTTGTATCTTCATAGTCCAACAATCCAGCTAAAGTATATCGTCCGGCCGTCCGAGGACCCCCTAATCCAGGAATCCCTCAGTAGCCCCTGAACCAGGCTTCAATGACGATGAGTCTGGCGCGCAGATTGTCTTCGACATTGCAAGGCGGGTTCCTCCTCCGAATACTCCATAGAAGATTTTGAACACAAGGATAGTGTCCGGCTCTGCAAAACAAAATCCACATACTACCGTAGAGAGAATAATATTGCCACAAATCTAATCTGCTGATGCATTTTGCAGCATGACATCACACACGGCCCGGTCATTATTCGAACCGTTTTTCACAACCAGCCACGACACATATCGCGAGGCGGTTTCCTTGGCACCTCTTGTCGAAGCAGAGATCGTGTCCCCTTATCACGGGATTCTCATCAATACGGGTGTGGTAACCCAATCGTGCCTGTTGGTATGACTTGATTTCAGGCAAGTCCCAAACGGCCACGCGGAGGACGCTTGATATTCACCCTCTTTATAAAGAGGCCAAGGCATGTCATTTTTCTTCTCGCACTCAATCGAATCCTTCCCCACCTCGAGTTCCAACACCCAAGTCTCAGGTCAGGCGCTTCGGACCTTTCAACCATGTCCGGATCCAACCTTCAAGGTCGGTGGATGCCCTCCTCTGTCACTGAGGAAGACATCAAGAAGCTAAGAGAGGCTAAGTTTCTGACCGCCGAAATCTCGCACAGGCTACCTGTTGGGGAGCGTAGTAATTTCAAAAAATTTCCTACGCACACGCAAGGATCATGGTGATGCATAGCAATGAGAGGGGAGAGTGTTGTCCACGTACCCTCGTAGACCGTAAGCGGAAGCGTTATGACAACGCGGTTGATGTAGTCGTACGTCTTCACGATCCGACCGATCCAAGTACCGAACGTACGGCATCTCCGAGTTCAGCACACGTTCAGCTCGATGACGATCCTCGGACTCTAATCCAGCAGTGTGTCGGGGATGAGTTCCGTCAGCACGACGGCGTGGTGATGATGATGATATTCTACCGACGCAGGGCTTCGCCTAAGCACCGCAACGATATGACCGAGGTGGAATATGGTGGAGGGGGGCACCGCACACGGCTAAGGAACGATCACGAAGATCAACTTGTGTTGTCTATGGGGTGCCCCTGCCCCCGTATAGACAGGAGTGGCGGCGGGAGGGCCGCCTCTCTATGGCGGCGCCCTAGGGGAGTCCTACTCCCACCGGGAGTAGGATTCCCTTTCCTAGTAGAACTAGGAGCCCTTCCAAGTAGTAGGAGTTGGAGGGAAGGAAAGGGAAGGGAAAAAGAGAAGGAAGGAAGGGGGCGGCCCCCCTCCCTAGTCCAATTCGGACCAGCTCATGGGAAGGGGTGCGGCCACCCTTTGAGGCCTTTCTCTCCTTTCCCGTATGGCCCATTAAGGCCCAATACGAATTCCCGTAACTCCGGTACTTAAAAATACCCGAATCACTGAACCTTTCCGATGTCCGAATATAGTCGCCCAATATATTGATCTTTACGTCTCGACCATTTCGAGACTCCTCGTCATGTCCCCGATCTCATCCGGGACTCCGAACTCCTTCGGTACATCAAAACTCATAAACTCATAATATAACTGTCATCGAAACCTTAAGCGTGCGGACCCTACGGGTTCGAGAACTTGTAGACATGACCGAGACACGTTTCCGGTCAATAACCAATAGCGGAACCTGGATGCTCATATTGGCTCCTACATATTCTACGAAGATCTTTATCGGTCAAACCGTATAACAACATACGTTGTTCCCTTTGTCATCGGTATGTTACTTGCCCGAGATTCGATCGTTGATATCTCAATACCTAGTTCAATCTCGTTACTGGCAAGTCTCTTTACTCGTTATGTAATGCATTATTCTGCAACTAACTCATTAGTCATATTGCTTACAAGGCTTATAGTGATGTGCATTACCGAGAGGGCCCAGAGATACCTCTCCGACAATCGGAGTGACAAATCCTAATCTCGAAATACGCCAACTCAACATGTACCTTCGGAGACACATGTAGAGCTCCTTTATAATCACCCGATTACGCTAGACGCTTTGGTAGCACACAAAGTGTTCCTCCGTAAACGGGAGTTGCATAATCTCATAGTCATAGGAACATGTATAAGTCATGAAGAAAGCAATAGCAACATACTAAACGATCAAGTGCTAAGCTAACGGAATGGGTCAAGTCAATCACATCATTCTCCTAATGATGTGATCCCGTTAATCAAATGACAACTCTTTTGTCCATGGCTAGGAAACATAACCATCTTTGATAAACGAGCTAGTCAAGTAGAGGCATACTAGTGACACTATGTTTGTCTATGTATTCACACATGTATTATGTTTCCGGTTAATACAATTCTAGCATGAATAATAAACATTTATCATGATATAAGGAAATAAATAATAACTTTATTATTGCCTCTAGGGCATATTTTCTTCAGTCTCCCACTTGCACTAGAATCAATAATCTAGGTCACATCATCATGTGATTCAACACCAATATTCACATCTGTATGTGATTAACACCCATAGTTCACATCGTCATGTGACCAACACCCAAAGGGTTTACTAGAGTCAATAATCTAGTTCACATCGCTATGTGATTAACACCCAAAGAGTACTAAGGTATGATCATGTTTCTTGGTGAGAGAAGCTTAGTCAACGGGTATGTCACATTGAGCCGTATGTATTTTGCAAATATTCTATGTCTACAATGCTCTGCACGGAGCTACTCTAGCTAATTGCTCCCACTTTCAATATGTATCCAGATTGAGACTTAGAGTCATCTGGATCGGTGTAAAAAGCTTGCATCGAGTAACTCTTTACGATGGGCTCTTTTGTCACCTCCATAATCGAGAAATATTTCCTTAGTCCTCACTAAGGATGTTCTTGACCAATGTCCAGTGATCTACTCCTAGATCACTATTGTACTCCCTTGCCAAATTCAGAGCAAAGTATACAATAGGTCTGGTACATTGCATAGCATACTTTATAGAACCTATGACTGAGGCATGGGGAATGACTTTCAATCTCTTTTCTATTTTCTGCCGTGGTCGGGATCTGAGTCTTAGTCAGTTTCACACCTTTGCAACACAGGCAAGAACTCTTTCTTTGACTGTTCCATTTTGAACTACTTCGAAATCTTGACAAGGTATGTACTTATTGAAAAACTAATCAAGCGTCTTGATCTATCTCAATAGATTTTTGATGCTCAATATGTATGTAGCTTTACTGAGGTCTTTCTTTTAAAGAACTCCTTTCAAATACTCCTTTATGCTTTCCAGAAAAATTCTACATCATTTCTGATCAACAATATGTTACTCACATATATTTATTAGAAAGGCGGTAGTGCTCCCACTCACTTTATTGTAAATACAGGCTTCACCGCAAGTCTGTATAAAAATATATGCTTTGATCAACTTATCAAAGCGTGTATTCCAACTCTGAGATGCTTGTACCAGTCCATAGATGGATCGCTGGAGCTTGCACATTTTGTTAGCACCTTTAGGATTGACAAAACCTTCTGGTTGCATCATATACAACTCTTCTTTAAAAAAACCATTAAGGAATGCAGTTTTGACATCCATTTTCCAGATTTCATAAAATGTGGCACTTGCTAACATGATTCGGACAGACTTTTAAGCATCGATACGAGTGAGAAAATCTCATTGTATTCAACACCTTGAACTTTGTCAAAAACCTTTTTCGACAAGTCTAGCTTTGTAGATAGTAACACTACTATCAGCGTCCGTCTTCCTCTTGAAGATCCATTTATTTTCTATGGCTTGCCGATCATCGGGCAAGTCCACCAAAGTCCATACTTTGTTATCATACATGGATCCTATCTCAGATTTCATGGCCTCAAGCCATTTCGCGGAATCTGGGCTCATCATCGCTTCCTCATAGTTCGTAGGTTCATCATGGTCTAGTAACATGACTTCCAGAACATGATTACCGTACCACTCTGGTGCGGATCTTACTCTGGAAGACCTACGAGGTTCGGTGGTAACTTGATCTGAAGTTTCATGATCATCATCATTAGCTTCCTCACTAATTGATGTAGGCATCACTGGAACTGATTTCAGTGATGAACTAGTTTCCAATTCGGGAGAAGGTACAAATTACCTTATCAAGCTCTACTTTCCTCCCACTCACTTCTTTCGAGAGAAACTCCTTCTCTGGAAAGGATCCATTTTAGCAACGAATATTTTGCCTTCGGATCTGTGATAGAAGGTGTACCTAACAGTTTTCTTTGGGTATCCTATGAAGACGCACTTCTTCGATTTGGGTTCGAGCTTATCAGGTTGAAGCTTTTTCACATAAGCATCGCAGCCCCAAACAGAAACGACAGTTTAGGTTTACTGCAAAATGATAGTTCATACGGTGTCGTCTCAACGGATTTAGATGGTGCCCTATTTAAAGTGAATGCAGCTATCTCTAATGCATAACCCCAAAACGATAGTGGTAAATCGGTAAGATACATCATAGATCGCAAAATATCCAATAAAGTGCGGTTACGACGTTCGGACACACCATTATGCTGTGGTGTTCCATATGGCGTGAGTTGCGAAACTATTTCACATTGTTTCAAATGAAGACCAAACTCGTAACTCAAATATTCTCCTCCACGATCAGATCGTAGAAACTTTATTTTCTTGTTACGATGATTTTCAACTTCACTCTGAAATTTTTTGAACTTTTCAAATGTTTCAGACTTATGTTTTATCAAGTAGATATACCCATATCTGCTTAAATCATCTATGAAGGTGTGAAAATAACGATATCCGCCACGAGCTTCAATATTCATTGGACCACATACATCTGTATGTATGATTTCCAATAAATCTGTTGCTCTCTCCATAGTACCGGAGAACGGCGTTTTAGTCATCTTGCCCATGAGGCACGGTTCGCAAGTACCAAGTGATTCATAATCAAGTGGTTCCAAAAGTCCATCAGTATGGAGTTTCTTCATGCGCTTTACACCGATATGACCTAAACGGCAGTGCTACAAATAAGTTGCACTATCATTATTAACTTTGCATCTTTTGGCATCAATATTATGAATATGTGTATCACCACGATCGAGATCCAACAAACTATTTTCATTGGGTGTATGACCATTTGAAGGTTTTATTCATGTAAACAGAACAACAATTATTCTCTGACTTTAAATGAATAACCGTATTGCAGTAAACATGATCAAATCATATTCATGCTCAACGCAAACACCAAATAACATTTATATAGGTTTAACACTAATCCCGAAAGTATAGGGAGTGTGCGATGATGATCATCTCAATCTTGGAACTACTTCCAACACTCATCGTCACTTCCCCTTCAACTAGTCTCTGTTTATTCTCAGAACTCCTGTTTCGAGTTACTAATCTTAGCAACCGAACAAGTATCAAATACTCGGGGCTACTATAAACACTAGTAAGGCACACATCAATAACCTGTATATCAAATATACTCTTGTTCACTTTGGCATCCTTCTTATCCACCAAATATTCAGTGGTATTTCGCTTCAAAGGACCATTTCCTTTGCAGTGTAAGCACTTCAGTTTCAGTGCTTTGGTCCAGCTTTGGGCTTCTTCGGGAGTGACAACTTGCTTGTCATTCTACTTGAAGTTCCCTTTCTTTCCCTTTGCCCTTTTCTTGAAACTAGTGGTCTTGTCAATCATCAACACTTGATGCTCTTTTCTTGATTTCTACCTTCGTCGATTTCAGCATCACGAAGAGCTCGGGAATCGTTTTCGTCATCCCTTGCATTATAGTTCATCACGAAGTTCCAACAAATTGGTGATGGTGACTAGAGAACTCTGCCAATCACTATCTTATCTAGAAGATTAACTCCCACTTGATTCAAGCGATTGTAGTACTCAGACAATCTAAGTACTTGCTCACTAGTTGAGCAATTCTCCTCCATCTTTTAGGCGAAGTATTTGTCAGAGGTCTCATACCTCTTGACCCGGGCATGAGTCTGAAATACCAATTTCATCTCTTGAAACATCTTATATGTTCCATGACATTTCAAAAACGTTTTTGTAGTCCCGGTTCTAAGACATAAAGCATGGTGCACAAAACTATCAAGTAGTCATCATATTGAGCTAGCCAAACGTTCATAACATCTGCATCTGCTCCTGCAACAGGTCTGTCACCTAGCGGTGCATCAAGGACAAAATTCTTCGGTGTAGCAATGAGGATAAACCTCAGATCACGGACCAAGTCCGTATTATTGCTACTAACATTTTTCAACTTAGTTTTCTCTAGGAACACATATAAAAACATAGGGAAGCAAAAACATAGGGAAGCAACAACGCGAGCTATTGGTCTACAACATAATTTGCAAAATACTACCAGGACTAAGTTCATGATAAATTTTAGTTCAATTAATCATATTACTTAAGAACTCCCACTTAGAAATACATCCTCTAATCTTCTAAGTGATCACGTGATCCAAATCAACTAAACCATAACCGATCATCACGTGAAATGGAGTAGTTTTTAATGGTGAACATCACTATGTTGATCATATCTACTATATGATTCACGCTCGACCTTTCGGTCTCAGTGTTCCGAGGCCATATCTGTATATGCTAGGCTCGTCAAGTTTAACTCGAGTATTCTGCGTGTGCAATCTTGGCTTGCACCCGTTGTAGATGGACGAGAGCTTATCACACCCGATCATCACGTGGTGTCCGGGCACGATTTAACTTTGGCAACGGTGCATACTCAGGAGAACACTTCTTGATAATTAGTGAGAGATCGTCTTAAAATGCTACCGTCAATCAAAGCAAGATAAGATGCATAAAGGATAAACATCACATGCAATCAATATAAGTGATATGATATGGCCATCATCATCTTGTGCTTGTGATCTCCATCTCCGAAGCACCGTCGTGATCACCATCGTCACCGATGCGACACCTTGATCTCCATCGTAGCATCATTATCGTCTCGCAAATCTTATGCTTCTACGACTATCGCTACCGCTTAGTGATAAAGTAAAGCATTACAGGGCGATTGCATTGCATACAATAAAGCGACAACCATATGGCTCCTACCAGTTGCCGATAACTCGGTTACAAAACATGATCATCTCATACAATAAAATATAGCATCACGTCTTGACCATATCACATCACAACATGCCCTGCAAAAACAAGTTAGACGCCCTCTACTTTGTTGTTGCAAGTTTTACGTGGCTGCTACGGGCTGAGCAAGAACCGTTCTTACCTACGCATCAAAACCACAACGATAGTTCGTCAAGTTAGTGCTGTTTTAACCTTCGCAAGGACCGGGCGTAGCCACACTCGGTTCAACTAAAGTTGGAGAAACAGACACCCGCCAGCCACCTGTGTGCAAAGCACGTCGGTCGAACCAGTCTCGCGTAAGTGTACACGTAATGTCGGTCCGGGCCGCTTCATCCAACAATACCGCCGCACGAAAGTATGACATGCTGGTAAGCACTATGACTTCTATCGCCCACAACTCACTTGTGTTCTACTCGTGCATATAACATCTACGCATAAAACCTGGCTCGGATGCCACTGTTGGGGAACGTAGTAATTACAAAAAAATTGCTAAGAGGTATGAGACCTTCAAGGTCGGTGGATGCCCTCTTCTGTCACAGAGGAAGACATCAAGATTCTAAGAGAGGCTAAGTATCTGACCTCCGAAATCTCGCACAGGCTACCTGTTGGGGAACGTAGTAATTTCAAAAAATTTCCTACGCACACGCAAGGATCATGGTGATGCATAGCAACGAGAGGGGAGAGTGTTGTCCACGTACCCTCGCAGACCGTAAGCGGAAGCGTTATGACAATGCGGTTGATGTAGTCGTACGTCTTCACGTTCCGACCGATCCAAGTACCGAACGTACGGCACCTCCGAGTTCAGCACACGTTCAGCTCGATGATGATCCCCGGACTCTGATCCAGCAAGGTGTTGGGGATGAGTTCCGTCAGCACGACGGCATGGTGAATATGATGATGTTCTACTGACGCAGGGCTTCGCCTAAGCACCGCAACGATATGACCGAGGTGGAATATGGTGGAGGGGGGCACCGCACACGGCTAAGGAACGATCACGAAGATCAACTTGTGTTGTCTATGGGGTGCCCCTGCCCCCGTATATAAAGGAGTGGAGGAGGGGGAGGGCCGGCCCTCTCTATGGCGCGCCTGGGGAGTCCTACTCCCACCGGGAGTAGGATTCCCTTTCCTAGTAGAACTAGGAGCCCTTCCAAGTAGTAGGAGTAGGAGGGAAGGAAAGGGAAGGGAAAAGGAGAAGGAAGGAAGGGGGCGCCCCCCTCCCTAGTCCAATTCGGACCAGCTCATGGGAGGGGTGCGGCCACCCTTTGAGGCCTTTCTCTCCTTTCCCGTATAGCCCATTAAGGCCCAAGACGAATTCCCGTAACTCCCCGGTACTCCCGAAAATACCCGAATCACTCGGAACCTTTCCGATGTCCGAATATAGTCGTCCAATATATCAATCTTTACGTCTCGACCATTTTGAGACTCCTCGTCATTTCCCTGATCTCATCCGGGACTCCGAACTCCTTCGGTACATCAAAACTCATAAACTCATAATATAACTGTCATCGAAACCTTAAGCGTGCAGACCCTACGGGTTCGAGAACTATGTAGACATAACCGAGACACATTTCCGGTCAATAACCAATAGCGGAACCTGGATGCTCATATTGGCTTCTACATATTCTACGAAGATCTTTATCGGTCAAACCGTATAACAACATACGTTGTTCCTTTGTCATCGGTATGTTACTTGCCCGAGATTCGATCGTCGACATCTCAATACCTAGTTCAATCTCGTTACTGGCAAGTCTCTTTACTCGTTTTGTAATGCATCATTCCGCAACTAACTCATTAGTCACATTGCTTGCAAGGCTTATAGTGATGTGCATTACCGAGAGGGCCCAGAGATACCTCTCCGACAATCGGAGTGATAAATCCTAATCTCGAAATACGCCAACTCAACATGTACCTTCGGAGACACCTGTAGAGCTCCTTTATAATCACCCAGTTATGTTGTGACGTTTGGTAGCACACAAAGTGTCTCGGTAAATGGGAGTTGCATAATCTCATAGTCATAGGAACATGTATAAGTCATGTAGAAAGCAATAGCAACATACTAAACGATCAAGTGCTAAGCTAACGGAATGGGTCAAGTCAATCAGATCATTCTCCTAATGATGTGATCCCGTTAATCAAATGACAACTCTTTTGTCCATGACTAGGAAACATAACCATCTTTGATAAACGAGCTAGTCAAGTAGAGGCATACTAGTGACACTATGTTTGTCTATGTATTCACACATGTATTATGTTTCCGGTTAATACAATTCTAGCATGAATAATAAACATTTATCATGATATAAGGAAATAAATAATAACTTTATTATTGCCTCTAAGGCATATTTCCTTCACTACCTGCTCGAGGGCAGGTCATTCCCACTCCCGAACCCGGCGAGAGCATCGTATTCATCTCTCACTTCCTCCCAGGGCTATGCCTTGTCCTAGATCCCTTTGTTAGGGGGCTCATGTTTTATTACGGGCTAGATTTCCATGACCTGGCCCCGGATTCCATCCTTCACATCTCGTCGTTCATCATCGTGTGTGAGGCCTTCCTCCACATCGCCCCGTACTTCGGCTTGTGGCTCAAGACCTTTAATGTAGAGCCGAAGACGATTAATGGGCGACAGGCAGAATGCGGAGGAGCTGTAATAAGCAAAGGCGCCGATGTTTCATGGCCAAAGGGTTCCTTCCCGGAGGTATCCAGCTTATGGCAACGGGAGTGGTTTTACATCACAGCCCCCCGTGGTACTAAGTGGGTGGCCGCCCTGCCTTTCGCTCGGGCCCCCCACCACAACTGACGTCATGGATCAACAAGGGGCTGGACTGGGGGCCAGCAAATGATGTGACAATATTGCAGAGTCGCATCCGAGATCTCCTCGAGAGAGATGTCAGCCTGGTCATGGTAATGCAAGTCATGCTAGTTCGTCGAGTCTCGCCTTGCAAACGTCGACCCCTCCGTATGTGGGAGTTCAACCCGGAAGGACCGCGAGCTATTCAGCATTTCCTCGGCATGACGCTCGAAGAGATGTACAAATTGTTCTTCGGACCACAGATAAGGTGTCCGGACACCGCCGAGGATGCGGGTCTGGGCTGCAATCGTCCAGATACCCAAGTAAGTAATCCTTCGGCCGAACATGTTGTCTCTTTATTTATCACAACATCATTTTGAAATTTCGCACTTTGACCAGGACTGGGTAAAAAAGGCGAAGATGATCAGGTGTTCGGCCCCCCTTCCCGAAGGCTCAGCAGATCCAGTACTGGCCAGAATGCTTGAGCTTGCGCCTTATCAAGCGCCCTGATTGGAAGATAAAGAGGGGAATAAAGAGGCTGAAAGCAGGCCTCGCTCATTATTCATCCAAACCGGGGGAATTAGCGCCTCCGCGAAGGAGGATAATCGGGGAGAAGAATCTGAAATTCCCTCTCCCCAGGGAAGGAAGAGGATCACCTCTAAAGACTCGGAAACAATGGTTTCCAAACGAAGGAAGAAATCGTCGCCAGAGGGTCCTGCCCCGGAGGGTACCCTTGCCGCACAGTGCCCACAAGGGGATCAGCCCTCCACCGAGTGGTAAGTAACAAAAGTACTTAATAGTAAAAATATCCTGCTTTACTTCCGAGGACAATAACCGAAGCATATATCTTGTAGTTCGGATCGTAGCCCTTCTCGACAGAGTTCGTCTTCGGGGGATCTTCTTCCGGAGATGATGGAGAGCGAAACACCTCCCCATGCCTCCCCGCCTCATGAGGCGGGCGACCCTGAGGTGTCTTCACGGAGGATTTCTTCTGATCTGCCAAGGCCAGAGTAATCCTTCGGCCACCCGAAGTCCGGAGTATTCGGCTCCTAAGGAGAGCAACAGAAAGAGGTCGTGACCGTCCGGTGCGTGACCCGACGCACTGAAGGATCTTCTGGAGCAAGCGGCTATCTCAGAAGCGCATCATACGCAAATGGGTACGGTGGTTGAGAGGATTTCATCCACCGAAAGCGGGCTGCATGAAGCTTTTATGAGCCTTCTGAGAGGCTTTGAGGTACGCAAAGTAGTATATGTTTTTGATGGCACCGCACATGCTAGGTGTGCCATATACAGATAGTAGCCCCTGAGACTCTGGTTGCTGTCGAAGACGGCGGTAAACAAAGGATCATAGTCCCAGGTAATAATCATGCTGCCTTCATGTGCAGGTGGCTGAAAGTCCGGTGGCTAGCCGGACTGGTGAGTTTGCCGAGCCGAAGCCGCAACTTGATGCTGCAGATGCCGACATCGTGCTTGTAAACAAGCGGCTTGACGAGGCACATGGTATGTGATTTCTCCGGTGATCAACACATAATAATAGGAGCATGACGCTAGTATCTTTAATATGTTGCGACTGCAGATGGAGCTGCCGCCGTGGAGACCCTTCGGGCGGAACTTACCCGAGCCAACGAACAAGCCAGGAAGAGTGATGCGGCCGCTCTAAAGGCGGTCGAAGAGCTGAGAGCCGAACAGGCTGCGCATTGCCAAAGAAAGGATAAGATAGCCAAGATGGCCGTTGAGTTGAAAGATGCATCCGACCGTTACGAGCTTCTTGAAAAGGAAATCCGAGCGAAGGCGATGGACCTGGAGAAGGCCATGGTAGCAGCATGGGGAGCCCGCTCTAAAGTTAGAGCGGCGAAGGAGGAGCTGCGTCAAGCTGGAGATATCGCGGCTGGGAAGCCCTTTTTGTTGCGGACGAAGTTCGGAGATCCGAAGTATGCCCTTCTCAATCAATTATGGAGTTCTGCAGACGCATACGTGGATTTGGCAGCGAGTGCTGCTGATGCGGCCGAGTTTTTCAAAGATAAAAAATAACGTGAAGTGGAAAAGATGTTTTGGTCGCAGTTCAATGTTCCGGTGCGGCCGTTGTTGTTAAATGAGCGAATGACCGAGTGGGCCGAGCTCCATAGGTTGTCCGGGCTTGCCATCGGGTCTGTTGCGGATCATCTTTGGCCGGAAGGACCAAGGCGGAATAATTATTTTGGCTTAGTGAAACGATTCCTTGGTGCTGTGCCGCATATCGACACTATGAAGAGGTCGCCGTGCATAGAGGGTGTGCGGATGGCGCTTGCCCGTGTCAAGACATACTGGGCAGAGATGGAGGCCACCGCTATTGCAACCCAGAGTTCGGCCGTGGGCTGAGTATCGACCGAGCACTACTTTGTAGAGGTCCTTGAAGGCGCTCGTTTAATAGAGGCTCAGTGCTCGAAAAATGTTATGCTCTAGTGACATGTATCCCCATTGTAAGAACAATGTTATTTGAATTATAAAGGCTGTGTTTATACTTTTGCCTGAAAGTATTATTATGCCTCAAGTGCAGTCGTTTCTGTATATATATATATATACATATATATATATATACATATATATATACATATATATATATACATCACTATTCTAATCCCATGATTAGAATAGTTATTTGGATCACATCAGCCCCTATATAGGGCTCGATGGACCCCTCCCGAACTTCCCTGAACTGCCCGCCCCAACCAGACAGAATCCCACCCGATCCCGAGCCGCCCCGACAGGATCCACCTGATCCCCCGATCCCGAGCCGACCCATCCCCCTCCTCGCCGCTCCTCCCCTCGATCCCCGTCCTCCCCCCGTCCTCGCCGCCGATCTTTACCGGATTCGCCGCCTCCCACCGTCTACAGCTCCTGCCGCCTCCCCTCCTTCCCCAGCTCTTGGCCAGCCGGGTCCGCCGCCTCCCCTCCGTCTCCAGCTCCTGGCCGGCCACCGGCGCGGGCGAGTGAGCGACAGCGGACGCCGGCAAGAGGGAGCCTGCGTCGCCTGGACGCGGCGAAGCCGCCATGGACTTCAGGAAGCCGCATCCTCGTCCCATCGCCATGGCACGAAGCCTTGGCAGACCAGATGACGGCCCCGACGCAAGCTATGGCGAGCGGCGCGACCAACGGAGCAACTCCTTCGCGGAGGCGACATCTGCTGCGCCCTCAAACTCAGTGGCAACAGTACATGAACTTCCTCCCAATTTTCCCTTCTTCTTGAATCTTGCCTTCTCTGACCTTCTTGCTTCGTGTAGATGAACTTCGCGCCCCCTGCAAGACATGGATTGCCATGGAATTCCTCTCCTACCTCCACGATGAATTGTTCTCAAGGTGGCCTATCAGCTGTTGGAAAAAGGTTGGCTGAACTTCTAGTCAGGGTATGGTTGAACTTATTCCTTCCTTCGGTTTGTTATTTGCTTACACCTATGTGAAGTTCAGGTGGTGTGTGAGCATCGATCTGTGCTACAAAAGCTTTTTTAAAATCACGCCATGTACCATGTGAAGTTCTGGTAGTGTGTGAGCCTCAGTCCATGCTACAAAACAACATTGTAAAATCTGCCTGCTTACAGCCATGTGAAGTTCACGTAGTGTGTGACCATCAGTCTAGGCTACAAAAGCTTTTTTTAAATCTGCCTGCATTCACATGTGGGAAAGCCATGTGAAGTTCAACTAGTAAGTGTGCTAGAATTCAGGTTGGTATGTATCTGGTTCTGTGCAAATAAATAAATAAAAGGAAAATAAAACATGCATGTGATATCACATGAAGGTCAGGTTGGTAGGCAGTAGCAGTCCAACCATTCAAACTCATGAAGGTTCAGGTTTTTTAACTGTAGACAATATTTCCCCTTTTCAAAACAAGAAGTTCAGGTTGTGGAGAGTGCTCAGTTCAGGTACATATAAGTAATCAAATAGTGTAGAATTAAACAGGATGTGACGTTCATTCTGTGAAGGGTGCCCAGTTCAGGTACAAAAGTATTGGCAGATGCTCAGCTCAGTGCATAGTGTGATGGCTCTCCTAGGGGAAAAATATGTACATGGACACCACTTTTATATGAGAAGTTCATGCTGTGAATAATGCTAAGTTCAGTTACAAAGGTATAGGTAGATCTAACTTGTGTGCTAATAGACATTTTTTCTTTTATGTCAGCAAGACGAGAGACACATGAAGAAGTTTAGAAGTTCCCAGCAGCAAGTACACAATCCAAAGCATGTACGTGTTGCACCACCCCCTCAATGGGTCACACCTCAAACGCACCAACAACATTACCAACCTGCTCCAGAGCAAAAATGGATGACACCCGAAACACACGGAGACTTCCAAGATGCTGGATCACAGCCCTATCCGCACAACCTTGCGCCTCCACCTAATTGGGTGACGCCGGAAATCCCCCGCAGATTCTTTGTATCCACCAGCAGACTCCCAAGCACGCCAATGGAGGAGGGGGTTAGCTCAAGTCCTGCGTGTAAATCTGGAGGTCATCCTGGTGTGCCTCATCAATGCCAAAGCGAAGCAACTAAACCGGATCCCAGGACAAATCCAACAGCAACACACACACGGAGGAGAGTGATCTGCACACTACCACCGTTTGATCCTGCTGCTGCTGCTAAAAGTCAGAATTGTACGGGGCATAAGGTAGATGGATTGCTTTACAAGAGCAAACCAAGACCAGGATCGTAATACCTCCACAACCACCTCAAGCAAAAAGGACGCAAACAAGAGAGAGGCCATCTTCAGCCCTCCTTCCTCCTCGTGATCCACTGCTGCATCCTGCTATGATTACTCCACCATGCCCCATCCCAGAGGGACAGCAGCCGACACCGACAGAGTTGCGATCATACACGCACGTAAGTGAAATAAAAAATATTTATATATGCTTTTTGTATTATCTGCAAATTTTCTGCTCCCTCCAGGATAACAAGTTCATAAACTGCATTTTAAGGTGTTGTTTGGATTTTTTTTTCTTTTTCGGCGGACGCCAGATCTACCGGATTATCTAATACCAAGACTAAAGATGCGATTCAAAGATGTAGAGAAAGCAAGGGAATTTTATAACCGATACGCCAGGCACGCTGGTTTTGGAATCAGGAAGACGGGTGGAAATGACAACCACAAGTATTTTGTTTGCGCCTTCCAAGGGATACACAGATCTTCTGTTTCAGAGGCCAACAGGAAGCGAAATAAAACATCGCAGAGGACGGTCTGCAATGCAAGAATGAGGGTGAAGGTGCAGGAGGATGGCACATGCATGGCAGTGGACATTGAGTACAATCATAATCACCAGCTCATGCAAACTGATGACATGCTGGTATTTTTGCACTCACACAAGAATTATGACCCCGATTTTGGAGCACGTAAAGCTCCTGCAGTACCATGATGTCAAGCACACAACAATCTTGTCCATGCTATCTGAAAATGAAGATGGAAGCTAGTTCCTAAGCATGACCGGACGAGACCTGCTAAACCAGTAAGTATTCAAACACCCACATACTGCAATGTAAAATAGCATCCTAGCTCACAACCCTTTGCTCCAAGTCATAATCTATACAAGAGATATGAGATCATCCACAACAACCCAAACAACCAGGAATACAAACACAACGCGACCCTTATCAACTTGTATATACGGTTTATACATTTACCATACATACGTTACATTATACACTTTAACAGAGGGGGAGGTAGGGGCTGGTGGGTGAGGTGGGTTCCCAATGGGTTAATAGGGCTAGCCCACTTAAATTTTCTTTTGTCCAATGGGATCCCACTAAAGCAATTTAGGTGGGATGGGCTGGTTAGTCCCATTTAATTCTCCACTCCCATCTGCAGCCTGACCATACATGGTTTTTGTGCGCGAACTGGGTTGAGTGTGTCGGCCACATGCACGAGCGCTGGAAAGGAGGTTGTGTTGATATTATCGTTAGATCGATCGAGCTCTTGGATATTAGTACATGCAAAGCGGCCAATTTGGCTACAGCTGAGTACGCATGTGTATAAACACAGAAAAATAAAAACGCATACATGCATGCAATTTCTAGCTATCAATCAACGCGCGCGTGCATGATTGATTTTTGATAATGTCGCTACGAAGGAGCAGGACTCTAAACAACGTTCATCTATGACTGTGACAATGTGTTCGCTAATGTAGAAAAACACAATACCGGTTCGCATAATATTTCACTAGATCGGGACCGCGCGTTGGGGCGAGGGTGCCGGTCTCAACCTTTTGACGAAGCATGTAACAATATGCCAAAAGAACCAAAATAAAGCATTTGCACTTATACAGGATATAATAAATTAAAGAAACAATTGATTGTGATATAAGTAAAACACAACGGATCTCAAGATCAACATCAGATTATAAGACAGGATCAAAGCCCGGTTCATACGACCACAAAGAGACAATCATTATATTTGACACGATGTTCGATACCAAAAGCGAGAAGACATAAGGAAAGCCAACTACGGAGCCATAATCACTAAACATACTAATAAGTGGCGTAATTCATCTGCCTTGTCGATGTACTTCACAGGGACTGCCTCACACGAACCTGATACAAACAAATTTTGAGATATATAAAATACAATTATTTCCGTACTCAAGCATTCTTGAAAGTGCAGTATATATGTACAGCAAGATGAAATCACAGTAATTATAAATTAGGAGAGGCCGCATCTAATAGCGCGTCATTTTTTCCAGGTGTCCTTCCAAGCGGCTACTTGTGTCTACCATTATGTCAGGAAGATCTCCAACAGAGTAGTCCATGGCAATTGCATTCTAACATGCACAAAAAAGTAATGCATGTAAGCCAACCTCTAGCAAGCCTCATGTTATTGGTCTTTGACTCCTCTAACTGCTGCAGCAAGCGTTCAGCACGACGCTGCTTTCATTTGGACGACGCAAGGTTCAACTCTCTGACAACTGTGTTAGACATATCGTCTATGTATCTGACAGCCTTTATCGCAGCGGTATCCTCGGCAGCCTCATCGTCTGTGCAATAAAGTCCTGGCACAGAAGTGTCGCTGATTGGTCCCCCAAGGTCAATCATAGAGGTGTTGAAAAAGACGGTTACATGGATTTTGCCCTCCTCATGAACAACACGCTTGTCTAAGCCGGTGATAACCCAAGGTGTGCTAGGAGGCTGTCAAGAACTGTTCTGTGCGGGATCATAAACACTCACTAGATTTCCTACATTACCAGAGAACACAAAACATAAGGTCATGGGGAACTGCTTAAAGCAATTGAGATCACAATACAGGAGAGGAATTTGAAAAAGCATTGATTGATAAAAGCAATCATAGTGATGAAGAAGAGATGCTCAGTCTCCGGTTAATCAGGTTGCCATTGAGTATGCAAGAGTAGCTCGGAAGGCAAGACTGATACGACCATATACTGTGCAAAGATAGAAAGCAAATTCGTATAGTGCTTGGTCTTTCTAAAGAAACCTACCTACACAGTATCAAAGAAATAGAGTTTAAATCATCACAACGCATGGATCTAAATATCGTTATTTATTTGCTATTCCTAGATCACAGGTATGTTTCTTTGTACGGATAGCAGTGTCTATATCCGTGAGTATCTCCTCTGATTACATAGATTGCTGAGTCACGTACTCACACTAGCGGAGCCTAGCGGACCCTCCTTCTGAAAGTGCAGACACTGCAAAACTCTATTATGTGTTGCTAAACTCTATTGATTTTCTGGCACTCTAATCACACCCCAAGATACAACACAAGGGGCCAAGAATTGATTAGCTCATGTACTCGTGTGTAGCCTGCTGCTAGTGCCTCCTCGAATGTGTGTGCTTGGTATGGAAAAATAGCCCATTATATTAATTTAATGTGCATATTTGTATAGTAACTGAATCCATTGTCAAGTTTTCCTGGATTCGACCCTCGGTTGCCCTGGCTATTTCTAAGTCGTGCTCTCATTTGGCTCCCTCTTTAATTTGGTTCACGCTCATAGCGCATCTTGACCATACTTTTGTAGCTGTCTAGATAAATCAAAGAGGGGACGTGACGCATCTCAGCTCACATGTGCAAGTGCTCGCAAACAGTTGTTAGTGTAGCCAGCGGAACCCGGCGAGCCATGAACCTGGAGCTCATCGTCAGCCATCGCGACCTGAACAGATCCAAGAATTTGTCAGATGTAGGCACACCTTCAAGGCTTAGAAGGAATAGAAATCATATGTGTGATGTGCGCAGGTGAGGTCTGACCTGGTTGCTGGAGCTGAGACGTGTATGGACGACCAAAGAGGCGCGACATAGGTCCGATGCAAGGTGCTGCCGCCGTGACGAGAAGACGATTTGTATTCACGGAAGCAAAGGGAAATATGGGCGGGAGTGTGAATCCTGGTTTGACCTTTGTATCAGACAGGAGGATGACCGAAATAGCCTTGCCCAGTGGCCCTTTTAAAGCAAAGCATAACAGTAGATTCAACTGGACCTAGCCCGTAGAAATGCCAAGGACAGGTCTCCGATCAGAGCATGTCAAAGTATTGAAAACACAGAACACAGTATCATTCTTAAAATACCTTTTTACCCTCACGGTCGGTTTGCGTTTTCCAAATAAATCTTTGCGAACGCCGCAGACAACCTGTTTCCCAGCTCGCTTGCTGTTCGACAGTTCGAATCATGGTTCAATGCTTTTGCATGTGAAACAGTTACATCATAACCTAGGCGAAGTTTATTTAGTATACCTTGACTTGTCTAACATCGGAGGAGGCGTCTTCTGATGTTCGGTTGCGCTCTGCACATCCTAAGAAGGTAGTAACATCAGTAGAAAATCATCGACAACTGGCGTTTAAAAGGAGCAACAAGATGGGAGTCAATGAGTTGTAGTTGGATAAGTAACACATATGTGTGTTATTGAGCCATGTACAGGTCAGGTACCAATTGATCCATATACATAGGGACCTCAAAATCGATAACGGTAGTTGCTGCATCAATACACAATAAGAAAGCACATAAGGCCAACATTTATCCTACCAAGCCATATGGGTCTTCTGACAGCAGATAAAAACATACCATCTTACACCATCGCGAGTTAACATTTTTATGATAATGGGGCAAGCATTATGAAAGAAACAGAGCAGCAGATTTTAGCAAATAACAAAGCTGTGATGCAATATACAACAAAGGTTTCATAAAGAGGAGCAAGGATATTACCAATGGCAGTGGACAGGTATTGTTGGTATCGTGACAGTCACTGGATATGTTGATCACTTTATTGCCATCGTCAGTTCCTTGGGATTTTCTGGACATCTTCTTTTTTCAGTCACTTGCATGACCTTCAAATAGCATTGCCCATGAGGAAGCTGCCAGCAATTTGTGCTGACAAGCCTTTAACTCATGATAATTTGCATCATCAACATATACCATAGACCTATCTTTTAAAAAGGTTAGTGCGGCTGAGCTGGCTGATTCTATGGCCATTTGTTTTGTTCTAGCATACCCCCCCATGAAACACCTCTGGCTCTGAAGCACCTGTACTCCTGTCTGCACTCAAATATAGAGAAATGGATGCATACAACTCCCCATCTCCAGCTTCAGTCACCTTGGTGCTTTCTACAGCAAGCCCAAGCCTCTTTAGAGCCAAATCCAAAATGTATCGTAGGCTTACGGTCACACATCCTGGAGAGAGCTATTTAAGAAGATATATTATGAAAATTGCTATCAGCCTTGTCTCAAATCTAGTGAAGGTTTACATAAAAAAATCAACGGATCATCAGCAAGTGGGCTAACCTGAGGCAAGAACGGGCGTGGATCTAGGTAAATGCGATACATAGATGTCATCCATCGTCTTCTCGCTCGAGCCCTTTTCGTGTAGGCGCGGAAGATCCTGTAGCTGTTAACCATGGCCTATCTACTTTCACGTAAGCATTAGTATATTCAAACATGCATTATCAGTAAGTAAAATAAATACTTTCAGATAATTAATCTGAATCACACACCCACACATGGATATTTAGGCCCTTTTAAACCATATAGAAAATGCAGAGAAGCAAGTTGCTTTCTCTTCTACTACTGATGCACATGCCAATGCACTTTACAAGAGCATGCACTCGTCACCTCTAGTTTTCTCTGCTCATGTACGTCTGCTAGATTATCTGGTAATAAGATGGTCTAATGCATATCTTACATAAGAACAAATCATGTGCTTCGTGCGTGTGAATTCATATAAAAATATGTGTATGCCAGTGTCTGTGTCCGCGTATGTGTGTGTTTGCTCAAAGAACTGGATGTTCTTGCTCTGCAATCTTGAAATACAGCTGCTAAATTAAACAACAGACAATGCAGAGAATTTCAGAGTAAGACCAGACCAAACCTCATCTGATCTCAGCAAAAGGAATTATAAACCGGCCAGATCTTATACTTATGTCATCATCTCCTTCTTTTTCACCCCTCGGATAATATATCTTGAAATACAGCTGCTCACAACAGCATAATCTACTGCGGTAACCCAAAACAACGAACAACCCAAAATAGCGAACTCCACACAAAAGGGAAAAAACACCAACCAAGCACAAACATTTGATCCCATAATATAGGCTACAGACCCTTGGGATATATATGAACTTAAAGTACATATCCCCTCTGCACAGATATGGACTAGCAGTATATACAGACCTAAAGTGCACTCCATCTTCGCTATACATGTTCTTGGAATACACGGATGACCTAGAAATATACATTGACTTGAAACACACACACCAGCCTGCAGGATTTATGGACCCGAAAGACACATATGTCCTTCAAGTAATTACGGAATCAACAACCTAGAAATAATACGGAGGAAGGCTAGGTGAGAGGGAAGGCCAGTGTTGATAGTCACGAGAAGACACAGAAGGGTTATCAAAGTATAACAAGGCACTCTTAATTAGTCAATTACTTAATTAGGAGATCCACATGTATGCGTGCATTCTTTGGATATAGGCCTGATTAAAGTTTCCCCTGCCCCAGTTCACAAGGCAGATCTAGCTGATGTAACACCTCCAGCAAGCACACACGCACACAAACAGTCACAGTATCCTCATCTTGATGAAAGCGAAAATGTATCATATGGCACGCACACACACGAACAGTCACATTATCCTCATCTTGCTGAAAGCAAAAGGTGTATCATGTACTGTAAATTCATACCTTGACCTGCAAAGGGTATGGTCCAGTTTGAATTGAAAGTCTTGATGATTCATGTTGGCCTTTAGATAAGTTTTTGAACAACAATTTCGCCACCTGCACAAAAAGCAGAGGAAAGCTAGTAAATAATTCCAACATGTTCACCTCAGTATAGTGTTCCTAATTATCCAACGACCTATATATCTCAAATAGAATAGTTTAATATCTCAAACAATAGTGAACGTCCAGCATGTTCTCCAAAGTTACATAATATAACAGGTTCAAAGGCTGTCAAGATCAAAAAATAGCGAGGAGATTTTGTAGTCACATGGCAAAGGTAATAAAATTTCTTCTAATTTAAATCTCGGACATCTCAATGAAATAAATAATTTGATACATAATTGAAACTGAACTCTAATCTTTAGTTGTTTAGTTGTCTTTTCGTGAGTATCAATACTTTCAGTTTTAGCGTATGAGATGTTTCTCTGCGTCCTCCTCCTCCCCAAGAAGTTAGGTATTAATTTTGAGAATTGACATTTGAGTGGTTTGGCGACATGGCATAGTACCTGGAGGTTTGTGAGAGGAGCGAGGTGAGATGGCCACTGCCACTGAAGGAGTGGGGATGATGCCAGAATTGGACAAAATACCAAATTTGCAATTCACATGTATCGGTTATCATCCGACTGTGAGACAGAGGACACCGCATAACCAAGCCACGACAAACATGTAGAAGGGGAACCATCAGTGAAAAACGATGAAAGGAAAAAACATAATGGTAAAAGACATATAGTATCTTCATATATGAAAAATTATGAAAGGAAAAATGTAATGGTATTCTACAGGGATGTGTTGCACCTTGCACCTTGAGATAAAATTGCTTCTGTCAGCAGCATGACTGCATCTTGCAAGAACATGTAGTCTCTCTTCTCTGTTTTGTCTTCTATGTTCGATGAAATATGAATTGTCTGGTTGCCTAAATGCATCAGATTAAACTGTATAGATAGTACAACAAATATTCACTTAATGCATTCATCAACGTCTAGGGAGACCAAATCATAATAACCTAGGCAGACCACACCAAACAATAGAGGCCAATGAACATGCCATTCTCCTATTCTCTTTCAGAAGCATCAATCCAACACAAAACAAACCGAACCCTTTGTTTTTTCGCATGTCACTCGACAATGAACATCATTTTCCAGCAAGCAAACATGAAGGTGCCAAGTAAAAACACAAGACAAAATAGACACGAGCCAAGTGGACCAATCCAAATGCACCAGACCAATCCAAAAGGCACATGTCCTGCTACATTCACCTCTTCCTGAAAGCTCACTACAATCCTAGAGAAAGATCCCAACCCTAGCAAGATCTAGACAACTAAGAAATTGGAGAACACACTGTATGAACCCAAACTGAACTGCGAATGTATAATCCAAATTTGGAGTTAATATAAAGTACTGGCAGATGTGCTAATCTCACACAAGAGCACACACAACAAATACCAATAATATGTCAGTGCTAATCCAACTGAAGAAATTTGTGGTTGCCGCCTCTCGCACACTATATTGTTAACTTGGGAAATGAATAATCAGCAGCAAGTACAGAAGGAGCTATTTCTTGCCAACCTTGTAACTGTCTTTCAATCTTCTAGTCATTTACCTCAGTTAAAAGCAGAGCGGGATATTTTTCTATGAGTAAAGTTTTTTGGGGGCATTCTTGAACCAGCAAAAGGATGACCCAGGAAATGAAAATGCCCAGTCTGTACGCCATCTCCATACAACTGCTGAAAGAATCATGCACAACATTATATTAGTGATCTTAATCATAGGTATTGTTCACTATATATGCTCCATTTTATAAACGAAAGTTTAGAAGTCAACATTTCAAAGAAATAATAAAAATCATACATAGCAACATCACAACAGCAGCATTAATAGAAATCAAAGATAACAATATTGTACAAGGGAGAGCTGTTTTCTTTTCATTAGTATGGTTTGGAGTTATTTATTGGCCATTCTATAGTGAACCACCATGTTAGAATGTGTCAACTGCACAGTACACTGCCTAGAAAATACATATTTCCTCCCATTCACAAGAATCTGTCCCAACAATGAGATCCTGACAAAAGATAGCCATGTAGAAAATGCCCAAAGTAATAATCCCAGAATTAACAGCATCAGATACAAAACATGCTCTTAAAGAGAAGCTCTATTAATACTTCGATCATGGATCTTTATATTTGACAATAGCAAATTATCTCTACAAAATTGCTATATGAATACACAGTAGAAGGCGCAATGCATGGGAAAAGAAGTAATCAAGCTACAAATCTGCTTGTATTTTATCGTCCAAGAGATATTGCAAAATAATGTTAAAATACAGGAGATCAAGCCACACCTAGGAAACAAATGAAGGTTGGGGCCTCATGTCCATCTTCTCCAAAGCACTGAGAAAACAAAACTGAATGTTTAACAGTGTTGTATTCACAACCCAAACTGTGTGAGTAACAGTAGCACCAGAGAAGAGTCAACACAGGAGTGATGCAATACACATATAATGTTTAAGGACATATTAGTATTAATAGAACTGTTAATTGGTCAGACACAAATCCACACCCGGGCCGCACATCGTTTAAACAGTTAGCGTGAACATGTGATAACCAGATAAACAAATCCTTAATCGAATAGGATGCTTAAGGATATATCAGTATTAAACATGTGATGGCATGTGACGCCCAATCTGACACATCCTCAAACAATTAGCATGGGCATGCAGTACCAAGAGAAACACATCCTTAATCGGATAGGATGCTTAAAACAAGTGACCAAACTTTAACTTGAAGCAACATCACACAAAAGTAAATTTCACCGATTTGTTATAAAACTAACATGAATATGGGACTGATCCAAAAATCCCATTCCTTCGAACCTAGCTAGACATTATAGCATATCAAACTAACTATATAACATTGTCCATGATCGCCGGCTAGCACAAAGGTCTCATTAGCGACACCTCACATCCTTCACATATTTATCAGGACACATATATGAAGTAAAGGAGTAGTGATGTATAAGAGTGTGGATTTTTCATACCCTGATGTACAATTAGAAGAACATGAACTTGAGTTATATATCGATAGTTACCGTGGATGGAGAACTAAAAAGTTCTAACACTTCCATGCAGCTATAAACATTAAATTGTCAAGAATGATAATAAGCATGGAGAATAAAATGTACTATCACTTCCCTGTAGCCGAGAACCTAAAATTGGCAAGAATACAACATGCGCAGATTTAACAATTTCCCAAAATAATACAGATTTTAGTGTACGTGCATTGAGCAGAATATGGCCAACAAGCCAAGCAAGGCAACAAACATGTACTCTGTAAATAATTAGCTAGATCCAAGGCCTTCCTTGGCAGCAAGGTAAAAACAAAACAATAAAGACAAAGAAAAATCTCTTCTTTGGAACCTAGCTAAATTAGAGAATTGGCTAGACAAGATAGATGTGCACGGGTGGGAAGAGGGGGTGGAGCTCACCAGGTTCAGGGGAGGTAGGGGGAGGGAGGATCCATGAGGGCTCGTGTCTCGTCCACCTGCAGCAATTGCTACTCATCCAGATCGGAACCGACATTGTCCAGCAGAGGAGCAGGGACGTGTCCGTGCACCCGCGTGACCAAAAGCAGCAACAACATGAGGGGAGGGGAGGGGATTAGGGTTGGATCAGGGGGAGGGCGGCATCCCGAGCAGGCCATTGCATGGGCTCGGAGCAGGCAAAGCACAAGCACTCAGAGGCCAAGGTCAGATGACATCGCCGGCGAATCTGCGAGCACCTTGGCCGCCCCTGACCTACTCACTCTCCCTATTCTCTTCCCTTCCCTTCTGATGACGAGAGCGCGAGGCTGCGGGCGGCGTGGTGTGAGGGAGACGAGGAGAGAGGTCCACAGCTGCACGGTCTGAGGGGCGTCGGCGGCGGCGAAGTCTGCGGGGCGTTGGTGGCGGTGAAGTGGGCGGGGCGACGAGGTCTGGTGGAGGGAGATGTCGGGGAGAGGGCTGGGGCGAGCGGGGCTAGGGTGTGGGAGGACGAGAGTTGAGGGCGCGACTCCGGGGGAGAGGCGGCTAGGTCATCTACACGGGAGCGGATGCAATTTATACGCGTAAGCGTGAAATGACAAAATTGCCCTCGGCGGGGCAAGCTATTTACGTGCGGTGGCACGGTCGAGGTGAAACTATTCATTCCTACAGTACCAGGATCTGATCCGACGAGCGAGGTTATTCCAGGGGTCGATCCAACGGCTCAGATAGCATCAAGCAGCGAGATCCAACGGTCAGAAATCCAAATCGCTGCGGAGGCTCTGTGGAACACTCCTCTCTTATTTCTGGACTAGATCGGGACCGCGCCTTGGCGCGAGGGTGCCGGTCTCAACCTTTTGACGAAGCATGTAACAATATGCTAAAAGAACCCAAATAGAGCATTTGCACTTATACATGATGATAATAAATTAAAGAAATATTTGATTGTGATATAAATAAAACACAACGGATCTCAAGATCAACATCAGATTATAAGACAGGATCAAAGCCCGGTTCATACGACCACAAAGAGATAGTCATTATATTTGACATGAAGTTCGATACCAAAAGCGAGAACACATAAGGAAAGCCAACTACGGAGCCATAATCACTAAACGTACTAATAAGCGGCGTAATTCATCTGCCTTGTCGATGTACTTCACAGGGACTGCCTCACACGAACCTGATACAAACAAATTGTGAGATATATAAAATACAATGATTTCTATACTCAAGCATTCTTGATAGTGCAGTATATGTACAACAAGACGAAATCACAGTAGTTATGAAGTAGGAGAGGCCACATCTAATAGCGCGTCATTTTTTCCAGATGTCCTTCCAAGCGGCTACCTGTGTCTTCCATTATGTCAGGAAGATCTCCAACAGAGTAGTCCATGGCAACTGCATTCTAAAATGCACAAAAATAAGTCATCCTCTAGCAAGCCTCATGTTATTGGTCTTTGACTCGTCTAACTGCTGCAACAAGCGTTCGGCACGGCGCTGCTGTCATTTGGACGACGCAAGGTTCAAGTCTCTGAAAACTGTGTCAGTCATATCATCTATGTATCTGACATCCTTTATCGCAGCGGTATCCTCGGCAGCCTCATCGTCTGTGCAATAAAGTCCTGGCACAGAAGTGTCGTTGATTGGTCCCCCAAGGTCAATCATAGAGGTGTTGAAAAAGACAGTTACACGGATTTTGCCCTCCTCATGAAGAACACACTTGTACTGAGCCGGTGATAACCCAAGGTGTGCTAGGAGGCTGTCAAGAACTGTTCTGTGTGGGATCCTAAACACTCGCTAGATTTCCAACAGTACCAAAGAACACAAAACATAAGGTCACGGGGAACTGCTTAAAGCAATTGAGATCACAATACAGGAGAGGAATTTGAAAACGCAGTCATTGATAAAAGCAATGACAGTGATAAAGAAGAGATGCTCAGTCTCCGGTTAATCAGGTTGCCATTGAGTATGCAAGAGTAGCTCGGAAGGCAAGACTGGTATGATCATATACTGTGGAAAGACGGAAAGAAAATTCGTATAGTGCTTGGTATTTCTAAAGAAACCTACCTATACAGTATCAAAGAAATAGAATTTAAATCATCACAACGCATGGATCTAAATATCATTATTTATTTGCTATTCCTAGATCACATGTATGTTTCTTTGTACGGAATGCAGTTCTATATCCGTGAGTATATCCTTTGATTACAGAGATTACTGAGTCACATACTCACACTGGCGGAGCCTCGTGGAGGCGAAACAGGGCCACGATCCCCCCTTCTAGAAGTGCAGATACTGCAAAACTCTGTTATCTATTGCTAAACTCTGTTGATTTTCCGGCACTCTGATCACACCCCAAGACACAACACAGGGGACCAAGAATCGATTAGCTCATGTACTCATGTGTAGCCTGCTGCTAGTGCCTCCTCGAGTGTGTGTGCTTGGTATGGAAAAATAGCCCATCATATTAATTTAATGTCCATAGTTGTATAGTACCTGAATCCATTGTCAAGTTTTCCTGGATTCGACCCTGGATTGCCCTGGCTATTCTATGCCGTGCTCTCATTTGGCTCCCTCTTTAATTTGGTTCCTGCTCCGCAACTGCATACTGACCATACTTTTGTAGATGTCTAGATAAATCAAAGAGGGGACGTGACGCATCTCAGCTCACCTGTGCAAGTGCTCGCAAACAGTTGTTAGTGGAGCCAGCAGAACCCGACGAGCCATGAACTCGAGCTCATCGTCAGCCATCACGACCTAAACAGATCCAAGAAATTCTCAGATGTAGGCACACCTTCCGTATGAATAGAAACCATCTGTGTGATGTGCGCAGTGAGGTCGACACAGTTCTTTGGAGCTGAGACGTGTAGGGACGACCAAAGAGGCGCGACATAGGGCCAATCCAAGGTGGCGCCGCCGTGCCGAGAAGACAATCTGTATTCACGGAAGCAAAGGGAAATATCGGCGGGAGAGTGTGAATCCTGGTTTGACTTGTGTATCAGATAGGAGGATGACCGAAATAGCCTTGCCCAGTGGCCCTTTTAAAGCAAAGCCTAGCAGTAGATTCAATTGAACCTAGCCCCTAGAAATGCCAAGTACAGGTCTCCGATCAGAGCATGTCAAAGTATTGAAAACACAGAACACAGTATCATTTTTAAAATACCTTTTTACCCCTCGCAGTCGTTTTGCGTTTTCCAAACAAATATTTGCGAACGCCACAGACAGCCTGTTTCCCAGCTCGCTTGCTGTTCGACAGTTCAAATCATGGTTCAATGCTTTGGCATGTGAAACAATTACATCATAACCTAGGCGAAGTTTATTTAGTATACCTTGACTTATCTAACTTCGGAGGAGGCGTCTTCCGATGTTCAGTTGTGCTCTGCACATCCTAAGAAGGTAGTAATATCAGTAGAAATCATCGACAACTGGCGTTTAAAAGGAGCAACAAGATGAGAGTCAATGAGTTGTAGTTGGGTAAGTAACACATATGCGTGTTATTGAGCCATGTACAAGTCAGGTACCAATTGATCCATATACATCGGGACCTCAGAATCGATAACAGTAGTTGCTGCATCAATACACAATAAGAAAGCACATAAGGCCAATATTTATCCTACAAAGCCATATGGGTCTTCTAACAGCAGATAAAAACATACCATCTTACACCATCGCTAGTTAACATTTTTATGATAATGGGGCAAGCATTAGGAAAGAAACAGAGCAGCGGACTTTAGCAAATAACAAAGTTGTGATGCAATATACAACAAAGGTTTCATAAAGTGGAGCAAGGATATTACCAATGGCAGTGGACAGGTATTTTTGGTATCGTGACAGTCGCTGGATATGTCGATCACTTTATTGCCATCTTCAGTTCCTTGGGATATTCTGGACATCTTCTGTTTTAAGTCACTTGCATGACCTTCAAATAGCATTGCCCACGAGGGAGCTGCCAGCAGTTTGTGCTGACAAGCCTTTAACTTATGATAATTTGCATCATCAACATATATCATAGATCTATCTTTTAAAAATGTTAGTGCGGTTGAGCTGGCTGATTCTATTGCCATTTGTTTTGTTCTAGCATACCCCCCATGAAACACCTCTGGCTCTGAAGCACCTGTACTCCTGTCTGCACTCAAATACAGAGAAATGGATGCATACAACTCCCCATCTCCAGCATCAGTCACCTTGGTGCTTTCTACAGCAAGCCCAAGCCTCTTTAGAGCCAAATCCAAAATGTATCATCGGCTTATGGTCACACATCCTGGAGAGAGCTATTTAAGAAGATATATTATGAAAATTGCTATCAGCCTTGTCTCAAATCTAGTGAAGGTTTACATAAAAAAATCAATGGATTATCAGCAAGTGGGCTAACCTGAGGCAAGAACGGAATGTGGAGCTCGTCGTATGATACATAGATGTCATCCATCGTCTTCTCGCTCAAGCCCTTTTCGTGTAGGCACGGAGGATCCTGTAGCTGTTAACCATGGCCTATCTACTTTCATGTAAGCATTAATATATTCAAACGTGCATTATCAGTAAGAAAAATAAATAATTTCAGGTAATTAATCTGAATGACACACCCACACATGGATATTTAGGCCCTTTTAAACAATATAGAAAATGTAGAGAAGCAAGTTCGCTTTCTCTTCTACTACTGATGCACATGCCAATGCACTTTACAACAAGCATGCACTCGTCACCTCTAGTTTTCTCTGCTCATGTACGTCTGCTAGATTATCTGGTAATAAGATGGTCTAATGCATATCTTACATAAGAACAAATCATGTGCTTCGTGCGTGTGAATTCATATAAAAATATGTGTATGCCAGTGTCTGTGTCCGCGTATGTGTGTGTTTGCTCAAAGAACTGGATGTTCTCGTAAGAATTTCTCATCAATTGCTCTGCTATCTTGAAATACAGCTGCTAAATTAAACAACATACAATGGAGAGAATTTCAGAGTAAGACCAGAACAAACCTCATTGGATCTCAGCAAAAGGAATTATAAACCGACCAAATCTTATACCTATGTCATCATCTCCTTCTTTTTCACCCCTCGGATAATATATCTTGAAATACAGCTTCTCACAACAGCTTAATCTACAGCGGTAACCCAAAACAACGACTCTACGTCCATCTACAACGGATGCAAGCCAGTTTTGCACACGCAGAATACTCAGGTTAAACTTGACGAGCCTAGCATATACAGATATGGCCTCGGAACACTGAGACCGAAAGGTCGAGCGTGAATCATATAGTAGATATGATCAACATAGTGATGTTCACCATTGAAAACTACTCCATTTCACGTGATGATCGGTTATGGTTTAGTTGATTTGGATCACGTGATCACTTAGATGATTAGAGAGATGTCTATCTATGTGGGAGTTCTTAAGTAATCTGATTAATTGAACTTAAATTTATCATGAATTTAGTCCTGGTAGTATTTTGCAAATTATGTTGTAGATCAATAGCTCGCGTTGTTGCTTTCATATGTTTATTTTCATATGTTCCTAGAGAAAACTGTGTTGAAATATGTTAGTAGCAATGATGCGGATTGGATCCGTGATCTGAGGATTGTCCTCATTGCTGCACAGAAGAATTATGTCCTTGATGCTCCGCTAGGTGACGAACCTATTGCAGGAGCAGATTCAGACGTTATGAACGTTTGGCTAGCTCAATATGATGACTACTTGATAGTTTAGTGCACCATGCTTAACGGCTTAGAATCGGGACTTCAAAGACGTTTTGCACGTCATGGGCCATATGAGATGTTCCAGGAGTTGAAGTTAATTTTCAAGCAAATACCCGAGTTGAGAGATATGAAGTCTCTAACAAGTTCTATAGCTAAAAGATGGAGGAGAATTGCTCAACTAGTGAGCATGTGCTCAGATTGTCTGGGTACGACAATCGATTGAATCAAGTGGGAGTTAATCTTCCAGATAAGATAGTGATTGACAGAGTTATCTAGTCACCATCACCAAGTTAGTAGAACGTCGTGATGAACTATAGTATGCAAAGGATGACGAAAATGATTCTCGAGCTCTTCGCGATGTTGAAATCAATGAAGGTATAGATGTTTTGATCCCTTGCGATACATATGAACTTAAAATACATATCCCCTCTGCACAGATATGGACTCGAAGTATATATGGACCTAAAGTGCACTCCATCTGCGCTGTACATGTTCTTGGAATACACAGACGACCTAGAAATATACATCGACTTGAAACACACACACCAGCCTGCAGTATTTATGGACCCGAAAGACACATACGTCCTTCCAGTAATTACGGAATCAACAACCTAGAAATAATACGGAGAAAGGCTAGGTGAGAGGGAAGGCCAGTGTTGATAGTCACGAGAAGACACATAAGGGTTATCACAGTATAACAAGGCACTCCTTATTAGTCAATTAGTTAATTAGGAGATCCACATGTATGCGTGCATGCTTTGAGATATAGTCCTAATGAAAGTTGCCCCTGCCCCAGTTCACAAGGCAGATCTAGATGATTTAACACCTCCAGCAAGCACACACACACACACAAACAGTCACAATATCCTCATCTTGATGAAAGCAAAAATGTATCATATAGCACGGACGTACACGAACAGTCACATTATCCTCATCTTGCTGAAAGAAAAAAATGCATCATGTACTGTAAATTCATACCTTGACCTGCAAAGGGTATGGTCCAGTTTCAATTGACAGTCTTGATGATTCATGTTGGCCTTTAGATTAGTTTTTGAACAACAATTTCGCCACCTGCACAAAAAGCAGAGGAAAGCTAGTAAATACTTCCAACATGTTCACCTCAGTATAGTGGTCCTACTTATCCAACGACCTATATATCTCAAATAGAACAGCTTAATATCTCAAACAACAGTGAACGTCCAGCTTGTTCTCCAAAGTTACATAATATAACAGGTTCAAAGGCTGTCAAGATCAAAAAATAGCGAGGGGATTTCGTAGTCACATGGCAAAGGTAATAAAATTTCTTCTAATTTAAATCTCAGACATCTCAATGAAATAAATAATTTGATACATAATTGAAACTGAACTCTAATCTTTTGTTGTTTAGTTGTCTTTTCGAGACTATCAACACTTACAGTTTTAGCGTATGAGATGTTTCTCTGCGTCCTCCTCCTCCCCAAGAAGTACCGGGAGGTTTCTGCGAGGAGCGAGGTGAGACGGCCACTGCCGCTGAAGGAGTGGGGATGATGCCAGATTTTGACAAAATACCAAATTTGCAATTCACATGTATCGGTTATCATCAGACTATGAGACAGAGGACACCGCATAATCGAGCCACGGCAAACATGTAGAAGGGGAACCATAAGTGAAAAACGATGAAAGGAAAAACGTAATGGTAAAAGACATATAGTATCTTCATATATGAAAAATTATGAAAGGAAAGAAATGTAATGGTATTCTACATGGATGTGCTGTACCTTGCACCTTGAGATAAAATTGTTTTTGTCAGCAGCATGGCTGCATCTTGCAAGATCATGTAGTCTCTCTTCTCTGTTTTGTCTTCCATGTTATGTGAACACATAAATAAAACGAATATTGGACGAAATATGAATTGTCTGGTTGCTTTAGTGCATCAGATTAAACTGTATAGATAGTATAACAAATGTTCGCTTAATGCATTCATCAACGGCTAGGGAGACCAAATTGTGGGGGGTTTGGTGCGACATATGCCAAAGGATGGCTTATCATGGTGGTGGCTAGTAAGACGTCGCCGGTGCCCGGAAACGGGATAAGGAGAAGACATGCACGCGGGCGAATCTTAACCAGGTCCGGGGCTCTCCTAGGAGAGAACACCCCTAGTCCTGCTCTGCGGGCTCTCCGCATGATCACTCAAGCAACAATGGTGGCTACAACCTGGCTCCTTGAGCTGTTTCTCTAGAGGGGGAAGAAGAACAAGTCTAGCCCTAGCTTCCTCTCTCTATATGGGTGTGTGGGTGAACAAGAGGCTGAACCCTTTGCATGGGTGCCCTGGGGGGTTTATATAGACCCACCCCCAGGGGTACAATGGTAATCTTGGCCGGGTGTAGGCCCTGGCCGTCAGTGTCTTTGGCCACCGGCTTCTCCGCTGGCTGGTGGGGCCCGCCGCCTGGTGAGTCCCACCGCCTGGTGGGTCCCGTTGTCTGTCTGGTACTTGGCCGACAGGTCGTACCCGCCGCTTGCGGGTCCTGCCGGCTGCTCGATACTATAGCGATGCGGCTAATGATGCATGCTTTGTCGGGGGAGGCGTGGCTACAGTACCGCCGCCTGGCGGGCGTTCACCGTAGCCACTCCTCGTCTCTTCTGGTTAATGGCGCACAAATCCCTAAGAGGGGGAGGACCGCCTGGTCATCTGTCGGCCTCCTCTGAGCCAGCTGGCCAGGGATAGCCGCCCTCTGGCTTCTCGACGTCAAGTGGGGCCCGCCACCTGCGGGCCGTACCGACAGCACGTCGTGCGAACATGGCTCACTCTGATAGGGATGATGTCAGGGTCAGCGTGGCAACAGTGCCGCGCCGGACGGGAGATCTCCGTCTGATACGATGCACTGTGGCCATGCAAGGCCCTAGGCTAGGGGTGGCGAGGCGTGCTGTAGCCATGCCCTGTCTCGTCACATTTATGTGTGTGCGGACTCTTAGAACGCTTGGGGCCGCCTGCTAGGAGCCGGCCTCTCCAAAGGTCGCCTGCTAGGAGTCGGCCCACTTTGAGGCCGCCTTCTGAGCCCTGCCACCTTCTGGCAGCCGGCCGCTTGGACCAGCCGGAGGCGAGAAGGCGACGCTTTGGTCTTGGATCCCTGAGGGGTGCAGCCGGCCCCGATGTGTTGAAAAGCCATGAAGAGCTGATGAGGCTACCCATGGCTAATTACTCCGATAGAAGTCCCCGAAGCTGGTGGGACGCCGCGGCTGAAAGGGGCATGGGGCCTCAACTATTGGGTTCTACAGTAGGGTGCGTAGACTGCAAATTAAAATTTTCCTACGCGCAGAACATCCAGGAACATGCTACGGGAGATGGATCAAAGTTTGTTACCACTAGACGCACAGTGCCGTGCAGCGGAAGAAGAGTTGAGGCAGCGCGTCCGCGTGGATCGTCTCCTCCGCGTCCGATCTCCCTCGAACAGCCGGTCGTCCGATCCCACGTACGAGTTCGCCGGAGCAGCGCAAGTGCACCGCCTCTAACGGTATCCGCGCGTGCAGGAGGAACACCGTGCGGCGGACTGCTAGGTCTGATCACACAGTCGGCGGCGAGTGGAGGTAGCTATTCGCAACACATGCAAACCCTAGTCGCAACGCCAAAGCGATCAACCTGCTGAGTGTGCCGCACCTCCACTTTATATAGGCGTCCATCGCAGGCTCAACACTTGGGCCTTGCACGGACCCTAAAGCCCAAAGTCTACTCGGTCATGTTCCTAGTCCAGTTCGGATCACATCCGACCAGTATCCTACGAACCGACCTCGTAGGTTCCTTCCCTTAAGCGCGCGACCCCTTAGGTTCAAGTCGGCATGGTCAAAGTTCGGATCACCTCCGACCTGCACGGTTGGTAGCGGCCTCTAGCAAGGCGTGTCGACCACCAAGTAGACTATGAAGCTGGTTAGGCGAACCTGTACAACGTGTCACACTTCTGTTCCCTTCGCCACACGATATATGTTGTCGGGCTCAAGGCGAGACTGTCATCCTTGTGCTAGCTCGACCTCTTTCTCGTTCCAGTGATGCCGACCACTATCCGGATTATCTCATAATGCTTGTCGCATGGCCATGCTTATCCTGGTCGGATCACACGAGGGGCCCAGAGTATAACTCTCCTGATCGGAGGGGCAAATCCCATCTTGCTCGACCATGTCTCGCAGCATGGGACTGGACAAACCCGAAACCTACCTTTGTAATTACCCCGTCACGGAGTAGCGTTTGGTCGGCCCAAAGCAAGTCTGTCACCATCCCAAGTACATGCGTCAGCTCAGGTCTTAGGACATAGAATGTATGTTGTACTAGAGACTCACAGATGACATATCGCTGCGTCTCATAGTTGGGTCTGTCCGACTCGGAGCTTATCTCGACTCGGATCCGACTACGTCGAATCCGACCAAACCTTTCCAAGTTCATATTATCCGGTTAGCATCCAATGCTCCATGGCTAGTGAGACCGAGCCATCGACCGTGTCATATGCTAGTCTAGTCGACTGCGCGTCCACACAGCCCTATTGACTAGGGACCTTTTAGGACAGTCATCATACAATGCATAGTCCCGCAAACAAGTCCCCTACTTGCTGATACACAGCATTGATAATGTCCAAGTACTATCTTTATTCATAAACACATAGGAAATATCATCATACATGATTGCCTCTAGGGCATATCTCCAATAGTCTCCCACTTGCACTAGAGTCAATCAAATAGACATCGAATGCCCATAGCTCTAACGTGCCCCTCATGCTTGGGTTGTGGAAGCGGCTTAGTTAATGGATCTGCAACATTTGCATCCGTGTGAATCTTGCATAATTCTACATCACCATTCTTTACGATCTTTCGTATCAGATGATATTTCCGGTCTATGTGTCTGACCTTGTGGTGATTCCTCAGCTCCTTGGCTTGTGTGATGGCACCAGAATTATCACAATAAAGGTCCAACGGTTTCACCGAGGCTGGGAAAATACCAAGATCATCCAGAAAATACCGGATCCAAACACCTTCCTTTGTAGCTTCACAAGCCGCAATGTATTCGGCTTCTGTGGTAGAATTGGCCACCGTATCCTGCTTGGAACTCATCCAAAGGTAATCGCTCCTCCGCTCAGACGCATACGAATCCGGACTGTGATCGACAATCATCTCTGTCGGTTTGGAAACTAGCATCGACGTAACCCCTTACGACGAGCTCTTCCTCACCTCCATAAACTAGGAACATCTCTTTAGTCCTTTTCAGGTACTTCAAAATAGTCTTTACTGCTGCCGAGTGACTCTCACCTGGGTTGGCCTGATATCTACTTGTTAGGCTTATTGCAAAAGCAACATCAGGCCTTGTACATATCATGGCATACATGATGGATCCGATTTCCAAGGCATACGGAATCCTACTCATCCTGCTTTGCTCATCGGATGTCGAAGGACTTCGAGTCTCGCTTAGCCTTATACCATGTGAGAGCGGCAAGAACCCTTTCTTCGCCTCACTCATGTTGAACCGCTTCAACACTTTATCTATGTACGTGCTCTGGCTTAAGCCGAGCAGCCTCCTCGATCTATCTCTATAGATCTTAATGCCTAAAATATAGACTGCCTCACCAAGGTCTTTCATTGAAAACTTGCCATTCGATGACTCCTTGACCGAGTTTAGCATCAAAACATCGTTCCCGATCAGTAGTATGTCGTCCACATACAAGATCAAAAACACTATCGAGCTCCCACTTAACTTCTTGTATAAACAAGAATCCTCTTCGCTTTTGATGAAACCGAGACCAGTGACGACCTCATCAAAACGAATGTTCCAACACCGAGATGCTTGCTTCAACCCATAAATGGATCTCTTGAGCTTGCATACCTTACTAGTGCTAGTTGGATCGACAAAACCCTCGGGTTGTATCATATACACGTCCTCGGTTAAATTTCCATGAAGGAAAGCTGTTTTGACATCCATCTGCCATATCTCATAATCGAAATATGCAGCTATAGCTAGTATGATCCTCACCGATTTTAGCATCGCTACCGGCGAGTAAGTCTCGTCGTAGTTAATTCCTTGAACTTGTCCATGACCTTTAGCGACAAGCCGAGCTTTGTGGATCTGAACATTTCCATCCACATCGGTTTTCTTCTTAAAGACCCATTTGCAACCAATGGCAGTTACGCCAGGTGGCGGATCAACGAAGTCCCAGACTTGATTCTCATCCTTGGACTTTAACTCGGACCTCATGGCCTCCAGCCATGCCTCGGAATCTGGGCTCACCATCGCTTCCGCATATGTGGCCGGCTCATCGCTTTCAAGCAACAATACATCACGCACTCTGCGCAATCTTTCCGACCTCCGTGGTTCCGGTGCCGCTTCCACTACAGGTTCCCTGACTGACTCCGGTATGATCTCATCACCAGCCGAGCCGTCCCCGAGTGGTCCTCGAATTTCTTCGAGTCGGACCGTCCTCCCATCGGCCTCCCGACCGAGAAACTCTTTCTCAAGGAAAACCCGTTCGAGCAACAAACACTTTGTTCTCTTCCGGTTGTAGAAGCTATATCCCAAGGTTTCCCTCGGATATCCCACGAATATGCATTTATCCGATTTAGGTGTAAGCTTGTCTGACATAAGTCACTTGACAAATGCTTCACAACCCCAAATCTTTAGAAAAGACAACCGGGACTCTTCCCGGTCCACATCTCATGTGGTGTCTTGTCTACGGATTTTGATGGTACCCTATTAAGTGTGAAAGCTGCAGTTTCTAGAGCGTATCCCCAAAATGACAAGGGTAAATCCGATTTTCTCATCATAGACCGGACCATGTCCAACAAGGTCCTATTCCTCTGTTCCGACACGCCATTTCTCTGTGGTGTACCCGGAGGTGTGAGCTGAGGTACTATACCTCGACTTTTCAGATGATCATCGAACTCCTGGCTCATGTACTCACCTCCATGATCAGATCGCAGAAGCTTTATAGTCTTGCCGAGCTGATTCTCAACCTCGTTCTTAAACTCTTTGAACTTTTCAAAAGTCTCCGACTTGTCCCTCATCAAATAGATATATCCATATCTACTCAAGTCGTCGGTAAAAGTCAATGGCATCGATAGCCACCTCTGGCGGTTGTGCTCATTGGACCACACACATCACTATGTATAAGTTCCAATAGCTCGACGCCTCTACGCAACTCTTTGCGAAAGGAGACTTAGTCATCTTGCCGAGGAAGCATGATTCACATGTCTCAACGACCAAGTCGGACGGGTTAGGAGCCCATCATCATGGAGCTTCTTCATGCGTTCGCACTAATGTGTCCAAGCCGGCAATGCCAGAAGTATGTCGGATTTATCTCATTTGGCTTATGCCTCTTGACATTCAAGTTATAGACCGGTTCCTGTTCTAGATTCAATATAAATAGCCCAGCAACAATGGGTGCATAGCCGTGGAACATACCATTCAAAAATATCGAACAACCATTGTCCTTTAAATTGAATTCATAACCTTGACTCATCAAACATGAGGCAGAAATAATGTTACGACTAAGTGCAGGAATGTAATAACAATTATTCAATTCCATTATGAATCCGGAAGGAAGTCGAGCTGCATCGCGCCGACCTCCAACGCAGCAACTCTTGCTTTGTTGCCGACCACGATGTCAATCTCCCTTGTGCCACACGCCTAGTTCTTACCAGCCCCGCATCGAGTTGCAAATATGAACAACCGATCCGGTATCAAATACCCAAGAGCTACTAGGTATGTCAGCAAGGTAAATGTCTATAACATATGCAACAAGTGTACCTTTGCCTGAAGAAGCATTTCCGACCTTCTTGCCATGCTCTGCAAGCCACTTGCTACAGTTCCTCTTCCAGTGACCGGTCTCCTTGCAGTGAAAGCAAACGGTCTTCGGTTCTGGTCCAGACTTCGGCGCAGCGGCAGAGGTTACCGGCTCCGTGCCCTTTGCCTTAGCCTTTTTCTTGGACCAACTCTTCTTGAACTTAGCCGATTTCTGCACCATCAACACTTGATGCGTGCCTTTCTTAATATCCTGCTACGCCACTTTGAGCATCCCATGCAATTCAGTGAGCTTCTTATCCATGCCATGCATATGATAGTTCGAGATGAACGCCCCATATGGCGGAAGAGAACCCAGAACAACATCAGTAGCCAGCTCATCTAAGAGCGGGAAGCCCAAACGATCCAAAGCTTGCACATATCCGATCATCTTGATCACATGTAGGCTCAGTGGATCACCTTCCTTCAGCTTGCAATACATCAAGGATCGCCAGACGTTGAACCTATTGGTCCTAGCACGTATGCGAAACATGCTCTTGAGACTCTCGATCATATCGTAAGCCTCAACATTTTCAAATGCTGTTGCAAATCGGGCTCCATACAAGCCGACATCGGACAAGCGATCTCCGTTGATTCATCAACGAAGTTTCGTAGGCATTTTAGCTGTGGCACTAGCATTATCAGCAGGTTCCTCTGGAAGTGGATCCTCTAGAACATGTTCCTTTTTATCGAGCTTGAGAAGAATTCTCAAATTTCTATATCAGGTGGTAAAGTTTGTTCCATTCAGTTTATCCTTTTCCAGAATTGATTTCAATGCAAAGTTGGGTTGAGCAGGTGGTGCCATTGATCTACAATAGAAAATATGCAATCACTAAGCAATGTGTTTATGTAGAGTAATTCTAGCGTAAACAGAAATAATCCCACTGAAGTTGGCATCCCTCCGCAAACTCTCGGTGATTCAGGATCCGACTAGCGCATGCGACTAGTGAGCTTTAGCATCATCGCTAGCCAACATACCTATCCGTAAGCAACTCCTTGCTAATCGTATCTCTATACGACTCCTGTCGGTTGGGAAAGTATCTCATACCCCGGCTCCCAACCTTCTTTGCCACAAGGCCCAAAACCGTTTTGATAGCCTTGTCAAGCTAACCTGATGCAGTGCATGTCCATGTCCGACACGAACCCTTCAGTTCAAGGACACCCAGCAGCACCCCAATTTTATGAGCCCACTACTAGACGTACTTGACGTGCGAAGGTGCAACATCGGGGATGGCAATTCGCTTGATATTCATGAGGGATCTTTCTACCATTCTAACATGCATAGAAACAAAGAAGCATAAAAATCACAAATAACACATATTGTGAAATAGTATGGCTCCTTCATGGACGTTCTTCCGTGTCGGCTCCGACTCGATGACCATCTACGAACTCCATCTTGTTTGTCACGCCGGGACGCCAAGCCACCAACCTGATCTCTATTATCCAACTACTACAACTAGTAATGAATTTTACATAGAGAATCACAAGTCGACAAGCAGGTCGTTATACAATATAATGACAACACCTTGGCTCCTGCCGGCTGACAAACATGACACGCAGGCCACGTATAAATTACACACACGCATCACATACACATGAGCCATACTATTCACATCAAACCTGCAAAACGAAGTTATGCATAGAATCGCATTCTACCGGTTTGTGTGTCGGATACGAAATACACGGCGCTACGCACATGTTTTCGGAATTCACAGATCGCATCTGAACTCCGTTCACGCCGAATTTTCTGATCTGACCGGTCATATCGATCATCGCGAATCCGGTTCGGATTTACGTTACACTGTTAACCCCGATGGCGGATGACCGACCGGTAGGGGTAGATCGTGTCACGACCTCATCGATCCTGATTGACAGAAAACATAGCCTCAACGATCCCCATGTGCAGTTGATCACATCAACCGTGCACATATCCGATCTTATCAACGACAACAGATCTCATCTGCCGCCTCCACATATCTAATATGCATACGATCTGAATCCAAATCCTATAGCAGAGGCTCTGATACCACTGTTGGGTTCTACGGTAGGGTGCGTAGACTGCAAACTAAAATTTTGCTACGCGCAGAACATCCAGGAACATGCTACGGGAGATGGATCACAGTTCGCTACCACTAGACGCGCAGTGCCGTGCAGCGGAAGAAGAGTTGAGGCAGCGCGTCCGCGTGGATCGTCTCCTCCGCGTCCGATCTCCCTCGAACATCCAGTCGTCCGATCCCAAGTACGAGTTCGCCGGAGCGGCGCAAGTGCACCACCTCTAACGGTATCCGCACGTGTAGGAGGAACACCGTGCGGCGGACTGCTAGGTCCGATCACACAGTCGGCGGCGAGTGGAGGTAGCTATTTGCAACTCATGAAAACCCTAGTCGCAACACCGAAGCGATCAACCTGCTGAGTGCGCCGCACCTCCACTTTATATAGGCGTCCATCCCAGGCTCAACACTTGGGCCTTGCAAGGAACCTAAAGCCCAAAGTCTACTCGGTCATGTTCCTAGTCCAGTTCGTATCACATCCGACCAGTGTCCTACGAACCGACCTCGTAGGTTCCGTCCCTTAAGCGCGCGACCCCTTAGGTTCAAGTCGGCTTGGTCATAGTTCGGATCACCTCCGACCTGCACGGTTGGTAGCGGCCTCTATCAAGGCGTGTCGGCCACCAAGTAGACTATGAAGCTGGTTAGGCGAACATGTACAACGTGTCACACTTCTGTTCCCTTCTCCACACGATATATGTTATCGGGCTCAAGGCGAGACTGTCATCCTTGTGCTAGCCCGACCTCTTTCTCGTTCCAGTGATGCCAACCACTATCCGGATTATCTCATAATCCTTGTCGCATGGCCATGCTTATCCTGGTCGGATCACATGAGGGGCCCAGAGTATATCTCTCCTGATCGGAGGGGCAAATCCCATCTTGCTCGACCATGTCTCGCAGCATGGGACTGGACAAACCCGAAACCTACCTTTGTAACTACCCGATCCACGGAGTAGCGTTTGGTCGGCCCAAAGAAAGTACATCACCATCCAGTACATGCGTCAGCTCAGGTCTTAGGACATAGAATGTATGTTGTACTAGAGACTCACAGATGACATATCGCTGCGTCTCATAGTTGGGTCTGTCCGACTCGGACCTTATCTCGACTTCGGATCCGACTTCACGTCGAATCCGACCAGACCTTTCCAAGTTCATATTATCCGGTTAGCATCCAATGCTCCATGGCTAGTGAGACCGAGCCATCGACCGTGTCATATGCTAGTCTAGTCGGCCGCGCGTCCACACAGCCCTTTTGACTAGGGACCTTTTAGGACGGTCATCATACAACGCATAGTCCCACAAAAAAGTCACGTACTTGCTGATACACATCATTGATAATGTCCAAGGACTATCTTTATTCATAAACACATAGGAAATATCATCATACATGATTGCCTCTAGGGCATATCTCCAATATCAACAGCTTCCTACTCCGAGTATTCCGTTGATCTTGCTTCGTCCACCTTCCGGAGCGCCGACTGCCAGGAGCCGGACACGACCAGGCGGCCGTCTGGTGGTGTTTGAAACGTCGCGGTGGGAACCAGGTGGGGCGCTAGCCTAGCACTAGGCTAGCCACCAGCTATTCGCGCGCTACGTGGTGCCAGCTGGTCAGGCCGCCTGCCAGGCCACGCGCGCGATGGGACGCTAGCGTAGGCCAGGGCCCACCACTACCGGGCCTCGGCACACGCACGGATCCGCCGCGGCCGAGGCTGACGGTTAGAATTCCGGGGTGTGATTACTCCATGTCGTTACTGTACGGTTAATGTGGGGTTGTGGGGTCGTGGGCACAGTTAATCCCACGATCCCCACGCCCCGTCCCCTCGGCTTCGCAGCCTAGGGCTATAAGTAGGGGGGAGGAGAGGGGCGACACTAGCACGCGCGCCCTCCTCTCCCTTTGCCTTGCTCTTCCTCTTCTCTCTTTCGGCTGCCGCCGCACTCCCGCAGCTCACCGGAGCGCCGCCGCGGCCTGTCGTCACCAAGCCCGGCCTTTCTGCCGCACCGTTGCTCCGTCAACCTCGAGCTTCCATGGCTAAAGCGTCGTCCGGCAACGGGATGGCTCCAACGTCATCGAAGACCACATCATCTACCTCCGCAACATGCGACGGTTGCCTGGTGAGGGCTACGTCGAAGCGCGCGTCCCGCCGGTCAAGGAAATATCGCCAGCGCCGGAGGAAGGCGAGCGCGTCATCTTCCGCTCGCATTTCATCCGGGACTTCGGCCTGCCAGCGAGTGGCTTCCTCCGCTCCTTTCCCCAGTTTTATCATCTCCAGCCGCACCACCTCACACCGAACACGGTGGTGCTGCTATCGTCCTTCATCATGTTGTGCGAAGGCTACCTCGGCATTCTCCCCACACTCGAGTTGTCGGGGGAATTTTTCTACACCAAACTCGGCGTGGCCGCCAAGGATGAGGCGGCCCAGTGTGGTGCCTTCGCCGCAGTGTGGCGCCCAGGAGCTGGCAACCGCTTCCCGCCCATCACCTTGACCCAGTCTGTCAAGTTGTGGCAGAAGTCGTATTTCTATGTGAAGAACGTCAACCCGGCGGTGGACTTCATCAACCTGCTGCCTTACGGAGCCGGCACGCCGGCCAGACTGCGCACCAACTGGACGTTCAAGCCGAGGCACCTGTCGGCCACCTCCTCCGCCACCGTCACCAGGCTCAAGGAGATGACGGATTCGGAGGGCCTCCAGGCGTCCGACTTGCTGACCGCCTTCATGGTGCGCCGGGTTCTCCCTCTGCAGGGCCGGCCTCACCTTATTAGCCAGATGAGCGGGCACCGAGACCCGTGCCGGCTGTTGACCCGGGAGATGCTGGCCATAGAGGTGGCCTGTATGGTGAACGAGATTGTGAACCTCAAGCTCTCGGAGTCAGAATGGCAGTTCGGCAAGCGGCCGTACTCCCCCGCGCATCCGCCTCCTGCTGTAATCTCCTGATTCTCCTTTCTTTTCCTGGTCTTTTCTTCTTTGTCGAGTTCTGCTTTGCCGACTGATCAGTCCGGCGTGCTGTAGCTCCTCACGACCCAGCTGGCAGCCGATGCCCTGGCGCATGGCCAGGAGTACCTGTCGGACCGAGCGGTGAGCGACGCGGACGACCCCGACATGGGGGTGGCCGCCTTGGAAGAAGACGCCATAGGCGGCGGCGACGGGGCAGGCGGCTCCGGAGGAGGAGGTGGCCTTGAGATGTGGCTAGACGACGACAAGGATGAAGCCAAGCCGCGCCGCCAGCCGGTCATCAACAGGGCAGGGGCGAGCTCCTCAGCGGCGCCATCTGCACCAGGCGGCGCACCGAAGCGCCGAGCTGGCACGCAACTGCACGCCGGCCGGCCGAAGAAACCCAAGGGCTCGGCTGTGGCGACCAGGTGGGAGGAGGCTGCCGCGAAGGCAGTCCGGTTCCAGAGGGCCCCAAAGCAGCAGCCGACCGTGTCCGTGCAAGAACATTTCTTTCTTTGTGTTTCCCTTGTCTTTTCTGCGTCTTCTTTGCAAACTCTTCTGAGCCCATCTTGTCTTGTTTGAACAGACCCCCGCTCTCTCTTGAGCGGTCGACCTCCACTTCCATCGTTGGGGGGCCGGTGGGCTCCACCAATACCCACCGCGTGGACCCGCGCGCCAAGCTCCAGGCGACGATGGAGCAGAACGCGTGGGAGGCGCGCAAGGAGAAGGAGAGGGCGGAGCAGGCCAAGGCGGACGCGGACAAGGCGGCACGGGAGGAGGCAGACGCGGCGGCCAGGGCCCAAGCCGAGGCCGCGTCCAAGGCCCAGGCGGAGGAGGCGACCGAGGACCAGGTGGACGCGGCCGCCAGGGCGCAAGCGGGAGCAGACGCGGGCGGCCGGGCCCCACAGTTTGTCGCCCCACTGCGCTCCATGCCGCCGGCGCCAGAGATCCTGGCACCGGCTGGAGCAGCCGGCGACGACTAGCCGGTCATGGAGAGGGAGGGGGCGACGGCGTCATCCCAAGGCCGTAGGCGCCTTGGCGGACGCCGGCTGCAAAGACCCAGGGCAGTCGGCCTAACACGCCGCCAGCGGCTCAAGGCGGTGGTGAGGTGGTGGTGGGCGCGACTTCCGTCGTCCGTACTCGGACGCGCCGACGTGTGGCGAAGGCGACCTCGGCTCGACGGCCCCAAGAGGTTGCAGCCTCGAGCTCGTCGGTCTCTAACACCGAAGCCACCAGTGTTGCGTCGACGGAGTGGGTGCTCGGGGATGGGACGAGCACCTTGATCAAGGCGGCGCAGGATGTCCAGGCCGACTTCAGGGTCGAAGCCGCCGCCCTTCAGCAATGTATGAAGGCATTCGTGAAGACGTGGGCCACCGTTCGGGTACGTAATTTGCTTCTTGCTTTTGATTCTTGTAATCCTTGGAGGGGGTGCGCCAACAAGACCCATCGGGTGTAGCCTCGAGTTACGGGCCGGCCGAAAGCAGCGGCTCGAACTTGACAGTGAGTTCCGAGCCCTGACTCACTTCTCTTTCTGCTGCTTTGTCGCAGGACTACCACAACGTCCACGCTGGACAAGCGGAATTGGTTGAGAGCCAGAGTAAGCACTCCATCCTCTTTCCTCTCGCGGGGGCGCATTAGCGCACCCGCTGGGTGTAGCCCCCGAGATTCGGATCGACTGTTGAGCAGTCGGGCCGGATCTTTCTGGCGTCTGTTTGTCTTTGTTGATTATTAACTATCTCCTTCTTTGTCTTCGCAGGCACCAATGTCGCGTTGCGACATCAACTAGGTGAGGCTCAAACCGCGCTGCGCGCCAAGGAGGCGGAGTGCCTCAAGGCGGAGCAGGAGTGACGGTGTCCTGGACTAGGGGGTACTCACCACGTCGTCTCCCGGTCAGTTGGATTGGGCCGAGGATCCCCATGGCCGTATACTCATGGGCCAGTCCGGACAGTTGCCGCATACAAGGAAGATTCCACAAGACTTGGCGATCAAGACAAGGACTCCTCCCCCACCGGCGTATTCGGCTAGGACTCTTGTTATCCTAGGCCTTTGGTGCATTATATAAACCAGGGTCAGGCTAGTCGACATATATACAATATACAACAATCATACCATAGGCTAGCTTCTAGGGTTTAGCCTCTACGATCTCGTGGTAGATCTACTCTTGTACTACTCATATCATCAATATTAATCAAGCAGAGTAGGGTATTACCTCCATAGAGAGGGCCCGAACCTGGGTAAACATCGTGTCCCCTGTCTCCTGTTACCATCCTCCTTAGACGCACAGTTCGGGACCCCCTACCCGAGATCCGCCGGTTTTGACAACGACATTGGTGCTTTCATTGAGAGTTCCGCTGTGTGTTCGGCAAAAGGTCGATGGCTCGCCTGCAGATCAACTGCGACTTCGGCATCTTCGTCACCAGCTTGACTGGTCACCTTGGTTCGACCAAGGACTGCGCCCTACCTCCGATCGTCATGTTCGGATGAGGGCCTTCATTCAACATCAACTCCGATCTCTATCAAGATCATGGAGGAATCATCCAGGGAGCCCGGGGGCTCAACGTCAACATTGCCCTCGGGCGACCGTACTATTTTTCTGGACAGCGGACTTGTGTACGCCGCCACCGCCTCCTCAAGCGTCGTTTTAACGATTGCTTCGGTGGAATTGTGCGGAATTGAGTCTACAACAACCATGGAAAATTTCGTCGAGTTCCGATGGAGGAATCTCTGGCAATCTCCGATATACCGGAGCCGCATTGAATCTGGACGAGAATCTGGACGAGTTTAGGGCGTGGTGTCCAGATTCTAGCTCGGACTTCCTATGGAAGATCCAACCGTTGATCGGCTGCGGAATTCCTATATCTACCACCCCTCAAAATTTCAGCTCGATCCGACAGTCCAAACTCCGGGAACCTTCCGATTAATGCATCACTTTTCGGATCTGTTTTCTGCGCGAAAACGAATCCGACCCGAGTTCGTCTTTTTTATGAACGGGATTTCGGACATCCTTTTTGAAGGAAGTTTTGTATGGGAAGTTGTGTTTTGTTTCCGAACACATCCCACTAACTTTAAAATCTCTTTAACATGATCTTCAATATCATGCTGGTGTCAAACCAGTCCGGCAACATTGCTCCCCGGCTGCCGACCTGCGCTAGACACGTCGTCACTTTGTTGAGCCGAGCTCAACTTCTTCGGATCATCATCTCGGCAAGCCGAACAATAGTCCGGCATCGCGAAGGATAAATCATCACCAACATCGCCGCCCCACGGATTACACGGAGCGGGCATACCGGCATCGCCGCACGGTCGCTTCATCAAGCCGGCATCGACCACGTCACGACCTGCATCGGCAGGGCCGCACTATTGCTTCTTCAAGCTGGTGTCCATCACGCCGACCTACGCCCGACATCTCGGCTGGACCGGGGGCTTCGCCATCTCTTCATCAACCTACTCCGGACACTTCGGCGTCACTAGCCGACCAGCTCCGTCACGTTAGCTGGACCGAGGGCTTTGCCTCGGCGAGCCAACCTTTGCCAGCATTGCCATGCCGTCATTTTATCGCCCATCAGGCAATGGGTGCGCGGATCGAGTCCCAATTTTGGGAATCACCTCCCTTCGGATTGCTACAACAAATAAACCAGGTGCTATTAATCCCAGTATTTTTTGCTTGTTTGGGTTCATTTTTCCTAAGGAATTATTACTCTGGTTTGTCCATCATATGTACACAGGTCTATCAAATGGTGGCCGCATTATCGACGGTCGCATGATGGTTCGCCGGTTTCCGTACATAGTCCGCTAACGCCGCATCCGAACTCGAACCGACTGTGAATTCAGGCCTTGCCATGCCTTTACCGCATCACGCCGCCATACGCATCGACATTGACTTCGGCGCCAGGCCATATTTATTTTATTACTCACTTTGCATAAATTATTTATTATGCAACGATTTTTTTATTACTATTATCTCTGGTTTGCACTATTTTTTGTGCACATGAAAATGATCCAGCCGGACTATATCCTTTGACGTCACCTCGGCTGGACGGGGGGCTTCGTCAACACTTCATTACCCCATGCCAGGGACTTCGGCATCACTCTGCCGTCCTGCATTGACCGTGCTATGTCACCACTTCGGAGTGCCGAGCTCTTTGCTCCGCCACCTCGGGACCGGCTTGGGGGATGGAACCTTGTCCCGCATCAAGCTCGGGCCGCGTCGTCAATACCAAACACATTAACTAGCTAAGTTGCCTTCATGCTCAAAAGTTTTAAATTTCTAACTTGTGTTCGGTTCGACCAAGCATTATACTTTTTTGGAAAAAAAAGTTGCTTGTAAAAATTTTCCTTGTCCAAACTTTGTTCAAGATACTTGACGCGCTACCCGCGCTCATTATAATTCGGGGCTTCTTTAACAGAAGCTTATTAATATGGGCTTTATGCCCAACACATGTGTCACACTTCGGCATGTACCTTTTATTCACCATTATATGCATCGATATGACTTAAGTTTTGGCCAAGCTGGGTTGCCTGGCTCCTGTGCTTACCCCTACGTTCCTGATTGTTCGGCTAGGTGGTAAACGGAGCACCTCTGCGATTGTTACTGCCGGGTCAGTGGATGTGTACCTCAGACTGGGTGAAGCCGAAAGCTAGCATTCTTAAGGGAATACTCGGTCGGTGAACTAAAAGATGATTTCTTACCTATTTATTTACCTGCCCCCAGATGTTTTTCTGCTCTTTTGCAGTCCGGACATGCACTTTAGGGCATGCCTCCTAGGGAAAGGAACCCCTAACGGGCCTATTCTCCCTGGAAGATGTTTCTTACTAACCATGTAATATAACATAACTAGTTGGGCACTTGTCGGATAAAGCACTAATGACCCCTACGCCTGGTCTCCACGCATGCCCCGGTTTTTATAACCGCGAGGGTATTCGGACACACTCCAAACTATTGGGTCCAGAGGTTGAAGCGAAAAGGTCCGCTACGACAAACGATCTACAATCCGGCTAGAAGGCATTCTACATGTCACCTTACATTATATAGTCAACTTTTACCCAAGTCACTTGGGGGCTCTTATGTTTATTTGAGCTGTTTCATACTAAGTGTTTTTCTTCTTAGTCGTCAGTAAAGTTTTTATTATTTATCACTCCTTTTTTTCGACACGAGTGTGCAGTCACTAGCCGGGGAGCCTAATTTCTCTCTCAAAACCGCTAGAGTTTAGTTTTCTAAACTGGCCTAATGAGAAGTACTCCGCCTTCGGGATGGGAGACTGAAGCCGTAGGCTGACCCACTTGAAGTCTTGAGATAGGATGTGTCATGTTAAAGCACGGCAGAAGCACTTTTTTTCTAAAGTCCAATTTTCGGATTGGCACCGAACACTTGATCTTGTTCGGACGTCATGTTTTTACTGACGTTTTTTAGTTTTCCAAGCTTTTGGCACTTTTTGTGTGTTTTCAGCACAAGTCTCGCAGTGCAGCGCCGGATACCTTTACAGATTTGGCAAAAACATTCTCGGATATTGCTATATATGCATCAGTTTCGAATTGTGTCTTCGGTCAATAGTTGGGTTGCCCGGCTCGCGCTTGCCTCCTACATTCCGCTTTTGTTCGGCTAGGTGTGCAAAGGGAGAACCACTGCGATTGTGCTTCCAGCTCGCATGGTCAAGCACCTCAGTGGAGAAAGCCGAAAACTGACTGTCACAATAGGTGTAAACTGGTCAGCGATCCGATGACTATATTAAATGATGGGCCATTCATAACATTGGCTGAAGTGTTTCCGGCTTGACCTCATGTCAGCGAACACTACCGGGGCTAGTAACTGGCCTCCCAAACTAAATCCTCAATATTTTGCTCTTACATTGGAGCTGAGGTTTCATGATCATGCATAGCATGACAACCTGAAAAGGAACCGATAAGCGGGACTATTTTCTTTGGAAGACATTTCTTCCGTTAAACAGTAATATAACATATCTCTCTGCGTACCTTTGTTTATAAAACCGTATGGCCAGATTGCCTTGTTTGTCGTAAATCTTTGCCCTCATAAAGGCTTTATAAAGTAGGACAAACACTCCTGGGCTACTGGCCGAGGAGGTTGAAGCCGATGGTCGGTCAACAAAGTTTTGTACAATGCGGATCCGAGCATTAATGACATAAATTACTTGGATACATTGAGTCATTACACATAATTTGTGATTTTACAATGGATATTGATCCTTAATTCGGCCACCCGTGCCCGCATTAAGGCTCAGGGGCTACTGGGCTTCGGGCTTATTATTTACAAATATTAAAGGGGCACATCAATCCACTAATCTGGTGTTGCCACCCGACCAGTGTCTCGGGGGCTACTTCATTGCCTGTTCTATGCAAAAAAAATTAAGTGCAATACAGTTTCCGAGGAGATTTTGATCCTCAGGTTGGTCGGCCGCACCCAACCTGAGTCTTGAGGACTGAGCACGCTGCTTTTTGTGTCCCGAAGTATTCTGCCGAGTTAGGACTTGATCCTCAGACCGATTTTTGCAAATCAACCTGAGTCTCAGCAGCTACGGGGATCAGCGGTATTATGTCATCCCTCATGTGCATCTCGGGTTTTATACCGATACCCACCTTACGGGCTACTGGCTATGTATCTCGGCAGAGAATAAATCGCACTAATCAAAAATATTGACAAAAATCGGCCCATATTCGGGGTGGTGCACCACCTTGGAAGCAGTCAGGCATAAAGCTCGGGCGCTAGTGGCTGGCTCCATAGAGGGCATTTCCGGCCTTAAGCTCGGCTAAACTCCTTCAAACTTCTTTGAACCAAGGTGATTTACGACACCTCGGATACAATCCGGCGTTAGATCTGGGAAGCAGTCCGGCATTGGTGCTCGGCTGCAAAAGATACCTCGAATGCAGTCCGGCATTGGAGCTCAGACGCAAGAGGACGCTGCCGCCCGGGAACAACTTCAAACCCGAGGTGTGGCATAAAAATAACAAGGCATTGATAAAGGCCAGAAACTTAAAGGGGCTCCTCGGATACCCGACGTGTAAACTCGTCAATGCATTTCGGCGATCCTCAAGATCGAAGATGAGAGATTTATTGAACCAGTTTTCAGGACCGACGGCCGAAGATGAAGAACAGTTCGGAAGAATCGAGGAGCGTCCCCAACTTGAAGACCGGTTCAGGGGGCTACTCACGGTGTCCTGGACTAGGGGGTACTCACCACGTCGTCTCCCGATCAGTTGGATTGGGCCGAGGATCCCCATGGCCGTATACTCATGGGCGATCCGGACGGTTGCCGCATACAAGGAAGATTCCACAAGACATGGCGATCAAGACAAGGACTCCTCCCCACCGGCGTATTCGGCTAGGACTCTTGTTATCCTAGGCCTCGGTGCATTATATAAACCAGGGCGGGCTAGTCGACAGATATACAATATACAACAATCATACCATAGGCTAGCTTCTAGGGTTTAGCCTCTCTGATCTCGTGGTAGATCTACTCTTGTACTACTCATATCATCAATATTAATCAAGCAGGAGTAGGGTATTACCTCCATAGAGAGGGCCCGAACCTGGGTAAACATAGTGTCCCCTGTCTCCTGTTACCATCCGCCTTAGACGCACAGTTCGGGACCCCCTACCCGAGATCCGCCGGTTTTGACACCGACAAGGAGCGTGACCACCTGGCCCATCAGCTGGCTGACCAAGCGGACAAGCACAAGACGGAGTTGCGGAAACTCAAGGACACAGAGGAGGCTCTCCAGGCCGAGTTCAAGACTCAGAGCTCAAACTGGGTTGACATGGAGAGAGGCCTAGTGGCCGGCTACGGCGAGATCGAGGATCTGCTCGATGGTAGGTTGCTCTTTTCTTATTCTGCCTGCCGGCTTGTCCTGCATGCCGGCCTCCGACTTCTCATTTCTTTCTTATTTTCTTGAGCAGAGTATTTTCCTGGCTACTCCGTTGCCGCCAGCCAGGCCGTCGAGGCCCATCGCGACGAGCGAAGACAGGCTGGCTTGACAATTGCGCCCAACGCCCCTCGGACTCTTGCCGAGCAGATGCTCGCCATTGAAGCTCATCTCCAGCCGGCACGTCGGGCCCTCCGCCGTCTTCAGCATGCTGGAGCTCAGGTGGTCTCCGCCCTCTAGCTGGGCAGTCCCATTCTGCGCACCACCAGCCGGACTTCCAACTGGTGGGAGGTGGCCATCGGCCGCATCGAGGCATGGGAGGGCTCCTCCGCCCGGGCGGGTGCGCGCCGAGCTTTGGAGTTCATCAAGGGGTGGTACCCCTGGGCTGAACTTGGACTAGCTGGCCATTCTTCGCATTGAAGCCGGCGCGGAGCTAGAAGCGGTGGTGCATCAGCTCCGTCATCGCGCCGCGGCGATTGCCGAGTATACGGATACCTGCGTCTTCCTCACTAAGCTAAATGAAGCGGGCGCCGAAGTCCCGCCCAACTGGTTCGGGCTGAACCCAGAAGGAGGCGAGGAATCAGTGGAGGAGATCGCCTCCAGCGATGAAGGCGAAGAGGTGGAGGATAAGGACGAGGACGGCGAAGACGACATGCCGGATGGTGAAGACGACGGCCAGCCTCAGCCTGACCAAGTCTCAACCAACGGGCGAAGCGCTGGCGAGCCGACTGCTACCAGCGCTGACCAGGCCGAGACCCACCAGGCGGCCGCTCCACCACCTGGAGCCTCTACCTCCGCAGGCCCCTCCGATCCGGCTGCTGCTCCTTTGGCCTAAGCGGCCAAGTTATCTTTCTTTTCCCTATTTTGTAACTTCTTGAACAAAATTTTTAAGTTCGTGCAGTTCCACCCGCTGGGGGTGTATTCAAACTCCGTTGAATGCTGGCCAAGGGCCTTTTGCTATAAAAAACTGTCTTTTGCCGATTTTTGACTTGTTTTGCTTTTCTACTCTCTTGGCTTTTTCCTTTGTCGCCTTCCCTTGGCTGCCGCCTTGCCAGCCAGACAGCCGCTCTGCAGTCTGTGGCTGGGTCAAGTACTTGGCCATTTGGGAAAGGTATGTACTTTAGCCGTTCGCTAGAGTGTAGAAAATTAAGTTAGAAACCGGCCGGCCGGCTGCTCAGCAGCCGGTCGGCGAAGGCAGGAGCTGACTTGACCTATGCAAATGCTTTAGTCCTCAGCCATTTTTCGTGTGGGCACCGTTTCCTACCTTCATCTCTTGCCGGCCTGACAGTTGCTCTGCGAGCTGCGGCCTGTGGCAAGAGAGGGCTTAGGTGCAGGCACACTACTTGTCCAACTGCAGGTAGCATTGACATAATACAAGGCGGCAAGCCCCCGGATCGACTGGTCGAACCCGGTGCCAGGCAGAATAATCAAATAACACATTCATAGGCATAGATCTTATCATATAGATAAAGAGGATAGCTCCCGAGTGCTCCTCGAGGGCCCCGATGTCTTAGTGGTTAATACAAAAGGTTGCGTGGTACATACTGAATCAACTGTAAAATCTTCGGAGGAGATTTGCGTTCCATGGGCGCTCCGACTCCTTGCCCAAATCGTCTCTCTTGCATGCTCTGGGCTTCTGCGCGTCGATGAGGTAGTAGTAGTCGTTGCCCAATGCCTTGCTGATGATGAAGGGGCCTTCCCAAGGGGCCGAGAGCTTGTGCTGGCCAGTTGTTTGCTAGATCAGCCGGAGCACAAGGTCTCCCTCTTGGAAGGATCTTGGCTTGACCTTCCGACTGTAGTAGCGGCGCAGACTCTGCTGGTAGATGGCGGAGCGGCTAAGTGCCAACAGCCGACTCTCTTCCATCAGATCAACGCCGTCTTCTCGTGCTTCCTTCGCTTCCGCCACCGTGTACATGGTGACGCGAGGTGAGTCAAACTTAATGTCAGTTGGGATGACCGCCTCGGCACCGTACACGAGGAAGAATGGAGTGAAGCCAGTTGATTTGTTCGGAGTGGTGCGGAGGCTCCAAAGGACGACCGACAGCTCGTCGATCCAGCAACCGGCCGACTGCTCAAGTGGCTCGACCAGTCGGGGCTTGATGCCGAATAGGATGAAGCCGTTTGCTCGCTCGACTTGGCCGTTTAACTGCGGGTGGGCAATGGACGCTAAGTCTAGTCGGATGCCCTGCGTCGCGCAGAAACGGGCCAAGGCTCCTTTGGCAAAATTTGTGCCATTGTCGGTGATGATGCCGTGCGGTACGCCGCCGAGTGGTGATGTCTACAATGAAGGTCACAACAGTCGGTCCATTCAACTTCTTGATTGGCTTTGCTTCAATCCATTTGGTGAACTTATATACGGCGACTAGCAGATGGGTCATGCCGCCACATGCTGTCTTGAATGGTCCCACCATATCCAACCCCCAGACGGCAAAAGGCCACGCCATGGGAATGGTCTTGAGTGCACAAGCCGGTAGATGTTGCTCTGAGCTGAACTTCTGACATCCTTTGCAATGCTTGACTAGCTCCTTGGCGTCCTCCAAAGCACTCGGCCAGAAGAAACCATGGCGGAAAGCTTTAGCGATAAGAAATCTGGAGGCCACGTGGTGGCCACACTCGCCTTGGTGGATATCTTTGAGGATTGCTTGGCCTTTCTCTGATTCTACGCAGTGCTGGAAGACTCCGGTCACACTGCGTCCGACAAGCTCTGGATTTACTATCGTTTATGATCCTGCTCGGCGTTGCACCTGTCGGGCCGAGATCTCGTCGGTCGGCAGCTCTCTATTCACCAGAAACTTGAGAATGGGCTCTGCCCATGATGTTGCTTGAATTTCTTCTACTGCCATTATGGCCACTTGTACGAGGGCGGTTGGGTTGGGAGGCGGCGGGATGGAATTGATTGCTGCTTGCTGCATGGCTGAAGTCCCCGGGCCGACTACCGCAGCCCCCGGGTCGGGTGGTGAAGTCCCCGGGCCAGGTGTGACTACTGTAGTCCCCGAGCCGCTTGGCGAAGTCCCCGGGCCGACTGTTGCAGCCGCCGAGTTGGAACCGACTGCTTCGGGAGGAGCCGGCACGAAGATGGACTCAGATTCTGGAGAAGGCTTGATCGACGGCTTGAGGAGGCGCTGAAGGGAGACACCAGCTAGTATTGCTTGCCGGGTGGCGCCGATTCATGCCAGGGCATCCGCTTTCTCGTTGTCGGCTCTTGGCACATGAAGGAACTCGCACCCTTCAAAGTATCCATGGAGTTGATGGACGAGGAAACGGTAGCTCGCCGTGTTTGCATCCTTGGTGTCCCAGTCACCAGACGGCTGTTGGACGACCAAGTCGGAGTCGCCGTAGAACAGGATCCGGCAGATGCCGATCTCTTTAGCCAACCAGAGGCCGTGTATTCGTGCTTCGTATTCGGCCACATTGTTGGGGGCGGCAAAGTGGATTTGCAATGTGTATTTGAGCTTGTCGCCTTTGGGAGAGGTGAGGACGATGCCGGCTCCCAAACCGGTGCTCATCTTTGAGCCATCAAAGTGCATCCGCCAATGAGTGCAGTCCGGAGCTGGCGGCAGGTACAGGGTCTCAGCCCAGTCGACGAGGAAGTCGACCAGTGCTTGGGACTTGATGGCGGTGCGGGGCTGGTAGAAGATGGTGTAGGGGGCCAACTCGATGGCCCATTTGGCCACTCGGCCAGATGCATCTCTGTTGCCAATGATCTCCGCAACTGGGGCAGTGCAGACAATCGTGATTGGGTGCTCTTGAAAGTATGGCTTCAGCTTCTTGGCGGCAAAGTGCATGCCGTAGCACATCTTCTGGTAGTGAGGGTAGTTCTGCTTTGAGGTTGACAACACCTCGCTCAAATAGTACACAGGCCTCTGGACCGGTTGTGCCTTGCCGTCCTCCGGGCGCTCCACTACTATGACTGTGCTGATCACCCGGCTGGTGGCGGCGATGTAGAGGTACATGGGCTCTTTAGCAGCCGGAGCTGCCAGGACAGGCGACGTGGTCAACATCTTCTTTAGCTGGAGAAAAGCTTCATCTGCCTTGCCATTCCACTCGAAATGAGTGGTTTTCTTCATGAGCTGGTACAGGGGAAGAGCCTTCTCGCCCAGCCGACTGATGAACCGGCTGATGGATGCCAGGCAGCCGGTGAATTTCTGGACGTCTCGCAGTCGGGTGGGCCTCTCCATCCTCTTGATGGCCTTGATCTTCACAGGGTTGCACTCAATGCCGCGTTCCGAAACCAGGAAGCCAAGGAGCTGGCCGGCTGGTACTCCAAACACACACTTCTCTGGGTTGAGCTTGATCTGAAATCGGCGCAGATGTTTAAAGGTTTCCTTGAGGTCTTCGAGGAGTGTGTTGTGCTTCTCCGTCTTCACCACAATATTGTCTACGTAGACATGGGCATTTCTGCCGAGTTGCTTGAGGAGGCATTTCTGCATGCAACGCTGAAACGTGGCATCGGCATTTCTCAGGCCGAATGTCATGGTCAGGTAGCAGAAGGCTCCGAATGGTTTGATGAAGGCAATCTTCAGGCGGTCTGCCGAGTTCAACTTGATCTGGTGGTAACCTGAGTAGGCATCCAAAAAACTCAACAGCTCACATCCGGCTATGGAGTCTATCACTTGGTCAATCCGTGGCAAGGCAAACGGATCCTTGGGGCAGGCTTTGTTGAGACTGGTGTAATCAATGCACATGCACCACTTGTTATTCTTGTTCAATACAAGGATTGGTTGGCAAGCCATTCTGGGAAGAAAACTTCCATGATGAAGCCGGCTGCTAACAGGAGGGTGATCTCTTCTCCAACGATTCTTCTCTTCTCCTCTGACAGTAGGCGGAGAGGTTGCTTGACTGGCTTGGCATCTGCTCTGACGTGTAGCTTGTGCTCCGCGAAATCCGTCGGAACACCCGGCATGTCTTTGGGGGACCATGCGAAGACGTCCTGATTCTCACAGAGGAAATCGACGAGATCGCTTTCCTATTTGCTATCAAGGTTGGCACCTATGACAGCGTGCCTCTCCAGGTGCTCAGGGTCCAAGGGGATCTTCTTTGTCTCTTTGGCCAGCTGGAAGGAGCCAGGGTCTACGACTCTTTGGGATCTGGTTACAGGTCCAACTGCTTGCTGGCCATGGCCACCACCCAGTCCAGGAGCTTCTTCTCAGTGGCAATCACCAGGGACTCGGCCAACAGGCTGTTGTCTGCTGCACAGTCGGCCGACTTCTTGTAATCTCCAGCTATGGTGATAATGCCCTTGGTTCCTGGCATCTTCATCTTGAGGTAAGCATAGTGTGGTACTGTCGTGAACTTGGCTAGGGCAGGTCGGCCAAGTAGTGCATGATAAGGGCTCTCCAGGTCCACTACCTCAAACCAAATTGCTTCGCGGCAGAAATGATTCTTGTCTCCGAAGAGAACATCTATCCTTATCTTGCCGATTGGTGAGCAGGAAAGGCCGGGCATGATTCCATGGAAGACAGTCCGACTGGGCTGGAGCTGCTTCACTTTGATACACAACCTCTCCATGGTACTACGGTAAAGGATATTGATACTGCTGCTGCCATCTATCAAGACTCGGGAAAAACGAGCAGCTCACCTCTCTGTTTCAAAGGTGGCATCCAACACCAGGGCATAGGAGCCCGGAGAAGGCATCTCTTCCGGGTGGTCGGCTCTGCTCCAGCTGATGGGCTTCCCGGACCAGTGCATGAACTCTGGGACTTGGGATGCAACGGCATTGACTTCTTGGTGTTGCTGGCCCCGACTGCGCCTGTCGTCAGCCTGGCTGGTGAAGACAACATAGGCTCAGTGTTCTTCAGGGAACTCTTCTTGAATGGCGCCGACTGCTGGGCGGGCCGCCGGCTGCTGAGGAGGCGGGGGCGGCTGGCCAGCAGGCGGCGGAGGTAGCGGTCCTTCGCCTTTGGAGATTCGAGTGAGCCAGTGGCACTTCCGAGTGGTGTGGTTGGACGGCTTCACACCGCTATGGAACTTGCAGGGAGGATCGAGGGTTTGCTCATAAGAGAAGGCGGGCAACCAATTCAGCTTGCTGCCTCTGTGACGCTTGGGCTGGGGTTGCCCCTCCGGCTGCCGGTCTTTAACTGTCGCCACTTGCTGGCTGGTGGAAGCCGGCATCGGGGCTTTGCGCTTGTTTTCGTTCTGCTGATGGCGCCGACTGGAGTCACCAGCCGGTGTTCTAGGAGCCGGAGGGAGCACCTTCCGAGAGGCGTCCACCTGAAGCTCCGACTTCGTGGAGGAGTCGTAGTGGCGTACTTGTCTGCTATGATCAGCAGCTCGTCGAGCGTGGCCAGCTCGTCGCAAAGGAGTCGGTGCTTGAGGAGGGTGCCTTCTCTGCACCCGGCAGTGAAGTATTCTATGGCTTGCACCTCGTGCACCCCTTTGCAGGAGTTGCGCAGTTTGGCCCACCGCGTCAGGTAGTCGCGAGTGGATTCGGTAGGGCCTTGGACGCACAGAGAGAGTTGGCGAGGCTTGGGCGGCCGCTTGTAGGGGCTGGTGAAGTTGCGGATGAAGACTTCAATGAAACCTACCCAGTTGTTGATGTTGTGGGGTTTCAGGCTGTTCAGCCATGTCCGGGTCGTGCCCTGGAGCATGAGCGGAACATACTTCACGTCAACACGCTTGTTGCCGTTCGCTATGTTGACTACGATGGAGTAGTCGACCAGCCAGTCTTCTGGCTTCACGGAGCCGTTGTACTTGGGCGTATCTCATGGAAGTGTGAACCCTTTGGGAAAGGGCTCTTCGCGGATGCGAGGGCCGAAACAAGGCGGGCCCAATGCGTCTTCTTCTTCTAGCGCCTGGGACCGAGCAAGGCGGTCGATTCTGTGGCGCGCGTCATTCTCTCCGACTCCTTCTTGGCGGCCGAGGCGGTCACCGAGTGTCGGGTGGTCAGCAGGCGGCGGGGAGGCGCGCCTCTCCTTGTGGGGAGGACGAGGAGGCGGATAATCATCTCGCCGTTCCACTACTCTTGGGCAGCCGTCTTGGTAATGCTCGATGGTGAGGCGTGTCCGGCTGCGGTTGGCAGCCGGTTCCTTGTCTCTTATGTCATGGACGCCGCCTGTCAGCGTGCGGGAGGTCGCGCCTTGATCTCGGCAAGGGGAGGATCTGCGACGTGCGCGCCGGGCTCCGTCATGCAGTGGGCAGCAGTTTCTTGCTGCTCAGCAGCCACGTCGATGAGTCACTGGACACGCTCCGTCATGTGGCGACGCTCGTCACCCTCAAGTTTGTCCAGCTCATCTACTACCGCCTGGGCAGCTCGTATGTTCTTCGCAGGCGTGGCGTAGACAGGGCGGTCTGCCCAGAACATGCTGGCGATGGCCATGCCATGTTGCCGGACTATTCTAATGCGGCTGGGCCCGCCAGGGGCCAGCGTGCCGCCAACAGCGTGGACCATCTCGCGCTGATAGGCCTCCGAGAGGCGTCTCATTCTTGCCAATTGCTTGGCACTCTCGACGAGCAAGACGCGGCGTGCTTCCTGCGTCTCGGCGTCGGCATCTTCTGTGATGGGCGCAGACAGGTCTCGTAGCGTCGCTTCGAGCAGGTCTCGGGCGCCGCCACCAGAAGCCCCATTGTGGCTGATGACGAGCACCTCTGTGACGATGTTGTCGCCACTGTCAGCGCAAGGGAGAGGGTCGTCGAAGACCACTACGTTGGTGGGGAAGGCATCAAGAGATGTCATGTCGGAGTTGACAAGCATCGAGTCGGTGGAGCCGATCGACTTCGAAGTTGGAAGCGGGCTCGTTGGTGATGTCGAGCTTGCCAAGGAGGTCAACGAGGCAGCTCCTGGTGCTGGTTGCACTCGCGCCTGGCGCGGTCTCATCCGAGAGGTGGATCTCGCCAACTAGGTCAGCGAGGCCAGCCGCCGCGCAGGCGAGCTCTGTGCCATGCAGCGCGTCGGCGCAAGCGCCATCAGGCTGTCGGGCTGGATGTCCTCGCTATGAAGGAACAAGGTTCCCGTCCAAAACAGATCTCCGGACGACGATGCACCTAGCCCCATGGTGGGTGCCAAATGTTGGGGGTTTGGTGCGACATATGCCAAAGGATGGCTTATCATGGTTGGGCTAGTAAGACGTCGCCGGTGCCAGGAAACGGGATAAGGCGAAGACATGCACGCCAGCGAATCTTACCCAGGTTCGGGGCTCTCCTAGGAGATAACACCCCTACTCCTGCTCTGCGAGGGGTCTCCGCATGATCACTTAAGCAACAAATGGTGGCTACAAGCTGGCTCCTTGAGCTGTTTCTCTAGAAGGGGAAGAAGGACAAGTCTAGCCCTAGCTTCCTCTCTCTATATGGGTGTGTGGGTGAACAAGAGGCTGAACCCTTTGCATGGGTGCCCTAGGGGGTTTATATAGGCCCACCCCCCAGGGTTACAATGGTAATCTAAGCCGGGTGTAGGCCTGGCCGTCAGTGTCTTTGGCCGCCGGCTTCTCCGCTGGCTGGTGGGGCCCGCCGCCTGGTGGATCCCGCCGTCTATCTGGTACTTGGTCGACATGCCGTACCCGCCGCTTGCGGGTCCTGCCGGCTGTTCGATACTGTAGCGATGCGGCTAATGATGCATGCTTTGTCAGGGGAGGCGTGGCTACAGTACCGCCGCCTGGCGGGCGTTCACTATAGCCACTCCCCGTCTCTTCTGGTTAATGGCGCACAAATCCCCAAGAGGGGAAGAACCGCCTGGTCATCTGCCAGCCTCCTCTGAGCCGGCTTGCCAGGGACAGCCGCCCTCTGGCTTCTCGCCGTCAAGTGGGGCACGCTGCCTGCGGGCCGTACCGACAGCCCGTTGTGGGAGCATGGCTCACTCTGACAGGGGTGATGTCAGGGTCAGCGTGGCAACAGTGCCGCGCCGGACAAGAGATCTCCGTCTGATATGGCGCACTGTGGCCATGCTAGGCCCTAGATAGGCTAGGGGTGGCGAGGCGTACTGTAGCCACGCCCTGTCTCGTCACATTTATGTGGGTGCGGACTGTGAGAAAGCTCGGGGCCGCCTGCTAGGAGCCGGCCTCTCCAGAGGTCGCCTGCTAGGATTCAGCCCACTTCCATGCAGCTGTAAAAATTAAATTGTCAAGAATGATAATAAGCATTGTCATGGTTTTGTCACGGCAGATGTCCTCATGAAAGGACTTAGTCATGGAGCCATCGCTACGAGTTAGCTTAAAGGGGTTAAAGCGGACAAGGGACGCAAGAGAGTTTTATACTAGTTCGGCCCCTTACGATGAAGGTAAAAGCCTACATCTAGTTGTGATGGAGTTGATGGGGTTTCGATGACCAGGGAGCGAATACGCTTTGCCTGGGTCTCGAATTGTTGTGTGTTGTCCTGACCGCCGCCGGGTCGTCCCCTTATATACAATGGGTTGACGCCCGTCGGTTTACAGAGTCCCAAGGCCGGCTCATAAACGTGTCTGACCCGGTATCTGCTCTTTCTACCTTGTAGTACAAGTTACATTATCAATACCGGTTTATGTCCACAGGCCTTAAACCGGCTTTGGGCCCTGGGCCTTCTTGAAGCATCTTCGTCTGTCTTCATGGGCTTCAGACATGATAACTACTGATGAAGTTAACCCGGCCTCTCCTGGCCGGTTTACGCCCAGTAGTAATATCCTCAACATTAGGCCCCAGATTGATTTGAACTGGTTCACGTCAATCCTCAGTACTTAAGAAAACCTCATCTGCAACATCTGCCATAATTTTGTAAACCGTCGTGACGTCATCTTCCCGGACCGTGGTAAACCGCCGTGACATCATCAGTTTATGAAAAACTGTGTACAACCCATCTTCATTAATGGGCCTCCGATAATCGAGGCGACAGCTCCGCCTTATTTCCAAATTTCTGGCTCCTCGTTTTTCACGCTTGACACCTATCCCTTGCCTTTATAAATAGGGCCGGGGGGTCATTTTCACTTTTCCCCTTCGTGCCTCTTCGCGTCATCGCCTTCCTCGCGCTGCTCAACCTCTGGAGCTCCACTGCCACCGTCGACCGCCGCCTCTGCTTCAACTCTGGCCGCTGCATCACCCTGAACGCATCAGAGAACTGCGGTGCTTCTCCGCTCTCCCATCAGCACTGGTATGCTCTCCATTCTTCCACCATAGATCTATTCTAGGGTTTCGGTGTTCTTCGGTGTTCGTCGGTGTTCATTGCTTGTATATAGGGTTTTGATCACCTTGATATTCATCCTGTTCAATGATAGCCGTAGCCCTTCTTTTCCATCTAATGCACCTCGTTAAAATAGAAGATCCCATCTGAACCTCCATCCACTGTTTCGGTACTCCTTCTTAGGTCTGAATATATTTTCCTTTTCTGATATGCAGCAGATCCAAAATTGTAACACCAACTCGTGAAATATGTTTTTCTTCACTTATATATCTGTAGACTTGTATCTTCAATTGTCAGACTAGGCGGTTTAACTTTTTGAAAAATGATGACCCGGCATATACCGTTAGTCCCCTTGTTGAACCGCCAATGTACCTCAGCTTATAGCCTTTGTTTAATAAATTCCGGTTTATGATTAACCAACTCCTGTTTAACAACATGCTTACATCCTTGTATCGCCGCATAGCTGTCCACTGTAAATCTTAAACCGGTAATTATCATGTTGTAGATCATTCATTTCCATGGCCAAGCAAGTGTATGAATGCAATTGGGTCCCTTCTCGAGTGACTGAAGAACAGTTAGACAACCTTGTCAAAATGGGCGCTTTAACCAAGAAAGATGTTATCCACTGGAGGGTCCCTGGCCCGGAATGTCCTCCTACACCTAAGGATGGAGAGGTTATTGTATTTGCTCATCACTTAGGCCGGGGTTTCAACCCTCCCGGTTCAAAAAAATTCTGGGATGTACTGGCCAGCTTTCAACTGCGCCCACAAGACATCGGTCCTAACTCCGTGACCAACATCTACCACTTCCAAGTTTTTTGTGAGGTTTACCTTCAAGAGGAACCTTTAGTAGAACCGTTCAGGGATTTCTTTCACCTAAATCGTTGCACATAATTCAAAGACGGACTCAACACAGAATTGGGTGGAATGGCGGTTCAGAAAAGAAAAGTCACCTTTCCTCATCCCAATCTCCACAGTCACCCCAAAGAGTGGAACCAGACCTAGTTTTATTGCAAGGACACGTCTCCAGCTGACGAAACCTCCAGCCGGGTTACCGTCCTGAACGTCTGAGCAACACATATCTTCTTCCTCAAAGGCTGACCGCCAAAGAAAGGGCCAAATATGCTCCTCAACTGTCAAAGCTTAGGGCCTTTATAGCAAACGGTTTGACGGGAGTTGATGAAGTTACTGAAGCTGTAAAAAAGATGTTGAACGAACCGGAGGATGTCTGTGCTCAAACCGGACTACTCCCTTTCTGCACCACCAACAAACCGCCAGCTGTAAGAATCATATAAGCTGTTTATCTGAAATTGCTTCTGTCTCAATACTCTCTGAAAGCGTGATTATTTTCTTGACATGGCGATGATCCGTTCTGGAACAAGAAACCCCCGCAAGACAAACCGGTGAAGCCAACCCGTCAAAAAACCAAAGTTGTGAAAAAACCTGCCAACCGGAAGAGGACCACTGCATCCACCAATCCACCAGCTGATGATGATGTGGGTAATCCGGAACTAGAGGTAGAACTTGACTCGCTTGGTTCATTTTTCATACGCCTTATTGATGATGATTATTGTCAGGACGACGCTGAAGTCAGTCACGCCGATGCTGTAGAAGTAATCGTTCTCTCCTCCGATTCAAACCCTTTGCCATCGCTAAAAACCCGTCGAGCAAACCGGAAAGTTAAATTTTCTCATCCTCTTGCTTACTTGGATCCGAACTTTCTTGTGAATACACAACAGCACGAGGTTCGCCGCACAACCCGACATAGCGGCCAGGTAGTTACCTCCGCCGGTTTACCGAACAGTCCGGTTCAGAAACGCCGTTCAGAGGTCTCTTATTCCCTTGACACTTCACGCCCCAAAGCGGGTTGTTTTCGTCAACCTCTTAATCCATCCGATTCCAATTATCAGGGTACTTCTCACTCGTCATCTGGTGAATCGTCTGCTACAAAGCTTCCACCGCTTAAAATAGTGCTTGGGTGAGCCATACTCTTACTCATATCCTTGATACATTACTTAATATATACTATATTGATCCTTACTTTCATTTTTCTCAGAACCAAGTCCAGACCCAGTAAGAAAGCTCGTCTGAACAAACCGACAGAGGAAGACATGGCTGCTGAACCGGAGAAAACTCCCGATCCTGAAGAGGCAAATATTGATGATATGCTAAATGATCCACCGCCTCAAGATCATGACTTCGTTGCTGAGCAGGCAGAAGTTGATACCACCGGCTAGGCTGACCAGCCAACAAGCCCTATCCGGACTGACAAACCAGTCAGTCCGGTAAAAGATACTGACAAACCGGCAACTTCAGTACAAGCTGCTGAGGAGAAGGATGATGATGTTCTGATCACTTGCATTGGCCATACTAACACAGGAAATCCTGTCGCTTTTTCAAGGCATATCGCCAAAGAAGAATTCCCTGCAATTGGCAAAGGCGAATGGAATGCCGATCTGTCCACTTACGCCCATCTGAATGCTCAAGACCTTCATTCCGGCTATCTGAACCGTCTATATGTCGGTCGTGACTATGAAGCCGGTTTGGTAAATATGATGAAGGAAGGATATGAGGTAATTTCATAAGTGTTGCTTTTTTTTTAATTGCAGCTTATCAACTCCAGTAGCCCCCAAGTGACGGTTTAAGATATCAATCTAAACCGGGACTTAGTAATAAAAATTATGGTTTGCAACAGTGCATCTGAACTTCACCGAAGTAGTCCCCAAGTGCCAGTTTAACTTTACAAAGATGAACCAGGACTTTGTAGAAGAAATACACGTACCAGCATTCTTTGAGCAAATACCCATTAGCCCCCAAGTGCCAAGTTGAATACTTGTATTATGCTTGGGACTTTGTAGAAAAAGTATGATGAAGAGAAAATATGCATTAGCCCCCAAGTACCAAGGGCATAACTTGTTATGTTCTTGGTACTTCAAACATGTATTGTCATCTCATCATATAACTGTCTCTTTGTAGGCCGAGCTGAGCAAGAAAGAGAGCCAAACCGCTGATCTGCAGTAAAACCTTAAATCGCAACAAGCTGAAACCTCCAAGGCGAAGGAAGAATTGACCAGCGCTCTAGGCGCTATGGAGAAACTAAAAGAAGGTTTCAACAAGGAGCGGACGGATTGGGAGAGTGAAAAAGCCGATTTGATCAAAAGGGCTGAGAAAGCAGAGGCCTCTCTTAAACCGGTGGTTGATGAGTTGACCAGCGTAAAATAGCAGGTTCATGCCATGACTGCATCTGTGTTTGGTAAGTATCCTTGATTCCTGACTTCAACATATCCTTTCATGCATTTGCCGGTTCACTAACCCGTGCAATGATACAGGAACTCGCATTAGCCACTTGGGATCTGATGTTCAGAAGAAATTGAAAGCGGCCTACACCCTGATAGAACAGTTGTATACCGGCGCTCAACGGATTATCTATACTGCTTCACACAACAATCCGCCCCCCACCTTGATCAAGGATAACTTAGAAATGTTATCCATGCTTCCTGCCCAGGTAGACGAGTTAAAAAAGTTTGCTGCTAGAACAGGCGCTTTAGCCGCACTGACCCGGGCAAAAGCATGGGTTCCTGACTTTGATCCAGTTGAAACGGCCCAAGGTTATCCCAGTTTGAAGGAAGACGGAACAGAATTTGGCGAAGATGATCTCCGGATCATAAACCGGAAAGTACGCCCCTTGTCTTGTCAGCTAGTTGAAGAAGCGAACCTTTCATACTATCAAGCAAGCTATGATGACAAGAATAAGCGGGTTGCTGCACCGATTCCAGAAGCTCAGAATCTTATCCCGCCAATCCGTAAGCACACCTATGCCCCTGACATTGAACCTTCCACGCTGATAAGCGATGAAGCTGTATTCCAAGCCCTAACTGGGATCAACTGGGCAACTGCTGATTTCCAGCCACTGGGTAGGGAAGAAGAAGCTGAACCGGCACGAGATGATCCGCAACCTTCAAGCCAAGCTGGTGACCAATCATGAACCGGAGGCCAGTTTAATCTTCTACATGCTGCATTATGTATTTGAGAAAACAATTATCCTTTTGGGCACTGGAACGCCTTGTAATAGGCTTAGTTTAAAATACTTGGTCTGGTATGCCTTCGTGCATATTTATCTGCAGCTGATGCTTGTTTAATCCGGAATATTTAAGATATGATAATCATAATCCATACTCATTTATTCGACCTGTTCCTGCAGATAAAAGCTCAAAGCGCCCTGGCGATTTACTCCCGGGCGGGTTATGATATCTAATATTTATATGACCAAGGTGTGTAACCAAGGCTGTAAAAGATAACCAAACACAGAGATATATGTAATACATGTGACCTTTTTAGGCATAAGATGGGTTAACCAACGTTGTGTGAGGGCCATAACCCAACTCTTGGAGGAGAAATAGCTCCTGTTATATGAAGCCAGTTTACAATAAAACCGCTCCAGGTTATGATAAACACCGGTTTACTCCATACTGGGACTTTTGATTCAAAACCAGACCGGGCTAATAGTCTCCGGATTACGATTTGATCGTGTACTTTCCACTTGTAATTTGTCAATCTAACCGAGTTGATAACACCGGTTTAAAAACATCATAAATCTTATCAAAAAAGAAAGCAAAAACTCGATCGAAGGCAAATAAAACCGTTGTAGTCGAGGCTTTTCACGGGCTGCCAGGCCCCAAATTCGAGGCTTTTCATGGGCTTCCAGGCCACTGAATTAAACCATTTTTGCAAAGCCTTTCAAGACGGTACGCAATCCTTAACCAATCATCGTTTTAACTTGACAAGTTCAGGGTCTGTATTTTAGAGTAACTTGTCAAAGTTCGAATGGTCATACCAGGTTTACCTGGTCGGCGTGACTTACTTAAAGAGGCAGGTTAACCCGGGGTTTTAGGTGTATACACTAGGCTTCCAAGCCATGGCTTGATTGCCCAATTACAAGCGTTGATTCTAAGTTCACCGCGATAGCAAAGAATCCCCAAGTAACATTTTGAGCAGTGCTCAATGGGTGCCTATGTTTGAGCTGTTGTTTTTTGACAACACTCTCTTTGGCCCCGGTTTTGGCGTTGAGCCGATCAAGAGGTGTAGCTATGGTTCGGATACGACCAAGCCCCCAAGTGATGTTATATAAAGATTTGAAAAGCTAAATTAAGGGGTAAACCAGACGCCGCTTTAGAAATAGAAGCTCCATGTAACCACACATGATGGAAAAACAACGGATACCCCGCTTTAGCTGAGGTTCTGTTTTATTGTATTGATCATAATATATACATTGTCATAATATGTACATAAGCAGAGCCTATAACTCAAGTATAGTAGGGCCGAAGATGAGCAATATTCCACGGCCGATTGGTCTCTTCCTCCGATTTACGTGAGTCTTTGCACTCTCGAACATCGATTAGGTAGTACGACCCGTTGTGCAGATTCTTGCTGACCACAAAAGGTCCTTCCCAAGGGGGGATAACTTGTGCATATCTGTCTGATCCTGGATGAGTCGAAGCACCAAATCTCCTTCTTGAAAGGTTCTGGTTCTAATCCGGCGGCTATGATTGCCACGCAAATCTTGCTGATAAATCGCTGAATGGGCTGCCGCTATGTCACGCTCCTCATCTAACAGGTCAAGAGCCTCTTGCCGTGCCTTCTCGTTGTCAGCTTCAACATATGCCGCTACACGAGGTGAGTCATGACGTATGTCACTAGGAAGAACCGCCTCCGCTCCATAAACCATGAAGAGCGGCGTGTATCCTGTCGACCTGTTGGGTGTGGTGTTGATGCTCCATAACACAGAAGGTAGCTCCTCAACCCAACAACCCGGCGTCCGTTGCAAAGGAACCATAAGCCGGGGTTTGATGCCTCTCAAGATCTCTTGATTGGCCCTCTCCACTTGACCATTGGACTGTGGGTGAGCCACTGATGACACGTCAAGCCGGATGTGCTCACGCTGAAAGAACTCCTTCATGGCACCCCTTGATAGATTGGTACCATTGTCAGTTATAATGCTGTGTGGAAAACCAAACCGGAAGATCACCTTTTTGATGAATTGAACCGCCGTGGCCGCATCACACTTACTGACTGGCTCTGCCTCCACCCACTTTGTGAATTTGTCAACCGCCACCAAAAGGTGGGTCTTCTTGTCCTTGGACCTCTTGAAAGGCCCAACCATATCCAGCCCCCAAGTCGCAAAGGGTCAAGTGATTGGAATCATCCTCAATTCTTGAGCCGGTACATGAGCACGCCTTGAGAATTTCTGACAGCCATCACATCTTTTAACCAAGTCCTCGGCATCAGCATAAGCTGTCAACCAATAGAAACCGTGACGAAACGCCTTGGCGACCAAAGATTTTGAACCGGTGTGGTGACCACAGTCTCCTTCGTGGATCTCACACAAAATTTCACAGCCTTCTTCAGGAGACACACAACGTTGAAACGCCCCTGTTACACTGCAATGATGCAACTCTCCAGTGATAATGGTCATGGACTTGGACCGCCGGATTATCTGCCTGGCCAGAGTCTCATCCTTCAGTAACTTCGCCCGGTTCATATACGCGGATAATGAACCGTCCAATCCGGATAACATGAAGAGCCGCCACCAATTGAGCTTCCGGATCAGGAATAGCGGATCCTCTTCACCAGGGAGCTTGACAGACGGATTATGTAGAACATCCAAGAAGACATTAGGCGGAACCGGTTTGCGTTGGGAACCCAGGCGGCTTAAAGCATCCGCCGCTTCGTTCTTCCGCCGGTCCACATGATACACCTGATAACCTTTAACGTGACCTGCAACAATATCCACCTCACGACGATATGCTGCCATGGCAGGGTCTTTGGAATCCCAAGTTCCAGATACTTGTGGAGCTACCAGGTCCGAGTCACCGAAGCACTTAACTCGGCTCAGTTTCATCTCCTTAGCCATCGGAAAACCATGGAGTCAGGCCTCATATTCAGCTGCATTGTTAGTGCAAGGGAACAGTAAACGGAGAACATAACAAAACTTATCACCTCGCGGGGAAGTTAATACGAATCAAGTCCCGAGCCCTCCAATTGCCTGGACCCATCAAAATGAATAGTCCAATAAGTGTGATCCGGCTTCCCTTCTGGTGCTTGTAGTTCCGTCCAATCATTGATGAAATCCACAAGTGCCTGAGATTTGATCGCCGTTCGGGGTATGTATTTGAACCTGTGAGGCCCGAGCTCGATAGCCCACTTGGCAATCCGCCGCTTGCTTCCTGCTCGGATTATATCTCCCAAAGGAGCAGAGCTGACCACCGTGATGGGATGACCTTGGAAATATTGCTTGAGCTTCCGGCTTGCCATGAAAACCCCATATACCAGCTTCTGCCAAAGTGGCTACCTCTGTTTGAACTCAATAAGTACCTCGCTGATATAATAAACCGGACGCTGAACCGGATATTCCTTTCCTGCCTCCTTGCGCTCCACCACAATAGCCACGCTAACTGCCTGAGCGTTAGCTGCCATATATAGCAACAATGGCTCCTTGTCAACCGGAGCAGCAAGAACTGGCGAGTTAGCCAGTTGCCGCTTTAAATCCTCAAATGCTTCATTTGCAGCGTCACTCCAGACGAAGTTATGAGTTTTCTTCAGCATCTGATACAAAGGAATGGCCTTCTCACCAAGGCGGCTGATAAACCGGCTCAATGCAGCAATCCGACCTGCTAAGCGTTGAACATCATTGATACACTTCGGTTTGGCTAAGGATGTGATAGCCTTGATCATTTCTGGATTAGCTTCAATGCCCCTGTTAGACACCAAAAATCCCAAGAGCTTGCATCGTCACATGAGTCGATGATTTTCAACATATATATATAGTTGAGCAACAGAAAGAGACATACTTGGCAAAAATAGAAACAACATATCACAAGCATAAATAACAAAGTTCATCGTACCCCAAAATGCCCTAACTAGAGTGATTTTCGCTAGTCGAGGAGGAGGACGATTTAATTACATCACAAATAAAGTTTCACCGTGCATAACTCAAAGTTTTGTCATACAGAAAGTATGGACTAAACGGACACATTGTCATATATCGACAATCACTCCAACATGTTGTTCCATCCATCCATGCCAGGGAGATAGTCCCCGAGCCAAGTGAAAGGCTTCAGGTCGAGACGCTGAGCGGCTACCCGTGTTCGGACGTCTTCCCGGGATATTTGTCCTTCTTCGTAGACCATCCCTGTTTTTCCGACGACCTCCTTCATGATGATTTGGGCAAGTTCGCGATGGATGTGATAGAACTCGGCTCGAAGTCGCTGATCCTCGATATCTCCTACGTTCTTTGCCCATTGCAGAATATGGGCATCGCTGGATGTAGGTGACATGCGAAGGTTGTGGTGATCCCGTCTGTACTCCAGCATGTGGTGTAGGACATAGAATCCATCATTAAGAGAATCGTTTGGTTGCTGGATGCAGCAGAAGTCGGTCTTATGGTCAAGGCGAGCCTGCCGCCCTTCTCTTCTTGTCCCTAACCTCTCCACCCCTTGCTTGGTAGTAAAACATAGCACTGTCGAGAACATCCTTGATGTGGGTGTAATCCTTTTGTGAATGTTCTTCGACGAGTCCAAGTAAAGAGCGTGGGAGAATCGGGGTATAGGATGATGAGGACGGCGCGCCCGCCGCTACGCAAAATAAGTACACCTCAAATTACTTAGCCTCCACCATGCAAATGAATGATTGAAATCGAAGGAAGGATAGCAGCGCGTATGACTTACACGGGATGATAAGGCACGAGAATCGCCTCCTTGTCCTTATTGGCGAGCATGAAATTGACGATGTATTCCCTCGCGTATACACGGTGCTCTACGCAGACTCCCAATAAGCCCTCGTGCATGTAGTACGGGTCAGCGACACAGATATGAGATATTTGCTCAAACCCGATGATGTAGTTCATGTGCAAGGCATAAAGGCGGACAAACTTAAAATCCAGCTTCTTCACATCAAACATGTCGAATATGTAATCGAATCGGAGGAAGAACTTATCCGCGGGGAAGCTGTCGACGTACGACATTTGCCGCGGAACGTTAACCACGTAGAGTGGGTATCCTAGATCTGTCGAGGCGATGAGGCCTTTCTCAACCCGCAGCACATCGTCATGAAGTCTCCTTAGATCGCCGAATCTGGCCCCTAGCGCTCTTGCAGGTAGGATTGGTTGACTGGGGACATGCCATTTATCCGCATCGGGGATATCTATCTGATCTGAAGCCGAGGCTGCCGGATCATAGAATCAGCTTTTTGCCTGTCCCCGCTCTCTTCCTAGACTTCTTTACTACCGGCAATTCAGGCACCGACTCATGACGCTCAAACCCTGAGGAGGCGCCAGTATAGACAAACTGTTCAGTGCCACCGTCGTCCTCATCCTCATCCATGGCGACGTCATCAGCGACTAATGGAGCCTCCTCCTTACCCCGTCCGCTATCACCCAACCCTACACCCGGTGCTAATTGGGTAGGTGGGGTGTTGATGTTCATACCTTGTTGAGGCTGCGTGCTCGTGGGTGTGCTCCCGACCGCCTCGAGACGAAGCAGACTCTTTGGCCACAACCGGACCCACCCATTGCAACAATCACAAAGCCGCCATGGTGTCTCCTCGTCATCCACCAGTGGTATTGGAGGAGGCAAATTCTAAATGGCCGGTTCGACACCGCAGCCACGGAAACCTTGAATACGCTCGGGGATCGCCAGCTATGGAACAATGGTTCCTTCGGCTCCATTATCGTCGCCTTCCCCACGCCCACCTTCTGGTCGCCGATGGTGTACAATATGGTGCATGGGGTTTCGTCGGCCTGCAAAGAAAAGTCTGTGACGTGAGACATCCGAAAGGCAACGAAAACGGGAGATTATATATTTATATTGAAGGGGGCGGTGTGACAGATACCGTGAGGGCGTCGAGCTCAGCCAAAGATGAAGCACCGCCGAGCACGTCCGGTGCGGGAGCCGGTGCAGGAGCAGGTGCGGGAGCCGGTGCGGGAGCAGGTGCGGGAGCAAGTGCTCCCAAGAAGTCAGCAAGGGGAAAGTCCTCTGCATTTGCTTCTGGATTTTGCCTTGTCCAAGTGAAAACGCCCGTCACCAAGGAAGTAGACAAATCTGCAACCACCTATTTTGCGGCAGCTACCGCTGTTGCGACTGTCTGAGATGATTTCTTCTCAACCGCAATCTCAACCTTCTTGTCGATGTTTTCTTCAGTTAACCTCCGTCTTTCCTTTCTCTCCTCCGTGGTCTCACGGTAGTACTTCTTCCATGTGGCCCCATCTCCGACACCGTGCACGCGTCCATACGATGGTCGAGTATCCACCGGTTGTCGTTTCAATATGTTCAACGCCCGGTTGAATGGAGTGTCCCACTTGGGCCTCGCCAATGCCTCAGACGATGAGTCGCTTTCTAGTCGCAATCCGGTGCTGCTCTCTCTGCAAAAGGCACAAGGATCGTTTACAAATATGACTAACATGTGCAGTCGAATTGATCAGAAACTAAAATTACTAGCAGTCTCATGAACTCCGTAATGACTGGTGTTGTGTCGTAAACCTTCTTCACTAGGTCCCAACGGTGCCGGGCCCTCAGGACATCATGCTCCTGCGGGACGGTGAAATCCGCCAAAAGTGCAGGGATGCCCAGACTTCGCTCGCATCCTCCTTGGCCCATTTGGACCTCTTTCTGCCGTAACCACGGCTTCCATGGTGGTGGCTCCCAATGTTCCTCTCTTGAAGCCCCTTCATGTACTTAGACTTTTTTGGCAGCTTCGCCTCGCAAGCCTCCTTGAATATTTGAAACTGCTCTTCCGTGATTGTCGGATTATCCTTTACAATCTCGGAGTAGGGTTCCTTCTTGTCGATGATCTTTGCTTTCACTCGAGTTTTCCAGGCGGCCAACGCATCGCTAAACTTGGTCATGGCATGTTTGTTTATCTTCTTCATTGCCGGTTCCTCGTCTCGGATCTTCATAATCCTTCTCATTCCGGCCCGGAACAAGAATATCTGGTGAAACTTCTTTAGGAGGGAGCTCCTCATATTTTCTATCTTCTATAGTTTCTCATCGTTGATGGTGGCGGTTGTCCGTACGATGCAGCCTATTTGATTGCCGTAGCATCGACGCGCTTCCTCGGGCCCCTTTGGCTCAAAATTGCCGTCGTCCACCTCCGTGACCACCAGTCTAGTAGTCCTGAGTTTGTTAGGAAGCCGCTGCCTCTTTGCTTTCGGTTCTCTGATGCAGCTCCGCTCCCCAAGGCAGCGCCGGTCTCGATCTCGACGGTCTGAGTCTCGGCCGGTCTCGATCTCAAGACCGGTCTGCGTGTCGGTCTCGATCCACGATGCCACTGGTGGGCCCCAACAACATCGGTTGATCATCGGTAAGGCTAAAAAATTAAATACCGCCCGGTGAGACATCGTCATAATCACCGTAACCCTGTCCTTCATCGTTGCTAGCCATGTTTCCTATGATTAAATCTAGTCAATTAATTCTAGACCTAATAAAATGAATAATGACATAAAAAGGCCTATTGTTTTGCAGGAACGTTGACTCCTTCTTGGTGCGGCAAATCCCGGGCACTCGATATGTCCTAGTTTGTAGCACAAGTCATGCCGAAATTCACGGAAAATTTTGGCATGACCTTTGCTAAAAAGTGGACAAATCGAGAACCTGAAATTTGCCGGAACAGAAATGAATCAACATTCCGGCAAAACATATATAGGCCACTCAGCTTCATTTAAACAACAAAGCCACTTGGGCACAATCGAACCACTTCAATGAAAAGACATAACATGACCACTTCAATGAAAAGATATAACCAACAATAAAAGTCTAGGAAGGGATCATCTTTAAAATAAAACTTGCCTAAATAACCTAGATAATTAACCTAATTAAACTAGTTAACCTGACTAGTTCTCTGTCAAAGCCCTAACTAAATTTTTGCCTAAATAACCTAGATAATTAACCTATGCATGAGAGAGAGAGGAGGGGTGGGGGCTTACAGAGGATGGCTCCAGTGGTGGCGAGGGAGGCAGGGGCGTCTCCGGTGACAGCGAGGGAGGCAGTTGTGGCGAGGGAGGAACCGCTGGCCGACGGGCGGCTCCGGTGGCGTTGATGAGGCCGCGCGGCTCCGTGGCATTGGGGGCGGCTCCGGTGGCGTCGACGGCGCATGGCTATGGTGGCTCCGGGGGCGTCGACGTCGGCAGGAGAGGGCGACGAAGTGGGGCGACGGCGAATCGGCCGGGGAGATGGCGGCGCGCGGGGTGGGTCGAGAGATTTTGGGGCAAATGGTGGCCAGGGGGAAACGGTTTTTTGGTTAAGTCAAAATTAGTGGCAACGCGTTTCGCAAAACGCGCTATAGCTAATGTAGCTATTGAAGGAAATATGCCTTAGAGGCAATAATAAAGTTATTATTTATTTCCTTATTTCATGATAAATGTTTATTGTTCATGCTAGAATTGTATTAACCGGAAACATAATACATGTGTGAATACATAGACAAACAGTGTCACTAGTATGCCTCTACTAGACTAGCTTGTTAATCAAAGATGGTTATGTTTCCTAACCATAGACAAAGGAGTTGTCATTTGATTAACAAGGTCACATCATTGGTTGAATGATCTGATTGACATGACCCATTCCATTAGCTTAGCACCCGATCGTTTAGTATGTTGCTATTGCTTTTATCCATGACTTATGCATGTTCCTATAACTATGAGAATATGCAACTCCGTTTACGGAGGAACACTTTGGTACTACCAAACGTCACAACGTAATCGGGTGATTATAAAGGAGTACTACAGGTGTCTCCAAAGGCAGATGTTGGGTTGGCGTATTTCGAGATTAGGATTTATCACTCCGATTGTCGGAGAGGTATCTACAGCCCTCTCGGTAATACACATCACTAAGCCTTGCAAGCATTACAACTAATGAGTTAGCTGTGAGATGATGTATTACAGAGCGAGTAAAGAGACTTGCCAAGATGCTAGATTGAACTAGGTATTGGATACCGACGATCGAATCTCGGCAAGTAACATACCGATGACAAAGGAACAACGTATGTTGTTATGCGGTTTGACCGATAAAGATCTTCGTAGAATATGTAGGAGCCAATATGGGCATCCAGGTCCCGCTATTGGTTATTGACCGAGAATAGTTCTAGGTCATGTCTACATAGTTCTCGAACCCGTAGGGTCCGCACGCTTAAGGTTTCGGGCGATAGCTTATATGATGAGTTTCTGAGTTTTGATGTACCGAAGGAGTTCGGAGTCCCGGATGAGATCGGGGACATGACGAGGAGTCTAGAAATGGTCGAGACGTAAAGATCGATATATTGGACGACTATATTCGGAGTTCGGAAAGGTTCCGAATGATTCGGGTATTTTTTGGAGTACCGGAGAGTTACGAGAATTCGCTGGGGAGAAGTATTGGGCCTTATTGGGCCTGCGGAAAGAGAGAGGGCTGCCTCGGCAGGCCGCGCGCTTCCCATGGCCTAGTCCGAATTGGACTAGGGGGAGGCCGCACCCCTCCTTCCTTCCCTTCTCTCTTCCCTTCCTTGTCTCCTACTCCTAATACATGGAAGGACTCCTAGTTGGACTAGGAAGGGGAATCCTACTCCCGGTGGGAGTAGGACTCCCCTGGTGCGCCTCCTCCTAGGCCGCCACCCCTCCCTTGCTCCTTTATATATGGGGGCAGGGGGCACCCCATGACACACAAGTTGATCTACGGATCGTTCCTTAGCCGTGTCGGTGCCCCTCCACCATATTCCACTTCGGTCATATCGTCATGGCGAGCTTAGGCGAAGCCCTGCACGGAGAAGTCATATCGTCACGGAGCTTAGGCGAAGCCCTGCGTCGGTGGAGCATCATCATCGTCACCACGCCGTCGTCTTGTGGAACTCATCCCCGACACTTTGCTGGATCGGAGTCCGGGATCGTCATCGAGCTGAACGTGTGCGTAACTTCGGAGGTGCCGTCACGTTCGGTACTTGGATCGGTCGGATCGTGAAGACGCATTTACTACATCAACCGCGTTGTTATAACGCTTCGCCACGGTCTCACGAGTGCGTGGACATACACTCTCCTCTCGTTGCTATGCATCACCATGATCCTTGCGTGTGCGTAGGAAATTTTTGAAATTACCACGTTCCCCAACAAGTGGTATCGAGCCTAGGTTTTATGCGTTGATGTTATATGCACGAGTAGAACACAAGTGAGTTGTGGGCGATATAAGTCATCTTGCTTACCGGCATGTCATACTTTGGTTGGCGGTATTGTTGGATGAAGCGGCCCGGACCGACATTACGCAGACGCCACGCGAGACTGGTTTTACCGCCGTGCTTTGCACACGGGTGACTAGCGGGTGTCGGTTTCTCCAACTTTAGTTGAACCGAGTGTGGCATACGCCCGGTCCTTGCGAAGGTTAAAACAACACTAACTTGACGAACTATCGTTGTGGTTTTGATGCCTAGGTAAGAACGGTTCTTGCTCAGCCCATAGCAGCCACGTAAAATTTGCAACAACAAAGTAGAGGACGTCTAACTTGTTTTTGCAGGGCATGTTGTGATGTGATATGGTCAAGACGTGATGAGATATAAGTTGTTGTATGAGATGATCATGTTTTGTTGAATTTATCGACAATGGCGGAAGCCCCGTGGTTGTCTCTTTGTTGCATAAGATGCAAGTGCCAAATAATTGCTTTACTTTATCGCTATGCGATAGCAATAGTTGCAAGAGCAATAATTGGCGAGACGACCATGTGACGACACATTGATATAGATCAAGATGATGAAGATCATGGTGTCGTGCCGGTAACGATAAAGATCATGACAGTACTTTGGAGATGGAGATCAAAGGCACAAGATGATCATGGCCATATCATGTCACATATTTTGATTGCATGTGATGTTTATCTTTTATACATCTTATTTTGCTTTGATTGACGGTAGCATTTTAAGATGATCTCTCACTAAAATTATCAAGTAGTGTTCTCCCGAGTATGCACCGTTGCCAAAGTTAAATCGTGCCGAGACACCACGTGATGATCGGGTGTGATAAGCTCTCGTCCATCTACAACGGGTGCAAGCCAGTTTTGCACGTTGCAGAATACTCAGTTATACTTGACGAGCCTAGCATATGCAGATATGGCCTCGGAACACGGAGACCGAAAGGTCGAGCGTGAATCATATAGTAGATATGATCAACATAAGATGTTCACCATTGAAAACTACTCCATCTCACGTGATGATCGGTTATGGTTTAGTTGATTTGGATCACGTGATCACTTAGATGACTAGAGAGATGTCTATCTAAGTGGGAGTTCTTAAGTAATATGATTAATTGAACTTTAATTTATCATGAACTTAGTCCCGTAGTATTTTGCAAATTATGTTGTAGATCAATAGCTCGCGTTGTTGCTTCCCTATGTTTTTATATGTGTTCCTAGAGAAAATTGTATTGAAAAATGTTAGTAGCAATGATGCGGATTGGATCTGTGATCTGAGGTTTATCCTCATTGCTGCACAGAAGAATTATGTTCTTAATGCACCGCTAGGTGATGAGACCTATTGCAGGAGCAAATGTAGACGTTATGAACGTTTGGCTAGCTCAATATGATGACTACTTGATAGTTTAGTGCAGCATACTTAACAGCTTAGAATCGGGACTTCAAAGACGTTTTGAACGTCATGGACCATATGAGATGTTCCAGGAATTGAAGTTAATATTTCAAGCAAATACCGAGTTGAGAGATATGAAATCTCCAACAAGTTCTATAGCTAAAAGATGGAAGAGAATCGCTCAACTAGTGAGCATGTTCTCAGATTGTCCGGGTACTTCAATCGCTTGAATCAAGTGGGAGTTAATCTTCGAGATAAGATAGTGATTGATGTAATTCTCTATTCACCAACACTAAGTTACTAGAACTTCGTGATGAACTATAGTATGCAAGGGATGACGAAAACGATTCCCGAGGTCTTCGTGATGTTGAAATCGACGAAGGTAGAAATCAAGAAAGAGCATCAAGTGTTGATGATTGACAAGACCACTAGTCTCAAGGAAAAGGGCAAAGGGAAGAAGGGGAACTTCAAGAAGAACGGCAAGCAAGTTGCTGCTCGAGTGAAGAAGCCCAAGTCTGGACCTAAGCACGAGACTAAATGCTTTTGCTGCAATGGAACTGGTCACTAGAAGCGGAACTACCCCAAGTATTTGGCGGATAAGAAGGATGGCAAAGTGAACAAAGGTATATTTGATATACAGATTATTGATGTGTATTTTACTAGTGTTCGCAGCAACCCCTCAGTATTTGATACTGGTTCAGTTGCTAAGAGTAGTAACTTGAAACGGGAGTTGCAGAATGAACAGAAACTAGTTGAAGGGAAGTAACGATGAGTGTTGGAAGTGGTTCCAAGATTGATATGATCATCATCGCACACTCCCTATACTTTCGGGATTAGTGCGGAACCTAAATAAGTGTTATTTGGTGTTGAGCATGAATATGATTTGATCATGTTTATTGCAATACGGTTATTCATTTAAGTAAGAGAATAAATTGTTGTTCTGCTTTACATGAATAAAACCTTATATGGTTACACACCAACAAAAATGATTTGTTGGATCTCGATAGTAGTGATACACATATTCATAATATTGAAACCAAAAGATGCAAAGTTAATAATGATAGTGCAACTTATTTGTGGCACTGCCGTTTAGGTCATATTGGTGTAAAGCGATAAAGAAACTCCATCTTGATGGGCTTTTGGAATCACTTGATTATGAATCACTTGATGCTTGCAAACCATGCCTCATGGGGAAGATGACTAAAGCTCCGTTCTCCAGAACAATGGAGCGAGCAACAGATTTGTTGGAAATCATACATACTGATGTATGTTGTCCGATGAATATTAAGGCTCGCGACAAGTATCATTATTATTTTTTGATCTTCACAGATGTTTTTGAGCAGATATGGGTATATCTACTTGATGAAACATAAGTCTGAAACATTTGAAAAGCTCAAAGAATTTCAGAGTAAAGTGGAGAATCATCGTAACAAGAAAATAAAAGTTTCTACGATATGATCGCAGAGGTAATATATTTGAGTTACGAGTTTGGTCTTCAATTAAAACAATGTGAAATAGTTTCACAAATTCATGCCACTCGAACACCACAGCATAATGGTGTGTCCGAACATCATAACCGTACTTTATTGGATATAGTGCAACTACGATGTTTCTTACCGATTTACGATTATAGTTTTGGGGCTATGCATTAGAGACAGCTGCATTCACGTTAAAAAGGGCACCATCTAAATCCGTTGAGACGACACCGTATGAACTGTGGTTTGGCAAGAAACCAAAGTTGTTGTTTCTTGAAGTTTGGAGTTGCGATGCTTATGTGAAAAAGTTTCATCCCGATAAGCTCGAACCCAAATCGGAGAAATGCGTCTTCATAGGATACCCAAAATGTTGGGTACACCTTCTATCACAGATCCGAAAGGCAAGACATTCGCTGTTAAGAATGGATCCTTTCTAGAGAAGGAGTTTCTCCCAAAGAAGTGAGTGGGAGGAAAGTAGAACTTGATGAGGTAATTGTACCTTCTCCCTTATTGGAAAGTAGTTTATCGCAGAAATCAGTTCTCGTGACTACTACACCAATTAGTGAGGAAGCTAATGATGATGATCATGTAACTTCAGATCAAGTTACTATCAACCTCGTAGGTCAACCAGAGTGAGATCCGCACTGCAGTGGTACGGTAATCCCATTACGGAGGTCGTGTTACTTGACCATGACGAACCTACGAACTATGAGGAAGCGATGATGAGCCCAGATTCCATAAAATGGTTTGAGGCCATGAAATCTGAGATATGATCCATGTATGAGAACAAAGTATGGACTTTGATGGATTTGCCCGATGATCGGCAAACCATAGAAAATAAATGGATCTTCAAGAGGAAGAGGGACGCTGATAGTAGTGTTACTGTCTACAAAGCTAGAATTGTCGCAAAAGGTTTTTGACAAGTTCAAGATGTTGACTACGATGAGAGTTTCTCACTCGTATCTATGCTTAAGTCTGTCCGAATCATGTTAGCAATTGCCGCATTTTATGAAATCTGGCAAATGGATAAACAAAACTGCATTCCTTAATGGATTTATTAAAGAAGAGTTGTATATGATGCAACCAGAAGGTTTTGTAAATCCTAAAGGTGCTAACAAAATATGCAAGCTCCATGATCCATCTATGGACTGGTGCAAGCATCTCAGAGTTGGAATACATGCTTTGATAAGTTGATCATAGCATATAGTTTTATCTGACTTGCGGTGAAGCCTGTAATTACTAGAAAGTGAGTGGGAGCACTACAAAGATTTCTAATAAGTATATGTGAATGACATATTGTAGATCGGAAATAATGTAGAATTATTCTGCAAAGCATAAAGGAGTGTTTGAAAGGAGTTTTTCAAAGAAAGACCTCGGTGAAGCTGCTTACATATTGAGCATCAAGATCTATAGAGATAAATCAAGACGCTTGATAAGTTTTTTCAATGAGTACATACCTTGACAAGATTTTGAAGTAGTTCAAAATGGAACAGTCAAAGAAAGAGTTCTTTTCTGTGTTACAAGGTGTGAAATTGAGTAAGACTCAAAGCCCGACCACAGCAGAAGATAGAAAGAGAATGAAAGTCATTCCTATGCCTTGGCCATAGGTTCTATAAAGTATGCCAAGCTGTGTACCAGATGTATTGTATACCCTACACCGAGTTTGGCAAGGAGTACAATAGTGATCTAGGAGTAGATCATCGGACAATGATCAAAATTATCCTTAGTAGAATAAGGATATGTTTCTCGATTATGGAAGTGACAAAAGGTTCGTCGTAAAGGGTTACGTTGATGCAAGTTTTGACACCGATCTGGATGACTCTAAGTCTCGATCTAGATACATATTGAAAGTGGGAGCAATTAGCTAGAGTAGCTCCGTGCAGAGCATTGTAGACATAGAAAATTGCAAAATACATAACGGATCTGAATATGAAAGACCCGTTGACTAAGATTCTCTCACAAGCAAAACATGATCACACCTTAGTACTCTTTGGGTGTTAATCACATAGCGATGTGAACTAGATTACTGAATCTAGTAAACCCTTTGGGTGTTGGTCACATGGCAATGTGAACTATCGATGTTAATCACATGGTGATGTGATCTAGATTATTGACTCTAGTGCAAGTGGGAGACTGAAGGAAATATGCCCTAGAGGCAATAATAAAGTTATTATTTATTTCCTTATTTCATGATAAATGTTTATTGTTCATGCTAGAATTGTATTAACCGGAAATATAATACATGTGTGAATACATAGACAAACAGAGTGTCACAAGTATGCCTCTACTAGACTAGCTTGTTAATCAAAGATGGTTATGTTTCCTAACCATAGACAAAGGAGTTGTCATTTGATTAACAAGGTCACATCATTGGTTGAATGATCTGATTGACATGACCCATTCCATTAGCTTAGCACCCGATCGTTTAGTATGTTGCTATTGCTTTTATCCATGACTTATGCATGTTCCTATAACTATGAGAATATGCAACTCCCGTTTACGGAGGAACACTTTGGGTACTACCAAACGCGTCACAACGTGAATCGGGTGATTATAAAGGAGTACTACAGGTGTCTCCAAAGGCAGATGTTGGGTTGGCGATTTCGAGATTAGGATTTGTCACTCCGATTGTCGGAGAGGTATCTCTGGGCCTTCTCGGTAATACACATCACTAAGCCTTGCAAGCATTACAACTAATGAGTTAGCTGTGAGATGATGTATTATGGAACGAGTAAAGAGACTTGCCAGTAATGAGATTGAACTAGGTATTGGATACCGACGATCGAATCTCGGGCAAGTAACATACCGATGACAAAGGGAACAACGTATGTTGTTATGCGGTTTGACCGATAAAGATCTTCGTAGAATATGTAGGAGCCAATATGGGCATCCAGGTCCCGCTATTGGTTATTGACCGAGAATAGTTCTAGGTCATGTCTACATAGTTCTCGAACCCGTAGGGTCCGCACGCTTAAGGTTTCGGCGATGCTTATATTATGAGTTTATGAGTTTTGATGTACCGAAGGAGTTCGGAGTCCCGGATGAGATCGGGGACATGACGAGGAGTCTCGAAATGGTAGAGACGTAAAGATCGATATATTGGACGACTATATTCGGAGTTCGGAAAGGTTCCGAATGATTCGGATATTTTTCGGAGTACCGGAGAGTTACGAGAATTCGCTGGGGAGAAGTATTGGGCCTTATTGGGCCCTGCGGAAAGAGAGAGGGTTGCCCACGGCAGGTCACAAGGCTTCTCATGGCCTAGTCCGAATTGGACTAGGGGAGGCCGCACCCTCCTTACTTCCCTTCTCTCTTCCCCTTCCTTGTCTCCTACTCCTAATACATGGAAGGACTCCTAGTTGGACTAGAAAGGGGAATCCTACTCCCGGTGGGAGTAGGACTCCCCTGGTGCGCCTCCTCCTAGGCCGCCACCCTCCCTTGCTCCTTTATATATGGGGGCAGGGGGCACCCCATGACACACAAGTTGATCTACGGATCGTTCCTTAGCCGTGTGCGGTGCCCCCCTCCACCATATTCCACTTTGGTCATATCGTTGCGGAGCTTAGGCGAAGCCCTGCGCCGGTGAAGTCATATCGTCGCGGAGCTTAGGCGAAGCCTGCGTCGGTGGAGCATCATCATCGCTACCACGCCGCCGTCGTCTTGTGGAACTCATCCCGACACTTTGCCGGATCGGAGTCCGGGATCGTCATCGAGCTGAACGTGTGCAGAACTCGGAGGTGCCGTGACGTTCGGTACTTGGATCGGTCGGATCGTGAAGACGCACGACTACATCAACAGCGTTGTTATAACGCTTCCGCCACGGTCTACAAGGGTACGTGGACATACACTCTCCCCTCTCGTTGCTATGCATCACCATGATCCTTGCGTGTGCGTAGGAAATTTTTTGAAATTACTACGTTCCCCAACAGCTATTGCGCTTTTTACAAAACGCGCTACTGCTATAGCTATGTAATTTTCTCCCTTTTTTTATTTCCTTTTCTTTTTCTATAGCGGGGGTCTAGGAAACGCGCTGCAGCTACGTTAGCTATAGCGCCTCTTACGAACACACGCTACAGCTATGCCTTTCTCTGTTTTTTCGCTTTTTCATTTATTTTGCTTTTCATTTTATTTTTTTTTCTTTCTTCTTTTTCTGTTTCTTTGATTTTCATTTACTTTTCTATTTGTTTTTCATTTTATTTTATTTCCATTAGCAGTAGCGCTCTTCTTGGGAAACACGCTGCTACTCATGCCCTAGCGGTAGCGCGCTTCCTCCAAGCCCGCTACTGCTATGCGTAGCCTATCGTTCCACCAATGGAAATAATAGTAGTAGCGCTTTTACGGCCACACGCGCTACTGCTACAATTGTATCTGCAGCGCGTTTTTTTAACCGCTACTGCTATCTAGCACTAGCGCCCTTTTTTGTCCCGCGCTGTTGCTAAATTTCTATGTATAAGGTTTTCCCTAGTAGTGCTCCATCGTCGATGTAGAGCCTGCCGCGACGACTTTTGGTCATCCGGCCCACAGCGTAACCCTTGATTCCTTCGAAGTTGCCCTCCAAGAACTTGAAACCATCGCGCGGTAGCCCCACGGTGGGCGCCAACTTTCGTGGTTTTGTCACGGCAGATATCCTCATGAAAGGACTTAGTCGTGGAGCCATCGCTATAGGTTAGCTTAAAGGGGTTAAAGCGGACAAGGGATGCAAGAGAGTTTTGTACTAGTTCGGCCCCTTACGATGAAGGTAAAAGCCTACGTCTAGTTGTGATGGAATTGATGGAGTTTTGATGACCAGGGAGCGAATACGCTTTGCCTGGGTCTCGAATTGTTGTGTGTTGTCCTGAACTGCCGCCGGGTCGTCCCCTTATATACAATGGGTTGATGCCCGTTGGTTTACAGAGTCCCGAGGCCGGCTCATAAACGTGTCCGACCCGGTATCTGCTCTTTCTACCTTGTAGTACAAGTTACATTATCAATATGTCTACAGGCCTTAAACCGGCTTTGGGCCCTGGGCCTTCTTGAAGCATCTTCGTCTGTCTTCATGGACTTCAGACATGATAACTAATGATGAAGTTAACCCGGCCTCTCCTGGCCGGTTTACGCCCAGTAGTAATATCCCCAACAAGCATGGAGAACTAAAATGTACTATCACTTCCATGTAGCTGAGAACCTAAAATTGGCAAGAATACAACATGCGCAGATTTAACAATTTCCCAAAATAATACAGATTTTAGTGTATGTGCATTGAGCAGAATATGGCCAACAAGCCAAGCAAGGCAATAAACATGTACTCTGTAAATAATTAGCTAGATCCAAGGCCTTCCTTGGCAGCAAGGTAAAAAAAGCAAGAAAGACAAAGAAAAATCACTTCTTTGGAACCTAGCTAAATCAGAGAGTTGGCTAGATAAGATAGATGTGCAGGGGTAGGAAGAGGGGGTGGAGCTCACCAGGTTCAGGGGGTAGGAGGAGGGAGGAGCCATGAGAGCTCGTGCCTCGTCCACCTGCAGCAATTGCTTAAAGAGGAGCAGGGACGCGTCCGTGCACCCGCGTGGCCAAAAGCAGCAACATCGTGAGGGGAGGGGAGGGGATTAGGGTTGGAGCAGGGGGGTGGCATCCCGAGCAGGACATTGCATGGGCGCGGAGCAGGCAGAGCACAAGCACTCAAAGGCCAAGGTCAGACGACATCGCCGGTGAATCTGCGAGCACCTTGGCCGCCGCCTGACCTTCTCACTCTCCCTCTTCTCTTCCCTTCTCTTCTGATGACGAGAGGGCGAGGCTGCGGGCGGCGTGGTGCGAGGAAGACGAGGAGAGAGGTCCACGGCGGCGCGGTCTGAGGGGTGCCGGCGGCGGCGAGGTCTGCGCGGTGTTGGTGGCGGCGAAGTGGGCGGGTGGCGAGGTCTGGTGGAGGAGAGGTCGGGGAGAGGCCAGGGGCGAGCGGGGCTGGGATGCGGGAGGAAGGGGGTTGAGGGCGCGAGTGCGGGGGAGAGGCGGCTAGGTCATCTACACGGGAGCGGACGCAATTTATACGCATAAGTTTGAAATGACGAAAATGCCCTCGGCGGGGCAAGCTATTTACGTGTGGTGGCACGGTCGAGGTGAAACTATTCATTCCTACAGTACCAGGATCTGATCCGACGAGCGAGGTCGTTCCAGGGGTTGATCCGACGGCCCAAATCGCATCAAATAACCAGATCCAACGGTCAGAAATCCAAATTGCTGAGGAGGATCGGTGGAACACTCCTCTCTTATTTCTGGATTCGGCATGCATTACCCAAACTTATTAGGGAAACGTTTGGAGCCGGGGCACCGGCCGAAGCTTCGGCCGGTCCAGTCCACGTACAAGACGCCTTGACCAGTCGCGAAAGCAACCACGTGGCGCTGCGGATCTCGCGAATCTCGCCTCATTCCTTTCTCACAGCTCCGGATCTCGCCCCATCCTCATCTCCTGCAGCGGCGCCCACATCTCGCCGTCGGCCATGGAAGGTCGAATCCCCCGCGCGTCCATGGATGTAGATCTCACCCCGCCATGCTTTTACAGCCTGTTTCGCCATTGGATGCAGCCCGTTGACCAATCCCCATCCCCGGCGGTTGCAACTCCCACACGTCTCGTGCTTCTGCCTCGCCGACGAGCCGGACGGCGATGGTCGACACCGAGGCTTCGCAGAATCGTCGCACCCCTCATGTTGCAACCTGCTTAAAAAAGCTTCATCCCCTAGATGAAAAGCTTCAACCGAATGTAGAGAAAGCTACAAGCGGTCAGCGCCATCGCCGGAAAGCTACAACCGTTGACATGAAATGCTACATCATTCGACTAAAAAAGCTTCAACCGAAACGACACAAAAAGCCTTGACCAAGTGCTGCTAAAAAGAAAATAGCTACAACTTTTGATAGAAAAGCTTCAACGGTTGTTGAAAAAAGCTCCAACCATTGAGAGAGAAAGCTATACAACTAGACACTATGAAAATAAGAAAGCTTCAACCAGCGACGGCTGGAGGTGGAAGAAGATGATAAAATGCTGCAGTTTTGCTACATGCTTCAACCGGCATAGATTTTTGCTACAACTAGCATAACATTTTGCTACAACTAGCGTCACGTTTTGCTACAACACACAACCGGCGTCGCGGTTTTGCTACAACTAGCATCTTTTTTTGCTACAACCGGCATAATGTTTTGCTACATCCATCACGGCCGAGCTGCGATCCAGCACGGGTTTCCGTGAATTCCGGCGTCGAGATCCAGCACAGGAGGCAGGGGCGGATGCTGCAACCGGTCGCCGGCGAGCTGCTACGGGCTCGTAGCGAGCTGCAACCTCGACCGGCCATAACGGAACTCGAGCCCAAATCCATGGCGGCAAGGAGGTCATGACGTATGTAAGACATGATTGAAGCAAATCCCAAGGCGGCTTGATAGGTGGGGGAGCCCCTCGTCGACGTGATTCGGCCGCAGGGAACGAATAACAGGCGGATCTAGCCGCCGCCGCCGCGGATCAGGGACGGCCAGTCGCGGGGGGATCCAGCTCCCCTGTTTTTCCTTGCTGTGGCTGTTCATACATGGTCGCAACAAAACTGCTCTTTTTGCTGCAACGGTTGCTTCAGTCCGTATATGCGCGCAGATCTAACAGTCCATGCAAAACGCATCGGACGGCTGGGCCTGGACCGGCCGAACCGTTTGGGCCGGCGCACTAGCGTCGCCCAACTTATTATTCTCCGGTTACACAAGTTACACGGGTTCAGCGGGAACGGCATGGGGGTGGCCATATTCGGCAGCGAAACTACTTTACGCAGGACAACTGATCCAAGGGTGCTAATCCATGCATCAAACATAATGAAAGACCCAGCTGACTCGTCGTGCATAAATCGTGCAAGCAGTGTCGTCTTTGTAGCATCGCTCATTAGGCGCCAGCCCATTCTTCCTTGCGCCCTGGGCGGACAAGCCGTTCATCATGACTCTCCTCTCCGACGATGTGCCACTCCGCCAGCCCTTCCCCGGGAACCCTGGCTATGTCCTTTCCGGCAGCAACGACATCACCATTGATGGGACGCGCATGGCCGTCTCCGGCTCCAGCGCGCTCTTGGTCGGCCTTGCCATCACGATTGTCAATAGCAGTAGGTGTTCCACCATAGACGCACTACCACCGTTCGTGTACGGTGAGCTGTCAGGCTCGGGCGCGTAGAGAGACTGCACAGATCATTAGTTGCATTTGGGAGGAGAGAGCGGATGGCAGCCATGGATTGAGGATGAGGATGACATGTGGGCCAGTGTAGTAAGTGACAGCAAAGATTGATCCTGACCGGGATCATCTTTTTCCCTATGCGCCAAACGGGGCCATGGTCAAGATAGACCGGGATCAGTGAGTATAGGATAGATGAAGGTTCATGAGCTCTACAAATCAAGAGTTAAAACAGACTTCACTCCATCCATACATGCCCCGATTCACCCGATTTGCCAAATCAGGAAACGGGATCGACCGGCTGAGAAGAGGGTGTCGTAGTCCCGGATAAGACTGACATGTGGGACCACCCCATACGCCCATGTCACCGCGGTGGCCAGCTGCACAGGACAGACAGACTGGGAAGGAAAGCGCCGGCACAGGCGGACCCAAGTATGGCCTGCCGGTGTCACAGGACACCGGGTAAATTTTCTGGTTAAGTTAGATGCATATAGGTCAGGTACTAGCGTGACACCGGTAAAATTGGTCCAAGGACACCGGTTAGGCCGACGACGGCGCGCGGGAGCGGCCCAATCAGCTACGTGGTTAGGCACGCACGTGGAGGCACAGGATCAGATTGATTGTTTTTTTTTCTGATCGGATCGACCGGATTGATTGTTGATCATTCAGATTTGTTTGTAAGTGTACGTGCACGTTCAGTGTGCTGGCTTCTTGGCTCCTCCTGTATCGATTCGTCGCAGCGTCGCCCTCACCCGGTCGTTCGCTCGACGATTTACCAGCGATCTTCGTGGCGTATCAGACATCGCCCTAGTCCACTCACCAGATCGTTGATGAAAAACCATTTTCTCTCATGGGTGCGCTTCTATTTGCTCTAATCTTTGTTTCCTAAATACATAAACAATATGCCTAGTATTTTGAATTTTAAGTTAGTTACAATTGAGAATTGGATTACCGTGTTTCAAATTTTTTTGGCAGATTTTCTTGAGGCAAAACCACACTCTACTTTATTAATTTGTAACAATATTCGTGGGTATCCTAAAAAAACAATATTCATGGGTACACAATAATTTTTTTGGCAGATTTTCACTTCTATTTGAGAATTGCTTTAATGTGATTTTTAAAATTTCACAACGATTTACCAATTTTGCAGATAGAATTTTGGTTCGATCAAGTCTATTTTAACTGTCGATTTTTTCGTTGTGCCTAGTATGTAACTACCTTCATTTTTATATACAAGACCACAAATTCATGTACAGGTATCAGGGTAAAATTTAATGCCTTGCAAACTAGTTTTTCTTTTCATTTACAAAGAAGAAAAATGAAACTGATCGAACATTGAGTGTGGAAGTAGCTGAGTGTCATTATAACTGCATGGATGCAATTATTAAACAGGTTGCTAGTACGATGAAATATTATTATTTTTTACCTCGATTACTGTTAGTTGCCTTATATAGATGCTAAATATGTATTTCATAGCCGTTTTGCATAAAAAATGAAGACCACATAATTATTCATAGTATTGCTTGTGGACCACATGCATGTACACGAGGACACCAGGACATTTTTGTTCTGGGTCCGCCCCTGAGCGCCGGGCGTACCAAACCGCGCGCCTGGTCGACCAGGGTTCCTCCAATGACGTTTAGCTATCACAAGTATCGGGTGCATACACATAAACGTAGCACCATGACACTGACATCGGATAGTGCTTTTTATTGGCGAGGCAAGTAGTATTTGACAGTGTCAAATCGAACTGCTACCTCCGCCGTTAGATTGGTTTTCTGCCCAAGCTAGGTTCCTAACCGGTCGCTACCACCAGGAGTCCAGGAGCAGCAAGTTTGCACCACCTGGAGTCCAGGGCAGGGTGGAATGCAACCATCGAAGAAAGAGAAAAAGGTACTGACTGTCGCTCCGGTGAACGTATATGCATCTATACTTCACTTTCCTGTGTCGTGTAGGTATGGGCGACTACTTGACTTTCCTGCCGTTATAGGCCTGTCCGGAAATGTCGACGTCTCAAAGTTGTTGTTGCTGTGTGGCATGCATGCATGCAGAGGCGCGCATCTCTAGTGAGCAGTGGCGAAGGCGAGGTACACCTCTTATTCCCGGCAGGTGTTCCTCTCTCTGCGAAGCGGCAGGTTTAAGGCATCTTCAACGCTGACTCTTAAATTTTTCATAGTCGTTCAGACTTTGGAGCGTGCTATCCGAACCGTGAAAGTCATTCAACGTTTACTGTATAGGTCCGTGGGCGGTTTGGATGTGATTTCTACAGCAAATCAAAGACAAAAGTGACGAGGTTTGTGAGAGTCCAGACCAATATCAAGGCCGCTTCTGACCGCCCTACCACACCAAAAAAACACTCCCCCTCCTGCGCACGCATCCCGCCCCAGCGCAAGTTACCCCCCCCCCCCCACTCCCTCCTTTCATGCCGCTGTAGAGCGCGCCACTCCGCATTGAAGGCGGCTTAGGGCGGGCACGACATCTCACTGCCTCCGCCATTGATGCGGCGCACCGGCCGAGGGCGCCGCGCGCTGCATGCCCGGCTAAATACGCCTCCTCGCCGCATTCATACGCCTCATTAAACCCGCGTGGAAGCCGAGTAATCTACTCCAGCCACACATCCGTTCATGAGCGGGTCGGCATTAAACGCAATGCCGTCCAAGCTCCTCCCGTCCGTCCTCTATTTAAACGAGGCCACACGTCGGGCAAGAATCGCACCCCTCGTCGCTTCCCCATCTTCTCCTTCACAACTCTTGATGGCTTCCGAAGAGCGGTTCTTCAGAACACAAGCCGACTGGGTAGCCCGCCGATCCTGCCGGATACGAGCGAGGCAGCTCGCTGCTCCACCCCTGAGCCTGACCCGACGGAGGAAGTTGCCGCCCCAAGCCTGCGCGTGGTTCAGCAAATCACCGCTCCAGGACCACTCGATGAGGAGTGGCGAGTTGCTCCACGTCGGCACGGGCGTCATCGCTCCGGTCGACGCCGCGTCGTATCATGCCTCCCGTGCCTGGGACCGCGCCATGCAGGCAGAGACAGAAGCCGGGTGCGCGGAGAGCGACGAGTCGGTGGCCAACGCCTCCACGTCTGCTGCCATCATCGAGGTGAAGTAGAACATCAGAGGCCGTTGCCGCTTGGGTCCCATGAAGGCCACTGTCGAGGCGACGCCGATGTACACAACCGATGTCTTGCCCGGTTCTTCTCTTGCGGCGACGTCCATCAATCCCACATGTGCTCCACAGATGCGAAGGCGCCACCTTTCCCTCCCACTGAAGCATCAGCCGGGGGTTCCACTCCGGTGAACGATGGGTAAGCGAGCCGTCCTTTGCGTTGAAGCATATACCTCCGGGGCTGACAGATATAAGAAAGACAAAGGGATCCGCGGGCGACCATTTAGATTAGGTATTATTATACCTCCAGAGCCGGACTAGCACCACTTAGTTGATGTAAATATACTGAAATTCGTCATGTTTATATGAAAGTCTAGCATTATTATATGAAATCCGTCATATTTATATGAAATCTGACCGTGCTTGCACAAATTCCATCTGATTGGTTTGATTTGTTGTGAAAATGTATGCGCCTACGGTTGGATGACGTCCTCCCGCGTCTATGTCCGCGGACTGATCCCTCCGTCCGCGGATAGATGCGAGAGGATTATTATGGGTTGCTGTTGAATATGCCCTTAAGCGCAGCATGCAGACATGCAGAATTTGTGCGTGCGATCGACAGGCTGGGCTAGCTCAGTACAACGTAAACTCTACTCCTCAGGGAGCCCGCAGCGTGAGTGAGGGAATGACTGGGATCGAGCCAACAACCAAGTCGGTCACGGTTCGCGTTCTAGCTAGACCCTAATGCCCCAAGGCGATCGATCGATGTGATGTGATGCCCGGCCGCGCGCTCACTGCTCACCACTCTGTCGGGGAGGATGTCCTCCTATCTTCCTGGTCCGGTGGTCCCGGTGAATGCCTCCCCTCCATGTGACACGAGACGTACTCTAGACTCAATCTTGGCGTTTCAAGACAATCATAATCTCCAATTCAAACAGCTTTGCTGCACCCCGAGAACAAGATGATGAGTCTATCATCATCCCCGAAAATGGAAGAAGATGATGATGAGTCTATTCGTTTATCTGTTCCCGGCTTCATATTTTATTCCGATATACTCCCTCTGTCCCAAAATAAATGTCTTAATCTTAGTACAAGATTAGTATAAAATTATACTAAGATTAAGATACTTATTTTAGGACGGAGGGAGTATATACATATTTGTGGCTCCCCTCCTACGAGCTCTTGTTTTGGAGCATGCACCTCATTTGCATGGCTATACGTTATTGCTCTACTGTCATGACAAAGACGCTCACATCAACTGGTACGACTTATCCTGACAGTATCGATCAGGATGGTCTAATCTCAATTAACGCCCTCCTAATCTTTTAACCGACACCCATTAATGAAACAGAACAAGTCCGTGAGGATTTTTAAGAAACAACAGTAAAGGGCATGCAACAAACACAACAAACACCAGAAAACAAACGGGCCAATAGCTCCTGTGCGACACATTTCACGTGAATTGAAAGGAGTGCGACGTGGTTGACGAAAATAGTTGTAGTGCAATGCTTCAGAAGCCCAAATAGCCAAGGCCCACTCAGGCGATTAAAATGGTCGTCAACGGGAGTGAGATTATGTTTAAGACATGTGGGTCCCACTTGACAGAGCATCTAGTTACGGCCCCACTTGGCAGTGCATCAGATGAGATGTGGCTCCGTGCCTGTCAGAATCAGGTGAGCAGTTACCCGTTGCTCCCTCCTCTTCGTTCTCGGCGATGAGCCGGCGACGGCGCCGAAGCTTTTTTTCTCGGTGACAGCAGCGGCGGAGTTGTCGTCCTCGGCGACGGCGGCGGCTGTGGTGAGTAAATCCTGAACCCTTGTCCTGTTCCCCTCCTTGTCGAGTTAGATCTCATCGCATTGCCTCTGTTTCCTCTGTTTTTGGTCGATTTGATCCATATTTGGGTGCGGGGGAGGGGGGCTCACCGCGATGGAGCCGCCAGAGACAACAACGTCGACTAGGTATGTGCATCCTTTCCAACCTATGCGAATTGTGCGTCGTCTGCTCGCTTAGCTCACACTGCCCGCCATTGACAAACAGGGGTAGGACATTCGAATTCACTGTCGAATTCTTTCCTTCTAAGGCGAAGCTAGCTGATGGTAGCGTGCGAGACATAGAGAGAGATACAATTGTGAAATGGAAGGTTGAATGTGCAGAGATTGATCCTCAGGAAATACAGAGCATGGAAGAGAGGGCCGTGAGAAATGCTGTGGAGAAAATTGGGGAGAGCATTTTTTGGTGTCTAGAACAGGAGGTAGCATTGTTACGGTTTGATAATTGGAAGGGTGAGTATGTGAGAATTGAGAATGGTGAAGAGATAGTTGATGAAATCGATCGGCAAGACGGCTGGGCAAGCAAACAAACTACCATTCATGCAGAGCTCGTTGATCTGAAATCCGATTCTAAGGTTGGATATATGCCCTCAAAGTTGGCTTCACAGATGGTAGATGACGATTGGGCCTCACATAGACAGATAACGCCCATGTTTACGGGTGAAGTGACAATAATAGAGGGGGGGTGGTTGACCAAGATGTAGAAGAGGGTTGTGATGGTGCTGCAAGGGTTGTTTGTGTTGATTGGAATTCAGTACAATTAGAAGACACTACTGATTTGGTCATTGCACCAATGGCTGACACTGAGATGGCCAAAAAATTTGGCATTCTAGTAGATCCAGTACATGATCAAGATGAGGAAGAGAGGGGTGAATCTTGTTTGCCTAATGATGCTAACAGAGATGCTTGTGAAGATGTGGATGGACAGCTGATGAAAGATGTTGCAGATGATGTAGATGATGCACATTAAGATGAGCTTGTAAGTGTGTATGACAAAGAAAATCCTGTTATTGAAGTAGGCAAGTTGTTCCCAAGCATGAAGGAGTTTAGGATGTGTTTCAAGACATGCATTCAAACATGAGTTTAATGCCAAGACTATGTGGACTAACAGAAAGAAATTTTATGCAAGGTGCAGAGGTTTCGATGGAAGCGTAAGGCCTTGCAAGTGGTACATATCTGCTAGAATTCAACCTGATGGAAGTACCATTAGGGTTAATCAAATCCCAAATCCACATACTTGTATTACAAGTTCACAGAGAGTATCAACCATGACATCACAGCTTTGGATTGCAGAAAAGATCATTCCAATTTTAGCCAAGAAACAAACACTACAGCAAAGAAACTTAAAGTAGACTTGGAAAAGCAGTACCCCATTAAAGTGAAGTATACCACAGTGTGGAAAGCAAAACAGAGGGCAATGAAAGAATTATATGGTGATCGGGCAAATACTTTTAGGATGCTTTATAACTTCAAAGCAGAGGTGGAAAGTAGATCACCTGGCAGTGGTGTGGAGATAGATACTGAGGTAACAGAGGATGGTAGAGTTCATTTCTCCAAGTTCTTTATGGCTTTAAAGCCTTGCATAGATGGCTTCAAAGCAGGGTGTTGTCCATATTTGAGCATAGCACTACTAGGGAAAAGCCTATACACAGAATCTTAGCAGCAGCGTGCTCTAAAATAAGGCGCTGCTGCTAATTAGCAGCAGCGCTTGATATAAAAACGCGCTGCTGAAAGGAAAGTAGCGATGGCGCTCCACGGAAACCGCTACTGCTCTAATTGCCATGACCTCGCAACCCAGCTAGTTATAGCAGTGGCGCCTGTAGTGAACCGCGCTACTACTATAGAAGTTAGCAGCAGCGCTTCTAAGAAAATCGCCATCGCTACGATCAGCCCACAAGTTTAGTCCCACCTCGCTCCGCGAACCGGGTGTTTACCACCTTAAATATGTTACTTCGAAACTATCACAACCAGTTGGTCTTCTTGAACTCTATGTGTAGAATTTGTGGCGCAATATGACTTCTCTCCAGTTCCTACCGGAGTGGACTCATATTGACAATACAGATTGTACACAAAAAGATCATTGATGGCCAATGTATTTTTATCGTGCTTAGACTTAGCGATGGCGTTTTTCGATAAAATGCGCTATAGCTACATTAGCTATAGCGCGGTTCCTAAAGTGCGCTACTGCTAGTTCGACTTAACCCCGCTCAAAATTTCACTAAGTCCTCCTCCCCATGTTCCCCTACTCCTCTATCGCCGCCGCCCGAGCCCGAGCCTGCCCTCATCGCCGTCGCCCGAGCCCGCACTCAACCTCACCGTTGCCGCCCGCCGCCGCTCTCGACCTCACCGTCGCCGCCGCCTCCCCCACCCCCTCCGCTCTCGACCTCACCACGCCGCTCTCGGCCTCACCATCGTCCGACGCCACCGAGGTACTCCCTCCTTCCGTGCCTCCTCCTCCCACCGCACCTCCTCCTCCTCCTCGCACCGCGCCCTCCTCCTCCGCCTGCGGCCGCCTCCTCCTCCTCCTCCGCCGCTCCCCTCCTCTCTCCTCCCTCCTCCCTTGTCTCTGTTCTTGCAAATCATAGGTGTTTTGAATAAAATAGAAGTAAGAAAATTTAGGCAGTATGATTAATAGTAGTTGTAGTTGAACTATTTTAGTTGTAGTTGAACTAGTTTAATAAGTAAATTAATAAACTAGTTGAACTAGGTGAATTAATAGAACTAATGTATTTTTAGTAAGATAATTAATATAACTAGTTTAACTACTTTATTTTTAGAAAGAACTAGTTTTTTAGTAAGATAATTAATATAACTAGTTGAACCACATATTCTATTTATAGTAAGTTTATATTTAGTAAGAAATAGTTGAATTAATAAACTAGTTGAACATGTCATATTTGTTGTTATTTTTTATTTTAAGCAATTATTCGGGATGTATTAGTGATAACTTATACGGTTTTTGCTTTTGCAGAAATCAAGGAGCCCTCCATCATCCCCGCCGCCGTCCCGTCACACCGACCCTCCGACATCGAGGTGAGACCAGCAAAATATCCATGTATATCTTTTGTTGCTCAAATAGGATAGTGGTTGCCAAGTGGCCGTTCATGTTCAGTTTACACCTCCGAGTGGCCTATGTTTTGCCGGAGTGTTGATTAATTTCTGTTAAAGCAAATTTCAGGCGCCGATATGTCCTTTTTAGCAAAGGTCATTCCGGATTTTTCAGGCCTATGTTTTTAGTACATATATTTAATTGTACAAGTTTAATCTTTGAATTATGAACGTAGGAAATGTCGTACTCGGACGATGACAGTCTCCCGGGGGAGTGCAGCTGGTGCCACGACGATCGAGGTATGTGCGACAGGTTCGTTGAGCTGGACGAAGATCGGTGCTTCAACATTAAGCTCGAGGAGACCTTCGATGTTGAAACGGTACGCAACAACGACAAGAGTTTTTTTCGTAATTAAGCATGACTTCAACTATTTCAACGTCTAATTTTCATCTTTTACAATTCGACTAGCTTATCCCATGCCATGCAAGACGCTATGTCTTGGAGAGGATGGGTTTTGAAGACCATGAAAATTTTGAAACAAAGAAAATACACCTAAGGACCCATCATGATATGGATTTTGAAGTAAATCTGTACAATGCTCAGAGCGTAACCCATTTTGGTTGCCAAAATTGGGAAGCACTTTGCAAAATGTATGGTTTTTATGAGGGTATGATTGTCACCATGGATCTTGGTGATCCTGACATCGAGCAAGACAATATGGACATTTGGGTCCTTGTTGACACACTTCCGATTCTACCGCAATGTGAGTTTCTGAAACATAGTTATTAACTAATTTATATTGTTTATTTCAAAATAGTTGATAGCTTATTTCCATTGACAGCTTATTTTGAATCTTCAAAGAATGTGCAGAAGATGGTAGACAAAACCCACTACAATCGATGGTCTCAATTAACTTATAAGGAGAAAAGTCATCTGATTGCTTATTGTACTTTCTTTGAGAATTACAATACCTATTATCGAACTCCTCCAAATTATGGTGAATACGTGCCACTAGTGCACGTGTTGAACCACGATAACTTCTATGGAGATACCCTGGTAAGATTTTTACTATTACGACATCTGTGCATATTTTGCATACTTCCAAAACTAGTACATCATTGCTAACTACGAAGTTATTACTATGTTTTTCAACAGAAAATCCCGATGGATTGTGTGCCTCATCTGATGTATTACAATGGTCGCTTGAAGTTCTGAGCATATAGCCAGGTCATCCTACGGTTCTCACCTGTGCATATCGGATTTCTAAAACCGGTGAACACATGCTAATCAAAGAACGGAAAAAATGTTTGGACATTCGCAAGGAGGTTCTTGGAAGTAACATTAAGCGAAAGGCAAGAATTGGAGACAGGATAATCTCCATTCTCCATAATGGAGAGTCAGGGGCTATCTTGTTTTTTGCTATTTTACCTTAGAGAATATAGTAGGTCCCAAGAGAATGTAGTAGGTCCTATTAGGTACAATATGTTTATTATGTGATACAATGTGTTAGAGTTGATGATGAGGACTACTTGTGATTACGACTAGTGACTAATTTGCTATGTGATGTCTCATTGATGAAAACGATGATCTTGAGGAGGTGTTATATGACAATGATGTATTATGATGATAAGTTGTTAATGATATGATATGATATTTATTATATCATTGGGTGAAAGAACCGCAGATTAATTTCAAGTGGATGTCCATCCACTTGAAACTAGTCCACGGTTGTTTCACCTACTCATTATGATGTAAAAACAGTCTCTAAATTCCTGTTGTATGAAAAAGTGTGTAAAGGTGTATGAAATAGAACATGGAATTAAAAAGAAATAAAATACTAAATAATAGTAGTAGCGCTGGCAAGGAGGAGCGCTACTACTAATTACCAAAGAGCTGCTCTAGAGAAGCGCTACTACTAGATCATTTTAGCAGCAGCGCTGGGTCCAGCGCTGCTGCTAAGATTTAGTCAGAAGCGCCTTATCAAGAGCGCCCCGCTCGCTGCCATCTTGATAGGCCTAAAACCCGCGCTGCTGCTAGGCTTTTCCTTAGTAGTGTAGACTCATATTTTTTGACAGGCAAATGGAATGGTCAATTGGCAGCATGCAATGCTTTAGATGGACACAACTGGATGCTCCCTATTGCTATTGGTTTGTTTCAGTCAGAGACAGAGGTTTCATGGACATGGTTCATTATGTAGTTGAAAAGATGCATAGGGCTAGTGTCACCTTTGGCAGTACACACAGATGCATGTAAAGGGCTAGAAAATGCAGTGAAGAATGTCTTTCCTCATTGTTAGCAGAGGGAGTGATTTGGCCATATGTGGATGAATTTGATCAAAAAATTCAGAGGGGAAGAATTTGGGAGAATGTGGCCAGCAGCAAGATCTTACACCAAACAAACACATTCATATCATCTTGATAAGATAAAAGCAGCATGCAGTGAGTTTGGTCCATGGTTGAACAACTACCATTCTCTATTTTGGTACAGGTCAGGATTTAACAGTGCCATCAAGTGTGATCGTATTAACAATAACTTGGCAGAAAGTTTTAACGACAAGATAAAGCAGTTAAAGAACTTGCTTGTGCATGGCATGGTTGACCAGATCAGGATCATGATCATGCGCATGTGGGAATTGAGAAGAAGCATTGGTGATTGTCTGCAAGGGGATAAGCTTCCTGCAGTGGTACAACAGGTGGTGAACAGGAGCAGGAATCTTACACATTTGTTTGTTGAAAAATCTTCATTGTGGGGTGCTGAAGTTAGAGATACCAAGACTGGAAGGAGGCATGTTGTTAACACTGAGTTGCATGACTGCACTTGCCTTGAGTGGCAACACTCCGGGAAACCTTGTGACCATGCCATACTTTTTTTGGCCTCCCAACCCAAGATAAACATGCACCCATACTTGCATGAATACTACTCAGTGGCAAGATTAAAGGCTGCATATGCAACTCCAATTCCAGCACTTACAGATCAGTCTTAGTGGCCTGAAGTGGAAATTAAATTTTCCATGTGTCCTCCCCTAACAAAAAGAAAAGCTGGCAGGCCTAAAGAGAGTAGATTCAAGGCATGGTTTGAGAAATGTGGGAGTAGTAAAAAGGGGAAGGGGAAGAAGGATGCGAAGCCAAAAAGGTCCCAAAAAGGTAACAAAAATAGATGCAAGTTGTGCCAGGAACTAGGGCACCGAAAAGGATCTCAAAATGTCGTTACACTCCGAAAGGCCAAAGTATGTTTACGTTTGTGTTTTTTATTTGGTTGTTGTATTTGATTACTAGCCAAATTACAAGCTTTGTTTTCCAGGAGGAAGCGTGGAGGTCAACCCCTTGTTGTTGAAGATTGTTGGGCAATCAAAAAGGCAAGAATCAATGGCTGTAGAAAAAAAAGAGGTTATGGTGATGAACCAGAGTTGGATGATGTTGCGGTGCAAAATGAGCAAGAGTTGGATGATGTTGCGGTGCAAAATGAGCTAGAGTTGGATGATGCTGCGGTGCAAAATGAGCAAGAGTTGGATGATGTTGTGATGCAAAATGAGGCAGTCTTTGATCTTGTGATGCATCATGACCAGCATTTGGATGATGATGTGGTGCAGAATTTGGTTCAAACTGAAGCTGTTGTGGCAGATGTTCTGCAAACTAAAACTGAAACTGAAGATGTTCTGCAAACTGAAGCTGTTGCGGCAGATCTGATGCAAACTGAGCCTATATTGCAAGTTGTATTACCAATTGAAGCTACTGGAGTTGTTTTGCAAACTGAGCCTCATGTAGATGTTGTGGTGCCAACTCCAGCTGTCCTAGCTAGTCCAGTTATGAAAATCAAGCTTTTGAGTGAACTAGGTGTCGTACGATGAAAAAGTGGTAAGAAGAAGAAGAAATCGAGTGCTAAGAAGAAGAGAAAACTTCATTTGTCAAACTTGTGTAATGGTGAGATGTGTGTTGTAGAATAATAAACTTGCCTCAATTTGTGTAAACTGATATTTGTGTAATACTATTTAAATTCTGGCCAAATTTCAAATTTGACCCAAGATTCAAGTTTGACCCAAAATTCAAATTCAAATTTGTTTAGTATGTGGTATTGATGGTACAATGCTTTAATATTAGTCATATGCATGTTAAGAGATCAATCCAAGCACTTATTGTTGATGTGAAAAACTTGCCTCAATGAGTTCCGAAGCTAGGCTAAACACCCCATTCCTAAGCAAAAAATTTCGACCCTTTATAAATGAGCCAAGAATCAAAACTTGACATATAGTGTGCAAATATAAGGTCCATGCCAAATATAGGATCATTTGAATAAACTATGACAAGCTTAGCCCTAAACCCCAGCTTGAATCACATGCAACCTCGTTCATGATAGCTATGTTGTGTGAAGGGTTTTTCATGAAAATATCCATAGACCAAGTTTCTTATTTTTCCCAGCAACTCACTCACATAATATGATGATGCGTGAAAGTTTCATATTTTTATGATTTTTTTTATGAATTATTTATGCTCAACCCTAGCTTGAATCCCATGCAACCTCGTTCATGATAGCTATGTTTTGTGAAGGGTTTTTCAGGAAAATAGCCATAGACCAAGTTTCTTATTTTTTCCAGCAACTCACTCACATAATATGATGATGGGTGAAAGTTTCATATTTTTATAATTTTTTTTTGAATTAGTTATGCTCAATCCTAGCCCTCAAAACCCCTCATAACCCCATCTGAAACCCCGCATCCTTCCGAGCCGCTAGATATCTGTTAGTGAACGGTCTGGATCAGGTGCTAGGGCCACATCACCGATCCGTATGATGCTCTGTGATTGGCTGCATTCGACAACGCTGGTTAACCCCCCTCTTCTCTGGATCGCTAGATCACTGCGCGTTCAACGGTGTGGATCAGCATGCACTGCCACGTCAGCGATCCACGTGCTATGCTCTGATTTGTTGTAGTGGTTTTTAGAGGATGCAGTGCCATGCAGTAGCCGTTGCCCTTGTTTTTTACGCTGCATGGCCTAGCCGTTGGGCTCTGGTAAAAGAAGCCCACCCGTTAGACCTTTGGACCGAACGTTGCCCCCTCTAGCCAGGCCCTAGCCAGTAGGCTACATTGCCATGCATGCATGGTCGCACACGCAGAGAAAACAGGACAGGCGTGTCCCCTTGACCCACGACGGCACAGACGCGTGCGGGACGTTTCAGCATGGCAATTGATGCACGGGATAGAAGAACGGGCAGGCGTGACCCCTTGACTCGTGACCAATGGCACAGGCGCGTCGCATCCTGGCTATTAATCCAGCGTTTGATGGCAGCCTTGGTTTCCCACGCTCGTGTACACACCTCGATGAGGCGCCGCCAAACGCCACCTGCTCATTAATTCCACCCAGTGAAAACCACGTCGCACTTGGGCTATTTAAGCCACACATATCGTCTTCCTCTCCCTCCTCATCCATACCCCCTACCCCATCCTCTCCCATCTGCCCTCCTTTTTCCTTCTTCTCCACAAACCAAACCCGATCGAGCCACCATGCAGTTCACCGGGGCTACCTACCATGTGCCGCCCACCTTCCCCGAGAGGCTCTACCCTGCCGGAGTCTGGGTGTGGGCGATCTCGAGGTGGAGGGGGGCAAGGGGGCTGACCGAGTTCTTCCTCTCCGCCGGCTATCGCCACCTCCCGAGGGGCTCTCCGGTCATGTTTCGAGTCGAAGAGGTCAGTAACAATGGCTATGCTATCGGGCTCATCGTGAGGTTCACCAACCCCTTCGACGCCTACTACCTCCTCGGCCGTGTTTTTTGCTGTGGATGCGACTTCGTTGCATTCACTATGTACAACATCTTCACCGACTTCGATGAGCGCATGCACACCCTCCCGTACCCCACCGACGATGACGAGTGAAGGAGTTGGCCATGGAGGAGTTGTCCTTGGAGCCCTGGAGCAAGCAAGCAAGCCGGTGGTGTTTTATCTTATCTAGGGTGTAGTTTTCTTATTGTCGTGTTGGGTTGAACTATGGACTATCTATATAAGTTGTAATGGTAATTTGTATGTCGTGCTTGGGACCCATTTATCTATCTTTACTGTGGTACTATCTAGCTCATGCAATGCTACTACTTATGCTACTATATTGTGATGTGTTCTATCTGTTTTTTTCTATCTAATTGATATTGGTCAGTTGATATATATCGTGGTGTGCTGCACGTGTGCATGCATGTATCTAGGCCCTGGCTAATAGGGTCACCCTAGCTAGTAGGTGCAGGGTGCAAATTTTTGTGCAACCATGGACATGCAACTGAAATGCCCAAAAGAAATATTTCTGTGCTCCTAAAAATATTGGTTTGAATTTTACCTCTGGCCATTATTTTTAGAGCAAAACATGAACATTTTCTTGGATTTCATGGAGCCATAGACATGCATAAAAAGAATCACAAAACAATAGTGGACAAGCAACAAATATGTAAAGCAAAACAAAAAAGTACAATACATACGGCCCAACATTTATTCGACACAAAAAATTTGGCTAAAGAAAAAACAAGTAAAGAAGTATATGTTTGTTAAAGGTTTATTTGCCGAAGCAGCATTTTATTTTTGAGGTTTTAGTGGAAGCATTTTTTTTAAACATGGGCGCCTCTATGCTATAAAAGTGGGCTGGTGCCCCTATGCGGGTGGGCTTGTCTCAATTTGGGCCTGGTTATTTTCTCACCGCCCAACATCTATTTGGCAGCAAGATTTGTTTTTCTGAATTTGGGGGGTGTGCACTCTGTTAACTGAAGAACAAGAACAGAGCATGAACACTGGATATCTGCTCGATTCAGTTACAAGAACTTGGCATGGCGCACATATCGCATCCTATTACCAGAATATCATTGGGTCTGAATATCATTACCAGAATTCAGGCTTTGCTTCACACAAATTCAAATTCAGCTAACAAATAATCCCTGACTTACTGAAACTACTAACTAGACACAATAACTGAAACTAGGGACCCCTGACTCTGAAACTAGCTTGACAAACATACTGAAACTGTAACAATGTCTAGCGATTGACGAACATCAAGTAAAAGAAACCCATAGCAATGACACAACAATAAAATGCTCCAGCCATCATATTTGCTTGCTGCTTTAAATCGATCAGCTGCTTTAGTTGCTTGCCCATTTTCTTCAATTCACACTTCACTTCAGCACCAAATGTGAGGCGTGTTCCACACCAAGCTTCCCCCCAAAATTGAAATTGAGCTCCTGTGTTGAAGCCTCCAATTTCAACCTCTTAACATACTCATCGAGCCACTCGAAATGTCCACATTTCTTCAGAACCTAAAAAACAGGGTAAACAGGGGTCGACGGTGGCATGAACCCTAGATTAGATCCACCGCCCAAATTCGACGGAAAAATAAAGAAATTAATCCAGCTGCTTGGTGCGGTACACGGATCTAACCTGCCCCGGTTGTGGCTTGCTCAAGCATTTGACGAACTCGCGCCCACGGTTGCCATTTTCCTCCTTCACACAAGTCAAACGCTTCAGAGGCTCAATGCGCGGGCAATCGGGGCATCTTGTCAACTGCACTGGACCGTAGTGCGGCCATGATTGGCGGGAGGTCAAGTTGAGCTAGACATCACGGCCGTGGCGGCCGTTCTTGGGGAGAAGAGGAAGAACAAGGTGGGGGAAAGGGGAAAGGGGAAGGGCAGACAATGAGGGGATGGGCTGGCTCGGGCTCGTGGATGGCTCGGGTCGGGGCATGCTTATGTGGATAAGTTATGGGTCCCGCACGCATGTGAGTAAGTGGTGGGTCCCACATTCATGTGGATAACTGATGGGTCCCGCGTGTCATAACTCAAACCACTAGAAGAAAAAGGGCCTATAGTCCCGGTTCATAAGGGCCTTTAGTCCCGGTTCGTGAACCGGGACTAAAGGGTCGGTACTAATACCCTCACCCTTTAGTCCGGTTCTATCCGTAATCGGGACAGATGGGCCTCCACGTGGCCTGTCCACGAGCTCAGTAGAGGGCCTTTGGTCCCGGTTGGTGGCACCAACCGGGACCAATAGGCATCCACGCCACAACATTTCTTTGGCTCTGGTTTTGTTTTTTTCAAAAGAGGGGGGTTGGGGGTTTTGGGGGTTAATTTAGGTGTTTCATATATTGTGCTATAGCTAGCTAATTAATAGAGAAAAGTGTCCTTTCTTTTGTCCGTGCTTGGTCGACGCTACGTACTATACATAATGTATAGAGAGGACTAACTAGACATGCTAGCTAGATAGTAATTAAGCAAACAGAAGATCGTCATGAACATATATATGCATATAGAGAGAAGTGATATCGACCACCTCTCCTTCTCCGAGAGATTGGTCGAACAACAAGTTCTCGTATATCTATCCGACGCTACCGGCTACATATATACAATAATTATCTTTTAAAATACGGACGCGTGGTCCACATGGTATTCCCGTCTTCAGCGATCACATAGTCAAGAAAGAATGCCGCCAATTCCTCTTGAATTGCTCGCATGCGATCTGGTGCTAGGAGTTCATCCCGCTGTCAAACATCTAATTTTAAGAAAGGGGTCAATACATATATATATATATATATATATATATATATATATATATATATATATATATGAATGAATGAAACTCAACACAAATGATGGTAATAAAATAAAATTGTGAATATTTTTATTTACGCACTTCAAATTGTTTGTCGGAGTAGCCCCTCTCACAGGTCGTGTGGCGGATGGACTGCAAACGTAGTATCCACGTAAATCATTCCCTTGTTCCTGCCACAACCACTTTACAAGAAACAGAGGTCAATCAAACTGATAATTATATATAGCAAGCACATGCTAAATGGTATTGATGAAACTAGCGCTTGAATCACTAGGAGATGCGCGTGGAATATGCTACTATATAGTACTTACTTTCGGTGTCTAAATTGCAGCTTCTTCGGTAGTCCCGGAGCTTTTTGGTGAATTTTCCCCAAGCACTGCCATACAAAGAAAACAATTACTTGATATCAGAAATGAACAAAGTTGTTGATATGGTGGATAATGATCGATTTAACTTACTTCTCGAGCATTTCAGTCATTTCCGCATACTCCTTGGGATCTTTTCGTCTCGAGTCTAAGACAGTTACTACTCCTGCTCAAGCTTAATCTCTAGGAGAATATAGTGGAACTCGCGACGCATGCATAACTCATCAATATTACATTTCTATAACCTGGACTAAATAAGGGAAACCGAATATGCCACAAGACAGTAACACTCACGTGTAGTTGTAAGGAAAGAGTATTGTATTTTTGTGTTCATTTATTTCCAACGACTGTAGCATGTTGGCCTCGGTTTCCTTGGCACGATATTTAACCTCATTTGCATCGATGAGATATGTGTTAATGAACCCAATATCACCCACTTGTTTTTTCTTCATTTCTGCGATCTTCAATCTGCATAATATAGTGAGGATATTTATAAATACATGCAATGAAAGAGCTGAGTTATATAGAGATACTTAATGCCGTAAGTAGTACTACTTACAGACAAAGAGCAGGTGACCGTTGCTTTATCGATGGCCAATTGATTGAAAAACTGATAGAACTCCTCAAATGGAATAGGCAACAGTTCAATTCCAAGGAGGTCATGCTCCTTTTAACTCTCAAATACAAAGTATTCCTCCCGTCAGACTCTTTGCAGGTTTTCATGTACCAATCATGCAATCTTCGCATCATCGTTGTTAGAGATCTTTCATCTTTGACGAGAAGCTTCCCGTACTCGTATCTTTGTATCTGCACCTCCAAGAAATCAAATTGTACATCGTCGGGCAAGTAATCTTGAGGATTGCCATAACCGGGCACCATCCTCGGATCGACGATGTCGCTTAGCAGGCACCTTGAGCGGGGGCACGATTCCTTCGCTTGTTCGCCGAGCTGGGCAATTTGTTTCCCAGCTCGTCGTTCTTTCATCCTTTGATCATCGGACAGTACTTCCCGATCTCTCCGCCTCGGCAAATGCCTTTCCAATAATGCGCTCATAGTTGCCTTTCGGCGGAGACTTGGGTGGTTTTGTCGGGCAGCAGCAGAGTGCGCTTCGCTTTGACCGGATCTACCTTCTCCTCCGGAGGTGGATGTCTATTTGCTTTCAACCCTTGAAACCAGTCATCCACTTCGGTCTGCGCGATCTTCGCGTTTTCCTCCTCGCTCCTCTCGTACGGTAACTTCTCTGGAGTCTTCAGAGAAGGACCGAATCTGTATCTCCTCCCGCCTTTTGCAGTACTGCTAGACGCCGGCAGAGCAGACGGAGCGGATGTCTTCTTTCCTTGCTTACGAGGCAGAGGAGAAGGACTACGACGCGCCGGAGCAGCCGGAGCGGCGGCGGGTCTCTTCCGCCCTTGCTGACGAGGCGGAGAAGGAGGAGGCTGGCTGCCCGGACGCGCCGGTGCAGGCGGAGAAGGAGACGGAGTGCCGCCACGCCGGAGAAGGAGCCGCCGAGTGCCCCGATCGTCACTCACGGAAGAGGAGGCGGTGGAGGAGGCGGAGTGCCTGACTCACGGAGGAGGAGGAGGAGGCGGTGGAGGAGGCGGAGTGCCCCGACTCGCCGGAGGAGGAGGAGGAGGCGGAGGCGCCCAGTTCGGAAGGTTGATGAGATCCTTCCGCCATAGGCATGGAGTCTTGAGCAGAACCCAGCCGATACTCCCCTTCACCGGTAGGGTGGTCAAGCCGAGCTCCTCAAATCCCTCCATTATTTCATCGACCATCACCTTAGCATATCCTTCGAATCGCCAGCGGTGAAAAGATGAGTCGGCATTAGTGCGATAAACAGAACCAACAGCCGCCTAGACCATTAAAATGCTCCATAGCGCCATAACGAGGCAACTTTCAAGATCCGTGATAGCATCCACGGGATAGCTGGCAGGAGCCGTCAAGGCATGTTGCTCGCTGAAGCAGCTTCGGTGGAAGCCACGCCGCTTCTCCGCTGAGATGGCGGGGTAGCTTCGGGGAAGCTTCGCAGGTCGCTTTGTTGTGATCGGCTGCTTCTCGTTCCTCTTCTCGTTCCTCTAGCCCCATTACCCTTTCGCAGCGCTGCATTAGGCTCTGCTCCGCTTTCTTCCTCCTCTCATGGGTTATGTAACCCCCGCGTCCGGAAATCCAGCCTTCCACGAAAGGGAGCTGGCGTGCCTCGTGGTCCGTCCTGTGGTGCTCGTGGATTCCCGAGGGCCATTGTGAGCTCGCCCTTCTCCCCGTGCGAACGAACTTCCCTTGCTGCGCTGCTTCGATATAATGCTTAAGCCTCTTGACTGGTATGTCCAATTGTTCGTCCGTCCAAATGCACTTCCCGTTATAGGGTCCAAGGATCCGCCGCCCGAAGAACCAAGTCCGCAACGGTCTGGCCAGTTCATTGTCTCGGTTCGATCCCTTTATCAAGCAGATCATTCTCAGCCTTGGACCACTTAGGCCGGGCTATGAGGTAGCCACTGACCCCGCGATGATGAAGCTTCTTCTTCGCAGCATTTCTCTTGTTTGTCATCGACATCTTTTACTCTTTTCCGATGTCTTGTAGGCCACAAATGCGGGCCGATCATCTCGATCTTCTCATATTTGCCCGTGAATTCTGGTGTCTCATTTTTTTCGACATACGTATTGAGGTCTTTCTTCCAATTCCTGAATAGTTCTGCCATCTTCTTAAGAGCAAAAGACTTGATTAATGGCTCTATTATCGGCTTCTCCGGATCATCCTCTGCGCGGTAGGGTAAAATTTGACTTCAGCTCAGTCCAAAGATCATTTTCTGCATATCATTGACATAAGACACCTCGTGGTCTTCGTTCTTAGGCTTATACCATTGGTGGATGCTGATCGGGATCTTGTCCCTAACCGTAACCCCCGTGACCGAAAGCAACAAATGCCTTCTTTGTCCAAAGAGGGTTCAATCGGTTGGCCGTCGCGCGATTTGTATGATCTCAAACTTTTCATCCGAGCTCAACTTTTTCTTCGGGCCTCGTCTCTTTACCGAAGTTGTGCGTCGATCCGAGGGCTAGAAAAAAGAACAAAGACGAGAGTTAATTAATATGTGTACATATATATATACCAAAACAAAGACAAGAGCTAGTCAGCACAGGCTTAACTAATGTATATACCTGGCCGGACTCGGTTTGGTGATCACTGGAGCCGTCCTCACGGTCTACTTCTTGCACCGGCATTGGGTCATCGGAGCCAATCATAGCCAGCTGCTTCTTCACCCTCTCCTTCCAGACCATCGTTATTGACGTTGAGAAACATCATCGAGGAGACGGCATCACTTCCGTGTGCGATTATGTCCCTCAACAACGCTTCTTGTGCTTCGTCTCGGGGGGTGTCCATAGTTTCTACAAATATTTACAACATGGCAATTATTATTCAAACATGACAGATATGGATATATTAGTGCCAACGTAGAACTAGCTAGCTAATCACAATAAGGAATCATATTAGTGGCCTCGACGCTGCTTCTCTAGGGTTTGGGGTGGCCTCGACAACGCTTCAAGGGTTAGGGGTGGCCTCGAGAACGCTTCAAGCTAGGAGGGGTACGTAATATCGACTTCCCCACGTGTTGAAGCTATCGGGAGGGGTCGGCGTTGAACAGTACATCTATGTCCCACAAGTAGGGTAGAGGGTCGTGGATCGCCGAGCGGTCGAGGGTCAAGGGGTCAAAGATCGCTGAGGGGTCGGGAGGTTGCCTAGTGTCAAAGGATTCAACAAAACCATGTCTTCATCATTAGGCGAAAGTAACAGGTGCATGATGGCAAGCTCTCCAAAGTTGTTTTGGAACGGAGTCCCGAGATAGGATAATTCGTTTTGGTACAAAGTTCAGCAAAAGGCAAATTATCCTATCCGGGACTCCATTCCGTAACAACTTTGGAGGACTTCTGCATCATCATGCCATGGTTACTTCCGCTAATGATGAAGCGATGGATTTCTTCAATACTTTGACACTATAGGAACCTCGACCTGAAACCTTCGACCCTTGACCCCTTAATGACCCTCGACCCTCTACCCTAGTTCCCGACCCTAGACCCCTCGGCGATCCTCGACACCCTCGTTATATCGACAACGACGCCCCTCGTGTCAAAGTTTCTTCTTTCTCCTCTATTCCTTTCTTTCTTCTTCTCCTCTTCTTTTTCTTTTTATCCCTCGAGAAAGGAAAATAAGGAAAAGGAAGAAAAGAGGAAGAAGGAAGAAGGAAGAAGAAGAAAAAAAAAAGAAGAAAATAGAAGAAAGGAATAGAAGAGAAGAGGAGAAGAAGAAAGGAATAGAAGAGAAGAAGAAAGGAATAGAAGAGAAAAAGAAAAAATAGAATTTTTTCTATTTTTTCTTCGTCTCTTCGATTCCTTTCTTCTTCTCCTCTTCTTTTCTTCTTTTTCCTCTTCTTATTTATTTCTCATCTTCTTCCTCTCCTCTTCTTCTCATTTCTTCCTCTTCTTATTTTCCTTTTATATGAACATATCATCATATATATGAACATACATTTTCTTTGCATATGCATATGAACATACATACATACATTTTCTTTGCATATGACCATACATACATTTTTCTTTGCATATGACCATTCATACATTTTCTTTGCATATGCTTTGCATATAAACATACATACATATGAACATACATACATACATATAAACATAACATACATACACAAAAATTCTAAAATCTGCCTAAAAATCTAAAAATCTGCCTAAAAATTATCCATCCATCCATATAATGAACATATATAATGAACATATAAAAGCATGCATACATCATCCATATTATGTTCATATAATGAACATATATACATGAACATAAATCTGCCTAAAAAATTATATGAAATTTTTTTTTTATGAAGAGGACGAGGGGACAGGGAGGAAAGGGGGGGGTCTCCTGAGCAGCACCGAACGGGAGGAGGGGCGGCGTCGAGGCAGGGCGGCAGGGGGGCGGGCGCCCGGGCGACGACGAGGTGGGGCGGGCAGGGCGTAGGGGCATGGGCGGCGGCCGTCGTGGGGCGCAGGGCGGCCGTCGTGCTTTCGTGGACGGGCAGGGGCACGGGCGGCGGCCGGCGTGGGGGCGTAGGGCGCGTGCGTGCGTCTTTCGGGGACGGGCAGGGAACGGGGCGGCGGCGGCATGGGGCAAGGGGTGCGGCCGTGCGTGCTTTCGGGACGGGCGGGCGGGCGGCGGCGTGGGCTCAAGCGAAGCGGGGCACGGGAGACGGGGGATGGCGGCGGCGCAGCAACGACGGAGCGGCGATTTGGGCAGCTGGCGGCGGGGGCAACAGCTAGGGAGGCGAGGGAGATGTGAAAATTTCACAAGTCTTGCTTATATAGAAAGAGCATTGGTCCCGGTTCGTAGCACGACCGGGACTAATGCTCTTTAGTCGGTTGGTGCCACCAACCGGGACCAAAGGCCAAATTTCAGCAGCCCAAAGGGCGGAAGCGGCGACCTTTGGTCGGTTGGTGGCACCAACCGACTAAAGGGCATTAGTCCCGGTTGGTGCCACGACCCGGGACTAATGCCCACCTTTAGTCCCGGTTGGTGCCACCAACCGGGACCAAAGGCCTGTGCTGCCCTGCGCCAAATGTTTAGTCCCACCTCGCTAGTTGAAGGGCGCCGGCACTGGTTTATAAGCGCTGGTGTGCGTCCCCTTTCGAGCTCCTCTCAAATGCAGGCTGGGCCTAATCATGCTACTGCATGTGGGCCTATTAGCCTCTGGGCCTGAATCTGGCCCATGTAGGGTTTCTAGTCGTATTCAGGCCGTGGGGGCCTAGTAGGTGGTAGTTTTTTGCTTTATATTTTATTTCTTTTTGCTTTTAGTTTTAGAAAAAATATAAACTTTCTATTAGTGCCATTAGTTTTAAAATTTGAAAACACTTTTTTGTTTTCTTTGTTGCTTTATTTATTTTATTTTGTTTCTACTTACAACAAAATACTTATTGTTGCTATTTTTATTTTTTCAAGTTTTTTTTTTTGTTTGTTTTCTGCATTATCTATTTTCTTTTGGTTTTTTGCTTTATTTTTAATTCTTTTTTGCTTTTAGGTCAGCAAAATTATAAACTTTCTGTTAGTGCTTTTAGTTTTAGAAAAAATATAAACTTTCTGTTTGTGCCATTAGTTTTAAATTTCAAAATCAGTTTTTTGTTTTCTTTGTTGCTTTATTTATTTTATTTTGTTTCTACTTACAACAAAATGCTTATTGTTGCTATTATTATTATTTTTTCAAGTTTTTTTGTTTTGTTTCCTGCATTATTTATTTTCTTTTGGTTTTTTGCTTTATTTTTTAATTCTTTTTGCTTTTAGGTCAGCAAAATTATAAACTTTCTGTTAGTGCCATTTGTTTTAGAACAATTATAAACTTTTTGTTTGTGCCATTAGTTTTATAAAATTTGAATTCTTTGAAATTTGTGTGAATCACAAGTTTGTGAGCTCAACAAGGCGTAGAGGGACGGGCTTATAAACCGGTGTGTGCGCCCTTCGGTTGGCGAGGTTCTCAAAGTTGGCATAGTATGTTCATGAACAAAACGGACAATGGTATCATACTGTGTGTTACAAAGTTGGCATGGTATCATCATAATAGTTGTGGGAGAAAGTCTTCACTTTTTCTTCGCTTGTGTCGTTTGCTTATTGCGCCGTAACCATGGATAATCTTCATCATTTATCAGGATGCTTGGGTCAGCCTTGACTTTGAAGGGGGGAATTTCATGAAACTTTTCATACTCTTCAGACATGTCTGATTTGCCCTCCACTCCCAGGATGTCCCTTTTTCCTGAAAGAACTATGTGGCGCTTTGGCTCATTGTGTGATGTATTCGCTTCCTTATCTTTTCTTTCCCTCGGTCTGGTAGACATGTCCTTCACATAGATAACCTGTGCCACATCATTGGCTAGGACGAACGGTTCGTCAGTGTACCCAAGATTTTTCAGATCCACTGTTGTCATTCCGCATCGTGGGTCTACACTGCACTCCGCCTCCTGACAGATTGACCCACTTGCACTTAAACAAAGGGACCTTAAAATCTATTCCGTAGTCAAGTTCCCATATGTCTACTATGTAACCATAATATGTGTCATTTCCCTTGTCGGTTGCTGCATCAAAGCGGACACCGCTGTTTTGGTTGGTGCTCTTTTCATCTTGGTCAATCGTGTAAAATGTATTCCCATTTATCTCGTATCCTTTCCAAATCATTACGGTCGAAGATGGTCCTGGACAACAAGTACAACTCATCACAAACAGTGCTGTCACCTCCGAGACGTGTTTCCAACCAATCCGCTGAAAGTCTGATGTGTTCACATGTAATCCGATTAGACCGCCTTTGCTCCCGGGTGTTTGGAGCGCAGACTGTTCTTGTGTTCATCGACATACAGGGGTCACCAAGGTAGAGTTCAGTAGAACTGTGTAGTGTGCTTGAGACCAAGAATATCCGTCCCTGCATATTATTGAGTCTCTTCCAAGCGTGCCTTTTCGGTCAGTCTCCCCTCATACCGCGATTTAGGGAGACCTATCTTATTAAGGCCAGGAATGAAGTCAACACAAAACCCGATGACATCCTCTCGCTTTGATGGCCCATGGAGATGCTTCCTTCCGCCTAGCACGATTCTGAACATATTTCTTTAGGACTCCGATGAACCTCTCAAAGGGGTACATATTGTGTAGAAATACGGGCCCCAGAATGAGAATCTCGTCGACTAGATGAACTAGGACGTGTGTCATGATATTGAAGAAGGATGGTGGGAACACCAGCTCGAAACTGACAAGACATTGCGCCACATCACTCCTTAGCGTTGCTACGATTTCTGGATCGATCACGTGCTGAGCTATTGCATTGAGGAATGCACATAGCTTCACAATGTCTAATCGGACGTTTTCCGGTAGAAGCCCTCTCCATGCAACCGGAAGCGATTCGCGTCATAATCACGTGGCAGTCATGAGACTTTAGGTTCGGAACTTTTTCTCGACATATTTATTATTCCCTTTATATTCGACGAGAAGCCAGTCGGGACCTTCATATCGAGCAGGCATTGAAAGAATATTTCTTTCTCTTCTTTCAGAAGAGCGTAGCTGGCAGGACCTTCATACTGCTTCGGAGGCATGCCCTCTTTTTCGTGCAAGTGTTGCAGGTCCTCTCGTGCCTCAGGTGTACCTTTTGTCTTCCCATACACGCCCAAGAAGCCTAGCAGGTTCACGCAAAAGGTTCTTCGTCACGTGCATCACATCGATCGAAGAGCGGACCTCTAGGTCTTTCCAGTAGGGTAGGTCCCAAAATATAGATTTGTTCTTCCACATGGGTGCGTGATTCTCAGCGTCATTCGAACAGCTAGTCCGCCGACCCTTTCCAAAGATTACGTGTAAATCATTGACCATAGCAAGTACGTGATCACCGATACGCATGGCGGGCTTCTTCCGGTGATCTGCCTCGCCTTTGAAATGCTTGCCTTTCTTTCGACATTGATGGTTGGTCGGAAGAAATCGACGATGGCCTGTACACATTCTTCTGCAGCTTCGGTATATACTATCGGTGTCAAGTAAACAGTGCGTGCATGCATTGTATCCCTTGTTTGTCTGTCTGAAAGGTTATCGAGAGCGGGCCAATCGTTGATTGTCACGAACAGCAACGCCTTTCAGTCAAATTCCTCCTTTTGTGCTCATCCCACGTCGCATACACCGTTTCCATTCCACAGCTGTAAAAGTTCCTCAACTAATGGCCTTAGGTACACATCAATGTCGTTGCCGGGTTGCTTAGGGCCTTGGATGAGAACTGGCATCATAATGAACTTCCGCTTCATGCACATCAAAGGAGGAAGGTTATACATACATAGAGTCACGGGCCAGGTGCTGTGATTGCTGCTCTGCTCCCCGAAAGGATTAATGCCATCCGCGCTTACAGCAAACCATACGTTCCTTGGGTCCTTTGCAAACTCATCCCAGTACTTTCTCTCGATTTTTCTCCACTGCGACCCGTCAGCGGGTGCTCTCAACTTCCGTCTTTCTTACGGTCCTCACCGTGCCATCGCATCAACTTGGCATGCTCTCCGTTTACGAACAGACGTTTCAACCGTGGTATTATAGGAGCATACCACATCACCTTCGCAGAACCCTCTTCCCGGAAGGCTCGCCATCAACATCACCAGGGTCATCTCGTCGATCTTATACCGCAATGCACCGCATACCGGGCATGCGTTCAGATCCTTGTAGGCACCACGGTAGAGGATGCGAGTCATTAGGGCATGCATGTATCTTCTCCACCTCCAATCCTAGAGGGCATACCACCTTCTTTGCTGCGTATGTACTTGTCGGGCAATTCGTTATCCTTTGGAAGCTTCTTCTTCATTATTTTCAGTAGCTTCTCAAATCCTTTATCGAGCACTGACATTCTTTGTCTTCCTTGCAGCAATTCGAGTACGGTACCGAGCTTTGTGTTGCCATCTTCGCAATTGGGGTACAACCCTTTTTGTGATCCTCTAACATGCGATCGAACTTCAGCTTCTCCTTTTGACTTTCGCATTGTGTCCTTGCATCGACAATGACCGGCGGAGATCATCATCATGGGGTACATCGTCTGGTTCATCTTGATCTTCAGCAGCTTAGCCCGTTGCAGCACCATCGTGCACATAAATGCAGTGCAACTTGATGTTCAAGAGCATCACCGTATTCAGGGGGCACATAGTTGTCATCGTACTCTTCTTCCTCGCCGTCTCCCATCATAACCCCTATTTCTCCGTGCCTCGTCCAAACATTATAGTGTGGCATGAAACCCTTGTAAAGCAGATGGGTGTGAAGGATTTTCCGGTCAGAGTAAGACTTCGTATTCCCACATATAGGGCATGGACAACACATAAAACCATTCTGCTTGTTTGCCTCAGCCACTTGAGAAAAGCATGCACGCCCTTAATGTACTCGGAGGTGTATGCATCACCGTACATCCATTGCCGGTTCATCTGCGTGCATTATATATAATTAAGTGTGTCAAAAATCATTACACAACATCATGAATAGATAATCAAATGACCAAATTAATAGAAGTTCATCATCACATAAAAACCAAAGTACATACATAGTTCTCATCTAACAACATAAAGCTCTGCAGAGCATCTAAATTAATTAAACCATACATTGAAACTATGTAAAACATTTCAATGTGAAAACAAATACGATCATAATCGCAACCAAGGTAACAACTGATCCAACGGCATAATGATACCAAGCCTCGGTATGAATGGCATATTTTCTAATCTTTCTCATCTTCAAGCGCATTGCATCCATCTTGATCTTGTGATCATCGGCGACATCCGCAACATGCAACTCCAATATCATCTTCTCCTCCTCAAGTTTTTTATTTTTTCCTTCAAGAAATTGTTTTCTTCTTCAACTAAATTTAACCTCTCGACAATAGGGTCGGTTGGAATTTCCGGTTCAACAACCTCCTAGATAAATAAAATCTATGTCACGTTGGTCGGCTTAATTTTCATAAACAATAAATGAACCAATAGTTATGAAAAGATAATATATACCACATCCGAATCATAGACAGGGCGAGGGCCGACGTGAGGCGGATACCAAAACCATCGCACTATATAAGATGCAATAATAAAAGTAAGAAAATAATACAAGTAAGAATATTTTTCCTTTCAGAAAGAAGATAAGAACAAGAGGCTCACCACGGTGGTCTTGGCGATGAGATCGCCATGGTGATCGACGGCGGTGAAGACGGGACGGGGCCAGGCGTGACGGACCGCTAAACCTAGACAAATATTGAGGAAAATGGAGGTTAGGCGTCGAGCTTGGAGAGGAGAAAGCTTAAGTAGTGTGGCTCGGGCATTCCATCGAACACCTTGTGTGCATAGGAGGTGAGCTAGAGCACCACCAAGCCCCCTCCCTCGGCCAGAAAAAAGCGAGCAGTGTGCTCTGCTCTTGTGAGGGGCTATATATAAGCACCATTAGCCGGTTGGTGGCATGAGCCGGGACTAAAGGGAAGCCTTTGGTCCCGATTCATGCCACCAACCGGGACCAATAGTGGTGGGCCAGAGGCAGGACCATTGGTAGGTTCGTCCCACCGGGACCAAAAGGTCCGGACGAACCGGGACCAATGGCCCACGTGGCCCGGCCGGCCCCCTGGGCTCACGAACCGGGATAAATGCTTGCATTAGTCCCGGTTCTGAATTGAACCGGGACTAATGGACAAAACAGGCCTCAACGATAGCCCCTTTTTCTACTAGTGAACCACTAACCCCTTATGTTTTGCATTTCATGGTTAAACAGGGCGATGTCGCATTGGAGCTATTGTTGGCTGCAAATAGGTCGCACCAGAGATAATTTCGTCAACTACGTCGCTCCTCATCCAATTCATCTCAAAAATGTCGCACAGGGGCTATAGACCCCTTGGGTAGGTAGGCAGGTGCCAACGACGCTCCAAGCGGTTGAGCATTGCTTCATCATGCATTGCCGTGTTTGTTATCTGGTGTTTGTTGTGGTTGTTGCACGCCCTTGACTGTCGTTGCTTAATTTCCCATCTGCCCACTGCCGTTTTGCAAGAAATGTCATTGATATTGTTGATTAAGTACAAGAGTAGGGTGTGACAATTGCTAGAAATTACCACTATTCTAATTAACATTTATCTGATAGACCAATTTTATATACTTTCATGGTACGGGCATTATTTTAACTTCTTGCAGAAGAGTCTGTGAAATCCATCACTCACAGGTCTGATAGATATCATCATATCAAGATGTACCCCGCGAAGTGGACAGCGGTTAGCACGTACAGGCGCGTCATGACAGTGCAACAACAACAACCATACAATTCCCGCCAAAAAACAACAACAACAGCAAGTTAATTCAAGGTGATGACGTACGGCACGAGTATATATTATACCACTCGACACAACAGCAAGTATGAACGCTTGATCATTCCACACAATCCCCGTCGATTTCCGATGGCTAAGTATGTATATGACCTCAATACCTGCACGTATAAGTTATCTCCACTTTCTCAACAACGGCAAAAGAATCATATCCGCGCATGCATGGAAATACGCAACCGCTAGGGCCAGATACCGTGACGACGCATATACACTGTATTTTAGTCCAATCAGTTGTATAAACTAACAAACTGTGGATCGATCGGCATGAAATGGGGCTTTGGTTGCTTCCGTACCTACCCGAACCACCCAAAACTGGTGATCTGGCCAGTGTGGTCATCGTTGCAATGAACGGTGGGTAGGTAGGCACCAGAAAATGACCCCGTGTATAAAAAATAATTCTACGGGTATCTGTCGCATATGCATATGCTGATACAGGTAGTATACGCGTATATTAATGCTCGACTTGCTAGGAAAAAATAATGTGTGTCAACGTCTCCACATAGCATCCTGTAGCAGCCGTGTTTTCTTTTTAATACTTCATATTGTTTTTATGTTATATTTGAGTGCACGTCTGCAAGTAGTACTAGACTAGCTCACCCGCAAAAAAAAAAGTAGTAGTAGACTAGCTTATATACTAGTGTTCCTGGAAGCAAGCAGTCGGCAGCTGCTAGCTAGGAATACACCGGCATGCTTTGGATAAATGAAACAATTAAAATGGCTATGGAGCCATAAAAAGGGAGAACTAAACAAGAAGAGGTACAAGATGCATAAATGGTCCTATATCCTGCTTGATATACATGCATCCTGGAGAAGAGAGATTTTCTTCTTGTTCATAGCCTAGTAGTGCACTAGTTCAACCACCTTTGTTTTTTTATTTGAGTGCACTAGTTCAACTTGGTACATCATGGAGACGGTGACTTGATGTACTTGTCCATCATCTCTGATTTTTGGAGCATAATATTGTGCGTCCACTTCTTTATATGGTGTCCATTGTTCATGCTAGTATGTTTCAACATACGACTTTGTGCGTCAACTGTCTCGGGATCATCATATGATATACAGTTGGAGGGAACAGATATTGGCATCCCTTCCATTCCTTTTTGTTTTCTCTACAGATTACCGCACAATTCCCACAAAAAGAGAGAGAAATTATCACACCTTTGTAAGATAATGAAAGTATACTCCATTGACGAAGAATAGTTTTACTTGCATACTCAAAAAATTGTGATGCACATAGCCACAAGTTTCTTACAACTGTTGTCAAAACAGCACAAAATTGAAGACAATTAGACCACAAAAGATAAATCAAGACAAGATGACACACATTTGTCACTTAAGAATAACACAATAACAAAGTGAACATATTTTTGTTGGTGACTGGATGTACTTGCCAATCATCTTTTTTTCAGAGCATAATGTTGCGCGATGCCCTCTTTGCATGTCGTTCAATGTTCATGGTACCTATGAATATACATCTGACTTGATGTGCCAACTTTTTTGGGGTCATAGGATACATATATAGTTGGATGGATTATAAATTGACACCCCTACCTCCCTTTTATTTTTCTCGAAACCATTCCCCTTTTATTTTTCAAATAGCAATTATTCTATGACTGAACATTATAACACACTCATGAAAAAAGTGAAATTATCACATCCTTTTCAGATAATGGAGTCTCAGTTCATTATAGAATATAAACTTGCATTGCCACCTCGCGAAATGATGAGATACTTCGTCATAAGTTTATTATAGAAGTTTCCAAAAAATAATAGAAAAGATGAGAAAAAATGGTCGGCGAAAAATAAACCAAGACAAGATGACAGACATTTGACATGTTATCCACATGCCTCTACAGAATGATATTATAACAAGGTGAAAAGATTTTGGTTGGTGAACTAACGTACTTGATAACCATGTATGATTTTCACAGCATAATGTTGTGCGATGACTTATTGGCATGTTGCAAAGGAAGCGGGACACTGGGAGTTGGCGGGCTGCTGTCACCTCCATTGGGGTGGAGTAGGCTCAGGTGTTCACAGGTGTAATGCTCTTTTGTTACTTCACCTATCTTTGTTTCTTGTAGCGATCGCCATTCTGCGGCTTGCTATCCTGGTACAGTTTGGCTATCACCCATCCCCCCTTAGTGAAATTTATGGCTCTCGTGCGTTCTTAAAAGAAACATTTTTTGCATGTCTTTCATTCTTCATGGTATGTATCAACATGTACATATGACTTTGTGTGCGTTAACTATTTCGAGGTGATAGGATGGTTTGATGGAATAGAAATTGATAACACTTCCCTTTCCGGACACGGATGCAGTGACATGGTTCCACACGCACCACTTAAGAATCGAAATTCAAAAAGGTGCTGCAAAAAATAAAAAAAATTGAATACTTTTTGCAACATACATAGTGGACCGGTATACTCGCGTGAGAAGTTTCACAAAGAAATAACATTCGTGGTATTCTAGGAAAAAATCACAAATATCGAAGCTATATTAAAAAACATTATTTGATGAATAGTAAGGCCTCGAATGTATTTTCTTCACTAAAGAATACCATGAGTGTCATTTCATGAGACTTCATACCGAATAGAATGGTCGACCAAGTTTGATACCCTAAAATTTCAGAGTTTTTTTAACTCTTCTAGTATTTATTTTTTGAATCTACTATTTATGCAAGTGCACATGGAACCGTGTTCACCTTTGTATTTCAGTTCCCTTTCCCCCCTTTTGACAAGAAACCTTCCTCGTACTCGGAATACCATAGTGATGTTATTTTTGATGAGATGGCAGAAACACAGAAGAGAATCACCTTCGTCTATGGCGAAGCTCAGACTCAAGAGAGGTATAAAACATGGAACATGCTACATGGCATAGCTGGTACAAGCAGTCAACCATGGGTGGTGATAGGAGATTTCAACGAGGTTCTCCCTGCGCATGAACACGACAAAGTTCGTACAAGGAGCCAAGCTCATATGGATGCGTTTCGCGATGCTTTGGACACGTGCATGCTCTCTGATATAGGCTGCGATGGTCTCGGATGGAATTTTGAGAAGAAGCTGGTGGGAGGATCCTATACCAGAGTAAGGCTAGACTGGGGAGCAGCTAACCCGGAGTGGATCCTAGCGTTCCCTTTGGCATCTTTGCAGCACTTAACAGCGGTGAGCTCAGACCACGTACCTTGCTCCTATGTCTGCATGAAGAGCGAGCATGCACAAGGGGCCCGAAACCTTTTAAATGCGAAGTTGCATGGGAACGGGATTCCACCCACCCGTCGGTAGTGAGTAATGGCTGGGCACATGCAGCCGCTGATACGGTGGAACAAATACTACTACAAAACTTGGTATGCTTTCTGGTGACATGGCTACCCGGGATCGAGTGCAATTTGGAAAGTCCGATAGGAGATCAGGGCATTGAAGAGCGAGCTCGAGGTTCTCCGTGCAGCCCCTGGCTGTTCTGGACCGTCGCGGCAGGAGATTAAAATCAACGACCGATTAGTCGAGCTATACCACCGACAGGAGATCTTGTGGCGGCAACAAGCAAGATTTAGAATGGTTAATCCATGGGATAAAAACACCTACTTTTTTCATTTGCGTGCCAGCTGCAGGAGACGGAAAAAATCAAATCAAAGCGTTGCAACGGCCCGATGGACAAACCACAGATAACATAGCTAAGATGGAGTCCTTGACAACGGCGTTCTACAAGGAACTCTACACTTCGGAGGGGGTGACAGAGATGAATTAAGTGCTTGATATCCTCCCATGCAAAGTCACACAATATATGAATATAGCTTTAAATGCACCCTACAGTAGAGATGAGTTTAAAGTGGCCTTATTCCAAATGTTTCCAACGAAGTCTCCTGGACCTGACGGTTACCCAGTCCATTTTTTCCTGCGTCATTGGGACATATGCGGGTGGATGTCACAAATGTGGTGCTGAAGATAGTAGAGGGCACTGAGTCGGGTGCATGCATTAATGAAACATTTTTGGTCTTGATACCAAAGGTAAAAAATCCCACTTTGTTGTCACAATTCCGACCCATCAAGTTGTGTAATGTTCTTTACAAGATCACATGAAAGGTATGCCTTCAGTTGTTGGAGGTTCAGAAAACGGTGCTTTCGAATACTTGAAGGCCCGTCTATGGAGTAAGGTACAATGCTGGGTAGAGAACACAATGTCATCTGCAGGTAAGGAAGTCTTGGTGAAGGCAGTTGCTCAGGTTGTCCCGGTATTTTTTATGTCCTGTTTCTAGCTTCCTAGGGGCCTATGTGAACACCTCAATATGCTTATACGGAAGTTTTTGGTGAAGATGCAAATATGGAAAGAGAAAGCCTCGTTGGGTTTTGTAGAAAGCAATGACACAACCAAAAGGGATGGGAGGTCTACGGTTTAAGGATTTCAAACTTTTTAACCTTGCCATGCTAGCTCGACAGGCATGGCGCATACTCCAAAACGTGGAGACACTCAGTGTTCACATTCTTAAAAGTGTCTATTTCCCGACTACCGCTATCTTGCAGGCGACACTCGGTGGGTACCCCAGCCAAGTCTGGAGAGCAATTATCAAAGGGTGAGACACACTAAGGCAGGGCCTCATTCGGCGGATAATCAATGGAGAATCTACACAGATCTGGGAGGATACATGGTTACCCAGAGATGAGATGATGCGGCTCTATGGATGTTTCGTACCTAATCCACCAACCCTTGTTGTCGAGCTTATTGATCACCCCAATGCTTCCTGGTATGAGCAGCGGATTAGGCAAGTATTTTTGGCCATGGATGTTCGAACCATAATGGGCATTCCTCTCTGTACACACAATTCTGACGATTTCTGGAGTTGGAATTTTGAAAGCAATAGCATTTTCACTGTGAAGTTGGCCTATCGCATGCTTGTGGCCACTCGACAGCGACGCGAGGCGTGACTGGAAGGGGAGGCTGGACCATCTTCGGCGGCTATCGAGGAAGTACATTGGAAAAATCGCTGGAAGATCAAAGTTCCTGGGAAGGTGAGAATGTTCCTCTGGAGACTCTCGAAGCAATCATTACCAACTGAATATGTGCGAGCACATGGACACATGGCAGACAACCCCCTTTGCAGCTCTCCAGATTCTTGGAGCCATTCCCTAATAAACTGCAGAACTTCAAGATGTACATGGGCACTAATTGATGAAGCTCTTGCTCAGAAATTGGTAAACACAACCGAACCCAAGGCCAAGCAATGGATGTTCACAGTCATTGAGTCTTTATCTCATGAGCAATTTGTGCTACTAGCTATCACACTTTGGGCCATATGGACAGCTAGACGCAGAGCTATTCACGAGCAGATCTTCCAAACCCCGCAAGCCACACATTTATTTATCAGAAACTTCATACAGGAGCTCACTGTATTGACTGATAGCCAAGACACAAGCATGCTAGGACGAGCTGCAGGTGTCCAGGGAACTCGGCGGTTCACCCGCCAGAAGGCTCCGCCAGTAGGCTACGTGAAGATTCATGTTGATGCTAGGGTCAGAGCAGGAAGAGGCGGCTCTGCAGCGGTGGTTTGCCGTGATCAAAATGGTAACTATCTTGGAAGTTCGGCCTTGGTTATTGCCGGACTGGAGGATCCATTGATTTTGAAGACTATTGCATGTAGAGAGGCACTTGCTCTAGTAGAGGATCTCAACTTACACAATGTGGCGATTGCCTCTGACGCTAAACAGGCAATATCAGACATCAAAAAAATCAGTATGGGAAAGAATGGTTCTGTAATGAAGGAGATTGTATCTCGATCAGCTCAGTTTCTTTGTAGGTTTTCTTTTGAAGGACGCGCAGCCAATATGGAAGCACATAGGTTAGCTAAGTTCTCGCTCAGTAGAGGACTGGGGCGCCACATCTGGCTAGGCCAACCCCATGATTCTAGATGAATAAAGTTACTTTGCCCCCTCAAAAAATAAAAAGCCTATGACAAGGAGACCCGATGTCCCCTATCTTGTTTAACATTGTGGTAGATATGTTGGCAGTTCTGATAGGAAGGGCTAAGGAAAATGGTCAAGTAGACACATAAAGGCCTACGACAAGGAGACCCGATGTCCCCTATCTTGTTTAACATTGTGGTAGATATGTTGGCAGTTCTGATAGGAAGGGCTAAGGAAAATGGTCAAGTAGGTGGATTGGTGCCTCATCTTGTTGATGGAGGTATCTCTATCCTACAATACGCTGATGATACAATCATCTTTATGGAGCATGACTTGGCTAAGGCAAGAAATATGAAGCTGGTTTTATGCCTATTTGAACAATTGACCGGGTTAAAGATAAACTTTCATAAGAGCGAGCTGTTACTGTTTTGGTAGGGCCAAAGATGAACAGGATGCTTATAGGCAATTTTTGGATGTGAGTTGGGAGAGCTACCTTTCTCATACTTGGGGATTCCTATCCACCATCGAAGGCTAACAAACAGAGAATGGAAGTGCATTGAGGACCGATTTGAGAAGAAACTGAGCTGCTAGAAGGGCAAGCTCATATCATATGGAGGCCGGTTAATCCTAATTAACTCGGTACTCACGAGTTTGCCGATGTTTCTTCTTTCGTTCTTTGAGGTACCAGTTGGTGTTAGGAAGAGACTGGACTTCTATAGATCGCGGTTCTTCTGGCAGGGTGATGAGCTTAAAAGAAAATATAGGCTTGCTAAGTGGGACATCATTTGTAGACCGAAGGACCAAGGGGGTCTAGGTATTGAGAATCTCGAAATTAAGAATAAATGCCTTCTTAGCAAGTGGCTGTGGAAGCTTTCGTCGGAGACTGATGCTGTGTGGGCACAGATCCTTCGCGGCAAGTACCTCCAGTCAAAAACTTTGTCACAGGTCTCTGTAAGGCCGACTAACTCGCCTTTCTGGAAGGGTCTCATGAAGGTCAAGCAGGCATTCTTTAATAGGACAGAGTTTGTTGTTGGAAACGGCACAAGTACACGTTTCTGGGAGGATACTTGGCTCGGTGACACACCCTTGGCTATCCAATATCCCTCGTTGTATCGCATTGTTCAACGCAAGGAGGTGGTCGTTGCTTCGGTCTTCCAATCTACCCCCCTTAATATTCAGTTCAGACGAGTGCTAGCGGGCAATCGTTGGGAAGAATGGCTCCATCTAGTTAGGAGACTGATGGACATCCAGCTTTCTCAACAACCCGATGAATTGCGCTGGAAGTTGACTAAGTCTGGAGTATTCACGGTTAAATCAATGTATGTTGATGTTATTGATTCGAACTCCATTCCTACGTCCAAACATGTTTGGGATGTCAAAGTTCCTTTGAAAATAAAAGTGTTTATGTGGTTTGTTCATAAACAAGTAATTTTAACTAAGGATAACTTGATGAAGCGTAATTGGACAGGACCTACTAGGTGTAGTTTACTGCGATCGGGATGAAACTATTAAACACCTCTTTTTTGACTGCCCGCTGGCCAAGGTACTCTGGCAGACGGTCCACATTGCTTTCAACATCAAACCACCAAATTCTGTTAATGCTTTATTTGGGACATGGCTTAATGGGTTTGAGCCTAACTTAGCGAGACATATTCGGGTTGGGGTTTGTGCTTTCGTGGACTATCCGAACTGCAGAAACGATTTGGTCTTTAACAGAATATCATGTATACATTTTTGCAGGTTTTATTCGGACTACGGCTCGATCCGTTCGTGGTCGCTACTCACCCGCACGGAGGCCGTGGAGCATTTGGTTACTGGGTCTATCCGTTGGGAGATGGTAGCTCGGGATATCTTCAACCGGTTTGGATGGCGGTCATGTAATAGGATAGGCATTTAGTATTCCTACCTAGTTTACCCAGCCGGTTGTGGCATCTTGATGTGGCTAGTTGATGTATCTAGCTTCTTTGGGCTCTGTGTGAGCTTGTTTTTTTCACTTTTGAGGACCTTTGGAACCATGTTGGCACTACTTTATTTTGTTAATAAGAGGGCCGTATGCATCGTACTGATGCAGAGGCCGGGGTATCCCCTTTTCGAAAGAAAAAAAGCCAAGTCGATCATGGTTCGGTGTTCTAGCTAGAACCCAATGCCCCAAGGTGATCGATCAATGTGACGGCCGGCCACGCACTCACTGCTCACCACTCCATCAGGGAGGATGTCCTCCTATCTTCCTGGTCTGGTGGTCCCGGTGAATGCCTCTCCTCCATGTGACACGGTACTCTAGACACAATCTTGGCGTTTCAAGACAATCATAATCTCCAATTCAAACAGCTTTGCTGCACCCCGAGATCAAGATGATGAGTTATCATCATCCCAGAAAATGGAAGAAGATGATGACGAGTCTGTCCGTTCCCGACTTAATATTTTATTTCGATATATATACATACTTGTGGCTCCCCTCCTACGAGCTCTTGTTTTGAAGCATGCGCCTTATTTGCATGGCTATACGTTATTGCTCTACTGTGATGATAAAGACGCTCACATCAACTAGAACTAGTACGACTTATCCTGACAGTATCGATCAGGATGGTCTAATCACAATTAACGCCCTCCTAATCTTTTAACCGACACCCATTAATGAAACAGAACAAGTCGGTGAGGATTTTTAAGAAACAACAGTAAAGGGCATGCAACAACCACAACAAACACCAGAAAACAAACACGACAATGAGACGATGAAGTGATGTTCAACTGCTTGGAGCGTTGTTGGCACCTGCCTACCTACCCAAAAGGGAATCCTTATGTCACTATTCCCACACTTGCACACAGGTTGGGAGCTGAATCATAGCCTCCATTAATCCTGGCAACCACCACAATACAATGCACAGAGACATGTAAGTACGATTTGCTCAGCTCATACATGAATCATGAATGGGCGGAATGTAAATTATTTGATGGTTAAGCCTACAAATACCCAGCCACCGTACATACCCGAAGTATAATTCCTGTCTGAGAAAAGTTAATTCAAGCTGATGACGTACAGCACGAGTATATATTATACCACTCGACACAACAGCAAGTATGAACACTTGATTATTCCACACAGTCCCCGTCGATTTCCGATCGATGGCTAAGTATGTATATGACCTCAATACCTGCACGTATAAATTATCTCCACTTTCTCAACAACGGCAAAAGAATCATATCCGCGCATGCATGGAAATACGCAACCGCTAGGGCCAGATACCGTGACGACGCATATACACTGTATTTTAGTCCAATCAGTTGTATAAACTAACAAACTGTGGATCGATCGGCATGAAATGGGGCTTTGGTTGCTTCCGTACCTACCTGAACCACCCAAAACTGGTGATCTGGCCAGTGTGGTCATCGTTGCAATGAACGGTGGGTAGGTAGGCACCAGAAAATGACCCCGTGTATAAAAAATAATTCTACGGGTATCTGTCGCATATGCATATGCTGATACAGGTAGTATACGCGTATATTAATGCTCGACTTGCTAGGAAAAAATAATGTGTGTCAACGTCTCCACATAGCATCCTGTAGCAGCCGTGTTTTCTTTTTAATACTTCATATTATTTTTATGTTATATTTGAGTGCACGTCTGCAAGTAGTAGTAGACTAGCTTATATACTAGGTGTTCCTGGAAGCAACGGCAGTCGCCAGCTGCTTGCTAGGAATACAACGGCATGCTTTGGATAAAAGAAACGAAATGACTATGCAGCCATAAAAACGGAGAGCTATACATCATGGAGAAGAGAGATTTTCTTGTTCACGGCCTAGTAGTGCACAACCTTTGTTTCTTTATTTGAGTGCACTAGTTCAGCTTGGTTTTTTTTAGAAAAAGAGGATGAGATGCATGCAGCCATACTAGTTCAACTTGGTACATCATGGAGATGGTGACTTGATGTACTTGCCCATCATCTCTTATTTTGGGAGCATACTGTTGTGCGTTGACTTCTTCACATGCCGTCCATTGTTCATGCTAGTATGTTTCAACATATACATACGACTTTGCGCATCAACTGTTTCAGCGACATCATATGATAGTTGGATGGAACAGATATTGACATCCCTTCCTTTCCTTTTCGTTTTCTCTACAGATTACCGCACAACTCCCACAAATAGAGAGATAAATTATCACACCTTTGTAAGATAATGAAAGTATACTCCATTGGCGAAGAATATTTTACCTTGCAAACTCAAAAGACGGTGATGCACATGGCCACCAGTTTCTTACAAAAGTTGTCAAAACAGCACAAAAATTAAAACAATTAGTCCACAAAAGATGACGAGATGACAGACATTTGACATGTTATCCACATGCTTCTACAGAATGATACAATAACAAGGTGAAAAGATTTTGGTCGGTGAATTGATGTACTTTCTCCGTCTCAAAATACAAAAACATTTGCAACATTAGCATAGTGTCAAAAACGTTCTTATATTCTGGGACAGAGGGAGTACTTGATAACCATGTATGATTTTCAGAGCATAATGTTGTGCAATGACTTGTTTGCATGTCGCGGAGGAAGCAGAGCATTGGGTGTTAGCGGGCTGTCGCCACCTCCATTGGGGAGAGTAGGCTTAGGTGTTTGCGGGTGTAATGCTCTTTTGTTATTTCACATATCTTTGTTCCTTTGTAGCGATCGCCATTCTGCGGCTTGCTATCCTAATACAGTTTGGCTATCACCCATCTTCCTTTATTGAAATTCATGGCTCTCCTGTGTTCTTAAAAAAACATTTTTTGCATGTCTTTTATTGTTCATGGTATGTATCAACATATACATATGACTTTGTGTGAGTTAACTGTTTCAAGGTCACAGGATGGTTTGATGGAGTAGAAATTGGTAACACTTCCCTTTCCGGACGCGGATTGGTGAACATGGTTCCACACACACCTCTTATGACTAGTAAATTCAAATAAATACTAGAAAACATTAAAAAAATCTGAATATTTTTTGTAACACACATAGTCGGCCGGACTCTCGTACGAAGTTTCACAAAGAAATGATATTCGTGGTATTCTAGGCAAAAATGACAAAATCGAAGCTATGTTAGAAAACACCGTTTGATGAATAGTAAGGCCACGATTGTGTTTCCTTCACTAAGAATACCATGGGTGTCATTTCTTCTTAAAACTTCACACTGAGTAGAACGGTCGACCAAGTTTGATACCCCATAATTTCAGATTTTTTTTGAACTCTTCTAGTATTTTTTTTTAATTTAGTATTCATGTGAGTGCACATGGGACCATGTTCACCTTTGTATTTCGATTCCCTTTCCCCCTTTTTGTCAAGAAACCTTCCTCTTCTATTTTTAAAGTAGCATTCATTTTTTGACTTAGGGCCTGTTCGGTAACCTGTCAGCTCCCAGCTTCCGCAAATCAGCAAGCGAAGCTGGCCCGAACGGCTCGGCTCCCGGAAGCTGGCTTCCTGGATCGTAGCAGTATTCACATACAAAAAACTGGAGCGGCTGTTTTGGCCATCCCAGAACCGGGAATCCTGGAATTGGCCTTATTTACGGTCAGATGCCACCGCCAAGTGATCTGAGGGATGCGTACCGGTTCGCTGCTTTCTCGTTCTATTCTCCCGACGAGGCTACGTGGAGACATGACTACCTTTCCTTCCAAATTGGGCCAAGCCCAGCCACTCTCCTCCAACGTCCGACCGGGCCTAAGGCCACCTTATCTATTGAGCTGGCTGGGCTCTAGCCCTTCCAGGCAGTTTGGCCTGCTGGCACATACAAGAAGCTGGAGCGAGGGTGCTGAACAGTTTCCATCGGTCCAGTTTTCGTAGAAGAAGCTGGCATCCGGAAATTGAAGTGAGATTCGTGGATCTGGTGAAGCTGGAGGGCTACCGAACAGGCCCTTAGAGATTATTATCACACAACTGACCAAAAAATAGAGGAAACAACTATCACATATTTATTAGATAATGTAATATTTTACTCCATTATTGAACAAAATCTTTGTTCCCGACCTCGGTAAATGATGGTGTGCATTACATAACTTGGGAAAGAAAAAAAATCCATGGACGAAAACTACACTTCACGATAAGTTGAGGTGCCAAAAGAACACTTACCTCTAATTATGAATATCTCGAAGAAATGTTGGGTTTCTTGGAGTGTTGCTTGCCTATTGTCTTGCATGTGCTCGTCGCAACAACCATACAAGGAGAAATATTTTACTCCATTATTGAACAAAATCTTTGTTCCCGACCTCGGTAAATGATGGTGTGCATTACAGAACTTGGGAAAGAAAAAATCCACGGACGAAAACTACACTTCACGATAAGTTGAGGTGCCAAAAGAACACTTACCTCTAATTATGAATATCTCGAAGAAATGCTGGGTTTCTTGGAGTGTTGCTTGCCTATTGTCTTGCATGTGCTCGTCGCAACAACCATACAAGGAGAAAAAGAAATGGTATACTGGTAATCGGTATTCATTGTTTTGTTTAATGGCAAACTACTCAGTGGGGACGTGGGATCAGAGATTGCCGACTTGGATCCACATTACCACTTGTAGAAAACAGGGCTTTCGTTCGGGCCAGATAAGCCAAGAACCGGGACTAATGTGAGCATTGGTCCCAGTTCGTGCGGCTAAAGGCATTAGTCCCGGTTCAGATGAGCCCTTTAGTCCCGGTTTGAGACACGAACCGGGACTAAATATTAGACCTTTACTCCCGGTTTGAGACACGAACCGGGACTACAGGTGCAATGCCCTTTAGTCCCGGTTCGTGTCTCCCATTTCCAAACGCTACCCCCCCCTGGAGCGCCTTTCTAGTTTTGTAAAAAGCAAAAGAAAATGATAAAAACTTCAAAAATTAAAATCCTTCGAGATGTAGTTATATTACTACATCTACTAGTTAGGAAAATTTAAAAACTTAAATTTGGACATGTTTTGTAAAAAAGTGTAGGGAAAATGTAAAACCGCTATAACTTTTGCATACGATGTCAGAAAAAATGTATAATATATCAAAATATTCAGCACGAAAATCCGCATCCGATTTTGACAGCCTATGACCTGTTTGCAAATTTTTAGAATCCTTAAATTCCAAAAGGAAAAAAAAAGATATGCTCAAATTTCAGTTTTTTTGAATTTTGGTTAAATCTGGTCAAACTATGGTCAAACGACTTATTCAAGAAGTATTAGTGTTACTACATAATTATTCAAGAATATTAGTGTTACTAAATAATTATTTTAGTTTTTTTGAATTTTGGTCAAATCTGGTCAAACTGTGGTCAAAATGTGGTCAAACTATGGTCAAACTACTTATTCAAGAAATATTAGTGTTACTAAATAATTATTGTTTTTTAAATACTACTTTCAAACTCAAACAGTGAAACGTGTGACTTCATGCTCAAGCTAAACTCCTGAGGGTTAATAGGATTGACATCTTACTATTGTCAGGAAAAAAACAAGTGCAGACTTGAAAATCAGAGAAAATAGAACCCGAAAGTTTAGCGTGCTCAGGATGGAGTAGTGAGAGGATGGGTGACCGGCCAGAAAGTTTGTGAATTTGGAATGATGAGAAGTGATTAGAGATTAAAGATTAAATAGAGCAGTGATGAGGGGTGATTAGAGATTAAATTAAAAATAATTTAAAAATCAGAATTTTTTTAAAAAAAATTCAAAAAAAATCTCCTTTACTAAAGATGGAGCTCCAGGCAGCGGCCACGTGAAGGACCTTTAGTCCCGGTTCGTAGTAACGACCCTTTAGTCCCATTTTCTACTAGTGCTCCCGAGCTAAACTAAGGGCCCGAACTCAAGTACTCATTGTTAATGGGAATCAATGTAGCTAGCATAATCTAGACTGTCCCAGACTTGCAACGAAGGACGACTAACTAATTATCAATTAAAAGGGGGCGGTGTACCTCTCCTAGTCAGGAATTGATAAATGGGGATTGGCTACCAACCCAGCCCTCTGCTCCTATCCTATCCATCGTAAGCTTTCAGCTCAGATCACCGTCGTGCTCCTTGCCTCCTTCGTGCCATTCAGTCCAACCGGTGCCAATCCATACATGATAGAGAACAAGAGCATTGGCTTTTCTGCTGTTTCCTAAAAACACACATTTCTACCGATTCTTTCTGCAAAAACGGAAGTAACTAACGAGTAACGAAGGGAGTTATCCACGTGATGGCCGGCATGGCTCGGCAGTTTCCTTTCGGTGGAAAGTCTAAGATTCTACGTCGGCAGATAAGGCAGCCAGCAGAGATAGACATCTGAATTTGAGTTTCACGGAGGTTAATCTACTCAATTAAGTAACGTGAATCATTATGTTCTTACCTGTTTGGACAGCGATGTGCTAGTGGGAATTACCTTTGCGCCTGCCAAACCAATTGATGTCCTTTTCCATCACACGTTTGGTTCCTTAGTATATTTCCTTCTTGTGGGGAACATCGCTGTTAGAGTAAACCCAATACAAATGTTTCCAGTGATGAAATAGTAATAATGTAATATCATAGTAGTATTGTTACAACAGTTTGTCTAATTCACATCTAGATGTTCTTTAAAAATGTCACATCTAAACTCCCATAAATATATAATGCAGCAACAAGAAAGACGTAGAAACATCTAGATGATTTTCACCCGGTCATTCACTCACTCACGCTGTGCACACTAGCTACCGGCTTTGCGAGGAGTAGAGAGTGCGTGCTCTACTGAGCCCGGCCTCGGCCTCTCGATCGCGCGCAGAAACTCTGCATGTCGGCATGCTGCCGCTGAAACCTGCCGCATGCTCACACGCAGTCGATCAGGAAGTGACCAGATAATCTTCTTATCACTATGGTTTCGTGCCGAAGCAGCTGTCGATCAGTGCCTACCCACCTGCCTTGTCGACTCGCACGGGGCTAAAAGTTCCATGCCGGTTCGAATCGAATCGATCGACGCCGCTTCGCAGAGAGAAAGAAGTTTTACAGAGGCTTTACGGACTGATTGGGATTTTCGGAGAAAGAAACACCTGATGGGAATCAGAGGTGTATCTCGCCTCCGCCACTGCTCACTCGAAATGCGTGCCTGCATGCATGCATGCATGTCACACAGACACAGCAACAGGCAGGTTTCAAACCTCGACACCTCCGGCCTTCCGGACAGGCCAATAACGGCATGTGGATTAATAACTCACAAGGCGTACGCAAAACAATGAAACGAAATGGGCCACCCCTCCTTCCTTAATCCTATGGCCAACTCCGGTCAACTCTCGATGTGCCTGGCCAACGTGCTCAGAGCACTGTTATTAGCCTATGGTACATTAATGAAAGACACACTAGCTGATTAGTTGAACTGGCTCTTCCCAGTTGCCTCAATGAGAGCTAACTTCTTTTTTTTTGAAAGGGGGGACTCCCCGGCCTCTGCATCAGAACGATGCATACGGCCACATTTATTAAAGAATAAATGAAGTTCCACAAGGTCTTAAAGTCTGCAAACAAAAGCAACGGCTAGCTCACACAGAGCATGAACGTCAAAACAAAAAGCCCAAAAGCCACAACCGGCAGGCAAAAATAAAAGATAGGTAAACTAATTGCCTATCCTATTACATGACCGCCATCCAAACCGGTTGAAGATATCGGCTACTATCTCCCACCGGATGATCCAAAGAACCAAACGCTCCCTGGCCTCCGTCGGAGTGAGTAAGGACCACATACGGATCAGTGCAGTAGCACGGAACAAAACCTGCAAAAAATGAATAGTTGTTGTTATGTTAAAAGCCAAATCATTTCTGCAATTCCAAATTGCCCATAACAACGCACATACTCCTACACGAATGTGTCTAGCTGTTTCGGACTCTATCCCAGCAAGCCATGCCCCGAATAACGTGTTTACCGAAGTTGGAGGAGTAATGTTAAAGGCAATTTGCACAGAGCGCCACAACCCTCGTGCCAACGGGCAGTCAAAAAAGAGATGCTTAATAGTCTCGTCCCGATCACAGAAACTACACCTAGTAGAACCTGTCGATTGCGCTTAACTAAATTATCCTTTGTTAAGATTACTTGTTTATGCACAAACCACATAAACACTTTAATCTTCAAAGGAACCTTAACTTTCCAAACCTCTTTGGAACTGGGAATCACAGTAGAATTAATGATATCGATATACATCGATTTAACTGTGAACTCTCCAGATCTAGTAAGCTTCCAACATAACTGATTGGGCTGAGGAGTTAACTGAACCTCCATCAGTCTACGGACTAAGTGAAGCCATGCTTCCCATCGATCACCCACAAGCACCCTCCTGAACTGAATGTTGAGAGGAACGGGCTGCATAACCGTGGCAACAAGAGCCTCACGACGTTGAACAATACGATATAGGGACGGATACTGGGTCGCCAATGGCGAATCGCCAAGCCACGTGTCCTCCCAGAATCGCGTGTTGTTACCATCACCGATAATACACCTCGTTCTATTAAAGAAGGCAGCTTTGATTGTCATGAGTCCCTTCCAGAACGGCGAATCTGTTGGTCTCAGAGTGACCTGGGATAGGGTCTTGGACTGCAAATATTTACTACGTAAAATCTGCGCCCACGTTGCCTTCGTCTCATAAGACAACTTAAACAACCACTTACTGAGCAAGCATCTGTTCTTGACTTCAAGATTTTCAATACCAAGGCCCCCCTGGTCCTTTGGTCGACAGATAATATCCCATTTGGCAAGTCTGTACTTCCTCTTAAGCTCATCACTCTGCCAAAAGAATCGAGAGCGATAGAAGTCCAGCCTTTTCCTAACCCCAACTGGGACCTCAAAGAAGGATAAGAGGAACATAGGTAAACTCATGAGCACCGAGTTAATAAGAATCAACCGGCCTCCATAAGACATGAGTTTTCCTTTCCAGCAACTCAGTTTCTTCTCAAACCGATCCTCGGTGCACTTTCACTTGCTGTTTGTTAGCTTACGATGGTGAATGGGAATACCAAGATACGTGAAAGGTAAAGCCCCAACTTCACAACCAAACAATTGTCTATAAGCCTCTTGTTCGTCTTTGGCTCTACTAATGCAGAACATCTCGCTTTTATGGAAATTAATCTTAAGCCCCGTCAATTGTTCAAATAAGCATAACACTAACTTCATGTTTCTCACTTTTGCCAAATCGTGTTCCATGAAAATGATTGTATCATCAGCGTATTGGAGAATGGACAAACCACCATCAACTAGATGAGGCACCAAGCCATCCACCTGACCGGCCTCCTTGGCCCTCCCAATCAGGATCGCCAACATATCAACCACAATATTGAACAAAATTGGTGACATAGGATCGCCTTGTCTCAGGCCCTTGTGTGTTTGGAAATAGTGACCTATGTCGTCATTTACTTTAATTCCAACACTCCCTTTCTGCGTGAAAGCTTCCACCTGGCGTCGCCAAGCTTCATCAAAGCCCTTCATGCGTAAGGCCTGTTGAAGGAACGACCATTTGACTTTATCATAAGCCTTCTCGAAATCCACTTTGAAAATAACACCATCCAGTTTTTTCGTGTGAATCTCATGGAGCGTTTCATGAAGGACCACAACCCCTTCCAGGATGTTCCTGTCCGGCATGAAAGCCGTTTGAGAAGGCTGCACAACAGCGTGTGCAATCTGTGTGTCCCAACTTTGGTAAAGATTTTGAAACTGACATTCAGAAGGCAGATAGGCCGAAATTGCTCGATTCTCACGGCCTCTGTTTTCTTAGGGAGCAGGGTTATTGTTCCAAAATTTAGTTGGAAAAGCTGCAAATGTCCCGAGAACAAATCATGGAACATCGGCATCAGGTCCCCTTTAATAATATGCCAGCACTTCTTATAAAACTCAGCCGGGAAACCATCCGAACCAGGTGCCTTATTATATTTCATCTTGGAAATGGCCTCGAAAACCTCTTTTTCCGAGAAAGGGGCAGTTAAGATATCGTTCTCCACAGCAGTAAGTTGAGGTACATCTTGGACCCTAGACTCATCCAGCGACACACAGTTCTCCTCTGGTGGTCCAAACATACGTTTGTAGTACTCAGTAATGTAAAGTTTCAGGTTATCCTGACCGATAATTGTACCCTCATCTTGTTCTAGCTGGAAGATTCTCTTCTTCCTATGTTTGCCATTGGCAATCATGTGGAAGAATTGAGTGTTCGCGTCCCCTGGACCACTTTTCGCACCTTGGCTCGCAGTGCCCACTTTAATTCTTCTTCACGAAGTAGCTCTTTCAACCTCATCTCAGCGTCAAGCTTGGTATGGAGCTCGGTGCCTGGCAAAACCGTGGTATCTGCTTTTACATCTAAGGCCTGAATAAGGGTAAGGAGCCGTTCCTTCTCAAACTTATAAATTCCACTAAGATGTTTAGCCCACCCACGTAGGAAACTTCTCAGATGCCTAATCTTATTCGCGGTAGCTCAAGCGCATTTCTACCGCCTGCATCCTTAGCCCACTCTCTGGCTACAAGATCCAGGAAGCCTTCTCTTTTGAACCACGCAAGCTCGAATGAGAAAAAATTCTTGTTGCCCGAGTAGCTAGCCCCACCAGAGTCAAGCAAAAGAGGCGTGTGATCAGAAATCCCGCGAGAGAGAGCCTGAACTGTTACAAAGGAAAACTTCTGTTCCCATTCGACACTAGCAAGTACCCGATCCAACTTCTCGAACGTTGGATTTGGCAAAGCGTTAGCCCATGTGAACTTCCTACCTGAAAGCTCAATCTCTCTCAAATCCAAGCTTTCAATAATAGTGTTAAACATAAATGACCATCTCCCGTCGAAATTATCATTATTCTTTTCATCACGTCTCCTAATAATGTTGAAGTCTCCCCCAACCAGAATGGGGAGTTGCTCAGACCCGCAGACTCTAACAAGATCGGCCAAAAAGTCCGGTTCGAATTCTGCCTGCACGGCACCATATACCGCCACCAGAGCCCAATCAAATCCGTCAACTTTAGACCGCACCCTGAATTTAACAGCAAAATCTCCCATGATCACACTTCGAACTTCGAGAGAGTCACATCTAACACCAAGCAAGATCCCTCCCGACCTTCCTCTCGGTGGCAGACAATGCCAGTCAAACTCAATACCCCCCGATAAAGTGTTGAGAAATTGTGGTGAGAAATTTGCTCTATCAGTTTCCGACAATGCAATAAAGTCCAATCTATGCTCGATGGATGCCTCAGCAAGGAACCTCCTTTTAGCCAAGTCCTTAAGACCTCTCCTATTCCAAAAGATTCCTCTCATATATCGTCATGGAATTTTTTAGCCGTGCGGATCCTAGCACTCCTACGTACCGCGGACATCGGATATATCTTGCGCTTCCACTTGCGCTTAGGGCTGGTCTTTGTGCCCACCCGGTCCTCTCTCCCCGTTTCTGAGGGTCTAACTACATCCATGTCGACATTCTCGTCCTCCTCCTCCGGCTCTTGGAAGGGAGGCGCGAGATCATCACAAAATTATCGAGCACCCGGACTCCCAAAGCATCAATCTCAGAATCGTTCATGGCTTTGACAGCAGCTAAGTTACGAATCATTTCTAAAGACCTCTCGACTTCTAAATCAAGCAAATCATTTATGGAATTAGAAACTTCACCCTCATTACTACCAAGTGAAATTCCTAATTGGTTTGCATTATCAACAATCTCATCATTCGAAAAATGCAAGATAGTATTCGAAGTATTGACGGACATACCAGTAGTGACCTGAATGTCACGAAGCTTGGCCGCCCTCACTGCGCAGCGCTGCTGTATGTCGTCCACGTCCGGACGGCCCTGAAGACGAGAACTCAACCGTCGGCCCTCAGACGCCTGGTCCGGAATCCCGCCGAACAGAATAACCTCGTCCCGCGTGAAGTTGCCCGGAGAGTGACCACCTGTACTCCCCGAACACTCGACTGGTCTCCACGACCGGGAGATGGCGCCGAGTCAGATGATGGGGAACCAAGGGCCACCTGCCCCCGATCCCCATCCACTCCCGACCGCATGCCAGGAGTACTCACCGGCTCCACGGGCGGGGCGATCCCCCTAGGCGCAGAAGGAGAAGAGGGCCTCGAGGCCACCTGCCCCAAGCCCTCTCCAACGACCGAACGTGCCGCCTGCAGTGTCGGCCCAGCAAAAGGTGAAGAGGGCGACGAGGCCACCTGCCCCGGCCCCCCTTCCGAAGGTAGCTCCTCCCACCCGGTAGCCCTGACCGGAACAAGAGGAGAAGGGGGCGCCTAGGCCACCTGCCTCGAACCCCCAGTCAAGCTCGGAACGATGACCTGCAGCTCGGCCGTCTCAACAATCTCCGAGGGAGGCGAGAACACTATCTCCTGACCTCCCTCCACGCCAGAACCCTCCGCTCCCGGGCCCACAGAGTCCAACGCAGGTAAAGAGTGCTCAAAAACCTCAAGAGAGTCCACCCGCTCGCTCCAAAGTCTCGGAGGTGCAGTAGCAGGCTCAATGGATCCAAATCTCAAAGTGGTCGACGGCACAGAAGAGGGAGGCGCCGTCACGCCTCCGGTCGTCTGAGCAGCCGACCCCGGTCCCTCGGCCATCTCTCGTCCAGGATCAGCGGCCGGAGTCTCGTTACCTCCCGTCCCACCATCACCCTCGTGCATATCAACGTCAGTGGCAGCAGGTGCCTCAGCAAACAAGCTGTCATCCTCAAACTCAATCTCAAGGTTGTACACCTGACCTCGATAAGCCCACTTAACCACATCCGGCACAAACTCAATGTCCAAAATACTGATCAACAAGCGAGCAAACCCATGAGCTCTAGTAAAGGCCATATCTACTCGCTCGGTCTTTCCCACCATGATGCCCAGACTAGCCACGACCCTGGCATCCTGCAAGGGCTTGGAAGGAACTCCCGAAAAACACAACCAGGCCTGGGTAAGAGGTTTACCCTGAGGCTCAATCACCTTCCACTCGTGGAACTCAAGGATGCCCTCCGTACCTGGAACCTTACACATCCCAAAGCTCAGCAACCTCTGTAAATCCTCCACTGTCGGGAACTCAACCCTGAACAAGTTTGCTTCTAGACTGACAAGCTCCCAGTGGAAGTCTCCTGGAGCCAGCTCCCGGAGCCGCTGCACAATCTGGGTCTCAGAGACTTCACCTTTAGTCACTTTTACCACCCCAGTTGTCATATTGTGCACCTCAATAGGAACCTCCCTCTCGGTCGGCGACTCAAAAAACGTGAGCTCGGAACAGTACACTCCGTACATCATAAGACTCGGTGCCTGCCCTCTCAAAAGTGGACATGCCCCTGACTCATGGGCTGGCTTGCCACACGTATCGCATAAAACGGCCACACACTCAGCAATGAAATGGCCCTTATCGCCACAGCGGTAACACAACATTCTTTCCTTCTTGCGCGCAAACTCGGCCGCCCTGTCCGAATCGGCCCTATCTGACACCTCCGCAGACACAGTCCCGACGCCAACATTCTCAGGAACCTCCACATCAGCAAGTGCGGTCACCACCTCCATAGCCTGGCTAGATAACCCAGACTCCTCGGTAACCCCGCCCACAGCCGTCTGCTCGACGACAACTGCATGCTGTCTTGAACGATAGCGGCCACCTCGACCACCTCGGCCACCATGATGACCGCGTAAACCACCGCGGTGACGATGTCCCGGGCCTAACGCCCCTTCAACAAATCCTCCCGTAGGACCCAAGAAAGGCCTCTCATCCAAACCATCGCTCTGCCAGGAATAACCCCGACCACCGCCTGTGGACGAAGATCCCCGGTGAAGTCCATCTCCATATGCGTTATAACCATCGTCGCCCCATTGACCACGAGGTACAGTCGAATCATCACCACCAGCCATCGCAAGCGGCAACGGAGCCTGCGTCAGCACCGGTGCAGCCAAATGCTGCGACTGCCGGGCAACAAAGTGCGGCGGTCTGGCGCCTGACTGAACCGTCGGTGGTCGAGGCGGCAGGCCTGAAGCGGGGTGCGGCGGCCTCTAAGCAGAGGCCCCTCTGCCCATAGCAGAACCGGGATTCGGCACCGGGGGGCGAGGAGGCACACCACCCCGGCCCAACGCCGGTTGCGGCACCACCACCGGCGCAGGGGGGTGAGCACCCGGGAGACCAGCCCCACGGCCTGCCGCGACATGGCCAGGCGCCCCGCTAGCAGCCGGCGGCCTAGGGCCGGTGACTTCAGACGCCGTCCTGCCGGTGCCAACACTCGGTGCCACCCCACCGCGGCCCGTCCCCAACTGGGGGCCGTTTCCACCACGACCAGCAACCAGCAATGGGCCGTTCCCGCCGCGCGCAACTCCCGGCAGCGGCGCTTGCCCTCCGCGGCCAGCACCTCCCGTGGCGACGCTCTTGCCAGGAGGCGGCAAGGCTCTCCGGCCAGCCATGTCCCGGAGTGGGGGGATGCGCCTTGCCCGCCCCGAACCACGATCACAGAACCTCGGCCGACCTCTTCGGAAAACCCTAGATCGCACCAACGAACCACAGCCTCGATGCTCTATCGTGCATGGGTCAGCAGGGGAAAACGACGTAGTGACCGAGTTAGACCGGGCCTCATACCCAGTTAACTCCGGCCCACCTATGCGAAGGCCCGGCTCACACAGAACCGGCCCAACCCTGGACTCTCCCAGCTCGCAACCCAGGAGCGAATTCAAACGATGCGCCCGCACCTGGGAGATCTCGAGCACGTGCCCCGCCGGCAATGCCGCCGCGGCCGCCACCGGCGTCCGGGAAGCGTTTGCACGGCGCACATGCCTCTTTTTCTTCTGAACCGTAATCCACGAATCTGGTTTAATTAAATCAAAAAGAGTAAGATTGGGAATACTAACCTTCGGGAGAGGTCCTTTCCATGGCCTGATCGCCGTCGCCGCTGTTCTCCGGTGAACAACGCGACGAACCATCTCCTTCCTCTCATCCGCATGGAGCCCAACCCTCGCCGGATCGTCCACCGGCAAGATCTTGTCAACCGTAGTTGCAACCTCGTCTTCGTCATACCCCGAATGAAAAAACTCGCAAATCAGGTCGGAAGGGGTCGGTGTTGGCGGTGAGGCCGCCGGATCATCACCTTCCCCGTCCGCCTCCTCGTCATCAGATCCGGCCAAAGCCCAGAAACGGCCGCCGACCTGCGGGCGAGGCGATGAAGCCGTGGGCCGATCCCCGGCGGCCGCCGCCCCATTGCCCCGTGAAGTCACCCGATGGCCCGAACGGTCGCCCCCCATCCAGAACTAGTACCCTGTCCTTTGCCTTGTCCGCCTGACTAATCACTCTGTCATCGAACTATTTGTTGTTGTTGTTGTGATGTCCTTCTAGAAAAGAAAAAGGGAGAGCGTGGATGGTGACAGTGAGAGTAAGTAGGCCGTGGTGATGCCACTGCATTGTGCTGGTCATGTCGACATGATTGTGTAACAACGCTCGACGTACTCAAGTGCGGGTGCCTGACTCTTCAACCTTGTCATCGGCCAGCTGGCCTAGCGACCCACTGAAAAAACATGATAAATGTTGCTTAATTGTGGATGTGCCAATCTAGCTGCCCCGTTGCACAAAGTTTTCAGCAAGGGTTGAGTCGTTCGTGTATATTAATGGAACAAGTTATTGCAACCACGCATAACAAGCTTCGCCAGACAAGTGTGATCTATGCAAAACATTGGTGATCCTCGTTCCAACCTATTCCTTTCGTTCCTAAATATTTGTCTTTCTAGAGATTTCAACAAATGACTACATACGGAGTAAAATGAGTGATTCTACACTCTAAAATATGACTTATATACATCCGTATGTGGTAGTCCATTTGAAATATCTAAAAAGACAAATATTTAGGAACGGAGGGAGTAGAAACCAATAACAATCAAAGTGTAATCTTGGATCTCATGTCATTGTATGTGTTAATAGGCACCACATGAGCGATGAGACATGTAAATAAGTCATAGCATAGATTCAACATTATGCTCTGGGAATAAAGAGATGATTTGGAAGGTAAAGTACATCAAGTCACCAACAAAACCTTTTACCATGTTATTGGGGTTTCTTTTCATGGTCTCTACTAATTAACTTCAATACTTACGTAATGACATATCCATTTTGGCCTAGAATATCACATAAACTCAAACATTTCAGACTAATATGCTTCTTAAAAAATTGGAGTTGATGATGAGTTCACACGTGGGATCAACAACATCAAGCAATAAACAAGTGCATCCTTAGAGCATCTCCAGCCGTTGGCCCCTCAGGAGACGCTAAAAATCGCCCCCTGGGGGCGCACCGGCGCTAAACCCTGTGCTGGGGGCGTGATGCCCCCCAGTCGCGGCGCCCACATTTTTTTGAAAACTTAAGTTTTGTCACAAACACGGCGCAAATTAAACCAAACTTCGGCGAGTTCGTTCATATTTAAAATATTTTACAAAAAAGAAAAAAAACACTACTAGTCTGCTCCTCGCCGTCTCCCTCGCCGCTCCTCGCCGCCCGCCGCCCTTGCAGTTATACATGCCGAGGAGGCTGTAGAACCGCGTGTAGTCGCCGCCGTCGTCGTTGTCATGGTCGCCTCCGCCGCGGCTGCCGTCCCTGCTGCAGCCCTCCCCCGGTTGGCGCGGCGGATTGGACGGTCCAGGGGCGTCCTCCTCGTCGTCGCTGTCGAGGATCACGACGCCGTGCTCGTCCTCGCGCCAAGTTTGCGGGCGGCTATCTCCTCCAGGGGCCGGCGCTGCCGGACCATCTCATCGCGGAGGTAGTCGTCGCGCGCCCACTGTAGGGCGTCCTCGTCGGAGAAGCCGCGTCGGGCTATCTCCTCGTACTACGGGGGGAGGCTGGGCTCCGGTTTGGGCGCGACGTGGACGTGGCGGCCAGAGGCGGGGGTGGAGTCGGCGATGCGGACACCGGAGCTGCTGGTGCGCCGGCTGAAAGGCGTGTCCTGGGGCTCCGGCTTGACGGGGCGGAGGCAGGGAGAGCCGGTCGACCGACCGGACGAGGAGGAGGACGCCCCGGTTTCCATGCGCCTCGGTGTCCACGAGCTCCCACGACGGCGAGAGAAGGACGGGGGGTCGGGGTACTCCAGCCTAGGTGTGTTGCCGCCCTCGATGTACTCGAGGACGGCCTCCAGCATGCGGCCGGGCACGCCCCACCATCAGTGCCGCCCCTCAGTGTTGAGCATGCCGGAGGGCACGACGCCGTTGGTGGCCTCGAGTTGCTCGGCGTGATGGCGGCGGAAGTATGGCTCCCAGAGCGGGCTGTCGGGGACGTAGCTAGCGTGGCCCCTCCCTCGCCGCACGCGGCAGGGAGACGCGGATACGCGCGATCTCCGCACGCCGCGCCGCCCCGGTGGGCGGTGGTGGCACCGGGACCCCGCCGGCGCTGATTCTCCACGCCTCGGGCACCCGCATGTCCGGCGGGACCGGGTACTCGGCCTCGAAGAGGAGCCGAGCTTCGTCCTCGTGAAGGTGGCGGCGGCCGAAGCCGTTCGCCGCCGCGCCGTCGCCTGGGAAGCGTTCGGCCATTCTTTGAACTGGAGACGGCGAGAGGAGAGGGAGGAAGGGGGGAGAGAGGGCGCGTCGGCGGTGGAGACTCTGTGCGTGCCACCGGCGCGCTGGGGGTCGGCTTATATAGGCGGAGGCGCCGCGCGCACGCGTGGCCGCCGCGTTTACGCGTGGCATGCGCGGGGACGCGCGTCGTCACGTCTTCACTGCGCCGCCCGTGAGGCATCAATGGCGGAGGCTGACCGGCGCGGCAGCTTTGGCATTGATTCGCCGCGGGAAACGAGGCGATGAGGATGACGAAGCGGCGAGAAGCGAGACGAGTCGCTGGCAAGGAGGGCCCGCGGCTCTTTCGCGTCAAAAACGATTCGCCCGGCGCCCCCTAGCGCGCCCCAGCACGCCCGGTTCGGGTTGGGTCCGCCGGCGTCAATTTCGGTCCGAGCCGGCGAAAATTGAGCCCTTGGAAGCACGACTGGGCCGATTTTTTTACGCCGGCGGCCGAAAAGTTGCCTGAGGGGCCTTGTTGAGGACGCGGCTGGAGATGCTCTTACCTTCATGCGGGACTAGCAACCTTCTAAGAAACAAAAATAAACGAATGTAATTTTACTCACACATGCGACCTGACACAAATAAACAACTACACTACTATTTTTATGTGGGACCAATACTTATAGAAGACACAAGTAACAAATGCAGAAATGAGACTCCAACTCGAAATATGCTCTTGCTTTCAGTCTCTCTTCCCATCCAAGTTCTTCCAGATATATATGACAAAAAAGAGAGCGAATAAGCTGTAGTTCTAAAGCTATCGTAGATCTAGTCCCCCTACCCGATCCATGACCGTACAGTCAACTTACACTGGTGGAAAAAAGGCCTTTGGTCGCGGTTCGCAACTGCCATTAGTCGCGGTTGCGCAACCGCGACCAAATAAGCGCGACTAAAGCCCCCCACCTTTAGTCGCGCTGCTTAAGAACCGCGACTAACGGCCCGTCCGCGTGGGCGCCAGGCGGCCGTCGGGGCGGAGGACCTTTAGTCGCGGTTCTTCTGGCCAACCGCGACTAAAGGCCGCCACAGGTTTAGGGTTTTAGCCCCCCCCTAAACCTGTTTTCTGTTTAATTTGTATTGTTTTATTTCTTTTGTGCTTTATTTTAATTTTGAAGGAGTTTCATATATTCTACGGTACTACATACATGCATATGAATGTACAATTTCAAATAAATTTGAAATTAGAACCAAAAAGAATTCAAGAGGAATATACAATATATATTCAATATCATCGGATGACCATATACAATTTTGAACAAGTTTCCATACATGATTTAATCCATATAAAGTTCTACGTCCTCGTAATAGTGTTCTCCTTTAGGATGGAGGACTTCCTGCTGAACCATCCAGCTAGTTCCTCTTGAAGTGGTCGGAAGCGAGCTTGGACTAAGCATCATCCGGAGGTTATTCCTCCGAGTATTGGTATCACTCGAACCCGCTCAGAGGTGTATCTCCGGATCCTCTCACAGACATAGTATCCACATAGATTGGTCAACGGTGGCTGAATATCCCCAACATTCTTAGGCTTTAACATTTTGAATTCTAGCTCTTTTTTGAATTCACCGACCTTTGTATCTACGAACCGTCTCCAAACCCTACGAGGCAAAGAAAATTAAATGAACAAGAGAGTTATTAGTTACTTGATATTAGGAAATGAACGAAATAGGCCGATCGATATAGAGCGCAAATGAATGAAAATAATTACTTCTGCAGCATTCTTCTCATGTCGGCCCAAAGCTTTGGATCCATATTCAGAGAGTCGTGGGCGAGACATTACGATGTGTTAACTTTAATTACTAGCAGAATCCAGTGGAACCTGCGGACACGATACATGCACAAAGACGTCATGCATAACTCATCGATTAGCGGCCACATACCATGCATGGAGTAAACAAAAGAGAATGTGCTCAAGATGTAAACACTCACCCAAAATAGTAAGGAAATAGAATATCACTTTTGAGATCCTGCTTTGTAAGAAACTGCCATGTGTCTGCCTCCACGTCGGCGGGTGACGGCTCCAACACATGTCCATTAACGATGTGTGGGTCAATGAACCCAACATCATGGATGTTCCTTACTCTGCATTCCTTAATCTTCATTCTGCATGTATAATAGCGGACACAACAATATAGTTAGGACATATATATAGTGCAGGCAATATGAACGAGATGGGGTAGAAATTAATAAATCACTTACGTAACGTAGTAACCGATGATGATAGATTTGTCGAGCTCAAGGCAGATTGAAAAGCTGGAACAATTCACTCGGTGCAATTTGTACATAGTAATGTTTGAAGTGATGCTCATGTCTAACTTCCGCATAAATATATTCTTTGGCGTTTTTATTTTTTATGTAACCCTTGTACCAATTCAGCGGACCTTTCATTTGGTCGGGTAGATCATTTTCTGCGCAGGCTCGACGAGAGGCCCATTCTTGACATATGTAATTACTACCTCCTTCACTGGCGCCTCATCAAGGCCTAACAGTTCACGAAGAGTAATACCTAAGTTGGCCGCTTGTTCTCCGGCACTTTCGTTCTGATCAATCCTTGTGTTGCCGCAGCTTGTATGATCTCGGGGTCATCCGGACAGAAGGCTTGCACTATAAGCGGGGCAATCGATTGTTTACTTTGTTCCCCGAGCTGGGCAACTTGTTTCCCGCTTTTTTTACTTTCGGCCTTCTCCCGCTCTTTGTTCTCCTTGAACATGAGTGCCTGCCTGCGAAGTTCACGTGCATAGTCGTCAGGCAGATTCTTCGCTGCTTGGGACGGTGTGCTCAAAAATGACTTAGCCCACTTCTTTTGCTTATCGAAAATACTTGGCTTGGGCTCGGGCTCTCTTTTCTTCTTGCAGTCCGCCTTCCATTTCTCCAAATCAGCAGCCGCGTCGTCGACTTCCTCGGCACTACGTTCCCAAGGCCTTGTGGGGAGAGGCTTGATGATGGCTCCGGTACCTTTGTGGTCTTAGGTACATAAGGGTCGGGTTAATAATCCAGGACTGCTTCGCCTCTTTGCCGTAGGTGGATTGGGGGCGGCGTCGATCACCCGCCGGACGAGGATCGGGGCGGCGGATGATCACCCGCCGGACGTTGTGGACTGGGGGGCGGCATCGGCTTACGTGACGGAGGTGTAGGTGAACCGCCACCACCACCACCACCACCACCACCGCCACCGCCACCACCACCACCGTAGGGGGGTGGACTTGTTGTCCTTGGCGCCTCGCTCGAAACTTGATAAACTTCTTTTGCCATAGAATGAAATGGCGCTTGACATCTCCAAGTCTTTTATCCCCTTCTGTGTAGCAATGTCAATCTCCGTGTCCTCAAACCCTTGGACTATGTCCTCCACCGTGACACGAGCATAGCCATCTTGAATGGGGTTGTTGTGGTGGAGTGCTCCAGTAAACATGGTAAAGCATCGCCGATGGCTACCTTCATGGACATGTTCCCGATAGGATAATACAGATGACATTCTTTCATCTCCTTTATATCGCCCACGGGTAGCGAGGAGGCTCCGGTGCAGTAATTTCGACCACCGAGAGGCTCCGGTTCAGTAATTTCGACCACCGTGAGGCTCCGGTGCAGTAATTTCGATCGTCGGTGCATCTGCACCAGCCGGTGGGGCCTCCGTGGAAGCCACGCTGCTTCTCCGCATTCTTGGCTTCCGAGATCCGCCGGATGATCTTCATGCTGCACCCGAGCTGCATCTCTTTCGGCTACTAGTACACTCATGGTTTTCTTCATCACATCCATTTCCGATGCCAACCGCGCCACAACATCCGCTTCCGATCCATCTTTCTCTTACGGCTTCAGAATCAGACGGGTCATCGCTCGGGGAACCCTATTTTCCACGGAATGTGCCCCATGCCTCGTACGCCCTCCGTGTTCAGGATTCCCGAGGGCTTTTGTCGGTAGCGTCGTTCTCTCTGTTGAACTTGATCTTCCCTGTTGAGCATCCTTCATTGCGTCAATAAGGGCTTGGGTGGGTTTAATTAATTTGCCCGGTAAACACACTCCCCTGTCTCTCGGGTTCAGCGTTCCCCATGCCCGTACCACCAGCTTTTGGCCCTTGGGTCCCATCCTCCGCATTCGGACGGATTCCTCGCGCCCTCATCTCGTTCTCCATCTTCTCCAACCTAGGCACCAAAATGCGATACCCTCCTGGCCCCATAACATGATTGTACTCCTTCTTAGCCGCATTTTCCTTATTTTTTTCGATATTTCAATGAACTGCTCCGATTTCTTTTGCTTCACAAATTCTGGCCAATCATGTTTCAGTTTCTCATATTGTCCTCTGAAATCCGGAGTCTTGTTCTGCTTGACAAAGTCACGGGCTAGATTTTGCTTGAATTTCCGGAATGCGTCGGCCATCTTATGAAGAGCGAACTGTTTGACTAGCCTCCTCCTCTCCTTGTTTTCCTCAATCTTGTTACCCTCCTCATCGAATTTGTTGTATTCCGGAGGTAGAACGAAATGTTCCATAAGCTTCTTGAAGCAATCTTTTTTGTTCTCTTATCGACAAAAGTGAAACCATCAATTGCGTGCCTTCTTTGGCTCATTCCACTCTGGGCGGTGATCGAGACGTTGTCTCTAACAATGGCTCCGCATTGGTCGACAAACTTGGTGGCGTTCTTCACGGGGCTCCAGCTGCCCGCCGTTGCACTTGTCGACAACCTCGATGGTGCATGTTTCTCCTTGTTTCATCGTCTTGGTTGCGCCACGCTTTGACGACGTACTCGATTGTTTCGACGATCCGCCGAGGGCTAAAATAAGAAAGAGAGTCGCTGCGTTAGTACACACATATTTATTCAAATCAGTTAGTTTGTATCACCAGAGGCTCAATGTGTATATATACCTCGGCGCGGAGGTGGTTGCTACTTTCATTTGAAGATAAATGCGTTTTATCGACGTTTCTTCGCATCATCTTCTTGTGGCGCCCTTCATCTTCACCGTCAAGGTTCAGATAAGAAGAGATATCATCTTCTTCTTCTCCGGTCGGCACATATTGAATATAAATGCGTTTATGATGCCGAACATATGTGCTTCACCGTCCGGATCATAGTTGTCCATAATCGAGTCAGCTCTATCGTCCGCCATTATGTCAATCCTGAAAACATGTAGTAAAAACAAATTAATTAAGTGAAGAAGGGGGGCGGTGGCGGTGGCGGTGGCGAAAGGGCGGTGGCAAAAGGAGGGGCGAGGAAGGGGTGGAGAGGGTGTCGCGGTAGAGCGCGAGACGGTGCTCCGTAGTCGAACTTGGGGTCGCCCGGCAGTCTCGGGGTCTATCGGAAAGAAGTAACGGAGGAACACAATAAATAACAGAGCAATCAAAGCATCACAAAGCGTAACCTGGCAATACGCGGTGCTAGATGTGCCCTAACGCGGCAAGAGGGTCGTGCGGCGAAAGGGGAAACATCCGGAAAGTATCCCCGGTGATTCGCGTTTTCAGACAGAGATGAACCGGAGGAAAGTTACGTGTTTGCTATGCTAGGGATGTGTGGCGGACGAACGGGCTGCGTATCCGGATCCGCCTCATCGCTCGAGCAACTTTCATGTACAAAGTATTTTCATCCGAGTTACGGATTATTTTATATTAATTTTTAAAGTTTTATATCATTTTTAGAATTAATGTAATTAATTAAATTGTCTGTTAACTAATTAACCAAGTTAATTAGATTAATTAACAGATTAGTTATATTAGTTATTTAATTAGGTTTACTAACCACAATTAATTAAGTTAATTAATTTAATTAACTGATTAATTAATTAATATATTTATTTATTTATTTTCTAAATTCTCTTCTCCTTTTTTTAAATCGTTTGGGCGTGGCCCCAATTGTCATTGGGCAGGGGGCCTTAACGGCCGGCGCTTAGCGGCAGCGGTGTGGTGCCCATGCCCGAGGCCGTAGCCTGCCCGGGCGAGGGGAGCCGCACGAGCTCGGCGCCAAGGGTCGCGATGGCGCCCGGCCGAACAGGCGGCAGGCGGAGGGAAGTGGCGGTCCGGCGAGCCAAGAACCGACGGCGGGAGGCGACGCTGGCGCCGCTTATGCAGAGGCGGGCGCGGCGACGGACGGGCGGGCGCAGAAGGCTCGGAGGGGGCCGGGAGACGGCGGACGGGGCCCGATGGGGGAGCTCACCAAGGAGAGGGCGGCGATGCCCGGGAGGACCGACGCGAGAGGCGGGACGGGCAGTCCCGGGCGACGGGCGAGGGGCGAAGCGGCGGCGGCGCCGAGGGCGAGGGGCGACGGCGGCGTCGAGGGCGAGGGCGACGAACAAAGTAGAATCGGAGAAGACGAGAATCGAATCGAGACCTTGTATTTATAGCCCCCTTTAGTCGTGGTTGGCGACGAGACCAAGAACTAAAGGTACCCTTTAGTCATGGGTCGCCTGCCCAACCGCGACTAAAGGGTTTTTATGGTTTTTATGCTCCGCCCTTCTTTTAGTCGCGGTTGGCGACGAGACCCGCGACTAAAGGTACCCTTTAGTCGCGGGTCGCCTTGCCCAACCGCGACTAAAGGCCTTGTGCTGCCTCACGCCTAAAAGTTTAGTCCCACCTCGCTAGTTGAGAGAGCTCGAGAGTGGTTTATAAGCGCCGCTGCGCCCACCCTCTCGAGCTCCTCTCAACTGCAGGCTTTCGGGCCTAATCTGTTACTAGCTGTGTGCCTGTGGGCCTACTTGACCTCCTGCGGCCTGAATCCTGGCCCATGTAGGGTTTCTAGTCGTATTCAGGCCGTGGGGGTCCGAGGGCGGCACTATTTTTTCCAGTTTTTTGTTTTGTTTTCTGCATTATTATTTATTTTTGTTGTTTTTTGCTTTATTTTTTAATTCTTTTTTGCTTTTAGTTTTAGAAAAATTATAAACTTTCTGTTAGTGCCATTAGTTTTCAAATTTGAAAACACTTTTTTGTTTTCTTTGTTGCTTTATTTATTTTATTTTGTTTCTACTTACAACAAAATACTTATTGTTGCTATTTTAGTCGCTGGTCGCTTGCCCAACCGCGACTAAAGGCCGCTGCAGTTTAGGGTTTTCCGCCATTTCTTCCCTGTCTTCCCGCCTCTTTCTTCCCGCCACTTTCTTCCGCCTCTGTCTTCCCGCTCCCATTTTTCCCGCCATTTCTCACTACATATATGTAGCCCGGCTTGGCCAGCATTATCACATCTCTACAATCTCTCATCACTCTCTCATGGCTTCCATCGCACCCACTCTAACCTACCAGCAGGTGGAGGAGCTTTGCGCCTCGAACTACCCTTGTCCACCGGTCAAGGCCCCACCGGCCGGAGCTGGAGCCTAAGCGCCCGGCGTGCCGTCCCTCCGTCCCTCGTGGTATCAAGGCCCGGGCGGCCATCACGAACCACTACTACCTCGACCTCACGCCGAGCAGCGGATGAATCTCGCCGGCATCCCGATAACCGGCATACTTGGGACGCCTTCTTCATCAATCGGCGTGAGAGGGCGCCGCCAGTATGAGGAGGACGGTGCGCCTCCGGGAAATTCCACGAGGCCGGCCGTCGGCTATGGTGGTATGGCGGACTCTGCAGAGCGTCATGGACTACATCACGGCCGGCGATATCCCCGCTGCGCTTACCTCGATTCGAGCCATTTAGCGCCGCCCGGCGGCAATGTAGCGACGGCAAAGAAGCGATTTACGACGCGGCGGCAACTTAGAAGGCGGCGACTACCAAAGACAACGACGACGGCGGCTATGAAGACTACGAGTATGCATATTATACGCCTAGGCAGGAGTATGACTAAATCACTCCAAATTTCATGTATCATCGGTGGTATCTCGAATCATTCAAAATGGACACCAAACACATCACGGGTAATATAATTCACATGATACATTCAACAAAGTTTGGTACAATAAATTATTACACATCATTTTTCTTCCTTCTGTCCCCGCTTGCTTACGATTGTGCCGTATCCATGGAGCATCCTCATCATTTAACTTAATGCTTGGGTCGGTGTTCACTTTGAAGGGCGGAATTTCAGCAAACATATTATAATCTTCGACATGTCTGTCTTGTCCTCCACTCCCACGATGTTTCTTTTCCCGAAAGAACAATGTGGCGCTTTGGATCATCGCATGATGTCTTGATCGCTTTTCTTATCTTTCCGCTTCCTCGGTTTGCTACTCATGTCCTTCACATAGAAAACCTGAGCGACATCTTTCGCTAGGACGAATGGTTCGTCAAGGTAACCAAGATTGTTGAAATCCACCATTGTCATTCCGTATTGCTGGTCCACCTTTACCCCACCTCCTGTTAGCTTGAACCATTTGCACCGGAACAAAGGGACCTTAAAGGAGGGTCCATAGTCAAGTTCCCATATCTCCTCTATGTAACCATAATATGTGACCTCTTGCCCATTCTCGGTTGCTGCATCAAAGCGGACACCACTGTTTTGGTTGGTGCTCTTTTATCTTGGGCGATCGTGTAAAATGTATTCCCATTTATCTCGCACTTTGGAAAGTCGTTATAGTCGAAGATGGTGTCTTGGCCAACATGTACAGCTGATCTACAACATCATTGTCATTCATTAAATGTTTTCTCAACCAACCGCCGAAAGTCTCCATGTGGGCCTTCCTAATCCAGGATTCGAAGCTTCCCGGGTTGTCGAACGTAAAATATTCTTGTGTTTCTCAAAGCACGGAGCCACCAAGCTGGAATTGGTCAAGATAAAGGTGGTGTGCTTCAATGAGAATGGCCGTCCATACATATCGTTGATTTCATTCCGATCGTGTTTTTCCACTTAGTCTCCCCTCGTGCCGCGATCGAGGAAGACCAATCGGCTTAAGGTCGGGAACAAAGTCAACACAAAACTCAATTACCTCCTCATTTCCATAGCCCTTGGCGATGCTTCCTTCTCGCCTAGCACGGTTCTGAACATATTTCTTTAATACTCCCATGAACCTCTCGAAGGGGAACATATTGTGTAGAAATACAGGACCGAGAACGAAAATCTCTTCGACTAGGTGAACCAGGAGGTGCGTCATAATATTGAAGAAGGATGGCGGGAACACCAACTCAAATCGACAAGACATTGGATCACATCGTTCAGAACCGTGGTAGAACTTCCGGATTGATTACCTTACGAGAGATTGCATTGAGGAATGCACATAGCTTCACAATGGCTACTCGAACATTTTCGGCAGGAGCCCCTCAAAGCAATCGGAAGCAATTGCGTCATAATCACGTGGCGGTCGTGAGACTTCAGGTTTTGGAACTTTTCTCCGCCATGTTTATTATTCCCTTTATATTGGACGAGAATCGAGACGGAACCTTCATACTGCTCGGGCATTCAAAAAGATGACCTTCTCTTCTTTGGTCGGGCGTAGCTGTACGACCTTGAAACCATTCCGGATGCCGGTCATCGTGGTCTTTCAAACGTTGCTTGGTCTGCCGTGCTTCCTTTGTATCATTTGTCTTCCCATACACGCCCAAGAAGCTTAGGAGGTTCACGCAAATATTCTTCGTAACGTGCATCACGCCGATTGCAAGAGCGGACATCTAGGACTTTCCAATATTCTAGCTCCCGAATATAGATTTCTTCTTCCACATGGCTGCGTGCTGCCGGCTCCCTTCGAACTGATTGTCCGCCAGACCCTTTCCAAAGATGACTTTCAAATCCTTGACCATATCAAATACCTCGGCACCGGTCGTTCCGCAGCTTCGCCGGTGATCTGCCTTGCCGTTGTAATGCTTGCCTTTCTTTCTTCTTGGATGAATTTTCGGAAGAAATCGACGATGCCCAAGGTACACGTTCTTCTTACAATTTGGCAAATGTACACTTTCAGTCTCATGTAAGCGATGCGTGCATGCATTGTATCCCTTATTTGACAGTCCCGAAAGGTTACTAAGAGCAGGCCAATCGTTGATGGTTACGAAAAGCAACGTCAGAGGTCAAATTCCTCTTGTTTGTGCTCATCCCACACACGGACACCACCCCACAGCTGTAAAAGTTCATCAACTAATGGCCTTAGGTACACATCGATGTCGTTGCGGGTTGCTTCGGACCTTGGATGAGCACCGGCATCATAATGAACTTCCGCTTCATGCACAACCAAGGAGGAAGGTTGTAGATGCATAGAGTCACGGGTCAGGTGCTATGGCTGGAGCTCGCCGCCAAAAGGATTCATGCCATCCGTACTTAGAGCAAATCTTATGTTCCTTGCATCAGCTGCAAAATCTTTGAACCATCCGTCGATCTTTCTCCATTGCGTTCCATCTGCGGTGTGTCTCAACTCCCCGTCCGACTTACGGTCCTCTTTGTGCCATCGCAACAACTTGGCATGCTCTTTGTTCCCGAGCAGACGTTTCAACCGTGGTATTATAGGAGCATACCACATCACCTTGGCGGGAACCCTCTTCCCGGTTTCGCCCTCAACATCGTCACCGTGGTCATCGCCTCACGATCTTATAACGCAATGCGGTGCATACCGGCATTCATTCAAATTCTCGTATTCATCAGCGGTAGAGGATGCAGTCATTGATGCATGCATGTATCTTCGTAACCTCTAAACCTAGAGGGCGACAACCTTCTTTGCTTCAGACGCATCTTGGCGGGCAACTCGTTATCCTTTGGAAACATATTCTTCAACATTTTCAGCAAGTTTTCAAATGCCGAGTCAGCTACACCGCCTCTGCCTTCCATTTCAGCAAATCCAGTGTGCAGCCCAGCTTTTTCAGACCATCATCGCATCCGGGTACAGCGCCTTTCTGTGATCCTCTAACATGCGATCCAAATTCTCCCTCTCCTTTTCAGGTTTAGCGGCGTCTCCGTGCATCCAATGGTCCGACCAAGATCATCAACAGGGATCATCACGTGCCTTTTCTTCACCTTCCCTTCACCTTCAGCAGATCCTCCATGAAAGTATCACCGAAATGAGCAAGATAGCTTTCATCGATGAAATCATCCTTCTTCATCTTCTTCCATTATAACCCCTCTTTCTCCATGCTTGGTCCAACAATTATAGCTTGGCATGAAACCCTTCAAGCAGATGCATGTGAACAACTCTTGAGGAAGAGTAACCCTTCTCATTCTTACAGATAACACATGGATGATAACAAACCCCCCGCTTGTTCGCATTAGCCACTACGAGGAAATCTTTCAAACCCGTAGTGAACTTCGCCGGAGAGTCGGTTACCGTACATCCATTGCCGATTCATCTGCATTATTATAATATAAAATATATAATTAACCATCATGCATTTGTTAAACTAACTAGCTACAAACAATATAAATTAAACAATGAACTACACACATGCATATTGACACATCAAAGGTTCATCAAGTTGCTAACCGCGATCGAAGAGTGTGGCTCCAACACTTCATGTCATGTTTGTTTCATGCTCTTGGGGCATTTCATCAAACACCTTATGTGCATAAGAGGAACCAAAAGCAAACCTACACCCACTTGTGAAGAGAATGGCTCCAAATGGCTAAGTGTTGGCTGCTGGATGGGTATATATAGGGGAGGGCTTTAATTGCGGTTGGCCTGGCAAACCGTGACTAAAGGTGCCGAAGGCCTTTTAGTCAGTTGTCCTGGCCAACCGCGACTAAAGCCCCTCACGTGCACCAGCTGGCCACCGAGCGCCCTGGGCCCAGGCCTTTGGTCGCGGTTCACCTCCAGAACCGCGACTAAAGGTCCCACTAGTCGCGGTTCCTACAGCTTCGCGACTTATGGGGCTGGACGGAAGCCTGTTTTTCCACCAGTGTTAGTAATGTCTATTCTCATATGTTTCAACATTCAAAATATATTTTCACTCTTTTTAAGCGTGACACACACACAAAGCCCGTAAGACAAAAATGTATTATGACGACTTCCTATATTGGAACAACTCGTCGTATTTGTAGTTTCATAGCAATGCATGGGCATTATGCTAGTACTTCCTCCATTCGGAATTAGTTGTCACAGAAATAGATGTATCTAAACGTATTTTAATTCTAGATACATTCATTTTCGAGACAAGTAATTCCGAACGGAGGGAGTACAAGGAAAGTTACATATCTCTCTCGCGCGCTGTCTCATGTGTACCAGGGGCCATTTCTTGGCCCGTTTGAGCAACTTGTACAACACTTGTTGGAGTGCAGTTTCTTTTGTTTTGACAAGTGACTTCTTTCTTTTACCCAAAGCATGCCATTGTGTAGTATCTTAGCTTGCTGGCGACTACCGTTCCTTCCACGAACATTGCTAGCCAGCCAGTTGGCTAGTCTACTACTTGTAGACGTGCACTCCAACATAACACGGAAATATATGAAGGCGTTGACACAACATTATATGTACACAGCCCGGCTGCTATAAAATGCTCTGTCAAGCTGTTGACACAACATTATTTTTTACCTAGCAACTCAAGGTGCTGTATGAAACATACCTATACTTGCATACATATGCAGCAGAATCATATACCAGAGAAAAATAATGTACCTATACATGAAGTTCCATACATATATATGCATGGGTCCTTTTCTGGTGCCTACCTACCGTTACATCACTTACTCCACGTTGCTAACATATCCGTATTCGGTAGATGGCATGATGAACCAGTTAAGCCCCACGTTACCTTTCCCAATTCCGTCTCGATCCAGGTTTTGTTTGTTATCTTTGGCCTGCCACTGATTGAGCTAAAATACGGTATATATATGCGTCACAGTATCCCCTGGAGCTGATCCATAAGCAAGTGTTGCGTATTCAAATACGGATAGTTGTGCGTGTAGATATACATATACATATACTCCGACGACTAGTACTTAATCAAGTGTACTAAGTACTTAATTAGCCGCCGGAGTCACCCTCGATCCTGGGGAATAATCAAGTGTTCATACTTATACGTGCGGAGTGGTATCATGTTGTTAGGAGAAAAATAAGTGAGGTACAATACACCATGCAAAAATAAAAGTGAGGTACAATACAATCGTTGTTAAGTGGAAATAACTTTTCTCTAACCAAAAAGTATATATGATCCATCTGGCGGAATTATTCATATTGTAGCTAGGTACTTTTGGAATCTACTCCCTAGTGAATTTTTTTGGAACCTACTCCCTACTCACTCTGTTTGTGCGTGCGAGTGCGCACCACCACTCTACCCTCCAGCTCCGGTTGATACCATTACCCTAACCCCTAACCTTCACTGCATCTACCAATACTCTTCTTCGGCCTCAACAAGAGCCTCACCTGGCGCGCTCACCTTAAACACTAGTATGACCAAACAAACATGAAAATAGGACTGGAAGATGATTTTTTTTTTCAGTGTATAAAGTTCAATGGTTGGCGAATTAAATAACAACTAACTATCTAACAGCTAATAGTCATGGCCTTAGAAACTAGCCTCCACAAACCACTATTCAAAGTGCTTAAGATGTCAATTTTTCGTGTCAATTACCATAAAATGTCACACAAGAAGAAACCCCGTGCGGTTGTCAAGCCTGGATAACTGTCTGGGCAGGAGGGCGTGTTAGGTCCACCCATGACTACAAGTTTACACGTCTCTCATAAACAACAAAAATGAAAGTGAATATCTAAAACTAGCTAGCCAAGTACCGGCTCGCATCAGGAGGGCGTGCTTTGAGGCTGGACATCTGCCGACAAGACGAAGATTTCATCGATAATTCATAGACCTAGAGAACCGGATTAACGGCTCAACCAGGGAAGGTACTTGGTGTGCTCGGGACTACATTCTTTATACCGGATGTTGTAATAGATAAGGCTATACCAAACATTCTCTAAGTCAATGAAACACTGCGATGATAACATTTCATAAAAAAAAGGTACCCTGATTTTCTTTTCTTAGTTTGTCTATAGTTCACCCAACCTGCCTGTGTGCAAGGATGGAGGCCATGATTCAGCGCCCAACCTGCTTGTGTGCAAGTGTGAGGATGGTGACACAAGGATTCCCTCTTGGATAGGTAGGCAGGTGCCAACAACGCTTCAAGCAGTTGAGCATCACTTCATCATCTCATTGTAGTTTTTGTTATTTGGTGTTTGTTTGTTGTGGTTGTTGCATACTCTTGACTGTTGTTTCTTAAGTTTTGCACGTATTTATTCAGGTTGATCGGTGTCTGTTAAAAGATTAGTGCACCCATTGATTGAGATTGCACCTTCCCGATGCTATCACGATAGGTAGTAGTAGTAAATAGTAGTAATGTGGGTGTGGCCATCATCTTTTTTTTTCTCGAATACGCTACTGTGAGCGTATCATTGCATTGATAGAAGGGGTTAGAACATACGGAGTGGCATCATGGTCACGGCATCATGGTCACGTACACTACAAGGCGTGCACACGATACAAAGAGAGCATGAGATGGGTTGCTCAGCCCAGACAACCTAGGCTACATTACAGGAATAATGTTGTTGAGACCTTTGACTCCTGCAAGGGCCCAGGAGCGGGCGTCGTCCTTGATCGACATCAGGAGGGAGGCGGAGGAGGGCGTAATTTTGTCGAAGATGGCCGCATTGCAATGACGCCAGATGGACCAGGCCGTAAGGGTGGCAATAGTGGAGAGCCCACGTCGTTTCTCCATTGCAACAGAGTCGATAGCGGTACTGAGCCAGCTCAGGAAGTCGATGGTGCCATCCGGCACGGGGATCGCAGGGCAACACCAGGAGAGGTTGCCATGCCAGATGATGCGGGAGAAGACACACCCAACCAAGAGGTGGTGGAGGGTCCCGTCATGGTGGGAGCGTAGAACGCAAGCAGGCTCATGAGGAAGACCGCGTCTTGCAAGCCGATCCGCCGTCCAACATCGGTTAGCAGAGGCAAGGTAGAGGAAGAACTTGATGGAGAGTGGGGCCGCAGATTTCTAGATGAGACGCCAGTGCTCGGAGGACGTAGAGTCGGTGAATAAGGCGTTATAGCAAGAGGAAGCGGAGTAGGCACCGCTCTCCGTCCAGCGCCAAGAGATGATATCGGGCTCCTGAGAAAGGACGATGGTCTGCAAATGGCGCCATAGGTCAAAGTACTCGAGAGCAGCAGCCGGACTGAGATGGCCGTGGATATCGCCGATCCACATGCAATCCTGTAAACCCGAGGCGACAATACGCGAGCGACGGCGCCGGCTCGGAACAAGGGTTGTGAGGCTTGGGGCGAGCTCAGAGATAGAGTGCCCCTGAAGCCACTTGTCAGTCTAGAAGCGGCAAGTGGAGCCGTTGCCGAGGGACCATGTCGTCGAAGCGCGGAAGAACCGCAGGGCCTCGGGATCCGAAGGCGGCTGAAGATGTGACCATGGCCGAGAAGGGTCACAAGCATGTAGCCAAAGCCAGCGCACCTGAAGAGAAATGCCGGTGCGGTGTAGATCACGAGTTCCGAGCCCACCTAGCTCGATCGGACGACATACACGTGCCCAGCTAACAAGACAGGAGCCAGAGCGGGCGTCTTTTCGTCCATGCCATAGAAAATCACCGATGATCCGGTTGGCTTTCTTGAGGATTGAGGGGGACAAAGACATGGCCAGCAAGATATGGACTGGCATGGCCGTGAAGACTTATCGGACCAAGGCAAGTCGTTCGCCGCGCGAGAGGAGGGCAGCTTTCCAGGTGGCCAGCTTGCGCATCAGCTTGTCGATGAGGGGTAGCAAGCTGGTGAGTGGCACCTTGTGGAGGGAGAGGGGAAGGCCGAGGTACTGGATGGGGAAGGCCACAACCGGGCAGGACAGGGAGGAGCCCACAGCTTGGGAGTCCTCCGGAGTGCACTGAATTGGAGCCGCCACACACTTGGTGAAGTTGGTACGCAGCCCGGACACTGCCCCAGAGAAGTCGAGTAGTGAACTAACAACAGCAAGCTCGGAAGGATCCGGGTGGCAGAAAATGACCACATCATCCGCAAAGAGGGAGATACTCGAGGCAGCCATCCTGTCGGTGAGGCGCCGAATGATGCCCGTGGTCACCGCATGCTGCAAGAGTGAGTTGAGGGCGTCGATCACCAGGACGAAAAGCATAGATGAAATGGGGTCGCCTTGCCGAAGGCCTTGACAGTGGGCAATGGGGGGGCCAGGCACACCATTGATCATCACACGAGTGGAGGCCGTGGATATGAGGATGGAAATCCACTCACGCCATCGGGGCCCGAAGCCAAGATGCTGAAGAACCTGGAGAAGAAACGGCCATGAAACAGAGTCGAAGGCGCAGGCGATATCCAGTTTGAGGAGGACTCGGGGGAGCCGGAGTCGGTGAAGTTGCTGCGCCGTTTGCTGGATAAGGATGAAGTTATCATGTGCACTCCGGCCCGTGATGAAGGCACTTTGGTTGGAGGATACCATCTCGCCAAGTCTAGGAGCCAGCCGCAAGGAGAGAACCTTGGCAAATAACTTAGCCATGATGTGAATGAGACTGATAGGGTGGTAGTCAAACAGCGTGGCAGCATCGGGCTTCTTAGGGATCAGTGTGATCAGGGCCTCATTCAATCTCTGGAACGCTTGACCATTGAGGGTGTAAAGCTTATCGAAGACAACACATAGGTCATGCTTGATGGTGTCCCAGCAAGAGCGGAGAAACTCTGCGGTGAATCCGTCCGGGCCTGGCGCCTTGCCCGAATGGAGCTTCTTGATCGCCTCCCAAATCTCATCGGAGGTGAACGGAGCCTCAAGCTCGCCCAGATGGAAGGAAGGGTGGCCGATGGCATGGAGATTGAGCGTGGCGGTGCGTCCATCCTGAGAGCCAAGGATATTGGAGAAGTGTTCAAACGTGGCGCGAGCAAGGTCGGCCTCCCCAGAAACCCGCAGCCCATTGACAGTGGGGTCGATGATCGTGTTCTTCTTCATGCGGTGCAAAGCGTGGATCTTGGAGAAGGCCGAGGACGCCTCCCCCTCCTTGAGCCAGCGTAGACGCAGCCGCTTGCGCACGATGGAGCGGTGGAGGGACGCGAGGCCGAGGTATTTGCGTTTGAGCTCGCGACGGAGCCAGGCCTCGGCGGTAGACAGGGGGCGCAAGTCTTGGGCGGCGTCAAAACGCGCAATGAGCTCTCTGGCCACACCAAGCTGGGTGTAGATACTGTTAGTTGTCCGCGAGCTCCATCTCTGAAGACCACGCGCCGTGGCTTTTAAACGCGCGAAGAAGCAGCGAAAGGGGTCTGGGTCAGGGGCTACCGAAGCCCAGGCCTCCTCGACGGTGTGTTGAAATCCATCCAATCCCGGCCAGAACCTTTCGAAGTGAAAGCATCTGCCTCCGGCGGAGCGGACGGCACAATCGATGAGCAAAGGGCAGTGGTCAGAGGCCGCAGAAGAAAGGCATCGCAAGAGGCAGTGGGGGTGTGTAGTTTCCCAAGAAGGGGTGCAAAGGACACGGTCGTTACGAACAAGGGTATGGTTCGCTTGCTCGTTGGACCAAGTATAGCGTCTGCCATGCATGTAGATATCGTAGAGCCCATGATCGGTGATGAAGCGGCGAAAGCGGTTCATCGTTCTGCGGGATACACGATCATTATTCTTATCAGCCAGCAAGGTGATCATATTAAAGTCGCCACCTATGAGCCAGGGGCCAGAGATGCTTGAGCGTAGGTCATGGAGCTTAGAGAGGAAGGCCAGTTTCGCGTCGTCTTCCTGGGGGCCGTATACGCCAATGACCCACCAATGCTGCCCGCCCAAGGGCGAAGAAGCCACCGTGGAAACATGGTGGTCGCGAATCATAGGGTTGGAGAGGGAGATTTGGCAACTTTGCCAGGCAAGAATGATGCCACCCCGGGTAGCAGTCACCGGGAGGAAGTAGAAACCATCAAAAGAGCCACCAAGAGTCTCGAGGATGAGAGCCGGCGAAACCATCGAGAGCTTGGTCTCTTGTAAGCACACTATGGAAGGAGATGCGGAGGTGATCACAATGCGAACAACATAACGTTTGGCCCGGCTATTGAGTCCGCGGACATTCCAAAACATAATATTTGTCATCACAATATAGCAACAACAACCATGCAAATGAACTGCATGCTCCTAATAAGTTGAAGGCGTACAGTTTAGTTTGTGAGCAGTCAAAGGCTTTTGGAGGTTTAGAATAACAGTTTGTCTAATTCACATTTAAATGTTTTTTAAGGATGTCACATCTAAACTCCCACAAATATATAATGCAGTAAAAAGAAAAAAAAAACTAGGACAAAAAATAGACCATAAACCGAGTGAAAATCTGCTTAGATGTGACATAACTATGTTACATCTAGATGTGTCCTAGACAGACCCTTTTACAATACCGCCGGTGAATTTGGGTTCACGGTTTCTCATTCTCCCACCAGGTAAACTGGGTATGTTTACTATGTACGCAGCGTGACAAGGACTTACGAGTACTCTTATTCTTGATTGACCTGTTATGTGCATTGTTTAGCCCGATTGATTCAGCAGATTTGCCAAATCAGGAAAATGAATCAACCAGCCAGGGACGGTGTCATGGTTTTGGATAAGACTGACCTGTGGAACCGTTGCGTACGTCCATGTCACATGGGCCCCAGGTGCTCGGACGGACGAATGGGGATCGGAAGGAAAGCACACGACATACTATCACCGCCTGACAGTGGCGGATCCAATGGGGTGCCGTGGGTGCCCTGACACCCCCTAAAAAACTGCAAATCTTTTTTATCTAGTACTAGTAGTTTTTTTTTCGAGAAAATTTCTGATCTATTCATCTTCAATCATGGTAGTACAAAGAATACCAGAAATAATTAAAATTACATCCAGATCCATAGATCACCTAACGACGACTATCAGCACTGAAGCGAGCCGAAGGCGCGCCGCAGTCATCGCCCCTCCATCGCCAGAGTCGGGCACAACTTGTTGTAGTAGACAGTCGGGAAGTCGTCGTAAGGCCCGTCAGAGGACCAGCCGCACTGCACAAAGAACCGCCGCAGATGAAGAATAATGTAGATCAGAAAGATCCAATCCAAAGACAAGCCAACGTAGACGAACAACGTCGAGATCCGAGCAAATCCATCAAAGGTAGATCCACCGGAGACACACCTCCACACGCCCACCAACGGTGCTAGACGCGCCGCCGGAACGGGGACTAGGCGGGGAGACCTTTATTCTATCTTCAGGGAGCCGCCGCCGTCTCGTCTTCCTGAGCAGGACACAAATCCTAGCAAAACTGAAAGAAACGACTAAAAACGGAGCCCTCCCGCCGGCCCTTGCCAAGATCCACTGCGCCCTCATGGCCCTAGGGCCACCGGAGAGGAGGCGGACCTGCGGCGGCGACGACGGGAGGCAGAAACCCTAACTTTTTTGTGGAGGAAGGAGGAGACGGCTGCTAGCCTCACAGTACTAGTAGTTGTTAGAATTAATGGGCTAGGCCCATAGCAATTTCTGAAATCTCAAAGCCCACGTGTAAAATGGCAAGTGGTGGTGCTAAGTTTAGTCCCACCTTGGAAGTTGAAGAAGAGTTGGACCTCTTTATATAGTGGGTTCTCTCCACCACTCTAAGTGGTGTGTGAGAAGAGAAAGGGAAAACCACACGCCTTGGCGCCGCCTACTTTGGCCGGGCCGGGCCGGGCCGGGCCGGGGCGTGGCGTGGCGAGGCGAGGCAAGGCGAGGCGTACATGCGACATGCGCGTGAATGGTCCGCCAAAATCCGGTCCGTCTCCTTGCAGGAGCGTAGCTTCCTTTTTTCGTTTTATTTTTATGTCTTGGCAGACAAGTTTTTGATTTCTCAAGACAAGTTTTTGATTTCTTGTCCGGTAAGTATACGAATTAGAAACCGAGTCGGTTTGGGATTGTGGTCGCGACACAATACCGCCTCTGGTCCTAATATATATACAGCTACCGGCTGCGGCCAGAGACACATCGAAAAAACACCTAGGGTTTTGCCTCATCTCATAACTTGCGCTGCCATCCTAGTCTACTCCATCCCAAACGCCGGCGTGCATCGGCGCGTGGGAGAGCAGGTCTCCGGAACCGTTCGTCTTTGCGATCCTGCACCGGGAGAGGACGAATTAGGTTTTTGGGAAGCGCTGTGCGCGACTGCTCAAATTCGTCATCACGGGTCGTCTTCCGTCCAAGTCGGGCGGTGCTACTCATCGTCGTATTCATCGCCGTCAGCAGCAGATCGTCGCCAACATCGTCATCAACACTGTCGCACCCATAATAGCTAACGATCAGTACGTCCAACAACATCTGTTAATGTCTGTTTCTACAGCTATTGTTACGTGTTTGCTGTTGTTATGCATGTCTTGATGTTCTTCTAGTTTGCTAGATTATTGCATGCTAGTATCTCTTCTAGTCATGAATTATTTACTGGAATTAATCATGAACTTGCCTAATATTCCAACAATCCAAAAACCTAATTATAGGCAATTTCCTGAGTTAACTATGGCTGGATTATTTGATGCACTGAGGCGGATAAGTTTACCGGTGTGCACTTTAAGAGGTGGCAGGTGAAGACCACGCTCACGGCTTACTGCTCGAAAGTTTTCCACGCTAGTGTTGGTGCTCCAGAGGGAATGACCGGCGAAGATCGGAGAAAATTCCAGGAAGCCAATACTATGTTTGTGGGATGCATTCGAGTGTTCTTGCTGACCGTCCGTGTGATGTGTACATGCACATAAACGACGGAAAAATTCTGTGGGATGCACTTGAATGCAAAATTGATTGCAACAGATGCAGCGATGAACTGTACATCATGGAGAGTTTTCATGACTACAAGATGGTGAATAACCGTTACGTGGTTGAACAAGCTCATGAGATCTGATGCATTGTGAAGGAACTTGAACTCCTTAAATGTGTTCTACCCGACAAATTCGTGGCTGGGTGCATGATTGCAAAGTTGCCTCCTTCATGGAGGAATTTCGCCACAACTACGAAGCATAAGAGACAGGAGATATCAGTTGAAAATCTGATTGCATCTCTTGATGTTGAAGAAAAAGCTCGGGCTAAAGATACCACTGAAAAAGGAGGTGAGGTTCAGCCCATCGCTAACATGGTGCAGAGGTACCCACAGAATAAGAACAAAGGGAAGAACAAACGTGTTTTCAACAAGCCTACCAAGACTACTACCTTCAAGAAGAAGAAGTTCAACAAGGCTGAGCTGGAGTGCTACGCCTGTGGGAAGCCTGGACACTTTTCCAAGGAATGCTTTGAACGTGCAGACCGCAGAGGGAAAACAAGCTCCAAGACTGTCAACATGGTGACAGCTAGCAATACTGATGGGTATGGTAATTTACCTATTGTGCTTTCAGTATTTCAATCATCTTCGTGGTGGATTGATTCGGTGCTAACGTTCATGTGTGTCTTGACATCTCCTGTTTACTTCTTATCGTGTCGCAAGGGATTCTTCCGTCCTAATGGGGAATGGGTCACATGCTTACATTCGTGGCATTGGCACGGTGGATCTGAAGTTTACTTTGGGAAAGATCGTGCAACTAAGGAACGTGCAGCATGTCCCTACTATGAACAAGAATCTAGTTAGCGGCTCCCTTCTATGTCGAGATGGATTTAAGGTAGTTTTAGAGTCCAATAAAGTAACCGTGTCAAGATTTGGACAATTTATAGGAAAAGGTTATGAGTGCGGATGCTTGTTCCGCTTTTCTCTTTCAGATTTTTGCAATAAGTCAATAAACCAAATTTGTGCTAGTGTTAATGATGATGCAAGTATTTGGCACTCTCGTTTATGTCAAATTAATTTTGGTTTAATGTCTCGGCTATCCAGCATGAGTTTAATTCCGAACTTCACAGTTGCCAAAGGTTCTAACTGCCATAGTTGTGTGCAATCTAAGCAACCTCGAAAGCCTCATAAGGCTGCCGAGGAGAGAAACTTGGCACCTCTAGAACTCATACATTCTGATCTTTGTGAGATGAATGGTGTGTTGACAAAAGGTGGAAAGAGATATTTCATGACTTTGATTGATGATGCGACTAGATTTTGCTATGTTTATTTGTTGCAAACTAAAGATGAAGCATTAGACTACTTTAAAATCTATAAAGCTGAAGTTGAAAATCAACTAGAGAGAAAGATCAAGCGTCTTAGGTCCGATCGTGGTGGAGAGTATTTTCCAAAAGTTTTTGATGAATTTTGTGAGGAACATGGTATTATTCATGAGAGGACGCCTCCCTATTCACCTCAATCAAATGGAGTGGCCGAGAGGAAAAACCGCACATTGACTGACTTGGTGAATGCCATGTTAGACACTGCTGGTTTATCTAAGGCATGGTGGGGGAGGCTCTATTGACTTCATGTCATGTCCTGAATAGAGTTCCCAACAATAATAAAGAGAAACCCCTTATGAGGAGTGGGTTGGGAGAAAACCATCACTTTCTTATTTGCGCACTTGGGGATGTTTGGCAAAGGTCAATATTCCTATTCCTAAGAAACGCAAACTTGGACCAAAGACAGTGGATTGTGTCTTTCTAGGGTATGCTCAACGGAGCATTGCTTATAGGTTGTTAGTGGTAAAATCTGAAGTACACGATATGCATGTTGATACTATAATGGAATCTCGTGATGCAACATTTTTTGAGAACATATTTCCTATGAAAGATATGCATAGCATTGCTAGATTTTCTTACGAGATAATTCCTGAATCTAGTACAACTGATGAATATTTGAACAATCACATGAGGAAGTCCTTGAGAAGGATAACAATGAAGTTCCTAGAAGGAACAAGAGACAAAGGATTGCAAAATCCTTTGGTGATGATTTCATTGTATACCTTGTGGACTGACACACCCAAGACGATTGCGAAGCATATGCATCTTCGGATGTAAATGATTGGAAAGAAGCTGTTCATAATGAGATGGACTCAATTCTTTCTAATGGAACTTGGGAACTAAGCGATAGACCATATGGTTGTAAACCTGGGCTGTAAGTGGGTGTTCAAAAAGAAGCAAAATCCTAATGGTAAAATTGATAAGTACAAAGGCGGCTAGTGGCCAAGGGCTACACTTTCGTAAAGAAGGCGAAGATTACTTTGACACCTATTCACTTGTGGCTAGAATGACAACCATTCGGATGCTACTTTCCTTGGCTGCCTCTTATGGTCTTATCATTCATCAAATGGATGTAAAGACAGCTTTTCTCAATGGAGAGTTGGAAGAGGAGATCTATATGGATCAACTCGACGGGTTTGTGGTAAAGGGTGAAGAGAGAAAGGTGTGCAAGTTGTTAAAATCCTTGTATGGTCTCAAGCAGGCACCTAAGCAATGGCATGAGAAGTTTGAAAGAACTTTGACTTCTGCAGGATTTGTCATTAACGAGGCTGATAGGGTGTGTTTACTATCGCCATGGTGGGGGCAATAGTGTCATATTATGTTTGTATGTGGACGACATCTTGATCTTTGGTACAAACATTAATGCAATTAGTGAGGTCAAGTCTTTTCTATCAAAAAGTTTTGACATGAAAGATCTGGGAGAAGCCGATGTAATTCTAAACATCAAACTTATTAAGGATGAGAGTGGGATTACATTAACGCAATCTCACTATGTTGAGAAGGTCTTGAACCGATTCGGTTTTATGGATAGCAAGCCTTCTCCAACACCTTATGATCCCAGCGTGACACTCAGAAAAAACAAGAAAGAAACGAGAGATCAATTAAGATACTCTCAAATTGTCGGTTCACTCATGACTTAGCTAGCGCTACAAGACCAGATATCTCTTTTGTTGTGAGCAAACTGAGTAGGTTCATGTCCAACCCGGGTGATGATCATTGGCATGCACTAGAAAGGGTCTTGCGCTATCTGAGAGGTACTATGAGTTACGGAATTACTTATTCTGGGCATCCTGCTGTGCTAGAAGGATATAGTGATTCAAATTGGATCTCCGATGTTGATGTACTTTGCGCAACAAGTGGGTATGTATTTACTCATGGTGGTGGCGCAGTGTCATGGAGGTCTTGCAAGCAAACCATATTGACGAGGTCAACTATGGAAGCAGAATTAACTGCTTTGGACACAGCTACTGTTGAGGTAGAATGGCTGCGTGAGCTCTTGATGGACTTTCCGGTTGTTCGCTAAACCAGTTAATTAGGATCTGGGAAGAACAAGCTATTGGTTAACTGAGGAGAGTAATAACTTATGATCGTCTCCAAGTGAAGATGCAAAACTCTCAGAGCTGTAAGGCTCAGATCTGTAAGGCAGGTCGGCAACATGCCTTAATGTGGTTCTATTGGCTATAATTAGCAAAGATGCTGTCTGCAGAAAGCAGTCTTGAAAGAACACACCTATATGAGTTACACTGTAAACGCCGCATGATCTATGAGATTTGGGTGATCTCTAGTAAACTCACGAAGAGACCAGGAGTATGACGTATAAGCTCCAAACCGCTGGGTAGCCTCTTGGTCGTGCATCGGGTTAAGACTTTGAGTGAAACCTGTTCACACAAAACTAGCAATTCAAGGCATAGTCCATTGTCAAGTTGTGAATGGATGTAGCTTAAAGTTCTAGGCAGAAGTTCAACTTAACAGTCTCTGCTGAAACACCGGTATATTAAACAAGTGGCGAGAGAAGGCAAATCTCTAAATGGGCATTTGAGATCTGGTGGGGGATTGTTAGAATTAATGGGCTAGGCCCATAGCAATTTCTGAAATCTCAAAGCCCATGTGTAAAATGGCAAGTAGTGGTGCTAAGTTTAGTCCCACCTTGGAAGTTGAAGAAGAGTTGGACCTCTTTATATAGTGGGTTCTCTCCACCACTCTAAATGGTGTGTGAGAAGAGAAAGGAAAACCACACGCTGCCGCCGCCGCCGGCCTGGCCGGGCCGGGCGGGCGGGCGGGCGAGGCGAGGCGGGCGCTGCATACGCGACATGCGCGTGAATCGTCCGCCAAAATCCGGTCCATCTCCTTGCAGGAGCGCAGCTTCCTTTTGCCGTTTTATTTTTATGTCTTGGCAGACAAGTTTTTAATTTCTTGTCCGGTAAGTATACGAATTAGAAACCGAGTCGGTTTGGGATTGTGGTCGCGACACAATACCGCCTCTCGTCCTAATATATATACAGCTACCGGCTGCGCCGAGACACACCGAAAAAACACCTAGGGTTTTGCCTCATCTCACAACTTGCGCCGCCATCCTAGTCTACTCCATCCCAAACGCCGGCGTGCATCTGCGCGTGGGAGAGCAGGTCTCCGGAACCGTTCGTCTTTGCGATCCTGCACCGGGAGAGGACGAATTAGGTTTTTGGGAAGCGTTGTGCGCGACTGCTCAAATTAAATCATCACGGGTCGTCTTCCATCCAAGTCGGCGGTGCTACTCATCGTCGTATTCATCGCCGTCGGCCAGCAGATCGTCGCCAACATCATCATCAACACCGCCGCACCCATAATAGCTAACGATCAATACGTCCAACATCCTCTGTTCATGTCTGTTTCTACAGCTATTGTTACGTGTTTGCTGCTGTTATGCATGTCTTGCTGTTCTTCTAGTTTGCTAGATTATTGCATGCTAGTATCTCTTCTAGTCATGAATTATTTACTGGAATTAATCATGAACTTGCATAATATTCCAACAGTAGTTTTCTAATTCTATATATGTTATAGGTCTAAAAAAAATGCTAAACTAACAATTTTTTATGGTTATACATAGACACTCCCATGAGTAAAGGTCTAGGTTCGCCACTGCCGCCTGATCACCCGGGCTTCTTCAATGATGTTTAGCTATCAGTGTAGGGTGCATACATGCGTAACAACAATACAACATGACACTGACATGATAGTACTATCAAAATAGATTATTAGCCACATCGGTAGTAAACAGAGTTCGCAAAACAAAAAAGATTTCTAACAGGTCGCTACCACCAGGAGCCAGGAGCAGCAAGTATCACACAAAAGGAGTTCGGAAAATTTTGGATTTTGTCGATTTTATTTGATTTTATGTGAGCATGGAACCAGAACAACCTGACTGAGTTGCAGACATGCAAAGTTTCTGCATGCGACTGAGAGGCCCCGGTAGACTGTACTCATCACAGAGCTGGCAGAGCGGTCGAGTGAATTACTCTATGATTGGAATGGAGCCAACAACCAAATCGATCACGGTGTGCGTTCTAGCTAGCTAGACCCCAGAGCTCCGGGGCGATGTGACGGCCGGCGGGGAACAGAACACGTGCCTACCTACGGTGTGCCGCGCGCTATCTAACGGAGTACTAGTCACTAGTCAACAGTGTGCATGTCCTCTTCCCTTCCCTTCCCGGTGGTCTGCCTCCATATTTTCTCTAGGAGCTCTTCCTCTAGACTCTGGCGTTTGACGACGACGATCATCTCCAAATCCAAACATCCGCACCCCAAGATGCATGCGCGAGTCTATCCGCCTGTCCTCCGTTTTCCTGCTGTATGCTGCATAGTACATTCTGGTATATATTTTGTGTCTCCTTTCTTTACGTGCTAACCATTTTAAAACTGCTCTGTTGTTTGTGTTTCTTGTCATGACAAAGACGGACGTCGCACGCACACTATTTCTACTACTAGTACTTAATTCTGACTGTCTAATCTCAATTAACAGAGCCTAATCTTACCGACACCAATCAATGAAAGTGGACAAGTACGTGCGCAAATTAAGAAACAGCACTCAAGCTAGGGCGTGCAACAACCCACAACAAACAAACACCAGATAACAAACACGGCAACGACATGATGAAGTGATGCTCATCTGCTTGGAGCGTCGTTGGCACCTACCTACCTACCCAAGAGGCAATCCTTTTGTCACCATCCTCACACGCTTGCACAGAGGTTGTGAGCTGAATCATGACCTACATTAATCTCAGCAACCACCAGAATACAGTGCACAGGGACGCATGCACGTACCATGGGCTCATACATGAATAAGTTGGAGCTAGAGAAGCTGACAAGAGAAAATCAGACAACTCAAACACAGTGAATGCTGCCAATCAATCACTCAGTTTTTTTTTTCGAAATTTCTAGCAATTACTCAATTTTGCACGGATCTTCACGTAAGATCTCACGAATACAACATTGACTAAGACTTCGTTAAGTCTCAGTGGACTGAGATTTAGCAATTCAGAAAAGTTAGCTCTAGCTAGTGATGTCATTTGTACCCCAGTTACATTATTTTACCTCCTAACAGCACGAGTATATACCACTTGACACCACAACACGTATGAACACTTAATTATTCCACACGACCCCCATTGATTCACAACGGCTAAGTATATATGTATATCTCAATATCTGCAATATAAACTATGTATCCACGCATACGAATACACAACTGCCGGGGCCGGATACCGTGACGCATGCTTATAACGCCGTATTTTAGTCCAGTGAAAGATATAACAAACTAACAAAATGTGGATCGATCGATATGGAATGGACATGGAGACGAAGGCAACGTGGGGGTTTGATTGCTTTCGGGTACCTACCGAACGACCCAAAAATGGTGACCTGGCTAGTGATCCATGACCATGTAATGAGCGGTGGGTAGGTAGATAGGCACCAGAAAAGGACCCCGCGTATATATATTCTCTCCTCTCCGGCTGTGTAGACCACTGCATACGCATGTACTGCTATACTGTATACTCGTATAGTATAGCCCCTGAGTTGCTAGGAAAAATTAGTTAATGTGTGTCAACGCCTTCACAGAGCAGCCGAGCATATTTTGATTTTCTTTTTCATGTTATGCTGGAGTGCACGTCTGCAAGTAGCTAGTATAAACTAGCTTATACAGTAGTGTTCGTGGAAGCAACGGCAGTCGCCAGCCACTAGCTAGGAATACAACGCCATGCTTTGGATAAAAGAAACGAAATAGCTATGCAGTCATAGAAAAGGTTAAACGCCGGCTTGATACATGCGTGCATCATGGAGAAAGAGAGACGATATCTTCTTTTCCACGGCACTAGTTCAACTTGGTACATCATGGAGAAGGTGACTTGATGTAACCTGCAAATCGTCTCTGATTTTTGGAGCATAATGATAGGTGGTGCCCTCTTTACATGTATTTCATTCGCGCTATACATCAACATACACATATGCGTCAACTGTTTCGAGGTCATATTATATATATATATATATATATATATATATATATATATATATATATATATAGTGTTACTATTCATCACATAGGGTGCAGAATAAGTTATTTTTCACCCGAGGTAATCTTATCATCATTTCATAATTAAATTACGTTTGAAATTCAAATAGTTACATTCTTATTTATTCACTACGTAAAATTTGGCATAAAAATAAAAATATAGCGCATAAGACAAAAAAATTTGCAGTTTATGTGTATTTTACACTATGTTTTTACGTTTGTAATTTTACATAACATAAAATATTTTTTACGACGATTATATATTTTCTTACGGTCTCTTTTTATGTCAGAAATAAGATAAAACTTACAAAACGTAAAATTACGGTGTATTGATGGTAAAATAGAGGGGGGTGAAGAATAACTATTCCTCACCCAGTGTGACGAATAGTCAATCCCTATATATATATATATATATATATATATATATATATATATATATATATATATATATATAGATGGATGGATGGATAGAGCCGAAATTGGCATCTCTTCCTTTTCTTTTCTTTTCTTTTTCTCAACAGAAACCTTCCCATTTTTTGAAATAACATATACATAGTGATCTTATGGAACTCTCACGGAAAAAGGGAGAAATTATCACACCTTTATTACATAGTGAAAGTATACTCCATTGTCGAAGAAAGTTTTACTCACAAACTCACGAAAATGATGATGCACATGGCCATAAGTTTATTACAGAAGTTGCCGAAAGCACACAAGGTGAAAACAATTAGTTCACAAAAGATAAACCAAGACACGATGAGAAACATTTGACATGTTATGCACATGCCTCTACAGAATAACACAACAACAAGGTGAAAAGGTTTTGGTTGGTGACTTGATATACGTGCCAACCATTTCCGGTTTTCAGAGCATAACGTTGTGCGATGACTACTTTGCACGTCATTCACTGTCCATAGTATGTGTCAACATATACATATGACTTTGTGTGCCAACTGTTTCAAGGTCATAGGGTATTTGGATGGAGTAGAAATTGATAACCCTTCCCTTTCCCCCTTTTCTCGCAATAAGTTGAGGTGCCAAAAGAACACTTACATCAAATTATGAAGCTTTCTCTGCTGATGAAATGCTTGGTTTCTTGGAATGTTGCTTGCCTATTGTCTTGCATGTGCTCCTCACAAGAACCAGAAGGAGAAAAAAAATGGTGACGGTAACCAGTACTCATTGTTTTGTTTAATGGCGAACTACTCACAGTGGGGTGTGGGATCAGAAATTGCCGACGTGGATCCACATTACTCCCAAGCTAAACTAAGGGCCCCAATGCAAGTACTCATTGTTAGCTAGTCTAATCTACTCAAAGCCAAGGACAATCAACTAATTATCAATTACTAGAACGGGAGCAGCGTACCTCTCCTAGTCGGGAATTAATAAATGGGGACTGGCTACCAACCCAACCATCTGCTCCTATCCAACACAGTGTTTTAAATAGCCGGCTATGGCTCCGCTATAGCTCGGCTATAGCCTCTTCAGCGAGGGTGCCGCTAAATGATCGCCTTCACAAATAGCCCGTTATAACTCCGCTACAGTTGTTTTTGGAGGCCCGCCGCTATTTTTCATAGCCCGCTATTTAAAACATTCCAACATCATAAGCTTTCAGCTAAGACCACCGCCGTGCTCTTCCATGGCATTCAATCCCATCTCCCGTGCGCACCTCCGGTCCACGGAACCAAGCCATACATGAATGATAGATTGCTATTCCCTTCATCTCATAATATAAGATTTTTTTTCACTAGTATGATGTTTTAACTGCTTTCTTGAATGGTACGAACACATTCAAGACAAAGAGAATAAGATCACCTCACATTTCTACCATTGTTTTTGACGAAAAGCTGAGGTAACTAACAAAGAGAGTCATCTTCCTGGTGGCCGGCATCGATCACTTGGCAGTTACCTTTCGGTGGAAAGTATAGATTCTAACGTCGGCAGATAAGGCAGCCAGCAGAGATGGTAATCTTGTTGAGTTGAGATTCACCGAGGTAATCTGATTAGTTAACAAATAAAGTGTATTATTATGTTCTTACCTGTGTAGGACCGTGATGTGGTAGCTAGTGGGAACTAGCTTTGCGCCTGCCAAAGCAATTGATGTCTTTCACCATCACTCGTTTTTGTTCCTTAATATTTTCTTGTTGCGAGGAACATCGCTGTTAAAGTTAACCGAATCCAGATGTTTCCAGGAATGAAACATTAGAGTTAAGTATTAGTAGTAGTGTGTTTCAATACTGTGATGTACTACCACAGGTTGCCGGATTCAGGTGCGCGGTTTCTCGTTCTCCCACTAGTTGAATAAACTGAGTACATACCAGCGGCCGACCTAGAATCACGGGTTGCGGGTGCCACAGCTCAAAATTTACACTAAATATCATCATAATCTCAACAAATAGTTTAAATATACGAACAAATTATGGGTATTTAGTGGTATAGTAAGGGTATAGTAAAATTTATTTCGCAATTTTGGAGGGGGTGCCATGGCACCCACGGCGTCCTCACCGATCCATAGAGTGTACCATGGTAGAGCAATTGTTCTATAGTTTTAGTGTGGCGTTATCGAGTTTGACAGGAGATGGATTGAATTCATTCTGCCTATGGACATCTCGTAGCTTAATTTAAGGCGTTGATGAGGGATAGGGAGTTTATTCCCCAGAAATTAAATAGGGATCAGAATAGAGTCACTGACCGCTTGGCAAATTATAGTCGCGTAGAGTGTACCACGGCTGTGTGGATGCATCTAGGACCACCACGTATCGAGGATCTGTTGCCTCTCAACTGTAACTCTATCAATTTGGAATAAAACTCTTTTTTCATCGCAAAAAATAATTTGTTCTATGGTTTATGCGTATCAGATGGGAAAAAATAGAGTATGTACTCAGTGACAAGGATGTGCACGTATGAGTAGTGATGATCGATCGACCTGTAACATCCATCCCAAATAGCATTGTTTGCTTCTAATGGCATCTCCAACGCTGAACCATAAACCATCCGCAACCATTCGCTCCTAGTTGTCCGGACAGCGAATGCCATCCACCGCCGATTTGTATCGGTCCATGAATCGGTTCGGACGCGATTTCTTCCGCAAAGCGGAGACAGACGCGGGGAGGCTTCCGGGAGTCCGGACACGCGAAATGTCGCTCTCCGCCCCCATGGCCCACCTAAAAGGAAGGCCGAGCCCGCGCTTTTGTAGCACCCGCACTGTATCCGCGCCAAAATTCCCCACTCTCTTCTTCCACTCCCCGCCGCTCTCCGCTCAATTCCCGCTCTTTTCTCCCACCCTCTCCTTCCCTCCGCCGCCAACGGATGGAACCGTCGGAGAACCTGTCAGAGATGGAGGCGGCGGAGGTGCCGGAAGATCCTAGCATCACGCTCACCCGGAAGATCAGCTCAGAGATGCATCAAAATCTCCACGTCAAACAAAGGCCGCAAAGGAGGAGAAGATGAGGAAGCGTCTGGCCGCCGGTGGGCCTAGTGGTGGCGATGGGCGTGGCGGAAGGGGTGGACGGGGCGGTCGGCGAGGCCGTGGCGGACGCCGCCAGACGGGCGCACCGATAGGACAGACGGCGCTGTGGCCGGCGCCTTACAAGCCTCCGTACTACTACGCCGCCAAGCAGCTCGCAAACCCTGCCAGTACGGTTCCTTGCATCTTCGATGTTAATGCGCCGCCTGTCTTCTCCGAGTATTCTTTGCCGTCGCTCGTCCGGGCAAGGATGGCGGGCGGAGAGAGCAGATGGGTGCCCGCGCGCTGTTTGCTGCAATGACGAATTTTCACGTAAGATCTCATGGATACATCATCGTCTGAGACTTCGTTAAGTCTCAGTAGACTGAGATTTAGCAATTCAAAAAAGTTAACTCTAGCTGGTGATGTCATTTGTACCCCAGTTACATTTTTTTTACCTCCTAACAGCACGAGTATATATCACTCAACACCACAACAAGTATGAACACTTGATTATTCCACACGATCTCGATTGATCCGCGACGGCTAAGTATACATGTATATCTCAAATTTTCAATATCTGCACATATAAACTATGTATGCACGCATGCAAATACGCAACTGCCGGGGCCGGATACCATGACGGATGCTTATAACGACGTATTTTAGGTCCAACCGTCCAATCAAGGATAACAAATGACGTTTGCTTATGACGCCGTATTTTAGGTCCAATCAAGGATAACAAACTAACAAAATGTGGACCGATCGACATGGAATGGGCATGAAGAGGAAGCAACGTGGGGCGTTGGTTGCTTTTGGGTACCTACCGAACGGCCCAAAAATGGCGACCTGGCTAGTGATCCATGTAATAAAAGACGGTGGGTAGGTAGGCACCAGAAAAGGACCCCGCGTATATACATTCTCTCTCCGGCTATGTAGACGGCTGCATATGCATGTACCGTACAGGTATACTATACAGTATACTCGTGTAGTACAGCCCCTGAGTTGCTAGGAAAAGTTAATTAATGTGTGTCAACGCCTTCACAGAGCAGCCGGGCATATTTTAATTTTCTTTTTCATGTTATATGCTGGGGTGCACGTCTGCAAGTAGCTAGTAGATTAGCTTATACAGTAGTGTTCGTGGAAGCAACGGCAGTGGCCAGCTGCTAGCTAGGAATACGACGACGTGCTTTGGATAAGAGAAATGAAATGGCTATGGAGTCACACAAAAGGATAATCGCACAAGATGCATAAGCCGGCTTGGTACATGCATGCGTCACGGAGGAAGAGAAACGATCTTCTTCTCCTCCACGGCACTAGTTCAACTTGATAAATCATGGAGAAGGTGACTTGATGTAACCTGCCAATCGTCTCTGATTTTCGGAGCATAAATGATATGTGGTGCCTTCCTTACATGTCTTTCGTTCGTGCTATACATCAACATATACATATGACTTTGCACGTCAACTGTTTCGTAGTCATAGGATACATAGATGGATGGAACCGAAATTGGCATCTCTTCCTTTTCTTTTCTTTCTCTCAACATAAACTTTCCCATTTTTTTGAAATAACATCTCTTCTTTGACTGCTCCCTTTGTCCCATAATGTAAAACGTTAAGAATTAGAAAAAAAATGTAAGACGGTTTTTAACACTATACTAGTGTCAAAAAACGTCTTACACTTTGAAATGGAGGGAGTAGATATTGCATGCAACTCTCCTGAAAAAAGAGAGAAATTATCACACGTTATTACATAATGAAAGTAGCACAAAAGCTGACGCACGGCCATAATAAGTTCATTACATAAGTAGCCGAAAATAGCACAAAAGATGAAAACAATTGTTTCACAAACTTTAACAAAGACAAGATGACAAACATTTGATATGTCATGCAAATGCCTCTACAGAATAACACAACAACAAGGTGAAAGTATTTTGGTTGCTGACTTGATGTACTTGCCAACCATTTCTGATTTTCAGAGCATAATGCTGTGTGATGACTTATTTGCACGTTTTTTTACTGTTCATAGTAATATGTATCAGCATATACATATGACTTTGTGCATCAACTGTTTGTAGGTCATACTGTAGGATATTTGGACGGAGTACAAATTGACAACCCTACCCTTCCCCCCTTTTTTCAAGTAACCTTCCTCTTCTTTTTCTGAAATAGCATTTCTTTTCTGACTGAGATTACCATCACACAGCTCTCAACAAAAACAGAGAGGAACAACTATCACATATTTATTTTATTAGATAATATAAGCTTTACTCCGTTATCGAAGTATAGCTGTGCTCGCGATCTTAGGGGGAAAACCCTGAAAATTACACTTCGCAATAAGTTGAGGTGTGAAAAGAACACTCAACTCTCAAATTATGAAGATTTATCAACTGAAGAAATGTTGGGTTTCTTCGAGTGTTGATTGCCTGTTGTCTTGCATGTGCTCCTCACAACAACCAGAAGGAGAAAATGAAATGGTACCGATAATCAGTATCCATAGTTTTGTTTAATGGCGAACTACTCAGCCAGGCGTGGGATCAGGAATTGCCGACGTGGATCCACATTACTCCCAAACTAAACTAAGGGCCCCAATGCAAGTACTCATTGTTAATGGGTCGAACGAATCTAGTTAGTCTAATCTACTCAAAACTGGGGACAGGCAACTAATTATCAATTACTCCCTTCGTTTCTAAATATTTGTCTTTATAGCCATCTTAAATGGACTACAACATACTGATATATGTAGACATGTTTTAGAGTGTAGATTCATTTATTTTGCTCCGTATATAGTTACTTATCGAAATATCTAGAAGGACAATTATTTGAAAACGGAGGGAATAATACTAGAACGGGAGAATTGCACCTCTCCTAGCCGGAATTAATAAAATGGGATTGGCTACCAACCCAACCCTCTGCTCCTATCCACCAGCATAAGCTTTCAGCTAAGACCACCTCCGTGCTCTGTCATGGCATTCAATCCCATCTCCCGTACACATCTCCGGTCCATGGAACCAAGCCATACATGAATGATATTTCCTCGGTCCATTTGAGGGACGACTAATATGAAACAAAAAGAGTAGATTGCAAAAATAATACTACCTCTGTTTCTAAATAAGAGTCTTTTTAGAGATTTTAATAAAAACTACATATGAAAGTATATAAAATATTTAGAGGTCAGATTCATTCATTTTACTTCATATGTAGTTCGCACTGGAATATCTAAAAAGACTTATATTTAAAAACGGAGGATATATACGTAGAGTGACAAGGACGTGCACGTACGAGTACTGATGATCGATCAGAACTGTAAGAACGTCTACAACCGGACCTTTTAAACTCGTCTCAAACGCCTGGGCAGGTCGCTCGGTCGTTGCCTGATCACGAAATTTAGACCCATACAGGCCCCTCAAATTCCCGGGTTGACCGGCACCCCTCATATCCAGTCCAAATATGAGGTGGACATGGGAGCGCCCGGGCACGCCCGCCACGTCAGACCCGTCCCACGCTGGCCCACCCGACCCCACATAAAATCCTCCCATCCGCCCGGGAGACCAAACCCTAGCCACTTCACTCCCCTCCCCTCCACTCTCCTCCGCCACCCAAGCTCGTCTCCGGCTCTTTCCGGTCCTCTCCGGCATGGCGGGCAGCGGATCCGAGGCCTTCACCTCCAGATCTGTCGACCCCGAGCTCATCCCGCGCGGCCCGGAGGAGGAGATGGTCGTCCGGCTTGCGCTCCGCCGCGCCCGGGAGGAGGCCCGTGGACGTCTGTGCTCGGACTCCATCCGTCGGGAATCCATTGCTTCCGCCTAAATGGGGCATATGGATCCGGCGCTAGGGCGGCCATAGCTGCCTCACCGGAGGACGTGCGGTCCGTCTGGCGTCCGAACGCGTAACCCCTCCGGTGGCTCGCCGAGCATCGAGACACACCACGGGCCTCGTCCAACGAGGCCATGACACGGCGCGCCCGCTGTGCAAGGCACCCGGGGCAGGAGGCGACGACGGATGTCAGCGAGGCAGAGTCGCATTCGCCAGCGCCCGTATGACGCATTAGTCCGGGCGCCGCAACCGCATCATGGTGGACGTCATTGGCTCGTCCCCGGATGGATCCATCATCGATATGAGTCCACCGGCACCGTTCGGGTTCCATTCTCTGACGTGGAAGAGTAGGGCATGGGAGACGGTGGGACCTTGAGTGTCGTGAGCCAGCTCGTGTCCCATGGCCTATCCTATCTTGCCGGCGACCGGCCCAACACTCTGAGGAGCGCAGCTGGCCGCCGGACATGGCCAGGGCGGAGCCGGGCGAGCGAAACAGGACGAGCTCCGCTCAAAGATCACTACGTTGCACGTAATAATATGGATTTGGGATTTCTAATTTGAGATATCCGGGCGTAGAATGCGTTTTTTGAGGGGTGACCGGTCATTTTCCGCGGACGCGTCTGGACACGTCTATGGGCGTTTAAGGGGTCGAATTTGTCAAGTCCGGCTGTAGATGCTCTAACATCCATCCCAAAGAGAATTATTTGCTCCTTAGTGAGTCTGCGCAGCATGCGATGAAACACAAGTATCATTTTTCCCCATCATAATTCAGCTTCTTTCAAACTGGGAAATGCAGTTGAGAGCTTTTTTGCGAGAAAACTTCTGATCTATTCATCAATTGTCAAGGTAGTACAAAGAACACTAGAAGTAAAATTTACATCCAGGTCCATAGACCACCTAGCGACGACTACAAGCACTGGAACGAGCCGAAGGCGCGCCGCTGTCATCGCCCCTCCTCATCGGAGCCGGGCAAACATTGTTGTAGTATACAGTCGGAAAGTCATCGTGCTAAGGCCCCATAGGACCAGCGCACCAGAACAGCAACCGCCGCCGATGAAGAGAAGCATAGACCGGAAGGATCCAACCTGCAGACACACAGACGTAGACGAATGAAGACCGGATCCAGACGGATCCACCGAAGGCAAACGCTGCCCGGATCCCACGAGATCTGCCGGAGACAAACCACCACACGCCTTTCGATGATGCTTGAAACATCACCGGGACGGGAGCTAGGTGGGGAGGACCTTATTCCATCTTCAAAAAGTCGCCGCTGCCTCGTCTTCTTGAACATGGTACAAATCCTAACTAAACTCAGAAAACCATCTAAAAGCGGAGCCCTCCCGCCGGCAAAAGCCGGGATCCACCATGCCTCCATGGTCCAAGGACCATAGGAGATGAGGCGGACCGGCGGCGCCAGCGACAGGCAAGGAAACCCTAGATAGGAGTTGGCACGTGGGCAGGAGCGAAAGGTTACGGCACAATGCACTTGAGAGCTAACAACAGAGTACCTGGCTTGGAACTTGTCCTGACCGCATACTATGAAGAAAGTAACCGGATCTATGGCTCCAGATCGATAGGAAAACTATTGATAAATACCGTAGTAGTTGCCTGGGGATTGGCCAAGCCTGATTACCAGTCATCCTGATAGGAGCACACTATGGATCTCAATATAAGTGGCAACAATCTCTCGCGAATACAAGTTTAGGTAGCGATTACAGGGGGATACAAGAATGCGGTAGCTAGGGTTCGTCGCGGGCGGAAAAGGGGAAAGGGGGAAAGAGCCGAGCCGCCGTTTCCTGATCCACTGGATGTCGATCTCCTCGTCGCTCCAGGGTTAAGTAGAGCGTGGCTTGGTCGTGGCCCATTCTGGGCCTGTGTATCTTGGGTTGGGCTTCTTGGCGCGGCTGGGCCGCGCCTCCTCTTGGCGTGGCCGGCTGGCTTGTGGGTCCGCACTGTCAGGGTCGCTAACATCCCCTCCTCCTTGAGTGGCGGCTTGACCCCAAGCCGCAGCGTGGGGTAAGCGAGCCTGCAGAGCCTGCCGATCTTCCCATGTGTCGGCCAAGTTGGAAGCGCCAGTCCATCGCACCTTGACTTGCTCGATCATGTCTCCATTCTTGCGGCGCCATTTAGACTGTAGGATCTCACCAGGCACAACCAAATCATTAGTGTTGTGAGGAAGTTCGGACTGAACCGACGTACCAGGTGACGAAGCTCGGCGCAGTTGGGACACGTGAAACACAGGGTGCGCCGCGGCTTGCGGTGGCAGCTGAAGTTTGTAGGCCACTGTGTTGATCTTCTGTATGATGGGGAATGGCCCGTAGAACTTGAAGGAAAGCTTGTGGTTTGCCCGAGGGGCAATGGATGTCTGAATGTAAGGTTGAAGTTTCAGATAAACCTGATCGCCCACCTCGAACTCACGGAGAGAGCGCTTTTGATCAGCATGTATCTTCATGTAGTTCTTGGCTCGATGCAGATGTTGTTGCACCAGATCTTGCATGACTGCGCGCTCTTCCAGCCAGGCAGACAAGGATGGTATAAAGCATGATGTGGACGCCGAGATGCCCCAGTACCTGGGCTCGTGGCCAAACATGGCCATGAAGGGTGACATGCCGATGGCCGAGTGATGCGAAGAGTTGTACCAAAATTGAGCCAGTGGGATCCAATAAATCCAGCGCCTCGGACATGCATGTGTGAAGCAGCGCAAGAAGGTTTCAACACACTGGTTCACACGTTCCGTTTGGCCATCCGTTTGGGGGTGGTTCGCTGTGCTCAGTCGAAGTTCAGTGCCTGCATACCTGAACAGCTCCTGCCAAAAGTGACTGGTGAAGACCGGGTCCCTGTCCGAAACAATTGCCCCTTGTAATCCATGTATTTTGTAGATGTGAGTCATGTAGAGCTGGGCTACTTTGGATGCTGTATACGGGTGAGCCAGGGGCAAGAAATGAGCATATCTGGTTCGTTTATCCACGATGACCCAAAGACAGTTGTGCTTCCCAGATTGCGGCAGTCCATCCACAAAGTCCATAGTGATCAGATCCCAGGGCTCTTTCGGAATTGGTAGAGGTTGCAGTAAACCTGGAGAAGCTGCTCTGTCTGGTTTTGCTTGTTGGCAGACCGGGCAGCATTGCACATACTGTTGTATGTGAGTTTTCATTTTTGGCCACGCGAACAGGTGTCGAATCTTGCGATATGTAACCGGGTAACCCGCGTGTCCCCCCAGTGGACTATCATGGAAGGCGCCAATGATTTGTTGCTGCATTGCAGTTGATCCACCCAGCCATATGCGCCCTCTGAAGCGTAGGATGCCCTGTTGCAATGTAAATCTTCCTTTAGGGTCTGGGCGTACTGCGAGCTGCTCGAGCAAGCGTTGGGCTTGGGGATTGCTGTTATAGCTGCTGTTGATTTCTTCCAACCAGGCAGGTTGACAGACAGTTACTGCAGATAGCATCTCAGAAGGATTGGCGCGAGACAGAGCATCTACGGCCGTGTTTTCCGAGCCCTTCTTGTATCTGATTTTGTATTGAAGCCCCAAGAGCTTAGTGAAAGCTTTTTGTTGCCAAGGGGTAGTGAGTCTTTGCTGCTCCAGATGCACCAGGCTCTTCTGGTCCATGTATATCACAAATTCTGCATGTTGTATATAGAGTCTCCACTGATCCACCGCTACGATGACTGCCAAGAACTCCTTTTCATACGTTGATAGCCCTTGATAACGTGGCGACAGAGCTTTGCTCATGAAAGCGATGGGGTGCCCTTTCTGATGCAGAACAGCTCCAATTCCCTTGTCACTAGCATTCGTTTCCACGACGAACTGCTCCTGAAAGTTGGGTAAAGCAAGAACCGGAGCTGAGATCAACTGCTGCTTGAGTAACTGGAATGCTCTATCTGTATTGCTCGTCCAGACAAAGGGGACCCCCTTTTTTAACAGGTTGAAAAGGGGTCGAGCGATCACACCAAAGTTCCTCACGAAATGTCTGTAATAGCCGGCCAAACCCAAGAAACTTCGCACCCCTTTCGTGTCCGTTGGAGTCGCCCATGTGCTGACTGCCTGAATTTTACTGGGTTCCGTGGCCACGCCTTTCTCACTGATGACATGGCCGAGGTAGGACAGCTGCTTTTGACCAAACTCGCACTTGGAGAGCTTAACTTTCCACTGATCTCGTTGAAGTAATTGGAATACTTGTCGCAGGTGACTGGCATGATCTTCAAGAGTTTTACTGAAGACGAGAATGTCATCGAAGAAGAGCAACACACAGTGACGAAGCAGTGGCCGGAGTGTGGTGTGGAGGCCTCCGTTGAAGGTGGCCGGCCCTCCAGCCAATCCAAAGGAAACCACCTTGAATTCATAGTGGCCTGAATGGGTTTGGAAGGCCGTCTTGTACTCCTCGCCTGGTGCCAGCCGAATTTGATGGTATCCTGACCGCAGATCTAGTTTCGAGAACCAAACTGCCCCATGCAATTCATCCAAAAGTTCTTCAATTACGGGCACCGGAAACTTAGCCACTGTTGTGATAGCATTTAGGTGTCTGTAGTCGACGCACATCCGCCACGTGCCATCCTTCTTTTTCACCAAAATTACTGGAGAGGAAAATGGGCTCGAGCTCTTCTGTATTATTCCTTGACGCAGCAGTTCTTCAAACTGTGCGTCAATCTCATCTTTATGGTCAGGTTTATGGCGGTAAGGTCTTATGTTGACAGGTTGAGCTCCTGGAATCAGCGGTATCTTGTGATCACAGTCACGCCGAGGTGGCAATCCCACTGGTTCACCAAATATTGTAGAGAAATCGTCGACTACTTGTTGTATGTTGGCTGGTACTGCATCTGAGTTGTCCTCCTCCGCGGAGGGTGCACATACATACACCATATGTGTTATAGCTCCTGTTCTGCACAGATTCTGCAATTGCAACGCGTTGATCACCGAACACTCTGAAGACTGGGCTTCATGACCTTGCAGACGAGTGACACCATTGGGGGTATTGATCTCAATGAGCTTGGCACGCCAGTCCACTGTCATAGGACTGTTTGCTTCCAGCCAGTCCATTCCCAAAATGGCATCGTAAGTGCCGAGCGCCAGAATCTTCATATCTGTGACGAATTCACTGCCTTGGGTGTGCCAGGCACAAGCTGGCAGTTCAGAAACACATGCCAGCTCACCCCCATCCGCAACACGGACCTTGCAAGCGCGTGGAAGAGGTCGCTCTCCGGACAGCTTCGCGGTGAGCGTGTGGTTGATGAATGAGGTGGAACTACCAGAGTCCACCAACATGAGCACTTCCTGACATTGAATCCATGCGCGGAGCTGAAATGCCTTTGCGGAGACACCGCCGGACAAGGCCTGGCGGGATATCGCCATCACGGTCTCAGTTGTTGGGGTCGCAGGAGAGGATCCGATGCTGTCGTCGATGCCGAAGAGTTCCAGAAGTTCCTCCACGACGTGGAGCTGCACGGATGTGGGGCACACATGATCGTGTCCCCAGCGCTCGCCGCACTTGAAGCATAACCCGCGCGCTCGTCGGTAGTCGCGCAGGGTCTTGAGTTTCGCCGTATCGGCGCGTGCCGCTTCGGTCCCCCGCCGATCCACTGCGGGGGCAGCTGGTACAGGGCGTGCTGGAGAAGTTGGTGGTGGCGGAAGGGGCAGGGCCGTACGCACTCCTGGCTCTGGTGGCCGCGGAAGAGACCCGAACGCGCCTTCTGCAACTTCCTCCTGCAGCAGCGCGAGCGCGGACGCCATGTCCAGATCAGGTGGTCGCTGGACCAGCACGACAGCGCGAATATCCTTCCGCAAGCCCTCGACAAAACGAGTGAGAAATTAAAATGGGTGAATAGAATCCGAGTATGAACTCAAATGGTTAATAATCAATTCAAACTGTTCAATGTAATTCGCGACAGTGGTGGTTTGGCGGACAGTGTAAAACTGTCGGATCAACATTTGATGTCGATCGCGCCCGAAGCGTGTGCACAAGAGGGATGTGAAGGACTCCCAGTCCAGCCCATCGAGCCGTTTCTGGATTGAATGAAGCCAAATTGAAGCCGAACCGGAAAATTTGAGGGCTGCCATAGGCACTCAAAACGATGGCAGAATTCCGAACATGTGAAAGTATTGTTCGCACAATGTTTTCCACAGGTTTGGATTTTCGCCAGAGAACTGAGGAAAGGTGATCGACGGATGTGCCTGACCAAGCCCCGAGAGCAACTGACTTGCATGAGCAAAAGGTGACAGGGCCACAGACGGAGAGATCAGGGAATCGTACTGACCAGATGTCGGGGGTAGCGGCGGGGCTGGATGTGGCACCGCCGAGGACCCCCGAGGATTGATGGTGACGTCGTGGCCATGGGGCTCGTGGTTGTTGTCGGCCGCGCCTCCCGAGGTGCCGATGTGGTCGCTCGGTGGCTGCGGTGTGATTGTGTGCGGCTGCTGGATCTCCGACTCCGTCGGTGGTGGTTGCGGCGCCGCCCGAAGGGCAGCCACTGCATCGCTGAGATCCGCGACGCGTCGCTCGAGATCTGGGCGCCAGCTGAGCAGATCGTCGATCTTCGTCGCCGTGGTTTGTTGCGCCTTGGTGAGGCCGTCGATGGCGGCCTCGATCTTGGTCTCGAAGCGGGTGACGAAGGCAGAGACGCCGGGATCCATGGCTTCACGAGCTTGGCGGAGACCGCGCGTCTCGATGAGATGCGCCAGGGCGGAGCAGGGAGGGTGGTGGTTGGTGTTTCTGATACCAGATGATAGGAGCACACTATGGATCTCAATATAAGTGGCAACAATCTCTCGCGAATACAAGTTTAGGTAGTGATTACAGGGGGATACAAGAATGCGGTAGCTAGGGTTCGTCGCGGGCGGAAAAGGGGAAAGGGGGAAAGAGCCGAGCCGCCGTTGCCTGATCCATTGGATGTCGATCTCCTCGTCGCTCCTCGTCGCTCCAGGGTTAAGTAGAGCGTGGCTTGGTCGTGGCCCATTCTGGGCCTGTGTATCTTGGGTTGGGCTTCTTGGCGCGGCTGGGCCGCGCCTCCTCTTGGCGTGGCCGGCTGGCTTGTGGGTCCGCACCGTCAGGGTCGCTAACACATCCTGCGTGACTCACGAGGCAGATATTTTGCCTTTAATGGACACTGGATAGCGAGATTATTTGGGACTGTATGGAATTAAACCATCTGCTGCTCTTCCTGATCCCTTGGCCTAAGTGGAAGAAATGGAACCCCACTTTCTTCTACAGCTGAAAACTACACTACTCTCTATAGTACCACTCCACCACAAATGCACGGTTTACCATGGACAGATAGACGGACGTGACGACACAGCGCATTGCCTAGAACAAAAACGACGTGCGATATTTATTTGTAAAGAGCACGAGCACGAGCACAGCTATAGCGGCGGCGCACGATATAGATTAGTAGAAGTAGAAGGAAAAAGACACCGCATCCATCAGCCACCACGATCCTTCCCTTCTTATCGCCGGGAACAGCAAAACCGTTCGCCCGACCGCGAACACAACTAACCCACCGAGACCGAGCTACCGCCGCCGCCGCCGCCGCCGCCATACATACCGCTTCGCTTCATTCACCAACGTTGCCGTTCGTTCATTCATGACGCCGCACGTACGCAGCTGAGCGCAAGCGCAACGGAGGAGCACGGCGCAAGTTGCCCGCCCACCCAGCCAGAATCCGTCCAAAACCCTATGCCTTTCTGGTGCGGCCCCGGCCCATCGCTTCGCCGGGAGACTCGATTGCGGATGAAGATGAGGAGGTGCTGCTGACTGGACTCGGTGAGTGAGTGAGTTGTTGGTTGCCCGATGCCGAGTACTAGAAAATAATATTATTAGATTAGATTAGAAGAGAAGAGGTGGCTGGCCTGGCCTTACCTAACTTGCAAGCCCTATATTAAAATGCTTTTCTTGTCCCTTTGTCACCTTCCTATTCTACTACCTTCTTCAAACGCCCGGGCTGACCAGTACTTCACATATCCAACCCAAATATAGGTTGGATATGGGGTGCCCGGGCACGCCCGTCTTGCATTGGCCTGACCTCATGATCTCATACTGAAACGTCCGAAAACCTGGCGGTCCGACGGACGCGGCGTCCATCGCTGCGGTGTGAACGTCGCGTGGCGCCGCTCCGGCTCGCCGCCCAAGACGAAATCCGGCTATTTAAGTCGGTCAGCGTTCCGCAACCCTAACCCATCCTTCGCCCCCCTCCCCGTGCCGCTAGTCCGAACCCATCCACCTCCTCCCTCTCCCGCTCCGGTGCTCTGCCCACGCTCCGGCACTCCACCATGGTCTGGAGCAAGATCACCTACTATGCCATGTTGACGCCGAAGCGCCGCTACAAGATCCAGCAGCAGATCCGGGCAAGGGAAGCCGAGCGCGCCGCCCGCATCACCGTTGGGCTGCCTCCGGACTCGCCGGAGCCGAAGGTGGAGGAGGAGCAGCCGGGGGAAGAGGAGGAGAGGAGATGGCTCTGATGGAGGTGGAGGAGGCGGACTAGCAAGTGTTGGCCTTCAACATGGAGCAGGCGGAGGCAGAGTTCGTCGTCGCCCAGTACGACAAGATGGCCGAGCAGCAGGCCATCCTGGAGTCCATCCAGGATGGCCGTGAAGGGGAGATGCGCTCACAGGCTAACAGGACACATAACAGACATGGCAGTAGGGATGGATATAAGGGTGATGAGATGTATGGCAGAGGAGGAGAGATCCAGAACAAAAGTTGGAGTGGAAGCCAAGGTGATATCAGCAATAGAGGAAACTTGTACCAAATGAGCAGGCAGGACAAAGAGATTATGGGTTCCAGATCAAATCTAGAAGGTGTCAAAAGTGCAATAAGTGGGGCTATCAAGATGATGTGCAATAAGTGCAAAGATACCATACATGCTACAAAAGATTGTATGTTGGGACATTGTGTGAACTGTGGAAAAAAGAATCACATTACTCATGACTGTAATTGGCTCAGACAAATGAAGCATGTTCCTAAGTTTGTGGACTATACTGCTAAAGGTTTGGGAGTTCTATTAGTTCAGAATTCAAATGAGGTGCTCGATATAGAAAACCCTAATCCAATGGTGCTAGTGACAGTGGTTTCAAGAGAGATCAATGAAACTCAGCTCATTGACAGGTTGCACTACATGTTCAATTGGAATCGACAATGGAGATGCAGAAGACATGGTGAGAAGGCCTTTCTAGTGAGATTCCCTAAAAAGGAAGATTAGTGGAACTAATACAATGCAAGGACTTTAGTTTACTGGGATCAGGGGCTATCATCAATGTCACAAATTGGGGTTTTGACTCTCAAGCAATTGGCAAGCTTCACACCGTCTGGGTGAATTTTGGAAAATTGCCTGAATGCTTAAGACAATTTTTTGGGATGTGCGAGGTTGCAACTACTTTGGGACCGGTGCTAGAAATTGATATGAATACCATTGCACAAGAGAAGATCAGAGCCAAGGTCGGGATAAGAGATTATGAGAAAATTCCAGCCTATACAGAAATCACAGATAAAGATTTGGTGATATACATGGTCCTTCCTGAAATGGAATGTGTGCTGGAACTAGGTTGGTATAGGGAGCACAAAAAACATCATATTTAGGGAGATGATATCGGCAATCATGAAGAGGAAATGAGGAAAAAGCAGAAAGGAGATATTTGCCAAGAGGGAAGAAACAAAGAGATTATTAATCTGGGCAGCCTGAGTCTGGCTCAGTATGAGAAATTTAAGAAGAGGAGTGAGAAAATTATGTCTGCCCAGAAAGATCAAATCAACGAGTTGGCAGCTAGGAAGAAAGTGGAACCTGATTTGGAATTGGTTTTCAAAAGACTACATGATATGAAAGAAGAAAAAGCCAGGCATATTGCATTAAAAGCAAAAGAAGATATGCTGATTGTTGAGGTGAAAAAGAAAGGAAACATTTAATTGAACTAGTCAGTAAACAATAGATCATGATCACCAGATGTGTGGACAATATTGAGACTTGGGAAGCTAGAGACTGAGAATTAGAGGAGCTAACTGACAATGACGTAAAGGGATAGAAGACAATAAACCAGAAGTGGAAAACAACACCTATCTAGAGCCTGTCGACTACAATGCTAGTCAAGAGTCTGTCTCTTTTGGAACAAAGTTGAGGTTGAAAACTAGTGAAAATAGAGAGGACAAAGATGCAGAAAACTGTTCAGAAGATACCCCGAGGAAATGTGACAGGTTGGTAGACAAACACGATGCAAAAGTTGAAGATCTGGCAAAGGAAAGAGCTGCTGCTAAAGACAATTATGGTATTGATACTAAATTTAACTGTCACAATTCATCCTTACTTTTTATGGCTAAGAAAATTGGGATTGCTTTGGGATGCTCTGTTAGTATGATTGGTCAAAACCTGGATGTCACTAAAAAAATGGAACAATGTAGACAAGACTTTTACTTTCAAAATATTGCTGAGAAAAAAATACAGGAGACTGATAGAAAGAAGTGAACAAATTGATATTGGAGATGCAGATCTCAAAGACCTGTGCTTTGACGAGGATCACTCAAATGCTGAGTTTGAGATGGACTACTTCTCTCATCTCAAAAGCATTTTCACTAGTGGGAGGAAAAACAGCTCTGGCTCACCAGGTTTAACCTGTGGGAAGTCTGCTGTTAAAATAGGAGGGGCTAAAAATAGAAAAAGAAAGAAATAATTCATGATTGGAATGTTCTGAAATATTAGGGGGATTGGCCCTCACATTAAAAGAAGTCTTATCAGAGAGATCATTTGTAACAGGAAGCTGGACTTTGTAGGGATTCAAGAAACTACTACATCTGATTTCACTAAACAGAATTACATAACTTATGTGGAGGGAATTTTTTTTGAATGGAAATGGTCTCAACCCAGAGGTAGATCTAGGGGGATCCTGGTTGGAGTTAATTGTGATAGCTTTGACATTATCAATGTGGAAATTAGGGTTTATTTCATTATAATCTTAATGTTTGATAAGAAAGAAAAATTTGAATGGAATCTAGTTGTGGTATATGGAGCTGCATATTTAGCAGAATTATCCAGAATGTACCAAAATAATGATTATATGCCTTGTGTGATTGGAGGGGACTTTAATATTATTAGAAATGGCTCTAAAAAGAACAAACCGATTGATAATAATGATTGGAGCTTTGTTTTCAATGCTATAATTGAACATGCTGGACTAAGGGAATTACCCCTAAATGAGAGGAATTTCACCTGGGCAAACAATCTAGATGATCTTACTTATGAGAAGTTAGATAGAGTCTTACTTGTCTAGACTGGGAGGATCATTATCCCTTATGTGTGGTTCAAGCTCTAGAAATAGAGATATCTGATTTTACCCCTTTGATTTTGGATACTGGAAATAAAAGTACCTACACTCCTTTGTTTAGATTTGAGAATGCATGGATCATGAAAGAGAGGTTTAGAGAATTTGTAACTAAGATTTGGTCTGGCAATTTCTATGGTAGCCACATAGAGAGATGGAAACAAAGATTTGGAGTGTTTAGGAAAAAGTGAGGGCTGGATCCCTAATGTTGATGCTTGGTATAGAAAAATAAAAAAAGATACATTAAGTAAGTTACATAATATTTATAAAAATGCTGAGATTTATGGGTTAACTGCCCGTGATAGAGAGGAAAAAAAAGAATTGAGAGCCCAACTAAAAGGCTTCTAAAACAAGAGGCGATGAAGTGGCTCCAGAGATATAAAGATAAGGAGATCAAAGATGGAGATAGCAATACCAAATACTATCAGAAAGAGGAAAAACAAAATATTCTCCCTCATCCAGGAAGAAGCAGTGGTTGAGGGAGATGATAATCTAATTGTATATATCACAAACTTTTATAAAAAACTGTTTGGTCAACTTGATCCTTCAATTGCGAACTTGGGCATACAAAATGCACCTGGGATCAGTGGTGAACATGCAGCAATGTTGATTGAACCTTTCTCTATGGAAGAGCTGCATGAGGTAGTTTTTAATATGGAAAAAATTAAAATTCCAGGCCCTGATGGATTACCTGTAGACTTTTATCAACATTTTTGGGAAGTGGTGAAATGGTACCTCAAGGGGCTACTTGATGATTTCCATTCGGGTACTTTAGACATAACTAAACTCAACTGTGGAATCATTAGCTTGGTTCAAAAAGTTAAAGATGCTAAACAAATACAAAAATTTAGGCCAATTTGTTTGCTTAATGTGAGTTTTTAAAATCATTACCAAGGTGCTGATGAATAGGTTGAGAAAATTCATTAAGCTCATTATTTCTCTAACACAAACTGCCTTTATTAAAGGAAGATACATTATGGAGGGAGTGGTAGTGCTTCATGAAGCCATAAACACTATTCATCAAATAAAACACAGTGCATTGCTTTTTAAAGTAGATTTTGAGAAGGCCTATGACAAAGTCAAATGGCCATTTGTTTACAAGATGATGAAGATGAAGAATTTTCCAGATAAATGGTGTGACCTGGTGATGCACACCATGATTGGTGGTCATGTTGGGACTAAAGTTAAGGATACCATAGGGCCATACTTTAAAACACACAAGGCATGGAGACAGGGGGATGCCCTGTCTCCCCTTCTTTTTGATCTGGTAGCTAATGCCCTTGCCATTATCTTAGATAAGGCAAAACAAGAAGGATTTGTCAAAGAGGTCTTACCTGAATTGGGCAATAATGGAGTCAATATGTTACATTATGCTGATGACACTATATTTCTTCTTCAGGATGATGAGGAGAGTGCCAAAAATGTGAAATTCATTCTGACTACATTTGGGCAGATGTGTGGGTTGATCATAAATTTTCATAAGAGTGAAATCTTTCTTTTGGGGGAAGCTGCCAATAAGGCAGATAAATACAAAGAAATTTTTACATGAGAAATTGGGAAAATTCCCTTAAAATATCTAGGACTGCATGTTTCTAATATAAGATTAGGAAATAAATTCTTGAAGGGGGTCACTAAAAAATAGAAAAAAGATGTGCCCGCTGGCGAGGGAGGTTGTTGAACATGGCAGGCAGGGTGACTCTTGTACAAGCTTGCCTAACCAATACCCCTCTCTTTATGATGTCCTTCTATCCTTTACCTATAGGGATTAGCGGGGAAACTGATTTCTTTAGAGCTAGACTAGTTTGGCAAGAAAATGAAGATAAAACAAAACATCACCTAGTAAACTAGAAAACTTGCTGCTTACGTAAAGAGCAAGGGGGGCTAGGGATTCCGAATCTAGATATTATGAATAAAGCTCTGTTATCTAAATGGCTTTGGAAATTAGAGACTGAAAGTGGAATATGGGTGGACATTATCCTAAATAAATATGTTAAGAACAAATGTATATCTGGGATGGAGAAAAAACCAAGAGATTCTCAATTTTGGGGGAGTTTAATGGGGGTGAAAATGATCTATTGTCAATTTGTTAAGAAACAATTGGGAGATGGTAGCAATACTAGATTTTGGGAAGATTGTTGGTGAAGGAAATGTTCCCTAGAGGCAATAATAAAGTTGTTAGTTTATATTTCCTTATTCATGATAAATGTTTATTATTCATGCTAGAATTGTATTGATCGAAAACCTAAATACATGTGTGAATACATAGACAAACACTGTGTCCCTAGTGAGCCTCTACTTGACTAGCTCGTTGACCAAAGATGGTTAAGGTTTCCTGATCATGGACATGAGTTGTCATTTGATAACGGGATCACATCATTAGGAGAATGATGTGATGGACAAGACCCATTTGTTAGCTTAGCATAATGATCGTTCAGCTTTATTGCTATTTCTTTCTTCATGTCAAATACATATTCCTTCGACTATGAGATTATGCAACTCCCGGATATCGAAGGAATGCCTTGTGTGCTATCAAATGTCACAACGTAACTGGGTGATTATAAAGATGCTATATAGGTATCTCCGAAGGTGTTTGCTGAGTTGGCATAGATCGAGATTAGGATTTGTCACTCCGAGTATCGGAGAGGTATCTCTGGGCCCTCTCAGTAATACACATCATAAGAAGCCTTGCAAGCAAAGTGACCAATGAGTTAGTTGCAGGATGATGTATTACGGAACGAGTAAAGAGACTTGCCGGTAACGAGATTGAACTAGGTATGAAGATACTGACGATCGAATCTCGGGCAAGTAACATACCGATAGACAAAGGGAATAACGTATGATGTCATAAAGATTCGACCGATAAAGATCTTCGTAGAATATGTAGGCCCAATATGGGCATCCATATTCCGCTATTGGTTATTGATCGGAGAGGTGTCTCGGTCATGTCTAGATAGTTCTCAAACCCGTAGGGTCCGCACGCTTAATGTTCGATGACGATATTGTATTATATGAGTTATGTGATTTGGTGACCGAATGTTGTTTGGTGTCCCGGATGAGATCACGGACATGGTGAGGACTCTCGAAATGGTTGAGAGGTAAAGATATATATATATGATGATAGTATTCGGAAAACGGAAGTGTTCCGGAGTGTACCGGGTATTTATCGTGGTACCGAAGGGATTACCGGAACCCCCGGGGGAATATATGGGCCATATGGGCCATAAGAGGGGAGCACACCAGCCCACAAGGGGTGGCATGCCCCTCCTATGTCAGGAGGACGAATTCGAGAAGGAAAAAGGGGGGGCGGTTCGGCCCCCCTTCCCTTTCTTCTCCGGTGTAAAAAGGAAAGGGGGGCGCCACTTTGGGAAACCCCAAGTAGGATTCGGATCCTACTTGGGGCGCCCCTTGGCTACCTCTCCTCCCCTTCCACCTATATATATGTGGGAAGGGGGCGCCTAGAACACACAACATCAATTGTTAGCTGTGTGCAGTGCCCCCTCCACAATTTAGAGTCCCGGCCATATTTTCGCGGTGCTTAGGCGAAGCCCTGCGAGGATCACTACACTGTCACCACGCCATCGTTCCGACGGAACTCATCTACTACCTCGACACCTTGCTGGATCAAGAAGGCGAGGGACGTCACCGAGCTGAACGTGTGCAAAACTCGGAGGTGTCGTACTACTCGATCGGTGGAGCGTGAAGAAAGTTTGACTACATCAACTGCGCTGTTAAACGGTTCCGCTTTTGGTCTACGAGGGTACGTAGACATACTCTCCCCTCGTTGCTATGCATCTCAATGTATATATCATTGCATGTGCGTACATTTTTTTTTGTTTTCCATGCAACTTTTCCCAATAGTGGCATCATGAGCGTGAAGGAAATATGCCCTAGAGGCAATAATAAAGTTATTATTTATTTCCTCATATCATGATAAATGTTTATTATTCATGCTAGAATTGTATTACCCGGAAACATGATACATGTGTGAATACATAGACAAACATAGTGTCATTAGTATGCCTCTACTTGACTAGCTCGTAAATCAAAGATGGTTAAGTTTGCTAACCATAGACATGAGTTGTCATTTGATTAACGGGATCACATCATTAGGAAAATGATGTGATTGACCTGACCCATTCCGTTAGCTTAGCACTTGATCGTTTAACATGTTGCTTTTGCTTTCTTCATGACTTATACATGTTCCTATGACTATGAGATTATGTTACTCCCATTTACCGTAGGAACACTTTGTGTGCTACCAAACGTCACAACGTAACTGGGTGATTATAAAGGTGCTCTGTAGGTGTCTCCAAAGGTACTTGTTGAGTTGACGTATTTCGAGATTAGGATTTGTCACTCTGATTGTCGGAGAGGTATCTCTGGGCCCTCTCGGTAATGCACATCACTATAAGCCTTGCAAGCAATGTAGCTAATGAGTTAGTTACGGAATGATGCATTACGTAACGAGTAAAGAGACTTTCCGGTAATGAGATTGAACTAGGTATTGAGATACCGACGATCGAATCTCGGGCAAGTAACATACCGATGACAAAGGGAACAACGTAAGTTGTTATGCGGTTTGACCGATAAAGATCTTCGTAGAATATGTAGGAGCCAATATGAGCATCCAGGTTGCGCTATTGGTTATTGACCGGAAACAGTTTTAGGTCATGTCTGCATAGTTCTCGAACCCATAGGGTCCGCACGCTTAACGTTACGATGACAGTTATATTATGAGTTTATGAGTTTTGATGTACCGAAGTTTGTTCGGAGTCCCGGATGTGATCACGGACATGACGAGGAGTCTCGAAATGGTCGAGACATAAAGATTGATATATTGGATGGCTATATTTGGACACCGGAAAGGTTCCGGGTGAGATTGGGACTATACCGGAGCTCCGGGAGGTTACCGGAAGCCCCCGGTAGGTATATGAGCCTTATTGGGCCTTAGTGGAAAGGAGGGAGAAGGAGCAAAGGAGGGGGCGCCCCCCCCATGCCCAATCCAAATTGGGAGGGGGGCCGACCCCCCCCCCCCTTTCCTTCTTCCCTCCCCTCTCTTCCTTCCCTCTCCTACTCCTAATAGGAAAGGGGGGCCAAACCTACTTGGAGTAGGATTGGCCCCCCTAGGGCGCGCCTCTCCCCTTGGCCGGCCCTCTCCTCCTCCTCCCCTTTATATACGGAGGAGGGGGGCACCCCATAGACACACAAGTTGATCTTCGTGATCGTTCCTAGCCGTGTGCGGTGCCCCCCTCCACTATATTCCACCTCGGTCATATCGTAGCAGTGCTTAGGCGAAGCTCTGCGTCGGTAGAACATCATCCCCGTCACCACGCCGTCGTGCTGACGGAACTCATCCCCGACACTTTGCTGGATCGGAGTCCGGGGATCGTCATCGAGCTGAACGTGTGCTAAAACTCGGAGGTGTCGTAGTTTCGGTGCTTGATCGGTCGGGCCGTGAAGACGTACGACTACATCAACCGTGTTGATATAACGCTTCCGCTCTCGGTCTACGAGGGTACATGGACAACACTCTCCCCTCTCGTTGCTATGCATCACCATGATCTTGCGTGTGCGTAGGAATTTTTTTGAAATTACTACGTTTCCCAACAGTGGCATCCGAGCCTAGGTTTTATGCGTTGATGTTATATGCACGAGTAGAACACAAGTGAGTTGTGGGTGATACAAGTCATACTGCTTACCAGCATGTCATACTTTGGTTCAGCGGTATTGTTGGATGAAGCGGCCCAGACCGACATTACGCCAGACGCCACGCGAGACTGGTTCTCCCGACGTGCTTTGCACAAAGGTGGCTAGCGGGTGTCAGTGTCTCCACCTTTAGTTGAACCGAGTGTGGCTACGCCCGGTCCTTGTGAAGGTTAAAACATCACTAACTTGACGAACTATCGTTGTGGTTTTGATGCGTAGGTAAGAACGGCTCTTGCTCAGCCCGTAGCAGCGACGTAAAATTTGCAACAACAAAGTAGAGGGCGTCTAACTTGTTTTTGCAGGGCATGTTGTGATGTGATATGGTCAATACGTGATGCTATATTTTATTGTATGAGATGATCATGTTTTGTAACCGAGTTATCGGCAATCGGCAGGAGCCATATGGTTGTCGCTTTATTGCATGAAATGCAATCGCTTCTATAATTGCTTTACTTTATCACTAAGCGGTAGCGATAGTCGTAGAAGCAATAGTTGGCGAGGCGATAACGATGCTACGATGGAGATCAAGGTGTCGGCGTGGCGATTTATGGTGATCATGACGGTGCTTCAGAGATGGAGATCACAAGCACAAGATGATGATGGCCATATCATATCACATATATTGATTGCATGTGATGTTTATCCTTTATGCATCTTATCTTGCTTTGATTGACGGTAGCATTTTAAGATGATCTCTCACTAATTATCAAGAAGTGTTCTCCCAGAGTATGCACGGTTGTCAAAGTTCGTCGTGCCCAGACACCACGTGATGATCGGGTGTGATAAGCTCTACGTCCATCTACAACGGGTGCAAGCCAGTTTTGCACACGCGGAATACTCAGGTTAAACTTGACGAGCCTAGCATAGGCAGATATGGCCTCGGAACACGGAGACCGAAAGGTCGAGCGTGAATCATATAGTAGATATGATCAACATAGTGATGTTCAGTGCTGTCTACTACACAACCTTCTTATTGTAGATGTTGTTGGGCCTGCAAGTGCACAGGTTTGTAGGACAGTAGCAAATTTCCCTCAAGTGGATGACCTAAGGTTTATCAATCCGCGAGAGGCGTAGAGGAAGATGGTCTCTCTCAAACAACCCTGCAACCAAATAACAAAAAGTCTCTTGTGTCCCCAACACACCCAATACAATGGTAAATTGTATAGGTGCACTAGTTCGGCGAAGAGATGGTGATACAAGTGCAATATGGATGGTAGATAAAAGGTATTTGTAATCTTAAAATATAAAAACAGCAAGTTAACTAATGATAAAAGTGAGCGTAAACGGTATTGCAATGATAGGAAACAAGGCCTAGGGTTCATACTTTCAGTAGTGCAAGTTCTCTCAACAATAATAACATAGATAGATCATATAACAATCCCTCAACATGCAATAAAGAGTCACTCCGAAGCCACTAATAGCGGAGAACAAACGTAGAGATTATGGTCGGGTACAAAACCACCACAAAGCTATTCTTTCGGATCGATCTATAAAAGAGTTCGTAATAGAATAACACCTTAAGATAAAAATCAACCAAAACCCTAATGTCACCTAGATACTCCATTGTCACCTCAAGTATCCGTGGGCATGATTATACGATATGCATCACACAATCTCAGATTTATCCAACCAACATAAAAGTACTTCAAAGAGTGCCCCAAAGTTTCTACCGGAGAATCAAGAACGTGCCCCAACCCCTATGCATAGGTTCCCAATGTCACGAAACCCGCAAGTTGATCACCAAGACATACATCAAGTGTTCTCATAAAAGACTCAATCCGATAAGATAACTTCAAAGGGGAAACTCAATTCATCACAAGAGATTAGAGGGGAGAAACATCATAAGATCCAACTACAATAGCAAAGCTCGCGATACATCAAGATCGTGCCATAGATGGAACACGAGAGAGAGAACACGAGAGAGAGAGAGAGAGAGAGAGAGAGAGAGAGAGATCAAACACATAGCTACCATTACATACCCTCAGCCCCGAGGGTGAACTACTCCCTCCTCGTCATGGAGAGCGCCGGGATGGTGAAGATGGCCATCGAGATGGATCCCCCTCCGTGAGAATGCGAAAAAGGGGTCCCGATTGGTTTTGGTGGTTCTGGAGGCTTATGACGGCGGAACTCCCGATCTATCTTCTGTTACGGAAGTTTTAGGGTATGTAGGTATATATGGGTGAATGGAGAACGTCGGTGGAGCTACGGGGCCCCACGAGGCGGGGGCGCGCCTAGGGGTGGGCGCCCCACCCTCGTGAGCACCTCCGTATCTTCCGACGTGGGGTCCAAGTTCATCGTGGGTTTCCTTCCAAAAATAACTTCTCCAGTTGATTTCGTTCCGTTTTGACTCCGTCTGATATTCCTTTTCCTCGAAATACTAAAATAGGCATAAAACAGCAAATCTGGGCTGGGCCTCCAGTTAATAGGTTAGTCCCAAAAATAATATAAAAGTGGATAATAAAGCCCAATATTGCCTAAAACAGTAGATAAAGTTGCATGGAGCAATAAAAAATTATAGATACGTTGGAGACGTATCAAGCATCCCCAAGCTTAATTCCTGCTCGTCCTCGAGTAGGTAAATGATAAAAAAGAATTTTTGATGCGGAGTGATACTTGGCATAATTTCAATGTAAATCTTCTTAATTGTGGTATGAATATTCAGATCCATAAGATTCAAGACAAAAGTTCATATTGACATAAGAAATAGTAATACTTCAAGCATACTAATCAAAGCAATCATGTCTTCTCAAAATAGCATGGCAAAAGAAAGTTCATCCCTACAAAATCATATAGTTAGGCTATGCTTCATTTTCGTCACACAAAGATGTTCCCAACTTCTATACCCCGATGACAAGCCAAGCAATTGTTTCATACTTAAATAATCTCAAACTTTTTCAACCTTCACGCAATACATGAGCGTGAGCCATGGATATAACACTATGGGTGGAATAGAATATGATGATGGGGATTGTGTGGAGAAGACAAAAAGAGAAAGTCTCATATTGACGAGGATAATCAACGGGCTATGGAGATGGCCATCAATTGAAGTCAACATGAGGAGTAGGGATTGCCATGCAACGGATGCACTAGAGCTATGAATGCTCAACAAAATAAAACTAGTGGATGTGCATCCAACTTGCTTGCTCACGAAGACCTAGGGCATTTGAGGAAGCCCATCGTAGGAATATACAAGCCAAGTTCTATAATGAAAAATTCCCACTAGTATGAACAAGACAACTTATGAGACTCACTATATGAAAAACATGGTGCTACTTTGAAGCACAATATATGAGACTCACTACATGAAGAACAAGGTGCTACTTTGAAGCACAAGTGTGGAAAAAGAGATAGTAGCATTGCCCTTTTTATTTATTTTCTTTTTTTGGGCCTTCCTTTTTTTTGGCCTTTCTCTTTTTTTTGGGCCTTTCTTTTTTTTGGCCTTTCTCTTTTTTTTTTGGGCAATGCTCTAATAATGATGATCATCACACTTCTATTGATTACAACATAAGGATTACAACTCGAAACTAGAGCAAGGTATGACTCTATATGAATGCCTCCGGCGGTGTACCGGGATGGTGCAATGAATCAAGAGTGACATGTATGAAAAATAATGCATGGTGGCTTTGCCACAAATACGATGTCAACTACATGATCATGCAATGGCAATATGACAAAAGTAAAGTATGTCATGATGATGATGGTGGAAGTTGCATGGCAATATATCTCGGAATGGTTATGGAAATGCCATAATAGGTAGGTATGGTGGCTGTTTTGAGGAAGATATAATGAGGTTTGTGTGTGATAGAGCGTATCATATCACGGGGTTTGGACGCACCGGCGAAGTTTGCACCAACTCTCGAGGTGAGAAAGGGCAATGCACGGTACCTAAGAGGCTAGCAAAGGCGGAAAGGTAAAAGTGCGTATAATCCATGGACTCAACATTAGTCAAAGAACTCATATACTTATTGCAAAAATTTAGAAGTCATCAAAAATCAAGTACTACACGCATGCTCCTAGGGGGATAGATTGGTAGGAAAAGACCATCGCTCGTCCTCGACCGCCACTCATAAGGATGCACAAGCCAGGTACACTTCATGTTTCAGATTTGTTACACAAATTTAACCATACGTGCATGCTACGGGATTTACTAACTTCAACACAAGCATTTATCAAATTCACAACTACTTAACTTGCATGACTTTGATATTATCACCTCCATATCTCAAAACAATTATCAAGCATCAAACTTATCTTAGTATTCAACGCACTCAAAAGAAAGTTTCACATATCTTGAATGCATAGCATATTAGAATTAAGAACATTACCATGCTATTTAAGACTCTCAAAATAATATAAGTGAAGCATGAGAGTTCATCTATTTCTTCAAAATAAAACTACCACCATGCTCTAAAAGATATAAGTGAAGTACTAGAGCAAAAATTATCAAGCTCAAAAGATATAAGTGAAGCACATTGAGTATTCTAACAAATTCCAATTTATGTATGGCTCTCTCTCATTAAAGAATTCAGATCTTGATACTTTATTCAAACAGCAAGCAAAGCTAAAGAAAACTACATGACGCTCCAAGCAAAACACATATCATGTGGTGAATAAAAATATAGCTCCAAGTAAAGTTACCGATGAACGAAGACGAAAGAGGGGATGCCTTCCGGGGCATCCCCAAGCTTAGGCTCTTGGTTATCCTTGAATATTACCTTGGGGTGCCTTGGGCATCCCCAAGCTTAGGCTCTTGCCACTCCTTATTCCATAGTCCATCGAATCTTTACCCAAAACTTGAAAACACCTTAGGACCGTTATAGTTACGGCCGCCGTTCACCGGGGCTTCGGTCGCCGGCTTCCCTGTCATCAGTTCACCAACTTCCTTGACCTTACAGGAACTGCTAGAGGAACGAATTTTCAATAGCATAACTTGGGCTCCTAGAATATGGCGCCCTTGGGACAATCTATTTGATTGCAGGGTTTTGTTCCGAAGCAAAGATATCCGCGGAGGCCGGTTCGTCCCAAAGCAGATGGTATCCTACTGCAAGGGTGGTCTTAAGAATCCAAAAGAGGTTCTTTTTGAAGATTAAGAAAGATCCGAAATAGCTTGAAATAAATAAAAATTGTTCCGAGAGAACCTTGTACTAAGATAAGAGTTGGCCATTGATACATGGTATAAACATAACCAACTTAACAATACCCTCTAAGGGATGGTTAGTCCAAGACGCTTCCGAATTGATCTCATCCTTTATAATATAATGAAAATTTTTCTTTGTTCAGTAATAGAAACTCAAGGCCACTCTTCCTCCGGGCTTTCTTTCCGCACTATTATGGATAGTCAATTTCTGGCAATATTATTTCTGTTTTTGGACTCAGGAATCCTATATCTTATTTATTTCCTCTTCCTTCTTTCTATCATCCCTCCCTTTATCCACATCCCTTTAGTTTTGCTTCACAACCTAGAATCCCTTTTCTTTTTTAGAGAAAAAATTGCCTTTCTAATATTTTAGATAGAAGAAATGTTTCTTCTATCTAAAATATTAGAAAGAATGTACCCTTCTATCCATTTCTGTACATTCAGTGTACTCTACGGATAGAGGAATACATAAAGTTGAACCGTTTTGATTCTTTAGAACAACTCGATGAATTTAGTAGATCCTTTGCCTGACAAACTTCGAAGGCAAAATCCTTCCAAAATTTTTGAGTCGTCTTTAAACTCTTTTCTTTGTCCCATTTTGCAAGTTCGTTATTACGGGTAGTTCCTACAAAGAATCGGCTACAGAGAGATATGTTTTTATATCCCGCATTGAAAATCCTCCTTCCTTGTTGGATTCTTACAAACAAAAGAGTTTTTCTTATTGAAGGCTGGATTATTATCCATTTTTAGTGATAAAAAATCACGACATACTAGTTATGTCACTCTCACTATACCCACGTATAATATAACAGAAAACTCGTGAGCTCCGTTAGCGAAAGAAAACAAAACACCACATCAAGGTACTGTAATTAACTCATTCTTTATTTATATTGGTGTTAAACCTACTGTATTCCAACTTCTCTATGGTTTATAAACTATTTTACTATCCATAGAGTTATCAAAATAAGCAAACAACACAATGAAAACAGAATCTGTCAAAAACAGAACAGTCTGTAGTAATCTGTAACTAACGCAAACTTCTGGAACCCAAAAAATTCTACCAAAATTAGACTACCTGGAAATTTTGTTTATTGATCAGAAGCAATTGGAATCACTATTTTATCACGTTCTGGTGATATTTAACAATTCGGGCACTGAGCGCAAAGATTCTGGAAATTACAGCAAGATCAAATAACTATCATCCAAGAAGATCCAATAGGTTCAACTTGGCACAAACACTAATTAAAATATAAAACCACATCTAAACAGAGGCTAGATGGATCATTTATTCCTAAACAGAACCAAAAAGCAAGAAACTAAAATAAAATTGGGTTGCCTCCCAACAAGCGCTATCGTTTAACGCCCCTAGCTAGGCATTATGATTTCAATGATGCTCACATAAAAGATAGGAATTGAAACATAAAGAGAGAATCATGAAGAATATGACTAGCACATTTAAGTCTAACCCACTTCCTATGCATAGGTATTTTGTGAGCAAACAACTTATGGGAACAATAATCAACAAGCATAGGAAGGTAACACAAGCATAGCTTCAAGAATTTAAGCACATAGAGAGGAAACTTGACACTATTGCAATTACTACAAGCATATATTCCTCCCTCAAAATAATTTTCAGTAGCATCATGAGTGAATTCAACAATATAACCAGCACCTAAAGCATTCTTTTCATGATCTACTAGCATAGAAATTTTACTACTCTCCACATAAGCAAATTTCTTCTCATCAATAGTAGTGGGAGCAAACTCAACAAAATAACAATCATGTGATTGAAAATTAAGATCAAGATGACAAGTTTCATGGTTATCATTATTCTTTATAGCATACGTGTCATCACAATAATCATCATAGATAGGAGGCATGCTTTCATCATAGTAAATTTGCTCATCAAAGCTTGGGGGACAAAAAATATCATCTCCATCAAACATAGCTTCCCCAAGCTTGTGGCTTTGCATATCATTAGCATCATGGATATTCAAGGAATTCATACTAACAACGTTGCAATCATACTCATCATTCACATATTTAGTGCCAAACATTTTATAGATTTCTTCTTCTAACACTTTGGCACAATTTTCTTTTCCATCATACTCACGAAAGATATTAAAAAGGTAAAGCGTATGAGACAAACTCAATTCTATTTTTTTGTAGTTTTATTTTATAGACTAACTAGTGCTAAAACAAGAAATAAAAAGATTCACTTGCAAGATCTAAAGATATACCTTCACTTACCTACCTCCCCGGCAACGGCGCCAGAAAAGAGCTTGATGTCTACTACACAACCTTCTTCTTGTAGACGTTGTTGGGCCTGCAAGTGCACAGGTTTGTAGGACAGTAGCAAATTTCCCTCAAGTGGATGACCTAAGGTTTATCAATCTGCGAGAGGCGTAGGAGGAAGATGGTCTCTCCCAAACAACCCTGCAACCAAATAACAAAAAGTCTCTTGTGTCCCCAACACACCCAATACAATGGTAAATTGTATAGGTGCACTAGTTCGGCGAAGAGATGGTGATACAAGTGCAATATGGATGGTAGATAAAGGTATTTGTAATCTGAAAATATAAAAACAGCAAGGTAACTAATGATAAAAGTGAGCGTAAACGGTATTGCAATGATAGGAAACAAGGCCTAGGGTTCATACTTTCACTAGTGCAAGTTCTCTCAACAATAATAACAAAGATAGATCATATAACAATCCCTCAACATGCAATAAAGAGTCACTTTCAAGCCACTAATAGCGGAGAACAAACGTAGAGATTATGGTCGGATGCGAAAACAACCACAAAGCTATTCTTTCGGATCGATCTATAAAAGAGTTCGTACTAGAATAACACCTTAAGATACAAATCAACCAAAACCCTAATGTCACCTAGATACTCCATTGTCACCTCAAGTATCCGTGGGCATGATTATACGATATGCATCACACAATCTCAGATTTATCCAACCAACATAAAAGTACTTCAAAGAGTGCCCCAAAGTTTCTACCGGAGAATCAAGAACGTGTGCCAACCCCTATGCATAGGTTCCCAATGTCACGAAACCCGCAAGTTGATCACCAAGACATACATCAAGTGTTCTCATAAAAGACTCAATCCGATAAGATAACTTCAAAAGGGGAAACTCAATTCATCACAAGAGAGTAGAGGGGGAGAAACATCATAAGATCCAACTACAATAGCAAAGCTCGCGATACATCAAGATCGTGCCATAGATGGAACACGAGAGAGAACACGAGAGAGAGAGAGAGAGAGAGAGATCAAACACATAGCTACTGGTACATACCCTCAGCCCCGAGGGTGAACTACTCCCTCCTCGTCATGGAGAGCGCCGAGATGATGAAGATGGTCACTGGAGATGGATCTCCCCTCCGGCAGGGTACCGGAAAGGGGTCCCGATTGGTTTTTGGTGGTTCTGGAGGCTTGCGGCGGCGAAACTCCCGATATATCTTCTGTTCTGGAAGTTTTAGGGTACGTAGGTATATATGGGTGAAAGGAGAACGTCGGTGGAGCTACAGGGGCCCCACGAGGCAGGGGGGCGCGCCTAGGGGGGATGGGCGCGCCCCCACCCTCACTTCCCGTATCTTCTGACGTGGGGTACAAGTCCATCAGGTGGGTTTCCTTCCAAAAATAACTTCTCCAGTTGATTTCGTTCCGTTTTGACTCCGTCTGATTTTTCTTTTTCCTCGAAACACTGAAATAGGCATAAAACAGCAAATCTGGGCTGGGCCTCCGGTTAATAGGTTAGTCCCAAAAATAATATAAAAGTGGATAATAAAGCCCAATATTGCCTAAAACAGTAGATAAAGTAGCATGGAGCAATCAAAAATTATAGATACGTTGGAGACGTATCATTCACCATTGAAAACTACTCCATCTCACGTGATGATCGGACATGGTTTAGTTGATTTGGATCACGTGATCACTTAGATGACTAGAGAGATGTACATCTAAGTGGCAGTTCTTAAGTAATATGATTAATCGAACTTAAATTTATCATGAACTTAGTACCTGATAGTATTTTGCTTGTCTATGTTTGTTGTAGATAGATGGCTCATGCTGTTGTTCCGTTGAATTTTAATGCGTTCCTTGAGAAAGCAAAGTTGAAAGATGATGGTACCAATTACATGGACTGGGTCCGTAACTTGAGGATTATCCTCATTGCTGCACAAAATAATTACGTCTTGGAAGCACCGCTGGGTGCCAGGCCTGCTGCAGGAGCAACGCCAGATGTTATGAACGTCTGGCAGAGCAAAGCTGATGACTACTCAATAGTTCAGTGTGCCATGCTTTACGGCTTAGAACCGGGTCTTCAACGACGCTTTTGAGCGTCATGGAGCATATGATATGTTCCGGGAGTTGAAGTTAATATTTCAAGCAAATGCCGGATTGAGAGATATGAAGTCTCCAATAAGTTCTATAGCTGCAAGATGGAGGAGAATAGTTACAAGTGAGCATATACTCAAAATGTTTGGGTATAATAATCACTTGATTTAACTGGGAGTTAATCTTCCGGATGATAGCATCATTGACAGAATTCTCCAATCACTGCCACCAAGCTACAAGAGCTTTGTGATGAACTATAATATGCAAGGGATGGAAAAGACAATTCCCGAGCTCTCCGCAATGCTAAAGGCTGCGGAGGTAGAAATCAAGAAGGAGCATCAAGTGTTGATGGTCAACAAGACCACTAGTTTCAAGAAAAAGGGCAAAGGGAAGAAGAAGGGAAATTCAAGAAGAACAACAAGCAAGTTGCTGCTCAGGAGAAGAAACCCAAGTCTGGACCTAAGCCTGAAACTGAGTGCTTCTACTGCAAGCAGACTGGTCACTGGAAGCGGAACTGCCCCAAGTATTTGGCGGATAAGAAGGATGGCAAGGTGAACAAAGGTATATGTGATATACATGTTATTGATGTGTACCTTACTAGAGCTCGCAGTAGCACCTGGGTATTTGATACTGGTTTTGTTGCTAATATTTGCAACTTGAAACAAGGAATACGGATTAAGCGAACAGTGGCCAAGGACGAGGTGACGATGCGCGTGGGAAATGGTTCCAAAGTCAATGTGACCGCGGTCGGCACGCTACCTCTGCATCTACCTTCGGGATTAGTTTTAGACCTGAATAATTGTTATTTGGTGCCAGCGTTGAGCATGAACATTATATCTGGATCTTGTTTGATGCGAGATTGTTATTCATTTAAATCAGAGAATAATGGTTGTTCTATTTATATGAGTAATATCTTTTATGGTCATGCACCCTTAAAGAGTGGTCTATTTTTGATGAATCTCGATTGTAGTGATACACATATTCATAATGTTGAAGCCAAAAGATGCAGAGTTAATAATGACAGTGCAACTTATTTGTGGCAATCGCTGTTTAGGTCATATCGGTGTAAAACGCATGAAGAAACTCCATACTGATGGACTTTTTGGAACCACTTGATTATGAATCACTTGGTACTTGCGAACCGTGCCTCATGGGCAAGATGACTAAAACGCCATTCTCCGGTACTATGGAGAGAGCAATAGATTTGTTAGAAATCATACATACATATGTATGTGGTCTAATGAATGTTGAAGCTCGTGGTGGATATCGTTATTTTCTCACCTTCACAGATGATTTAAGCAGATATGGGTATATCTACTTAATGAAGCATAAGTCTGAAACATTTGAAAAGTTTAAAGAATTTCAGAGTGAAGTTGAAAATCATCGTAACAAGAAAATAAAGTTTCTACGATCTGATCGTGGAGGAGAATATTTGAGTTACGAGTTTGGTCTACATTTGAAACAATGCGGAATAGTTTCGCAACTCACGCCACCAGGAACACCACAGCGTAATGGTGTGTCCGAACGTTGTAATCGTACTTTACTAGATATGGTGCGATCTATGATGTCTCTTACCGATTTACCGCTATAGTTTTGGGGTTATGCTTTAGAGACGGCCGCATTCACGTTAAATAGGGCACCATCAAAATCCGTTGAGATGACTCCTTATGAACTATGGTTTGGCAAGAAACCAAAGTTGTCGTTTCTGAAAGTTAGGGGCTGCCATGCTTATGTGAAAAAGCTTCAACCTGATAAGCTCGAACCCAAATCGGAAAAATGTGTCTTCATAGGATACCCAAAGGAGACAGTTGGGTACACCTTCTATCACAGATCCGAAGGCAAGACATTCGTTGCTAAGAATGGATCCTTTATAGAGAAGGAGTTTCTCTTGAAAGAAGTGAGTGGGAGGAAAGTAGAACTTGATGAGGTAACAGTACCAGCTCCCTTATTGGAAAGTAGTTCATCACAGAAACCGGTTTCTGTGACACGTACACCAATTAGTGAGTAAGTTAATGATGATGATCATGAAACTTCAGATCAAGTTGTTACTGAACTCAGAGATCAACCAGAATAAGATCCGCACTGAGTGGTACGGTAATCCTGTTCTGGAAGTCATGCTACTAGATCATGGTGAACCTACGAACTATGAAGAAGCGATGGTGAGCCCAGATTCCGCAAAATGGCTTGAAGCCATGAAATCTGAGATGGGATCCATGTATGAGAACAAAGTGTGGAGTTTGGTTGACTTGCCCGATGATCGGCAAGCAATAGAGAATAAATGGATCTTCAAGAAGAAGACCGGACACGACGGTAATGTTATCATCTACAAAGCTCGACTTGTTGCAAAAGGTTTTCAACAAGTTCAAGGGGTTGACGACGATGAGACCTTCTCACCCGTAGTGATGCTTAAGTCTGTCCGAATCATGTTAGCGATTGCTACATTTTATGATTATGAAATATGGCAGATGGATGTCAAAACTGCATTCCTGAATGGATTTCTGGAAGAAGAGTTGTATATGATGCAACCGGAAGGTTTTGTCGATCCCAAGGGAGCTAACAAAGTGTGCAAGCTCCAAATGATCCATTTATGGACTGGTGCAAGCCTCTCGGAGTTGGAATAAACGCTTTGATAGTGTGATCAAAGCATATGGTTTTATCTGAGACTTTTGGAGAAGCTCGTATTTACAAGAAAGTGAGTGGGAGCTCTGTAGCATTTACGATATTATATGTGGACGACATATTATTGATTGGAAATGATATAGAATTTATGGATAGCATAAAAGGATACTTGAATAAAAGTTTTTCAATGAAAGACCTCGGTGAAGCTGCTTACATATTGGGCATCAAGATCTATAGAGATAGATCAAGACGCTTGATTGGACTTTCACAAAGCACATACCTTGATAAAGTTTTGAAAAAGTTCAAAATGGATCAGGCAAAGAAAGGATTCTTGCCTGTATTACAAGGTGTGAAGTTGAGTCAGACTCAATGCCCGACCACTGCAGAAGATAGAGAGAAAATGAAAGGAGTTCCCTGTGCTTCACCCATAGGCTCTATCATGTATGCAATGCTGTGTACCCGGACACGATGTGTGCCTTGCTATTAGTTTAGAAGGGAGGTACAAAGTAATCCAGAGTGGATCATCGGACAGTGTCAAGAACATCTGAAATACACGAAAAGGACTAAGGATATGTTTCTCGTTTATGGAGGTGACAAAGAACTAGTCGTAAATGGTTACGTTGATGCAAGCTTTGACACTGATCCAGATGATTCTAAATCGCAAACCGGATACGTGTTTTTATTAAACGGTGGAGCTGTCAGTTGGTGCAGTTCTAAACATAGCGTCTTAGCGGGATCTACATGTGAAGCGGAGTACATAGCTGCTTCGGAAGCATCAAATGAAGGAGTCTGGATGAAGGAGTTCATTTCCGATCGAGGTGTCATACCTAGTGCATCGGGACCAATGAAGATCTTCTGTGACAATACTGGTGCAATTGCCTTAGCAAAGGAATCCAGATTCCACAAGAGGACCAAGCATATCAAGAGACGGTTCAATTCCATCCGGGACCAAGTCCAGGTGGGAGACATAGAAATTTGCAAGATACATACGGATCTGAATATTGCAGACCCGTTGACTAAGCCTCTTCCACGAGCAAAACATGATCAGCACCAAGACTCCATGGGTGTTAGAATCATTACTGTGTCATCTAGATTATTGACTCTAGTGCAAGTGGGAGACTGAAGGAAATATGCCCTAGAGGCAATAATAAAGTTATTATTTATTTCCTCATATCATGATAAATGTTTATTATTCATGCTAGAATTGTATTACCCAGAAACATGATACATGTGTGAATACATAGACAAACATAGTGTCACTAGTATGCCTCTACTTGACTAGCTCCTAAATCAAAGATGGTTAAGTTTCCTAACCATAGACATGAGTTGTCATTTGATTAACAGGATCACATCATTAGGAGAATGATGTGATTGACCTGACCCATTCCGTTAGCTTAGCACTTGATCATTTAGTATGTTGCTATTGCTTTCTTCATGACTTATACATGTTCCGATGACTATGAGATTATGTAACTTCCGTTTACCGGAGGAACACTTTGTGTGCTACCAAACGTCACAACGTAACTGGGTGATTATAAAGGTGCTCTACATGTGTCTCCAAAGGTACTTGTTGAGTTGACGTATTTCGAGATTAGGATTTGTCACTCCGATTGTCGGAGAGGTATATCTGGGCCCTCTCGGTAATGCACATCATTATAAGCCTTGCAAGCAATGTAGCTAATGAGTTAGTTACAGAATGATGCATTACGTAATGAGTAAAGAGACTTGCCGGTAACGAGATTGAACTAGGTATTGAGATACCGACGATCGAATCTTGGGCAAGTAACATACCGATGACAAAGGGAACAACGTATGTTGTTATGCGGTTTGACCGATAAAGATCTTCGTAGAATATGTAGGAGCCAATATGAGCATCCAAGTTCTGCTATTGGTTATTGACCGGAAACAGTTCTAGGTCATGTCTGCATAGTTCTCGAACCCGTAGGGTCCGCACGCTTAATGTTACGATGACAGTTATATTATGAGTTTATGAGTTTTGATGTACCTAAGGTTGTTCGGAGTCCCGTATGTGATCACAGACATGACGAGGAGTCTCGAAATGGTCGAGACATAAAGATTGATATATTGGACGGCTATATTTGGACACCGGAAAGGTTCCGGGTGAGATTGGGACTATACCGGAGCTCCGGGAGGTTACCGGAACCCCCCGGTAGGTATATGGGCCTTATTGGGCCTTAGTGGAAAGGAGGGAGAAGGAGCAAAGGAGCCCCCCCCCAAGCCCAATCCAAATTGGGAGGGGGGCCGGCCCCCCTTTCCTTCTTCCCTCCCCTCTCTTCCTTCCCTCTCCTACTCCTAATAGGAAAGGGGGGCCAAACCTACTTGGAATAGGATTGCCCCCCCAAGGGCGTGCCTCTCCCCTTGGCCAGCCCTCTCCTCCTCCCCCCTTTATATACGGAGGAGGGGGCACCCCATAGACACACAAGTTGATCTTCGTGATCGTTCCTAGCCGTGTGCGCTGCCCCCCTCCACTATATTCCACCTCAGTCATATCGTAGCGGTGCTTAGGCGAAGCTCTGCGTCGGTAGAACATCATCACCGTCACCACGCCTGCCGTCGTCTTGTGGAACTCATCCGACTCTTTGCTGGATCGGAGTCCGGGGATCGTCATCGAGCTGAACGTGTGCTAAAACTCGGAGGTGTAGTAGTTTCGGTGCTTGATCGGTCGGGCCGTGAAGACGTACGACTACATCAACCGCGTTGATATAACGCTTCCGTTTTCGGTCTACGAGGGTACGTGGACAACACTCTTCCCTCTCGTTGCTATGCATCACCATGATCTTGCGTGTGCGTAGGAATTTTTTTGAAATTACTACGTTTCCCAACAGATCGAGGTCTATGCGCAGATGTTATGCACGAGTAGAACACAAAGAGTTGTGGGCGGTGATAGTCATACTGCTTACCAGCAACGTCTTATTTTGATTCGGCAGTATTGTGGGATGAAGCGGCCTGGACAAACCTCACATGTCCACGCACATGAGACCGTTTCCACCGACAGACATGCAACTAGTTTTGCTAAAGGTGGATGGCGGGTGTTTGTTTCTCCTACTTTAGTTGAATCAAATTTGACTGCGGCCGGTCTTTGAAGAAGGTTAAACAGCAAACTTGATGAAACGCTCTTGTGTTTTGATGCGTAGGTAAGAACGGTTCTTGCTAGAAGCCTGTAGCAGCCACGTAAAACTTGCAACAACAAAGTAGAGGACGTCTAACTTGTTTTTGCAGGGCATGTTGTGAAGTGATATGGTGAAGACATGATGTGATATACGTTATTGTATGAGATGATCATGTTTTGTAAAAGTTATTGGCAACCGGGAGGAGCCTTACTGTTGTCTCTTTATTCTATGAAATGCAAACGCAATGTAATTGTTTTACTTTATCACTATGTGTTAGCGATAGTTGTTGAAGCAATAGTTGGCGAGATGACCACGACACAATGATGGAGATCAAGGTGTCGAGCCGGTGAGATGGAGATCATGACGATGCTTTGGAGATGGAGATCAAAAGCACAAGATGATGATGGCCATATCATGTCACATATTTTGATTGCATGTGATGTTTATCTTTTATGCATCTTATTTTGCTTAGTACGGCGGTAGCATTATAAGATGATCCCTTAACTAAATTTCAAGGTAAGCGTGTTCTCCCTGGGTATGCATCGTTGCTACTATTCGTCGTGTTGAGACACCACGTGATGGTCGGGTGTGATAGACTCTACGTTCACATACAATGGGTGCAAGACATATTTGCACATGCGGAATACTTAGGTTAAACTTGACGAGCCTAGCATGTACAGACATGGCCTCAGAACACTGGGGACCGAAAGGACGAACGTGAATCATATAGTAGATATGATCAACATAGAGATGTTCACCATTGATGACTACTCCATCTCACGTGATGATCGGACATGGTTTAGTTGATTTGGATCACGCATCATTTAGATGACTTGAGGGATGTCTATCTGAGTGGGAGTTCTTAAGTAATTTTATTATTCAACTTAATTTGTCATGAACTTAGTCCTGATAGTTTTTTGCATATCTATGTTGTAGATCAATGGCCCGTGCTACCGTTACCTTGAATTTTAATGTGGTCCTAGAGAAATCTAAGTCGAAAGATGATGGTAGCAACTACAAGGACTGGGTCCGTAACTTGTGGATTATACTCATTGCTGCACAGAAGAATTATGTCCTTGATGCATGCTACCTCTTGAGCACTGCGTTGGATTTCCTTGAAGAGGAAAGGATGATGCAGCAAAGTAGCGTAAGTATTTCCCTCAGTTTTTGAGAACCAAGGTATCAATCCAGTAGGAGGCTATGTGCGAGTCCCTCGTACCTACACAAAGCAAATAACTCCTCGCAACCAACGCGATTAGGGGTTGTCAATCCCTTCACGGTCACTTACGAGAGTGAGATCTGATAGAGATAATAGATAATATTTTTGGTATTTTTGTGATAAAGATGCAAAGTAAAATAAAAGCAAAGTAAAAAAGCAAAAGACATAACTAAGTATTGGAAGATTAATATGATGAAGATAGACCCGGGGGCCATAGGTTTCACTAGTGGCTTCTCTCAAGAGCATAAGTATTTTACGGTGGGTGAACGAATTACTGTTGAGCAATTGACAGAATTGAGCATAGTTATGAGAATATCTATGTATGATCATGTATGTAGGCACCACGTCCGAGACAAGTAGACCGACTCCTGCCTGCATCTACTACTATTACTCCACTCATCGACCGCTATCCAGCATGCATCTAGAGTATTAAGTTCATGAAAACAGAGTAACGCCTTAAGCAAGATGACATGATGTAGAGGGATAAATTCATGCAATATGATAAAAACTCCATCTTGTTATCCTCAATGGCAACAATACAATACGTGCCTTGCTGCCCCTACTGTCACTGGGAAAGGACACCGCAAGATTGAACCCAAAGCTAAGCACTTCTCCCATTGCAAGAAAAAACCAATCTAGTAGGCCAAACCAAACTGATATTTCGAAGAGACTTGCAAAGATAACCAATCATACATAAAAGAATTCAGAGAAGATTCAAATATTGTTCATAGATAATCTTGATCATAAACCCACAATTCATCGGTCTCAAGAAACACACCGCAAAAAGAAGATTACATCGAATAGATCTCCACGAGAGAGGGGAAGAACATTGTATTGAGATCCAGAAAGAGAGAAGAAGCCATCTAGCTACTAACTATGGACCCAGAGGTCTGAGGTAAACTACTCACACTTTATCGGAGAGGCTATGGTTTTGATGTAGAAGCCCTCCGTGGCGGATGCCCTCCCATGAGCTCGAATGCACCCCAAGATGGGATCTCGTGGGTACAGAAGGTTGCGGCGGTGGAATTATGTTTTTGGCTCCGTATCTGATCGTTTGGGGGTACGTAGGTATATATAGGAGGAAGAAGGATGTTGGTGGAGCAACATGGGGCCCACGAGGGTGGAGGGCGCGCCCTGGGGGTGGGCGCGCCCCCCTACCTCGTGCCCTCCTTGAAGCTTCCTTGACTTAGGGTCCAAGTCTCCTGGATCACGTTCGGTGAGAAAATCACGTTCCCGAAGGTTTCATTCCATTTGGACTCCGTTTGATATTCTGTTTCTTCGAAACTCTGAAATAGGCAAAAAACAGCAATTCTGGGCCGGGCCTCCGGTTAATAGGTTAGTCCCACAAATAATATAAAAGTGTTAAATAAAGCCCAATATTGTCCAAAACAGTAGATAATATAGCATGGAGCAATCAAAAATTATAGATACGTTGGAGACGTATCAATGCACTGCTAGGTGAAAGGCCTACTGCAGGAGCAGATGCTCATGTTATGAACATCTGATAAGCTCGATCTGATGACTACTCGATAGTTCAGTGTGCCATGTTTTACGGCTTAGAATCAGGACTTCAAAGACATTTTGAACTCATGGACCATATGAGATGTTCCAGGAATTGAAGTTAATATTTCAAGCAAATGTGTGAGTTGAGAGATATGAAGTATCCAACAAGTTCTATAGCTGCAAGATGGAGGAGAACAGTTTTGTTAGTGAACACATACTCAAAATGTCTGGGTATCATAATCACTTGACTCAGCTGGGAGTTAATCTTCGAGATGATAGTGTTATTGACAGAGTTCTTCAATCACTGCCACCAAGCTACAAACGCTTCGTGATGAACTATAATATGCAAGGATGGATAAGATAATTCCCGAGCTCTTCGCAATGCTCAAAGTTGCGGAGGTAGAAATCAATAAGGAGCATCAAGTGTTGATGGTTAACAAGACCACTAGTTTTAATAAAAAAGGGCAAGGGAAATAAGGGGAACTTCAAGAAGAATGGCAAGAAAGTTGCCACTCCCGGGAAGAAGCCCAAAGCTGGACCCAAGCCTGAAACTGAGTGCTTCTACTGCAAAGGGGCTGGTCACTGGAAGCGGAACTGCCCCAAGTATTTCGCGGATAAGAAGGATGGCAAAGCGAACAAAGGTATATTTGATATACATGTTATTTATGTGTACCTTACTAATGCTCGTAGTAGCGCCTGGGTTTTTGATATTGGTTCGGTTGCTCATATTTGTAACTCGAAACAGGAGCTATGGATTAAACGAAGATTGGCTAAGGACGAGGTGATGAAGCGCGTCAAAAATTGTTCCAAGGTCGATGTGATCGCCGTCGGCATGCTACCTGTACATCTACCTTCGGGATTAGTTTTAAACCTGAATAATTGTTATTTGGTGCCAGCGTTGAGCATGAACATTATATTTGGATCTTGTTTAGTGTGAGATGGTTATTCATTTAAATCAGAGAATAATGGTTGTTCTATTTATATGAGTAATATCTTTTATGGTCATGCACCCTTGAAGAGTGGTGTATTTTTGTTGAATCTCGATTGTGGTGATACACATACTCATAATATTGATGCTAAAAGATGCAAAGTTGATAATGATAGTGCAACATATTTAGGTCATATTGGTGTAAAGCGCATGAAGAAACTCCATGCAGATGGGCTTTTGGAATCACTTGATTATGAATCATTTGATAATTGCGAACCATACCTCATAGGCAAGACGACTAAAACTCCGTTCTCCAAAACAATGGAGCGACTGAGCGAGTCCTGGATTAGGGGGTGTCCGGATAGCCGGACTATAGCCTTTGGCCGGACTCCTGGACTTTGAAGATACAAGATTGAAGACTTCGTCCCGTGTCCGGATGGGACTTTCCTTGGCGTGGAAGGCAAGCTTGGCGATACGGATATGTAGATCTCCTACCATTGTAACCGACTCTGTGTAACCCTAACCCTATTCGGTGTCTATATAAACCGGAGGGTTTAGTCCGTAGGACGAACAACAATCATACCATAGGCTAGCTTCTAGGGTTTAGCCTCTCTGATCTCGTGGTAGATCTACTCTTGTACTACCCATATCATCAATATTAATCAAGCAGGAGTAGGGTTTTACCTCCATCGAGAGGGCCTGAACAGGGTAAAAACATCGTGTCCCTTGTCTCCTGTTACCATCCGCCTAGACGCATAGTTCGGGACCCCCTACCCGAGATCCACCGGTTTTGACACCGACATTGGTGCTTTCATTAAGAGTTCCTCTGTGTCGTCATCTTTAGGCCCGATGGCTCCTCCGATCATCAACAATGATGCGCTCCAAGGTGAGACTTTTCTCCCCGGACAGATCTTCGTATTCGGCGGCTTTGCACCGCGGGCCAATTAGCTTGGCCATCTGGAGCAGATTGAAAGCTACGCCCCTGGCCATCAGGTCAGATTTGGAAGTTTGAACTACACGGCTGACATCCGCGGAGACTTGACCTTCGACGGGTTCGAGCCACAGCCAAGCGCGCCGCACTGTCACGAGGGGCATGATCTAGCTCTGCTGCCGAGCAAAGGTGTCACGGAGGCTGCACCAGAGTCTGCTCCGACCTTTAGCTCGGAGCCGACCGCGCCGATCGAGGACGGGTGGCTGGACACCGCCTCGGGGGCTGCGATCTCTACGGCGATTGAGCCGTACACCTACCCCGTCCTTTGCGAAGCTCGTAACTCCAAGGTGCCGGACTCCTCTCCGGACTCCGAGCCTTCCGCGCCCCTGCCAATCGAATCCGATTGGGCACCGATCATGGAATTCACTGCGGACATCTTTCAAAGACTCGCCCTTTGGCGACATTCTGAATTCACTAAAGTCTCTCTCTTTATCAGGAGAGCCCTGGCCGGATTATGGTCAGGAAGGTTGGGACGCGGACGACGAAGAAAATCAAAGCCCACCCACCACCCATTTCGTAGCCACTGTCGATGATTTAACCGACATGCTCGACTTCGACTCCGAAGACATCAACGGTATGGACAACGATGCAGGAGACGACCAAGAACCAGCCCACATGTGGCAATCGGCAGCCACCTCGCCATACGACATATACATGGTGGACATCCCAAAAGATGGGAATGGCGATGGAACAGTGGAGGATGACCCTCCAAGAAACAGCCTAAGCGCCCGGCATCGGCGGGCGCCGCTCTAAATCCCGCCACAAAGAAATGGTGATTCCGCACGGAGACAATAACACCCCTGACAGGTGCGAAGACAACCCCTCCAAAGAAGATTCAGCGCAGAGGATGGAGAAGCCAGCCCTCATGAGAGAGCGTCGTAAAAGAGGTAGAGGACGATAATTACATGCCTCCCTCCAAAGATGAGGCAAGCCTCGACGACAATTAATCTGCCGTGCCCGAGGATCCCGTCGAACAAGAGCTGCTTTCAAACGCAGGCTCATGGCCACGACAAGCAGCCTCAAGAAAAATCAGCAAAAGCTTAGAGCTGACCAAGATTTGCTAGTCGACAGATGGATCAAGTCCTTGTGGTCAAGAGTATGAACTCGAGCGCCTCCAAGAGCTACCCAAGACGCAGGCTGCTACCCGATTAGAGGAGGAAGCACCCAAACCTACATCACCAGTGCATGATATGGCTGACCGGCCACCTCGTGGCCACGACAGAGAGGCCTCTCGGCCCTCAACTCAAGTCGCACCCCGGCGCCGCTCAAAAAATACAAAGGCGCGGGGAAATGCACCAGACCTGCGAGATATATTGGAGGACAAGGCAAGGTAGACAAGATCGATCTATGGATCGCATGGGCGCCCCACGACACGTGACGATAACCGTCACGCCGGATATGGCAATTCCGGCCGGGCCGAACACAGTAGACAAAGCTCATTTGAGCTGCGTCGTGATATAGCCCAATACAGAGGCGCCGCACACCCACTATGCTTCATAGACGAAGTAATGGATCATCAAATCCCCGAGGGTTTCAAACCCGTAAACATTGAATCATACGATGGCACAACAGATCCTGCGGTTTGGGTCGAGGACTATCTCCTTCACATCCACATGGCCCGCGGTGATGATCTACACGCCATCAAATACCTCCAACTCAAGCTTAAAGGACCGGCCCGACATTGGCTTAACAGCTTGCCAGCAGAGTCAATTGGTTATTGGGAAGACCTGGAAGCCGCATTCCTCGACAATTTCCAGGGCACATATGTGCGACCACTAGACGCCGATGACCTAAGCCACATAATTCAGCGGCCAGAGGAATCGGTCAGACAATTCTGGACACGGTTCCTAACCAAGAAAAATCAAATCGTCGATTGCCCGCGTGCCGAGGCCTTTGCAGCCCTCAAACACAACATCCACGACGAGTGGCTTGCCCGGCACCTAGGACAGGAAAAGCCGAAATCCATAGCAGCCCTCACAACACTCATGACCCGCTTTTGCATGGGAGAGGACACCTGGCTAGCTCGTAGTAACAACATGACCAAGAGCCCTGGTAATTCGGATACCAAGGACAGCAATGGCAGGTCGCGTCGCAACAAACACAAGCGCCGCATTAACGGTGATAATGCTGAGGATACGGCAGTTAATGCCGGATTCAGAGGCTCTAAACCCGGTCAGCGGAAAAAGCCATTTAAAAGAAATACTCCGGGCCCGTCCAATTTTGACCGAATACTCGATCGCTCGTGCCAGATACATGGCACCCCCGAAAATCCAGCCAATCACACCAATAGGGATTGTTGGGTGTTCAAGCAGGCAGGCAAGTTAAATGCCGAAAACAATGACAAGGGGCTGCATAGCGATGACGAGGAGGAGCCCCGGCCGCCGAACAGTAGAGGACATATCACTTTTGGAGCGACTGGGTCCATCGCACATACGTCCCTTAGTGCACGCTTCCGCTCCCGGTGTTCTAGACCCAATCATTACTGATTTCACCTCACTAGAGTCCTAATGGACGGCGGCAGCAGCCTGAACCTGCTTTATCAGGATACAGTGTGCAAAATGGGCATAGACCCATCAAGGATTAAACCCACAAAGACGACCTTTAAAGGCGTCATACCAGGTGTAGAGGCCAACTGTACAGGCTCAGTTACACTTGAAGTGGTCTTCGGATCCCCGGATAACTTCCGAAGCGATGAGTTAATCTTCGACACAATCCCGTTCCGCAGCGGCTATCATGCACTGCTCGGACGAACCACATTTGCAAAGTTCAATGCGGTGCCGCACTACGCATATCTCAAGCTCAAGATGCCAGGTCCTCGAGGAGTCATTACGGTCAATGGAAACACCGAACGCTCTCTCTGGACGGAGAGCATACGGCGGCCCTCGCGACGGAAGTACAAAGCAGCCTTTTAAGGCAATTCTCGAGTCCGGCTATTAAACATCCGGACACCGTCAAGCGTGCCCGGAGTAACCTACAACAAGACCGCCTGGCATGCTCCGAGCACGCATAGCAACGCGGCCCAAACCCCAGCCCTCACGAAATTGCGAAACCAGTACTACGCGTACATAATTACGCTCTGGAAATACCATGGGCATAGGGGAAGGAGCACGACCACGGCATGCCCAGAATGCGGCTCAACCGCACCAGGGGCTCCCGATTGTGTCATTATTTTCTTGTTTCTTTTTACTTTCAGGACTCCGTTCTCACGAAGCCCTGTCCGGCATTAGAATCGCCGAACACACGATGCAATAGCCAGGGAAGCAGAAAGCTACGTCGAGTGTCCAGGTGGTCTCTATTACGAGCAATATATCTGTTTTACACACCATCCCGCGGCTTACCCCTGGAGGGAGACATGTTAAAAAGTCTCGTCCCTTGCTTATCGCACTATTTGTATCGCTCGCTCTCATCGCAGCCCTTTTGAATAAACAATATATAGCTTCGCCTATTATTGAATTCCCTTTTTCTATATATATATATATATATATATATATATATATATATATATATATATATATGTTCATTTATGACATTGTGCAACCGTACACTTTGGTACGGGCAATACACTGTGGGCTTAAGTACCCCATAACATGGTGTGATAAGTCTGAACACTTTCACAAGTGCGGCACTTTAACTTATAGCATTATATGCATCGGCTCCGAATCATGTCTTGGGTCAATAGTTGGTTGCCCGGCTCCCATGTTTTGGTACCTTACGTTCCGTTATATCGGCTAAGGTAGCGCTGGGAGAACCACTGCGATTGTGCCCCGGTAGAGCTGGGTTAAGCACCTCAGTGGAGAAAGCTAAAACTGACCGTCATGATAGGGCGAGAGCCAGTCGCTGTTCGAGAGGTTTTCGAGTCCATAAAGACTTATGCCGCTTAGAGCGAGGAGTCGGCATTGTCTCGCCTAGGCGTGGATAGCGCCCCGAACTCGGTCTTCCGAATACTAGGGGCTTTGCCGAAATTTAAAATTATAGAATTCTATGGCTAAGTGAGAGTGTTCAAGCATTATAGTCTAGTTGCCTTGTTCGTTGCGTTGAGCGCCTCCCTCAAAGGACCCAAGAATGGGAACAAGAGCGCTCAAGTTCATCCCGAACACCCCATCACTCGTGGCATGGGGGCTGAAGCCGACGACTCGCCATCTCTCAAATTTAATACACGGCCGCATAGAAGGTAATATTTTAAATTCAACAGTGTTGCTTAGCGCATATGAACAAGTTTTCAGCATACAGGATAACAAATGCGAGTCTACTCAAAAATTATATCTTTGGAGCATTCATCCGCTATAAGGCAGGCACCCTTCAGGACGCCTTCATAATACATTTCAGGCTTGCGATGCTCCTTCTTCGGTGGTTGTCCGTCCGTCACAAGATTTTCAGCGTCCATCTTGCCCCAGTGCACCTTAGCAAGGGCAAGGGCCCTACGGTCACCTTCGATGCAGACGAAGCGCTTGATGACTTCAACCCATGGACAGGCGTCCACCAACCGCCTCACCAGCCCGAAGTAGCTCCCAGGCATGGCTTCCTTAGGCCATAGCCGAACTATGAGGCCTTTCATGGCCTGTTCTGCCACCTTATGGAGCTCGACCAGCTGCTTCAACTGGTTGCTTAAGGGCACCGGGTGTCCGGCCTCAAAGATATCGAGACCAGAACACCTTCTCCGCCGAGCTTCCCTCCTCGGCTCGGTAGAGGATGCGGCAGCATCAGCCACATCAAGGGCAGATCTGCGAAAGCTCCTGGAGAGCTCCGGATTCGGGTAAGTAACAGATAATTCACTTTCACATGCTTGCTTTGCGTAAAGAATGCCTTACCCGCCGCTATCTTCTTCATCGCCTCAATCTCCGGAGGGCTTTTGGGCTTCGGCCTTAGCGGCCTTGGCGCTCTCAAGGGCCGAGGCGAGCTCGAACTCTCGAGTCTTTGAGTCACGCTCCAAACTCTTGTGTTTTTCCACGAGAGCCTGGAGCTCTTGCCGCACCTCCGCCACCCGCGCCTCCTGCTGCTCTCGCTCGGTACGCTCCACAGCCGCATTGCTTTCGGCCTTGGACACCGCTTCCTTCAGGGTCGCCACCTCGTTCGTGGCCCCTGCAATATTCACGTTATACCTGTCATTTTTTGCAAACACATCTTTTAAATACTCCCATAAGGTATTACTTACCTTCCTTGTCCTCGAGCTGCTTTTTGGCAAGTCCGAGCTCGTTCTCGGACCGCTCGAGGCTCTGCTTTAATGCATCAACCTCCGCAGTCAGTGCGCCAGAGGTCAGCAGCGCAGCCTGCATTCCCATATTGACATACTTATGTTAGACTCCTACGTATATCTTTTTAGATCCTCAGTTCGGCTATTTCTTTCCTTACACCAAACTGAGCATCAGGGGCTACTGTCTATGCGGTAATAATTTTACATATCTTAAATACATACCTCAAAGCCTGTTAGAAGGCTGGCACAGGCTTCAGTCAGCCCGCTCTTGGCGGACTGAACTTTCTGGATCACCGCACTCATAACAGTGCGGTGCTCCTCGTTGATGGAAGCGTCGTTAAGCGCCTCCATCAAATCATACAGTGCCTCCGGCTGGATGGAGGTCACCGGCATCGCAGTCTTGCCCTTCTTACGAAGGGGTCGCCTTTCGGACTCTAGAACCACTGAAGGTTCTGGTGCGGAGTCCGGCACAGGGCCGGACTTGAAGCCCTTCGGGGTTTTATCCCCTTTGAGCCCGGGTTCCGGGAGGTCGCCTTGTGGCGCCTCCAGGGCCACCTCCTCCTAGCTGGGCCCCTTTTGGGACTCCACCCCGGTGTCATCCGCGGCAGGAGGAGACGAGGCGGTCGGAAGTGAGGTGCTATTCACCTCAAGCGAATCTAGGGAGCCGCCGACGACCGTCGAGCCCGGCCCTCATGGGCGGGCTGCATGGTTATACGTGGCATTAGAAGATGTTGTACGACAAATGGAACGCCATGAGTTATTCTGGTGTCCGGACACTTCGATTTCGCCAGGGGCTTGGTCCTTGGTGCCCACCCCTCTTCGCCGTCGTCGGCATTGGCGGTGTAGTCCGGAGGAAGGGTCCTTCCCTTCTTGGACCCTCCGACCTCCCCAGTTGGGGCGGCCTTCCTTTTCTTCTCTCCCCTCGCTGGGGGAGAGGCCTCTTTTTCCTCCTCCTCATCTTCATGGGGGGAGTCTGCCTTGGAGTCATCGGACGATGAGTCCGACAAGACGGTGCCGGAACTCCTTGAGTTCCGTGGCCTTCTTCTTGGCCTTGTTCTCGGCACCACGTGAGGTGCCGGAACCAAGCAGCCCGTCTAATCGGGCGTCCGGCTGGTCTTCGGCAAGGGAGCCGGACGGTCAACCTGTCCAACGTCTTCAGCCAGTCTGTCAAAGGTGAGGGAGTTTTAGATCCTGCAAAGAGTCAAACTATGAAAAAGAGTCCCAGAAGGGTAAAATAACTTACCTCGCTGGCTTGATGCTGCGAGCTGAATCCGCGATCTTGATGGCGGATGCGGAGCTTCGGCACCCTTGAACAACACCTTCCAGGCATCTTCGTACGTAGTGTCGAAGAGCCGGCTCAAGGTTCGGTGCTGTGCCGGATCAAACACCCACAAGTTGAAGGCCCGTTGCTGGCATGGGAGAATCCGGCGGATGAGCATCACCTGGATTACATTGACAAGCCTGAGATTCTTGTCCACCAGGTTTCGGACGCAGGTTTGCAGTCCGGTCAGCTCTTCCGAATTACCCCACGTCAGGCCCGTCTCTTTCCATGAGGTGAGCCGTAGGGAAGCCAGATCGAATTGGGGCCGCCGCCCATTGAGAGTCGCGGCTCGGTGATGTAGAACCACCCGACAGACCTTTATGGTCTCCACAAAGGAGCCTCGAGCCATAGGACATTGGCCATCTTGCCCACCATGGCACCTCCGCACCGCTTGGCGGCCGCCCACTACCTTTGGCTTGACATTGAAGGTCTTCAGCCATAAGTCAAGTGGGGCTGGATGCAGGAAGGTTTCGCATTACGATTTATAAACGCCGAGATGTTGAGGATGAAATTTAGGGCCAGATCGTGAAAATCTAGGTCGTAGTAGAACATGAGCCCCTGGACGAATTGGTGAAGTGGAAACCCTAGTCCGCGGAGGAAGTGGGGGAGGAACACCACCCTCTCATGGGGCCTGGGGGTGGGGATGAGCTGCCCCTTGTTGGGGAGCCTATGCGCGATGTCGTCGGACAAGTATCCGGCCTTCTGCAGCTTTTTGATGTGCCCCTCCGTGACGGAGGAGGCCATCCACTTGCCTCCCGCTCCGGACATAGTTGGAGAAGGTTGAGGTGGGATGTGCGGACTTGGGCGCTGGAGCTCGAGTGCGCGGAAATGGATAGGCAAAGGAGGAAGAAGGCGTGTGTGAAAAAGTGGATCCTTATCCCCTTATATGGACGGACAAAGCTATGCGTCCCCACCGGCCTGATAAAACTCGCTTATCTCCCAAGCGCCGTAATCAATGGCGCGGTTGGGTTACCCACGCCCGTATTGATGAGAATCCCGGAATAAGGGGACACGATCTCTGCTTTGACAAGACGTGCCAAGGAAACCGCCTCGCTAAACACGCTGAGGTGGGACAGTAAAAACGATTCGAATAAAGGCTTGGCTGCAGTGTGATGTCACGCCACGGAATACGTCAGCAGATTGAACTTGTGTAAATGTTATTCTCTCTACGGTGGTATGTGGAACTTATTTTGCAGAGCCGAACACTATCCTTGTGTTCAAAATCTTCTATGAAGTATTCAGAGGAGGAACCTGCCTTGCAATGCCGAAGACAATATGCGCACCGGACTCGTCGTTGTTGAAGCCTGGTTCAGGGGCTACTGAGGGAGTCCTGGATTAGGGGGTGTCCGGATAGCCAGACTATAGCCTTTGGCGGACTCACGGACTTTGAAGATACAAGATTGAAGACTTCGTCCCGTGTCCGGATGGGACTTTCCTTGGCGTGGAAGGCAAGCTTGGCGATACGGATATGTAGATCTCCTACCATTGTAACCGACTGTGTAACCCTAACCCTATTCGATGTCTATATAAACCGGAGGGTTTTAGTCCGTAGGGACGAACAACAATCATACCATAGGCTAGCTTCTAGGGTTTAGCCTCTCTGATCTCGTGGTAGATCTACTCTTGTACTACCCATATCATCTATATTAATCAAGCAGGAGTAGGGTTTTACCTCCATCGAGAGGGCCTGAACCTGGGTAAAAACATCGTGTCCCTTGTCTCCTGTTACCATCCGCCTAGATGCACAGTTCGGGACCCCCTACCCGAGATCCGCCGGTTTTGACACCGACAGCGACCCAATGACTTATTGAAAATAATACATACCGATGTATGCGGTTCGATGAGTGTTCAGGCATGCGGCGGGTATCGTTATTTTCTGACCTTCACAGATGATTTGAGAAGATATGGGTATATCTACTTAATGAAACACAAGTCTGAAACATTTGAAAAGTTCAAAGAATTTCAGAGTGAAGTTGAGAATCATCGTAGCAAGAAAATAAAGTTTCTACGATCTGATCGCGGAGGCGAATATTTGAGTTACGAGTTTGGCCTTCACTTAAAACAATGTGGAATAGTTTCACAACTCACGCCACCTGGAACACCATAGCGTAATGGTGTGTCCGAACGTCGTAACTGTACTTTATTAGATATGGTGCAATCTATAATGTCTCTTACAGATTTACCACTGTTGTTTGGGGTTATGCATTAGAGACAACTGCATTCACGTTAAATAGGGAACCATTTAAATCCGTTGAGACGACACCGTATGAACTTTGGTTTGGCAAGAAACCTAAGCTCTCGTTTCTTAAAGTTTGGGGTTGCGACACTTATGTGAAAAGGCTTCAGCCTGATAAGATCAAACCCAAATCGGAGAAGTGCGTCTTCATAGGATACCCTAAGGAAACAATTGGGTACACCTTCTACCAAAAATCCGAAGGCAAGATCTTTGTTGCTAAGAATGGAAACTTTCTAGAGAAGGAGTTTCTCTCGAAAGAAGTGAGTGGAAGGAAAGTAGAACTTGATGAGGTAATTGTACCTTCTCTCGAATTGGAAAGTAGCTCATCAGATAAATCCGTTCATGTGAGGCCTACACCAACTAGAGAGGAAGCTAATGATGATGATCATGAAACTTCAGATCAAGTTACTACTGGACCTCGTAGGTTGAACAGAGCACATTCCGCACCAGAGTGGTATGGTAATCCTGTTCTAGAAGTCATGTTACTAGACCATGACGAACCTACGAACTCTGAAGAAGCTATGATGAGCCCAGATTCTGATAAATGGCTTGAGGCCATGAAATCTGAGATAGGATCCATGTATGAGAACAAAGTGTGGACTTTGGTGGACTTGCCAGATGATCGGCGAGCCATAGAGAATAAGTGGATCTTCAAGAAGAAGACCGATGTTGATGGTAATGTTATTGTCTACAAAGCTTGACTTGTCGCAAAAGGATTTTGACAAGTTCAAGGAGTTGACTACGATGGGACTTTCTCACCCGCACCGATGCTTAAGTCTCTCCGAATCATGTTAGCAATTGCCGCATTTTATGATTATGAAATTTGGCAAATGGATGTCAAAACTGCATTCCTTAATGGATTTCTTAAAGAAGAGTTGTATATGATGCAAACAGAAGGTTTTGTCGATCCTAAAGGTGCACAAAGTGTGCAAGCTCCAGTTATCCATCTATGGACTGGTGCAAGCATCTCGGAGTTGGAATATATGCTTTGATGAGGTGATCAAAGCATATGGCTTTATATAAACTTTCAGAGAAGCCTGTATTTACAAGAAAGTGAGTGGGAGCTCCGTATCATTTCTAATATTATATGTGGATGACATATTGTTGATTGAAAATGATGTATAATTTCTAGATAGCATAAAAGGATACTTGAATAAGAGTTTTTCAATGAAAGACCTCGGTGAAGATGCTTATATATTGGGCATCAAGATCTATAGAGATAGATCAAGACGCTTAATAGGACTTTCACAAAGCACGTACCTTGATAAAGTTTTGAAGAAGTTCAAAATGGATCAGTCAAAGAAAGGGTTCTTGCATGTGTTACAAGGTGTGAAGTTGAGTCAGACTCAATGCACAACCACTCCAGAAGGTAGAGAGAAAATGAAAGTCATTCCCTATGCCTCAGCCATAGGTTCTATCATGTATGATATGCTGTGTACCAGACCTGATGTGTGCCTTGCTATAAGTTTGTCAGGGAGGTACCAAAGTAATCTAGGAGTGGATCACTGGTCAGCGGTCAAGATCATCCTGAAGTACCTGAAAAGGACCAAGGATATGTTTTCGTTTATGGAGGAGACAAAGAGCTCGTCATAAATGGTTACGTCGATGCTAGTTTTGACACTGATCCGCTCTAAGTCACAAACTGGATACATATTTATTTTGAATGATGGAGCTGTTAGTTGGTGCAGTTCCAAGCAAAGTGTCGTGGCGGGATCTATGTGTGAAGTGGAGTACATAGCTGCTTCAGAAGCAGCAAATGAAGGAGTCTGGATGAAGGAGTTCATATCCGATCTAGGTATAATACCTAGTGCATCGGGTCTAATGAAAATATTTTGTGACAATATTGGAGCAAATGCCTTAGCGAAGGAATCCAGATTTCACAAAAGAACCAAACACATCAAGAGACGCTTCAATTCCATCCGTGATCAAGTCAAGGAGGGAGACATAGAGATTTGCAAAATACATACAGATCTGAATGTAGCAGACCCTTTGACTAAGCCTTTCCATGAGCGAAACATGATCAGCACCAAGACTCCATGGGTGTTAGAATTATTACTATGTAATCTAGATTATTGACTCTAGTGCAAGTGGGAGACTGAAGGAAATATGCCCTAGAGGCAATAATAAAGTTGTTATTTTATATTTCCTTATTCATGATAAATTTTTATTATTCATGCTAGTATTGTATTGATCGGGAACCTAAATACATGTGTGAATACATAGACAAACACTGTGTCCCTAGTGAGCCTCTACTTGACTAGCTCGTTGATCAATGATGGTTAAGGTTTCCTGACCATGGACATGATGTGATGGACAGGACCCATCCGTTAGCTTAGCATAATGATCGTTCAGTTTTATTTCTATTGCTTTCTTCATGTCAAATACATATTCCTTCGACTATGAGATTATGCAACTCCCGGATACCAGAGGAATGCCTTGTGTGCTATCAAACGTCATAACGTAACTGGGTGATTATAAAGATGCTCTACAGGTATCTCTGAAGGCGTTTGTTGAGTTGGCATAGATCAAGATTAGGATTTTTCACTCTGCGTATTGGAGAAGTATCTCTGGGCCCTCTCGGTAATACACTTCATAAGAAGCCTTGCAAGCAAAGTGAATAATGAGTTAGTTGTAGGATGATGTATTACGGAACGAGTAAAGAGACTTGCCGGTAACGAGATTGAACTAGGTATGAAGATATCGATGATCGAATCTCGGGCAAGTAACATACCAATAGACAACGTGAATAACGTTTGTTGTCATAACGGTTCGACCGATAAAGATCTTCGTAAAATATGTAGGAGCCAATATGGGCATCCAGTTTCCGCTATTGGTTATTGACCGGAGAGGTGTCTCGGTCATCTCTAGATAGTTCTCGAACCCATAGGGTCCGCACTCTTAACGTTCGATGACGATATTGTATTATATGAGTTATGTGATTTGGTGACCGAATGTTGTTCGGAGTCCCGGGTGAGATCACAGACATGGTGAGGAGTCTCGAACTGGTCGAGAGGTAAATATTGATAATAGGAAGATAGTATTCGGACACCGGAAGTGTTCTGAAGTGTATCGGGTATTTATCGGGGTACCGGAGGGGTTACCGGAACCCCTGGGGGAATATATGGGCCATATGGGCCATAAGAGGGGAGAAAACCAGCCCACAAGGGGTGGCGCGCCCTCCTATGGCAAGAGGCCGAATTGGAGAAGGAGAAGAGGGGGTTTGCCCCCCTTCCTTCTCTTCTCCCCCTTCCCTTTCTTCTCCGGTGAAAAAAGGAAAGGGGGCGCCACTTGGGGAAACCCCAAGTAGGATTCGGATCCTACTTGGGGCGCCCCTGTCTGACTCTCCTCCCATCTCACCTATATATATGTGGGGAGGGGGGTGCCTAGAACACACAACATCAATTGTTAGCCATGTGCGCCGCCCCCCTCCACAGTTTACACTCCCGGTCATATTTTCGCGGTGCTTAGGCGAAGCCTTGCGAGGATCACTACACCATCATCGTCACCACGCCATCGTGCTGATGGAACTCATCTACTACCACAACACCTTGCTGGATCAAGAAGGTGAGGGACGTCACCGAGTTGAATGTGTGCGGAACTCGGAGGTGCCGTACGTTCGGTACTCGATAGGTGCAGCGCGAAGAAAGTTCGACTACATCAACCGCGTTGTGAAACGCTTCCGCTTTCGGTCTACGAAGGTACGTAGACATACTCTCGCCCCGTTGCTATGCATCTCCATGGATAGATCATTGCGTGTGCGTAGATATTTTTTTTGTTTTCCATGCAACGTTTCCCAACAGTTGGGTGGGATCCAAGCCCCTAAAAGTGGCATATCCCAGAATTTACAACATCAACTTTGATCACAATATATCTGTTGCTGATGCCATTAATAAAGGATGGAATGGTTTTACCTTCAGGAGAGCCCTGATTGGTGAAGCTGCTGATTTATGGGCTAGCTTAAGAGCTAGATGTGAGGAAGTTAGAATGTATGGGGGCATAGTTCAGCCCATGTGGATGCTTACAAAAGACAGAAAATTCTCTGTGAAATCTATTTATGCTTTCTTGATTAGGACATACATGGGGTTCCCACACAAATTCTTGTGGAAACTGAATGTTCCTACTAAAATTAGAATGTTTTTTAGGCTACTCACTAGGAGAAGTATTCTAATTAAGGATAATCTGATCCGAAAAGGATGGAAAGAGGCAAAGCACTGTGTGTTCTGTGGGAGAGATGGAGATATTAACCATTTATTTTTTTGAATGTTCTGCTGCTAGATTGATTTGGAGTTTGGTCAAATGTTCCTTTGACCTCAAAACAACTCCTCAAAATTTGAGTGATTGCTTAGATACTTGGATTAAAACCTTTCAGAAACCACAAAAACAATTAATGCCAGTTGGGATTTCTGCTTTATTTTGGTCCATTTGGAAATGCAGGAATGATATTGTGTTTAGATCTAAGAATTTTCATGATCCCATGATCATTGTTCGAACTCTATGCAACTGGATTATTGATTGGGCCGTTGTGCCGAAAAAAACCCAAAGCAAAAGCTATGGATGCTGGGAGCAAGACTAATAGAGCGGGTGGAAAGTGAGATATATCGAGCGTCGCAAGGATGGAGACCGGGGGTTAGAAGACTGGGCTGCTGAATCAATGAGACTTCTCTATTCCTGCTTCACCAGTGGTGTCTCATATCACTTGATGTTTTTTACTTTTGAACTTGTGGTCTTGATTTGCTGGGAAAACCCCTTGATGTAATAGGGCCCGGTAGTCGTCTACCTCTTATTTTGTGCTTTTATGTTTAGTTGAAAACATCGATGGGACTTCTCTATTCCTGCTTCACCAGTGGTGTCTCATATCACTTGATGTTTTTTACTTTTGAACTTGTGGTTTTGATTTGCTGGGAAAACCCCTTGATGTAATAGGGCCCGGTAGTCGTCTACCTCTTATTTTGCGCTTTTATGTTTAGTTGAAAACCTGACTAGCAGTGCTGAAACGACTTTGTCTGCCTCGTTTTGGTTTCGTCAATGAAATCGGAGGGAGCCCCCCTCTTTTAATCAGAATAAACATGAACTACATACGGAGCAAAATGAGTAAATCGACACTATAAAATATGTCTATATACATCTATATATACCATATTGAAATCTCTAAAAAAGGCTTATATTTAAGACTACTATGTTTGTGGCTCCTCTCCTTAGGTGCTCCTGTTCTGGAGCTTCCATGCATGGCTGTTGTTTATGTATATTGTCATGACAAAGACGGACGTCACACGCACACTATTTCTACTATTACTTGGCCTGACTGTCTAATCTCAATTAAGAGAGCCTAATCTTAGCGACACCAATCACTTAAACTGGACAGAGTACGTGCGCAATTTAAGAAACAACAATCAAGGGTGTGCAACAACCACAACAAACAAACACCAGATAACGAACACGGCAATGAGGTGATGAAGTGGTGCTCAACTGCTTGGAGCGTCGTTGGCACCTGCCTACCTACCAAAGAGGGAATCCTCGTGTCACCATCCTCACACTTGCGCAGAGGTTGGGAGCTGAATCATGGCCTCCATTAATCTCGGCAACCACCAGAATACAGTGCACAGAGACGCATCCACGTACGATGGGCTCATACATGAATAAGTTGGAGCTAGAGAAGCTGACAAGAGAAAATCAGACAACTCAAAACAGTGAATATTGTCCAGCAGAAAAAAAACATTAAATATTGGCCTAAAACACAGCTAGCTGCGAATCAATTACTCGTTTTTTTCAAAATTTCTAACAAATAAATTTGGGTGTGTGTTTTCTTTAATTATTTGATGGTCAAGCCTACAAATAGCCAGCCACCGCATGTGGAATATAATTTCCTGTTAGAGAAAAGTTAACTCTAGCTGGTGATGTCATTTGTACCCCACTTACATTTTCTTTACCTTCTAACAGCATGAGTATATATATACCATTCGGCACGATAGCAAGTATGAACACTTGATTATTCCACATGATCCCGATCGATCTCCGATGGCTAAGTATATATGTATACCTCAATATCTGCACATATAAACTATGTATGCACGCATGCAAATACGCAACTGCCGGGGCCGGATACCGTGACGCATGCTTGTAACGCCGTATTTTAGTCCAATCAAAGATAGCAAACAAAATGCGTATACGATCGACATGGGTTGGGCATGAAGAGGAAGGCAACATGGGGCTCTGGTTGCTTTCCGGTACCTACCCAACGGCCCAAAAATGGCGACCTGGCTATAAACGGTGGGTAGGTAGGCACCAGAAAAGGACCCCGCGTATATATATACTCTCCTCTCCGGCTATGCATGCACCAGAAAAGGACTACCGCTGCATATGCATCTACCGTACAGGTATACTATACGGTATACTCGTATAGTATAGCCCCTGAGTTGCTAGTAAAACTTAGTTAATGTGTGTCAACGCCTTCACAGAGCAGCCGAGCATATTTTGATTTTCTTTTTTATGTTATGCTGGTGTGCACGTCTGCAAGTAGCTAGTAGATTAGCTTATACAGTAGTGTTCGTGGAAGCAACGGCAGTAGCCAGCTGCTAGCTAGGAATACGACGACGTGCTTTGGATAAGAGAAACTGGATCAGCAGCGCGCCTTGGCGCGAGGGTGCCGGTTTCAACAATGTGCCCATACATGTAATGGTGAAGTTAGTAGAAAGCCAGGCTTATCATATGTATTCTATCAGGATAAAAAATAAAAAAAATAAATATTCAAGTGTAATTGGAGCAAGACATCATCAATAGATACCAAAACTACAGATTCAAGTGTAATCGGAGCAAGACATCATCAATGGATACCAAAACTACAGTACAACACATCTCCATAGCCACCCGGGTATAGTCATATCCAATCCGCACCCGGCAGCACCGCTGCCGGGTATAGTCATATCCAATCCATTTATACAACCATTGAAGCACTGCAAGTATAAAAACTGCAAATACAAAAAAGTTCATATAAAGATGGTATTCCTTCAGGGAAGAGCTGTCATGATATGCAAGCAATAGACATTGCAAAAACCAATCACTCAAGAGCAAGAGAATAAGCACCACTTCACAACATATAAAAATGGTAGTAGATTAAGGCTTCGTGTCAGGATAACTTGTAGTCCAACAATTCTACTTGCAGTGATTCAACAACAAGAAAAGACATGCAACACCACTGCTCAAACCCAACATTTCATTCTCTCATTTCAAAGCTTAAATAAAAGAGAAAAAAGTCCATTTTACTACCCTGAACAAAGTTGGTGGTTCACATCACCCCCTGATCTATTTTTCTGCCCCTTCCACCCCCTGATCAAACCCATACCAGACAAAAAAAGACCCTTGGTGGTTTGTCTCGGCCTGGAGCTGACGTGGCGGTGGACAAGGGTGGTTTTTACCGGCTGGTGTGGTAGAGATGCCCCGCACCGTATGAAAAATTCCCCATTCTCTCTTTTCTTCTCTCCCGCAACGAAATCCCTAACCCTAGCTTCCATGGGCGGCGGCAGTGTCACCTCCACCACCGTGTCCGTCGATGGCGCGAGCACTGACGGCGGTGGTGGCGCAGCCCCAGTGCCGCCGCCGTCCAACCTACACGTAGCTTGCTGGATAGGTCGTTCCCGCAAGAGGTTTGGCGGCGAGGAGAGCCTTCTCGCCGACCGGAGACGAGCCATGTTCTCATCCCCCGCACTCCGTCCATGGATGCGCTCGAGCTCCGCTACCGCCGGTACGTGCTGCTGGCCACGGCGGTTGGTGATGGCGAGGATAGCGTGACGCCGACAGCTCTTCTGGCAGCCTTGGAGGAGCGTTGCGGCATGGTGGCGTCGGAGGTGGTCATCGAGTTCGCGTGCCCCCCTCACAACCTGTGGCTCACCTTCACAACGGAGGAGAAGTGCACCGATGTGCTCTTTTCGTCAATGAAGTTCAAGTGCTGCCGTCGCTGGATCCAGTTTACACGCTGGAGCAGATTTATTCGTGCTGAGCCGGGTTCTTTGGAGTACAGGTGCAAGCTCAGCTTCGAAGGCCTCCCCAATCAGTCCTGGACGACGGATTCGGTGAAAGCAGTTCTGAAAGACCTTGGTGGTGATCTCATCGAGATCCTGCCGCCGACAAACCACCGCGAGCTCGAGGTAATGGCTTGGCTTCGTGACCCATTCTATGTTGGCAAGTTGGTGATAGTTGAGATACCTGAGCCAACTCTGTTTCACAAGCAACCTGAGTCGATGGATGAGTACGAAGCAATGCAGTTTGATTTGGGTGACTACGGGCCGTCGTCGCCAAAGAAGAAGAGGACACCGTTGTATCCTGTTTTGTGCCATATGAAAGAGGTGATTGATCGTGGTCCTCTGCTAGCTGAGGACTTGCCTGCTGAGTGGCTACCAGCTGAAGGTGAAGACCTCGGTCGCAAGCACATATTCAAGACCGAGCTGGGAAAGATAGATGGAACTGGAGAGTCAGAAGCAGTTTGATCTTGTGTTAACTTCTATTAATTATGTACTAGTGGAGTTAGTGTGTGGCAAATGTGTTAATCCAGTGGACTTGGTGTGTGCCAAATGTGTGCCAGATGATGTGTAATGAACCTGTCAATAGTTAATTATGTACTAGCAGTTTGATGTTATTTCTTCTTCTTATAGCACTTTAATTATTGCAATTATGTAAAATTCATTTCCACTTCAAAGAACACAGAAGCAATTGAATTTAGCTGTCATGAATGCAAACAGACTTGTGAACAGTACTTCATAATCTTTAGCCAGCAAGCACAAAACACACAAACATAAGTACTTCATGTTCTCCAGCCAACACACTACTTCATAATCCAGCAAAGAACCAGCAAACCAAGCAGCTACAGCCACCAGGTTTGTAAAGTAAACAGTTCCAGGTATCTAACTCCTAAGTTCATCCAACATGCTCACGGTCCTCCTATGCCTAGAAGTTGCTCCTGGTCTTTTGCACACTTTAGCTTTAGGTGCAGTTTTGTTGACTTGTTTAGGGGCCCTTCCACTTGTAGGTTTGGTTTGGGTGCCCTGCTGTGAAGATTGGTGTTGTGTGCCTTGATGTGAAGATTGTTGCTGGGTGCCCTGTTGTGAAGATTGTGCCCTGTCCCTTGTAGATGTTCCCTTAGTGACTCTCTGTGATGTTCTTGGTTCATTTTGCTACAACAGAATAAAGAGAAAATTATTGTTAGTTACATCAGAATAAAAGAAAAACAAGAATTACCTATATGACAGTATGACAGTACACACCTTTGTCTCTTTCTTTCTCTTCTTATTCTTGTATTTCCCCCTGTTGGGATTACTTGTGCACTTTCTCATGTTGTGCCCAGGTTGTCCACACAGACTGCACTTACCTTTTGTTCCAATTTTTGAAAGCTTGTGTGGATGTTTTGGAGGCTCATCTGCACCTCTTCTTCTCTCAGACCTAGGTCTCCCAGGCATTTGCACATAGTTTGGAACAGTGGCCTTGGTCTGCATCGAGACCTGAGCCAGCTAGGCATGCCTTCCATTGGCATCAAGCAATGCTCATAAGTCCTGTTGTAAGCTTCAATTGTGTAGCAGCTTGCAATGAGTGAAACAATGTGACCACATTGAGATGCTGCAAGAGCATGAACACATGGAATTCCAGACAGTTGCCAATATCTACATGAACATGTTTTAGCTTCCATGTCAACTTTGAAACCATGCTGCCCTAGTTTCACCTCATATCCATCTTTTCCATTCCATATTGTCTCACGCTTCTCAGTAGTTGTATTAGCTTGTTGACCTTTTCATAATTTTAGGACAAATAGTTCCATTCCATTTTGCGTGCATTGCTCTGTTTACTTGAATTCTTCTGATGACCTTTGCTCTAATTGCTTCAAATATGCTGATAATAGGCAACCCTCTATACTCTACTATCCAGTTGTTAAAACTCTCACACATGTTATTATCCACAGAATCACAACATGAACCTTCTTTGAACCAAGCTCTACACCAATGTTCTGGGCCTGATTGCATCATGTCTCTTGCTCCATCTGGTGTGAGTTGAGCAAGTTTGGCCCTGTTCAAGTTGAAGTGTATTCTGTTTGAAGATTTTGCACAAGCCCAAAATCTTTTCTGATATGCTTGATCTCTATGTTTTTTCTTCCAATTAGCATAGATATGCCTAGCACAATTCCTATGCTCAGCATTTGGAACAACCTTGGACACAGCATTGATGAGGCCTTTTGTTGATCTGATATAAAGACCCACCCTTCTCCTTGATTTTCAATTTCCAAGTCTTTGTTTAGCAGAGCCATAAACCAGAACCAAGAGTCTTTGTTCTCAACCTCTACAGCAGCCCAGGCTATTGGATACATTTGCCCATTGGCATCTCTCCCAAGAGCACACAACAGTTCTCCACTCTGGGCTCCTTTAAAGAAGCAACCATCCAATCCTACAACTTTCCTGCAACCTTCTATGAAACCTCTTTTGCAGGCATGGAAACACACATATAATCTCTGAAAAACAGGGGCACTTTCCTTTGGATTTAGCACTACCGCAACAGTGCTACCTGGATTGCTCCTCAATATTTCTAGTTGATAATCAAAAACCCTAGCATATTCTTCATGCATTCCTTCTCTAACTCTTCTTCTCACAATTGCTTTTGCTTTCTTTATCTTGGAGAGATGCACATCTGCAAACATCTCCAACCTGACAGTTGCCTTGATAGATTTGATTTTCCATCCAGGATTGGCCTTCATAATTCTCTCATACTTATCTGCTATTCTAGCTGCAGTAACCAATCTGTTGTCTCTCCTCTGGGGGCATATGTGGTTGTCTACAAATGTGATCGCCTGAAACCAGTCATTAGAGCTCCTATGTCCAGCATATATCAACCATGGACACTCAGGCCAAGAGCATTTTGCTCTAATCCTATTAGCCTCATCCTTTATGAATGTAATTTGTCTCTTCACTGCTAGACCATATTTCACAACAGCCTTCTTGAACTGTTTTCTCCCCCTAAATGTCATGCCAAGGCAAAAGACAGGAAATGCAGCCTTGCTATCAAATCTTGGAAATCTTGTTTCCCTCCTAATGGAATTTCCAAACTCATCCTCATCATAACTGTACTCCTCACTGGAATCCATGTAAGGAGTGTCATTTCCCTCATCCATTTCATCTACAAGGATTAACTGTGTTGTATTTTCCTTGATCTCCTTCTCTTCATCAAGTGGCAAGTTCATCCTTATCTTTCTAAGCACTTCCTTAGCATGCTTTCTCAGCTCCTTTGCTTCATCATCTTCCCCTGAACTATCTGCATCTCCAGGACACCAATCCAGGTCTTCACATTCATCAGCAGCAACCTCTTCTTTATTTTCTGCATCGAGCTCTTCTCCACCTTCAGGTTTCACATTTGCTGCAGTTCCAGCAGCATCCTCATGCTCATGCTCATCCACATCCTCATCAGAGCAATCATGTACGTCCTCTTCATGCTCTGCTTGCCAATCGCTGTCAGTGTGCTCTTCTTGACTTTCGGTTCAGGATTTTCAAAGTGTTCTCTTGTTGCTCTTCTACATTTCCTTCATTTTGTTCTTCTCCACCTTGGTTTCCAAGTTCACATATATGTCCACAACACCACCATCTGTAATGCATCTCTCCATAAAATACACATTTTCATCAGTCTCTAACCTTCTCAGCCCATCTCTAACATTCATTCCAGGAAACAGCCAGTAGAGCCTATGATTGTCTGTCAATAACTCACCATGGTATGCCATCTTTATGTCTGCAATCTGCTCCCTGACAGATGCTAAGGACAAATTGTCCCTCTGCATAAAAGTGACCTCAACAGAACCACCAACGTAAGAGCAACACTTCTCTGAATATTCAAATTCACCATTGTAATAGACACGAAGTCCTAACCAATCAAGATTGTCCATTGTTGATCCCTAAAAAACAACGAAGCAACTCTTAAATCAAGCAATCAACTAGAGCAACACTTAATCTCTAAAAAAATGGAACTTCTCCTTCATTCTACTAGACCAGACCATTAACAGATGAATTCCTTAACAGATGCAATCAACTACAGCCATGTGTAGTAGGGGAAGGAGATCAGACTAACCTCAATTTGCCGACGCCGCGGAAACACTCAGTCCCGCCGCCGCATCGAATGCGCCGTCACGCTAGGGTTTTGAGGATGGGACAAAAGAGGTGGCGCGGTGGCGCGGACAAAAGGGATTGGGGTTGATTCACCGTGGCACACTGCCGCCACCGCCAGTCCGAGCACCTTCGATTGTTTCAAGCTCGGCCGCGACGATTCCATCGCCGGCGGCAGAGAGGGAGGGGATTGGGGAATTTGTGGAAAAATAGAACGAACGGGTGCGGGACATCTCTACCACACCAGCCGGTAAAAACCACCCTTGTCCACCGCCACGTCAGCTCCAGGTCGAGACAAACCACCAAGGGGTTTTTTTTTGTCTGGTATGGGTTTGATCAGGGGTGGAAGGGGCAGAAAAATAGATCAGGGGGTGATGTGAACCACCAACTTTGTTCAGGGTAGTAAAACGGACTTTTTTCAATAAAAGAATACACGAATAGTTCATAGTTGTACAGATTCAGCGTGAATAAAGCCTTCTTGTCTAATCCAACATTCACTGAACAAACAAAATAAAAAGGACATGAGAGTGATAGCACAGAGGAATCATCTACATACGAGGCGTAGATGAGGCCACAACTCTTTCAACACGGCCATATACGCGGTACACCCGCCTTTGAGGAATGTCATACCCGCCTCATTATCACGGATGCCGGGATGAGAAAGCAAAGAGATCAGAATGGTCAATGCACACATGCTACCCAAATCATATCTGAGAGATAAAGAGATAGACGGAACTATTTATGATTCACGATAAGTGTCACAGTTTGCCATGGTTGTGGCTGGAACAGAGTACATCGTAAACCTTGACTACAATACCCACGACATCTACACGACCAAGCAAGAAATCAGAAATAGAACAGTGGCCGAGAATTGAGGGCCTTTTCCACCAAAAACAATGTTAAATCCCCATACGCGGTTTAGTTGCTTGAGGTACCATCTATATCTACATCTAAAGAGACACTCCCATATCCAGACATCATTCTTTCGTGCATCCACAAACAAAATGATAAGGTCCTGCATATATATAGATTTGCAAGCGCCGATCAGCAGGATGCCCATGACAGGAAGCATTCGAGTAAGCAAAGAGGAAATTAAATAGTTGTACCAAAAGGGCGAGCACTTAACAACAATTGGCCTTCCTGGTTTTAGTTGCGCCTAACCTTCTTGGCTTTAGTGGGGATAACCTCATCAGCCAACGACACATCCTTCAGTTTACCCCTAGCATCAATGGATTAGCAAGAGCAATATTCAGCAAGCCATAGGGCTGGTACAACATACTTCACGGATGAAATTTCCATATAAGGAAAGGAAAGCTTGAGTAGTGCATCAGTGTAACTAATATGTCGCCAACATAAAAGTGGGTGCCTATGTGAACCTAAATTCTTATGTTTACCAAGAAAACTAATTGACCATGGATGTATTCACAGATATAGAGACATAAATAGCAAAGATGGAACTACATTCCGAGAAATTCACCATGTTCAAAATACGAATTCAGAGACAAATAGAAGCACATGGTTAATAATGGGATTGCAGCAAGCATGTCAGTGTTCATCTATGTCATGTCTCGAGAAGATATACACTTGAGATATTTATTTTGAGCTGAGTACATACTCTGAAGAGACATACAGTTGTATTGGTGCAATTGAAGCTGTTGAAGCTGCTGACCCTGCCCTGAGCTTCCCGCGGCTTGCCATACCACCTGACTTTGGGGCTACTCACTCAAACCATGGATGAGCTCTACCCATGAGAGTAGCACACCATCATGTGCATAATAGGCCCCGTCGCCGAAGCCCCTCGCAGTGCGAGGTGCTGCCCTCCTACATAAACCAAAATAGCATTATAGTGTACTACAACTCTTGGTTTTATACGGGAGTATACTACTTTTGAATAAAGACAAACAAAAAAACTACTATTGTGTCCATCTCTATATCCGACTGCCAAAAGCGCAACTATTTTAAAATTAACATGAGAACACAAAAGAAGCGGTTATACATAGACGCTCGATGCACCCCGTCTAATCTGATATTGAACAAAAGCATTCCACATACTTACTGGGAATGATATTGTATCAGAAGACCAAATGAAAGAAGATAAGAATGCTTACAACTTCAACAGGTGGTGAGGGGCCGAGGGCTTCAAAAAGAAGAGGTTGTACATAGTCTGCTTTGCCTAGCATGATATACCAAAGGCAAGTCATGATAATAGTACATGAAACATAATAACACCCAAGAGAACCTACATGTAGCATGTTCCGAAGACGATGCAAAAGGATGCAAACAACACATGATGTATAACAATTAGTGGTAGTTCATAAAGCGCCTATGTCGTACTTCACGAAGCATAACAAAAGGTAGTAGACCCCACAAACATACATAAGTGACCAAAATATACAGCTTCATATAAGAATCCTAGAATCATACTTTTAAATTGTTGTATATTGTGACCTTACAAAGAATAGTTAATTTGCAAAAAAACTAATATAGTTGTAATAAGAAAATGAATTAAATTTGATATCTGCAGCAAGGTTCTTCCACAATTCTACTACAATATCACCAATTTATGATCGGTGGCGACCTAGAAAATGATTCACAGTGCAAAGGTATCACCCTTTATCTGCTAAAATTACCGTACCCATTTAAAAAGTCTATTAAGCTGATCATCTACTTGTTGCTAGCAGCTTGACTCAGATTGGGAGTTACAAAATTCTTCTTTTTCTAGCAAGATCACCATTTCAATCACCCATGAAACAGAAAATATTAAGATGGCCATCTATTCTTGCTAGTAGTTTGACTGCTTCAAAAAATAGTGACTATTGAGTCTGAAACATGGGAATTGCCTGCATACACACAACACAGATATCCCATATCCTCTTGTCCTAGAACACACACATGGAGATTAACATGAACACTGGGCACCTAAACAAATCTCAAAGCTCAGCGTACTACATACCAATGCACCTAACCCACATTTACTCGATTGGCCATTTGCCGGGTACTGTATGAAACAATATTAAGCATGTTAATTGGTGCAATGGGAATTTGTATAAAGGTACTTACCGAAAGTGGCCGAGCAGAAGGTGATGGAGTGGAAGACACTGAGGCTGTCCTTGATGACTATATGACCCCTGCCCTCGCTGATGAGCATGAGTTTCTTATATTTCTTCCCCACATGTACCATCTCCATGTATGCTATGCAAGAACCGCCGTCCTAACCATTGGGTTGGACCTAGATGCATGATCTTGATCTTGAAAAGCCTAAAGGCAAGTTCATTTGTTCTTAGTTTAGGAGGCACGGAGTCCCAATGCAAGGCCTTCACCTACAACAACGACCAAGGCAGCACTGTAATGGATCCAACTATGTAAAGCTTCTTCTAAATGTTAAGGTTTGACATTTTTCTAACCCAAAATATACATCAAAACTAATCCAGCTTGGTCTGGTCTAACCCAAAATATACTGTGACAAGTAATGTTATAAGTCATCAAGCTCTTTATGATATCTTCTACTTCAGATTCCAAGTCGCATTAAATGAGTGCACAAAAGAGAATATAAAAATAAAAAGGCTCAAGGTACTTCTGACAAAACTCATCTCAGTGTTATTTTGGTATATAGCTTAAGCCCTGGATCAACTAAGCTAGCATGGTAGATTTTTCTTCTTAATGAAAGCACATATATGTAAGAGCATGCAGAAAGGGTCAAAGAGCTAGAATCCTATAAAATGCAGAATCCATCTTTCGACACAGGGAACAATTATATTTATATTTGATACAGAACATGCACTTGTGAATTGGCATGTAATATGAATGTGCTGTATGGGAATTTTACCTTCGCTTTCAGTGACACATATCAGATCATCTTCCCCTCGACACTTTCATTACGTGGTTGCTGCTGGTGCTCTAGGAAGAACAAAGTTGTTTTAATAGTAATTTTGGAAAACACATGGTGATTGGAGAAGTAAAGTTTAAATCACATAACAGATCAAGTTCAATTAATATGGTGTCATAATCAGAAACTTTGTATACTACCATATAAGCATCTTTGAAAGACCAAAAGTAATAGTCTGATTATCAATACTTATTTGTTCACGAACACATGGTGCAATAACCTATGCGTCGTACAAAGCAGTAGATAATGACCATTGTGTTAAATCGAAAATGACTGTAGAGATGTAGTTCTTCTAAAAATGGAGCACCTACAAAGCATACATATATTGATAGTAGTCGTTAATGATCATTGTCACAAACACTGGGCATGGACGGCCGAGTCAACGAAGCAGCAGATTACAAATATGGTAAATTGTGGCAACGAACAATTCGTTCTGAAACCACATGAATGCCAACAGAGAATGGTAGAGGAGAATCACCTGCAACAATGCAGGTCCAAGGAAGCAGCAGGCTTTAACAATGGCACCATAATGTGATGATCCTTGCTCCTTCCATAATGTGGATATTATTGGTGGTACATGAAAATCAACAGAGAAACATGTTCTAATTAGCATAGACTTACAGGGAACACCATAAAAAAAGAACAACATATATTGTTTTATAAGCATATGGACGATTGTTTCTTATCATCATAATATTCATAGATGTGCATCATCAAGCCACCTGTGTTAGAGGTCACAATGTCCTTTCATTGGTGGCAGCAAATCAGGCAATTCTACAGCATCTAATGGAAAATAGAACAGCATATTGTTTTATAAATGCAAAAGAACATTCAGTTACAACACATGCATTTATTCAGACACGGATCATGATAATAACAATACAAAAGAAGCATCCACCTTGAATAAATGAAGTCAGAAAGTGACATTCAGCTATGTAATAATGCAATAAGCATCACTAAAAATTCGTTTGAAAGGAAATACATCAATATACATGCATATGAACCTACTATAAACAAAGTTGATGCTGGCATGGCCATCAGTTAACTTTACATCATCCAAGAAAACAGAACAATATTACCAGTTTGAGAGAACAGTAGCTTTATCATTGATGCACTGTGTAATGCTTCTATCATACCAATGACCATAGCCAATGACTAAATCACAACTCCCTTTGGCCTACTGCTTGGTAGAGGAGAATCAACAAACAACTAAATAAGCCTCTAACTGAACCAATCGCAAAGACCGACTAAAACAACATGTTAGGGATACAACACAGCTATGGAAATCAGGGAAATATGAGAGATAACTGGTGTCAAGTGTATGCCAGGAAATTTCTGAGCCATCTTGGGAACATGGCTAGCTTAGTGTAACTATTCAGGAATGTTCTGTAATTAAGTAAACTCCTAGCAGAGAAAATGAATCTGCACCACTATAAGACCTATGGCTAGAGATAGTTAACTACCTTATCTAACAGTTCCATTACAGAATACAGCAGCAACAACATCAAGGTTCAGCTTGCACCACTACCAAAATATGATCTTATGGAACAAAGAGTAAATCATATGCACAACGAAGCCTGTAAATACAAATAAATGAGCACTGTAGGCTTTTATTTATCACATTTTCAGGCTGGTGGGGCAACATAATTCTGACACATATCAAAAGCTAACATTTTAGCCATATCAAAATGGCATATGACAGAACAAAACATTGTGCAAACTATATCTCCAGGCCTGGTTGTTAGTATGCTTTGAGTTTGAGTGGCCTGGATCCTGCACCATATAACCAGATCCTGCACCATGATGCAATATAAGCTTCGCCACGGGCATGCACTGACCCGGTGGAGGAAACGACAGAGACGTACCTTGCTACTGCCGGTGGACAGCGTACGCTGGCGAGCATGCTAGGAAAGGACGTCAAAGATGCAGCCACTAATGGCTCGGCTCGTCTGCTTCGGCGGCCGACACTTCTCCTGCCTACTCCCAATGAGAGAGTGCGGCGACCATGAGGGCCCGTCCACCTGCAGAAGCAGCTTGTCCTCATCAGAGCAACCTGCACATAAAATAAACTCAGGAATAAGCATAATAGGAGATGAAGAAACAAATAGTCGGAGATCCACCCAGAACCAAGACCATATTAACCTAAGAGCCGCCTAAACGGGTAGTCATAGTTACGAACATGCATAGCAGAACAATTAATGATTGATGCCGCTAAATTAACAATCCAAAACTGTAGCTTTTTTTGATAGATGGCTGCTGGAAACACGCAAATACAAGCAGTGGTACTTCTAATGAAAGAAATATACATGATTCTCCTCAAATCAAATAGATAAGGTTTCTTCTTCTTCTTCCCCTAGTTAACAACAAGCAGCCAGCAAGCATTAAACATCACAATAGCAATCTGATTGGTTGCACACACATTCAAACTGAAACAAGACGTGTATTGATTAAAACTGAATGAGATTGCACAATAGCAATCACCACCAGGTTGTGTCTAGAACCACAATTGCAATCAAAATAAGATAGATGTGCAAGGGGTAGGAAGAGGGGGTGGAGTTCACCATGTCAGGGGGTAGGAGGAGGGAGCAGCCATAAGAGCTCGTGTCTCGTCCACCTGCAGCAGCAGCAGCTCCACCCCCTCTTCCAGATCGGAGTAGCTGCACACAAAACAAACCAAGGAATCACAAGGAGGGGAGATTAAGAAACCGACAAGAGAGGGGATTTAGGGATCATGCGCACACACCATAGTCAGAGACCCGTGGATGAGCTCGCCGGAGATGGCCTGCAGCCGCCGCACGTCCTTGGAGGGCTAGGGTTCCGGGCGTCTCCATCCATGGCTGCTGCCGGGCCGGACCGGACCTCCATGGCCTACCTCTCGAGGACGGTCGGGGATGAAGTCGACGACGAAGCGCTGATGCCGATGTGGATTTGGGTCTCACCTTGTCGCTCGATCCTTCCCTTCACTTCCCTTGGGAGGAGGCGCCGGAGGAGAAGGGAGGAAAAGGCGAGGCCGGAGGAGAAGGGAAGGTGGCGGCGCGATGAAGAGAGGAAAGGTCGGGGCGCCAGTGCGGGCGGCGGCGAGCGACCACGGGAGGAGCGGGACGGGGCGATGCGACGGCTAGGTTTGGGATAGGAGAAGGAGACGAGGGGGACGAATGAGAGCAAGAAAGGATGGGCAGCCGCCCTCCCCCAACTCATTGCCGCACGAGCCAACCACCGCACGCTACGCACGACCCTGGAAGCGAAAAGACCAAAATACCCTCGGCGGGGGCAGGATTTTACGTGCGGTGGCACGAGATCTTTCCCCCGCCCGGCCAGCTGACAGGCGACGGGCCGGAACCAAGCCACGGTCGCTGACAACTGAGGCCCACCCGCGAACGGACCCACACGCCAGCGACTTAGACTGGTAAAAACGCAGTAAAAACAAGCGCGGGGAGGCGTTGTAGGAAGTTACTATTCATTCCAACAGTAGATTATTTTGATCCGATGGCACAGATTCCTCCAGATCTTGATCCAACGGACGAAAACACATCTAGAAATCATATCCAACGGTCCAGAATCGTCGCTGAGGAGGCTTATACATCCATCCTTCTCTTATTTCTGGATGAAATGGCTATGGAGTCATACAAAAGGATAATCGCACAAGATGCATAAGCCGGCTTGGTACATGCACGCGTCATGGAGGAAGAGAAACGATCTTCTTCTCCTCCACGGCACTAGTTCAACTTGATACATCATGGAGAAGGTGACTTGATGTAACTTGCCAATCGTCTCTGATTTTCGGAGCATAATGATATGTGGTGCCTTCTCTAAGTGTCTTCCATTCATGATATACGTATGACTTTGCGCGTCAACTGTTTCGAGGTCATACAATATACATAGATGGATGGAACCGAAATAGGCATCTCTTCCTTTTTCTTTTCGTTCTCTCAACAGAAACCTTCCCATTTTTTGAAATAACATTTCTTCTTTGACTAGATATTATCATGCAACTCTCACGAAAAAGAGAGAAATTATCACACTTTATTACATAGTGAAAGTATACTCCATTATCGAAGAATTTTTTTACTCACAAACTCATCAAATGAAGACGCACGCGGCCATAAGTTTATTGCAGAAGTTGCCGAAAATAGCAGAAAACATGAAAACAATTGTTTCACAAAAGTGTAACCAAGACAAGATGACAAACATTTGATATGCCATGCCCATGCCTCTACAGAATAACACAACAACAAGGTGAAAATATTTTGGTTTTAACTTGATGTACTTGCCAATCATTTCTTATTTCCAGAGCATAATGTTGTGTGATGACTTCTTTGCACATCTTCCACTGTTCATAGTAATATGTATCAACATATACATATGACTTTACAGCTCTCACCAAAAACAGAGAGGAACAACTATCACATATTTATTAGATAATATAAGCTTTACTCCATTCTCGAAGAAAAGCTTTGCTTGCGGTTTTAGGGGGAAACCCCCTGAAAATTACACTTCGCAATAAGTTGAGGTGTGAAAAGAACACTTACCTCTCAAATTATGAAGATTTATCAGCTGAAGAAATGTTCGGTAATAGGTGTTGATTGCCTGTTGTCTTGCATGTGCTCCTCACAACAACCAGAAGGAGAAAAGGAAATGGTACCGATAATCAGTACCCATTGTTTTGTTTAATGGCGAACTACTCAGCCGGGCGTGGCATCAGAAATTGCCGACGTGGATCCACATTACTCCCAAACTAAACTAAGGGCCCCAATGCAAGTACTCATTGTTAATGGGTCGAACGAATCTAGCTAGTCTAATTTACTCAAAACTAGGGACAAGCAACTAACTATCAATTACTAGAACATGAGCGGTGTACCTCTCCTAATCGGGAATTAATAAATTGGGATTGGCTACCAACCCAACCATCTGCTCCTATCCATCATAAGCTTTCAGCTCAGATCACCGCCGTGCTTTGCCATGGCACTCAATCTCATCTCCCGTACGCACCACCGGTCGATGGAACCAAGCCATACATAAATGATACATAATGGGTCGGGATTGGCTGGGAATTCAAGACCTTGAGATTAAAAACATTGCTCTTCTCAGCAAGTGGGTTTACAAACTACTCACTGAGAATGGAGTATGGCAGAAAATCATTTGCAACAAGTATGTGGGATCCAATGCCATTTCTCAAGTTCATTGAAAACCTGGAGATTCGCATTTCTGGAGTGGTGTGATGAAGGTCAATGAATTCTTTTTCTAATTTGGGACCTTCTCAGTTAGAGACGGTTCTCAGGTTCGATTCTGGGAAAATATCTGGCTAGGGAATAACCCACTAATGGTGCAATATTCGAGCTTGTATAGGATTGTTAGACATAAATTCGTCACAATTAAACAAGTTTTAGGACAAGAAAATCCTGATATTTCTTTTCGTAGGGACCTTTTTGGCCCTCGCCTGGCAGCATGGAATAAATTACTCACTCGCCTGGAGGACATTCAACTGTCAGGTGAGCCGGACATTTTTTGATGGAATTTGCATCAGAATGGCAAATTTTCAGTCAAATCCATGTATGATGCAATGGTTCATTGTGATGTTCCAGTTGATAACAGGAAATTGTGGAAGCTCAAAATCCCTCTAAGAGTGAAGATTTTCCTCTGGTTTCTTAACAGAGGATTCATCCTAACTAAAGACAATCTGGCACGAGGAAACTGGCATGGTTCCAAGACATGTGTCTTTTGCCAACATGACGAGTCTATTAAACACTTATTTTTTGAGTGCTAGTTCGCTCGGGCAGTTTGGGCCATAGTTCAAGTAGCTTCGAATCTATACCCACCATGTAGTGCACGGAACATGTTCGGCAACTGGTTGCGGGGTATTGATAAACAATTTTCTGCACATATTCTTGTGGGAGCGGCGGCCTTATGCTGGGCACTGTGGCTTACCAGAAATGATGTGATTTTTAATAACAAATGTGTCTCATCTCCTATGCAGGTTATTCATGTGTGTACACGATGGCTCCGTACTTGATCTGTCCTGCAGAGGCCGGAGGACAGAGACCTTGATGGCGTCTACACGGCTGGAGCGTACGGCCAGGGAGGTTTTCTACCCCCATGGATGGTGGTGTGACCTACAGATAGGATCTGCCACTCCTTAGGCTGGACATGTTTTTTTTATTGGCATTGTATCGAATTATTTTCTGCTTTTAGGGCACTCTGGACTTTTTTGGCTGTGTGCATCTAGCTATGTAGAAGTCGGGCTTTCTTTCGATGCAATTGTATCACCTCGATATATCTATTCAATGAAATGTCCTCTATCGAAAAAATACATAAATGATATTTCGTCCGTCAATTTCAGCGACGACTAATATGGGACGGAGGGAGTAGATTGCTAGTTATTCTTTAACTGCTTTCTTCAATAGTACGAATGCATTCAAGACAACGAGAACAAGATCACATGCTGTGAAAAAAAAGAGAGAACACGATCACATCACCATTCCTACCATTTTATGCTGACGAAAACAGAGGTAACTAACAAAGAGAGAGAGATATCTTTCTGGTGGCCGGCATCGCTTGGCAGTGTCCTTTCGGTGGAAAGTATAGATTCTACCGTCGGCAGATAAGGCAGCCAGCACAGATGGAAATCTTGGGTTGAGATTCACCGAGGTAATCTGATTAGTTAACTAATAAAGTGTATTATTATGTTCTTACCTGTGTAGGACCGTGATGTGGTAGCTAGTGGGAACTAGCTTTGCACCTGCCAAAGCAGTTGATGTCTTTCTCCATCTCTCGTTTTTGTTCCTCACCACTATACTGTATTTTCTTGTTACGAGGAACATCGCTGTTAAAGTTAACCGAATCCAGATGTTTCCAGGAATGAAACACTAGTGTTAAGTATTAGTAGCAGTGTGTTACAATACCGTGATGTAGCACAGGTTGGCGGATTCAGGTCCGCGGTTTCTCATTCTCCCACTAGGTGAATAAACCGAGTACGTACATTGTACGGTAGAACAATTGTTCATGCGTATTAAAGGGGAAAACAAAGAGTATGTACGTGTAGAGTTGCAAGGACAATCGATCGACCTGTAACATCCATCCCAAATATTAGCATTGTTTGCTCCTAAGTGAGTCTTGATGGATTATGGATGGGCTTGGGCCCATAAACGACGATAATCTCTGGTTAATTTCTAAGACCCATGCATGTGTACGGCAAATGATGGGAAGTTGGTTAGGAAGTTTAGTACCATACTACTACAGTAAGAAGAGTGAGACCTCTTTATAAGGGCTACTCTAGCATTTGCTATTGGATGCTTGGGAATAGGAGCTGTACACGCGCGCTCCTCCTCCGCCGCCACCCGCCTCGCCAGGACATGCACGTGTCGCGGGTCGCGGGAATGAGCCGAAGCTTATTCACTCCAAACTCAGTTCACTCACTCCCTCTCGCACAACCCTAGCCGTCATCTACTGTTCCTTTCTCTGTGATGCTTCCGTGATCCCATCCCGACGACCGCGTGCATGGTTGGTCAGGAGAGCAGGTGCCTCCGGAACCCTGTCGTTCGAGATCCTGCTCAGGAGAACGGCAATAAGGTTTTTGGGGAGCGTCTCGACGCGACTGCTCCCGATCCGTCCCCGTCTTCGTCTGCCTCTACTTCCATTACTTCCTCTACATCGACCCCATGGCTGACGACGAAGTCGCCAAGAAGAAGGCCTTGGCTGATGCCGAGACTGCTGCTGCCCCCGCCGCGTTGGCCTGGCCAACCGGAGTGTATGACTCGTTCATCCCCTATCTGCTTGTTCATGTGCTTGCTGTTCATAGATGTTTCAGTTCTATGTACTATACGTGCTCACATGCTTAGGTATTGATATGAGATGCATATCGTATTTGCCATATGTACTGCTTACTCGTGAATTAGATTAGTCAGAAAGTGCTAATATTTCCAACAAGTCTTGCGCAGCATGCGACGAAACATAGATATACCCCCCCCCCCCAATCAAATATTTTGAGCTTCTTTCGAACTGGGAAATGCACCTTGAGAGCTAACGGAAAAGGATTTTATGAGACCAGATCACACGTGGCATTCATAAATCACAAAGTATCTACCCATCCCCCACCTGAAATCAGGGAGAAGAGATTAGATGCTTTGTGATTTGTGAATGTCACGTGTCATCCATCAGGGCGGGTCTCACCTACTAACCGTGAGACTTGGTCTCATATACGTATTTTTTTTCCAGAGCTCACGACAGACGGGCTTGGAACGGAACTTGTTCTGACCGCCTAGCGAAAGCGTATGATGAAAGAAACCGGATCAATGGCTCCGGATCGACAGGAAAACTTTTGAGAAATACTATTAGGGCGTGTTTGGTTGCCGTTTGATACAGTGCCTGCATTGCATGTCCATCTCCAGCGAGCCTGGTTGCTGAAAAACAGCCTCATATGCAGCAGATGCAACCTGTTTGGTTGCCTGCATCGCATCGAGAGGCACTTACCCCCTGCTGTTTGGTTGCCTGCATTTGTGCTTAGGGTGTGAGCAGATACAAACTTCAGCTGTTTGATTGCAAACATCGTTTGTGTTCTGCTCACCCCATTCAAATGTGGTGGCCTTACCACCACACATGATCGACAACAAAGAACATCACAACAAAGAAGATCAAACAAAGCAAGCAATGTAATGACAGCAAACTTAACACAACAAACTACTTAACTAGATAGCATAGTCTAGATTAGGAGCAGGGGCATCCCCCTTCCCTGTTGTGCCAGGGTGCTGCACCTGGCCAAAATATGAACATGTTCCCAGCACAAGTCTCGTCACACGCCCTAAAAGTTCTCCACTAACACCTGACTTAACTTAACTACATAGCATGTTCGATGCCACCAAGGCAGTTGTGCCTGCTGCAACGATACCTGCACATCACCGACGAGTCGTGGTTGTAGATCTGAACCTTTAGTCCGAGTCCGGAGATGCGCACAACGATGAGGTCGTCGGGGACGATGCGGTGGCGGCTGCAGAAGTAGTTCCACCCCCGACCAAGCACCATCTGGCCGTCGAAGTTCTGGACCTGCAACCAGAACATGCACCGCTTGTTGGCTGAGATCCTGACCATGCGCGGGAGTCGCTTGGTGACCAGCCAGGTGTTCATCACCTCCACGAACTTGGGAGGGACGACGAGCATGGCGAGGTCCTCGTTGTCCTTGATCTGCTGGTAGAATCTCATCAGCTCCCTGGTCCCCTCCTCGTGGCCCTGCCTCGGAGATCGTCCCCTTGAATGAGGCGTGCTCATGAAGGCGATCCTGCCAGGCAGGTCCATCGTCCTGAGCCACCTGTTTGTGGGGATGAAATCCTCGGCGTGCTCAGCTCCGGCCACGACATGAGCTCCTCCACCCGCCACATCCCAGTCAGTCTTCAGTATCTTGTCAGGCAACATGACAAGTATTAGTATCAAACAAAGCAAGCAAGCAAGCAAATGCCACTGATCAGTGGACTTGCCCAACAGCAAGTTCCAGCGATCGCTGGAACTATAATAGCAAGTGCCAGCGATCGGTGCCAGCGATCGCTGATGAATGCTAGAATGCCCAACAGCAAGTGCCACTGATCAGTGGCATGTGCTCATGGCCAAATGGCAATGATCAATGGCACTTAGTGTTGGGCAAGAGCACTAATCTACTTGTTGTGCAAACGGCACTGATCAATCACACTGATCAGGGACTTTCCCAATAGCAAGTGCCATTGATAAGTGCCATTTTGCCCAACAGCAAGTGCCATTGTGGCACTTGCTGTTGGGCAAAATGCCACTTATCAATGACCCTTGTTGTTGGGCAAGTCACTCATTAGTGGCATCTTCTTTGCTGCAACTGGCACTGATCACTACACTATCCTAAACAAGGAAATATCTAAAAATAGCAACAGCAAGTGCCAATAGCACCCATGTGCAGCCATGCAGATTTGGGACCATCCTTAAATGGTCCTACTACATGCACGTATAACATCCACTCATGGCACAAACCCTAGCTTCAACATGCAACATGAAACAAGGACATGATCGTAACATGAACATGCCATCAGTCAACATGATTCTAGCATTCATCACTCAACATGAACATGATTCTAGCATGAACACAACTACTAGCATGTAGAACAAATCTAGCATGTAGTAGCGCTCGCACTAGCATGAACATGAGTCTAGCATGAACTTGAATCTAGCATGTAACAAAGCTACTAGCATTCTAGAATGAACACAAGCAATAGCACACGCACTGTACAAAACACAGATCAGTCCGATTGGATTCGATTGGGATCGGATCCAATCGGATCTGCTAGAATCCTATAAATCTTAGCACATGCCTAAGAAATTAACCGCTAATCTACGTCTAGGAGCAAGATTGTTGGGGATTTGAATCACCGGAACACGCTGATACGTCCATTTTGCATCATGCTTTTATATCGATATTTATTGCATTATGGGCTGTTATTACACGTTATGTCACAATACTTATGCCTATTCTCTCTTATTTTAAAAGGTTTACATAAGGAGGGAGAATGCCGGCAGTTGGAATTCTTGGCTGGAAAAGGAGCAAATATTAGAGACCTATTCTGCACAACTCCAAAAGTCCTGAAACTCCACGGAATATCTTATAATAAATAATAAAAAATCCTCGCCAAAGATGAAGGCCAGGGGGCCCACACCGTGTCCACGAGGGTGGGGGCACGCCCCCTCCCCCACTTAGGGCGTGCCCCCCTACCTCGTGGGCCCCCTGGTGGCTCTCCGATGCCCATCTTCTGCTATATGAGGTCTTTCGATGAGGAAAAAATAATAAGCAACCTTTCGGGATGAAACTCCGCCGCCACGAGGCGGAACCTTGGCGGAACCAATCTAGGGCTCCGGCAGAGCTGTTCTGCCGGGGACACTTCCCTCCGGGAGGGGGAAATCATCGTCATCGTCATCACCAATGCTCCTCTCATCGGGAGAGGGCAATCTCTATCATAATCTTCAATAGCACCATCTCCTCTCAAAACCCTAGTTCATCTCTTGTATCCAATTCTTGACTCCAAGTTCGGGATTGGTACTAGTAGGTTGCTAGTAGTGTTGATTACTCCTTGTAGTTGATGCTAGTTGGTTTATTTGGTGAAAGATCATATGTTCAGATCCTATATGCATATTAATACCCCTCTGATTATGAACATGAATATGCTTTGTGAGTAGTTACGTTTGTTCCTGAGGACATGGGAGAAGTCTTGCTATTAGTAGGTATTCGTTCGATATTTTGATGAGATGTATGTTGTCTAGCCTCTAGCGGTGTTATGTGAACGTCGACTACATAACACTTCACCATTATTTAGGCCTAGAGGAAGGTATTGGGAAGTAATAAGTAGATGATGGGTTGCTAGAGTGACAGAAGCTTAAACCCTAGTTTATGCGTTGCTCCGTAAGGGGCTATTTGGATCCATATGTTTCATGCTATGGTTAGGTTTACCTTAATACTTTTGTTGTAGTTGCGGATGCTTGCAATAGAGGTTAATCATAAGTGGGATGTTTGTTCAAGTAAGAAAAGCACCCAAGCACCGGTCCACCCACATATCAAATTATCAAAGTACCGAACGCAAATCATATGAACGTGATGAAAACTAGCTTGACGATATTCCCATGTGTCCTCGGGAGCGTTTTTCCTTATATAAGAGTTTGCCCAGGCTTGTCCTTTGCTACAAAAAGGATTGGCCCACCTTGCTGCACTTTATATACTTTTGTTACTTGTTGCTCGTTACAAATTATATTGTCACAAAACTATCTGTTGCCACTTATTTCAGTACTTGCAGAGAATACCTTGCTGAAAACCGCTTATCATTTCCTCCTGCTCCTCGTTGGGTTCGACACTCTTACTTATCTAAAGGACTACGATAGATCCCCTATACTTGTGGGTCATCAAGACTCTTTTAAAGGCGCCGTTGCGGAGTGAAGCGCCTTTGGTAGGTGGAATTTGGTAAGGAAAAATTTATATAGTGTGCTGAAATTTACTGTCACTTGTTACTACGGAAAGTAATCCTCTGAGGGGCTTGTTCGGGGTATCTTCACCCCGACTATTAGAGGAAAGAATTGCTCCTCAACCTATTGAACCTACTGAAAATGAAATTATTCCCTTTGAATTTCCTTCGGGTATGTTAGAAAAACTGCTAGCTAATACTTTTACAGGAGATGGAACAAAGCATTCTGATGAGCACCTAATATATGTGGATGAAGTTTGTGGACTATTTAAGCTTACAGGTATACCCGATGATGTTGCTAAGAAGAAGGTCTTCCCTTTATCTTTGAAGGGAGATGCATTGACATGGTATAGGCTATGTGATGATACGAGATCATGGAACTACAAAAGATTGAAATTGGAATTTCATCAAAAATATTATCCTATGCATCTTGTTCATCGTGATTGCAATTATATATATAATTTTTGGCCTCGCGAAGGAGAAAGCATCGCTCAAGCTTGGGGGAGGCTTAAATCAATGTTATATTCATGCCCCAATCATGAGCTCCCAAGAGAAACAATTATTCAAAATCTTTATGCTCGGCTTTACGAAAACAATCGCACCATGATCGATACTTCTTGTCTTTGGCTCTTTTATGATGAAGACTATTGAATTCAGATGGAATTTATTGGATAGAATTAAACGCAACTCTGAAGATTGGGACCTCGACGAAGGTAAGGAGTCAGGTATGACACCTAAGTTTGATTGTGTTAAATCTTTTATGGATACCGATATTTTCCGTAAGTTTAGCACTAAATATGGACTTGAGTCTCGAGATAGTAGCTTCTTTACGTGAATCTTTTGCTACTTATGTTGATCTCCCTAAGGAGAAGTGGTTTAAATATCATCCTCCCATAGAAGTAAAAGTAGTTGCACCTATTAAAGTTGAAGAAAAGATTGTCACTTATAGTGATCCTATTGTTCCTACTTCTTATGTTGAGAAACCACCCTTCCCTGTTAGAATAAAGGATCATGCTAAAGCTTCAACTGTGGTTCGTAAAAGCAATGTTAGAACTTATACACCTCCCGAGAAAGTCAAAGTAGAACCTAATATTGCTATTGCTAAAGATCTCTTGTCTGATAATATTGATGGGTATGTTATTCAATTCTGTGGTGAATCTGCTAGAATTGCTAAACCTGGCGCTAAAGATAAACATAGACCTGTGGTAGGCGTGCCTGTTATTTCTGCTAAAATAGGAGATCATTGTTATCATGGCTTATGTGATATGGGTGCTAGTGCTAGTGTTATACCTTATGACTTATATAAAGAAATTAAGCATGAAATTGCACCTGCTGAGTTAGAAGATAATGATGTTACAATTAAACTTGCCAATAGAGATACTATATCTACAATAGGAATTGTTAGAGATGTTGAAGTCTTGTGTGGGAAAACTAAACATCCACCTGATTTTCTTGTTCTTAGCTCCCCACAAGATAGCTTTTGTCCCATTATATTTGGTAGACCCTTCTTGGATACTATTAATGCTATGATAGACTGCGAAAAAATGTTGTTACTGTTGGCTTGAATGATATGACTCATGAGTTTAATTTCTCTAAATTTAGTAGACAACATCGTGAAGAAGAATTGCCTAGTAAGGATGATATTATTGGTCTTGCTTCTATTGTCGTACCTCCTAGTGATCCTTTAGAACATTATTTGCTAGACCATGAAAATGATATGTTTATGAATGAAAGAAGGGAAATAGATGAAGTATTCTTTAAACAGAACCTATTACGAAACATAATTTGCCGGTTGAAATCCTAGGGGATCCTCCTCCACCCAAGGGTGACCCGTGTTTGAGCTTAAACCGTTGCCTGATAATCTTAAATATGCTTATCTTGATGAAAAGAAAATATATCCTGTTATTATTAGTGCTAACCTTTCAGAGCATGAAGAAGAGAGATTATTGAAAACTCTGAAGAAGCATTGTGCTGTTATTTGATATACTCTTGATGATCTTAAGGGCATTAGTCCCACTCTATGTCAGAATAAAATAAATTTGGAAGAAGATGCTAAACCAGTCTGTGATCACCAATGAAGGCTTAATCCTAAGATGAAAGAAGTGGTAAGAAAAGAGATACTAAAGCTTCTGGAGGCAGGTATAATTTATCCCGTTGCTGATAGTCAGTGGGTAAGTCCTGTCCATTGAAATAAAGCTACTAAGAAAGATCATTACCCCTTACCTTTTATCGATCAAATGCTAGAAAGATTATGCAAACATACACATTATTGCTTTCTAGATGGTTATTCTGGTTTCTCTCAAATACCTTTGTCTGCTAAAGATCAATCAAAGACTACTTTTACATGCCCTTTTGGTACTTTTGCTTATAGACATATGCCTTTTGGTTTATGTAATGCACCTGCTACCTTTCAAAGATGCATGATGGCTATATTATCTGACTTTTGTAAAAAGATTTGTGAGGTTTTCATGGACGACTTTTCCGTCTATGGATCCTCTTTTGACGATTGTTTGAGCAATCTTGATCGAGTTTTGTAGAGATGTGAAGAAACTAATCTTATCTTGAATTGGGAAAAGTGACACTTTATGGTTAATGAATGTATTGTCTTGGGGCATAAAGTTTCTGAAAGAGGTATTGAAGTTGATAAAGCCAAGGTTGATGCTATTGAAAAGATGCCATGTCCCAAGGACATCAAAGGTATAAGAAGTTTCCTCGGTCACACCGGATTTTATAGGAGGTTCATTAAGGACTTCTCAAAAATTTCTCAGGCTCTGACTAATTTATTACAAAAAGATATACCATTTGTCTTTGATGATGACTGTGTAGAAGCATTTGAAATACTTAAGAAAGCATTGATCTCTGCACCTATTGTTCAGCCACCGGATTGGAATTTACCATTTGAAATTATGTGTGATGCTAGTGATTATGCTGTAGGTGTTGTTCTTGGGCAAAGAGTTGATAAGAAATTAAATGTTATCCATTATGCTAGTAAAACCTTATACAATGCTCAAAGAAACTATGCTACTACTGAATAAGAATTCTTAGCAGTTGTATTTGCATGTGATAAGTTCAGACCTTATATTGTTGATTCTAAAGTAACTATTCACACTGATCATGCTGCTATTAAATACCTGATGGAAAACAAAGATGCTAAACCTAGACTTATTAGATGGGTTCTCTTGCTACAAGAATTTGATTTGCATATTGTTGATAGAAAAGGAGCTGAGAACCCCGTTGCAGACAACTTGTCTAGGTTAGAAAATGTTCTTGATGACCCACTACCTATTGATGATAGCTTTCCTGATGAGCAATTAAGTGTCATAAATACTTCTCGTAGTACTCCATGGTATGCTGATTATGCTAATTACATTGTTGCTAAATTTATACCACCTAGTTTCACATACCAGCAAAAGAAAAAGTTTTTCTATGATTTGCGACATTACTTTTGGGATGACCCACATCTTTATAAAGAAGGAGTAGATGGTGTTATTAGATGTTGTGTACCTGAGCATGAACAGGAACAGATCCTATGCAAGTGTCACTCCAAAGCTTATGGAGGACACCACGCTGGAGGTAGAACTACACATAAGGTATTGCAATCCGGTTTTTATTGGCCTACTCTCTCCAAGGATGCCCGTAAGTTTGTCATGTCTTGTGATGAATGTCAAAGAATTGGTAATATTACTAGACATCAAGAAATGCTTATGAATTATTCACTTGTTATTGAACCATTTGATGTTTGGGGCTTTGATTATATGGGACCTTTTCCTGCCTTTAATGGATATACACATATTTTAGTTGCTGTTGATTACGTTACTAAGTGGGTAGAAGCTATTCCAACTAGTAGTGCCGATCATAACACCTCTATTAAAATGCTTAAAGAAGTTATTTTTCTGAGGTTTGGAGTCCCTAGATATTTAATGTTTATTCATGGTGCTTTCCGTAAAATGCTTGCTAAATATGATGTTAATCATAGAACTGCATCCCCTTATCACCCACAGTCTAGTGGTCAAGTAGAATTTAGTAATAGAGAGCTCAAATTAATTCACTACACCACGCTAAAACTGTAGGGGCAATCAACTGCCGGGAAAAGTAAAGATTTCAGGTCAATTAAATGCCGGTAATACTTTAACTGCCGGGCAAACATTTGTAGGTCACAATATATGCCGGGAATAATAATGTAAGAAAGGCAATGTATCTGCCGGCAACTTCAAGGTCAGCGCAACTGCCCTGGAATCAAAACAAGGGCCAATACAATGCCGGTAACCAAGTTGGCGCGGGTAAAAACAAAATTTGAAAGAAAAGAGCGCGACTGCGGGACAAATAAAATATCAGAAGTTACGCGAAGCAGCCTCCACGTGCCAAGCGACCCACTCCCCACGACTTCTTCCCTCTGAAACCGACGCAGCCGCCGCAGGCCGCACTCACCGCCTTGAACGCCGCCGCATCCCCATCCCCGCATCAACATAGCCCGACCCAGGGTTGCTGGTCCATCCCGCACCACCACGCCGCCGAACCCGCTTCCCCCACCCATGGCGATTGATACAGAAAGGGAGGACACAGTCGTTGGGGGCCGCCACACGCCTGGATCTGGGTGCCGCCAGCGTCCGTGCAGATCTGGCGCCGCCGCGCCGCTGGCCCATGCCGGATCTGGCCGCCACGATCGAGGATCGGTGGAGGAGCACAGGCCGCGGCCTGGTTGTGGAGGAGGGAAAGGGAGCACGGGGTGGCACCATTGCGGCTGGAGCAGGGTTTCGCTTCGAGGGTGGCGGACACGGCTGCATCGTGTAGGCAGGGGAGAAGGACGACCGTGCGCCTCAGCGTTCTCTGCGTGGTGGTAGTCATGCGCCGTGGCACATCGAGACTGGGTGTAGCACGGGCGGCCGTTGTGGCTGGGAGGTGAGCTGCTCATCCTCCATCCGGAGAAGAAGCAGAGTGACTCATGACGTAACATAGCCGCGTTTGAGCCAACGGTGAGCAACGAGGCAGCGGTGAGCAAGTCCCCCATTGGAATTTGAATCCTCTAATTCTTTCCTCAATTCCTGACATCTGAGACTAGTTAAATTTGTATGGCTGGCTGCTGAACCTGTTATTTGCATTACGTGCATCCAGCAACATGGAATTTTATATCCTTCCTTGCAAATTCAGAATTGCATCATTGTTCAACAATATACTTCAGACTTTCTCCTAATTATGGCTTAGAATGTCATGCAGTCTAATTTGGATACCTAGTTTGTTTTCTTGAAGCTTATAGACGAGGCGCTATCTACGCTCAGTAGGTGCTAAATCTTCACTTTTAAAGATTCTGGATATATCCTCTTATCAGTTTTTTCTGTTTTACAAAAGAAACATTTACGCATATGGAAATTGCAGCATCGTGCAGCTGCAGGCTTGCAGCAGGTTGGCGAGCGAATGGTCATAGCAGAAAGATAACGGGCATGCCGACTGCTGTGAATGTTCCATTCATGTAGACGACTACATTTGCAAGATCAGCAAGAGGTGTGTTCTTTTCCTGGAGAAATTTTTGAGAAAATCATCATTTTGTTTAGCATTTGATAAATCTGTTTTTTGATCTGAGATTTTGTACTATTCTTGCATCACCAGACCATAATGTGAGAGCTGTGAGAACACACCTCAATGGGTGACATATTATAATTACAGAGACTAGTTGTGAGGATAATTACAGAGACTATTTGTGAGAGATGAGCTGCATGATGAACACACAGATAGAATAGGCTAACAAAAAATAGATATTGGATAAATAATTGCAGGATAATTGTTGATTATTCTTGACCCATGCTAATTATATTTGGATGGTTTGCAGGCTAACCGGCCTAAACTGGTTTGTAGTCAAGGGAAGAAGTACCAAGCTGCAACCATCAATAACCAAAGAAGTGCCACTTGCAGCCTTTGGTGAGTCTTATAAATCGAGGATTTGATTTTTGTATATCACTGTGTGGTTTCTTTTGACTATATTTTGAATATCTCGTGATTTGTTTCTATCGTTACATGGTAATTGTTTAACTATATTTTGAATACTTGGAAGGTTACTATGGTTTGTAATTAAGATTTCAATGCCTTAGTTTTGTAAAAAATACTGATTTGTGTTGGCTTGCGATATATAGGCAAGGGTTGAAATTTAGTACAAGCAAATGGTAATGGACAAGAGTTTCAAAATAATGAGGTTGAAGATGAGGACATATTTGAGGTACTTGATGACTTATCGTGGGTGCATCATTCCCACCACCGTCCCCAAAATAATGAGATATGTTTCTCCTTTCACATACTGATGACTTATTATTTTTCTGAATGAAGCATGTGCTTGAAAGAGGGAACCTACAAGTTTCTTATTTTCTCCTGAGCAACCAGTACTTTTTTTGGTTTTCCCAGTAGATAAAAAATGTGCCTACTTTCAAACACATGTCAAGTCCTTCTATTCGAATCACAACCAGCAACTCTGTTTCTTAAATAATTCTGCAGATACTACTTAAACTTTGCACGACATTTATGTGCCTGCAAATTCTTTTCCTGAAACCAAGCGCAAACTTAATCAGTGGGCTATTCATTTGGTATACATTCTCATAACTATTGATGACTATCGCAAATTATTAGGGCCCCAATTTTGCATGTAATAGTAATCCTGACTCCTGACTTGTATTACTAATGACTACTCAATAAACTTGACGAATTACTAGCTTGGGGATTATCCGCAAGGCCTCACCCAACCATCTGGTTATTTACCCTAAAACCCATCTGTTTATTTAGTCGCCATTTTTTCCGTAATATATTTTCCTTTTCTGCAATGTCTTCTAGCACTAGAATGTATTACTTTTGAGTTACAGTGAAAATCACTTTTTGATAGAATGTAGTTCTTCAAACAATTGCACTGCCAACGTGATATATATTATAAAGTTTTGCTTTCTAATTTTGAATGCCATTGAGGGCCTAAGTTCTGATTTTGCACTGGGCCCCTATTTTATTCTTGGGTACAGCCCCGCACACTACACACAACAAACATGTACAAGAAAATAAACGGTGCACAACCTGCATTGCCACTGGATTGCTAGTAATTAATCCCTCCCCGCAGTTTTTGAATGTTTTGTTTACTTCACAGCAATCAAGAGAAATTATACTACACCAAAAGATGACTACTTGGTATATATTTATAGTGATAGGTTACATTGATTTTCCTGATGATCCATACACGATTGCACAATTTGTTCTTATGAGTACATCCACACATTGTTTCTATGCCTTGTGCAATGCAAAGTACAAGGTAAAACACATGTGTCTTTTCATTTGGATGAGTTGATTTTCTTTTTCAACCCATGCAACTTCTATGTTTGCAAGATGTGTTCTTCCGAGCTGATCTATTTGGCCATTACCCTTTTTTTACAGGTCACCATCACAATGCCTTCGCATCCACAAGTTTCAAGAGGTGTGTTTGGTGAACTAAAATGATCTTCTGCTGGGATATGTTTCTACCTAAAACCAGATCGTATATTTTGTGATTTTGTCTATGATGTAATACTTTGACTTATGAACCTACAATCGTATGCATGTAGACCTGATGGATGATTGTGCTTTTGGCTGTCCCGGACTTGTGAGCCTATATATGCACGTAATTATGTATGGATGGAGACTTGTGAATTTATGGATGATGGATTGCTCATAAGTATATGCACATATTATCTCTTAAGTGTGATGCAATCTTTTTATCAGACGTATGGTACAAAATGGACTTTAGATAATAGCTGTTGAAATACATGTATGGGAGACTTGTGTGGTCGCAGTGGACTCAAATCCAGGCAGAATAGTTCTTTGGGAAATCTTCTAACTGCCCCTGAATTATTAGCTCACGGCAACAAATGAAGATGCCGGTAATAATTCTAACTGCCGGCAATGGTATGAATATGAAGGGCGGAGGATTTGCCGGGGTTCACACTAACTGTCGGGAATAACTTTCCCCGACAGGACTTTCAAGGGCAGTTTGTATTTGCCGGCAAAAAGCTCTCCCGGCAGTTAGACTGCCTCCAGTGGCTTCTTTTCCCGACAGATGTTCTGACCCCTATTCTTTGGTCATGGTGTAGTGATTTTGCAAAAGACTGTCAATAGGTCTAGAAAGAATTGGTCTAAGAAACTTGATGATGCATTATGGGCTTATAGAACTGCATGTAAAAATCCTATGGGTATGTCTCCATATAAAATGGTTTATGGAAAAGCATGTCACTTACCTCTCGAACTAGAACATAAGGCTTATTGGGCTATTAAAGAGCTCAACTATGATTTCAAACTTGTCGGTGAGAAAAGGTTATTTGATATTAGCTCACTTGATGAATGGAGAACCCAAGCTTATGAAAATGCCAAGTTGTTTAAAGAAAAAGTTAAAAGATGACATGACAAAAGGATACAAAAGCATGAGTTTAATGTAGGTGATTATGTGTTTCTATACAACTCTCGTTTAAGATTTTTTGCAGGAAAACTTCTCTCTAAATGGGAAGGTCCTTACGTTATCGAGGAGGTTTATCGTTCCGGTGCCATAAAAATCAACAACTTCGAAGGCACAAATTCGAAGGTGGTGAACGGTCAAAGAATCAAACACTATATCTCAGGTAATCCCATAAATGTTGAAACCAATGTTATTGAAACCGTAACCCCGGAGGAATACATAAGGGACACTTTCCGGAACGTTTCAGACTCCGAAAAGGAATAGGTATGTGGTACGGTAAGTAAACCGACTCCAAAACAGTTTTTAAGGCAATATTTCTCCGTTTTGGAATATTCAGAAAAATAGAAAAATAAGTAGCAGTCCGGGAAGGACACGAGGGCCCCACGAGGGTGGAGGGCGCGCCCCCCTACCTCGTGGGCACCTCATGTGCCTTCCGGACTCCGTTTTCTTGCACGATACGTATTTTGTCGGTAAAAATTCATTATATAACCTACCGAAGGTTTTGACTCCTGTATCACGCAATTATCCTCTGTTTTTGTTTCGAGTTGTTGCTGCTGCAAATTAGAGCAAGATGTCTTCTCAAGAGTCAGTCTGGGAGAGCAGGGTGTCTCATCCGGCATTGGAACCAAGGGCAAACAGCGACGCTGACCACTTTGGGCCAGCAACGGAGGAGGAGATGGAGGCTGACTTGATGAGAGTAGATGCCATGGAGGATCAAGAAGTCACCTCTCGCTTCCGAGCTGGGTTCGCGATGGGGGAACTACAGAGCTCAGCTATTCCAAACTCGGTTATCCTTCCAATGTTAGATTTCTTTCTTATGAAAATATGAAGAGGAGTGTCACTTGTTCTCCGCAGCTATGCAACACCCTTGGGTGCAAGGAGCCTTAGCGATATGTGAAAGCTTCAAGAAGGAAATAATGGACCTCAAGCAGCAAGTCAATAAGCTTGAGGAGGAGAATCGTTTCTTAAAGGGCATCATCGCCAAGAATGTTTCACCAATCCCGAAGAAGGAGACATAATCACATGGGTATGGGCACTTCCCTTGGCAAGTGCCAAGCTTGGGGGAGGTGCCCCGGTATCGTATCACAACCACATCTCCTATCTTTACCGTTTTTCTTAGTTTGATCCTATTAGTAGTATCTTGATTAGTAGAATAAAGTTTATGGTATGATCTAGTTTTGAGTTTTTTCTTTTTGATCTCTCTATGTAATCGAGTCCGTGATCTATATAATAAAGATTAGTGTTGAGTCAAGGGCTTGATTATTTTGCCATGATCTTGAGTGAATAAAAGAAAGAAAAAGAATAAAAAGAAACACAAAGTTCATATTGATCTTATTGAGAGTAATGACTTCACATAGAAAGAGTATGATGATTAAAAGTTGTTGGGAGTTAGCAAACATAGCTTTGGTCATCGTTGCAATTAATAGGAAGTAATAAGGAAAGAGAGGTTTCACATATAGATATACTACTATTGACATCTTTTGTGATTGTGAGCACTCATTAAAATATGACATGCTAAAGAGTTGATGTTGGACAAGGAAGACAACGTAATGAGTTATGTTTTCTTATATCTGAGATAAAGTATGTTGTCATGGATCTCCCAACATGTTGAGCTTGCCTTTCCCCCTCATGCTAGCCAAATTCTCGGCACCAAGTAGAGATACTACTTGTGCTTCCAAAACCCTTAAACCAGTTTTGCCATGAGAGTCCATCATATCTACCTATGGATTGAGTAAGATCCTTCAAGTAAGTTGTCATCGGTGCAAAGCAATAAAAATTGCTCTCTAAATATGTATGATTGATTGGTGTGGGAGAAATAAGCTTTATACGATCTTGTGATGTGGAAGAAATAAAAGCGACGGACTACATAATAAAGGTTCATATCACAAGGGGCAATATAAAGTGATGTTCTTTCGCATTGAGATTTTGTGCATCCAACCATAAAAGCGCATGGCAACCTCTGCTTCCCTCTGCGAAGGGCCTATCTTTTATCATTATCCTCTACCTTATGCAAGAGTCATGGTGATCTTCACCTTTCCTTTTTACATTTTATCCTTTGGCAAGCACGGTGTGTTGGAAAGATCCTGATTGATATATCTAATTGGATGTAGGGGGCATGAGTTATTATTGTTGACATTACCCTTGAGGTAAAAGGTTGGGAGGCGAAACTATAAGCCCCTATCTTTCTCTGTGTCCAATTAAAACTCCGTAACCACAAGTATCGCGTGAGTGTTAGCAATTATGGAGGACTAAATGGTAGTTGAGTATGTGGACTTGCTATTATGCTCTGACATAGACTCTTCCTGATGTTATGATAAATTGCAATTGCTTCAATGACTGAGATTATAGTTTGTTGGTTTTCAATAAAGTTTATGATTCGTACTCTGCATTGTGAATGGATTATTACTTGAACATAAGAAATCATATGACAATATCTATATATGTTCTTTGTTATGAGAATAATCATGATGCCTTCATGTCCGTATTTTATTTTTATCGACGCCTATACTTCTAAACATGGGGACATATTTATCGTTATCGGCTTTCGCTTGAGGACAAGCGAGGTCTAAGCTTGGGGGAGTTGATACGTCCATTTTGCATCATGCTTTTATATCGATATTTATTGCATTATGGGCTGTTATTACACGTTAATTATGTCACAATACTTATGCCTATTCTCTCTTATTTTACAAGGTTTACATAAGGAGGGAGAATGCGGTGACTAAATTTTAAATTTGGAAAAGGAGCAAATATTAGAGACCTATTCTACACAACTCCAAAAGTCCTGAAACTCCACGGAATATCTTATAATAAATAATAAAAATCCTCACCAAAGATGAAGGCGGGGGCCCACACCACATCACGAGGGTGAGGCGCGCCCCCCCCTTAGGGCGCGCCCCCCTACCTCGTGGGCCCCCTAGTGGCTCTCTGATGCCCATCTTTTTCTATATGAGGTCTTTCGATGAGGAAAAAATAATAAGCAACCTTTCGGGACGAAACTCCGCCGCCACGAGGCGGAACCTTGGCGGAACCAATCTAGGGCTCCGGCAGAGCTGTTTTGTCGGGGACACTTCCCTCCGGGAGGGGGAAATCATCGTCATCGTCATCACCAGCGCTCCTCTCATCGGGAGAGGGCAATCTCCATCAACATCTTCACCAGCACCATCTCCTCTCAAAACCCTAGTTCATCTCTTGTATCCAATTATTGTCTCCAAGTCCGGGATTGGTACTAGTAGGTTGCTAGTAGTGTTGATTACTCCTTGTAGTTGATGCTAGTTGGTTTACTTGGTGGAAGATCATATGTTCAGATCCTATATGCATATTAATACCCCTCTGATTATGAACATGAATATGCTTTTTGAGTAGTTACGTTTGTTCACGAGGACATGGGAGAAGTCTTGCTATTAGTAGTCATGTGAATTTGGTATTCGATTCGATATTTTGATGAGATGTATGTTGTCTAGCCTCTAGCGGTGTTATGTGAACGTCGACTACATAACACTTCACCATTATTTGGGCCTAGAGGAAGGCATTGTGAAGTAATAAGTAGATGATGGGTTGCTAGAGTGATGTAAGCTTAAACCCTAGTTTATGCGTTGCTCCGTAAGGGGCTATTTGGATCCATATGTTTCATGCTATGGTTAGGTTTACCTTAATACTTTTGTTGTAATTGCGGATGCTTGCAATAGAGGTTAATCATAAGTGGGATGTTTGTTCAAGTAAGAACAGCACCCAAGCACCGGTCCACCCACATATCAAATTATCAAAGTATCGAACGCGAATCATATGAACATGATGAAAACTAGTTTGACGATATTCCCATGTGGGGAGCGTTTTTCCTTATATAAGAGTTTGTCCAGGCTTGTCCTTTGCTACAAAAAGGATTGGGCCATCTTGCTGCACTTTATTTACTTTTGTTACTTGTTGCTCGTTACAAATTATCTTATCACAAAACTATCTGTTACCATTTATTTCATTACTTGCAGAGAATACCTTGCTGAAAACCGCTTATCATTTCCTTCTGCTCCTCGTTGGGTTCGACACTCTTACTTATCGAAAGGACTACGATAGATCCCCTATACTTGTGGGTCATCACACGCGCAGCCGCGGCGAACCGAGGCCAGGGTGAAAACCCTGGCGGGAACGATAGAGGTGGCGGAGCAGAGGACGACGGCCCCGGCGACGACTGCAGCATCGCCTCAGGCCGAATCAAGACGCCAAGGTCGAGAAGGACGGCCCGCCGACCGAAGAAAACCCTCGGACGGGGGTCAAGAAACCCCCCGAGGCCAATGGTGTCCCAACAAGGGGCGGCTCCGTCGACGGCGCAGGCGCCGAGCCCAGGACCACGAGGTCCGGAATCGGCGGCGGAGCAGGAGCGACCGACACCGCATTGGCCGGCGCTCGTGGAGGCCGGCAGCAGATGGAGGACGGTGCCCGCAACGTCGAGGCTGTGTCGACCCGAGTTACGAGCCCGCCACCAACGCCTCTGTATCTTTGGAGATCTGTTGGTCGACCGAGGTCGAGGGGCGGCGGCGGTGGGCGTGGCGAACCATCGGCGCAGAGGAGAGACGAAGGGCGATGAGGAGAGAGAGGGAGCGATGGAAGCAGTGCGCTGGCGGTGACGGAAGAGTGGGCGCAGTAATGAGACGTCGCCTCCATCTCCCGCTGCCGCCGAGGCATGCAATCGCTTCCATGCGCCAGCCGGCCATGCGCCGCGAGAATCGCCGATTTGGCGATTCCCGCCGAGCAGTGCCGCTGGATCGCTTTGAGGTTCATGCGGGCCTCAAACCGCATGCAGCCCAGTCAACCAAACAGGCCATGCACATCACGCGCGGGCCTGGTTGGGCTGTATGCGGGCAACCGAACACGCCCTTAGGGTTGCCTGAGGATTTCCCAAGCCTGATTACCAATCATCCTGCGTGACTCACGAGGCAGATATTTTGTCTTTACTCCACGGTCCACACTGGGCAGCAAGATTTATTTGGGACTGCGTGGAAACCACCTGCTGCTCTTCCTGATCCCTTGGCCTGAGTGGAAGAAATGGCCGGAACCCCACTTTCTCCTACCGCTGAAAACTACACTACTCCCTATACCACTCCACCACAAAATGCACGGTTTACCACGGACGGACGGACGGACGGACGTGACGACACACACAGCGCGTTGGCTACAACAAAGACGGCGATATTTATCTATTTGTAAAGGAGTAGCACGAGCACGAGCACAGCTACAGCGGCGGCGCACGATATGCACTAGGTAGCAGAAGGAAAAAGACGCCGCATCCATCAGCCCACCGCGATCCTTCCCTTCTTATCGCCGGGAACAGCAAAACCGTCCGCCCGACCGCGAACACAACGAACCCACCGAGACCGAGCTACCGCCGCCACCGCCATGCACACCGCTTCATTCACCAACGCCGCCGTTCGTTCATTGATGACGCCGCACGCGGCTCAGCGCAACGGAGGAGCACGGCGCAAGTTGCCCGCCCACCCACGCAGCCAGAAGTGAATCCGTCCAAAACCCAGTGCCTTTCTGGTGCGGCCCCGGCCCATGGCCTCGCCGGAGACCCGAACCGACCGCGGATGATGATGAGGAGGTGCTGCTGACTGGACTCGCCGAGTGAGTGAGTACTAGAAAATGTTATTATTAGATTAGATTAGAAGAAGAGAAGAGGTGGCTGGGCTGGCCTTACCGAACCAGCAAGCCCCATATTAAAATGGTTCCCTTGTCCCTTTGTCACCTTCCTGTCATGGTACCTTCCTCCTTTCTTTCTTGCCGTGGTTAGCCGCTCGTCCATTAACGGCAGTAACCATGATTATCCAACACTAATACCACTACCACCTTCTCCCTAAATAAACACACCTGGTTTCAGACACACACGGTCTTAACTTTAGCCACTTGCATATGGATATGCTAAGAGCAAATTACTTTTGTTTCTTATTATAATCAATCACGAGCCAAGGTTAGAGAAGCTTCTTTTTTTTTTCTGGATGATAAAAAAGGTTGGACAAGTTTGACGGCACGCTCTTCGATTAGGACGTCATCATCTGCCGTTTAACAACGGATGTAAAATTACTTTAGATCGATTCGAAAAATATTCACATGGACTAAGATAGGTTATGCGTTGTTCGCAAGAAAAAAAAAGGGTTATGTATGTATGTAGCCACCCCAAAGTTTGGGCATCGAAAAGAAAAGCAGGTCGCAAAGCGTGTCACGAGCCGCTGCCTTTGCCGTGGATGCAGGATTAGGCAATGCTCACATGCGCCCACGCGCTGAGGCTCAGGGTCTGCTTCTGCCCGGTTCAGTGCCCCGGTCTCGAGATCAACGCCCACACGGGGCACACTGAATCTGCCCATCTGGTCTGCTCTCCTCTCCTCTCCTGCCAAAAGAATTCTCACCTTCATATTATTATAACACTTTCTTGAAAGCACTACCGTAATTTATACAGTGAGCCAGCCAGCACCTGAGTATTATTGCTCATGATTAGTCAAACGGTAATTTTTTTTACAACCGGACAAACAAAATGGAGCAGCAAGAGAGCAGCGGGGGGAGGAGAAGAGGGAGATGATCTTGGCGAAACACAAGATCATCCTCACCTTCTTCTTGTCTCTCTTTCACTCGCTGTAATTTTTTCACCTACAGGCTAAACCAATATCCAAGAGTCACAGGAGAGAGGGAGAGGAGGGGGTGCTCTGCTCTGCTCATTTCATCTCGATGCTTCTGAAGTCGAGCATGGCGGTCCGGAGCCCCATGAAGCTGCTGCACTTGCAGTCCGAGCTCCTGGGGAGCCCCATGCTGCAGCTGAAGCACAGGCCCACGACGCCAACGCCGGCCTCCCTCTTCACCACGGGCTTGGTGTCCACCATGGGGTCCTCGTGGGACGGGGGCTGATGCAGAGGTCCAGGTTCAGGTCCGGGCACTTGAGCGGCTTCCCTGGCCCCAGTCCATCTGGTGGTGGGGGTTGCTACGGTGATGGTGGTCGACGTGGGTGATCGCCGCTGCCGCTGCCTTGGTGGGCTCGGCGTCTCGCCGGAACACGGCGCCCTTGTCGTCCCTCTGCGCCGCCTCGAACGATATGGTGATGTTGGACGCGGCGTGGTCGCTGTTGATCGCGCGGTGGGTCACCGGGTCGATCCCCCGGCTCGTCAGCTTCCTCCTGATGTGCGTGTTCCAGTAGTTCTTGATCTCGTTGTCCGTCCTCCCCGGCAGTCTCCCTGCTATCAGAGACCATCTGCGTTCGTCAAACAGAAACAATACTGTCAGAGCTATGCTTTTACAAGGCCATGCATGTAGAACAGAGCAGAGGATGGTTCATCCATCGGTGCTATATATGCTATGGATACGACGATGGATGGACGTACTTGTTGCCCAGGAGGCTGTGGAGCTTGATGATGAGCTCGTCCTCCTCGTCGCTGAAGTTGCCGCGCTTGAGGTCGGGGCGGAGGTAGTTGATCCAGCGGAGGCGGCAGCTCTTGCCGCAGCGGAGCAGCCCCGCGGCCTTGGGCAGGGAGCGCCAGCAGCCCTCGCCGTGGGCCTTGATGTAGGCGGTGAGCCGGTCGTCCTCCTCCTTGGTCCAGGCGCCCTTGTTGGTGTGCGCCTTCTCGCAGCACGGCGACCTCCCCATCTCGCTATCTCTTTAGATGGTCTGCCGCCGCCGATGACTCTCCTTTTCTTGTGCTCGGTGGTGGGTTGGGTTGGGTTGGGTTTGCAGGAGTGGAAGTTGGTGCTGTCGTTGTTGTTGGGGGCTAGTGCTACGGGGAGGGGTGGGTGAGTCGGAGGCTGGATCTTTATAGGCGGCACTGCACTTGACTGGATCGGGGAAGAAGGTCTTCTAGAGGCTGAGTTGGTGGGAAAAAGGTTAGGCTGGTACTGCTACTGGTAGCCCCCCTCCCCCTCCCTCTCCCCCAGGCCATGACCTCACCTCAACTCATCACCCCACCGGTTTGTTTACCAGTTTATTACACGCACAAAAAGAGGAAGATAGAAAGGCAACAATGACACACCCAGCCACCGGGCACAGGACACACAGGCTCAATTTGCCTGCCTACTTGCCCGATTCACAAGCCTCACAGGTAGGTGTAAAGTGAGGTAAGCTCCAGCTCCCCCTGCCTACCCTCTTGGCGCGTTCGTTCGGTTTTAACAGCTAACTTAACTAACCGCATCCACCCGTGATGCCTCCTTCTTCCTAAGTTGTTTGCGGGGGATTATTAGGTTCACCCAATTTCCCCTCCCAGTCTCTTTCCCTTGATGCTGCCCTCCCCGCCTAAAAACTCCTCGTGGAACACAACACAAAACTCAGGGCCAGGGTGTCTATCTAGACGTAAGAGATCGGCATCGACGATCGGCGAGATCGGATAGAATCTCAATCTTTCTGTAAGACATAAACTCAACAATACTTTGTCTCGCGAGAATTTTATTCAGATAAAGAATATGTGCCGCGTTGGAGACTATTCCCCGAGCCATTTTCTAGGACCTCCTGTGAGTTGTGTGACCCAGATATGCAGTGCGATTCGTGTGTCCTACATGGTGTCGTCTATGGACTATGGGGAGGCTGTTTTGATACTCCAACTCAATCATGTCGACATGAAGATGATCTGTATTGTATACTAGAACAGAGTATTAGTTGTAAACGGATCATTCATGCATACTTTAAGCCCTCATCTCACGAGCCCCAATCATCTTACCATTTCTCCATTTATTTAACAAGGAAATAATGCTCTGGTGCACCCATACAAGCCAATGTCCATAGTGCAAACTGGATGAGGTATTAACAAAAGGATGCCCCCCTTCATCATACAGCCCATTTTCCTTGTTTATTCTTCAATAATAAAACAGGATGAGGCGGAACAGGTATCCGACGCTGCTCAAACGGATTTTCTTTTGCCCACCCACCGTCTTTTTTCTTTGTTTTTGCCTACTAGTATGGTCTGCTTGCACAATCATAGCTTTTGCCATTTGCCGATAGTCCGATGAAACTACTTTCATATACAACATTTCTGTTTTGTACTCTAGTATTGGTTAGTTGAGCTGCTTGGTCAACCCTAATAAATTAAAAAAATATATCACCAAACTTGCTAGTCCTGCAACTGCTTCCTATTTCTTTCTGTAGCAAGCCAGATCTCCTGGATATCGTAGTTATATATGCTAATCCACATGGCAATAGAGTATACGCTAATCCGCATGGCAAAAGATAACGTTATCAGTGATGCTTAATAAGGACACCATCAATTATGATCAGGACTTATTCAACTTCCGCAACATGTGCTTTGCCATTTGCTCATGGAGAACGTAGATTAATATGAATATGCTGAATTTTCTACAGATTAGGATTCAGTCCGCGGTAATGAAGGCTGTGGGCATAGCATTCTGAGGATGCAGATGAAACTATGACTTGCTGAGGTGGACCATTAACTGTTCCATGTTAGGAGCAACTTACAAGTCCATGATGAAATCCAGATGCGCTTACATAATATTTGCCTACCTAATATATTCTTTTGGGATGGTTACCAAACTATGGACCATAGTTGGTTGGGTGCAAGGAGAGGGAAATATCCCAAACCATTTGCTTCAGTTGGGGCCAGAATGATTGGGACTTCACACTCCACAATGGTCCTCTACTTGAAATGTCCATGCTTCCTATATTGCCCCCATAATTCCTTTGTTGCAAGAATTGGGTGATTACACCTCCAGATCTAACTCCAAATTTCTATTATTTTCAAGCCGACATGTTAGGGGATGGTTTGTATCACTTTTCAGCACAAGGCTGAAGCTAACATCTATAATAATAGGATTCTTTTGAAAATAGCTGCATCTCAACAGAGCAGTACCGGTGCATGTACCAATTTGCCTACCATGCAATGCAAACCAGAAAGTCAGATTATCAGACACCAAACTGCTTTATTGCATAGCTATCAATGACTAGTCCTCGTTACGGTTTCTAACTAGAAATAAGCTAGTTGGCCATAAATCAAGTTCGGCGTCCTACCATTTTGTTACACACAGATTTAATACACTCAAATAGCTATTCTTTTGGTGCATCAAATTAATCAAGTAAACCATCTCTGTTACCATAATCAGACCCTGACTGGCAAAAATAGTGCAATCCCTATTCCCTAAACAAAACCCATAAACCATGGCCCTTTAGTTGTTAAATTGTGGGCATTAGTTCTAGAAAGCATGAATGCCGGCAAGAGGAAGGTAGGGAAATAGTTCTTAGTTGTCTGGTTGAGGGGTGGTGTCTGGTTATGTGCAGTAGCTCTACCTTCCACTTCCTAGCCACGCACTTGTGGTGGAAGAGCACTTGTGGTGGAAGAATCCTCCATTCTGCAAGCTGGACAGTTATAGGTTAGGGGGGAGGGAAAGAAGAAGGTAAGGAGAGAGGTAGGTCTAGGCCGCTCTTTTGCTGTTATCTCTTCCAGGGAGGCATGGCCAAGGCCATTTAGGCAGCCCCCACACCACATGGCGCAAGCACTAACAGCACTTATCCATGACTCCTCTCCCCCAACTCCCTCTTTGTTTCCTCCTACCTACATGCCCCTTATATGCCTGCATAAAGCTCCAAACTCCCCATGGCATCCTCCTCCTACCTACCAGTCCTTCCATTCTTCCATCCAATCGGCTATTATTAGGGTAGGTGTGGTGTTGGTCTCCACGACTTCAACCCAAATTCATTAGTTATCTAGTAGCAGGCTAGCAGTTTCCTTTCGCCCTTTCGCTACTGAACACTGGTTTTACCAAGCAGGCAAGTAGTGTGATACTGCAAACGCAAGAATTGGGTTGGTCAGTCAGGAATTCGGCGAACTAAGTGACTACTTTTCCATTTGGCCCCAGAACCATTGAATATGTGCTCTTCTGGCCGCAACACATGATGTTTCAGCCTTCACGCGGATGATTGTTCGTTGAACAGACAAGAAAACCTTCCAACACTAGTCCTCCACTACCAGAGACTTTGACTGTCTTCAAACAACTAAAACATCAGGGCTAGAAAAACAAATACTATCTAGTCCCACTGTCCTAGACCAATGTTCATAACGCCAAATCACAGGTCAAACAAAAGTCAGCAGACACAATCCTTATGTCATTGGAATGAAGGCATAAAGAGATCCTGATCATCATGTGTCACATCTTTGGACTCGTGGAAGAAACCATGAGGTTTACCGTGACTCTCGATAGCATGTTTTCCCATGAAACAATTAGTTTACTCGAAAGCTCGTCCTTTTAGCAAAGGTGGGCAGTCTACATACTTCAGCAGTAACTTATGTTTATTAGAACTCTACTAGATGCCTAGAGCTTGTTGCTCTAGAGCACTAAACATATCAAATTTCCACTACTAAAAGCACTTCATGTACAAATCGACATAAGAGCATTAGAGCACAAGTTAGAACTTATTCATGCTTACAGTGGTTTCTGAGTTCCTTTTCGTCAGTGCTTCTATCATGAAAGTTAGCATCAAATATCCGTGCAGCTTCCACTGATTGTGGCTTTCTGCAGAGAAAGAAGCCATCAAAACTCCATGGAATTGATTTGAGTTCGTGGAGAACTAGTGTCAAATTAGAATGTGCAAGCAGTGTATCAGCATATGGCGTTGCCCATGGCTAATGGGTTTTACTGTATACCACTGGATAATGGTGCGTGACATTGAATGGTAAGTTGCATCCAAAGGTCAAGCTTTACAATTACAACTTCGATTTAAACAGAGTAGTATAACCAATTGAAACTAAAAGTCTGAAACAACATTAAATTAATACCCCAGATCTACAGATTTAGCTACATACAAATGTTTGGTCAGGTTGATACATCTGCAAGCTAATACAAATAATACACATATGCCACCCTTGCCTGTTAGTCAATTGTCCTTTATTAACTACTGCTAGACCAACTCATTTTGAGTTGAGTACAGGTGGACCTTCTAATCTACTTATAATAAATAAAATACATAGTATTTATTTCAGCTGCTTGGTATGATTGGTAGTTGAATAATGGAGCCCCCCCCCCCCTCCCCGGAAATCCCCATAAGAAATACCGGAAACCATAATCACACAATGATTTGAGATCAAAAGTTCAGGAACTTTACAGTGGCATGGACATAATTTGGTTCGCATATATTATCCTTATCCAATTTGACTAGAATGAGTTCATTTCTGTGCATCCAGCTCCAGCTCCTCCAAACACTTATCATCTCAATTCAATTGAGAGACGGTCTATCATTGTTCTTGTCTGACCATACTATTAAGAGATACGTGGTTCGTTAATTTGAACCCATATAATAAATTTGGAGAAGCACAATTTCTCCTAAGACTAGTACCTAACAGACAAAAAGAGCAAACATGCAATGCTTTTAAACCTTTCAATAAAAAAAACCTTAGAAACGTGTCCAAAATGTCTCGATTCCTGAGCAAAAGATCAATGGAACACAAATTAAAGGTAGTCTCAATATTAACAAGGTTCTAAGTGCAGCTAAAATGTACCAAATTGCATATTTAAGGCCTTGCAAACGTCAGATGTCACTTAAGGCATCTTTCTGATAATTTTATCGAGGCAAAGTAATGATGAGAGTGATACTACGTTTTTTGCTTTTGTATCTTTTTAACAACGTCTGTATATAACGTAGTGATCCACGGGAAAGTTTCAAGAGAAAAACAATATGAAATGTCAATAACTATATAAGGATGATCATGGAACAGAATACGGAAACATTGCTCCTTTTCTGTGACATCCATATCCATACTCTCCATACGACGGGTCAAAGGCAGAGTTAAGCCATCGCTATGGTACAGAATACCAGCAAGCGTCACCCTGCAAAAACAATAAATACATACCCATGCTGAACCTAACTTTATTGTGCATTTAGTCATTAGCTTTATAGGCTATTTAGTACTGTATCAAGGTTGTCAACATGTCTACATCACATCAGTCATGTCAGGCATACAAATCCAACACAACCACAGTACATGCAACTTGCTCAGAGATTTTGGTGCACATAGATGACTCTAGAGCTACAACTGTATCATGAAAACGAGTTTCATAGAACAGTGACATTCTTATGCATGGCTACGAGAACTGAGTGCCACTCAGTTTGTTAGAGGCACGAGTGCCTGCCCAGCCCACCCGGGTGTTGCCCATGGTAGTTTCTTCTAATTAAAAAAAATGCCACGAGTGCTCGAGTTTTTTTTCCTAATACATGGCGACAAAAGAGCCTGATGGAAATCCTTATATGCTAAGCCATCAGGCCAGATGCAACAAATTCATACTCAACCAATGAGGAAGAAAACAAAACCGTGTAAAACCACACTTCATCGTATACGACATGACACTATTATTGCAGAGCAGATAAAGAGTTACATTACCAGAGTCTAACGGACAAGCGCAGTCGAGCATAATTAAAGTCTGTACCACTTACCTGCTGCAAAACTTAATGCCTTTTCCGGCTCATGAGCTTTTCGCTAGTCATCCCCAATCCGGCTCCGCACATGTTATTCCGATACGGAAACACCCTGCAATAAGCATAACCAAAGATTTCAGTATGCCTAACATTCGTGAAGATTTCCAGTTCACGTCGGTCGAGTTTTAGTCTTATACATGGCGATGAAAGCCTGATCAGATCGGTTATATGCTAACCCATCAGATCAGCTGTAATAAGTTCGTATTCAACCAATGAGATAAACAAAAAGGTGCAAAACTACACTTCGTCGTATACAACACGAGACCATTATTGCAGAGCAGATCAGGAGTTACGTTACCAGAGTCTAACGGAATGGCACAGATGAGCATAATTAAAGTTTGTACCACTTACAGGCTGCAAAGTTAATGCCTTTTCCGTCTCACGTGGTTTGCACCACTTATCCCTAATTCGGCTTTGCATGCGTTATTCCGATATGGAAACACCCTGCAATAAGCATTACCGCAGATTTCAGTACGCCTAACTCATGAAGATTTCCAGTTCCTGTCGGTTGAGTTTTCTTTCCTTATATATGGCTGCGAAAGAGCCTGATGTGAATCCTATATGCCCACGGACCAGATGCAACAAATTCATAATCAACCAATGAGGAAGAAAACAAAACAGTGTAAAACCACTTCATCGTATACGAAACAACACCATTATTGCAGAGCAGATAAAGCGTTACATTACCGGAGTCTAACGGAACGGCACAGTCGAGCATAATTAAATTTTGTACCACTTGCATGCTGCAAAGTTAATCCCTTTTCCGTCTCACAAGCTTTGCGCCAGTCATCCTAAACCGGCTTCACACTTGTTATTCCAATACAGAAACGCCATGCAGTAAGCATAACCAAAGATTTCAGTACACCTAACACACGCGAAGATTTCTAGTTCCTGTCAGTCTAGTTTTAGTCTTATACATGGCAACGAAAGAGCATGATGAGATCCATTATATGCTAACCCATCCGATCAGATGCAATAAGTTCGTATTAAAGCAGTGAGGAAATAAACAAAATGGTGCAAAACAACATTTTGTTGTATACGACACAAGACCATTATTGCAGAGCAGATCAAGAATTACGTTACCAGAGACTAACGGAACGGCACAGATGAGCATAATTAAATTTTGTAGCACTTACAGGGTGCAAAATTAATGCCTTTTCCGGCTCACGTGATTTGCTCCACTCATCCCCGATCCGGCTTCACACGCGTTATTCGGACACCAATATTCTCTGCAATGAGCATAACTGAACATTCATCACACTTGATACTCATCGTATACGACAGACACAATTATTGCAGAACAGATCAAGATTTACGTTACCAGAGTCTAACAGAATGGCACAGATGAGCATAATTGAAGTTTCTACCACTTACGGGCTGCAATGTAAATACCTTTTCTGGCTCACTCAGTTTGTACCACTCATCCTCGATCTGGTTTCACAAGCATTTTTCCGTTATGGAAACGCACTGCAATCAGCATAACTGAAGATTCAGCACACTTGATACTCATCGTGTACAACAGACACCATTATAGCAGAGCAGATCAAGATATACGTTACCAGAGTCTAACGGAACGCACTGATGAGCATAATTAAAGTTTGCACCACTTACAGGCTGCCAAGTTATCGCCTTGTCCGGCTCACGTGTTTTGCACCAGCCATACCTGGTTTCCAACTTCGCACGTGTTATTCCGATACAGAAACGCCCTGCAATCAGCACAACTGAAGATTCAGCATACTTGACATTCATCACACACGACACCATAATTACTGAGCAGATGAAGATTTCCATTACCTGAATCTGACGGAACGGCACAGGTGAGCGTAATTGAAGTTTGTAGCGCTTACATGCTGCAAAGTTAATGCCCTTTCCATCTCACGCGCTTTGAGCCAGTCAGTCAATCTGGATCCGAATCCGCAAGTGTTATTCCGATTCGGAGACAGCCTGCAACTAACATAACTGAACATTCAGTACGTCTGACACTCGAGCTCATCACCACATCAGCTCGGCCCTCCTCACGGTTATGCGCGTATAACTAACTCACCGCCGCAGGGTTGCACAATCATGCATCATGGTCGCTTTCAGCGGCAAAGAACACCCACTGAAACATCCATTTGCCACTGCATTACAGCTTGGCATGCGGAAAACGCGATGGAATCGCCTTGCTGCGCTTCGGCATTCCGTCGAACACCTCACGGGTGAGCGTCAAACGGCCGCGGCCAACAGTACGAGGCCAAAACGGCGCCCCACCTTGACACAAGCAATGCACATCCCGCAGCCTTCGCAGCCCAACGGCAGCGGACGCGGAGCACGGCACGCGAAACCGAGGCAGCTCGCGGCGGAGGCGGCGACCGGCGACCGGCTGCTGCTAGAGCGCCCGAGGAGGCGAGGCGGTCTATGTTTTGTTTTTCAGATGAACGAGGCGAGGCGGTCAGAGATTCGAACGACACGCGGCCTGCCAGCTGGGCCCGGCCGGGCTGTGCCGATGCTGGTTAAGATAAGCCATTCATTCATAACCACGGCCCATCCGGCCCGGCCGAGCGGGCGAGAGGGCGAGGACCCCAACGGCTAGTTCCCCGAACGGCTAGCCTAATCCTCCAACGGTCGGACGATTCGTATATAAATCGTTGGTAATGGAATCCAATGCCACCCTCCCTCCCCTCCCCTCCCCTCCCCCAAAGCGCTCGTCCGCTTCCTCCACCGAGCCGCCTCCCTCCGCCCTCGCGATCCAGTTCAAATCCGTCCGTCCTCGCGGGGGAGATCTGATCTAATCCGATCCAGGGCGCCGCCATGATGCACCACCACCACCAGCTGGACCAGTGGCTCGCCGGTGGCGGCGTTGGCGGCGTGCTCCGGCCGACCAAGTCCGCGCCCTGCTCCCCCGTCAAGCCGGCGGCGGTCTCCATGCTGCGCACGCACTCCGACTCCTTCCACGTCGCCCACAAGGTCCCCGTCGGCGACACCCCCTACGTCCGCGCCAAACGCGTCCAGGTGCGTCCTCTTTTTGTGCTGGAGCTTTGCTTTTTTTTTTTCTGTCTGGGATTTGAATTTGCTGATGGCCGGGGCTGACGGTGGTGATGGTGGTTGTAATGGATGGATGGCAGCTCGTGGACAAGGATCCGGAGAAGGCCATCGCGCTGTTCTGGGGCGCGATCAACGCCGGCGACCGGGTGGACAGCGCGCTCAAGGACATGGCCATCGTGATGAAGCAGCAGAACCGCGCCGAGGAGGCTATCGAGGCCATCAAGTCGCTCCGCGTCCGCTGCTCCGACCAGGCGCAGGAGTCGCTCGACAACATCCTCCTCGACCTCTACAAGGTACCACGCTTTTCCTTTTCAAAGTTCAAATTTCAAATCCGTTAGTAGATCCGTTGGGATGGCAGCTCAATATTTTAATCCCACACGACAGAGGTGCGGGCGGCTGGACGACCAGATCTCGCTGCTCAAGCACAAGCTGCAGCTCATCCACCAGGGCCACGCCTTCAACGGCAAGCGCACCAAGACGGCCCGCTCCCAGGGCCGCAAGTTCCAGGTCACCCTCGAGCAGGAGGCCACCAGGCTCCTCGTAAGTCCCTCTCTCTCTCTCTCCCCCCCTTCCATTCAAAATTTCAAATTCAGTTCAGATCGAGATCGAGCCGCCGGCCCGATATGGTAAGAATCAATGGCGTAATAATAACTTGCCTCGATTGGATTGTGCTCGCGCAGGGCAACCTGGGGTGGGCGCTGATGCAGAAGGAGAACTACACGGAGGCGGAGGGGGCGTACCGGCGGGCGCTGGTCATCGGCCCGGACAACAACAAGATGTGCAACCTGGGCATCTGCCTCATGAAGCAGGGCCGGGTGCTGGAGGCCAAGGACGTGCTCAAGCAGGTGCGCCCCGCCGGCGTCGACGGCCTCCGCGGCGCCGACTCCCACCTCAAGGCCTACGAGCGCGCGCAGGAGATGCTCCGCGACCTCGAGGTCAAGCTCGTCGGCCGCCCCGGCTGGGCCGGCGCCATCGCCGACAACCTCGTCGACAAGAAGTGGCTCTTCGACGCGCTCATGCTCGGCTCCTCCTCCAGCATCTGGCAGCCGCAGCCGTGCATCGACCACCTGCTGCCCCCGCCGGCCCCACAGCAGCCCCGCGACAGCTTCGCCGACGAGAACAACGCCGGCCCCGCCGCCGCCGCCGCCGCCGCAGCCACGGGCAAGAAGATGGCCGCGCTGCAGCAGCAGCAACAGCAGCAGCAGCAGGCCAACCTCAACATCGACGCGCAGCCGTTCTACTCGCACCGCATGCCGCCGCTGGCCTCCAAGCCACTGCAGAACGCACCGCGCCAGCAGCTTCTGCCGCAGCAGAAGCCTCCGGCGCAGATGCATCACGATCCTATGGGCAACCTGAAGAGGACGCGGTCCGGCACCGCCATGGATAAGGCAGCAGCAGCCGCGGCAGCCGGGGAGAAGACCAAGGAGGAGCAGAGCAGCAACAAGGAGGCCGACAAGAACCAGGACGACACCAGCAACAACGGCCGGAGGAAGTCGCTCACCGCCGAGGAGAGGTGGCCGGAGCTGCCGGACCACAGCGCGTTCGACGAGGCCCTCGTCGCGTCGGTCATGGCCCCCGTCCTCGCAGACGACGAGAACTGCAAGCCGTCAGCAAAGGCGCCTCCTCCGGCGAGCTGCTGCGACACGAGCCCAGCGGCGGTGAAGGAGAAGGTGGGGAAGAGGCTGAGGATCTTCCAGGACATCACGCAGACGCTCAACGTGCTCTGACCGACGGCGAGGCTTGGTTTTGGTTTTCTTTTCTGCTGCTGGCTGTGGCCGCTCACACAACCGAAGAGGAGGAGGTGGCGACGCTGCGAAGGAGATGAGCTTGTTCTCCTGGGAATTTCTGCATCGCGGTTTTATTTTTAAGTTAAAAAAATTAAGATAGGGAGGGATCGATCGACATTACCGCTCGACTTGGTTCTTTTTTTTCAGTTTGCTGCTGATTCGTTGATTTTAATTTTTTTTCGTAACACAGTCAAAATAACATTGGCAAGGAGTGTGTTCCCTCCTGATCATCTTCTGTTGCTTGTAACAGAAATTGATTTCGATAATCACTTCAAAGCTCAAATAACAAAGTTACCTGATTGCATCTCGATCATATATATGTTGCTTTGCTCTTGATGTCGATATCTGACAATGTAAGTTCTGTTTGACTGTCACTCATTCAGAAATGTTCAGCTGAAAGATCGATCAGAAATTTAGCTCCCTTTGCTCTGGATATCGATATTTGTCACCAGTTCAGGCCCTTTTGGTGGGCGAAGTCTCTAAAAAGCGGTCATCAATCAATCTTTTACAGACCAAGGAGCAGAGCAGCAACAAGGAGGCCAGGACGACGACAACAACAACGGCAGGAGGAAAAAGTCTTCGGACATATTCTCCGCCTGCCAGACCGGCTGCCTAAGCCTCCTCGCTCACTCTGCCGCCGACTCCTTCTCACCGGTCGCCATATTCTCGGCCTCCTTCATCTTGATCGCCAAGCACTTCAACATCTTGACACGGAGGCGCGCACGAACATCAAGATTATTTTTACTCCTTCGAAGCAGCGGCAAGCTCAACTCTCCTCTCTTCGAGCTTGACCTTCTTATCGGCCGTTGCCATCAAGATGTTAAACTTCCCCAACTTCTTTTGCTCATTCATTTTGGAGCACTCGACACGTCTCCTTCTTCGCCAAGATGTCCTCGAACCACTCTGTCATCTTGACCGCCGCCCCTTCTCCCTTTATGTTCTCCTCCTCCCACTTCTTTTCACAGAACTCCCTTCTAACCTTCTTAGGCGGCTCTTTTGTTGGGTCAGTTGGATGCTTCTTCCTCATGTCGATGCCTGCTGTCTTGATGGAATTGGCAATATTAAAGCCTGCCCAGATCATTCGCCACTGCTCACAGCCTGTTGGATGATGTATCATCGATGGTTGAGTGACTTGATCCCATAGTTACGGATGAGTTCATTGCGGTAGGGCTCGAAACTCTTATGCTCACGGAACCAACAATGAATGTTGGCCCAAAAGGTTGTGCCTCTTTGCTTCGTGCCATGGATCGGATCAATGCTAGCGGCCACCACACGTTGCACAAAAATTTTTTCCTCGTTGAAACTTTCTCCTCTACCCCTTTTCTTTGGATCAGCACTAGTACAGACCCCCCCCCCCCTCATTAGTAGCGTTTCAAGGTGCCCACTAGCAGCGTCCAGATTGAGCGCCACTCGTACGATGCCGCTGATAACAGGCAACTAGCAGTTCGACCCGGACGATGCTACTGTAGATCTATGTAGCAACTTTTGCCCCGAACACTGCTAGTGCGGAAGAGAGCTGTAACGTTTCAAGCATTCGAGCGCGACTACTTTGTGTTGTAAGTGTGTGTAGTGTGTGCTATCCTGTGGACGCTGTTGGTAAATTAGACAGGATCAAAATAAATAAATTCAATGTGTAGTTCTAAATAGTCCAACACAATTAATAGCATATTGCAACATAATTTACCACATAGTACAAGGTGTTAAAACACAGTTAAATACCACATAGTACCTACACATAGCTAAATGCCCTTTTTTGTAGTCCTAAATGGTGACATGGGAGCTTTTTTTAGCCATGCATACTACTACTACCATGCATATTAATACTTAACATAGTACTACCATGTATACTACTCCCTCTGCCCATAATGTAAGACGTTTTTTGACACTAGTATGGGACGGAGGGAGTAGTAGTTAACAATGTCAGCTGAATCTGGCGGTGGTGGTACTATCCTCGGCAACATTAACCCCAGGATACATCCCCATTAGGCTCTTTGAACCTGTGTCGGAGATTTCATTTCTTGTAATGCCCATTTTATGACCATTTTCCAATTGCTATGAGTCGTCATTTGAGCAGGCTCGGCATCGGTGGTCTTGAAGATGATAACCTCTGTTGCATTCCTCAATGTACACTTCATACGATCTTTGCAATGTTGGAAGCCCTCCGCGAGAACCTACTTCTTTTCCAGCTCCTCCGTGCACTTCCACCAGCTGAGCACCGTGTCGTGAATCCTTCCTGCCTGCTCCACCACCCATAGAGGAGGCCGTCGCGACTCCACACATGGAGGGGTGGAGGATGATGGCGCGATACGAGAGGCCTGTCGACAACAAGAAGCCATGTAGTTGATGACGGATCACTACTAGGGAAAATCCTAGTAGTAGCGCGGGTTTAAGAACTAGCGGTAGCATGGGTGCCCCGCGCTACTGCTAGGGCGCTACAACTAACTTTTACTAGTAGCGCGGGTTTGACCCTGTGACGCCCTCGATTCAATCATACACTAATCATACACGCAAATGTGTACGATCAAGATCAAGGACTCACGGGAAGATATCACAACACAACTCTAGACACAAAATAAAATAATACAAGCTTTATGTTACAAGCCAAGGGCCTCGAGGGCTCGAATACATAAGCTCGAATACACAAGAGTCAGTGGAAGCAACAATATCCGAGTACGAGACATAAGTTAGACAAGTTTGCCTTAAGAAGGCTAGCACAAAAACAACAACGATCGAAAAGGCAAGGCCTCCTGCACAGGAGCCTCCTAACTACTCCCCGGTCGCCGACGGTCTCCACGTAGTAGTAGGCATTGGCGGTGGCATCGGCTCTGAGCTTCGATATCTGGTTGCATCAACCGGAAAGAAAAAGAAAGGGGGAAAAGGGGAGCAAAGCAACCGTGAGTACTCATCCAAAGTACTGCAAGCAAGGATCTACACTACATATGCAACATTATCAAAGGAAGGCGTATATGTGGACTGGGCTCTGAAATGCCAGAATAGAGAGAAGGCCTAGTCCTATCGAAGACTAGCATCTTCTGGAAACCACCATCTTGCAGCAAACAGGAGGGAGTAGAGTAGCATAACGTAAAGTAGTAGTGTTATCAACCTCGGCCAGAGACCCTTTCTCGACTCCCTGCGAGAAAGAGATCCCAGAGCCATACTATCCAGTTATCATCACAATCCAGTTCTCATCACCATCCAAATTCTCATCACAAGTATCCAGTTCTAGTTGTATCGATCGGGATACAACTCCAAGTGTCCGTTACCGTAGGGACGGACTATCGATAGATGTTTTCTTCCCTGCAGGGTGCACCAACTTACCCACCACGCCGCTTAACTCCGGCGGACACACTTTCCAGGGCATGCCCGGCCTCGGCCAAACAATACGCCGCAACCCGACCTAGGCTTAATAGAGAGGCCAAGACGCGGACTAAACCTATGCCCCAGGGGGTCATGGGCCATCTCCCGGGAACTCCTACACGCTATGCGTGGGCGGCCGGTGAGCAGACCTAGCTACCTCCTTCAACAAGGCAGCGGTAACGCAGTCCAACCCGGCCAGCGCCGCTCGATCGACGCCTATTAAGCTTTGGCTGATGTATACGACGCAGAACGCCCATACTATGCCCACGTGATGGTTAGTGCTATCAGGCCAGAGGCCCCTCGGATCAAATATCCAAATCGTAGTGGATTAGGAACGCGCGGTAACAAGCAGAGACTCACGAAAGATGTGACCCCGTTGCCCCGTCTCGAGGACTTGCGACAAGGGCTAGGAATGCCCGGCCACGCCTCGTATTTATCTCGCGGGCACCCTCCAGGTCAACCTGACTCCACATCACTCGCAATTAAGCTCGCGCGGGTACCCCTCAGGGTCGACCCGTCTTTAGTAACATGGCTCAGTGTAAAGTCATAGTAACCATAGTAACTGTGTGTCTAAACATCAAGGGGAAAGCCCGAGGAATCACCCCGGTGAATTCCACTTGATGTAATCATCAAGGTGAACGTAAGAGGATTCACCCTCGAGGTCCACACTTGAGGGGTTGCACGACAGAGTCGTATCAGAAGTGGTTAAAGAGGAAATCACCCTCGATGACCACGACCGAATACCTACTACAGGGTTAATATCAGAAGTGTTGTAGAGGTTTCACCCTTGGTACTCGATAGTAACCCAGTAGTGTCGAGCAACTAAGGGGAAGTGATGTGCGGTGTCGGGGCCTGGTCTTCGATCCCGTTGATCGGTCTTCGATTATCCGGTAGGCGATCGGAGACAGTGGGGGTCACCGATGGATCTCTAAGCAACCTATACTAAGCGGTTTAGGATAAGGTGTAAGGTACAACAACAGATACAAAAGCAGGCTATGCATCAGAATAGGTGCAAACAATAACAATAGCAAAATCTAATGCAAGCATGAGAGAATGGAATGGGTGATATCGGGATGATCAAAAGGGGGGGCTTGCCTGGTTGCTCTGGCAAGGAGGGGTCGTCGGTGACGTAGTCGATCACCGGGTCATCAGCGGCCTCGGGGTCTACCGGAAAGAAGAGGGGGAAGAAACAGTAAATACATAGCAAACAGAGGTAACACTAAGCATGACATGATGATACGTAGTGCTAGGCGTGCTCTAACGCGGTACTACACGTTGCAGACGAAGGGGGGAAACATCCGAGGGTGAATTCCGGCGTTAGGTGGATTAGGACAAGGAAAAGGGGGAAAGTTCCATGTTCAGCATGCTAGGGGCATGTGACAGATGAACGGACCACGTATTCGGAGTCGTGGGTTTTTTATGAGCAACTTTCATATAGAAAACATTTTCATCCGAGGAATGGTTTAATTTCTATGAAATTTTAAAGATTAAAGTAATTTCTGGAATTATTTATTTACAGAAAAAGATATATGACGTCAGCATGATGTCACAGTGACATCAGCAGGCCAACAGACGGCTGACCAGGTCAAACCTAACATGTGGGTCCAGCGGGACCCACATGTCAGCCTCTGTTATTTTAACAGTGGAAATAAAACTAATCTAGCAGAGATAGTTAGAGGTGTGGGCCCCAGTGTCAGTGCCTGACTAGAGTTTAACTAATTAGATTTTAATTTGAAACGTGATTAATTAGCCTAACTACTGGGGGACCCACACGTCAGCGAGAGGGAAGCAGGGGCCGCGTTGACTTGGGTCAACGCGTCAGGCATGAGGGCCCACTCGTCGGCTGACCGTGGGTGGGTCCCACACGGCGCCCGGCTCGGCCGGCAGCGACTTCGCCCGGCGGCGACGCTTAACGCAGCGGAGGCCTCGGGAGGTGGTCGGATTCGCCTCTGACGGCAGCCCGTTTGGCTGGCCGGGCCCGTTCGAACGAGCAGACGACGACGAATCGAACTGGGGTAGTGGCAGGGTCGGACTCGACCAGAATCATCGCCGGCGTCGAGCAAGGCGGCGGTGGCGCTCGGGCAAAACCAGGCGCGCGGCTACGGTGTGAACTAGCGCCGCGCTTCGGTCGCGTTCGAGGAGCGGAGGGAGCTGCGTCGAGTGGAGCTGGCGCGAGGCCGTGGAGGTGGCCGGAAGTGGCCGGATGGTGAGGTCTGATGGCGGACATAGCACGATGAGGCGGCGAGCTAGCTAGGACGGGGCATGCGACGCGAGGAGAGGAACGGAGAGGGGGAAGGCTCACCGAGCGGCTATGACGAGCCGTCGACAGATTAGGAGCGCAGGTTCGCGGAGGCAGCGAAGATGGTCGGCGACAGGCGGAAGGGGTGGAGGAGAGCGGCCTCACAGGCCTCCCAGCTCCATGATGGTCGAGGGCAGCGGAGCGAAGGGCGGCGCTCCTCCCAGCCTCCAAAGACGATCGAGGCGTCGGGGACCGCAAGATCGACGGAGGCGATGGCGGCGAGCTCTCGGGCAAGGTGGGGAAAAGAGAGGCGAGGTGCGTGGGGCAAGTGGGGGGCAGCTAGGGTTCGTCCGGGTCAGGCGACCTAGTAGTCGCCGGGGAGCGCCGGATGGCCGCCTCGTGGCCATCGGCAGCCACGACGGCAGCGTCCACCCAGCCCCGATAAGCAGAATCTTTGGGGGACGAGGGTTAGGTGGGCTGGGCTGCCTTTGATGCGTGGCTGGGCCAAGTGCCTGGCGCAACTGGCCTTTTCTTTTCTTCTTTTTTAGCTTTCCCTTTTTCCAAAGCAGCTTTTGCCTTTTCTTTTTAGCCAATAAAGATTTTGCAAAAATTATGCCATTGGCCAAAATAATTTCAAAGCCGTATATTGCACTGCCACAAAAAGGGTGGGAGGCTTTTGTAATAGTTGCCAATTTTATAAATTAAAAAGGGCATTTAATTTATTGCTTAGGTCACTGCTTTAAGTAGCTTAGGCCACTTAAACCTTTTGCAAAAATGTTGGTTCACCACCAATATTAGTTGTGGATTATTTGGCACATGATGAACATTTTGTGTTCATGTACGAGCATTTTGAATTTCACACAGAATTTGAATTTGAATTCAAGCTGGAATGTGAAAGAGCATGAGACAATAATGATCAGGCACATGTTTAGCAAAACAATTAACTTAACCCGGGGGTTCTTTAGCATCATTACACCGGGGTGTTACAACTCTCCTCCTCTAAAAGAAATTCTCGTCCCGAGAATTAAGAGGTAGAAGGGAACATGTCGGGGTATTCAGCATGGAGGTTATCCTCGCGTTCCCAAGTGGCTTCATCCTTAGAATGATTTGACCATTGCACCTTGAGGAACTTGGTAACCTTCTGGCGTGTTCGACGTTCAGCTTCTTCAAGAATGCAGATCGGATGCTCCTTGTATGTGAGATCATCTTGAATTTCAATAAATTCGGATCCAGTTCACGTTCCGGATCCTTGAAGCATCGACGAAGTTGCGACACGTGGAAGACGTCATGAACATGAGAGAACCGAGGTGGCAACTCAAGTTGATAAGCTACCAGCCCTGACGGGCCAGAATGCGGAAAGGACCAATGTAGCGCGGAGCTAGCTTGCCCTTGACTCCGAACCGATGAGTGCCTCTCAAAGGAGTGACACGCAGATAAGCTTGTTCACCAGGTTGATAAGTTGAACCCAGTGTTTCCGGTCATAGTTGCTCTTCTGGCGGGACTGGGCCGCCTTGAGATTATCCCGGACAATGCGAACCTGCTCTTCAGCTTGTTGAATAATGTCTGGACCAATGAGTGCCCGTTCCCCAGTTTTTGACCAATTTAGAGGGGTTCGGCACTTACGTCCATAAAGCACTTCAAAGGGTGCCATCTTCAAGCTGGCTTGATAGCTGTTGTTATAAGAGAACTCCGCATAAAGGAGAGATTCTTCCCACTTCTTGCCGAAAGAAATAACACAAGCTCGAAGCATGTCTTCAAGAATTTGATTGATTTCGCCGACTTGGCCTTGGGATTGGGGATGATAAGCGATTGCTCCGGGTAATATGAGTTCCCATTGCCTCTTGGAAACTATCCCAGAACTTTGAAGTGAATAAACCGCCATGGTGCAGGCCGATCTCCTTCGGAATGCCATGGGTGACACAATTCTGGAGATATACACGTTTGCTAATTGACTAGCGATGATTGTCTCCTTGGTGGTAGAAAGTGAGCAACTTTCGAGAATTGGTCGATGACAACAAAGATAGCATCGTTACCTTTCTGAGACTTGGGAAGGCCTGTGACGAAATCCATTTGGATCTTATCCCACTTCCATTTAGGAATCGGAAGCGGTTGTAGAAGTCCAGCCGGTTTTTGATGTTCTGCTTTGACGCGACGGCAAACGTCACATTCTTCGATATATCGAGCAATGTCTTGCTTCATTTTAGACCACCAGTACTTCTAACGGATGTCTAGATACATCTTGGTACTTCCCAGATGAATAGAGAGAGGGGTGTCATGCGCTTCTTTCATCACCTTCTCTGTCATAAGCTCAAACCGGGGTACTACAATGCGATCTCTGAAGTATAAGGTTCCATCTTCACCAAGTGAGAATTCTCTAGATTTCTCTAAGGCAAGATCCTTTTTCATCAAATCAATGTGAGCATCTTTGGCTTGAGCAGACTTAATTGCTTTTAGAAGAGTTGGTTCCAGTACAAGGTTATTCAGAGAACCCTATGGAACTAGTTTAAGGTTTAGCTTGCATAGCTCTTCATAAAGGCGGGGTTGAGCTTTGTAGACCATGTGATTATTGCAATAAGACTTGCGGCTCAGGGCATCAGCCATTACTTTAGCCTTACCAGGGGTATAAGATATACCGCATGATTGTAGTCATAATAGCTTCCATCCATCGCTGCTGACGGAGGTTCAGATCTGGTTGAGTAAACAGGTACTTCAGACTCTGATGATCAGTGAAGATCTCGCAACGATTACCGAGAAGGTATTGTCGCCATAGCTTCAGTGCAAAGATAACCGCTGCAAGCTCAAGTTCATGAACCGGGTAGTTTTCCTCGTGAGGACGCACTTGACGGGAAGCATAAGCAATCACCCTGCGCTCTTGCATTAGAACACAGCCTAATCCTTGACATGAAGCGTCACAATAGATGACGAAGTCCTTGCGAGAATCAGGAGGAGCAAGCACTGGGCGTAAGTCAGCTTGTCCTTGAGTGCTCGGAAACTTTCACGACATTTGTGCATCGGTCGAACTTAACGCCTTTGTGAAGCAGATTAGTCAGTGGCTTGGCGATCTTGGAGAAATTCTCGACAAAGCGGCGACAGTAGCTAGCTAGGCCGAGAAAGCTTCTGACTTGCTTGACAGTCTTAGGAGGGGTCGATCAAGAATAGCCTGAACACGCCTGGGTTGACGGCAATACCATCCTTGGAGATGACATGACCAAGGTAGGTGACTTCGCAACGAGAATTCGCACTTGGAATACTTGGCATAAAGTTGATGTTCTCGGAGTTTCTCGAACAAGGCGAAGATGTTCAACATGTTCTTCTTTATTCTTGAATATACCAGGATATCATCCGGATAGACTACTGACGAACTTGTCGAGGTAATCCATGAATATGTAGTTCATCAGACGAGAGAATGTAGCTGGAGCATTGGTTAAACCGAATGACATGACGGTGTACTCGTAAGAACCATAACGAGTGACGAATGCGGTCTTTGGAATATCCACTTCACGAACACGGATCTGGTGGTAACCCAACCTCAAGTCGAGTTTAGAGAATAGCGATGATCCAGCCAGTTGATCATACAGATCATTGATCTGAGGAAGGGGATATTTGTTCTGAATTGTAGCTTGGTTGATAGGACGATAGTCTTGGACCAAACGGTTCGTACCGTCCTTCTTCTTGACGAAGAGAGAAGGTGCTCCCCAAGCAGAGGAACTTGGACGAATGAAACCACTGCGAAGAGATTTGTCGATTTCCTCCTTCAGTTCAAGGAGCTCATGAGGCGGCATCTTGTAGGGCCGTTTGGCGATAGGAACGGTGCCTGGCTTCAAGTCGATGACGAACTCGACGGCCCGGGCAGGGGTATTCTGGAAGTTCTTACGGAAATACGTCTTGGAAGTCGCGAACGATGGAATCTTTTCAATTCCCTCAAGAGGTGCTGCGTTCAACGCATTCAAAGCATAAAGTCGTGCTTGACGTCACGAACAAAGTGAGCATGGTAGCTTACTATTTCATTGGAAGGATGTAGGAGGTGAACAACCTTGGTGGCGCAAACGATAGAGGCAGTATGCGCTTTCAACCATTCCATTCCCAGAATGAGGTCAATGTTGGAAGACTCCAGAATAATGGGAGAAACATGAAATTCCAGCCCTTCAATTTCAACGGGGACGTCGCGACCAATCATGGTAGTTCGACACTGACCCGCAGGGGTGCATACCACTATCGGAGTGTTCATGGGCTCGCATCGAATGTCGTGTGCGTATGCAAAATTTTCTGACATGAATGAATGCGAGGCTCTGAATCGAATAAAGCGAAGCCGATCTTGAATTAACAAGAAGAGTACCCATCACAGTGGCGGGTTGATCTTGAGCTTCATTCAGATCAACATGATTAGCCTGACCACGAACATAAGGTCTGGCATTGTTGTTATGGGGCTGATTGTTATGACCAGTTGAAGGCTGAGCCAGCTGATCCTGATCTGAGGGCATTTCCTGGAGTGGTGACCTGGAAGGCCACACTTGAAGCATAGACCATCATTGGGATTGGGAGCAGAAGCTTGGGGTGGTACAGCCTGTAGGGGCTGCCTCTGCGGTGGAGGAGGCAGACGAGGTGCAACATAGGATTTTCTTGGTGCAGTGCGGTTGGATGATACATCTTTGTGGGGAATCCATATCCGACGCTTCATACCGACGGGCCGAAGATGAGCCAACGTCGCGACTACGCCTAAGGGATCCCTGGTGTTCCTGAAGACCAGTCTCAACCTGAATAGCCTTGTTCACCAAGGTGGCAAAGTCGGCAAAGTCATGAACGAGCAATGCTAGCTTGATATCAGGGTGAAGTCCATCACGAAACTTCTCTTGCTTACGAGCATCAGTTGCAATGTCTTCTTCAGCATAACGCGACAAGTCTAGAAATTCCCGTTGATAAGCATCTACAGACTTGTTGCCTTGGGTGAGGTTGCAGAAATCTCGCTTCTTCCTGTCCATGATTCCCCGAGGAATGAAGCGGGCACGGAAGGCAGCTTGGAAATCCGGCCAAGTGATGACCGTTCCAGCAGGTAGGGTACACCTGTGGCTGTCCCACCATCGAGCAGCAGAACCCTTGAGGAAGAAGGATGCGAAGGTGACATAGCTGGCAGGGGCAACACTAGCAGACTCCATTTCATATGTGATGTCGCGAGCCGATCATCGACATCAAGGGGTTGAGTTGAGCTGCGGTAAATAGTCGGGTTGAGGCGCATGAAGTCCTGCAGAGTCCGGGGTTGGCTGTTGATTCATGTTCGGACGAGGAAGCGAGCCATCATTCCTTCCATGAACTGGCGGTTCAGCTCAAATTGTTGCATCATTCCAGCAAAGAATTCGGGCGGTGGTGGATCGTTGGCACCACGGCCACGACCAGCGGGTCTAACCATCCCGCTAACATGTAACAGGGGGGTAGTTCAGCATTGAGCATTTGCAAAGACAAGGATCATTCATGATGAAACATGCATAAGGAAAGATGTACGATGGATTCCACTTCGTAGTCAACACGACAGGTGTGTGTACTATTCAAGAGGCTATTCTAAGGAATAACTATGGCTTTATCCAACTTCGGGGTGAATGTGGTCACGGGATCCTAATGTTAGTAAATTTGTTTAACCCGAGTAGAAGAGAGTTCATAGTCCCAGAGTATAGACGAGGAGTAAAAGATGCTAATACCACCCAATGGCGACGTGGGACCGTAAGCCACACAGCCAATGTTAGTAAAAGTTTTTCGATGACTAGACTCAACTTCGGCCAAGGAGTTGGAAAGGGGGCTACCTACAGGCAGTCGGCTCTGATACCAACTTGTGACGCCCTTGATTCAATCGTACACTAATCATACATGCAAATGTGTATGATCAAGATCAAGGACTCACGAGAAGATATCACAACACAACTCTAGACACAAATTAAAATAATACAAGCCTTATATTACAAGCCGGGGGCCTCGAGGGCTCGAATAGATAGCTCGATACACAAGAGTCGTGGAAGCAACAATATCTGATCTGAGACATAAGTTAGACAAGTTTGCCTTAAGAAGGCTAGCACAAAAACAACAACGATCAAAAAGGCAAGGCCTCCTGCCTGGGAGCCTCCTAACTACTCCTGGTCGTCGACGGTCTCCACGTAGTAGTAGGCATCGGCGGTGGCATCTGGTTCCTGGGCTTCGATATCTGGTTGCATCAACCGGAAAGAAAAAGAAAGGGGGAAAAGGGGGAGCAAAGAAACCGTGAGTACTCATCCAAAATACTCGCAAGCAAGGATCTACACTACGTATGCAACATTATCAAAGGAAGGCTGTATATGTGGACTGGGCTGCAGAAATGCCAGAATAGAGAGAAGGCCTAGTCCTATCAAAGACTAGCATCTTCTGGAAACCACCATCTTGCAGCAAACAGGAGGGAGTAGAGTAGCATAACGTAAAGTAGTAGTGTTATCAACCTCGGCCAGAGACCCTTTCTCGATTCCCTGCGAGAAAGAGATCCCAGAGCCATACTATCCAGTTATCATCACAACTAGCCGGGCCTCCCGCGCATTTGCGCGGCTAGATTCGTTATATGTTATTTTATTGTGTTATTTTTTATTTTAGTATTTTTCTAATGTTACTCTAATATTAATCTGAATGGATAGTCAACATTACATCTTGAAAAAACAAAACTAAACCTTTGGACACTTTTCCCATAATGTAAAACCATTAGTTCTCATACTATTTTCAAGCTTTCCAAATTCCACTCGTTCTCTGTTATTTCTTCATAAATTTATTAATCTTTGATGAACCCTGTTGTCCATTCCATCATTCGACTCGCATTTGGCCACTTTGCAACTATGTTCTCCTTATTAACGCATATATCATACTTGGATCATTTGCATAGATCACATCCGATTGTAATCTAATTATCTATGTGGTAATTATTGGTGAATGCTTCAAAACTGGTAAATGTTCTCACTTGTACTCATGATAACTTAGAAGTCCCGGAAACACAACCAAAAATTAGGAAGAAATCTTTATATTAAGTGCACTACTGTTGGTGAAAGCAGTCATAATATTACATAGATATGTACAGAGTTAAATTCTAAAATCTAAGAGTTGTGTACTCGATATAATTCTAAAATGTAATTCAACATTTATAAAAATCATTACAAAATAAGCCACCAAATGAGATGGTTGCCATGAAAGTAAATCAAATGACAAATCCATATATATTGCAGGTTTTTTTTGTATATATAGATAAAACAGTAAAATCATATATGAGGATAACAATAGAATTAGGGATTTAGAATTGCAGTATTATCAGATATGTACATAATTTAGAGATTCTTATGGCTCATGCACTTCAAGCATCTCACTTGTCCTTGAGGAATGTAGGATGACCTAAAAGAAACGGGAAAAATACATCTTGGATATTGTAGAATATTCATGCAAAAATAGAAGAACCAATAATTACATTGTCATCATAAAAAGGATTAATCATTGGATTAACTATTCATGCTTCAGATCAAACTTAAAGTATTTGAATCCCAAGAAAAAATGTGTTACTTAGTTGGGTGAAGTTGATATTGTAGTAGTTATATATACACTTTTTTTAGCTGTATATATATATATATTATTATTATTATTAGGTGAGTCCTCCACCATCTGCATTGTAAAAAAGATATGACACAGTCTTTTATGTTTTGCTTGGTACATCATGTAATCTCATTGCATAATTATTTTAGTTTGAAACCTATAATCTACCATCAGATAAAAGTATACTGTTTTTCTTATATATCACACACGTCAAAGGATAAACCTGCAAAGAAATCCAAGATGAGTAGACAGAGACCATAGTCTGAATTAGCACGGATGCTTGCAGTGCGCCAGAGCAAGTCCGAGGTCGACCTCGCCATCTTGTCCCTTCAGGCGCACCTCGCCCAATACCGGCCTGTAGTCCCAACGTCTAGTACAAATAATTCTTTGGCATCTTGTAGTAGAAACCAATCATATACGTACGGTAATGAGGGCAACATAAAGGAATTGGAGATGAGTAAACAAAAGCTGTATTATGAATTTGCATGTCTGCTTGAAGTGCACCGAGAGCAGGTCGGAGGTAGAGGCCGGTGTTGTGTCCCTCCCAAAAACATCACCAAGCTGATCAATGAAATGAATTAACCCAGGTTGTAGCATGCATGTGTTTCCGGCCGATCGAAAGCTAGCAAACCCTTGTCAGCAACGATCTTGTAGTCTGCTTCCAAAGCCGTATGTCTTGTACTTGTGTTTCTCAGCTGGGATCAAGCCAAGCGAGTATGTGCGTCGGCGCCGTGCAGCAACGCTTGATGTCCCAAGCTCCCGATTAGACACCGGCCAACACGACGCTCACACCATGTAGCCACAATCGCTGATGATGGGAGTGGCTGCCTGGCTGGTGTCAGACGAATCAGATAGGCTCTTTCATACATATTAGGAAATGCCTAGCGGTAACTGGACATAGCCTGGTCTATTTCCTAAAAGTGCCCTGCGATAGTTTTCAATGAGGACTCTGAGTTCTCTTTTTCATATTAATACAGATAAGGAAGTGCCTAGCGATAGTTTATACTCTGGACATTGACTCTGAGTCGTCTCTTTCTTTCTTTTTTGATAACAGTCATCTCTTTCTTAGAAGTGTCTAGCGATAGTTTTTAATATGAACTCTGAGTTGTTAAGTTGATATATTTCTTGCGAATCACAACCGTTCCTTTTAACTCCTTTTCTACTGTTACACTGAGAAGAATATATGTGCGCCTAGTAAATTTCTTTTTTTAACATATTTAACAATATGTGCGACCCATGGATTCATTTGCGCATATCTAACAATATTTTTTTTCTACAGCAATATGTGTACAATAGTTTGTTTGTGTTCTGATCGATCAAAACATGCGGGGGTGGCTTATATATTTGTTTTTCTTTTCATGGAAAGGGTTGGCCCGTATAGGCATTGGATTCTAGTACATGGCTATGCATGTGTTGGCTCCTTATTAGCAAAAACAAAAAGTGTAACCTCGTATAGGTGTTGGACTCGGTCAGATTTGTTTTGTGAACGCTGTACACAGTCAGATTAGGTACGTGCCTATGCATGTATTTGGTGTTTTTTTCAAACTTTGTTTGGCCAATGCATACGTGTATGTCCTTTTTTGAGAACGCACACGTGTCTGTTCAAATTGCACGCAACGTTACCTCTTAAAATCATAGCCATTAAAAATCCCAGATTAACGGTGTAGATATTTTAATCCGTGTGGACGCACCACATGGCTTATTTTGCTCTTGTTTTAATTATATAATAGATCCAGTTCTCATCACCATCCAAATTCTCATCACAAGTATCCACTTCTAGTTGTATCGATCGGGATACAACTCCAAGTGTCCGTTACCGTAGGACATGCTATCGATAGATGTTTTCTTCCCTGCAGGGGTGCACCAACTTACCCACCATGCTCGCTTAACTCCGGCCGGACACACTTTCCAGGGTCATGCCCGGCCTCGGCCAAACAATACGCCGCAACCCAACCTAGGCTTAATAGAGAGGCCAGCACGCCGGACTAAACCTATGCCCCCAGGGTCATGGGCCATCTCCCGGAACTCCTGCACGCTATGCATGGCCGGTGAGCAGACCTAGCTACCTCCTTCAACAAGGCAGGCGCTTACGCAGTCCAACCCGGCGCGCGCTGCTCAGTCGCTGACGTCTATTAAGCTTCGGCTGATGTATACGACGCAGAACGCCCATACTATGCCCACGTGATGGTTAGTGCTATCAGGCCAGAGGCCCCTCGGATCAAATATCCAAATCGTAGTGGATTAGGAACGCGCGGTAACAAGCAGAGACAACCGAAAGATGTGACCCCGTTGCCCCGTCTCGAGGACTTGCGGCAAGGGCTAGGAATGCCCGGTCACACCTCGTATTTATCTCGCGGGCACCCTCCAGGTCAACCCGACTCCACATCACTCGCAATTAAGCTCGCGCGGGTACCCCTCAGGGTCGACCCGTCTTTAGTAACATGGCTCAGTGTAAAGTCATAGTAACCATAGTAACTGTGTGTCTAAACATCAAAGGGGAAAGCCCGAGGAATCACCCCCGGTGAATTCCACTTGATGTAATCATCAAGGTGAACGTAAGAGGATTCACCCTCGAGGTCCACACTTGAGGGGTTGCACGACAGAGTCGTATCAGAAGTGGTTAAAGAGGAAATCACCCTCGATGACCACGACCGAATAACTACACTCTGAGGTTAATATCGGAAGTCTTGTAGAGGTTTCACCCTTGGTACTCGATAGTAACCCAGTAGTGTCGAGCAACTAAGGGGAAGTGATGTGCGGTGTCGGGGCCTGGTCTTCGATCCCGTTGATCGGGTCTTCTGATTATCTAGCGGGGCAGTTGATGGATCTCTAAGCAACCTATACTAAGCAGTTTAGGATTAGCAGGTAAGGTACAACAGCAGATACAAAAGCAGGCTATGCATCAGAATAGGTGCAAACAATAACAGTAGCAAAATCTAATGCAAGCATGAGAGAATGGAATGGGCGATATCGGGATGATCAAAAGGGGGGGCTTGCCTTGTTGCTCTGGCAAGGAGGGTGTCGTCGGTGACGTAGTCGATCACCGGGTCATCAGCGGCCTCGGGGTCTACCGAAAAGAAGAGGGGGAAGAAACAGTAAATACATAGCAAACAGAGGTAACACTAAGCATGACATGACAATACGTAGCGCTAGGCGTGCTCTAACGCGGTACTACACGTTGCAGACGAAGGGGGAAACATCCGAGGGTGAATTCCCGACGTTAGGTGGATTAGGACAAGGAAAAGAGGGGAAAGTTCCATGTTCAGCATGCTAGGGGCATGTGATGGATGAACGGACCACGTATTCGGATTCGTTGGATTTTTCTGAGCAACTTTCATATAGAAAACATTTTCATCCGAGGAATGGTTTAATTTCTATGAAATTTTAAAGATTAAAGTAATTTCTGGAATTATTTATTTACAGAAAAAGATATATGACGTCAGCATGATGTCACAGTGACATCAGCAGGCCAATGACGGTGACCAGGTCAAACCTAACATGTGGGTCCAGCGGGACCCACATGTCAGCCTCTGTTATTTTAACAGTGGAAATAAAACTAATCTAGCAGAGATAGTTAGAGGTGTGGGCCCTAGTGTCAGTGCCTGATTAGAGTTTAACTAATTAGATTTTAATTTGAAACGTGATTAATTAGCCTAACTACTGGGGGACCCACACGCCGTGAGAGGGATTTATCAGGGGCCCGCGTTGACTTGGGTCAACGCGGTCAAAAGGGCGCAGGGGGCCCACTCGTCAGCGACCGTGGGTGGGTCCCACGCGGCGCCAGCTCAGCGGGGCCGGCGGCGATGCCAGAACGCGGCGGAGGCCTCGGGAGGTGGTCGGATTTCGCCTACAGACGGCCGTTTCGAGCGCGGCCGGGCCCGTTCGAACGAGCAGACGACGACGAGTCGAACTGGGGTGGTGGCAGGGTCGGACTCGACCGGAATCATCGCCGGCGTCGAGCAAGGCGGCGGTGGCGCTCGGGCAAAACCGGGCGCGCGGCTACGGTGTGAACTAGCGCACGCTTTCGGTCGCGTTCGAGACAGAGGGGAGCGCTGCGTCGAGTGGAGCTGGCGCGAGGCCGTGGAGGTGGAGTGGCCGGACGGTGAGGTCCGAGCAGACGGACAGAGCACGGCGAGGCGGCGAGCTAGCTAGGACAGGGCATGCAGCGAGGAGAGGAACGGAGAGGGGGAAGGCTCACCGAGTGGCTATGACGAGCCGTCGACAGATTAGGAGCGCAGGGTTCGCCGGAGACGACGAAGATGGTCGGCGACAGAGGCGGAAGGGGGTGGAGGAGAGCGACCTCACAGGCCTCCAGCTCCCGCTGATGGTCGAGGACGATCGAGCGAAGGACGGCGCTCCTCCCAGCCTCCAAAGACGATCGAGGCGTCGGGCACCGCGAGATCGACGGAGGGCGACGGCGACGAGCTCTCGGGCAAGGTGGGGAAAAGAGAGGCGAGGTGCGTGGGGCAAGTGGGGGGGCAGCTTGGGTTCGTCCGGGTCGGGGCTACCTAGTAGTCGCCGGGGAGCCGCCGGATGGCGCCTCGTGGCCATCGGCAGCCACCAGACGGCCTTGGCGTCCACCCGCCCTGATGAGCAGAGGTAGGGGACGGCAGGGTTAGGTGGGCTGGGCTGCACTGTTGCGCGGCTGGGCCAAGTGCATAGTGTAGCCTGGCCTTTTTCTTTTTTTTAGCGTTCCCCTTTTTTTTCCAGCAGCTTTTGCCTTTTCTTTTTAGCCAATAAAGATTTTGCAAAAATTATGCCATTGGCCAAAATAATTTCAAAGCCGTATATTGCACTGCCACAAAAAGGGTGGGAGGCTTTTGGAATAGTTGCCAATTTTATAAATTAAAAAGGGCATTTAATTTTGCTTAGGTCACTGCTTTAAGTAGCTTAGGCCACTTAAACCTTTTGCAAAAATGTTGGTTCACCACCAATATTAGTTGTGGATTATTTGGCACATGATGAACATTTTTGTGTTCATGTCTGAGCATTTTGAATTTCACACAGAATTTGAATTTGAATTCAACTGGAATGTGAAAGAGCATGAGACAATAATGATCAGGCACATGTTTAGCAAAACAATTAACTTAACCCCAGGGGTTACTATAGCATCATTACACCGGGGGTGTTACAGACCCCATGCTACTACTACTGGTATTAGCATAAATAGCAATAGCGCGTGTTCCTGCCCCACGCCACTACTATTAGAACGTATTTCATTTTTTATTTATATTGTATTTATGCATGTTTATACAATTTTTGTACAGTAGCAATGAGGATTTTGTGGAAGAAATACATATTAGATTAAAGTGGATGAATCCAAGTGAGCAAGTTGAATTAGTAGGACGATATGATGTTGGGTCGGCACACAAGTGTTGAATTACGATATGATGTTGGGACGTCACACAAGTGTCAAATTCCTTCATTCGACACTTGTGTGCCATCCCAACATCATATTGTCCAACTAATTCAACTTGCTCACTTGGATCCATTCATCCACTTCAATCTATTTCGTGTTTATTCCACCCCAATCATATAACAACTCATCATCCGTAGTCATATAATAATAACTCATCATCATCATCATCCGTAGTCATATAAAAGCTCATCATCCGCAGTCATATATGTAATAACTCATCATCATTCTAGCACATGAGAAGTAGTACAACCTCGTCATCATGATCACCGTAGTCATATAAAAACTCGATCATCCGTAGTCATATAATAACTGACCATCAATATAGCACTTGACAAGTTAACCATCCTAGGTAAACAATTCATCATCATTCTAGCACGACAAGTACTACCTAGGACCTACTTTTCTCTCTCTCTCTCTCTCTTGTAAAATATCATAAAACAGGTAAACCCCTCCATCTCCATATGGAGACCACTTGTCTCCAACTTGTGTCCTGCACACATTCATGTTGTCTCCAATTGGTTGTCTGTGTGCATCCGTTACTTTGCTCCATCCTTTGATATCGAGCCTTTCATCATTTAGATAAATCGAGTATGCACTGCGGAAAGACACCGGCGGATCTGGCCGAAAGCTAACTATACTCATATGACCTTCAGTATACATCAGGTTGGGCACAACTTCCTTCGAGAGCTTCTATTGAAGAACATAATAGTAATATAGTTAGCAATGTAGTTTACGTAAGAAGAATGTATCCAACCATAGTTAACAAAATCTTACCTTTCTATTTGCGCTGATGTTACCCTCATGCAACTCATGGCCTAGTGGCATGTATCCACTATAATTTTCGCCAATTTCATATTTGATCTTAAAAGTCTCAACATCGTTAATAAATGAGACAATAGAATTTGTCTCCTCCCAAGTTAGCTCGCAACCATAATTGTAGTAGGTCTTGTCTACAACCTTTTAAGTATTTCTTGGAGAAAAGAAATAAGTTTTCAATTATAAATAAACAAGCTTAGTAGCGATGAATACCAACTTTTTTAAATAAACAATATAAATTACTTAACAAATTTGTTTCACAAACTCACATAGAGGTAGAACTGGAATCATGTCAAAATCCACCCAAATGTCGATATTATCTTCATGATCTTCTTCAGTACCAAGATCAAAGGTTATTTCATATCCCCCTGAAATCCGTAGGCTTTGCATAGTCCTCTCAATTTGGACACCCAAAATGTGACCGATTTACTGCATTGAGCTTAACCACAAAAGTGAAATCATGTTTCGTTCTTAGGTGAGCTCTCTTTGTCTCCATACTCTCCCTATCTTTGAAACTGATCTTGTCTAAGACATACAGTCTTGCATAGCAGGGGATGCACTAGCCGAATTGTAAAAAAATAAAAAATTACACATTAAAGCAAAAAAGCACAAGTCATGCTTAATTATGACAAAATACCTTCCATCATTTCATACCGTAAAGTGATCAAAGGTCTCCTCCAGCGTGAGGGTGAAGCACCTACCATTATCCAGGTGAAGCCTGTCACACATACTGTTGGGAAACATAGTAGAAAACAAAACAAAATTCGCCCTAAGATCACCCAGGAACAATATGAAGATGCATAACAGGTTGTGATCAACGATCATTACCGACTCTAGGAGTGCAGCAGAAGTAGACGAGTCGGTGTAGATCGGACTTGAAGTCCCTCGAACATCGATGATGATCTCGCGAACCGCCCACGAACGATCGCTCGAACAGAAGACCGAAAGCATGGCCTCTCTACTTGGTTCAAGCGTACGGTATTCACGATCCGGCAGCGCTCCGCCGTCCAGAGGTAATTGTCACCGGAGAATTAGAGGGAGGAGATTAGAACCACACGGGGCCTCTAATTATGAGGATTAGAGGTGGCTAGGGCTAGCTATAATTAGTCAACTAGGACCAATAAGAACCAGAACTAGATGAACTAGATGAGGCTTCAAAATTTGTGTGTCCAAAGTGTGGAAATCATCTAGTATATATAGGTTGGAGGGGAAGAGGAGGGCTGCCACCAAGGAGGGAAAGCCTCCTTGGGGCGCCACACAAGGGGGGGGGGGGTGCCTACTCCACTTGGGCCCTTGTGGCCCAAGTTGCCTTCCACCTCTTGGCCATTTTAGGCCCGTTGATATTTAAATTAAATATAAAACGTTCTAAACATTTTTAGAGCATTAAATATATAATTTAACATCCTCGTAAACATTTTCCACCTATATAAAATTAATCGATAATAGCCGGTATTCACCGAAACGCTTCCGGAACCTCTCGGAACTATTCCAGATATTAATGAAAGAATTACACAAATATATTCTCATCACTCCCGCACAACTAACACTCATAAGATCATGATTGCCTTAAGCTTGTGATCCTATAGGTTCGGTAAATCATAAACATGAACGAAACCCCTTCGTTCAATGACCGATAGCGGAACCGTGGATATCCATATCGGTCCCTATGATTACACGAATGATATTTGAGTGAACCTTTGGTTATCATGTGATGTTCCCTTTGCTTCACGATACTTTACAAAACCCAGTGTGCATCGGCATCCTCCAGAGTCATCAGCATGCTCACTATACCGTTGCTGTCGTTACCGGTTTTGTTCTTCTTTCTCGTTGACGTGTTCCGGCATCCCCGTGACATATTCACCTGTGTTTGGCCAGATGATGATGGATGCCATCACACCAAGAGGGCCCTAAGAATATCTCTCCATCGTCGGAGGATCAAATCCCACTCTCAAGTTGTCCGGTCACTTGTCAAACTTTTCGGTGAGCCTGAAAGTTTTCGTTATGATCACCTTGTTCTAGATGACGTTTGAGCAACCCCAAAGCCCACCGTTTGGTAGGAAGTTACCGAGACACTCTCATGGTTTGAGGAACTAAAACACATGCTAACACTCCATGTTATAATAGATGATTTCAGACAATATAATCACATAGTATAACAAACAAGTATTGGTTCGGTTCAGTATGATCGTTCTTCTAATGTCATAACCTCAATGTTGTTTTAGAACTATCGTTACACTTAATGATATTCTAAGGTTCTGAAAACGTGATCACCAACAACACTTGAGCCAGTCTTAGAGGTGAGACTGGGAACCTATTTTATTCCGTTTATCATTCCACACGTGCATATGAGTTTTCCACTGAATCACATATTCCAGGATCATAGCAGTTATAGCATGAAATCAGCAGGATATTTAACTTTCCCACGCAAGACTTCAACATCTCTAATAATCCCAATTGGTGAAATAGTATCTCTATTGGCAAGCTTAATTGTAACATCTAATTCTTCTATCTCGGCAGGTGCAATATCATGCATAATTTCTTTGTATAGGGAATGAGGTATTGCACTAGCACTAGCACCCATATCACATAAGCCATGATAACAATGATCTACTATTTTAACAGAAATAACAGGCATGCCTACAACATGTTTATGTTTATGTGTTATCTGGTCTAGCAATTCTAGCAGCTTCATCACAGAAGTAAATAACATGCCCATCAAAATTATCAGCCAAGAGATCTTTAACCATAGCAATACTAGGTTTAACTTTAATTTGCTCAAGTGGTGTATATGTTCTAGTATTACTCTTACGAACCATAGTTGAAGCTTTAGCATGATCCTTTATCCTAACAGGGAAGGGTGGTTTCTCAATATAAGTAGTAGGAATAATAGGATCATTATAAGTGATAGTCTTTTCTTCAACTGTAACAGGTGCAACTACTTTTACTTCAATGGGAGGATTATATTTAAACCACTTCTCCTTAGGGAGATCAACATGAGTAGCGAATGATTCACAGAAAGAAGCTACTATCTCAGAGTCAAGTCCATATTTAGTGCTAAATCAACGGAAATCATCGGTATCCATAAAAGATTTAACACAATCAAACTCGGGTGTCATACCTGACTCCTTACCATCATCGGAATCCCAATCTTCAGAGTTGCGTTTAATTCGTTCCAATAAATCCCATTTGAATTCAATAGTCTTCATCATAAAATACCCAGCACAAGAAGTATCAAGCATGGTGCTATTGTTGAGAGAAAGCCGAGCATAAAAGTTTTGAATAATCATTTCTCTTGATAGCTCATGATTGGGGCATGAATATAACATTGACTTAAGCCTCCCCCAAGCTTGAGCGATACTTTCTCCTTCGCGAGGCCAAATATTATATATATAATTACGATCACGATGATCAAGATGCATATGATAAAACTTCTGGTGAAATTCCAATTTCAACCGTTTATAGTCCCAGGATTCCATATCATCACATAGCCTATACCATGTCAATGCGTCTCCCTTCAAAGATAAAGGGAAAACCTTCTTCTTAATAACATCATCGGGCATACCTGCAAGCTTAAATAATCCACAAACTTCATCCACATAGATAAGGTGTAAATCGGGATGCAATGTTCCATCTCCTGCAAAGGGATTAGCTAGCAGTTTCTCTACCATACCCGAAGGAATTTCAAAGTAAACATTTTCAGTAGGTTCAGTAGGTTGAGGAGAAACTCTTTGATCTACTGGTCGGGGTGAAGATACCCCGAACAAGCCCCTCAAAGGATTATGTTCCATAGTAACAAGTGACAATAAATTTCAGTACACTATATAAATGTTTCCTTACCAAGTTCCACTCACCAAAGGCACTTCACTCCCCGGCAACGGCGCCAGAAAAGAGTCTTGATGACCCACAAGTATAGGGGATCTATCGTAGTCCTTTCGATAAGTAAGAGTGTCGAATCCAACGAGGAACAGAAGGAAATGACAAGCGGTTTTAGTAAGGTATTCTCTGCAAGCACTGAAATTTTAGGTAACAGATAGTTTTGTGATAAGATAATTTGTAACGGGTAACAAGCAATGAAAGTAAATAAGGTGCAACAAGGTGGCCCAATCCGTTTTGTAGCAAAGGACAAGTCTGGACAAGTTCTTATAATGATAAAAGCGCTCCCGAGGACACATGGGAATTATCGTCAAGCTAGTTTTCATCACGTTCATATGATTCACGTTCGTTACTTTGATAATTTGATATGTGAGTGGACTGGTGCTTGGGTACTGCCCTTCCTTGGACAAGCATCCCACTTATGATTAACCCCTATTGCAAGCATCCACAACTACAAAAGAAGTATTAAGGTAAACCTAACCATAGCATGAAACATATGGATCCAAATCAGCCCCTTACGAAGCAACTTATAAACTAGGGTTTAAGCTTCTATCAGTCTAGCAAACCAGCATCTAATAATTACTTACCAATGCCTTCCTCTAGGCCCAAATAATGGTGAAGTGTCATGTAGTGGACGTTCACATAACACCACTAGAGGAGAGACAACATACATCTCATCAAAATATCGAACGAATACCAAATTCACATGACTACTAATAGCAAGACTTCACCCATGTCCTCAGGAACAAACGTAATTAACTACTCACAAAGCATAATCATGTTCATAATCAGAGGGGTATTAATATGCATTAAGGATCTGAACATATGATCTTCCACCAACTAAACCAACTAGCATCAACTACAAGGAGTAATCAACACTACTAGCAACCCGCAGGTACCAATCTGAGGTTTTGGTACAAAGATTGGATACAAGAGATGAACTAGGGTTTGAGAGGAGATGGTGTTGGTGAAGATGTTGATGACGATTGACCCCCTCCCGATGAGAGGATCGTTGGTGATGACGATGGTGATGATTTCCCCCTCCCGGAGAGAAGTTTCTGCAGCAGAACAGCTCTGCTGGAGCCCTAGATTGGTTCCGCCAAGGTTCTGCCTCGTGGCAGTGGAGTTGTCTCCCGTGAGCTTGCTTATGATTTTTTTCCAGGGTAAAAGACTTCATACATCAGAAGATGGGCACCGGAGGGCTGCCAGGTGGCCCACGAGGCAGGGGGGCGCGCCCAGGTGGGTAGGGCGCGCCCCCACCCTCGTGGACGGTGGGTGGCCTCCCTCAGGTATTTCTTCTGCTGAATGTTTATCATTAATTTCAAAAATGACTTTCGTGGAGTTCAGGACTTTTGGAGCTGTGCAGAATAGGTCTCCAATATTTTCTCCTTTTCCAGCCCAGAATCCTAGCTGCCGGCATTCTCCCTCTTCATGTAAACCTTGTAAAATAAGATAGAATAGCCATAAGTATTGTGACATAACGTGTAGTAACAGCCCATAATGCAATAAATGTCGATATAAAAGCATGGTGCAAAATGGACGTATCAATATATCTTTCTCTCTTTCTCACTACTATGTACCACTCTTTTCACTAATCTCAGTTGGAAAACACTATTTCTCTCACATGCATATATACACACGCATGGTCTCTACTAGCCCTCTATATGCACATATATGTGCGTACGTGTCTCCTGCACACAAATTATCTTTAGGCCTCTCTCGCACACATTGCCCCCGACCCCCCCCCCCCCCAGACACACCTCTCTCTTAGTAGTCGGTAGATATGATTCCATCATATTATTCTGTAGGATATCCCTGACTGTTAGGCTGGAAGATAATATGAGGCAAAGTTTTACGCTAGTTTGGACCCTTGCAGTTGAGGAAAAAGCCTACTCTTGGTACTGTATATTGGTGATAGGGGTGTGTACAAATTACACGTGAATACCAGGCATTGTGCGTGTGTGTATACTATCGACGAACTAGCCCCCAAGCTTCTATAACATACTCGGGGCCTAGGGTTACAAATCATATATAGTCGGCTTATCACCAGTGGGGATTGAGTCCTCCACGACTCTGGTAGCTTCATATTGTACGCCGAGTCCTCCACATGGGTCTTCGTATAGTGTGTCTCAATCCAACCTATGTGACGCAGGATGGAATTGACCCATGAGTCCTCATGTTGACCCACCACAACTAGAAATGATGTGCCCACCACACCACACACGCAATCGACCACTAAGAAAATAAGCATATACAATAGTACAATGTTATACATGAAAGTTAATTGCATGGTGCATCCAAAAATATTTGTTCTGCATTGTGAATGTTTATATATTCTCCTAAAATATTAGTCACGGGAAAGAGAAATGAAGGGCATATCTCTCCTTATCTGCGCCGGACACCCGCTCTTTCTACACCACTTTCATGTACGCACACAAACTATCTCTCGGCCCTCTAAAATTATGCATGCGCACAACACATTCACGCGTGATGGTCACTGTATTTCAAGCTAAAGCACTATACGGTCACTGGACTTCAGAATATGCTCATTACAGTCACCGTATACATTCTCGTGGTGATCATACGGTATCTAGCCCATGATACGTCTCCGTATTTTCATGATGACACTGACGGACTTTGCATTTGATGCATGCTCCGTATTTTGTTGACGACACTTACGGTCATTGTATTTGAAGTGAAAGCACGATCTGGTCACTGGACTTCAGAATAAGCTCATCACGGTCACCACATACATTTTGTCGTGCTAACCAACATGTGGTTGGATGGTTAGGAGGACAGTGGTTTCTCGAGCCCGCCAGGGTTAAAGTCCCGGTGCTCGCATTTATCCTGGGTTAATTTCAGTATTTTCTGGCGATGTGCGTTCAATGGGAGGAGATGTTCCACTCCACTACGAGGCACCTATGGTGACTTCATAAAATCTCAAGATCATATGCTGGCTCACTCTCTCGAAGGTGCTCACAGGGGGTAGGGTCTGCGTGTGTGTGCTTATAGCGGTGAGTGATTGCGCGTATATATGAGCCCTTGCGTCTGTACCGTGTTAAAAAATACATGTCGTGATTGTACGGTCACTGGCTCACCCGTACAACTCCGTATTTTGTTGATGGCACAATCAATTGACCAGTCAAACCTTCCACATGGCGCAACTAGTGTTGCACCATCGGGGCGCGTAACCGTGGGGCCCACCTGTCAGCCCGTATATGAAAGAAAGAAATGATAGTCTGAGTCTGTGTTGTGTTAATAAAATACATTTGAGGGTGATCATACGGTCACTGGCTCACCATACAGCTCTGTAATTTATTGATGGCACGATCAATTGATTAGTCAAATTGTCCACATTCAACAACGCACATTACCATAGGGCCCACCCGTCAGTGCATATATGAAGGATACAAATGGTTATAAGTTAGTGGTCGGTGGGTATTCGAAGTCATGAGACCTACGGTTGGCGATCGCCCGGCCGTGGGGAGGAGGCGGTGATTGGGCGGTGGCGTGGGGATCACGGAGAAAAGCTCGACGAGGGGCCTAGAGGGATGGACGGTGCGGTGGCGGACCGGCGGTGGGGAGTGGTTTCGGGGCGGGCGGGGCAGCGTGGCGGCGCGGGCCGGCCGTGGGTGGCGGGGGCCGGCAGTTCGGCCGGTGGTGGCTGGTGGCTCAGGGGGTGGAGTTTGAAGATAAACCGCAGACCCTTGATTTCGTATCCAACGGCTGGAAAATCTAATGACCAGAGATGAAAAAGTCAGTCGACTAACGTGTAGCCTCACCCCGCACGTACACATGCACGCACGCAACACTCGCACAAACACAAGCACGCATGCAGGCGTGGAACACTGACACGTACACAACGAACACACGCACGCATGCAGGCGTGCAACACTGACACGTACATATGCACTCACGAACACACGCACGCACGCGCACATGCATGCAACACTGAAACGTACCCTTGCACACACGCAATACTCGCACGCCTGCATGCACACAGCACACAACGCAAGACACACGCTCAACCTATACGTGCATGCACCCTTTGTTAGGGACATTGATTGTTATGGGTATTAATCAATCTTATCTGTGATAAGCAGAACATTGATGTTTGCAGCAGTCTTTATGAATCACAACGTATCGAACGGGCTATCAACATAGTAGGCTTAGGCCCCTCCCAATGCTCCACCTTATACAGGTGCTAAGCCTTCCACATAGGCAAAAAATCTAACGTGGCAAGTTATTTAAGAGGAGAGAGATGAGTGTGGTGACCCCAAGAAGAAACAATGCTAAGCGCGTGAACCTAGGCAAAACATTTAAAGGAAGGAAGCCCACCAATACATGAAGAGCTTTAGTTGCTAAATCATTAAATGAAGCAAGCTTAGCAACCATAAGCTAAGCACCTATGCATTGGAGAGTATAGTTGCTAAGCTATTTAATGTGCTTAGCACCTCATCTAAGCACCCATGCATTGGCAGCAACCTTATCTACATGAAATAGATGACGTCACACTCAATGAACAATCATCGGTTTATGAAATGCCCGCTTTTGCCCGCCCTGGCCCACCAAAAGTTCCTCTGCTGTGCGCTGCCTGCGTTGGGTCACTGACATGCAGGCCATGTACCCAAAGAGCCCACACGTCAGTGGAAGAACGGCGCGGTGTTGTACGTCAGAGTCGAGGGCGCCACTTGCTGCACGCCCGGCTGAACACGCCTCCTTGCCGCATTCAAACGCCTCCATGAAACCCGCCCGTGTGGAAGCCGAGAAACCCACTCTGGACACACGTCCGCTCATGACCAGGCCGACATTAAACGCAACGCCAGCCGAGCTCCTCCCGTCCGGCGTCTATTTAATCTCCTATTTAAACAAGGCCAAACGCCGGCCAAGAATCGCACACCTCATCCGCTCCCCTATCTCCTCCTTCACCATTTTTTCCACTCTTACAATGGTTTACAAAGAGTAGTTATCCTGCATGAAGCCGGCTGGGTGGCCCGCCGAACCCGCCGGATACGAGCTATGCAGCTTGCTGATCCATCTCCCTCCCCTCGCCCGATGGAGCCAGTTGCCGCCCCAAGCCGGCGCGTGGTTCAGCAACTCGCCGCTCCAGACCAGCTCGATGAGGAGCGGCGCACGGGCATCGTTGCTGCCGTCCACGCCGCCGCCCCGTACCGTGGGCTCCCATGTCTGCGACCGCGTCTCCCGTTTCTGTGGCCGAGAGTCCCATGCAAGCAGCAACAGAAGCCGGGTGCGCGAAGAGTGACGAGTCGGTGGCCAGCGCCTCCGCGTCCGCCGCCATCATCAAGGAGAAGTAGAACACGGGAGGCTGCCGCCGCTTGGGTCCCATGAAGGCCACCGCAGAGGCGACGCCGGCGTACACAGCAGGTGTCTTGCCGGATCCTTTTGTTGCGAGGACCTTCGTCGACCCCGCATGGGCTCGACAGAAGCGGGGAAGCCCCCTTCCACCATCATCTTCGGCATCAGCCAATGATATCAAATGGGCAGTGGGGAAGCGCGCCGTCCTTTGCGCTGAAGCATATACCTCCGGGGCACCCGGCAGTCCGGTGATCGTGCTGCCGGACATGAGGAACACAAATGGATCGGCGGGCGACCATTTAGGCTAGGTATTATATACCCGTGCTGTCCAGAACTAGCACCACGCAGTTCATTTGAATGTAATGAAATCCGTCATGTTTGTATGAAAATCTAGTATTTTATATGATTTCTGTCATTGTTTATATGAAATATCGTCGTGTTTGCATGAATTTCGTCCGGTTGGTTGAGTTGCTGTCATGATGTGTGAGGCTACGGTTGGATGGCGTAATTTGCGGGTCGCCTGTCGGTCTGCGGGCGGCTCAGGCGGCGTGGTGGGACAAAAAAACATAGCTTGTCGTGGAATTAACACGTCAGATGTCCTAGCGGAAGGACTTAGTCGTGGAGCCATCGAAACGAGAATAGCTTAAAGGGGTTAAACCGGAACAAAGGACACGGGAAGTTTATACTGGTTCGGCTCCTTGCGGTGAAGGTAAAATCCTACGATCCAGTTGTTGTGGGATTGATTTCTCTCGATGAGCAGGGAGCGAATCCGCTTTACCTATCTCTCGAGCTATTGTTTTTCTTGTCCCTGAACCGCCGCCGGCACTACAAGAAATATGTCAACTTGTGACCACCACTATTGGTCACTGAAAGGTCATGGTTTTTCATTTGCGACCTTTTTGTGACCAAAAACAGAAGGTCAAAAGCTGGCGGTCGTAAACTACTATAGCGACCTTTCTTCTGGAATGGTCGAAGACGTTTATGACCAAGATATGTCCACTGTGGCGTTTTGGTCACTAGCAACCTCCCCAGTCCACGTAGGCATCCAACGTGGCAAGCTGATGTGGCACAAGATTCAGCCCGGTCCAATTGAGTGTTTTACATGGGCCTAGCCCATTAATTCAGCCTTTTATATATGTTTTTTCCTGTCAATTTACACTAGCTACATGGGCCAAGCCCAGCAATTTGGACTTTTTGGTTTCTAAGACAGAACTTTATGGTCCATTTCTTTTTGGGCCTCGGCCTTTTAAAAGTTGACTTTTTTTTGGGCCTCAGCCTTTTTGCATGCTATTCACGTTTTGGGCCTTGGCCTCTACCAATAAGTAAGTCCAACTCATCAACTTTCTATTTCTCACATTTTCACAGTACAAAGAAACAGAACTATTTCATGACAAATATTTCAAATGAAACATAACTATATACTTGAAATGACGGACCAAGACAACAGGACCCGGTACAAAATACAACCAGACCAATAAGTGTAGCCTATTACAATCTTTACATACTGTTCATACAACAGACCAGTACAAAATACAATGAAACTAGCTATGAAGTACAACCAGAACGCTTCATTGTCTTCCTCTTCCAAATTCCAAGAAACAAATCACCTAGCATTAGAAGGATCACGCATTAGAAGCATATAAAATCTTTCAACCATCAATATAGTTTGCTTATAAGAAAACATATGGTCTGATTTCAAAATCCATCAGAAACACTTGACCCAAGAGATGCAACTACCCGTATGCTTCATTCAAGATTTAACACAGTAACTCTACAGGTAGAAAGTAAACTAAAGGCAACCTCTTTGCACATCACTTATTTATGAACAGAGGGAGTGATATTCAGCTTCTCCAGTCAAAGGAGACCCGTAAACTCATTGCGCACAGTTGCAAAAACACATTATGCAACAGTAATACAACATCAGCGCGTGTGTGTGTGCCGCGGTTACCTACATATCCTACTAAGCGAAGCCGGCAGTCAGGTTGTTGGTCTTGTACTTGTCGAACTAACAATCTATGGATTTTGCAAGCAATCTAATTGAGATCAGTATAAACTAATTGCACACAATGGAAGCAGCGCCATCGAACCAACGAACGAACAAACCGACCCAGTGAGACCAAGAAGGAAAACAAGCAGATCGGGGTGGTTACCATCCTGGTGCGCCGCCTTCTCTGGATGGCATCATCCTTAAGCACCCTCTCCATCTGCCCAACCACAGAGACAGAGAGAAAAAATGTCAGGAACACATCGCGTTGATCCAGCCACGGAGAACAAGTGTAGATATGATGTGCCAGATTGCCAGCAACACTGCTTACATGCATCTTCATATTTCAAAACGCCAATTAGGTTAGCAACAGTGCTAGACTAGTTAGCTAGCAAAACACTAAAGAAGGCATAGACAGATGAAATTGGGCTCCTGCTCCAGTCGGATGAAACTGTATGCATGAGTAACTACGCGACCATAGTCGACTAGGCCACCTTCGCTACACTAGGACAGCAATAGACAGATGAAACTGGGCTCCTGCTCCAGTCAGATGAAACTGTATGCATGACTAACTACGCGACCATAGTCGACTAGGCCACCTTCGCTACACTAGGACAGCAATAGAACTATCATCATGCCTTCGGCCGTCGCCCTGTTACATGAATCAGAAGAGAAGAATCAAAACACTGGAGCCAATATATTATGAACAGAACGTTCAAAAAAAGGACAAGTTGTTTAGAATGATAACACAAATTCAGCTAATACAATGATTTTTGTTCCCCAGATAGTTAAGACGATATACTCATTCATACAAGGTGACACAAGAAAATAGAGCACTTTACTCATATCATGCAGAGTATCATTATTATGTTCATATCATCTTATTCTTATGCCTACAGCAAGGAAATAAATCTTACCAAAGAAGTAACAACTCCATAAATTAAAACATCAGGGCTAAATAAGAAGACTAATCGGTGCTAAACATCTGGGCTTAATAAAAATAGAACATTCTGCATTTGGTGCGAAAATGGTTAGAGCAAAGAGGAGCTTCAAGAATGAGCAAACCAAATCAAATCAAACACAAACCGACATTTGTATTTAATATTTTTGTTTAACTCATTTTTGTTGCTCCCTTTAATTTTTAGGACTGCATATTCTGAATCTACTAGTACTAGATACCTACTGATTAGTAAATAAAGCTGAGTTATACTAGTAGTGGTGTTGCTCAATTGCCACTGTTCTTATCATATTTACTCCATAACAACTAACATGAACATGCCAATTTATTAAAAACTAAGCCGTGTACATTTCAGAACAACAACCAAACTTAAGGCATGATGATAGACTGTGAGAAAATAAACTAAACTTCAAAGGAGTGCTAACCAAGAACCCTTTAATTAACCCTAGCATTTCATCAACACCCCCAACCAAACAGGAGCATGAGCAGGACAATAGCTACTACCCAGTATAACAGCAAAATGGCGTAATCATACAACTTGTAAGAGATGGACTCAGGGATGGTAAGGAAACATCAGATGAGGGGAGGGAGGGTGCAGACGCTAGTACTCATTGCCAAGCTGAACGATCAGCTTCGCTATGACAGGTTTGAGGACCCTCGTCGCCACGCTGACGAGAGCTGCCTCCATGGTCATGCTAGCTCAGAGCTCAACCAGTCAACCGTGCATGGAGCCGTGGAGGTCAGGTTGTTGAATGCTTGACAGGTAAATAGCTAGCTCCAAATTGACAACCTGAAAAGAGGATTGGTTAGTACACTGAAAATAGTAAATAGCCAGCTCCAAAGTTAAGATACTGGCAGAAAACATTATTAGAAGCACAACTAATGATTCCAAGCAAAAGGAAACATTTCAAAGATACCAGCTGGGTGTCAAATCTAGCAGAAGGAAACATTTCAAAAATACAAGCTGGGCGTCAAATTTTAGTGAAGCGATGTAAGTATATCTAGAACCAGAATGGCAGATGCCAGTGAATGGTGGATGCCAAACATAAAGACACATTGGAATTATGGAATATATTTCTAATTTGACCATAAGCCACATATATATTGAACAAAAGCAACAGCCAGGAATAGATGACTTAACAATTCATGTTTGTTAACAAAACAAGCAGCAGCCTCCTGCCTTGGAAAATATCAGTTAGAGCATATTAAACAGTGGGGAAATGGAATGCTTGCCTCAAATTCAGTGGCATTGTATCTCATGCACTTCAGTTGATTGCAATGGATGTTTTAAGTTTTTCTTGATGCGTCGCATCGCCCCACCCCTCTAATTAGACTGGTTTCTATTCATAACAAATAACCCATTTTGAGAACTTGAGGAAACATAAATGCCCATCTCTGTTCTCTTCTGTCCTCCAAACAAATGCACTTATATCACTAGAGCAACAGTATAAGAATTCAACCTAACTATGGAAAACATAATGTGTTACTGGACTGCAACACCTAATGGAATCCACCAACCAACCCATGTAAATATTTCTAATTTGGACACCGATTCAATATACTATGCAAATCGTCCTAGGTAAAGCGAGTTAGCAACCAACTATCTATCAGACATCTAGGTGCACAAATTTAAAACACTGGATCAAGTGTCACTGCTTACATTCTTGGGTAGGATGAAACAAGATGGAGATGGAATTATTAAGCAAACAAGAGACTGGCTAGAAAATTTATAAAAGTGGAGAACACATCTGTCCTGCATAAAGGACCCAAATCTATACGACTACGAAGTGGAGCGCGCAAGGTGATGGCGGCGAAGACGGAGTGGTGGCTGGATGGTGCGGTGCTGATTGGGTGGCGCGGTGGCGCGAGATGATGGTGGATGGATGGGTGATGCGGACTCGGTGAGCGCAGGCAACATATGGCAACGGATCGAGGACGCCAAACAGGGGGATCGGCTGAGGGGCTCACTGCGATGCGGATGACGAGCTCGGGGAGGCCGGAGACGTCGGAGCAGCGAGGGCGACGCGGATTGACGGGGCAAGGCGCGCGGTGGCCGACGGGGAAGAAGCATCCGGCGATGTGGGAGCGCCCAGCTTGAACTGGTGGCCGTAGTCGATGCAGAGGGGAGCTGCGGAGCTTGTGGACGCCTTCCCATGACATGGATCCGGCGATGTGGTAGGTGAGGAGGTGCAGATCGATGAGATCCACCCATCAGCATCACCCTTCTCGAGGTTCTTGACGCTCTTGGAGGAGAGGGTGATGCGGATGCGGTGCTGCGCCTCCTGCGGGCACTCGGCCGCCTTGCGGACTTCATCGATGGCGGGCCCTTGGAAGGAGGGACCTCTAGCCAGGTGGGGAGGTGGCGCGTGGCGGAGAGTGGATGTGGTCGCCCGGTGAGGAGGGTCATGGGCACGGTGGCCGTGGAGGAGGTGGTCGCCAGTGATCGAATGGATCTGGGATGTAGGGAGAGGGAGAAGGAGGCGTGGGGCGCCCGGTGTGGAGTAGAGGCGGCGGGCGGTGGGGCAGTGGTCGTTGATGGTGGCGGTGGGGGTGGTGGCAGATCGAGATCGGGGAGGGGGGGGGGGCGGCGAGGAGATGGGGACGAGGGAGGAAGGGGCGACGAGGGGAGGGGTCGATCTGAGCTAGGGTTTGGGCTGGGGGGGTATCTCCTTTTCTTTTCTTTTTTTTCTTTTTTCTGTAGATGGATGGATGGATGGATGTGGGATGGAGAGATGGATGGATGGATGGATGGGCGCCATGTCATTGATCCTTGGGAAGAGTCCTGATTGGTTGAAAAACCGATTGATTTAAAAAGTGTCTAAGTACTAAAAATATAGGGATTTTGTGAAATAGCTATCAAAAATATTTTTCAAAATGGCACCACAAAAATTTTCACTAGAGTTAGACCACATTTTATGGATAAGGACCAATTTCTATGCATTTCTGATCTTTCTAGCTAGTTTTAATCATTTTCTGAGTGCACAAAAGGAGGTTTTTTTGTGAAGGGCCTACCAAATAATTGTTGAAAAATTGGACCAAATCATTTTTATAAAATACTAGGCCATATTTAATGCACAATTGACCAAATGGTTGTGTGTAAAAAGTTTTGATCCACCTCTCATGAAAAAGACAAATTTCCGCCGATTCAGCTGGTAGCGGGTCAAATTTGAACTGCAGCTGCCTCATAGTTTGCTATTTATTTTTTCCAAAAATCATTTATAGGTACATAAGTATCTATTTAATCAGAGAAACACCAAAAAATTCCAAGATTCAACCACTAGCTAGGAACGGTCATTCCCGCCGTTTTGACCGCATTTTGAAACAGGCATAACAAATTCAAAAAAATCAAAAATTGGGAAACCTTCGCATTGTGTCATTATATGTGGCCAAGTTCCCAGGAAAAATAACAAACTTGTAATACGGCAATTATTTTAAAAAAGTGTTCTCAGAAATGAGCAATCATCTCTGAAGATTCATGGCTTTCAAGCCAAATGATCAATCTTATGGCCACATTCGTGGCATAGTTTGTTCAAATGATCTCATATTATGCACAAGGGTGCATATTGGAATGGCAAACAATGTAGCCTAAGGAAGTTTTCATTTTCTTTGGACGAAAAAACCATTTTTCATTTTCCGAGTGCCCAAAAGGAGGTTTTTTTGTGACGGACCTCCCAAATAATTGTTGCAAAATTGGAACAAATCATTTTTATAAAATACTAGGCCATATTTAATGCACAATTGACCAAAAGGTTGGGTGCAAAAAGTTTTGATCCACCTCTCGTGAAAATGACAAATTTCCGCCGATTCAGTTGGAAGCGGGTCAAATTTGAACTACTGACTGCCTCATAGTTTGCTATTTATTTTTTTCCAAAAATCATTTCTAGTTACATAAGTACCTATTTAATCAGAGAAACACCAAAAAATTCCAAGATTCAACCACTAGCTAGGAACGGTCATTCCCGCCGTTTTGACCGCATTTTGAAACGGGCATAAAAAATTCAAAAAAATAAAAAAATTGGGAAACCTTCGCATTGTGTCATTATATGTGGCCAAGTTCCCAGGAAAAATAAAAAACTTATAATACGTCAATTATTTTAAAGAAGTGTTCTTTAAATGAGCTATCATCTCACGAAGATTCATGGCTTTCAAGCCAAATGATCAATCTTATGGCCACATTCGTGGCATAGTTTGTTCAAATGATCTCATATTGTGCACAAGGGTGCATATTGGAATGGCAAACAATGTTGCCTAAGGAAGTTTTCATTTTCTTTGGACGAAAAAACCATTTTTCATTTTCCGAGTGCCCAAAAGGAGGTCTTTTTGTGAAGGACCTCCCAAATAATTATTGCAAAATTGGACCAAATCATTTTTATAAAATACTAGGCCATATTTAATGCACAATTTACCAAATGGTTGGGTGCAAAAAGTTTTGATCCACCTCTCGTGAAAAAGACAAATTTCCGCCGATTCAGTTGTAAGCGGGTCAAATTTGAACTGCAGCTGCCTCATAGTTTGCTATTTATTTTTTTCCAAAAATCATTTCTAGTTACATAAGTACCTATTTAATCAGAGAAACACCAAAAAAATTCCAAGATTCAACCACTAGCTAGGAACGGTCATTCCCGCTTTTGACCGCACTTTGAAACGGGCTTTAAAAATTCAAAGAAAATCAAAAAATTGGGAAACCTTCGCATTGTGTCATTATATGTGGCCAAGTTCGCAGGAAAAATAACAAACTTGTAATACGGCAATTATTTTAAAAAAGTGTTCTCAGAAATGAGCTATCATCTCTAAAGTTTCATGGCTTTCAAGCCAAATGATCAATCTTATGGCCACATTCGTGGCATAGTTTGTTCAAATGATTTCATATTGTGCACAAGGGTGCATATTGGAATGGCAAACAATGTTGCCTAAGGAAGTTTTCATTTTCTTTGGACGAAAAAACCATTTTTCATTTTCCTAGTACCCAAAAGGAGGTTTTTTTGTGAAGGACCTCCCAAATAATTGTTGCAAAATTGGACCAAATCATTTTTATAAAATACTAGGCCATATTTAATGCACAATTGACCAAATGGTTGGGTGCAATAAGTTTTGATCCACCTCTCGTGAAAAAGACAAATTTCCATGGATTCGGGTTGGAAGCGTGTCATATTTGAATTGCAGCTGCATCATAGTTTGATATTTATTTTTTCCAAAAATCAGTTCTAGTTACATAAGTACCTATTTAATCAGAGAAACACCAAAAAAATTCCAAGATTCAACAACTAGCTAGGAACGGTCATTCCCGCCGTTTTGACCGCATTTTGAAACGGGCATAAAAAATTCAAAAAAAATCAAAAAATTTGGAAACCTTCGCATTGTGTCATTATATGTGGCCAAGTTCCCAGGAAAAATAACAAACTTGTAATACGGCAATTATTTTAATAAAGTGTTCTTGGAAATGAGCTATCATCTCTGAAGGTTCATGGCTTTCAAGCCAAATGATCAATCTTATGGCCACATTCGTGGCATAGTTTGTTCAAATGATCTCATATTGTGCACAATAGTGCATATTGGAATGGCAAACAATGTTTCCTAAGGAAGTTTTCATTTTCTTTGTACGAAAAAACCATTTTTCATTTTCCAAGTGCCCAAAAGGAGGTTTTTTTGTGAAGAAACTCCCAAATAATTGTTGCAAAATTGGACCAAATCAATTTTCTAAAATACTAGGACATATTTAATGCACAATTGACAAAATGGTTGGGTGCAAAAAGTTTTGATCCACCTCTCGTGAAAAAGACAAATTTCCATGGATTCGGTTGGAAAGGGTCAAATTTGAACTGCAACTGCCTCATAGTTTGCTATTTATGTTTTCCAAAAATCATTTCTAGTTACATAAGTACCTATTTAATCATAAATACATGTTTTGGTGGCGATACGTCGTGGTTTGGGCGGTGGCCGAGGGCCCAAACTCTAGAGCTGCCAGAACTTCGCATGCCCGCCCGGCGTGGTCACCAAGCGTGACCGTGGCGTTGCTATGTGTTCAGGCGGCCTAGGTATGTCTAGTGGGTTGGGCACTCCCGGTAGGTGCTAGGAATAAAATCATAACATAAGATTCTCACGAGGAGACCGATCGATGCTCAAACATGAATAAGCAGCCAAGTGATTGACTAGCGATGCGGGAAATGCACATGGCTAATGGGCGTGAGTTTTGGCTGAGGATGATCAGTTACTGAGAAGACCGTCTTCACAAATTTTCAGCTCAGAAGGAGGAGCCTAGGTGGTACTTGCTTTACAAAGTACCACACTTTGGACATAAATCTGAATGTTGAAGCTCGGCTCAAAATAATGAATGGATTGAGCTGACATTTGGTGGAGGATGGTTATTTGGGCATAGGAAAGCACTGTAGAAAATTGATACTATTTGAACATGCCAAAGTGGTACTTCCTTCACAAAGTGCTTCTCTGAACAGAATAGGAAAATGAATATTTTCAATTATTTTTGAACAAGGCAAGGAATGTTTTTGACATATTTGATGAAGATATGATCCACAACATTAATGATATTTTTTTGTGAATAACAGAAAAATAGGTTGCTTCACAACCTAGGGCAAAAACTGCCACATGGACATGACACATAGGCAAAACTGATGAGATGGCGCCTAGGCATCACAACCCACCACAATCTACAAGGTTATGACCATCTATATTGGTCATTAACAACTAGAAATAAGGAAGCGGACTAGCACTGTTTGCTTTGTTACCATTTCGTGTAAGGAAATGACAACCTTTCTGACCAAAACGGTCGCAATGGTTTAGGGTTTGGAGCCCCCCGAACAGCTTTTGACCAATTGGTCTGAAATGGTCATAGATCTATGACCAATTCTTCCAGGGTGACTGACAGAAGGTCACTAGTTGACATATTTCTTGTAGTGCGGGTCGTCCCTTTATATACACAGGTTGACGCCCGACCGGTTTACAGAATCCCGAGGCCGGCTCATACAAGTGTCCGACTCGGTTTCTTCCTTTCCCTTACTTACAACACAAGTTATACATCTATGGCGGTTTACTACTATGGGCCCTAATCCGCCATTGGGCTCCGGGCCTCTAAGCTTTAACAGTAGAGCACCATACTCCTTGTCTTCATGGGCTTCAATGTAGATGAGCGTAAACCGGCCCCTCTTGGGCGGTTTACACTCAGTAGTTATATCCCCAACGTTAGGCCCCAGATTGATTTGAACCTGTTCATGTCAATCTTCAATACTTAGAAAAATTCCCTGAACATCTTCTTATGATCCTTGTAAACCGCCATGACATGTTCTTCATATTAGCTTGGTAAACCGCCATGACGTCATCTCATAAAATTGCAGTAAATCATCATGACGTCATCTCTGTATGAAAAACTCATAAATATTTCCTTTATTAATTAATTTCCGAAGATCGAGGCAACAGCTGCGCCCCATTTTCCGCTTCGAGCTCCTCGATCCCCACGCTTGCCTGCTTATCCATTCGCCTTATAAATAGGCCCAGGGGTCTTTCCCTTTTCCCCTTCCGCGCCTCTTCTTCCTCCTCCCGACGCTCAAGCCCGAAAGCTCCGCCGCCGCCCTCGACCTTCAAGTGCTGCATCATCCCTGGCCGCTGCATTGACCTGAACGTACCAGAGAACCACGGCCCTTCCCCGCTGATCTTGCGAAGCCGGTAAGCCTTCTTTCTTCAACCCTAGATCTGCATTAGGGTTTCATGCCTTCATCAGTGTTCATTGGTGTTTACTGCTTTCTCTTACTGCCCCTTGTATCCTGATGATCTTAATATCTTTCTTGTGCGGCCGAAACTATAGTTTACTTTTCCTCACCATAGCGTCCTTTCGCCTATGAATAGATCCCATCTGAATCTTGCTGTTCTGCTGTCGCCACTTTAGGCTTCGAATTTATTCCTTTTCCTGAACTGCGCTAGATCCGTAATTATTATATCAACTTGTAGAACCTGTTTGCGTAGCACTAAGCAATTTTCAGATCTATTTTCCTCCATACCATTATAGGCGGTTTAACCTGTGGAAAATGACAATCCGCCAGGTACCATTAGCCCTCACATAAACCGCCACCTTTTCTTGAACATCCATATCCGGTTTAATGTGAACACATGCTTTGATTAAATTCCCCGGTTCGACGCCGGTTTATGCATATCAATCTTGAACCGTGAACCGGCATTTTAACTTCCTTTACAACTTGTCACCAAAAATGGCCAAACAGTTCTCCTCTTGCAATTGGATTCCTTCTCGGATTACAGAAGAGCAACTTACTGGGTATGTTGTGACTGGCGCTTTAGCAAAGAAAGAGGTCATTCATTGGAGAGTACCTGGTACTGGAAGTCCCCCTGAACCTCAAGAGGGAGAAGTAGTTGTGTTTATGCAACACCTGGACCGAGAGTTTAGCCCTCCTGGATCAATTTTTTTCCGTGATGTGCTTGCCAACTTCCAACTCCACCCTCAAGATATTGGACTCAACTCTGTGTCCAACATTTGCAATTTTCAAGTGTTCTGTGAAGTTTATCTGCAAGAAGAACCGTCTGTTGAACTTTTCAGAGATTTCTTCCACTTGAACCGCCGTACTGAATTTTCTGACGACCCCAATACTGAACTTGGCGGAGTGTCGATTCAAAAAAAGGAAAGAAGTCAATTTTCCTCATGCCAAACATCACAACCACGCCAAGGATTGGAACCAGACGTGGTTCTACTGTCGGAACACTGCTCCTGCTGATGAAAACCCTCTGCCGGGTTGTCGTGCTTACCGACTCAGCAATGAACATCCACTGCCTCAGCGGCTTACTGCCAGAGAACGAAAACATATGCACCAAAGCTTGCTAAGCTCCGGGCTTATCTAGCAAACGGTTTAACCGGTATTGAACTTGTCCGTTGCTGGGTTTCATGGGGTATCCTGCCCTTAAACCGTCGCACCAGATTAATGCATGAATATACTGGGGATGTTAAAGATCCTCAACAGCACACTGAAATACAGATGAATGATGATGAGATCACTGAGCCTGCCAAAAAGATGCTAGACGAACCGATATCTGAGTGCAGCAAGACCGGGCTGCGTCCCTTTTATGCCTCCAACAAACCGCCAGCTGTAAGAAGTTATCTTTCTGCTTTTAATACGTCCTCCTTTTAACACTTTCTGATAGCCTTCTGTTTATCCTTGCAGGACAAAGATCCATTATGGAAAAAGAAATCTCAAGAGAAAACGGCAAAACCACAAGACAAACCGGTGAGAGCTCCTCGTGCCAAGATCAAGGCCACAAAGAGGCTAGCAAAGAAGAAAACCGCCAAGTCCTCTTATCCGCCCGAAGATGTTGATGACTCGGAACCAGAGGTAGAACTTGACTCCCTTGGTTCATTTTTCATACATCTTATTGACAACGACCATTATCAGGATGATGCAGAAGCCAGCCGTGCTGACCACGTAGAGGTTATCTCCCTTTCCTCCAATTCCGATCTTGTGCCAAGATGAAAACTACATCGCAGTCCGTAAAGTGAAACGTTCACATCCTCTCACTCATTTGGATCCACAATTTTCTTTGAAGACACAACACCCGGAAGCTCGTCGCACAACCCGGCACAGTGGCCAGCAAGTCACTTCCTCCCGTTTACCAGACACCCCAATCCGGAACTGCCGTGCAGAGGTCTCTTGTAATTCTAACAAATCTTATCCCTTGGCGGGTTACTTCCGATACCCTCTTAATCCGTCTGACTCGAATTATCAGGTAACATCCAATTCATCTTCTGGCGACTCATCAACAACACAAATGCCTGCCCTCAAGACCGTTCCTGGGTAAGTATATTAATTTTAGCTTTGCTTTCTTGCCCCGGTTTACCATATTAATTTCTGTTTGTTATTTGCAGTGCCAAAGCCTGCTACATCTTGAGCTTGCGTTGGTTTTCCTCGAAGAGGAGAGGGTGATGCAGCAATAGTAGCGTAAGTATTTCCCTCAGTTTTTGAGAACCAAGGTATCAATCCAGTAGGAGGCTCCTCAGAAGTCCCACGCACCTACACAAACAAACAAAGAACTCGCAACCAACGCAATAAAAGGGTTGTCAATCCCTTCACGGCCACTTGCGAAAGTGAGATCTAATAAAGATAGTAAGATAAGATAAATATATTTTTGGTATTTTATAATATAGATGCAAAAAGTAAAGATGCAAATAAAAGTAGATTGAAAGCAAATACGATAAGAGATAGACCCGGGGGCCATAGATTTCACTAGTGGCTTCTCTCAAGATAGCATAAGTATTACGGTGGGTGAACAAATTACTGTCGAGCAATTGATAGAAAAGCGAAAAATTATGAGATTATCTAGGCATGATCATGTATATAGGCATCACGTCCGCAACAAGTAGACCGACTCCTGCCTGCATCTACTACTGTTACTCCACACATCGACCGACTCACCTGCATCTAGAGTATTAAGTTCATAAGAACAGTGTAATGCATTAAGCAAGATGACATGATGTAGAGGGATAAACTCAAGCAATATGATATAAACCCCATCTTGTTATCCTCGATGGCAACAATACAATACGTGCCTTGCAACCCTTTCTGACACTGGGTAAGGATACCGTAAGATTGAACCCAAAGCTAAGCACTTCTCCCATGGCAAGAAAGATCAATCTAGTAGGCCAAATCAAACTGATAATTCGAAGAGACTTGCAAAGATAACTCAATCATACATAAAAGAATTCAGAGAAGATTCAAATATTATTCATAGATAAACTTGATCATAAACCCACAATTCATCGGATCTCGACAAACACACCGCAAAAAGAGTTTACATCGAATAGATCTCCACAAGAGAGGGGAGAACATTGTATTGAGATCCAAAAAGAGAGAAGAAGCCATCTAGCTAATAACTATGGACCCGTAGGTCTGTGGTAAACTACTCACAACTCATCGGAGGGGCAAGGATGTTGATGTAGAAGCCCTCCGTGGTCAATTCCCCCTCCGACGGAGCGCCGACGAAGGCTCCAAGATGGGATCTCGCGGATACAGAAGGTTACGATGGTGGAAATTGTGTTTCGTCTGCTCCCTGGATATTTTCGGGGTACTTAGGCTTATATAGGAGGAACAAGTACGTCGGTGGACGCCCGAGGGGCCCTCGAGACAGGGGGCGCGCCCTATTGGGGGGGGAGGGGCACCCTCCTATCTCGTGGAGTCCTCGGCTGCTTCTTGACTTGCACTCCAAGTCCTCTGGATCACGTTCGTTCGAAAAATCACGCTCCCGAAGGTTTCATTCCATTTGGACTCCGTTTGATATTCCTTTTCTTTGAAATACTGAAATAGGCAAAAAAAACAATGTCTGAATTTGGGCCTCTGGTTAGTAGGTTAGTCCCAAAAATGATATAAATGTGTAAAATAAAGCCCATAAACATCCAATATAATAGCATGGAACAATAAAAAATTATAGATATGTTGGAGACGTATCAAGCATCCCCAAGCTTAATTCCTGCTCGTCCTCGAGTAGGTAAATGATAAAAAGAGAATTTTTGATGTGGAATGCTACCTAGCATAATTCGCAATGTAATTTTCTTTATTGTGGCATGAATGTTCAGATCCAAATGATACAAAATAAAAGTTCATATTAACATGAAAATGGTGATACTTCAAGTATACTAATCAAAGTAATCATGTCTTCTCAAAATAACATGTCCAAAGAAAGTTATCCCTACAAAATCATATAGTCTGGCTGTTGCTCTATCTTCATCACACAAAGTATTTAATCATGCACAACCCCGATGAAAAGCCAAGCAATTGTTTCATACCTTAATAATCTCAAACTTTTTCAACTTTCATGCAATTCATGAGCGTGAGCCATGGACATAGCACTATATGTGGAATAGAATGGTGGTTGTGGAGAAGACAAAAAGGAGAAGATAGTCTCACATCAACTATAGGCATATCAACGGGCTATGGAGATGCCCATTGTTAGATATCAATGTGAGTGAGTAGGGATTGCCATGCAACGGATGCACTAGAGCTATAAATATATGAAAGCTCAACAAAAGAAACTAAGTGGGTGTGCATCCAACTTGCTTGCTCACGAAGACCTAGGGCATTTTGAGGAAGCCCATCATTGGAATATACAAGCCAAGTTCTATAATGAAAAATTCCCACTAGTATATGAAAGTAACAACATATGAGACTCTCTATCATGAAGTCATGGTGCTATTTTGAAGCACAAGTGTGGAAAAAGAGATAGTAGCACTGTCCCTTCTCTCTTTTTCTCTCAATTTTTTTCTTTTTTTCTCTTTTTTCTTTTTTTTTCTTTGGCCTTCCTTTTTTTTTCTTTTGGCCTTTCTCTTTTTTTTCTCTTTTTTTTCTTTTTGTAAAGTCCGAAGACTCATCCGGACTTGTGGGGGAATAATAGTCTTCATCATCCTTTCCTCACTAGGACAATGCTCTAATAATGAAGATCATCACACTTTTATGGATTTGCAACTCAAGAATTACAACTCAAAGCTAGAACAAGATATGACTCTATATGAATGCCTCCGGCGGTGTACCGGGATATGCAATGAATCAAGAGCGACATGTATGCAAATTATGAAGGTGGCCTTGCCACAAATACAATGTCAACTACATGATCATGCAAAGACAATATGACAAAAGTAATGCGTGTCATATGAACGAAACGGTGGAAAGTTGCATGGCAATATATCTCGGAATGGCTATGGAAATGCCATAATAGGTAGGTATGGTGGCTGTTTTGAGGAAGGTATATGGTAGGTGTATGGTACCGGCGAAAGTTGTGCGACACAAGAAAGGCTAGCAATGATGGAAGGGTGAAAGGGTGCGTATAATCCTTGGACTCAACATTAGTCAAAAGAACTCATGTACTTGTTGCAAAAATCTAGAAGTCATCAAAAACCAAAGCACTACGCGCATGCTCCTAGGGGGATAGATTGGTAGGAAAAGACCATCGCCGTCCCCGACCGCCACTCATAAGGAAGACAATCAATAAATAAAATTGTGCTCCAACTTCATCACAAAGCGGTTCACCATACGTGCATGCTACGGGAATCACAAACTTCAACACAAGAATTCTTTAAATTCATAATCACCCAACTAGCATGACTTTAATATCACTACCTCCATATCTCAAAACAATTATCAAGCATCATATTGATCATAGCATCCAATTCTTTTTATATGATAGTTTTTATTATACCCAACTTGGATGCTTATCATTCTAGGACCAACTTTAAAACCATAGCAAATACCATGCTGTTCTAAAAGACTCTCAAGAAGATGTAAGTGAAGCATGAGAGACTAGAAATTTCTTCAAAATTAAGACACCACCGTGCTCTAAAAAAATATAAGTGAAGCACTAGAGCAAAAACTATCAAGCTGAAAAGATATAAGTAAAGCACATAGAGTATTCTAGCAAATTCTAATCAAGTAGGCTTCTCCAAAAAGGTGTGTACAACAAGGATGATTGTGGTAAACTAAAAATCAAGGACTAATATAATACACGACGCTCCAAGCAATACAAATATCATGTGGCGAATAAAAATATAGCTTGAGGTAAAGTTTGTTGGAAATATGCCCTAGAGGCAATAATAAAAGCATTATTATTATATTTCCTTGTTCATGATAATTGTCTTTTATTCATGCTATAATTGTATTATCCAGAAATCGTAATACATGTGTGAATACATAGACCACAATACGTCCCTAGTAAGCCTCTAGTTGACTAGCTCGTTGGTCAACAGATAGTCATGGTTTCACGACTATGGACATCGATGTCATTGACAATGGGATCACGTCATTAGGAGAATGACGTGATGGACAAGACCCAATCCTAAGCATAGCACAAGATCGTGTAGTTCGCTTTTGCTAGAGCTTTTTCAATGTCAAGTATCTCTTCCTTAGACCATGAGATCGTGTAACTCCCGGATCTTGTAGGAGTGCTTTGGGTGTACCAAACGTCACAACGTAATCGGGTGACTATAAAGGTGCAATGTAGGTATCTCCAAAAGTGTACATTGGGTTGACACGGATCGAGATCAGGATTTGTCACTCCGTATGACGGAGAGGTATCTCTGGGCCCACTCGGTAATGCATCATCATAATGAGCTCAAAGTGACCAAGTGTTTGGTCACGGGATCATGCATTACTGATGCAGTAAAGTGACTTGCCGGTAACTAGACTGAACGAGGTATTGGGATACCGACGATCGAGTCTCGGGCATGTAACGCATCGATTGACAAAGGGAATAGTATACGTGGTTGCTTGAATCCTCGACATCGTGGTTCATCCGATGACATCATCGAGGAGCATGTGGGAGCCAACATGGGTATCCAGATCCGCTGTTGGTTATTGACCTAAGAGCGTCTCGGTCATGTCGCATGTCTCCCGAACCCGTAGGGTCTACACATAAGGTTCGGTGACGCTTAGGGTTATTAGGAAGACTTGTATGTGATTACTGAATGTTGTTCGAGTCCCGGATTAGATCCCGGACGTCACGAGGAGTTCGGAAGGGTCCGGAGGTAAAGATTTATATATGGGAAGTTGTCAAACGGACACCGGAAAAGTTTCGGGGCATATCGGTATTGTACTGGGGTCACCGGAAGGGTTCCGGAGGTCCACCGGGAGGGGCCACCCCTCCCGGGGGGCCACTTGGGCTGCATGGGAAGGGGCCAGCCCCTGGTGGGCTGGGCGCACCCCCTCCCTTGGGCCCTTGCGCCTAGGGTTGAGTGGGGGAACCCTAGAGGGGGCGCCCCCCTTGCTTTGGGGGCAAGCCCTCCCTTGGCCGCCGCCCCCTCTAGATGCCATCTAGAGGGGCCGCCTCTCCTTCCCCTATAAATAGAGGGTGAGGGGAGGCTGCACACCCAAGCCAAGGCGCAGCCCTCCCTTCCCCAACACCTCTCCTCCTCCGCGTGTGCTTGGCGAAGCCTCGCCGAGAACTGTCACTCCACCATCACCACGCCGTCGTGCTGCTGCTGGAGCCATCTTCCTCAACCTCTCCTTCCTCCTTGCTGGATCAAGACGGAGGAGACGTCGTCCATACCGTACGTGTGTTGAACGCGGAGGTGCTGTCCGTTCAACACTTGGTCATCGGTGATTCGAATCACGACGAGTACGACTCCATCATCACCATCCCCTTGAACGCTTCCGCACTTGATCTACAAGTGGTATGTAGATGCAAACTCTCTCCCTTGACTCGTTGCTTAGATGAACTCATAGATGGATCTTGGTGAAACCGTAGGAAAAATTTTAATTTTCTGCAACGTTCCCCAACAAAGTTACCAATGAACGAAGACGAAAGAGGGGATGCCTTCCCGGGGCATCCCCAAGCTTAGGCTTTTGGCTATCCTTGAATATCTTGGGATGCCTTGGGCATCCCCAAGCTTAGGCTCTTGCCACCCTTTATTCCACAGTCCATAAAAGCTTTACCCAAAACTTGAAAACTTCACAACACAATACTCAACAGGAAATCTTATAAGCTCCGTTAGTGAAAGAAAACAAAACCACCACATAAGGTACTGTAATGAAATCATTATTTCTTTATTTTGGTGTTAAAACTACTGTATTCCAACTTACCTATGGTTTATAAACTATTTTACTAGCCATAGATGCATCGAAATAAGCAAACAACACACGAAAAACAGAATCTGTCAAAAACAGAACAGTCTGTAGCAATCTGTAACTAACACAAACTTCTGGAACTTCAAAAATCCTACTAAAATAGGAAGTCCTGGACAGTTTGTTTATTGATCAGCAGCAAAAAGAATCAACGCAAAAGCACGTTTCTGTGATTTAAAAAAATTATATTCGTGCGTGCAAAGTTTCTGTTTTTCAGCAGAATCAAATCAACTATCATCATAGGTTATCCTATAGGTTCTACTTGGCACAAAAACTAATTAAAAGATAAAAACACATCTAAACAGAAGGTAGATGCAAGATTTATTACTAAAAAGGAGCAAAAACAAAAAACATAAAGAAAATTGGGTTGCCTCCCAACTAGCGCTATCGTTTAACGCCCCTAGCTAGGCATAAAAGCAAAGATAGATCTAACGGGTGCCATCTTTGGCACTAAATTCATAAGTAGCCCGCATAATAGATTCATAAGGTAATTTGACTTTGTTTCTTGGAAAGTGCTCCATGTCTTTCTTTAATGGAAATTGGAATCTAATATTCCCTTCCTTCATATCAATAATCGCGCCAATCGTTCTAAGGAAAGGTCTACCAAGAATAATAGGGCAAGAAAGATTGCAATCTATATCAAGAACGATAAAATCTACGGGCACCGAATTTCTATTTGCAACAATGAGAACATCATTGATCCTTAACATTGGCTTTTTAATGGTGGAGTCCTCAAGGTGCAAATTTAAAGAGCAATCATCAAGATCATGGAAACCTAGAATATCACATAAAGTTTTCGGAATCGTGGAAACACTAGCACCCAAATCACACAAAGCAAAACACTCATGATCTTTAATTCTAATCTTTATAGTAGGTTCCCACTCATCATTAAGTTTTCTAGGTATAGAAACTTCCAAATTAAGTTTTTCATCATAAGATTGCATCAAGGCATCAACAATATGTTTGGTAAAAGCTTTATTTTGACTATAAGCATGAGGGGAATTAACAACGGATTGCAACAAGGAAATACAACCTTCTAAAGCACAATTATCATAATCAAATTCCTTGAAATCCGAGATAGTGGGTTCAATGCTTTTTAAAGTTGTGACCTCTTCAATCTCACTTTACCAAATTTAGCATCAAGATCTAAAAACTCCGAATTCTTGGGACGCCTTCTAGGCAAAGTTGATTCATCATCAGTCCCATAATTATCAAAATTCATATTGCAAAACATATATCTAATAGGAGATGCATCAATCACTTTGAGATCTTCATCATTATTTTCATGGAAACTAGAAGAACACGCTTTTTATAAAGCTATCTTTTTTAGCACGCAATCTAGCGGTACTTTCCATGCACTCGTCAATGGAAATTCTCATTACTTTGAATTGATATCATGCTTAGGAGGAGAAGAACTAAGTTTAAGAGAATCAACATCAAGCTAAAGTCTATCAACGTTCCTAGCCAAATCATCAACTTTGAGCAATTTTTCTTCAAGCAAAGCATTAAAATTCTTTTGAGAAATCATAAATTCTTTCACACTATTCTCAAAATCAGAGAGCATCTTATTAAAATTACCATAAGAATTATTGTAGGAATTTCCATAATTATTAGAGGAATTACTAGGGAACGGTCTAGCATTAAAGTTTCCTCTATAAGCATTGTTTCCAAAACTATTCCTACCAACAAAATTCACATACATAGATTCATTATTATTCTCAATCAAGGAAGATAAAGACATGTCATTGGGATCAAGAGGAGTATTTTTAGTAGCAAATAATTTCATAAGTTCATCCATATTTCCACTCAAAACATTAATTTCTTCTATAGCATGCACTTTTTTACTAGAAGATCTTTCGGTGTGCCATTGAGAATAATTAGCCATAATATTATCAAGAAGTTTTGTAGCATCTCCTAACCTGAGTTCCATAAACGTGCCTCACGCGGCCGAATCTAAGAGATTTCTAGAAGCAAAGTTCAAACCGGCATAAATTTTTTGTATGATCATCCATAGATTCAAACCATGCGTAGGGCAATTGCGAAGCATCAATTTCATTCTTTCCCAAGATTGGGCAACATGCTCATGATCAAGTTGTTTAAAATTCATAATATCATTCCTAAGAGTGATGATCTTAGCGGGAGGAAAATACTTAGAGATAAAAGCATCTTTGCACTTGTTCCAAGAATCAATACTATTTTTAGGCAAAGACGAAAACCAAACTTTAGCATGATCTCCAAGTGAAAACGGAAATAACTTCAATTTGACAATATTGTTATCCGTATCTTTCTTCTTCTGCATATCACACAAATCAACAAGGTTGTTTAGATGAGTAGCGGCATCTTCACTAGGAAGGCCGGTGAATTGATCTTTCATAACAAGATTCAACAAAGCAGTATTGATTTCACAAGACTCAGCATCATTAAGAGGAGCAATCAGAGTACTAAGGAAATCACTGTTATTGGTATTCGAGAAATCACACAACTTGGTATTATCTTGCGCCATGGCAACAAGTAATCCAACACACAAGCAAACAGAAAAAGGCAAGCGAAAAGAGAGAGGAGGAGATTGGGAAAGAGAGAGCGAATAAAACGGCAAGTGTGAAGTGGGGGACAGGAAAACGAGAGGCAAATGGCAAATAATGTAAATGCGAGGGAGATGGGTTTGTGATGGGTACTTGGTATGTCTTGACTTGAGCGAAGACCTCCCCGGCAACGGCGCCAAAAATCCTTCTTGCTACGTCTTGAGCTTGCGTTGGTTTTCCTCGAAGAGGAGAGGGTGATGCAGCAATAGTAGCGAAAGTATTTCCCTCAGTTTTTGAGAACCAAGGTATCAATCTAGTAGGAGGCTCCTCAAAAGTCCCACGCACCTACACAAACAAACAAAGAACTCGCAACCAACACAATAAAGGGGTTGTCAATCCCTTCACGGCCACTTGCGAAAGTGAGATCTAATAAAGATAGTAAGATAAGATAAATATATTTTTTGGTACTTTATAATATAGATGCAAAAAGTAAAGATGCAAATAAAAGTAGATTGAAAGCAAATATGATAAGAGATAGACCTGGGGGACATAGGTTTCATTAGTGGTTTCTCTCAAGATAGCATAAGTATTACGGTGGGTGAACAAATTACTGTCGAGCAATTGATAGAAAAGCGAATAATTATGAGATTATCTAGGCATGATCATGTATATAGGCATCACGTCCGTAACAAGTAGACCGACTCCTCCTGCATCTACTACTATTACTCCACACATCGACCGACTCCTGCCTGCATCTAGAGTATTAAGTTCATAAGAACAGTAACGCATTAAGCAAGATGACATGATGTAGAGGGATAAACTCAAGCAATATGATATAAACCCCATCTTGTTATCCTCGATGGCAACAATAGAATACGTGCCTTGCAACCCTTTCTGTCACTGGGTAAGGACACCGTAAGATTGAACACAAAGCTAAGCACTTCTCCCATGGCAAGAAAGATCAATCTAGTAGGCCAAACCAAACTGATAATTCGAAGAGACTTGCAAAGATAACTCAATCATACATAAAAGAATTCAGAGAAGATTCAAATATTATTCATAGATAAACTTGATCATAAACCCACAATTCATCGGATCTCGACAAACACACCACAAAAAGAGTTTACATCGAATAGATCTCCACAAGAGAGGGGGAGAACATTGTATTGAGATCCAAAAAGAGAGAAGAAGCCATCTAGCTAATAACTATGGACCCGTAGGTATGTGGTAAACTACTCACAAATCATCGGAGGGGCAAGGATGTTGATGTAGAAGCCCTCCGTGGTCGTTCCCCCTCCCGCGGAGCGCCGACGAAGGCTCCAAGATGGGATCTCGCGGATATAGAAGGTTACAGTGGTGGAAATTGTGTTTCGTCTGCTCCCTGGATGTTTTCGGGGTACGTAGGCTTATATAGGAGGAACAAGTACGTCGGTGGACGCCCGAGGGGCCCACGAGACAGGAGGGCGTGCCCTATAGGGGGGGGGACCCTCCTATCTCGTGGATTCCTCGGCTGCTTCTTGACTTGCACTCCAAGTCCTCTGGATCACGTTCGTTTCAAAAATCACGCTCCCGAAGGTTTCATTCCGTTTGGACACCGTTTGATATTCCTTTTCTTCAAAATACTAAAATAGGCAAAAAAACAGCAATACGGGTTGGGCATCCGGTTAGTAGGTTAGTCCGAAAAATGATATAAATGTGTAAAATAAAGCCCATAAACATCATAAGGGGTAATATAATAGCATGGAACAATAAAAAATTATAGATACGTTGGAGACATATCAAAGCCCGACTCAGCAAAAAAGCAAAACTGAGTGCTCCTACTGAGGAGTTTGAACCGGAGAGGACCTCAGAAGGTGCTGGTGGAGATACTGATATTGCTATGGATGATCCTGTGCCACAAGCTCAAGAAACTTATGTTGACCCGCCAAAAGTTAACCCGGCTAGTCCTCATGCTGATCCGCCTAGCCCAGCTGCCCATCCTCCAAGCCCAGCAAGAGCCGCTACTCAACCATCCAACATAGATGAGATTGTTGATGGCAAGACCGATGATGTGGTGATCACCAGTTTTCGCCACACTTCTCCTGGCAACCCTGTCGCTTTGTCAAAGAACAATGCCAAAGTGGAATCTGCTGCTATGGAGAAAGGCAAATGGAAGACTGATCTGTCAAGCTGTGCTCATCTCAACGCTCAAGAACTTCACTCTGGATATCTAAACCGCCTGTATACAAGTCGTGATTATGAGGCCGGTTTAGTCAATTTGATGAAGGAGCGCTATGAGGTAACTTCCATTCCAAACACTTTATAAATTTTCTTTGTAGTGTATATCAACTCCATTGTAGCCCCCAAGGGCCGGTTTATCTCTTCAAGATGAACCGAGACTTTGGATAAAAAGACTTCAACTGTGTAGCCCCCAAGGGCCGGTTTATCTCTTCAAGATGAATCGAGACTTTCTGTTGCAAAACTTGTCCTTGTTGAATTCCTTCACCTCTGATTTTTCTGATCAATTATGCATTATCCCCCAAGTGCCAAGATTAATACTTGTATTGAGCCTTGGGACTTCAAATAATAGTAAAAAAAGAAGCAATCTGCATTAGCCCCCAAGTGCCAAGTGTATAACTTGTTATGTGCTTGGGACTTTGAGAAAAATATTGACATCTTCATCATCTGTCTTTTGCAGGCTGACTTGAGCAACAAAGATTCCCAAATTGCCGATCTTCAAGAAAATATCAAGTCCCAGCAAGTAGAGACCTCCAAGGCCAAAGATGAATTGAAGGGCGCTTTAACTGCCATGGAGCAACTAAAGGATGGTTCTAAAAGCGAGCGGGCGGACTGGGAAACCGAGAAAGCCACTCTGTTAAAGCGGGCTAAGAATTGTGAGCCAGCTCTTAAACCGGTGGCGGAAGAGCTAACTGGGTTAAAGTGTCAAGTCAATGCTATGACTTCTGCAATATTTGGTAAGTACTCTTTGCAAGAACCTTTCTTAAACATATTTGAAGTTGCCGGTTCAACAGAAAATTCTTAAACCGTTGCAGGTAGTCATTTTGCTCATCTGGGTTCGAATATGCGGATGAAGTTGAAAGCAGCCTATACTTTGACAGAACAACTGTATACTGGTGCTCAACGAGTCATCTGTGCGACCGCATACAATAAAACGGCGGCAACCTTGATCAAGGATACACTGACCAAATTATCTATGACACCTACCCAAATAGAAGAGGTAAAGCGATCTGCTGCAAGGGCTGGCGCTTTAGCAGCACTGACTCGGGCCAAAGCTTGGATAGCTGATCTTGATCCGGCAGATATCGCAAAGGGCTATCCTGGCCAACAAGAAGATGGGTTAGAGTTTGACAATGAAGCCCTCAAAGCCTTGACAAAGGAGATGCGCCCGCTGGCAAGCCAATTGGCCGAAGAAGTTGACTTGTCCGTCCATCGGTCCAGCTATGATACGGACACCAAATGGGTTGATGCAGTTGTGAAAGAAGCGTAGAATCTTATCCCGCCAATCCGTAAGCACACTTATGCCCCTGACATTGAATCGTCCAATCTTATAAGTGACGAAGCTGTGTTCCAAGCTTTAACTGGGATTGGTTGGGCCACCATTGACTTCCATCCACTGGGTAGGGAGGAGGAGGTTGAATCGGCGCAAGATGATCCATCAACTTCTCGTCAACCTGGTGACGAATCATAGTCCGGCAGCCGGATTTAGCTTCGCAGACTATATCTTGTGCAACAAAACAATTATTTTTTTGGGCATCAAAGCGCCTTGTAATAGGCTAGTTGAAATACTTTGATCTTCTGCCATCGTGCACTGCTACATGACACTATGTAATCCGTCATGATTGTTGCTATGCTTGCTCATATGCTTGAGTACTTTCATAAAATCCTGCCTTCTGCATTTGAGAAACTTAAATGTGCCCTGGCGGTTTACCGCCTGACGGGTTATGATACCCAACATAGAACCAGAGTTTTTATAACCAAGGCTGTAAAATGATGAAATATGAAATATATCATACCTGTGATATTTAATCACATTGTTGGTTTACCAACTTGCGTAGTAAGGGTGATAACCCAAATATTGAGTATTGATAACTCCCACCATGTTGTACTGGTGCATAATAAACCATACTGGGTTACGATAAACACCTGATGATCATCCTGGCGACTTATAGTCGATGCCAGACCGGACTAAGAAACGCCGGTTCATAATTGATTATGTGCTAACAATTGATAGTTGAAAGCTATGCCGGGTTAAGAAATAACGGGTGATGTAATGACTTATAATCAGGCCGGGTCAAGAGACGCCGGTTTAACTCAAAACCTTATCAAAGGAAATGAAACTTTGCAAAATAAAATCAAATAAAACCTGTAGTTGAGGCTTTTCAAGGGCTGCCAGGCCCAAATTCGAGGCTTTTCATGGGCTGCCAGTCTGTTGAGTTAAACCATTTGACAAAGCCTTTCAAGATGGGCCTCCAATTAACCAATCGTCGTTTTAACTTTGACAAGTTCAGGGTCTGTATAAGATTGACTTGTCAAACATTCGGCGGGTCATACCAGGATTACCTGGACATGAGTGGCTTACTTGATGAAGGCAGGTTAACCCGGGGTTTTAGGTGAATACACCAGGCTTCCAAGCCGTGGCTTGATAGCCTATTACAAGGGTCCTTTCAAACTCTTTGTTGCTTTGCACAAAGAGCCCCCAAGTAACTTTGTGAGCGGTGCTCAATGGGTGCCTATGTTTGAGTCGTGCTTCAGCAACAATACTCTCTTTGGCCCCTTGGGTGTGAAGCTCCCAAGCTTTGTTGTGGCATGATAGCCAATTTAATGGACAAATAGGACGTCGCTTTATAAGCAGAAGCCCCCTTGTAACCAAGAAATATTGGAAGAACGGCAGAGGCCCTGCTTGTAGCAAGGATGCTGGTTTATTATATTGATCATAATATATACATTGTTAAAATATGTACATAATGGGAGCCTATGGCTCATGTGTAGTAAGGCCGTAGATGAGCGATAAGCGATATTCCACGGCCGACGGGTCTCTTCCTCCGATTTGCTTGAGTCTTTGTGCTCTCGAACGTCGATGAGGTAGTAACTTGTGCATATCGGTCTGATCCTGGATGAGCGGAGCACTAAGTCGCCTTCTTGAAAGGTTCTTGTTTTAACCCGGCGGCTGTGATAACGCCGTAGGTCTTGCTGATAAACCGCCGAACGAGCCAACGCCATGTCCCGTTTTTCATCTAACAGGTCTAGTTTTTCTTGACGTGCTTGCTCGTTGTCCGCTTCAACATAATTGGCAATCCGGGGCGAGTCATGACGAATATCACTTGGGAGCACCACCTCTGCCCCATAAACCATGAAGAAAGGTGTATAACCCGTAGATTGATTTGGGGTGGTGTTTATGCTCCATAACACAGACAATAATTCCTCCACCCAACAACCCGGCGTCCTCTTCAAAGGAACCATAAGCCGAGGCTTGATACCCTTCAAGATTTCCTGATTAGCCCTCTCAGCTTGACCATTAGACTGGGGGTGAGCCAAGGACGACACATCAAGCCGGATGTGCTCTCGTTGACAAAAGTCCTCCATCTCACCTTTGGAGAGGTTCGTGCCATTATCTGTTATGATGTTGTGTGGAAAACCAAAATGGAAGATCACCTTCTTGATGAATTGAACCGCTGTGGCTGCGTCACACTTGCTTACTGGCTCCGCTTCAACCCATTTAGTAAATTTGTCAACCGTCACCAACAGGTGGGTCTTCTTATCTTTGGATCGCTTGAAGGGCCCTACCATATCAAGCCCCCAAGTAGCAAACGGCCAAGTGATTGGAATCATTCGTAGCTCCTGAGCCGGAACATGAGCACATCGCGAGAATTTCTGACAACCGTCGCACCACCTCACCAAGTCCTCAGCATTAGCATGAGCTGTCAGCCAATAGAAGCCATGGTGAAAAGCTTTAGCAACCAAGGATTTTGAACCGGCATGATGACCACAGTCTCCTTCGTGGATCTCACGTAGAATCTCACGACCTTCTTCAGGAGAAACACAACGCTGGAACACACCGGAGACACTGCAATGGTGTAACTCGCCGTTGTGAATAACCATGGACTTGGATCGCCGGATAATCTGCCTGGCCAAAACTGCATCTTTTGGCAACTCGCCCCGGTTCATATATGCCAAATATGGAACTGTCCAATTCGGAATAATGTGTAAAGCGGCCACCAATTGTGCCTCCGAATCAGGAATAGCGAGGTCCTCCTCTCTAGGCAACTGAACCGACAGATTGGGAGAGACATCCAGAAAGGTATTGGGAGGCACCGGCTTACGCTGAGATCCCAGCCGGCTTAAACCATCTGCTGCCTCATTTTTGCGCCGATCAATGTGCTCCACTTGATAACCTTTGAAGTGACCAGCGACAATATCCACCTCTTGTCGATAAGCCACCATGAGTGGATCTTTGGAATCCCAAGTACCTGAAACTTGCTGGGCCACCAGGTCCGATTCTCCAAAGCATCGTACCCGGCTTAAGTTCATTTCCTTGGCCACTCGAAGACCATGGAGTAAGGCCTCGTACTCAGCTGCATTGTTAGTACAAGGGAACATTAAGCGAAGAACATAATGAAATTTATCACCTCGAGGGGAAGTAAGGACAACTCCAACCCCCGAGCCCTCCAATTGCCTGGACCCATCGAAGTGGATAGTCCAGTATGTACTGTCCGGTTTGTCTTCCGGTGCTTGTAACTTTGTCCAATCATTGATGAAATCCACAAGGGCCTGGGACTTGATAGCTGTTCGAGGCATATATTTCAAACCGTGTGGTCCAAGTTCAATAGCCCACTTAGCAACCCGGCCAGTTGCCTCCCTGTTCTGGATTATATCCCCAAAAGGAGCGGAACTGACCACTTTGATGGGATGGCCTTGAAAGTACTATTTAAGCTTTCGACTTGCCATGAAAACCCCATACACTGGCTTCTGCCAATGCGGATCTCTTTGCTTTGACTCAATGAGCACTTCGCTGATATAATAAACTGGCCTTTGAACCTGGTATTCCTTCCCAGCCTCCTTGCGCTCCACCACAATAGCTACGCTGACAGCCCGGGCATTAGCAGCCACATATAACAATAGTGGCTCCTTGTCAACCGGAGCAGCAAGAACCGGTGGTTCAGCCAACTGCTTCTTTAAGTCCTCAAACGCAGCATCAGCAGCATCATTCCAGACAAAATTGTCTGTCTTCTTCAACATCTGATACAAAGGGATCTCCTTCTCTCCCAACCTGCTGATAAACCGGCTCAAAGCCGCAATACGACCCGCCAGACATTGAACATCATTGATACACGCCGGTTTAGCGAGAGACGTAATAGCTTTAATCTTTTCTGGATTAGCCTCAATGCCCCTGTTAGATACCAGAAAACCTAAGAGCTTGCTTGCCGGAACACCGAAGACGCACTTGTCCGGATTGAGCATCATCTTATAAACCCGAAGATTTTCAAAGGTCTCCTTGAGGTCATCTATCAATGTCTCCTTTTTCCTGGATTTTACCACAATATCATCCACATAAGCATGAAAATTGCACCCAATCTGAGTATGAAGACAATTCTGCACACAGCGCTAATAAGTTGCCTGGGCACTCTTGAGCCCAAAGGGCATAGATACATAACAGAAGGCTCCAAAGGGAGTGATGAAAGTTGTCTTCTCCTGGTCCTTAACTGCCATCTTGATCTGATGATAACCGAAATAAGCATCCAAGAAACTCAATCGCTCACAACCCGCCGTAGCATCAATGATTTGATCAATACGAGGGAGGGCAAAATGATCAGCTGGGCAAGCTTTGTTCAAATCCGTGTAATCCACACACATATGCCAAGTGCCATTTTTCTTAAGCACCAGCACCGGATTAGCTAACCATTCAGGGTGAAACACCTCCACAATAAACCCTGCTACCAACAGTCGAGCTACCTCTTCACCAATGGCCTTGCGCCTCTCTTCATTAAAACGGCGAAGAAACTGTTTGACCGGTTTGAACTTCGGATCAATATTAAGAGTGTGCTCAGCGAGTTCCCTCGGTACACCTGGCATGTCAGACGGTTTCCATGCACAGATGTCCCGGTTCTCACGGATGAACTCGATGAGCGCGCTTTCCTATTTCGAATCCAAGTTGACGCTAATGCTGAACTGCTTGGATGAATCGCCAGGAACAAAACCAACCAATTTAGTCTCATCGGCCCATTTGAACTTCAAAGCTGGATCATGCTATGTAGTGGGCTTCTTCAGAGAGGTCATGTCTGCCGGATCAACATTGTCCTTATAGAACTTCAACTCCTCCGTTGCACAACCCGACTCAGCATAAGCCGCATCACCTTCCTCGCACTCCTGAGCAATCTTGCGGCTACCGTGAACCGTGATGGTCCCCTTATGACCCGACATCTTGAGCTGCAGATAAACATAACACGGCCTTGCCATGAATTTAGCATAAACCGGCTGTCCAAACATGGCAAGGTACGGACTTCTAATTTTAACCACTTCAAAGGTCACCGTCTCGGATCTTGAATCATGATCATCTCCAAAAACCACCTCCAGAGCTATCTTACCGACCGGGTAAGCCGATTTACCAGGCACCACACCGTGAAAAAGGTGTTTGACAGTTTAAGATTCTTATCTGTTAACCCCATACACCGGAAGGTTTCATAATACAAGATATTGATACTGCTCCCTCCATCCATGAGCACTTTGGTGAACTTATATCCTCCAACCCGCGGCGCAACCACCAAAGCTAGATGGCCAGGATTATCAACCCGGGGCGGATGATCTTCTCTGCTCCACACAATGGGCTGCTCAGACCAACGTAAGTAACGGGGTACTGCCGGTTCAACAGTGTTGACTGCCCTCCTGTGCAACTTCTGATCGCGCTTGCACAAGCTAGTGGTAAAAACATGATACTGCCCACCATTTAACTGCTTCGGGTTGCTCTGATAACCGACTGCTGCTGATTCCCTTGATTACTCTGCTGATTGTGACCACCTTGGTTGTGATGGTTGCCCTGATTATTCTGAAATCCTGAGTTTGAACCGCCACCCCCATAACCCGGCCCGTGAAACCCTGGACCAGAACCGCCAGATGGACCCTGATCATACCGGAAGAGATCAGAGTTTTTGAATTCCCTCATGATGAAACAATCCTTCCATAGGTGCGTGGCCGGAACCTCCTTCATCCCGTGCTTTGGGCAGGGCTGGTTTAACAGGCACTCCAGATTCATGCCTCCACCGCGCTGGGGCGGTTTACCCTTACGACGCTGCGCATTGCCCTGCATTGGTGTTAGCCACAAAATTCGAATTGTCCGGTTTACACTTACCATTATTCCCGTGGCTCGCCTGGTTATGCTGTCCTTTTGTACCGGCATTCTTATTTCCCTTCTCCGGCTTTTCTTCATCAGAATCGGGGTCCTTGGTATTATCAGAATCAGCATACTTAACCAGAGCTGCCATGAGTGTTCCCATATCGTTGCAGTGGTGCTTGAGCCGTCCCAGCTTCATCTTCAGCGACTTAAAACTGCAATTACCCTCTAAGGTCATGATTGCCGTATCAGCATTGATGCGACCCGACGAATGCAAGATTTCTGAGACCCAGCGCACCCAATGAGTTGTTGATTCGTTCTCTCCTTGGACACAGGCAGCCAGATCCACAATGGACATGGGTTGCTTGCACGTATCCTTGAAGTTTGCTATAAACCGGGCCTTCAACTCATCCCATGAACTGATCGAGTTAACGGGCAGGCTCTTCAGCCAGGTGCGAACCATTCCGTCTAACATCATGGTGAAGTATTTTGCACACGCCGCTTCATCCACGTCCAGCATCTCCATTGCCATCTCATAACTCTCAACCCACGCCTCAGGAGGTTGATCGGCGGTATAATTAGGCACTTTACGCGGACCCTTGAAATCCTTGGGAAACCACACATTACGCAGAGCCGGGGTGAGGCACGACACTCCCCAAGAGCTAAAAGGCAAACCACGTTCAACTGATGCCGCTAGTTGAACCAGAGCGGTTTGATGATTCTGGTACTGCGCTGCCAACTGCGCCACTAACTCTGCTTCGCGTCGTGCTCTGCCATCATTTACCACACCCTGAGCATTCATATCGCCACGCGCCGGATTTGGCCCTCGAGGGGCATCACGGTGCGGCGCACTGCTTGACACAACCGATTCGTCTAGGTGCCTGCTGTAACTTTTTCTCGGATGGGGTGTTGAATATATTCTGTCTCGGCTGTAGGAATAAGCCTGCTGCTGCACAACAGCGGTTTGAAGAAGATCCTTGGCACATTGCGTCTCAACCGCCGCCAGCGAATCACCCTCCATCGGAATAGCTGCCAAGCGAGATGCTGCGACAATCATGTTATCCAAAGGGCTAGAGAAATGACCCGGCAGCGTCGATACATATTGCGGCGGGTTATCTGTCCGTCGAGGCGGGTCCATCACCCGTGGCTGATCCGGCGCTGCCCCGGGTGCCTCGGTCTGGTTTACGGTTGCCAGATTACTTGGCCCGGCTCCCGACGTATTGAAGATATTCATTCCTTCATAAACCGGCGGCAGTCGAGACCGGTACTTCCTCCGCAGCACTTCGTTTGATGTGTTCTGATCCAACATAAGCCGATAATTCTGCACCTGGATCTGCTGTGACTGGGCATCTAAAGCGGCCCACTCTTCAGTCATCTTGGCTTCCTCAGCCGCCAAGTCCTCCTTGGCCTGAGCTATCTGGTCCTTCAGCTTTGTAACCTACGCATAATGCTGATCCTGGGTCTCCGGGGTGACTGCCATGGTCAACAATGTCGTCAAAGCATCCAACAAACCGACAAGAACTTGAGCCGGCCGGCGTGCAGGGCCTCCTGCCCCGGCTGCTGATCCGGACATCATTGGTCCTGTAGAGGAAGACTGCAATGTGGGCTGTGTTCCGGCCATGAAGATTGCAACCCGGTTCGGCGGTTCAAAGGGGTCCGGTATAATGTCACCATCGGAACATCCCCCAATCCGTCCGTCTTGCAATTGGTACATCGACACGGTTTCGCCAGTGGATGATTCGCCATCTGCGTAGATGGCCGTCTCACCATCGGACACCGGCACAGATCCCGCACCATGGATGAATCCCAAGAACGCACGCTTCATGGCAGGCTGAACCCAGGCAGGGCTTGCCCGATGAGCCGTCTTGACGAGGTCGATGAAGATGTCCAGCTCAGGGCCCGGTTCTCCGATCTTGCCGATGAAAACGTGAATTCCACCAAAGGGGACCCGGTACCCGTACTCAATTGAGCCGGCCTCGGCGCCCCATCCTGTGTCATTGATGTAGAGCTTGCCGCGACGACTCCTGGTCATCCGGCCAATCGTGTATCCCTTGAGTTCTTCAAAGTTTCCCTTTAAGAACTCGAAACCATCGTGCGATAGCCCCACGGTGGGCGCCAACTGTCGTGGAATTAACACGTCAGATGTCCTAGCGGAAGGATTTAGTCGTGGAGCCATCGCAATGAGGTTAGCTTAAAGGGGTTAAACCGGAACAAAGGACACGGGAAGTTTATACTGGTTCGGCCCCTTGTGGTGAAGGTAAAAGCCTACGATCCATTTGTTGTGGGATTGATTTCTCTCGATGAGGAGGGAGCGAATCCGCTTTACCTATCTCTCAAGCTTTTGTTTTTCTTGTCCCTGAACCGCCGCCGGGTCGTCCCTTTATATACACAGGTTGACGCCCGGCCGGTTTACAGAATTCCGAGGCCGGATCATACAAGTGTCAGGCTCGGTTTATTCCTTTCCCTTACTTACAATACAAGATATACATCTATGGCGGGTTACTACTATGGGCCCTAATCCTCCATTGGGCTCTGGTCCTCTAAGCTTTAACAGTAGAGCACCATACTCCTTGCCTTCATGGGCTTCAATATAGATGAGCGTAAACCGGCCCCTCCTGGGCGGTTTACACTCAGTAGTTATATCCCCAACACAGCTCGTGCGAGCTCGTCTCCAACGTGCGCGCTGGAGGATGCATGAGCACCCGCGCCATTCCTCGTTCATCGGTGGCAAAGGCACCGGTGGACAAAAGGGTCGCCAATATTTTGGCTACCCCTTTAAGATCCGAACAGCCCCTCCCAGCAGATTCAAATCCCTCATTCGCCGTGAAATTTTTCCATGTGTTGTTTTCATGGAATAGCAAGATGCCTGTGCATTGCACGAAACATCAAGATGCATTTTTTTTACAGAACACCTGTTGTGATTGACCCATGCAGGTGTAATCCCATTTGTAAAAACTAATGATATCTCGAGGATTTTGTCAGAAAAATGGTATCTCGAGAATTTTAGCGAACTCCATTTTTGTATACAAGGCCACAAACCCATATTACAGGTACCAAGGAAAAAATTAATGTCTTCTAAGTCAATGTTGCAAGCCACCTTGTTTCCTTGTTTGCCGTGTAAATTAATGTGTATTCTTCTCTTTCATGCACATCAAGCCAATGCTCACACTCCCGCATGCATGCAAGGGATAATTAATGTCCTTCTTTGCTAGTACTATGAGGCAAACACCATTAATATTGCATAGATTAGTGTTAGTGGCCTTGTATATCTGCAAATTGTAATTTTGATAGTGGCCTTGTATATAAAAATGGAGGGAGAAAGATGAGAGATAAGGTGAGGAGGAGTGGGGCGTGGTGGTGACTGGTGGTCGGACTGGGCGGAGGCATGGGGATGGACGTCACATTATGTCTAGGTTTGTATCTCTCTCACCCACACCCACGTAGGTGGGGGACATGCACAAAGAGAAGAGGTGCACACACGGCGCATGTACTCCCATCTCTTTCCCAACCACACCCGCGCGAGTACACGGTGGAGCTCATTTCTGTACAAAAAGGCAGCCCATGTGGTAATTTCACACGTGTACTGGTTGTCCACTTGATGGAGGGAGGATCATCTGTTGGGGAACGTTGCATAAAATAAAAATTTTCCTACGTTCACCAAGATCCATCTATGAGTTCATCTAGCAACGAGTGAGAGAGATGCATCTACATACCCTTTGTAGATCGCGTGCGGAAGCGTTCAAGAGAACGGGGTTGAGGGAGTCGTTCTCGTCGTGATCCAAATCACCGGAGATCCTAGCTCCGAACGGACGGCACCTCCGCATTCAACACACGTACGGTCAGCGTGACGTCTCCTCCATCTTGATCCAGCAAGGGGGAAGGAGAGGTTGATGAAGATCTAGCAGCACGACGCCATGGTGGTGGATGCAGCAGTACTCCGGTAGGGTTTCGCCAAGCAACTGGGAGGAGGAAGAGGTGTAGCAGGGGGAGGGAGGCACCAAGTGCAAAGGTTTTCGGCTGCCCTCCCTCCCCCCTCTATATATAGGGTCCCCAGGGGGCGCCGGCCCTAGGAGATGGGATCTCCTAGGGGCGGCGTGCCAAGGGGTGGAGTACCCCAAGGCAAGTGGGCGCCCCTCCCTAGGGTTCCCAACCCTAGGCGCAGAGGGGGCCCAGGCGCACCAGCCCACCAGGCTGGTTCCTCCCACTTCAGCCCATGGGGCCCTCCGGGATAGGTGGCCCCACCGGTGGACCCGGGACCCTTCCGGTGGTCCCAGTACAATACCGGTGACCTCAAACTTTCCCTATGGTCAAAACAACACTTCCTATATATAATTCTTTACCTCCGGACCATTCCGGAACTCCTCGTGACGTCCGGGATCTCATCCGGGACTCTGAACAACTTTCGGTTTGCTGCATACTCATATTCATACAACCCTAGCGTCACCGAACCTTAAGTGCGTAGACCCTACGGGTTCGGGAGACAGGCAGACATGACCGAGACTGCTCTCCGGTCAATAACCAACAACGGGATCTGGATACCCATGTTGGCTCCCACATGCTCCTCGATGATCTCATCGGATCAACCACGATGTCGAGGATTCAAGCAACCCCGTATACAATTCCCTTTGTCAGACGGTATGTTACTTGCCCGAGATTCGATCGTCGGTATCCCAATACCTCGTTCAATCTCGTTACCGGCAAGTCACTTTACTCCACCGTAATGCATGATCCCGTGACCAAACACTTGGTCACTTTGAGCTCATTATGATGATGCACTACCGAGTGGGCCCGGTGATACCTCTCCGTAATACGGAGTGACAAATCGAGTCTCGATCCGTGTCAACCCAATGCAGACACTTTCGGAGATACCGTAGTGCACCTTTATAGTCACCCGATTACGTTGTGACATTTGGTACACCCAAAGCACTCCTACGGTATCCGGGAGTTACACGATCTCATGGTCTAAGGAAAAGATACTTGACATTGGAAAAGCTCTAGCAAAACGAACTACACGATCTTGTGCTATGCTTAGGATTGGGTCTTTGTCCATCACATTCTCCTAATGATGTGATCCTGTTATCAATGAAATCCAATGTCCATAGCCAGGAAACCATGACTATCTATTGATCAACAAGCTAGTCAACTAGAGGCTCACTAGGGACATGTTGTAGTCTATGTATTCACACGTGTATTACGATTTCCGGATAATACAATTATAGCATGAATAAAAGACAATTATCACGAACAAGGAAATATAATAATAATCCTTTTATTATTGCCTCTAAGGCATATTTCCAACAGTCTCCCACTTGCATTAGAGTCAATAATCTAGTTACATTGTGATGAATCGAACACCCATAGAGTTCTGGTGTTGATCATGTTTTGCTCGCTGAAGAGGTTTAGTCAACGGATCTGCGACATTCAGATCCGTATGCACTTTGCAAATTTCTATGTCTCCATCTTGAACATTTTCACGAATGGAGTTGAAGCGACGCTTGATGTGCCTGGTCTTCTTGTGAAACACAGGCTCCTTGGCAAGTGCAATAGCTCCAGTGTTGTCACAGAAGAGTTTTATCGGCCCCGACGCATTGGGTATGACTCCTAGGTCGGTGATGAACTCCTTCACCCAAATTTCTTCATGCGCTGCCTCTGAGGCTGCCATGTACTCCTCTTCACACGTAGATCCCGCCACGACGCTTCGCTTGCAGCTGCACCGACCATCGCTTCCACCATTCAACATATACACGTATCCGGTTTGTGACTTAGCGTCGGATTCAGGTCGAAGCTAAGCGTCGACGTAACCCTTTACTGACGAGCTCTTCGTCACCTCCATAAACGAGAAACATGTCCTTAGTCCTTTTCAGGTACTTCAGGATATTCTTGACCGCTGTCCAGTGTTCCTTGCCGGGATTACTTTGGTACCTTCCTACCAAACTTACGGCAAGGTTTACATCAGGTCTGGTACACAGAATGGCATACATAATAGACCCTATGGCTGATGCACAGGGGATGACACTCATCTCTTGTATATCTTCTGCCGTGGTCGGACATTGAGCCAAGCTCAATTTCACACCTTGTAATACAGGCAAGAACCCTTTCTTGGACTGATCCATTTTGAACTTCTTCAATATCTTTTCAAGGTATGTGCTTTGTGAAAATACCTATGAGGCGTCTCGATCTATCTCTATAGATCTTGATGCCTAATATATAAGCAGCTTCTCCAAGGTTCTTCATTGAAAAACTCTTATTCAAGTAGGCCTTTATGCTGTCCAAAAGTTCTATATCATTTCCCATCAAAAGTATGTCATCTACATATAATATGAGAAATGCTTCTGAGCTCCCACTCACTTTCTTGTAAACGCAGGTTCTCCATAAGTGCAAGATAAACCCAAACGCTTTGATCATCTCATCAAAGCGAATGTTCCAACTCGAGATGCTTGCACTAGCCCATAAATGGATCGCTGGAGCTTGCATACCTTGTTAGCATTCTTAGGGTCGACAAAACCTTCCGGCTGCATCATATACAGTTCTTCCTTAAGATAGCCGTTAAGGAATGCCGTTTTGACGTCCATTTGCCATATCTCATAATCATAGTATGCGGCAATTGCTAACATGATTCAGACGGATTTCAGCTTCGCTACGGGAGAGAAAGTCTCATCATAGTCAATCCCTTGAACTTGCCGATAACCTTTAGCGACAAGTCGAGCTTTATAGATGGTAACATTACCATCCGAGTCCGTCTTCTTCTTAAAGATCCATTTGTTTTCTATCGCTCGCCGATCATCGGGCAAGTCTGTCAAAGTCCATACTTTGTTTTCATACATGGATCCTATCTCGGATTGCATGGCTTCAAGCCATTCGTTGGAATCTGGGCCGCCATTGCTTCTTCATAGTTCGGAGGTTCACCGTTGTCTAACAACATGATTTCCAGGACAGGGTTACCATACCACTCTGGTGTGGAACGTGTCCTTGTGGACCTACGAAGTTCAGTAGCAACTTGATCCGAAGTACCTTGATCATCATCGTTAATTTCCTCTCCAGTCGGTGTAGGTACCACAGGAACATTTTCCTGAGATGCACTACTTTCCGGTTCAAGAGGTAGTACTTCATCGAGTTCTACTTTCCTCCCACTTATTCCTTTCGAGAGAACTCTTTTTCCAAAAAGGATCCGTTCTTGGCAACAAAGATCTTGCCTTCGGATCTAAGGTAGAAGGTATACCCAATGGTTTCCTCAGGGTATCCTATGAAGACGCATTTTTCCGACTTGGGTTCGAGCTTTTCAGGTTGAAGTTTCTTGACATAAGCATCGCATCCCCAAACTTTTAGAAACGACAGCTTAGGTTTCTTCCCAAACCATAATTCATATGGTGTCATCTCAACGGATTTAGACGGTGCCCTATTTATAGTGAATGTAGCTGTCTCTAGAGCGTATCCCCAAAATGATAGCGACAAATCTGTAAGAGACATCATAGATTGCACCATATCCAATAGAGTGTGATTACGACGTTCGGACACACCATTACGCTGAGGTGTTCCAGGCGGCGTGAGTTGTGAAATGATTCCACATTTCCTTAAGTGTGTACCAAATTCGTGACTTAAATATTCTCCTCCACAATCTGATCGTAAGAACTTTATTTTTCGGTCATGTTGATTCTCTACCTCATTCTGAAATTCCTTGAACTTTTCAAAGGTCTCAGACTTGTGTTTCATCAAGTAGACATACCCATATCTACTCAAGTCATCGGTGAGAGTGAGAACATAATCGATATCCTCCACGAGCCTCAATGCTCATTGGACCGCACACATCGGTATGTATGATTTCCAATAAGTTGGTTGCTCGCTCCATTGTTCCGGAGAACGGAGTCTTGGTCATTTTGCCCATGAGGCATGGTTCGCATGTGTCAAATGATTCATAATCGAGAGACTCTAAAAGTCCATCGAATGGAGCTTCTTCATGCGCTTGACACCAATGTGACCAAGGCGGCAATGCCACAAGTATGTGGGACTATCGTTATCAACTTTACATCTTTTGGTATTCACACTATGAATATGTGTAATATTACGTTCAAGATTCATTAAGAATAAACCATTGACCACCGGAGCATGACCATAAAACATATCTCTCATATAAATAGAACAACCATTATTCTCGGATTTAAATGAGTAGCCATCTCGCATTAAACGAGATCCTGATACAATGTTCATGCTCAAACTTGGCACTAAATAACAATTATTGAGGTTTAAAACTAATCCCGTAGGTAAATGTAGAGGTAGCGTCGACGGCGATCACATCGACCTTGGAACCATTCCCGACGCGCATCGTCACCTCGTCCTTCGCCATGGTCTCCGTTTATTCCGTAGCTCTGTTGTGAGTTACAAATGTGAGCAATGGCACCGTATCAAATACCTGGGAGTTACTACGAGTACTGGTAAGGTACACATCAATTACATGTATATCAAATATACCTTTAGTGTTGCCGGACTTCTTGTCCGCTAAGTATTTGGGGCAGTTCCACTTCCAGTGGCCCTTCCCTTTGCAATAAAAGCACTCAGTCTTAGGCTTGGTTCCATTCTTTGACTTCTTCCCGGCAACTTGCTTACCGGGCGTGACAACATCTTTGCCGTCCTTCTTGAAGTTCTTCTTACCCTTGCCCTTCTTGAACTTAGTGGTTTTATTAACCATCAACACTTGATGTTCTTTCTTGATTTCAACCTCTGCTGACTTCAGCATTGAGAATACTTCAGGAATGGTCTTTACCATCCCCTGCATATTGTAGTTCATCACAAAGCTCTTGTAGCTCGGTGGGAGCGATCAAGGATTCTGTCAATGACCGCCTCGTCCGGAGGTTAATGTCCAGCTGGGACAAAGCGGTTGTGCAACCAGACATTTTGAGTATGTGCTCACCGACAGAACTGTTTTCCTCCATCTTACAACTATAGAACTTGTCGGAGACTTCATATCTCTCGACCGGGCATGAGCTTGGAAAACCATTTTCAGCTCCTCGAACATCTCATATGCTCCGTGTTGCTCAAAACGCTTTTGGAGCCCCGGTTCTAAGTTGTAAAGCATGCCGCACTGAACGAGGGAGTAATCATCAGCACGAGACTGCCAAGCATTCATAATGTGTTGGTTCTCTGGGATGGGTGCTTCACCTAGCGGTGCTTCTAGGACATATTGTTTCTTGGCTGCTATGAGGATGATCCTCGTGTTAGGACCCAGTCCGAATAGTTGCTGCCATCGTCTTTCAGCTTGGTTTTCTAGGAACGCGTTGAAGTTCATGGTGACATGAGCGTTGGCCATTTGATCTACAAGACATTTTGCAAAGGTTTTAGACTAACGTTCAAGATAATTAAGTTCATCTAATCAAATTATATAATTAACTCCCACTCAGATTTGACATCCCTCTAGTCATCTAAGTGTTACATGATCCGATTCGACTAGGCCGTGTCCGATCATCATGTGAGACGGACTAGTCATCGTCGGTGAACATCTCCATGTTGATCGTATCTTCCATACGACTGATGCTCGACCTTTCGGTCTCTTGTGTTCCGAGGCGATGTCTGTACATGCTAGGCTCGTCAAGTTAACCTAATTGTTTTGCATGTGTAAAACTGTCTTACACCCGTTGTATGTGAACGTAAGAATCTATCACACCCGATCATCACGTGGTGCTTCGAAACGATGAACTTTAGCAACGGCGCACAGTTAGGGAGAACACTTTCTTGAAATTATTATAAGGGATCATCTTATTTACTACCGTCGTTCTAAGTAAACAAGATGCATAAACATAATAAACATCACATGCAATTATATAGTAGTGACATGATATGACCAATATCATATAGCTCCTTTGATCTTCATCTCCGGGGCTCCATGATCATCTTGTCACCGGCATGACACCATGGTCTCCATCATCATGATCTCCATCATCGTGTCTCCATGAAGTTGCTCGCCAACTATTACTTCTACTACTATGGCCAACACGTTTAGCAATAAAGTAAAGTAATTTACATGGCGTTTCTCAATGACACACAGGTCATACAAAAAATAAAGACAACTCCTATGGCTCCTGACGGTTGTCATACTCATCGACATGCAAGTCGTGATTCCTATTACAAGAACATGATCTCATACATCACATATATATCATTCATCATTCATCACTACTTTGGCCATATCACATCACAAAACACTTGCTGCAAAAACAAGTTAGACGTCCTCTAATTGTTGTTGCAAGTTTTTTACGTGGCTGCAATAGGGTTCTAGCAAGAACGTTTTCTTACCAACGTGAAAGCCACAACGTGATTTGTCAACTTCTATTTACCCTTCATAAGGACCCTTTTCATTGAATCTGCTCCAACTAAAGTGGGAGAGACAGACACCCGCTAGCCACCTTATGCAACTAGTGCATGTCAGTCGGTGGAACCTGTCTCACGTAAGCGTACGTGTAAGGTCGGTCCGGGCCGCTTCATCCCACAATACCGCTGAAACAAGATAAGACTAGTAGCAGCAAGAAAGTTTACAACATCTACGCCCACAACAAATTGTGTTCTACTCGTGCAATAGAGAACTACGCATAAACCTGGCTCATGATGCCACTGTTGGGGAACGTTGCATAAAATAAAAGTTTTCCTACATTCACCAAAATCCATCTATGAGTTCATCTAGCAACGAGTGAGAGAGATGCATCTACATACCCTTTGTAGATCGCATGCGGAAGCGTTCAAGAGAACGGGGTTGAGGGAGTCATTCTCGTCGTGATCCAAATCACCGGAGATCCTAGCGCCGAACGGACGGCACCTCCGCTTCAACACACGCACGGTCAACGTGGCGTCTCCTCCGCCTTGATCCAGCAAGGGGGAAGGAGAGGTTGATGAAGATCCAGCAGCACGACGGCGTGGTGGTGGATGCAGCAGTACTCCGGCAGGGCTTCGCCAAGTAACTAGGGAGGAGGAAGAGGTGTAGCAGGGGGAGGGAGGCGCCAAGTGCAAAGGTTTTCGGCTGCCCTCCCTCCCCCCCTCTATATATAGGGTCCCCGGGGGGCGCCGGCCCTAGGAGATGGGATCTCCTAGGGGGGCGGCGCCCATGGGGGGTGGAGTGCCCCCCAAGGCAAGTGGGGCGCCCCCTCCCTAGGGTTCCCAACCCTAGGCGCAGAGGGGGCCCAAGGGGGGGGGGGCGCACCAGCCCACCAGGGGATGGTTCCCCTCCCACTTCAGCCCATGGGGCCCTCCGGGATAGGTGTTCCCACCCGGTGGACCCCCGGGACCCTTCCGGTGGTCGCGGTACAATACCGGGTGACCCCGAAACTTTCCCGATGGCCGAAACAGCACTTCCTATATATAATTCTTTACCCCCGGACCATTCCGGAACTCCTCGTGACGTCCGGGATCTCATCCGGGACTCCGAACAACTTTCGGTTTGCTGCATACTCATATTCATACAACCCTAGCGTCACTGAACCTTAAGTGTGTAGACCCTACGGGTTCGGGAGACAGGCAGACATGACCGAGACTGCTCTCTGGTCAATAACCAATAGCGGGATCTAGATACCCATGTTGGCTCCCACATGCTCCTCGATGATCTCATCGGATCAACCACGATGTCGAGGATTCAAGCAACCCCGTATACAATTCCCTTTGTCAGACGGTATGTTACTTGCCCGAGATTCGGTCGTCGGTATCCCAATACCTCGTTCAATCTCGTTACCGGCAAGTCACTTTACTCGTACCGTAATGCATGATCCCGTGACCAAACACTTGGACACTTTGAGCTCATTATGATGATGCACTACCGAGTGGGCCCAGTGATACCTCTCCGTAATACGGAGTAACAAATCCCAGTCTCGATCCGTATCAACCCAACAGACACTTTCGAAGATACCTGTAGTGCACCTTTATAGTCACCCAGTTACGTTGTGACGTTTGGTACACCCAAAGCACTCCTACGGTATTCGGGAGTTACACGATCTCATGGTCTAAGGAAAAGATACTTGACATTGGAAAAGCTCTAGCAAAACGAACTACACGATCTTGTGCTATGCTTAGGATTGGGTCTTTGTCCATCACATCATTCTCCTAATGATGTGATCCCGTTATCAATGACATCCAATGTCCATAGTCAGGAAACCATGATTATCTATTGATCAACAAGCTAGTCAACTAGAGGCTCACTAGGGACATGTTGTAGTCTATGTATTCACACGTGTATTACGATTTCCGGATAATACAATTATAGCATGAATAAAAGACAATTACCATGAACAAGGAAATATAATAATAATCCTTTTATTATTGCCTCTAGGGCATATTTCCAACATCATCTACCATGGGTGAACAAACAAATTGCGACTTGAAGCGTTATGTTAAAAAAGAGGCAAACCATGTGGGGCCTACCTTAGAGGCAAGGCTGTATACACTGGAGTACTTTTGATGTGTCCCGTCAACTCGCAGAACAAGGAGAAGCTTGCTTAGCACGCCGTCTCCCCCGCCCACTGGCGTGGTGGCTCACAGGATGAGGTGAAGCTTTCTTACTAGTACAGTACGCCTTACGCCCGCTCCCTCGCCCACGTGCGCGGTTGCTCGCAGGATGAGGAGAAAATTTTATTACTCCCTCCGTTTACTCCTCGTCCCTACCTTAGTTAGATAGATTATCATATTGTTTGGAATATATATGTCCTTTAGTACTCCCTCCATTTACTTATACAAGGCCAGTATAAAAAATACATTTTGCATCTATACAAGGCCACAAATAGTAATCGAGACAAAAGTTACTACTCCCTCCTTTCCATTTTATGGCTCAATTTCAAAATCTCTCCAACCAAGGTAGACTGTGAGTGGTGGAATTAATTTCGTAGTTTGCACAAGTAATTAGTACGCTCATTTTTCTCATGAATTTATGTTTACTGAGGCATTAATTAGAACGAATGCATGCATGACCACTAAATTTCCATGAACTTCTACATGCATTGGTGAGTTTTCTCTTGACATTGCTTGCATCGGGTGATTTAACGCACCTCGAAATCCAACATGTGATGGTACTACTACTACTAGTAGAATTGAGACTTATAAAACGGAAAAAAGATTTTTTTAGATGAGCCCTATAAACCCTAGTGGTACGTACTCCGTAAAATCAGATTCTTCCCAAAACTAAGTCACTCAACCTTTATTTGCTTGTTTCCCTTCCTGCCTCCTTGCCTCGAACAGACTATGCCAAAATCCCCCGCACGCCGTGCAGAAAAAGACCCGCCCGCGCCTTTTTTTAGTCCGGGTTTGTATCGATGGATCACGGAATCAGCAAAAACCAAGCCGTGTCTTGTACTCCTCCGTCGACGCTCGCTTTCATGAATTCTGTACTTCCTCTCGCCGAAATGTGGGACATATAGCAACCGGGTTGAGGTGTCAAGCACCAAATAACAGTGCAGACCAGCAGGGGGGACACACCCCAGTCGTACCGCCCCAATAGTAGTAATGAGCAATGAGACGTCAAATCACAATGCCACACCTTCCCAGACGGACGAAGCAACCATTATTTCACACTTCGGTTCGCCATCATCTCAAACCACGTAGTATTGCTTCTGCCTCAAGAGGGACACGCGCATTGATACGTCCCCAACGTATCTACTTTTCCAAACACTATTGCCCTTGTTTTGGAATCTAACTTGCATGATTCGAATGAAACTAACCTGGACTGACACTGTTTTCAGAAGAACTACCATGATGTTGTTTTATGTGTAGAAAAGAGAAGTTCTCGGAATGTCCTGGAAATCCACGGAGGCACTTTTTGGAATTAATAAGAATTATTGGGCGAAAGAAATACACCAGGGGGCCCACACCCTATCCAGGAGACAGGGGGCGCGCCCCCCCTATAGGGCGCGCCCCCTATCTCGTGGCCACCCTGGACCTCCACCGACCTCAACTCCAACTCCGTATATTCATGTTCGGGGAGGAAAAAATCAGAGAGAAAGCTTCATCGCATTTTATGACACGGAGCCGCCGCCAAGCCCTAATCTCTCTCGGGAGGGCTGATCTGGAGTCCGTTCGGGGCTCTGGAGAGGGTGATTCGTCGCCGTCGTCATCATCAACCATCCTCCATCACCAATTTCATGATGCTCACCGGTCGTGCGTGAGTAATTCCATCATAGGCTTGCTGGACAGTGATGGGTTGGATGAGATTTACCATGTAATCAAGTTAGTTTTGTTAGGGTTTGATCCCTAGTATCCACTATGTTCTGAGATTGATGTTGCTATGACTTTGCTATGCTTAATGCTTGTCACTAGGGCCCGAGTGCCATGATTTCAGATCTGAACCTATTATGTTTTCATGAATATATGTGTGTTCTTGATCCTATCTTGCAAGTCTATAGTCACCAATTATGTGTTATGATCTGACAACCCCGAAGTGACAATAATCGGGATACTTCTCGGTGATGACAGTAGTTTGAGGAGTTCATGTATTCACTATGTGCTAATGCTTTGTTCCAGTTCTTTATTAAAAGGAGGCCTTAATATCCCTTAGTTTCCGCTAGGACCCCGCTGCCACGGGAGGGTAGGACAAAAGATGTCATAAAAGTTATTTTCCATAAGTACGTATGACTATTTACGGAATACATGCCTACATTACATTGATGAATTGGAGCTAGTTATGTGTCACCCTATGTTATAACTATTACATGAGGAATTGCATCCGACATAATTATCCATCACTGATCCATTGCCTACGAGCTTTTCACATATTGTTCTTCGCTCATTTACTTTTCCGTTGCTACTGTTACAACTACTACAAAAACCCAAAACTATTATCTTTACTTTTGCTACCATTACCTTTATTATCATACTACTTTGCTACTAAATACTTTGCTGCAGATACTAAGTTATCCAGGTGTGGTTGAATTGACAACTCAACTGCTAATACTCAAGGATATTCTTTGGCTCCCCTTGTGTCGAATCAATAAATTTGGGTTGAATACTTTACCCTCGAAAGCTGTTGCGATCCCGTACACTTGTGGGTTATCAAGACTAATTTCTGGCGCCGTTGCCGGGGAACATAGCTCTATTCTCTGATTCACTTGGGATTTATATCTGTTGATCACTATGAAGAACTTGAAAGACGACAGAACCAAGATTTTTCCCTCAACTACGAGGGGAGGTAAGGAACTGCCATCTAGCTCTGCACTAGATTCTCCTTCCGTTATTAGTAAGCTTGCGACGCCTAAACCTGCTACTGCTATGAATTCTGATATGTCGCATGTTATCGATGATGCCACTTCTGCTATGCATGATGAAACTACTTCTGTGCATGATACTACTTTCCCATTAGGTGAATTTCTGGTTGAACAACTTGCTAGAGTTAGGGGGAATGAAATTATTGAAGATGCTATTATTGATGATAGTGATGATGAAGGTTCCCCCAATGATTATGAATTGCCTGTTGTTCCTGAGGGTTATGTTATGAATGAAGAAGCTGCTAGAGCTATCTTTGCTTGCAATGATAGATATGATCTTAAGAAATTATTAGCTAAATGGAAGCAGCGGTCTCTTAATGCTAGAATGAAACCTGACCCTGCTTTTGCTACTTCACCTATTTGTGTTACAGATAAGGATTATGAATTCTCTGTTGATCATGAAATTATTACTTTAGTTGAATCTGATCCTTTTTATGGCCTTGAATCTGAAACTGTTGTGGCACATCTTACCAAGTTGAATGATATAGCTACCCTGTTTACTCATGATGAGAAGTCTTGCTATTTTTATATCCTTAAGATTTTTCCGTTCTCATTAAAGGGTGATGCTAAGACTTGGTATAATTCTCTTGCTCCTGGTTGTGTGCGTAGTCCCCGGGATATGATTTATTACTTCTCTGCTAAATATTTCCCTTCTCATAAGAAACAAGCTGCCTTGCGGGAAATATATAATTTTATGCAAATCAAAGAAGAGAGTCTCCCACAAGCTTGGGGGAGGCTTCTCCGGTTACTTAATGCTTTGCCTGATCATCCTCTCAAGAAAATGAAATACTTGATATCTTTTATAATGGACTAACCGATGCTTCCAAGGACTACTTGGATAGTTGTGCTGGTTGTGTTTTCAGGGAAAGAACAATGATTTAAGCTGAAATATTATTGAATAATATGTTGACTAATGAAAATAATTGGACTCTTCCTGAGCCAATTCCTGAAGTAATTCCTGAACCAATTGAGCCAACTCCCGAGCCTATTCCTAAACCCACTTCGAAGAAGAGAGGTGTTTTATTTCTCAGTCCTGAAGATATGCAAGAGGCAAAGAAATCAATGAAAGAAAAAGGCATTAAAGCTGAAGATGTTAAGAATTTACCTCCTATTGAAGAAATACATGGTCTGAATATACACTTTGTTGAAGAACCATATTGTCTTGATAACCCGACACAGGTAGTAAAGGTAAATTCTCTCTATAGATATGATAAAGTTGAAATCCCCTCTACTAAATTCTATAGCCCATGCTTAGATGAATTTGATGACTTTATGGCTAGACAAGAAAATTTTAATGCTTATGTTGGTAGGGAGTTAAAGAATAATGCTTTCGAGATAGGACGCGTGAGCGATAATATGGATAGAGTTAAAGGTGAACTCAAACTCATTAGCAAATATGCTTCTATGGTTGCTACTCAAGCTGAGCAAGTACTTCAAGCTCAAAATGATTTGCTTGATGAATTAAATAATAAAAATGACTTTGTTGTTAGAGTGGCTACTAGAACTGGTAGAATGACTCAGGAACCTTTGTATCCTGAAGGCCACCCTAAGAGAATCGAGCAAGATCTCAGAGAAATAATTTAGAGGCACCTAGTTCTTTTAAAAAGAAGAAAAAGGAAAACGATAGGACTTTGCATGCTTCTAGTGGACCTACTGTAGACACACTTGAGAATCCCAATGATATTTCTATCTCTGATGCTGAAACTCAATCAGGTGATGAACATGAACCTAGTGATAATGTTAATGATAATGTTCATGTTGATGCTCAACCTAGCAAAAACAATGAAGTAGAGATTGAACATGCTGTTGATCTTGATAAACCACAATCAAAGAATCAACATTATGATAAGAGAGATTTTGTTGCTAGGAAGCACGGTAGAGAAAGATAACCATGGGTTCAGAAACCCATGCCCTTTCCTCCTAAACCATCTAGAACAATGGATCATGAGGATTTTGAGCGCATTGCTGAAATGATTAGACATATTTTCTTACGTATGCGCTTAACTGATATGCTCAAAGTAAATCCTTATGCTAAGTATATGAAGGATATCATTACAAATAAAAGAAAGATACCGGAAGCTGAAATTTCCACCGTGCTTGCTAATTACACTTTTAAGGGTGGATACCAAAGAAACTTGGAGATCCGGGTGTACCAACTATACCATGCTCCATTAGAAGAAATTATGTTAGAACTGCTTTATGTGATCTTGGAGCCGGTGTTAGTGTTATGCCTCTCTCTTTATATCGTAGACTTGATTTGAATAAGTTGACACCTACTGAAATATCTTTGCAAATGGCTGATAAGTCAATCGCTATAACTTGTCGGTATTTGTGAGGATGTGCTGTTGTGGTTGCAAATGTCACTATCTTAACGGACTTTGTTAGTCTTGATATTCTCGAGGGGCGATAGTATGTCTATTATCCTTGGTAGACCTTTTCTTAATACTGCAGGGGCTGTTATTGATTGCAACAAAGGCAATGCCACTTTTCAAGTTAATGGTAATGAGCATACGGTACACTTTCCAAGGAAACAACTCAAGTTCATAGCATCAATTCTATTGGAAAAGTTCCAACTATTATTATTGGAGGTTTTGAATTTCCTCTCCCTACTGTTAAGAAAAAAAATATGATATTCTTATTGTTGGGGATTTTCATATCCCCATTGAGGTAACTTAGTGTTATTCAAAATTTCTCCGTTTCCGTGTTATTCTGAATGAGTTTGTTAACAAGACTTGATCAACCTTGTTAGTGGATTCATTTTGATGATCACGAGATGGATGAAACTAGAAGGCACAACCTTCTGTACCCTCTTTTTACTTTCTATTATTTAGAATAAATGAAGCAAAAATAGTATTATCTGTCTGTTTTCTGAATTATCCGGGCATTAAAAAATATCCCGAAAATAAAAGTGCTCCAAATGCCCTGCAAATTTAGTATGATTTTTATGGAATATTTGAGGATTTTAGGCACTGAAAACACTGCAGGAGGGGCAAGCACCAGGCCACGAGAGTGGAGGGCAACCCCCCTATAGTGCGCGCCCCCTGTCTCATGGGCCCCTGGTGGCCCGCCTCCACTTATGCTAGCACCCACACACTTCATCTTCTACCCAAAAAAATGCCCATCCAGCTCAAGCACGAGTTCTAGCTCATTTTGCTGTGATTTTCGATCTCCTTGCTCAAAGCTCCATTCACAAAGCTGCTTTGGGAGATTGTTGCTTGGTATGTGACTCCTCCGTTGGTCCAATTAGTTTTTGTTCTAGTGCTTTATTCATTGCAAATTTTTGTTGCATAGGTGACCATGTTCTTCAGCTTGCATGATTTATGAGGTCCCAAGCAATTCCAATGCATGATATAGGCTCTAGGCACTTGTAGGAGTAGTTGCTACCAATCTTGTTTAGTTTTATTCACTTTTATTTTGAAGTTACTAAAATTTCAGAAATTTTTCAGAAAAAAGAATTATGTCTAGGAGAATGTACCAAGGTGGTTCCTCGGTGAAGAAAGGGCCCAACATTGCTATACGTGAGCAAGATGTTGAATTGCCGAGGGACGCGGATGTACGAGATCGTGAGTGGCCATCCGATGATTTTATGGTCGAAGCAGGCTTCAAGGAGGAATTTGATGCGTATGTGCGTAAGGCCGAGCTGGAGGACTTCTTACAAGATAAGTGTCCACAGTACTATCAACTGACTGATTCTTTTGTGCGGAGGTTTAAATATAACTGTGCGTGTAATTCTCCTAGTGTCATATTTGATATTTATGATACATCTTATACCATGGACCTAGATGATTTTACAACTGCTTGCAAACTCCCGCAATGGGGTAATATTAATGATCCTCACAAATCTCAATTTAGAGATTTCCTTGCTAGTATTACTGTGGGAGAATCTAGGGATATAGCACAAGCTACCATAGGGAGCATTCATTTTCCTGCTATACATTATTTTGCTCTCTTTATTGGTAGATGCATTAAAGGTAAAGACGAAGCATGTCACATGTGTGTTCCTGATCTGTGTGTCCTCAAGAGTGCTGTGTTAGGTTATAAAGGTTATAACTTGGGGCCAATAGTTGCACGTAGGTTGCAGAATAATAGTAGAAAGGGAAATTTATTTGGAGAAATTTATGCAACCCGTGTGGCAAATTATCTTAATATAGCCCCACGAGAGGGAGATATGATAATACCTCCTGTTTATTTGGATTCTGAAGCTATGGTTAATCATCAATTTCTTGGGAGGAATGAACAATTCCTCCAATATCGACTAACCTATGATGCATTTAACGTCGTCCCTGTTACTCTTCCTGCTCCCTACCTTTTTGATTATCAGGCAAAAGGAAGATATGTTGTTACCAGGAAGGAAGCAGATGAACACGAGAGGAGAGTGGAGGCAGCTCGCCAACATGCCGCAGCTCAGGAGGCGGTTGCTGCTGCATCTCAGTACGACCCCAGTTTCACTTATGGATATCAGCCAGGTGGTCCTTGGTACTAGACCAACTTAGGCCAAAAGCCTAAGCTTGGGGGAGTACGTATTTCTCACTGACTTTACATTCATGTTCACACACTAGTCACCGGTGCTCATACTCTTTCACTGTATTATCTATGCTAGTTTAAATTTTCTTTTTCACTTTATTCTTGTGTATTTGATAAACCTTAAGAAAAACCAAAAAATTAGTTAGTTAATTTCCATGCTTTTAGTAGAAATTAAAATGAAAACCCAAAAAGATTTCTAGTTCTTCTTTTTACTTGTTGGGAGCTTTCCCGTGTAAATAGTTTTATTTTCTTTTCTTTCCTTTGGGGGTCGAGAAGACCATATTAAAAATGTTTAGTGGCTCTCATATGCATGATTGTTTATTTTATTTAGAGCCCATATTACCTTGTCTTCTCTTTTGAGTTGAATGCTTGCAGATTCCAGCTTAGTCCAATGCACGTGCACTATTATTATTATACACATCGTTCAGTCGTGCGTGTGAAAGGCAATAATGACGATATATGATGGACTTATTGAGATGAGAAAAGCTGGTATGAACTCGACCTCTCTTGTTTTTGTAAATATGATGAGTTCATCGTTCTGAGTCGACTTATTATGAAGTAAACATATTTGGAATGACATTTAGAGATTATAGTTGCTTGTGCCATGCTTGATTAGCTATGAGTTATAATGGTTTACCTTATGCGTGCCAACATGCTATTAGAATGATTATGATGTGGTATGATGGGATGGTATCCTCCTTTGAATGAATTGAGTGACTTGACTTGGCACATGTTCACGCACGTAGTTGAATCAAATCAACATAGCCTTCATGATATTTATCTTCATGGTGGATTATATCCTACTCATGCTTGTATTCAGTGTGAATTAATTTTAATGCATGTTTATGACTGTTGTCGCTCTCTTAGTTGGTCGCTTCCCAGTCTTTTGCTAGCCTTCACCTGTACTAAGCGGGAATACTGCTTGTGCATCCAAACTCCATAAACCCCAAAGTTGTTCCATATGAGTCCACTATACCTTCCTATATGCGGTATTTACCTGCCGTTCCAAGTAAATTTGTATGTGCCAAACTCCAAACCTTCAAATGAAATTCTGTTTTGTATGCTCGAGCAGCTCATGTTACAACTAGGGCTGCCTATATCTTCCATGCTAGGCGGGTTATTCTCAAGAGGAGTGGACTCCGCTCCTCATTCACGAGAAAGGGCCGGTAATCGGGATGCCCGGTCCCATGATCCAAAAAGATCAAAGCAAATCAAAATAATTAAACAAAACTCCCCCTGGGCTGTTGTTAGTTGGAGGCACTCGTTGTTTCGATCAAGCCATGGATTGATGCTTGTTGGTGGTTGGGGGAGTATAAACCTTTACCATTCTGTTTGGGAACTGCCTATAATGCATGTAGTATGGAAGATAAAGCCATCTCATAGTTGTTGTGTTGACAGTGAAAGTATGCCGCTCAAAATGTTATTCAATATCTATTTTAAAATCGAGCTCTGGCACCTCTACAAATCCCTGCTTCCCTCTACGAAGGGCCTATCTATTTACTTTTATGTTGAGTCATCACCCTTCTTATTAAAAAGCACCCGCTGGAGAGCACACAGTCGTGTGGATTCATTTTTATTGGTTTATTTAGGGTATGACTTGATCGGATCTCTTTTACCATGAATTACAATGTTTAGTCAGTCCTTGATCTTTAAAGGTGCTCTGCATTTATGTTTTGCGGTCTCAGAAAGGGCTAGCGAGATACCATTTTGTTATATCATGTTATGATTGTTTTGAGAAAGTGTTGTCATCCGAGTTTTATTATTATGGCCCGCTAGCTGATTATGCTATTGATATGAGTAATTGTGAGACCTAAGTGTTATTGTGAGTATGGTTATTTCATAATATTTGCTGAAACCTAAATGCTGGCTTTTCATGTTTACAACAATAAGAGCAAACAGAGTTTGTAAAAGTTTTTCTTTTTCACTTTCAGTTTATCAACTGAATTGCTTGAGGACAAGCAAAGGTTTAAGCTTGGGGGAGTTGATACGTCTCCAACATATCTACTTTCCCAAACACTTTTGCCCTTGTTTTGGACTCTAACTTGCATGATTTGAATGAAACTAACCCGGACTGGCGCTGTTTTCAGCAGAACTGCCATGATGTTGTTTTATGTGTAGAAAAGAAAAGTTCTCGGAATGTCCTGGAAATCCACGGAGGCGCATTGTGGAATAAACAAGAATTATTGGGCGAAAGAAATACACCAGGGGGCCTACACCCTGTCCATGAGACATGCCCCCCCCTATAGGGCACACCCCCTATCTCGTGGGCCCCCTGGACCTCCACCGACCTCAACTCCATATATTCATGTTCAGGGAGAATAAAATCAGAGAGAAGGCTTCATCGCGTTTTACGACACGGAGCCGCCGCCAAGCCCTAATCTCTCTCGGGAGGGCTGATCTGGAGTCCGTTCGGGGCTCCGGAGAGGGTGATTCGTCGCCGTCATCATCATCAACCATCCTCCATCACCAATTTCATGATGCTCACCGCCGTGCGTGAGTAATTCCATCGTAGGCTTGCTGGACGGTGATGGGTTGGATGAGATTTACCATGTAATCAAGTTAGTTTTGTTAGGGTTTGATCCATAGTATCCACTATGTTACGAGATTGATGTTGCTATGACTTTGCTATGCTTAATGCTTGTCACTAGGGCCCGAGTGCCATGATTTCAGATCTGACCCTATTATGTTTTCATGAATATATGTGTGTTCTTGATCCTATCTTGCAAGTCTATAGTCACCTATTATGTGTTATGATCGACAACCCCAAGTGACAATAATCGGGATACTTCTCGGTGATGACCGTAGTTTGAGGAGTTCATGTATTCACTATGTGCTAATGCTTTGTTCGGTTCTCTATTAAAAGGAGGCCTTAATATCCCTTAGTTTCCGCTAGGACCCCGCTGCCACGGGAGGGTAGGACAAAATATGTCATGCAAGTTCTTTTCCATAAGCACATATGACTATTTACGGAATACATGCCTACATTACATTGATGAATTGGAGCTAGTTATGTGTCACCCTATGTTATAACTATTACATGAGGAATTGCATCCGACATAATTATCCATCACTGATCCATTGCCTACGAGCTTTTCACATATTGTTCTTCGCTCATTTACTTTTCCGTTGCTACTGTTACAACTACTACAAAAACCCAAAAACTATTATCTTTACTTTTGCTACCATTACCTTTATTATCATACTACTTTGCTACTAAATACTTTGCTGCAGATACTAAGTTATCCAGGTGTGGTTGAATTGACAACTCTCGCTAATACTCAAGAATATTCTTTGGCTCCCCTTGTGTCGAATCAATAAATTTGGGTTGAATACTTTACCATCGAAAGCTGTTGCGATCCCCTACACTTGTGGGTTATCACGCATCGTCTTGGTACATCATGACACGTGGGACCGCATGACAGGCCATCCTCCCCCGCCCATCGCTCAATATAATCACCTCATTTTTACTACTTCCTCTGTATTGGTTTACATGGCATGCACGTCGTTCTAGGTTGAGAATTTAACTTGCTATATATGTGATGACGTATATGTTTAGAAACTACATCCGCTTAAGAATCCAATGATATACTTTTTGTGACATAGTAACTCATATTTAGTTAGTCAAATGGATGACTGGAACTACGTGCACGCCCTATCAACCGAGACGCCTAAAAACCGAGACAGAGAGGGTAGTGTCGGTGTCAAAACCGGCGGATCTCGGGTAGGGGGTCCCGATCTGTGCATCAAGGCTGATGGTAACAGGAAGCAAGGGACACATATGTTTACCCAGGTTCGGGCCCTCTCGATGGAGGTAAAATCCTACTTCCTGCTTGATTAATATTGATGATATGGGTAGTACAAGAGTAGATCTACCACGAGATCGTAGAGGCTAAGCCCTAAGAGCTAGCTTTGTCATGGTATGATTGTAATTGTGATCGGCCTTCTAAGGACCAACCTCTCTGGTTTATATAGACACTGGAGAGGGCTAGGGTTTATATGGAGTCGGTTACAAGGAAGGAAATATAATCTCCGGATCGCCAAGCTTGCCTTCCACGCCAAGGAAAGCCGGACACGGGCCGAAGTCTTGAGTCTTGTATCTCCACGCTTCAATAGTCTGGACGTTGTATAGAGTCCGGCTGTCCGGATACCCCCTAATCCAGGACTCCCTCAGTAGCCCCTGAACCAGGCTTCAATGACAACGAGTCCGGCTCGTAGTCTTGTCTTCGGCATTGCAGGGCGGGTTCCTCCTCCGAATACTCCAAGGTAATTATCGAACACTCAAACCATGTCCGGATCCACAAGATGATCTTCGCATGCCACCATAGAGAGAATGATGTTTCACAAATGCAATCAGCTGACAACTTTTTAGGCAACGCAACGTGTCACTACGGTCAGGTCATTATTCGAACCGTCTTTCCACAAGCAGCCACAGTGCATATTGCGAGGCGGTTTCCTTAACACGTCTTGTCAAAGCAGAGATCATGCCCCCTCACCTCATTACGGGATTCTCATCAATACGGGTACGGGTAATCCCACCACATCATTAATCGTGGCGCTTGGGAAGCAAGCGATTTCCAACGGGCAAGTGGGGAGGCGCACCGCTTTCGTCGCCTCTATAAAGGGATAAGATTTCCTCATTTTTACCCACGCCTTCTTCCTTCTCTGCCCATTCTTGCCCCCTCGAGCTCCAGCGCCCAAGCCCAAGTCTCCTCCGCACAGCTAGACATGTCCGGCAGGAGGCAAGTGGGTGGCTTCCACCAATGAGGAGAAGCACATCACAAATCTTCGGGCGGCGGATACTTGGCTGCAGACATAGCGCACCGGCTACCGAATGCTGGGCAGGTCATTCCGACCCAGGACCCCACGAGAGAGTCGTGTTCGCCGCCCACTTCGTCTGCAATCCGGGATTTCCACTCCATCCCTTTGTCCGCGGGCTCATGTTCTACTATGGGCTAGATTTCCATGATCTAGCCCCGAATTCGTCCTCAACATCTCGGCGTTCATCATCGTATGGGAGGCCTTCCTCCGCATCCGGCCTCACTTCGGCCTGTGGCTACAAATCTTCTGCGTGAAGCCGAAGATCGTACGCGGCCAACAAGCGGAATGCGGAGGGGCCATGGTGGGCAAGATGCCTAATGTCACCTGGCCGGACGGCTCCTTTGCGGAGACCATAAATGGGCGGCAATCGGGGTGGTTCTACATCACCGAGCCGCGCGGCGCCAACTGGGCAGCGGCGCCCCGAGTTCAGATCCGGAGCCCCCATGCGGCTCACCTCCTGGGAAAGGAAGGTCCTGACTTGGGGCGAACCTACAGAGCTGACCGGACTCCAAACCTGCATCAAGAGCATGAAGGACAAGAACATGAAGCTCGTCAACGTGATCAAGGTCATGCTCGTTCGCCGGATCCTTCCGTGCCAAAGGCGGGCATTTAATCTTTGGGAGTTCATCCCGACCGAACACCAGACGCCCAGAGGCTCTACGGCATGAAGCACAAAGACGCGTGGAAGGAGCTGTTTAAGGCCTCCAAGTTCCTCCTCCCACATCCGAGGACCGCGGGCTTCACGCCCTTGGCTCCTTGTCGTGAGTTCTCGCATCGCCACGGACCCAGTTTTCCCAATATATTCACGGGAGTCCCTTAAGTAATCATGCATATTTGCTTCAGGACTATATGGAGACAGCGGAGCAGGTCTACTGTCCGGCTCCGCTGCCGGAAGGCCCATCGGATGCTCTCCTGATGGAGATGCTAGTCCCGGCACCATACAAGGTGCCGGAGAAGAAGGCCGAGAAGAAGGCCCCGGGGACCCGAAAGGGTCTCCGTCGTAAGGTTAGCGTAAGCCTCGTCCGAAGATGACGAGGCAGACTCCTCCCACGAAGGGGAGGAGGAAGAAGAAGAAGACGCCCCATCCGGAAAGGATGAGGGGCCCGGTGAAGCGGGCCAGCGGGCCGGAAAAGGCCCTCGGCGTAAGGCCGTTATACCTTTATCGTCCGATGACGACGAGACAGATTCCTCCCGCAGAGGCGGGGGGAATCAAGAAGAAATTCCACCTCCCCGCACTGGGGGGGGGGAGAATAAGAGAAAAGCCGCCCCGGAGGGGGAGGCAGGGGCGTCCAAGAAGAGGAAAACATCCCTTCCAGACTACTCCACCACGGCCGCCTACATTGATGAAGGGTGGCTGCCCAGGGGGAAGCCCCTGGCGCGATCATAAGTGTCCGCACTCTACCGTGGTTTTAGGTCATAGCTGTTTAGTAACGCCGAGCATATATGCAGTCCGGCCAGGGCTCATCCGGAGGGGTCATCTTCGGACGGGTCTCTGAGCGCTTCAGAGATGAACTCGCTCCCGACGGCCACCACTCCTCAGCCTGCGGATGACACGGAGGTGTTATCCCGACGGTTCCCCAAGCAGGGGGAGGTGACCCTGGAGACGCCCCAAGGTGGACTTCCGGATGTCGGACATGCGGGGTTCAAGATCCCCGCGGATCGCGTCGATGAGAGCCACAACAGGGCGGACTCCCGACTTAACAATGCTCGGGAACCTCCAACGGTTCCGGACTTGGGCGGGCAGCCCCTCGTTAGGGAGGGCGAGCCGCCCGTGTCGAGGACTTCCGTCGCGTCAACGGCGCCGGCTAGCCTGGTGGAAGCGCTTCGAGGCGCTTCCATGGAAGAAGAGCACCGTACTCTTATGAGTGCGGTGATTCAAAAGGTCCTGTCCGCCAAAAGTGGACTGACCGAAGCCTGCACAAGCCTCCTGACGGGCTTTGAGGTAAGTAATAAAAATGTATGAAATTACCACCTAATAGGTAGTAGCCTCTGATACTCTGTTTGGTGTTCGGAAAGAAAAGTCAAACGGAGGGTCGATTATAATCCGCAGGAGTCTAATAATAAGTATTGTTGTGAATAAGCAGGTTGTGCTGCTTGCTGCTGCCCGTCTTGCCGAGGTTGCGAACTGAAGCGGGACTGGAAGCGGTGAGGGAGAGCTCGTTCTCACGAAGAGGCAGCTCGAAGAGAACAAGGGTAAGTGATTCCCGCTCGTGTGTATTTAAAGATAGGCAAAATTTGTCAATCTAACGCCAAAGCGTCGTGACTGTGTAACAGGGGCCACCGCCGAAGTGGCATCCCTGAAGAAAGCGCTGTCCGAGGCCGAAGACAAAGCGGTCTTGGAATGCAAGGAGCGCGAAAAGCAAAATGCTAGAGTGGGCGACGTACAGCAAGAGCTCTAGGACCTCGGCAAGAAGTGCGAGTCCGTGAAGCATGATCTGAAGGCAAAGGAGGCCAAGCTTGCAAAGGCCCTTGTCAGTTTGAAAGATGCCAAGGCCTAGGCCGAGAAAGCACAGCAGGAGATCTAGGAGGCCAAAAAGATAGCAGCGGGTAAGAAATTCTTTATGCAAAGCAAACATGTGGAGGAGGCGTTTCTTTTACTTACTCGAATACGGAGCTCTCCAGGGGCATTTGCAGATCTTCCACGCAGCGCCTCAGACGCTGCGGAGTTCTACCGTGCCCAGGAGGGGAGCTCAACGGAGTTCTACCATAGGGAGCATTCATTTTCCTGCTATACATTATTTTGCTCTCTTTATTGGTAGATGCATTAAAGGTAAAGACGAAGCATGTCACATGTGTGTTCCTGATCTGTGTGTCCTCAAGAGTGCTGTGTTAGGTTATAAAGGTTATAACTTGGGGGCAATAGTTGCACGTAGGTTGCAGAATAATAGTAGAAAGTGAAATTTATTTGGATAAATTTATGCGACCCGTGTGGCAAATTATCTTAATTTAGCCCCACGAGAGGGAGATATGATAATACCTCTTGTTTATTTCGATTCTGAAGCTATGGTTAATCATCAATTTCTTGGGAGGAATGAACAATTCCTCCAATATCGACTAACCTATGACAGACGCAACGTCGTCCTGTTACTCTTCCTGCTCCCTACCTTTTTGATTATCGAGCAAAAGGAAGATATGTTGTCACCAGGGAAGGAAGCAGATGAACACGAGAGGAGAGTGGAGGCAGCTTCGCCAACACGCCGCAGCTCAGAGGCGGTTCTTCAGCATCTCAAGATGACCCAGCTTCACTTATGGATATCAGCCGGTGGTCCTTGGTAATAGACCAACTTTGGCCAAAAGCCTAAGCTTGGGGGAGTACGTATTTCTCACCGACTTTACATTCATGTTCACACACTAGTCTCCGGTGCTCATACTCTTTCACTGTATTATCCATGCTAGTTTAAATTTTCTTTTTCACTTTCTTCTTGTGTATTTGATAAACCTTAAGAAAAAAAATAGTTAGTTAATTTCCATGCTTGTAGTAGAAATTAAAATGAAAACCCAAAAACATTTCTAGTTCTTCTTTTTACTTGTTGGGAGCTTTCCCGTGTAAATAGTTTTATTTTCTTTTCTTTCCTTTGGGGGTCGAGAAGACCATATTGAAAATGTTTAGTGGCTCTCATATGCATGATTGTTTATTTTATTTAGAGCCCATATTACCTTGTCTTCTCTTTTGAGTTGAATGCTTGCAGATTCCAGCTTAGTCCAATGCACGTGCACTATTATTATTATACATATCGTTCAGTCGTGCGAGTGAAAGGCAATAATGACGATATATGATGGACTTATTGAGATGAGAAAAGCTGGTATGAACTCGACCTCTCTTGTTTTTGTAAATATGATGAGTTCATCGTTTACGAGTGACTTATTATGAAGTAAACATATTTGGAATGACATTTAGAGATTATAGTTGCTTGTGCCATGCTTGATTAGCTATGAGTTATAATGGTTTACCTTGCGTGCCAACATGCTATTAGAATGATTATGATGTGGTATGGTGGGATGGTATCCTCCTTTGAATGAATTGAGTGACTCGACTTGGCACATGTTCACGCATGTAGTTGAATCAAATCAACATAGCCTTCATGATATTTATCTTCATGGTGGATTATATCCTACTCATGCTTGTATTCGGTGTGAATTAATTTTAATGCATGTTTATGACTGTTGTCGCTCTCTCAGTTGGTCGCTTCTCGGTCTTTTGCTAGCCTTCACCTGTACTAAGCGGGAATACTGCTTGTGCATCCAAACTCCTTAAACCCCAAAGTTGTTCCATATGAGTCCACTATACCTTCCTATATGCGGTATTTACCTAACGTTACAAGTAAATTTGTATGTGCCAAACTCCAAACCTTGAAATGAAATTCTGTTTTGTATGCTCGAGCAGCTCATGTTACAACTAGGGCTGCCTATATCCTCCATGCTAGGCGGGTTATTCTCAAGAGGAGTGGACTCCGCTCCTCATTCACGAGAAAGGGCCGGTAATCGGGATGCCCAGTCCCATGATCCAAAAAGATCAAAGCAAATCAAAATAATTAAACAAAACTCCCCCAGGGCTGTTGTTAGTTGGAGGCACTCGTTGTTTCGATCAAGCCATGGATTGATGCTTGTTGGTGGTTGGGGGAGTATAAACCTTTACCATTCTATTTGGGAACTGCCTATAATGCATGTAGTATGGAAGAGAAAGTAATCTCATAGTTGTTGTGTTGACAGTGAAAGTATGCCACTCAAAATTTTATTCAATATCTATTTTAAAATCGAGCTCTGGCACCTCTACAAATCCCTGCTTCCCTCTGCGAAGGGCCTCTCTATTTACTTTTATGTTGAGTCATCACCCTTCTTATTAAAAAGCACCCGCTGGAGAGCACACTGTCATTTGCATTCATTTCTATTGGTTTATATTGGATATGACTTGACTGGATCTCTTTTACCATGAATTACAATGTTTAGTCAGTCCTTGATCTTTAAAGGTGCTCTGCATTTATGTTTTGCGGTCTCAGAAAGGGCTAGCGAGATACCATTTTGTTATATCATGTTATGATTGTTTTGAGAAAGTGTTGTCATCCGAGTTTTATTATTATGGCCCGCTAGCTGATTATGCTATTGATATGAGTAATTGTGAGACCTAAGTGTTATTGTGAGTATGATTAGTTCATAATATTTGCTGAAACCTAAATGCTGGCTTTTCATGTTTACAACAATAAGAGCAAACAGAGTTTGTAAAAGTTTTTCTTTTTCACTTTCAGTTTATCAACTGAATTGCTTGAGGACAAGCAAAGGTTTAAGCTTGGGGGAGTTGATACGTCTCCAACATATCTACTTTCCCAAACACTTTTGCCCTTGTTTTGGACTCTAACTTGCATGATTTGAATGAAACTAACCCAGACTGGCGCTGTTTTCAGCAGAACTGCCATGATGTTGTTTTATGTGTAGAAAAGAAAAGTTCTCGGAATGTCCTGGACATCCACGGAGGCGCTTTTTGGAATAAATAAGAATTATTGGGCGAAAGAAATACACCATGGGGCCTACACCCTATCCATGAGACATGCCCCCCCGCTATAGGGCACACCCCCTATCTCGTGGGCCCCCTGGACCTCCACCGACCTCAACTCCAACTCCATATATTCACGTTCAGGGAGAAAAAAATCAGAGAGAAAGCTTCATCGCGTTTTACGACACAGAGCTGCCGCCAATCCCTAATCTCTCTCGGGAGGGCTGATCTGGAGTCCGTTCGGGGCTCCAGAGAGGGTGATTCGTCGCCGTCATCATCATCAACCATCCTCCATCACCAATTTCATGATGCTCACCGCCGTGCGTGAGTAATTCCATCGTAGGCTTGCTGGACGGTGATGGGTTGGATGAGATTTACAATTTAATCAAGTTAGTTTTGTTAGGGTTTGATCCATAGTATCCACTATGTTACGAGATTGATGTTGCTATGACTTTGCTATGCTTAATGCTTGTCACTAGGGCCCGAGTGCCATGATTTCAGATCTGAACCTATTATGTTTTCATGAATATATGTGTGTTCTTGATCCTATCTTGCAAGTCTATAGTCACCTATTATGTGTTATGATCGACAACCCCAAGTGACAATAATCAGGATACTTCTCGGTGATGACCGTAGTTTGAGGAGTTCATGTATTCACTATGTGCTAATGCTTTGTTCCGGTTCTCTATTAAAAGGAGGCCTTAATATCCCTTAGTTTCCGCTAGGACCCCGCTGCCACGGGAGGGTAGGACAAAATATGTCATGCAAGTTCTTTTGCATAAGCACATATGACTATTTACGGAATACATGCCTACATTACATTGATGAATTGGAGCTAGTTCTGTGTCACCCTATGTTATAACTATTACATGAGGAATTGCATTCAGCATAATTATCCATCACTGATACATTGCCTATGAGCTTTTCACATATTGTTCTTTGCTCATTTACTTTTCCGTTGCTACTGTTACAACTACTACAAAAACCCAAAAACTATTATCTTTACTTTTGCTACCGTTACCTTTATTATCATACTACTTTGCTACTAAATACTTTGCTGTAGATACTAAGTTATCCAGGTGTGGTTGAATTGACAACTCTACTGCTAATACTCAAGAATATTCTTTGGCTCCCCTTGTGTCGAATCAATAAATTTGGGTTGAATACTTTACCATCGAAAGCTGTTGCGATCCCCTACACTTGTGGGTTATCACACATCGTCTTGGTACATCATGACACGTGGGACCGCATGACAGGCCATGCTCCCCCGCCCATCGCTCAATAAAATCACCTCATTTTTACTACTTCCTCTGTATTGGTTTACATGGCATGCACGTCGTTCTAGGTTGAGAATTTAACTTGCTATATATGTGATGACAGTATATGTTTAGAAACTACATCCGCTTAAGAATCCAATGATATACTTTTTGTGACATAGTAACTCATATTTAGTTAGTCAAATGGATGACCTGGAACTACGTGCACGCCCTATCAACCGAGACGCCTAAAAAAACCGAGACAGAGAGGGTAGTGTCGGTGTCAAAACCGGCGGATCTCGGGTAGGGGGTCCCGATCTGTGCATCAAGGCTGATGGTAACAGGAAGCAAGGGACACATATGTTTACCCAGGTTCGTGCCCTCTCGATGGAGGTAAAATCCTACTTCCTGCTTGATTAATATTGATGATATGGGTAGTACAAGAGTAGATCTACCACGAGATCGTAGAGGCTAAGCCCTAAGAGCTAGCCTGTCATGGTATGATTGTAATTGTGATCGGCCTTCTAAGGACCAACCTCTCTGGTTTATATAGACACTGGAGAGGGCTAGGGTTTATATGGAGTCTGTTACAAGGAAGGAAATATAATCTCCGGATCGCCAAGCTTGCCTTCCATGCCAAGGAAAGTCCCATCCGGACACGGGCCGAAGTCTTGAGTCTTGTATCTCCACGCTTCAATAGTCTGGACGTTGTATAGAGTCCGGCTGTCCGGATACCCCCTAATCCAGGACTCCCTCAGTAGCCCCTGAACCAGGCTTCAATGACGATGAGTCCGGCTCGTAGTCTTGTCTTCCGCATTGCAGGGCGGGTTCCTCCTCCGAATACTCCAAGGTAATTATCGAACACTCAAACCATGTCCGGATCCACAAGATGATCTTCGCATGCCACCGTAGAGAGAATGATGTTTCACAAATGCAATCAGCTGACAACTTTTTAGGCAACGCGACGTGTCACTACGGTCAGGTCATTATTCGAACCGTCTTTCCACAAGCAGCCACAGTGCATATTGCGAGGCGGTTTCCTTGACACGTCTTGTCAAAGCAGAGATCGTGCCCCCTCATTACGGGATTCTCATCAATACAGGTACGGGTAATCCCACCACATCATTAATCGTGGCGCTTGGGAAGCAAGCGATTTCCAACGGGCAAGTGGGGAGGCGCACCGCTTTCGTCGCCTCTATAAAGGGATAAGATTTCCTCATTTTTACCCACGCCTTCTTCCTTCTCTGCCCATTCTTGCCCCCTCGAGCTCCAGCGCCCAAGCCCAAGTCTCCTTCGCACAACTAGACATGTCCGGAGCAGGAGGCAAGTGGGTGGCTTCCACCAATGAGGAGAAGCACATCACAAATCTTCGGGCGGCCGGATACTTGGCTGCAGACATAGCGCACCGGCTACCGAACGCTGGGCAGGTCATTCCGACCCCAGGACCCCACGAGAGAGTCGTGTTCGTCGCCCACTTCGTCCATGGACTGGGATTTCCACTCCATCCCTTTGTCCGCGGGCTCATGTTATACTATGGGCTAGATTTCCATGATCTAGCCCCGAATTCGTCCTCAACATCTCGGCGTTCATCATCGTATGTGAGGCCTTCCTCCGCATCCGGCCTCACTTCGGCCTGTGGCTACAAATCTTCTGCGTGAAGTCAAGATCGACGCGGCCAACAAGTGGAATGCGGAGGGGCCATGGTGGGCAAGATGCCTAATGTCACCTGGCCGGACGGCTCCTTTGCGGAGACCATAAATGGGCGGCAATCAGGGTGGTTCTACATCACCGAGCCGCGCGGCGCCAACTGGGCAGCGGCCCCCTAAGTTCAGATCATGAGCCCCCATGCAGCTCACCTCCTGGGAAAGGAAGGTCCTGACTTGGCGTGAACCTACAGAGCTGACCGGACTCCAAACCTGCATCAAGAGCATGAAGGAAAAGAACATCAAGCTCGTCAACGTGATCCAGGTCATGCTCGTTCGCCGGATCCTTCCGTGCCAAAGGCGGGCATTTAATCTTTGGGAGTTCATCCCGACCGAACACCAGACGCTCCAGAGGCTCTACGGCATGAAGCACAAAGACGCGTGGAAGGAGCTGTTTAAGGCCTCCGAAGTTCCTCCTCCCACATCCGAGGACCGCGGGCTTCACGCCGCGCGGGCTCCTAGTCAGGTGAGTTCTCAGACTGCCACCGGACCCAGTTTTCCCAATATATTCACGGGAGTCCCTTAAGTAATCATGCATATTTGCTTCAGGACTATGTGGAGACAGCGGAGCAGGTCTACTGTCCGGCTCCGCTGCCGGAAGACCCATCGGATGCTCTCCTGACGGAGATGCTAGTCCCGACACCATACAAGGTGCCGGAGAAGAAGGCCGAGAAGAAGGCCCCGGGGACTCAAAAGGGTCTCCGTCAGAAGGTGTGCGTAAGCCTCGTCCAAGATGACGAGGCAGACTCCTCCCACGAAGGGGAGGAGGAAGAAGAAGAAGACGCCCCATCCGGGAAAGGATGAGGGGCCCGTGAAAGCGGGCTGGCGGGCGGAAAAGGCCCTCGGCGTAAGGCCGTTATACCTTTATCATCCGATGACGACGAGACAGATTCCTCCCGCAGAGGCGGGGGGAATCAAGAAGAAATTCCACCTCCCCGCACTAGGGGGGGGGGGAGAATAAGAGAAAAGCCGCCCCGGAGGGGGAGGCAGGGGCGTCCAAGAAGGGGAAAACATCCCTTCCAGACTAGTCCACCACGGCCGCCTACAGCGATGAAGGGTGGCTGCCCAGAGGGGAGCCCCTGGCGCGATCATAAGTGTCCGCACTCTACCGTGGTTTTAAGTCATAGCTTTTTAGTAACGCCGAGCATATATGCAGTCCGGCCAGGGCTGATCCGGAGGGGTCGTCTTCGGACGGGTCTCTTAGCGCTTCAGAGATGAACTCGCTCCCGACACCCACCACTCCTCAGCCTGCGGATGACACGGAGGTGTTATCCCGACGGTTCCCCAAGCAGGGGGAGGTGACCCTGGAGACGCCCCAAGGTGGACTTTCGGATGTCGGACATGCGGGGTTCAAGATCCCCGCGGATCGCGTTGATGAGAGCCGCAACAGGGCGGACTCCCGACTTAACACTGCTCCGGAACCTCCGACGGTTCCGGACTTGGGCGGGCAGCCCCTCGTTAGGGAGGGCGAGCCGCCCGTGCCGAGGACTTCCGTCGCGTCAACGGCGCCGGATAGCCTGGTGGAAGCGCTTCAAGGCGCTTCCATGGAAGAAGAGCACCGTACTCTTATGAGTGCGGTGATTCAAAAGGTCCTGTCCGCCAAAAGCGGACTGACCGAAGCCTGCACAAGCCTCCTGACGGGCTTTGAGGTAAGTAATAAAAATGTATGAAATTACCACCTAATAGGTAGTAGCCTCTGATACTCTGTTTGGTGTTCGGAAAGTAATGCCAAACGGAGGGTCGATTATAATCCGCAGGAGTCCAATAATAAGTATTGTTGTGAATAAGCGGTGTCTTTGCTGCTTCTGCTGCCCGTCTTGCGAGGTTGCCGAACTGAAGCGGGACCTGGAGCAGGCGCAGGGAGAGCTCGTTCTCACGAAGAGGCAGCTCGAAGAGAACAAGGGTAAGTGATTCCCGCTCGTGTGTATTTAAAGATAGGCAAAATTTGTCAATCTAACGCCAAAGCGTCGTGGATCAGGTAACAGGGCCATCACCAAGTGGCATCCCTGAAGAAAGCACTGTCCGAGGCCGAAGACAAAGCGGTCTTGGAATGCAAGGAGCGCGAAAAGCAAAATGCTAGAGTGGGCGATGTACAGCAAGAGCTCTAGGACCTCGGCAAGAAGTGCGAGTCCGTGGAGCATGATCTGATGGCAAAGGAGGCCAAGCTTGCAAAGGCCCTTGTCAGTTTGAAAGATGCCAAGGCCGAGGCCGAGAAAGGACATCAGGAGATCTAGGAGGCCAAAAAGATAGCAGCGGGTAAGAAACTCTTTATGCAAAGAAAACATGTGGAGGAGGCGTTTCTTTTACTTACTTGAATACGGAGCTCTCCAGGGGCATTTGCAGATCTTCCATGCAGCGCCTCAGACGCTGTGGAGTTCTACCGTGCCCAGGAGGGGAGCTCAACGGAGTTCTACCATAGGGAGCATTCATTTTCCTGCTATACATTATTTTGCTCTCTTTATTGGTAGATGCATTAAAGGTAAAGACGAAGCATGTTACATGTGTGTTCCTGATCTCTGTGTCCTCAAGAGTGCTGTGTTAGGTTATAAAGGTTATAACTTGGGGGCAATAGTTGCACGTAGGTTGCAGAATAATAGTAGAAAGGGAAATTTATTTGGAGAAATTTATGCAACCCGTGTGGCAAATTATCTTAATATAGCCCCACGAGAGGGAGATATGATAATACCTCCTGTTTATTTCGATTCTGAAGCTATGGTTAATCATCAATTTCTTGGGAGGAATGAACAATTCCTCCAATATCGACTAACCTATGACAGACGCAACGTCGTCCCTGTTACTCTTCCTGCTCCCTACCTTTTTGATTATCAGGCAAAAGGAAGATATGTTGTCACCAGGAAGGAAGCAGATGAACACGAGAGGAGAGTGGAGGCAGCTCGCCAACACGCCGCAGCTCAGGAGGCGGTTGCTGCTGCATCTCAGTATGACCCCAGTTTCACTTATGGATATCAGCCAGGTGGTCCTTGGTACTAGACCAACTTTGGCCAAAAGCCTAAGCTTGGGGGAGTACGTATTTCTCACCGACTTTACATTCATGTTCACACACTAGTCGCCGGTGCTCATACTCTTTCACTGTATTATCCATGCTAGTTTAAATTTTCTTTTTCACTTTTTTTCTTGTGTATTTGATAAACCTTAAGAAAAACCAAAAAAATAGTTAGTTAATTTCCATGCTTGTAGTAGAAATTAAAATGAAAACCCAAAAAGATTTCTAGTTCTTCTTTTTACTTGTTGGGAGCTTTCCCGTGTAAATAGTTTTATTTTATTTTCTTTCCTTTGGGGGTCGAGAAGACCATATTGAAAATGTTTAGTGTCTCTCATATGCATGATTGTTTATTTTATTTAGACCTCGTATTACCTTGTCTTCTCTTTTGAGTTGAATGCTTGCAGATTCCAGCTTAGTCCAATGCACGTGCACTATTATTATTATACATATCGTTCAGTCGTGCGTGTGAAAGGCAATAATGACGATATATGATGGACTTATTGAGATGAGAAAAGCTGGTATGAACTCGACCTCTCTTGTTTTTGTAAATATGATGAGTTCATCGTTTCTGAGTCAGCTTATTATGAAGTAAACATATTTGGAATGACATTTAGAGATTATAGTTGCTTGTGCCATGCTTGATTAGCTATGAGTTATAATGGTTTACCTTGCGTGCCAACATGCTATTAGAATGATTATGATGTGGTATGATGGGATGGTATCCTCCTTTGAATGAATTGAATGACTCGACTTGGCACATGTTCACGCATGTAGTTGAATCAAATCAACATAGCCTTCATGATATTTATCTTCATGGTGGATTATATCGTACTCATGCTTGTATTCGGTGTGAATTAATTTTAATGCATGTTTATGACTGTTGTCGCTCTCTCAGTTGGTCGCTTCCCAGTCTTTTGCTAGCCTTCACCTGTACTAAGCGGGAATACTGCTTTTGCATCCAAACTCCTTAAACCCCAAAGTTGTTCCATATGAGTCCACTATACCTTCCTATATGCGGTATTTACCTACCGTTCCAAGTAAATTTGTATGTGCCAAACTCCAAACCTTGAAATGAAATTCTGTTTTGTATGCTCGAGCAGCTCATGTTACAACTAGGGCTGCCTATATCTTCCATGCTAGGCGGGTTATTCTCAAGAAGAGTGGACTCTGCTCCTCATTCACGAGAAAGGGCCGGTAATCGGGATGCCCAGTCCCATGATCCAAAAAGATCGAAGCAAATCAAAATAATTAAACAAAACTCCCCCAGGGCTGTTGTTAGTTGGAGGCACTCGTTGTTTCGATCAAGCCATGGATTGATGCTTGTTGGTGGTTGGGGGAGTATAAACCTTTACCATTCTGTTTGGGAACTTCCTATAATGCATGTAGTATGGAAGAGAAAGCCATCTCATAGTTGTTGTGTTGACAGTGAAAGTATGCCGTTCAAAATGTTATTCAATATCTATTTTAAAATCGAGCTCTGGCACCTCTACAAATCCCTGCTTCCCTCTGCGAAGGGCCTATCTATTTACTTTTATGTTGAGTCATCACCCTTCTTATTAAAAAGCACCCATTGAAACTGCTTGTCATTTGCATTCATTTCTTTTGGTTTATATTGGATATGACTTGGTGGATCTCTTTTACCATGAATTACAATGTTTAGTCAGTCCTTGATCTTTAAAGGTGCTCTGCATTTATGTTTTGCGGTCTCAGAAAGGGCTAGCGAGATACCATTTTGTTATATCATGTTACGATTGTTTTGAGAAAGTGTTGTCATCCGAGTTTTATTATTATGGCCCGCTAGCTAATTATGCTATTGATATGAGTAATTGTGAGACCTAAGTGTTATTGTGAGTATGATTAGTTCATAATATTTGCTGAAACCTAAATGCTGGCTTTTCATGTTTACAACAATAAGAGCAAGCGAGTTTGTAAAAGTTTTCTTTTTCACTTTCAGTTTATCAACTGAATTGCTTGAGGACAAGCAAAGGTTTAAGCTTGGGGGAGTTGATACGTCTCCAACATATCTACTTTCCCAAACACTTTTGCCCTTGTTTTGGACTCTAACTTGCATGATTTGAATGAAACTAACCCAGACTGGCGCTGTTTTCAGCAAAACTGCCATGATGTTGTTTTATGTGTAGAAAAGAAAAGTTCTCAGAATGTCCTGGAAATCCTCGGAGGCGCTTTTTGGAATAAATAATAATTATTGGGCGGAAGAAATACACCAGGGGGCCCACACCCTGTCCATGAGACATGCCCCCCCCTATAGGGCACGCCCCCTATCTCGTGGGCCCCCTTGACCTCCACCGACCTCAACTCCAACTCCATATATTCACGTTCGGGGAGAAAAAAATCAGAGAGAAAGCTTCATCGCGTTTTACGACATGGGGCCGCCGCCAAGCCCTAATCTCTCTCGGGAGGGCTGATCTGGAGTCCGTTCGGGGCTCCGGAGAGGGTGATTCGTCACCGTCGTCATGATCAACCATCCTCCATCACCAATTTCATGACGCTCACCGGCGTGCGTGAGTAATTCCATCGTAGGCTTCCTGGACGGTGATGGGTTGGATGATATTAACCATGTAATCAAGTTAGTTTTGTTAGGGTTTGATCCCTAGTATCCACTATGTTCTAAGATTGATGTTGTTATGACTTTGCTATGCTTAATGCTTGTCACTAGGGCCCGAGTGCCATGATTTCAGATCTGAACCTATTATGTTTTCATGAATATATGTGTGTTCTTGATCCTATCTTGCAAGTCTATAGTCACCTATTATGTGTTATGATCGACAACCCAAGTGACAATAATCGGGATACTTCTCGGTAACGACCATAGTTTGAGGAGTTCATGTATTCACTATGTGCTAATGCTTTGTTCCGGTTCTCTATTCAAAGGAGGCCTTAATATCCCTTAGTTTCCGCTAGGACCCGCTGCCACGGGAGGGTAGGACAAAATATGTCATGCAAGTTCTTTTCCATAAGCACGTATGACTATGTACGGAATACATGCCTACATTACATTGATGAATTGCAGCTAGTTCTGTGTCACCCTATGTTATAACTATTACATGAGGAATTGCATCCAGCATAATTATCCATCACTGATCCATTGCCTATGAGCTTTTCACATATTGTTCTTTGCTCATTTACTTTTCCGTTGCTACTGTTACAACTACTACAAAACCCCCAAAACTATTATATTTACTTTTGCTACCGTTACCTTTATTATCATACTACTTTGCTACTAAATACTTTGCTGCAGATACTAAGTTATCCAGGTGTGGTTGAATTGACAACTCAACTGCTAATACTCAAGAATATTCTTTGGCTCCCCTTGTGTCGAATCAATAAATTTGGGTTGAATACTTTACCCTCGAAAGCTGTTGCGATCCCCTACACTTGTGGGTTATCACGCATCGTCTTGGTACATCATGACACGTGGGACCGCATGACAAGCCATGCTCCCCCGCCCATCACTCAGTAAAATCACCTCATTTTTACTACTTCCTCCGTATTGGTTTACATGGCATGCACGTCGTTCTAGGTTGAGAATTTAACTGGCTATATATGTGATGACAATATATGTTTAGAAACTACATCCGCTTAAGAATCCAATGATATGCTTTTTGTGACATAGTAACTCATATTTAGTTAGTCAAATGGATGACCTGGAACTACGTGCACGCCCTATCAACCGAGACGCCTAAAAAAACCAAGACAGAGAGGGTAGTGTCGGTGTCAAAACCGGCGGATCTCGGTTAGGGTGTCCCGATCTGTGCATCAAGGCTGATGGTAACAGGAAGCAAGGGACACATATGTTTACCCAGGTTCTTGCCCTCTCGATGGAGGTAAAACCCTACTTCCTCCTTGATTAATATTGATGATATGGGTAGTACAAGAGTAGATCTACCATGAGATCATAGAGGCTAAGCCCTAAGAGCTAGCCTATGATGGTATGATTGTAATTGTGATCGGCCTTCTAAGGACCAACCTCTCTGGTTTATATAGACACTGGAGACGGCTAGGCTTTACATGGAGTCAGTTACAAGGAAGGAAATATAATATCCGGATCGCCAAGCTTGCCTTCCACGCCAAGGAAAGTCCCATCCGGACACGGGCCGAAGTCTTGAGTCTTGTATCTCCACGCTTCAATAGTCTGGATGTTGTATAGAGTCCGGCTGTCCGGATACCCCCTAATTCCAGGACTCCCTCAGTAGCCCCTGAACCAGGCTTCAATGACGATGAGTCCGGCGCGTAGTCTTGTCTTCGGCATTGCAGGGCGGGTTCCTCCTCCGAATACTCCAAGGTAATTATCGAACATTCAAACCATGTCCGGATCCACAAGATGATCTTCGCATGCCACCGTAGAGAGAATGATGTTTCACAAATGCAATCAGCTGACAAATTTTTAGGCAATGCGACGTGTCACTACGGTCAGGTCATTATTCGAACCGTCTTTCCACAAGCAACCACAGTGCATATTGCGAGGTGGTTTCCTTGACACGTCTTGTCAAAGCAGAGATCGGGCCCCCTCATTACGGATTCTCATCAATACGGGTACGGGTAATCCCACCACATCATTAATCGTGGCGCTTGGGAAGCAAGCAATTTCCAACGGGCAAGTGGGGAGGCGCACCGCTTTCGTCGCCTCTATAAAGGGATAAGATTTCCTCATTTTTACCCATGCCTTCTTCCTTCTCTGCCCATTCTTGCCCCCTCGAGCTCCAGCGCCCAAGCCCAAGTCTCCTTCGCACTGCTAGACATGTCTGGAGCAGGAGGCAAGTGGGTGGCTTCCACCATCTAGGAGAAGCACATCACAAATCTTCGGGCGGCCGGATACTTGGCTGCAGACATAGCGCACCAGCTACCGAACGCTGGGCAGGTCATTCCGACCCCAGGACCCCACGAGAGAGTCGTGTTCGTCGCCCACTTCGTCCGTGGACTGGGATTTCCACTCCATCCCTTCGTCCGCGGGCTCATGTTCTACTATGGGCTAGATTTCCATGATCTAGTCCGAATTCATCCTCAACATCTCAGCGTTCATCATCGTATGTGAGGCCTTCCTCCGCATCCGGCCTCACTTCGGCCTGTGGCTACAAATCTTCTGCGTGAAGCCGAAGATCGTATGCGGCCAGCAAGCGGGATGCGGAGGGGCCATGGTGGGAAAGATGCCTAATGTCACCTGGCCGGACGGCTCCTTTGCGGAGACCATAAATTGGTGGCAATCGGGGTGGTTCTACATCACCGAGCAGCCTTGGGCGCCAACTGGGCAGCGGCGCCCCGAGTTCAGATCCGGAGCCCCCATGCGGCTCACCTCCTGGGAAAGGAAGGTCCTGACTTGGGGTGAACCTACATAGCTGACCAGACTCCAAACCTGCATCAAGAGCATTTAAGGACAAGAACATCAAGCTCGTCAACGTGATCCAGGTCATGCTCATTCGCCGGATCCTGCCGTGCCAAAGGCGGGCATTTAATCTTTGGGAGTTCATCCCGGCCGAACACCAGACGCTCCAGAGGCTCTACGGCATGAAGCACAAAGACGCGTGGAAGGAGCTGTTTAAGGCCTCCGAAGTGCCTCCTCCCACATCCGAGGACCGCGGGCTTCACGCCTTGGCGAACTCCTAGTCAGTGAGTTCTCGATCGCCACCGAACCCAGTTTTTACCAATATATTCACGGGAGTCCCATAAGTAATCATGCATATTTGCTTCAGGACTATGTGGAGACAGCGGAGTAGGTCAACTGTCCGGCTCCGCTGCCGGAAGGCCCATCGGATGCTCTCCTGACGGAGATGCTAGTCCCGGCACCATACAAGGTGCCGGAGAAGAAGGCCGACAAGAAGGCCCCGGGGACCCGAAAGGGTCTCCGTCGTAAGGTTGTGCCAGAAGCCTCGTCCGAAGATGACGAGGCAGACTCCTCCCACGAAGGGGAGGAGGAGGAAGAAGAAGACGCCCCATACGGAAAGGATGAGGGGCCCGGTGAAGCGGGCCAGGTGGCCGGAAAAGGCCCTCGGCGTAAGGCCGTTATACCTTTGTCGTTCGAGGACGACGAGACAGATTCCTCCCGCAGAGGCGGGGGGAATCAAGAAGAAATTCCACCTCCCCGCACTTGGGGGGGGGGGGGGAGAATAAGAGAAAAGCCGCCCCGGAGGGGGAGGCTGGGGCGTCCAAGAAGGGGAAAACATCCCTTCCAGACTACTCCACCACGGCCGCCTACAGCGATGAAGGGTGGCTGCCCAGGGGGAAGCCCCTGGCGCGATCGTAAGTGTCTGCACTCTACCGTGGTTTTAAGTCATAGCTGTTTAGTAACGCCGAGCATATATGCAGTCCGGCCAGGGCTCATCCGGAGGGGTCGTCTTCGGACGGGTCTCTGAGCGCTTGAGAGATGAACTCGCTCCCGACGGCCACCACTCCTCAGCCTGCGGATGACACGGAGGTGTTGTCGAAGGTTCCCCGGCAGGGGAGGTGACCACAGAGCGCCCCAAGGTGGACTTTCGGATGTCGGACATGCGGGGTTCAAGATCCCCGCGGATCGCGTCGATGAGAGCCGCAATAGGGCAGACTCCCGACTGAACACTGCTCCGGAACTTCCGACGGTTCCGGACTTGGGCGGGCAGCCCCTCGTTAGGGAGGGCGAGCCGCCCGTGCCGAGGACTTCCGTCGCGTCAACGGCGCCGGATAGCCTGGTGGAAGCGCTTTGGGGCGCTTCCATGGAAGAAGAGCACCGTACTCTTATGAGTGCGGTGATTCAAAAGGTCCTGTCCGCCAAAAGCGGACTGATCAAGCTCGCATGCTTCCTCTGACGGGCTTTGAGGTAAGTAATAAAAATGTATGAAATTACCACCTAATAGGTAGTAGCCTCTGATACTCTGTTTGGTGTTCGGAAAGAAAAGCCAAACGGAGGGTCAATTATAATCCACAGGAGTCTAATAATAAGTATTGTTGTGAATAAGCAGGCTGTCTTGCTTCTGCCGCTCTTGCGTACTACCGAGGTTGCGGCTGAGCGGGACTGGAGCGAAGTAGCGAGGAGAGCTCGTTCTCACGAAGAGGCAGCTCGAAGAGAACAAGGGTAAGTGATTCCCGCTCCTGTGTATTTAAATATAGGCAAAATTTGTCAATCTAACGCCAAAGCGTCGTGACTGTGTAACAGGGGCCACCGCCGAAGTGGCATCCCTGAAGAAAGCGCTGTCCGAGGCCGAAGACAAAGCGGTCTTGGAATGCAAGGAGCGCGAAAAGCAAAATGCTAGAGTGGGCGATGTACAACAAGAGCTCTAGGTCCTCGGCAAGAAGTGCGAGTCCGTGGAGCATGATCTGAAGGCAAAGGAGGCCAAGCTTGCAAAGGCCCTTGTCAGTTTGAAAGATGCCAAGGCCTAGGCCGAGAAAGCACAGCAGGAGATCTAGGAGGCCAAAAAGATAGAAGCGGGTAAGAAATTCTTTATGCAAAGCAAACATGTGGAGGAGGCGTTTCTTTTACTTACTCGAATACAGAGCTCTCCAGGGGCATTTGCAGATCTTCCACACAACGCCTCAGACGCTGCGGAGTTCTACCGTGCCCAGGAGGGGAGCTCAACGGAGAAGCTGTTCTGGTCCCAGTATGCTGGGGCTGATCATCCGATGCCTATGAGCGACCAACTAAAGCAGTTGGTCAAACTCCACAGGCCTGCCGAACTGGCTATGAAGGACTTCATAGTCAGGATGTGGCCTGGTGAGTTCCTGCCCAGTAGCTACTTTGGCCTGATCAAGCGGATGGTGGATGCCTGCCCGTGGCTTGAAGTGATCAAGCGAGCCGTTTGCATCGAAGGTGCCCGCCGAGCTTTTGCCCGTGTCAAGGTGCATTGGGGCATGCTGGATGCGGAGAAGCTGGTCAAGGACGGGCCACCGGAGGGCAAGGCGCATCGCCATCCTGAAATGTACTACGATGGCGTGATGAAGGGTGCTCGTCTCGTCGCCAATGAGTGTACCAATAACGCCATTTTGGAATGAATTCACTTCTGTCATGTTTGTAATTAAAGACGAAGTTACTTGCGCTGTGTAGCGCTTTTGTTATTTAAAATATTACCTTCTGTGCGGCTGTTTATAAAATCCTGAAAGTAGGCCAGTCGCCGGCTTCCGCCCCCACGTGACTAGCACTTGGGTGTTCGTGGAAAACCCGGACACTCTTTATCCAAATGTTTGGTCCCTTAAGCAGGTGTCCAGCGCAGCGAACGAGGCAATCGGACTATGCGGCTTTATAACTTTCACTTAGCCATAGAAGTCTACAATTTTAAATTTTGGTGAAGCCCCTAGAATCCGGAAGACCGAATCGGGGCGCTATACACGCCTAGATCGGACGAAGCATATTTATCGCCTAAAGCGGAAAATCTTTAAGGATTTTAAAACCTCTCGAACAGCGACCAGCTCTCGCCACATCATGCCGGTCAGTTTTCGGCTTTCTCTCGAGGTGCTTTCGTCCAGGAAGAACCGGGCCACAATCGCAGATAGTTCTCCTGTGCTACCTTAGCCGATATAACGGAACGTAAGGCACCAAAACAAGGGAGCCGGGCTATCCCAACTGTAGACCCAAGACATGATTCGGAGCTGATGCATATAGTGCTATAAGTTCGGGGAGCCGCACTGTTGAAAGTGTTCAGACTCTAGTTGCAATTTACTGGGCGCCATAAGAAGCCCCTAGCAAACTGGACGCACCAAGGTGTACGGATGCAATATCAAATGAACATTTTGTAAGAGAGAAAAATGCTCAAATAAGAATAATAAGCTGACGCTATATATAATCTCCCATTGACGAAAATACTTTTAAGCGTACATTTACAATGGATGCATTAAGCAAAGATAAAATAGCACTATTTGACATGTCCTATCCAGGGGCAGGCTGTGTTCAGATAGATAAAGCAGGTATAATGATCGTAAATAGATTCCACCTGTGTATTTCCTTCTGTGCACAAAGTCTGTTGCCTCCTTGGATGTCTCTCCCCTATAAGTCCGACAATTCTGCTCTTTTGAGGATGCTGCGCCAACGCGGTGTCCTGAAAGGTAAGAGGGAAAGAGTATGAAAGTATTTGGCGGTTACCCGCACTATTGACTGAGTCGTTGATGCGCCTCCGCCTATGTCCATGGTATTTTAAGTGCGTAATTGTGTGCACGTGGCACGAATGCTGCTTTGATGGGGCTTAAGCGGAGGCCGGACTGCTAGTCGTGCTCTTGGCGTGCCTGATGATCCTGTTGCGGGGTGCTCCGGGCTCGCTTGACTGTGCTCGAAGTTGTTGTCGCCGGATTGGTTTGTCGGAGAAGGCCGCATTGTACTTCCGCCGCAAGGGCTGCAGTATGTTCTTCTGTTCGTAGAGAGCGGTCCATATTTCCGTTCACCGTTATGACCCCGCATGGTCCTAGCATCTTGAGCTTCAGATATGCGTAGTGTGGTACCGCATTGAATCTGGCGAATCACGGTTTGTCCGGCGATGCATGGTAACCACTGCGGAAGGGGACGATATCGAAGATTAACTCTTCGCTTCGGAAGTTATTCGGATATCCAAAGACCACTTCCAATGTTATAGAGCCCGTACAGCGGGCCTCTACTCCAAGAATTACACCTTTAAAGGTGGTTTTAGTGGGCTTGATCCTTGAAGGGTCAATGCCCATTTTGTGCACTATGTCCTGGTAAAGCAGGTTCGGGCTGCTGCCACCGTCCATAAGGACGCGCGTGAGGTGGAATCCGTTAATGATTGGGTCTAGGACCAATGCGGCCGAGCCGCCGTGACGGATGCTAGTAGGTGTTGGGGAACGCAGTAATTTCAAAAATTTTCCTACGATCACGCAAGACCATGGTGATGGTCATAGCAACGAGAGGGAAGAGTGTCCGTCCACGTACCCTCGTAGACCGTAAGCGGAAGCGTTATAACAACGCGGTTGATGTAGTCGTGCGTCTTCACGATCCGACCGATCGATCACCGAACGACGGCACCTCCGAAGTTCTGCACACGTTCAGCTCGATGACGATCCCGGACTCCGATCCAGCAAAGTGTCGGGATGAGTTCCGTCGATCTGACGGCGTGGTGGCGATGTTGATGCTCCACCGGCGCGGGGCTTCGCCTAAGCTCATGACGATATGACTTCTCCGGCGCGAGGGCTTCGCCTAAGCTCATAGCGATATGACCGAGGTGGAATATGGTGGAAGGGGGCACCGCTGCGGCTAAGGAAAGATCCGTAGATCAACTTGTGTGTTTGGGGTGCCCCCTGCCTCAGATATAAAAGGAGCCAAGGGGAGGTGGCGGCCCAAGGGGGAGGCGCGCAAGGGAGTCCTACTCCCTCGGGAGTAGGACTCCTCCTCCAATCCTAGTTGGATTAGGATTCCGGAGGAAGAGAGAGAGGGGGCGGCCCACCTTTCCTAGTCCTAATAGGACTAGGGAAAGGGGGGGCGCGACCACCTAGGGCTGCCCTTCTCCTTTCCTCTAAGGCCCACTATGGGCCCATGTAGTTCCGGGGGTTCCGGTAACCTCCGTTACTCAGTAAATTCGATTTCACTCGGAACCATTCGAAGTCCAAACATAGGCTTCCAATATATCAATCTTTATGTCTCGACCATTTCGAGACTCCTCGTCATGTCCGTGATCACATCCGGGACTCGAACAACCTTCGGTGCATCAATACTTATAAACTCATTATGAGCTGTCATCGAAGCGTTAAGCGTGCGGACCCTACGGGTTCGAGAACTATGTAGACATGACCTAGAACTATTCTCGGTCAATAACCAATAGCGGAACCTGGATGCCCATATTGGTTCCTACATATTCTACGAAGATCTTTTATCGGTCAAACCGCATAACGACATACGTTGTTCCCTTTGTCATCGGTATGTTACTTACCCGAGATTCGATCGTCGGTATCCAATACCTAGTTCAATCTCGTTGCAGTAAGTCTCTTTACTCGTTCCGTAATACATTATCTCACAACTAACACATTAGTTGCAATGCTTGCAAGGCTTATGTGATGTGCATTACCGAGAGGGCCCAGAGATACCTCTCCAGAGCAATCGGAGTGACAAATCCTAATCTCGAAATATGCCAACCCAACATGTACCTTCGGAGACACCTGTAATGTACCTTTATAATCACCCGATTCGTTGTGGACGTTTGGTAGCACCCAAAGTGTTCCTCGTGCAAACGGGAGTTGCATAATCTCATAGTCATAGGAACATGTATAAGTCATGAAGAAAAGCACTAGCAACAAACTATACGATCAGGTGCTATGCTAATGGAATGGGTCACGTCAATCAGATCATTCAACCAATGATGTGATCCCGTTAATCAAATAACAACTCCTTGTTCATGGTTAGGAAACACAACCATCTTTGATTAACGAGCTAGTCAAGTAGAGGCATACTAGTGACACTCTGTAGGTTTATGTATTCACACATGTATTATGTTTCCGGTTAATACAATTCTAGCATGAATAATAAACATTTATCATGATATAAGGAAATAAATAATAACTTTATTATTGCCTCTAGGGCATATTTCCTTGAGTCTCCCACTTGCACTAGAGTCAATAATCTAGATTACACAAGAATGATTCTAACACCCATGGAGTCTTGGTGCTGATCATGTTTTGCTCGTGGAAGAGGCTTAGTCAGCGAATTACGCAACATTCAGATCCGTATGTATCTTGCATATCTCTATGTCTCCCACTGGACCAAATCCGGATGGAGTTGAAGGCGTCTTTTGATGTGCTTGGTTCTCTTGTGAAATCTGGATTCCTTTGCCAAGGCAATTGCAGATATTGTCACAAAAGATTTTCATTGGACCCGATACACTAGGTACAACACCTAGATCGGTTATGAACTCCTTCATCCAGACTCCTTCATTAGCTGCTTCCGAAGCAGCTATGTACTCAACTTCACATGTAGATCCCGCCACGACGCTTTGTTTGGAACTGCACCAACTGACAGCTCCACCGTTTAATGTAAATACGTATCCGGTTTGCGATTTAGAATCGTCCGGATCAGTGTCAAAGCTTGCCTCGACGTAACCGTTTACGACGAGTTCTTTGTCACCGCCATAAATGAGAAACATATCCTTAGTCCTTCTCAAGTACTTAAGGATGTTCTTGACCGCTGTCCGATGGATCCACTCTGGATTACTTTGGTACTGCCTGCTAAACTTCTGACAAGGCACACATCAGTCTGGTACACAGCATTGCATACATGATAGAGCCTATGGCTGAAGCATAGGGAACATCTTTCATTTTCTCTCTATCTTCTGCGGTGGTCGGGCATTGAGTCTTACTCAACTTCACACCTTGTAATACCGGCAAGAACCCTTTCTTTGCACGATCCATTTGAACTTCTTCAAAACTTTATCAAGGTATGTGCTTTGTGAAAGTCCTATTAAGCGTCTTGATCTATCTCTATAGATCTTAATGCCCAATATGTAAGCAGCTTCACCGAGGTCTTTCATTGAAAACTCTTATTCAAGTATCCTTATATGCTATCCAGAAATTCTATATCATTTCCGATCAGTAATATGTCATCCACATATAATATCGAAATGCTATGAGCTCCCACTCACTTTCTTGTAAATCTGAGGCTTCTCCAAAAGTCATGTATAAAACTAAATGCTTTGATCACACTATCAAAACGTTTATTCCAACTCCGAGAGGCTTGCACCAGTCCATAAATGGATCACCGGAGCTTGCACACTTTGTTAGCTCCCTTTGGATCGACAAAACCTTCTGGTTGCATCATATACAACTCTTCTTCCAGAAATCCATTCAGGAATGCAGTTTTGACATCCATTTGCCAAATTTCATAATCATAAAATGCGGCAATTGCTAACATGATTTAGAAGGACTTAAGCATCGCAACGGGTGAGAAGGTCTCATCATAGTCAATCCCTTGAACTTGTCGAAAACCTTTTGCAACAAGTCGAGCTTTATAGATGATAACATTACCGTCAGCGTGGGTCTTCTTCTTGAAGATCCATTTATTCTCAATTGCTTGCCGATCATTGGGCAAGTCAACCAAAGTCCACACTTTGTTCTCATACATGGATCCCATCTCAGATTTCATGGCCTCCAGCCATTTTGTGGAATCTGGGCTCACCATCGCTTCTTCATAGTTCGTAGGTTCATCATGATCGAGTAGCAGGACTTCCGAGAATAGGATTACCGTACCACTCACAGTGCGGATCTTGCTCTGGTTGATCTACTGAAGTTCTGTAGAAACTTGATCACGAAGTTTCATGATCATCATCATTAGCTTCCTCCTATTTGGTGTAGGTGTCACGTAAACTGTTTTACGTGATGTACTACTTTTCAATAAGGGAGTAGATACGATTATCTCATCAAGTTCTACTTCACTCACTTCTTTCGAGAGAAACTCCTTCTCCAAAAAGTTTCGAATTTAGCAACAAAAATCTTGCCTTGGATTTGTGATAGAAGGTGTACCCAACAGTCTCCTTTGGGTATCCTATGAAGACACATTTCTCCGATTTGGGTTCGAGCTTATCAGGTTGAAGCTTTTTCACATAAGCATCGCAGCCCCAAACTTTCAGAAACGACAACTTTGGTTTCTTGCCAAACCACAGTTCATAAGGCGTCGTCTCAACGGATTTAGATGGTGCCCTATTTAAAGTGAATGTAGCCGTCTCTAAAGCATAACCCCAAAATGATAGCGGTAAATCAGTAAGAGACATCATAGATCGCACCATATCTAATAAAGTACGATTACGACGTTCGGACACACCATTACGTTGTGGTGTTCGGTGGGCGTAAGTTGCAAACTATTCGCATTGTTTCAAATGTAGGCCAAACTTCGTAACTCAAATATTCTCCTCCACGATCAGATCGCAGAAACTTTATTTTCTTGTTACGATGATTTTCCACTTCACTCTGAAATTCTTTGAACTTTTCAAATGTTTTGGACTTGTGTTTCATTAAGTAGGTATACCCATATCTGCTCAAATCATCTGTGAAGGTGAGAAAATAACGATATCCGCCACGAGCCTCAACATTCATTGGACCAGATACATCTGTATGTATGATTTCCAACAAATCTGTTGCTCTCTCCATAGTTCCGGAGAACGGCGTTTTAGTCATCTTGCCCATAAGGCACGGTTACGCAAGTGCCAAGTGATTCATAATCAAGTGACTCCAAAAGTCCATCAGTATGGAGTTTCTTCATGCGCTTTACACCGATATGACCTAAGCGGCGATTGCCACAAATAAGTTGCACTATCATTATCAACTCTACATCTTTTGGCTTCAACATTATGAATATGTGTATCACTACTATCGAGATTAAGTAAAACAAACCATTCTTCAATGGTGCATGACCATAAAAGATATTATTCATATAAATAGAACAACCATTATTCTCTGATTTAAATGAATAACCGTCTACGCATCAAACAAGATCCAGATATAATGTTCATGCTCAACGGCGGTACTAAATAACAATTATTTAGGTCTAATACTAATCCCGAAGGTAGATGTAGAGGTAGCGTGCCGACCGCGATCACATCGACTTTGGAACCATTTCCCAGCGCGCCGTCACCTCGTCCTTAGCCAATCTTCGCAATCCGTAGCCCTTTGTTTGAGTTGCAAATATTAGCAATGTAACCAGTATCAAATACCAGTGTGCTCTGCGAGTATTAGTAAGGTACACATCAATAACATGTATATCATATATACCTTTGTTAACCTTGCCGTCCTTCTTATCCGCCAAATACTTGGGGCAGTTCCGCTTCCATGACCAGCACGCTTGCAATAGAAGCACTTTCAGTTTGTGCTTAGGACCAGACTTGGGTTTCTTCTCTTGATTAGCAACTTGCTTGCCGTTCTTTTTGAAGTTTCCTTTTCTTTCCTTTGCCCTTTTTCTTGAAACTAGTGGTTTTGTTAACCATCAACACTTGATGCTCCTTTTGATTTCTACTTCCATGACTTTCAAAGATCGCGAAGAGCTCGGGCATTGTTTTGGTCATCCCTTGCATATTATAGTTCATCACGAAGCTCTTGTAGTTTGGTGGCGGTGATTGGAGAATTACATCAATGACGCAATCATCCGGAAGATTAACTCCCGGTTGAATCAAGTGATTGTTATACGGACATTCCGAGTATATGCTCCTTGTGAACCGTTCTCCTCCATCTTACAGACTATAGAACTTATTGGAGACTTCATATCTCTCAATCCGGGCATTCGCTTGGAATATTAACTTCAACTCTGGAACATCTCATATGCTCCATGGTGTTCAAAACGACGTTGAAGTCCGGTTCTAAGCCATAAAGCATGGCACACTTGAACTATAGAGTAGTCATCGACTTTGCTTTGCGGGGCGTTCATAACTTCTCGGCGCAGCCCTTGCACCAGGCCTGGCACCTAACGGTGCTTCGGGGACGTAATTCTTACGTGCAGCAATAAGGATAATCCTCAAATTACGGACCCAGTCCGTGTAATTGCTGCCATCATCTTTCAACTTTGCTTTCTCAAGGAACGCATTAAAATTCAACGGAACAACAAAGACGAGCCATCTATCTACACAACATAGACAAGCAAGATACTATCGGTACTAAGTTCATGATAAATTTAAGTTCAATTAATCATATTACTCAAGAACTCCCACTTAGAAAAATATCCCTCCAATTCTCTAAGTGATTGCGTGATCCATATCAACTACACCATGACCGATCATCACGTGTGATGGAGTAGTTTCAATGGTGAACATCAATATGTTGATCATATCTACTATATGATTCACGCTTTCGACCTTTCGGTCTCCGTGTTCGAGGTCATATCTTATATGCATAGCTTCGTCAAGTATAACCTGAGTATTCGCGTGTGCAACTGTTTTGCACCGTTGTATTTGAACGTAGAGCCTATCACACCCGATCATCACGTGGTGTCTCAGACGAAGAACTTTCATAGCGGTGCATACTCGGGGAGAACACTTCTTGATAATTTAGTAAGGGATCATCTTATAATGCTACCGTCAATCAAAGCAAGATAAGATGCATAAAGGATTAACATCACATGCAATCAATATAAGTGATATGATATGGCCATCATCATCTTGTGCTTGTGATCTCCATCTCAAAGCACCATCATGATCACCATCATCACCGGTAGCGACACCTTGATCACAATCGTAGCATCGATGTCGTATCGCCAAACTTATGCTACCACTACTATCACTACCGCTTAGTAATAAAGTAAAGCAATACATCGCGATTGCATTGCATACAATAAGCGACAACCATATGGCTCCTGCCGATTGTCGATAATTCGGTTACAAAACATGATCATCTCATACAATATAGCATCACGTCTTGACCATATCACATCACAACATGCCCTGCAAAAACAAGTTAGACGTCCTCTACTTTGTTGTTGCAAGTTTTACGTGGCTGCTACGGGCTGAGCAAGAACCGTTCTTACCTACGCATCAAAACCACAGCGATAGTTTGTCAAATAGACTCCGTTTTAACCTTCTCAAGGACCGGGCGTAGCTACATTTCGTTCAACTAAAGTTGGAGAGACAGTCTTCCACAAGCCATCTATGTGCAAAGCACGTCGAGGGAACCGGTCTCGCGTGGAAGAGTACGCGTAAGGTTGGTCTGGATCGATGCATCCAACAATACCGCTGAACCAAAGTATGACATGCTTTGGTAGGCAGTATGACTTGTATCGTCCACAACTCACTTGTGTTCTACTCGTGCATATGACATCTACGCATAAAACCTGGCTCGGATGCCACTGTTGGGGAACGCAGTAATTTCAAAAATTTTCCTACGATCACGCAAGACCATGGTGATGGTCATAGCAACGAGAGGGAAGAGTGTCCGTCCACGTACCCTCGTAGACCGTAAGCGGAAGCGTTATAACAACGCGGTTGATGTAGTCGTACGTCTTCACGATCCGACCGATCCCGATGCGAGCGTCACGGCACCTCCGAGTTCTGCACACGTTCAGCTCGATGGCGATCCGGACTCCGATCCAGCAAAGTGTCGGGGATGAGTTCCGTCGATCTGACGGCGTGGTGGCGATGTTGATGCTCCACCGGCGGGGCTTCGCCTAAGCTCATGACGATATGACTTCTCCGGCGCAGGGCTTCGCCTAAGCTCCGCAACGATATGACCGAGGTGGAATATGGTGGAAGGGCACCGCCTGCAGCTAAGGAAAGATCCGTAGATCAACTTGTGTGTTTTGGGGTGCCCCTGCCCCGTATATAAAGGAGCCAAGGGGAGGTGGCGGCCCAAGGGGAGGCGCGCAAGGGAGTCCTACTCCCTCAGGGAGTAGGACTCCTCCTCCAATCCTAGTTGGATTAGGATTCGAGGAGGAAGAGAGAGAGGGGGCGGCCCACCTTTCCTAGTCCTAATAGGACTAGGGAAAGGGGGGGCGCGCCACCTAGGGCTGCCCTTCTCCTTTCCTCTAAGGCCCACTATGGGCCCATGTAGTTCAGGGGTTCCGGTAACCTCCCGGTACTCCGGTAAATTCCCGATTTCACTCGGAACCATTCTGAAGTCCAAACATAGGCTTCCAATATATCAATCTTTATGTCTCGACCATTTCGAGACTCCTCGTCATGTCCGTGATCACATCCGGGACTCCGAACAACCTTCGGTGCATCAATACTTATAAACTCATTATGAACTGTCGCATCGAAGCGTTAAGCGTGCGGACCCTACGGGTTCGAGAACTATGTAGACATGACCTAGAACTATTCTCGGTCAATAACCAATAGCGGAACCTGGATGCCCATATTGGTTCCTACATATTCTCTGAAGATCTTTTATCGGTCAAACCGCATAACGACATACGTTGTTCCCTTTGTCATCGGTATGTTACTTACCCGAGATTCGATCGTCGGTATCCAATACCTAGTTCAATCTCGTTACCGGTAAGTCTCTTTACTCGTTCCGTAATACATTATCTCACAACTAACACATTAGTTGCAATGCTTGCAAGGCTTATGTGATGTGCATTACCGAGAGGGCCCAGAGATACCTCTCCGACAATCGGAGTGACAAATCCTAATCTCGAAATATGCCAACCCAACATGTACCTTCGGAGACACCTGTAATGTACCTTTATAATCACCCGATTCGTTGTGATGTTTGGTAGCACCCAAAGTGTTCCTCGGGCAAGCGGGAGTTGCATAATCTCATAGTCATAGGAACATGTATAAGTCATGAAGAAAAGCACTAGCAACAAACTATACGATCAGGTGCTATGCTAATGGAATGGGTCACGTCAATCAGATCATTCAACCAATGATGTGATCCCGTTAATCAAATAACAACTCCTTGTTCATGGTTAGGAAACACAACCATCTTTGATTAACGAGCTAGTCAAGTAGAGGCATACTAGTGACACTCTGAGGTTTATGTATTCACACATGTATTATGTTTCCGGTTAATACAATTCTAGCATGAATAATAAACATTTATCATGATATAAGGAAATAAATAATAACTTTATTATTGCCTCTAGGGCATATTTCCTTCAGTAGGGTGATCCCTACAATCAATGGTGATCGGGCAAGCTGACCAAGGCACTACTAGGAAAAGGGCTATAGATGGGATGGGTACTAATGGCGCACCTGTCAGGTAGTGCGCCACTACTATATACTAATGGCGCACCATTTGTTGATGCACCATTAGTGTGGAAGACACTAATGGCGCACCAGACACATGGTGCGCCACTAGTAATAATTTTTTTTTCCATTTTTCCATACATACTAATGGCGCATCCGAGCGAAGTGCGCCATTACTAGTTCTAACTAGTAATGGCGCCTTTGGGCGAAGAGAGTGCGCCATTAGAATATATACTTTTTGCGAAACTTCTAATGGTACCGAGGTCGACCCCCGCTCCTGCCCGCCGCCGCCACCGTACCCTCCACCGACCCCGTCCCACCGCAGTCCCCGCTCCACCGGCCCGCCGCCGACCCCGGCCCGCACCGTCCCCACTCCACCGCCCGCCCGGCGACCACCCGCACCCTCCCCACTCCACCGCTGCCGGCGTCCCACCGCACCCTCCCGCTCCACCGGCCGCCGCCGCCGACCCCCGGCCCGCACCGTCCCGCACTCCACCGCCGCCGACGACCACCCGCACCCTCTCCCCCGCACCCTCCCCGGCCCGGTCCACCGTCACAAATGAATGCAACTAAAATTGCAAAAAAAAAAACAAATTTGATGATATTTTTTCATATTCATAAATATTTTCAAATAACAAATTTGATGATATTTTTTGAAATAACAGATTCACCGTAAGCCGCCACCGCCCACGCGCCCCCGCCGCCTCCCTCTCCCCTTCCTCCGTCCGCCGCAGCGCCACGCGCCTTGCCAGCCGCCCGCCGCCCACGCGCCGCCTCCCCGAGCCCGCCTCCCCCTCGAGGCCCGCCTCCCCAGCGCCGCCTCCCTCCCTAACCCTCGGAGTCGCCGGAGACTTGGAGCCTCGGCGCCGCCTCCCCGTCCACCAGGGAGAGGAGGCCCCATGTCCCCCAGGACCCGAGGCCCGCGACCTCCCCGCCTCCCCCAAGCGCGCCGTCGCCGCCCTCCGTTGTCTCCGCTCCGGCCACCACCTCGTGGTCGGGTAATCTTCTTCTCCTCTCTTCCTCCTCTCCTCCTCCCGGCCCCCTCCCCGGCCCGACTCAACTCCCACGGCCTCAGCAGTGAGTTCACCGTCCCGGACCTCCGACTGCATCGCCTCCTGCGGCGGCAACATCCACAACGTCAATGTCTTCGTCCCCGACGACGCCCCCGTACCCTCCCCCACTCCACCGCCGCCGACGACCAACCGCACCCTCCCTGCTCCACCGGCCGCCGCCGCCGACCCCCGACCCGCACCCTCCCCCACTCCACCGTCGCTGATGACCCACCGCACCTTCCACTCCACCTTTTTCATATTCATAAATATTTTCAAATAACAAATTTGAACATATTTAAAAAAAATTATTACTGTTTTTGTAAAAAAATATTACTGTTATGATTTAAACAAGTTTGAAGATATTTAAACACAAATAAATATCAAACAGCATTTTAAATGCATAAAAATAAAAATTGGGGAGCACAGGAATCGAACCCGGGACCTCCTAGTGTGTGTCTTTGCGTCTTTGACTAGTTGGGCTAGTTGGTGGGTTCTCGATCTAGGCTGGGCTAGGTGGAATATAACTGAGGGCTCGGTTGTAATAAAAAACATACTAATGGCGCACCGCTGGGTGCGCCATTAGTAATCTCCCCTAGCTAATTCCACCTCTCCTCGCCAGATCCTTCGTCCCTCTCCCTCGCCGGATCGACCCCCCGCCGCCCGACCCCCGCCCAGCGCCCCCTGGCCTGCAGCTCCCAGCGCCCGCCTCGCCGCCCACCCTCACGCCTCCCGCCCCACCCGTCCTTCCGCCGTCGGTCGTCGTCCCCCGCCGCTCCTTCGCCGCCCCGCCGCAGCACGTACGTCCCCTTCCTCCCTTCCCCCTAGCTTCTCCTCCTCCTCCTCTCATCGCCCGTGCCTTCTTCTACTCAGAAGGTCAAGAAGGCGGCCCCTTCCTCCGGATCGCCGCCCACCACCTCCTCGACGCCGGCGCCCGAGAAGGTCGGGTCGGCGCCCCCCGCCGCCCTCGCGCCGGACTCGCCGCCCGCGCCCAAGCTCAGGCCCGCCCCCACGCCCTACAAGGCGCACCACCGGCCGACAAAGTCCCAGACGTCCCAGTCCCCACCGTCGCCGGACTACGCGCCGCCCCCGCCGCCCAAGCCCAAGCCGGAGCCCAGGCTATCCAAGCTTGAGGTATCCCCCTTTTTCTTCTCTCTGAATTTTCAAAATTAACAAATGTTCACAAATCTTTAGATTTTGCTCTCTAAACTGTCCAAACTTTCCAAACTGTATTTAGTTTTTGCCCTAAATGAAATTTGACAGTGGAGGTCGGGGAGACAGCGGCGGGGCGGCGACCAGTGACACCCTCTCTTCTCCGTTGCTGATTCCTCCCAGTCTTGTAACCCTAGCCCATGATACAAGCAGGTGGATAGTTAAAATCAATCAATTAAGCTGCTGTGAATTGGGTACCCTATCTAGAGTAAGAAATGGGCTATCTAGGTTTGTGGATAGGATAGAATACATATATAGGTGAAAAGAAATGAGAATGAAATGAAAATGATGATAGATAGGTGTACAGTGTAGTTATCTGCAGGCCTAGAGATTGACCTTCAGGAAGTCAAAACTAAGTAAGCTGCTGCTGCTGTTGCTACCCTACCTAGGAATGGAAGGTCCAAACTTACAAAACTTGTCCCCAACCCAATCAAATACTAGAAATCGAAATCAAAATCAATGGGGCAAGTATAGTAGTAGTGGTTTTATTTTTGTTGCAGTTTGAGTTGAGGCGCTTTTTGTTGTGGTTCAATGACAAGTTTAGAGATTTTGTTGGAAGGGTTCTAGCTTAGCTAGGTTGGTGGCAACAACCAGATAGTATCGTTGCGTTGATGATGATGAGCTTTATGGTAGGTTGCAAGTCCAATTCTCTCTCTCATCAACCTCTGCAGTATTCCTGTCTTGTTGTTGATGATGATGAACTTCTTGTCTTGTTGTACTCGACTCTGCTTGCAAGTTCGGGGTTTGCATCGGTATTCCTGCTTGCGATAGTATGAAGGAGGATTCGATAGTGCAATAGTGCAGGGAGTATGAACAATAGTGCGATAGTGCCTTTGCTTACAATAGCCCTAAAATCCAGTAGCAAATGCTCTCCTTTAACTGAAACTTGAAGTGAAATTTTAGTTTAACTTTAAAATCAACTAAAACTTTAACTGAAACTTTAATTTAAACTTTAATCAAAGTTAACTTAAGTCTTTTCCTTTAATAAAAATTGTATGGTGGATGTCTTGTTGTAAAATTGTATGCATAGTCAGGCCCTTTCATGTTTTCAAGGAAACACCAGACTTTCCAGTTAGTGCTTTCTCAAACTTATGCAATTTGCACTTCTTGAACTACTGCTTGGAACTAAACAAAATTATACAATGAACCTGCGAGGCTGATCTGAGTTGGACCATCCTCTGCAGCCAACTTTTCTTGACAAGAGGAAGAAGGGAGAATCAAGGTAGGGTTTCATGGCTAGAAGATATATTGTTGTACAACAATTTGTTACAAATTGCATTTATTGGTATATGTACTCTAGTTTCGTCATATCAGGAGCTTAGGAATTTATCTTGACTAATTTATTATAGAAAGCTGTCAGAGCTCACTTCTAGAAATTAGCAATAGCAAAATGTGGTTAAGATTTAAGGCATCCGGACTAAGCTTTGCGGCCTTTATATCTAATTTGTCAACTTGTGCTACTGCTGCTGTACCCCGAGAGGCCCTTGAGTTTGGCGGAATGTCGATTAACTTCCGTTCCGGCAAATTCGGGTACTCCATATGTCCTATTTTCAGCAAAGCTCATGCTGAAATTTTCCGTTTATTTTAGCATGACTTTGCTAAAAATAGGACATATGGGGTACTTGAGACTAATGCATGGGCCGAGGTATCTTAGTACTTAGTTAAGTAGGGGTACAATTGGCCTTTCAGTATAGCCTGTTATCATGCATGTTTTATGATCTGTTGTAAGGGTACTAATTGGTCTCTTCTGCTGCTTATCAGAGATGGCGGAAGCAGCCACCGCCGCTCTGCGACACCATGATCTGAGTTGGATGCTTCGAGTTCTTGATTATCATACTTGGGACTTGATTATCATCCATGGCGCAGTATATAAAGCAGTGATCTCCCTTCATCCATCTCATTATGATATCTGTTGTTTGCTACATCACTCATTGTCCCAAAGCGCAAAGGCTGCTGACAGTTTTATGAACATCTTGATGGGTGAAGATCCGCCAAATAATGTGAAGGCTGCGACAGTGGCGGCTGGATTCTGTGACGATGGGATGTGGAGTTGGTGATCAAGGAGGGCCACTGTACTTGTCTCGTGGGTGGGAGAAGTTCTATCGTGCCTCACGACCTGCGGCTGGGGTACTTCCTTCTCTTGGTCTGACAGCGCGTAACATGCTCATCGTGAAGGTGTTCAACGCGACTATGTGTCGCATGCGCTTCTGTTGACGATGATGATGCCGATGCGTTCTGCCTCTTCTTATTCCTCTACATTTGGCTTTGTCTCACATTGATTGTTAACGGTCATTGTTGCATTTGGACAGGTAATGGGAGCAGAAGATGATCGGCTACAGCCAAAAAGCAGGCGACTATGGCTGTAGCGAAGCAGATTTTGGTCAGTAGAGAAAGCAACAGCGATTCTGGCAGCAGCATAGACAACAAGAAGGATGATCGACTGGAGTGCGGGAGAAGAGGAGCGAGTGGGGATGAGGAGCTGCAGGATGACGATGGGCATCGGTGAGGATGACCTAAGCGGTGGTGGTGACCAAGGGCAAGAGATTGTGGTGGTGACCATGGGCAGGAGATGGTGGTGGTGGCTGACCATGGGCAAGAAATGGAGGTGGCTGAGGATGACCTAGCGATGGTCGTGCCCGTCATCTGCTGAAGGTGGCCTCGCGATGGTGGTGGTGCTGACAATGACCATGCACGGTGGTGGCGCCCGGCGATCCCACAGTGGGCGACATGACCACGCCAATTGTCGTGAAGACTACATCCTTTGCCTCCACCGCCTCGCCGCTCTTGGCGCATCGAAGTGAGGAAGGAGAAGAAGAACAATGAGAACTGAACTATGTCAGGTATGTCAGATCTCCAAAATGATATATATATATATATACTTAGTTACCTATGTTATCTCTAATATGCTGACTTTCCTATAGGTTAGCTTCATTTTACCTAAGTTGGCTCTAATATGCTAACTTAGAGCTTATTATATGCTTAGTTTCCTATAGGTTAGCTCCAAAATAACTTATGTTAGCACAAAATGATCAAGTTTACATAATAAGCTTATAGTCTTCTTCTTATTCTTCTTCTTTTCCAAAATGACATAGGTTAGCTTCATTTTACCTAAGTTGGCTCTAATATGCTAACTTAGAGCTTATATGCTTAGTTTCCTACAGTGTTAGCTCCAAAATTACTTATGTTAGCACAAAATGATCAAGTTTACATAATAAGCTTATAGTCTTCTTCTTATTCTTCTTCTTTTCCAAAATGACATAGGTTAGCTTCATTTTACATAAGTTGGCTCTAATATGCTAACTTAGAGCTTATATGCTTGGTTTCCTATAGGTTAGCTCCAAAATAACTTACGTTAGCACAAAATGATCAAGTTTACATAATAAGCTTATAGTCTTCTTCTTATCCTTCTTTTCCAAAATGACATAGGTTAGCTTCATTTTACCTAAGTTGGCTCCAAAATTCTTCTTATTCTTCTTCTAGTGTTCTTCTTCTTCTAGTATTCTTCTAGTCTTCTTCTTCTTCTTCTTCTTCTAACTTCTTGTTTATCATTTTGCACATTTGATTTAATTCACGGAAGCTTGCATGGATGGAGTGCTTCTTTTCTATTTGTGTTTTTATTTTGTATCAATGTGAAACTTTTGTGAATTGATGGATAACGGTGTTGGATGAACAATGTGAAACTTTTGTAATATGTAACGATGGAACTATGTGTTGGCTATGTATGTATATATGATGGAACTTGTGTGTTGGCTATGATTGTTATATGGATGCTTGTTGTATATATATGTGTTGGATATCTCATGTGAAATAGTGACCTGAGATTAAGAAAAAACAAAAAAAAATTAAAAAACTTGTTACTAATGGCGCACTACCATGTGGTGCGCCATTAGTATACCAGACATTAGTGGCGCACTGTGAGCAAAACTAATGGCGCACTACGTGGTGCGCCATTAGTATACCAGATACTAATGGCGCACCAGTGGTGCGCCATTAGTAAAAAATACTAGTGGTGTGATACTAATGGCGCACCTGTAGTGCGCCATTAGTAGGCAAAACAGGTGCGCCATTAGTAGGCCTTTTCCTAGTAGTGAGGGTTAAATTTGGGGCGTATGGCTCCATCGCATAGACATCCCTTAGTGCCCGCTTCCGTTCCCGCTTGGGGATGTGCGTGGCGTAGATCATGTTGACCGTTTTCACCTGGGGGGGGGGGGGAATTTCTTCTGTCCCCCCGTGTTCGGACGTCAGGGTCCTCGTCATCATCGTTGTGCAGCTCCTTGTCCTTGTCTTCAGCGTTTATCTTGCCGGCCTGTTTGAATATCCAGCAATCTCTATTGGTGTGGTTGGCTGGCTTGTCCGGGGTGCCATGAATTTGGCACGAGCGCTCCAGTATGCGGTCCAGACTGGACGGTCCCTGATTATTTCTTTTGAACGGCTTCTTTCACTGACCGGGCTTGGATCCACTGAATCCGGCGTTGATTTCCGTGTGTTTAGTGCTGTCGCCATTGTTCCGTCGCTTATGTCTGTTACGCCGTGGCTTGCCGTTATTGTCACGGCCATCCGAATTGCTAGACTGTGGCGTAGTGCTGCTGCGGGCCAACCAACTATCCTCGCTCGCGCAAAAGCGGGTCATTAGTGTTGTGAGAGCAGCCATGGACATGGGTTTTTCCTGGCCGAGGTGTCGAAGGAGCCAATCATCACAGATATTATGCTTGAAAGCCGCCAGGCTTGGCGTCCGGACGATCAACTATTTGGTTCTTCTTAGTTAGGAACCGAGTCGAATTTCCTGGCTGACTCACCGGGCTGTTGAGTAATGTGGCTCAAGTCGTCGGCGTCAGGTGGTCGCACATATGTGTCCTGGAAGTTGTCGAGGAATGCGTCTTCCAGGTTTTCCCAGCTGCCAATGGAGTTTGCTGGCACGCTGTCTAGCTAGTGCCGGGCTGGTCCTTTGAGCTTAAGGGGAAGATACTTGATGGCGTGCAGATCATCTCCGCGGGCCATGTGAATGTGGAGAAGAAATTTTTCGATCCATACTGCGGGGTCTATTGTGCCATCGTATGATTCAACGTTTACGGGTTTGAACCCTTCTGGGAATTCATGATGCATTACTTCGTCAGCGAAGCAGAGGGGGTGCACGGCGCCGCTGTGTCGGGCTATGTGGCTACGCAGGTCGAATTGCTCTGGGTGGCTATATTCGGCCCGACCGGACTTGTTGAAGGTGGTGTCCGGCGTGACGGTCCTTGTCGCGTACCGAGGCGCGCCTCCGCGATCCGTAGATCGATCTTGGCTGTCCTGATTTGTTGCCCCGGGTCGTAGTACGTTTGCGTGGGGGTGTTGGCTAGTATGCGGACTGGTATGCCGTTTTATCCCGGCCATGAGGTGGCCGGTCAGCCGTGTGGTGCTCAAGTCCGTATTCCTCGGCTGCCAAGACTTCAGTCCATCTGTCTGTGAGCAGGTCTTGATCAGCTTGGAGTTGCTGCTGCTTCTTTTTCAGGCTCCTTGCAGTGGCTATAAGCCGACGCTTGAAGCGCTCTTTCTCTACGGGATCCTCAGGCACGCCGAACTCGTCGTCGCCGAGGCTAATCTAAATCTTCGGAGGGGGGCATGTAGCTTTCCTCCTCTGGGTATTCGTCCGTCGCCTGTTCTTCTGGGCTGACCTGCTCATCCTCCTGTTCGGCCTGCTTGAAGGCGGGCTGTTCAGGGTTGTATTCTTCTTCGGCACCATTCGGATTGTTTTCGTCTCCTGCCCATTCTTTGCTTTTTTCCCTGAGGTTTTATCCCCCGTTGCCTGATCGCCATTTGTTTCCTTCGGAGTGTCCACCATATATATATCATAAGAAGAGGTGGCTGTCCACCGCCCAGTGAGCGGTGGCTCATGTTCTTCTCCTGCATCGTCGTCCATACCGTCGATGTCTTCGAAGTCGAAGTTCAGTACCTCGGTTAAGTCATCGACCATGGCAATGAAGTGGGTGGTGGGTGGGCAATGAATTCCTTCGTCGCCTGCCTCCCACTCAAGCCGGACATAGTTCGGCGAAGAGCCTCCTAACAAAGAGAGAGACTTTAATGAGTCCAGCATGTCGCCAAAGGGCGAGTGCTGGAAGATATCTGCAGTGGTGAACTCCATTACCGGAGCCCATCCTGGCCCGACGGGCTCGGGAGTGTGCGGACTGGAACCAATGTCCGGAGACGAATCCGGGGGTTCGGAGTCACAGGCCACCGCAGAGGTAAAGCCCGTGTTCGGCTCCACCGCTGATGAGTGTGCGACCTGGGGGGTGGGGTCCATTCCTCCGTCCATAGACAACGCAGTCTGCTCCGGATCTAGGTCCGGGGATAGTACGGGGGTGATGCCCCGAGCTTCGTCCGACGACAGGTCTAAGCCATGCTCGTCGTGACTGTCCGGTGCTCCTGGGATAGGCCCAAATCCATCGAAGATCAAGTCTACGTGGATGTCCGCCATGTAGTTCAGGTTTCCAAACGTGACACGGTGGCGAGCGTGGTTTGTCGATCTGCTCGGATAATAGCGAGTTGGCCCTTGGTCTTGGCCGCCCGAACACGTAGATCTGTCCGGGGAGGAAAGTCTCGCCCTGGACAGCGTCGTTGATGATGATTGAAGGAGCCATCGAGCCTGACAGCGATGACACAGAGGAACTCTCAATGAAAGTACCAATGTCGGTGTCAAAACCGGTGGATCTCGGGTAGGGTGTCCCGATCTGTGCATCAAGGCTGATGGTAATAACAGAAAGCAAGGGACACAGATGTTTACCCAGGTTCGGTCCCTCTTGATGGAGGTAATACCCTACTTCCTGCTTGATTAATATTGATGGTATGGGTAGTACAAGAGTAGATCTACCACGAGATGTAGAGGCTAAGCCCTAAGAGCTAGCCTATGATGGTATGATTGTAGTTGTGATCGGCCTTCTAAGGACCAACCTCTCCGGTTTATATAGACAACGGAGAGGGCTAGGGTTTCCATGGAGTCGGTTACAAGGAAGGAAATATATTATCCCGATCGCCAAGCTTGCCTTCCACGCCAAGGAAAGTCCCATCCGGACACGGGCCGAAGTCTTGAGTCTTGTGTCTCCACGCTTCAATAGTCCGGACGTTGTATAGATTCCGGCTGTCCGGATACCCCCTAATCCAGGACTCCCTCATGTAGTACAATACGTATCTTTTTAGATCAATATAGTCGGGATTCACCAAGGAGCAAAACAAAGTGGTAGGCTGCTCCTATCGTGTTGGCGTAGGAACTCAAGCAGGGTCAGTCCACACACAAAATGGCGACACACTTAACAGGACCCCTTTGGTCGACATGTGGCTCATCCACCGTCTTGTTCCACGTGCGGTTGGAATTGGAGGCACCCCGGTCCTAGCGCCGCAGTAGTAGAAAATGAGCGATGAGGGGTCAAATCACAAAGCCCCACCTTTCCCACATTAAAATTTGGGCCAGACGAAGCAACCATCATTTCACTCTAGAGGCTAAGAGCATAAAGAAAAGAAAACCAATGATGCATGCGGCAGCTACCTAGGGCACCCTAGGGTAGGGGTCTCCACTACAAATCCTTTTTTTGAAAGCGCCTCCACTACAAATCGGCTTCTCCCTCGTCCTCTTGAAGAAAACCGATGATGCCTGCGGCGGTAGGGTTTGTAGGAGTACTACAGCGTGCGGGGCCACGTCGTAGTAAACGGGAGAGGGATTGAGTTCGAGTCGACGCCTTAAATATGTGTGGGCCGCTTGGTTTTATAGGAACGAGGCAGCATTTTGGGTTCGGGGACCAGTGGAGATATACGTATAAAAAATTGTGGACGTAGGTTCAACCGAAAGGCAATGATGCATGGGCCCTGCATTTTGATATACCCGCGGCCGCGTGAAATTTGCTACTCTACTCAAAACTATTAAGGTACACATGCATTGAATGCATGAGATTTGAAAACCAAGTTATGAATAAATACACACTATAGCATGTAAAGCTTTGAGTCATATATGCATGATGTAGATGTTCGTTTAGTTCTTATAGTTCATCTCATTCAAAATCAATTAGTTTTATAAAATGTCAAGATTCACGGGGTTGTGCATTGTAAATCATAAAGTAAAAAACAAATAATGGCAATTCATTTAGAATTTTTTTTGGGCAATTATGATACGGAAGATTCTAGAACAAAGGAGAAGTGCTTGTGTTTTGAGGTTTGTGCATTATGCTTAAGTTCAACCATGGAGTCTTCTAAATTGTACATGTGGTAGAATCTGGTGGAATGTTGATGATATCCAACGGCCAGTAGTGCTCGGATTTGCCATATCTTCACTGTCGGATTAGCTTCATCCAGCGACCATCTTTCAAAGTTATTCGCACACTATATAGTTCTTGTTCCATAGTTGCATGTCTTGGAAAAAAGCTACTAGTGGGTTGTACTAGCTATTTAGGAATAGAAGATGTATACATGGAAGTTGTAGGGAAAGAGATGACATGGACTATCTCAATTCCTATGAGTAGAGATTGGAAAAGAGATGTCATTTGGTTCACATCATAGGAACTTTTCTATTGAATCTAGAGATGACATGTATCTCAATTCCTATGAGGAGGGATTAGAAAAGAGATGTCATTTGGTTCATATCATAGGAACTTTTCTATTGAATAAACGCTAATGTTTATTTTCCTTTGAAGTTATGGGAGTATAGGAATCCATTCATATGAACCAAGTGGCTCTAAAGCTATAAAAATTATATCATGTTTTATTTCCTTTGAAATGTGGACTATATGAGTCTATTCATATGAACCAATTGGCTCTAAAGGAAAAATCCTATAAAAATCATATCATATAGAGTTCCTATGATATTCCTCAACATCAAAGGATGGTTGAAATTGCTGCAGGTGATACGATGGTCTTTCTTTGTAGACCCCTCCCCCATCTTTATAGTTACCTCTCGAAGATGAATGAAATGATATATACTGGGTATTCTATATGTGCAATTTGGTACATGAAAACTCAGTAAAAGTTTGCGAGGTTCGAATTTTTAATAAAGCTATATGCACTGCATTTTGGAGCGGAGGAGCATCTGACAGTTGCTAACACTCACGTGGAAGATTTGTGTGTAGGTGGAGTGGCCGTTACATTAAATGACATGACAAAGCCCGACCTTTGTCGGATGCCGATCTAACTTGGTTCTTATGGCGTTAAATCAGGAAAAGTCTTATTCTTGACGTTTATCGGATAATGATTTACGGACACATGCATTGCATTGATACGTGCCCCCTCTCTCTCACGCACACACGCACCCTCATGAGTCACGACTCTCCCGAGTCCTCTCGCACCCACCGTCTATCTGCAGGTAGACATCACACACATATGTGCTCTTCACACCTACCCTCAGAACTTCTAAAAAACAAAAGACGTCGCGCACATTTTATTTTAGCTCACACGTCACACACTTATAATATTATTCTTGTGGCGAACGTTCTTTGGGCAATATTGTACTCTCACAAAGAGAAGCGGTGCATGCACGCACTAGTTCTCTCACACCCGTTCATGGGTACACGTAGGAGCGCATTTTTTTGAAGCTGGTACAACAAGCAGGAGCCTTCGCGCTTTCTTTACTAGGGTTCCTCTCTTTCACTTTCTCATGCTCACCAGATCTAAGCAAGACATAGGTGGCGACACTCTCTATCTGCTCAAGGCTGGTCACAAACCCGGCCGGACAACCTCGACCGGGGCAGGGGTGTAGGTGCATCGTTCACGCTGTCGTTGGCGGCAAGGGAGGAGACCAACGGCTGCCCGCGCGTCCCGATCGGCGGCCGTGGCGTTCTCTCCGAGAGAGCGCTGACTCGGGAGGGCCTCTGACCCCTTCTTCCTCCCTGTGGTATTGTGGCCAAGATGCGGCCTCCCGACGCTGTCTTTGCCACATGCCGATGACCCTCAGGTATATATTCCATTGAAACCTACCTTGCTCTACTGCCCTAGCTCCCCACTTGGCTTCGTGTGGATCTTTTTCTACTTCCATCCGCTATTCCAAAGCCACCTAAACTTTTACTATTATTTGTCGGTGTTCTGGGAACGGGGGTCCCGAGACTTGCCTGCCTATGGCCTGTGGCGTGGCTCAAGTGGGGGCCCAGCGCGGCCCAGCTTCATCAGCTCAAGCTCAAGACCCTCGCGAGGGGCCAAGCCTCACGGGGCGGACGACAGGAACCTTCCTCAGGAGTAGCCTCGTCAGGCAGGCTCACGAGAAGGCGGAGAGGTCAAGGCAGGGTACCTCACGAGGGTGCCCCGTGACGCAAGCCATGACGATTGAGACCAGGCGGGCGCCAGGCGGGCGCCAGCCTGCGCAGCGTCCTCATTTCCCCTTTGGTGCAAAAGGAGGCAAGCATAGGCCAAGGCATCGGGCAAAGGTTAACGCTTCAGTGCAGCAAGACCAAGACCAGCAGAGTGGCAGGAAGGAGGTCATCGTGGAGCCCAGGACGGCATCACCGTCAGAGCCTTTGGCAGCCGAAGACCAACTTTAGTCAGGATAAGTGTACTAGATGTTTCTCTTCAAAATGGCCAATTGTGGCGCCCTTCCCGCTCATTATTTGGGAAGAGGTCCAGGGCCTCCCTCTATAAATAGGACTAGCCACCACAGAGAGAGGGGACATGTCGAACCTACCAGAGAGAGAGAGAGAGAGGGAAGCGACTGGACTCACCCAAGCAGTCCATCGCACCAGCTCAAGAACAGCCCCTCGCGAGGCTGTTCTTCCTTTGTATTGTTCTTCATCAGCCCCAGAGGCAATCCACCACACCACACACTGGATTAGGGTATTACATCACAACGGTGGCCCGAACCAGTATAAACCTTGTGTCTCTTGTGCTGTTCATCGTTCCTAGTTTAGATCCCTTGCAAACCATTAACGCGTGAGCTGGTAGGGGAAAGATCTCCGCGCGCACCCCAGTGTTCGAACCTCAAGGGTCTGCCGGAACCCGAAATCCAACATTTGGCGCGCCAGGTAGGGGTGCGCCGGAATCTTTCTTCCGCTGGTCGCGTATGGTCTTCTGTCATGTCCATGGCTGACGCTCGCCGAGCCCGCGCCGAGCGTCGGGCTGCTCGCGCCGCTCGAGTTGCACGGACGGCTCCCATCGGCGGACGCCCCCGTCGTTCCCCGTCGCCTGCCGCTGACACCCCCACTGGCCAGGCGGGGAATGAGCAGCATGCCTGTTGGGGGGGAGCTGCGCGACCTATACCTCGCCCATCACGCCGGGCCGGCGGCTCCGGTCGTCGCAGCTCTCCTAGGCGGCTCACTGGCGCCAGCTTCGAGCCGCCACGTCAAGCTATTCACCCACTAGATCGCCACCGCCTCCAAGCGCCAGGGAGCCCCGCCGGGTTGGGTGGCGCTCGAGGACGACCTGCTCTTCAACTCGGACGATCACCCCTCCAACCCCGCCGGTTCGGGTGCGCTTCCGATGCTGTGCTCCCCCACCATCTGCGAAGTGGCTGTCACCAGGACCCTCATCGACGGCGGAGCCGGCCTCATCGTGCTCTCTGTGGAGGCTTTCAGCCTCCTCCATGTGCCACCAGAACGGCTCCAGCCCAGCAGGCCTTTTTCAGGAGTCAGAGCCGGTTCCACCGCCTCCATGGGACAAATTCACCTCCCAGTGACCTTTGGCACCCGCGACAACTTCCGCACAGAGCTGATCGACTTCGACATTGCCCCCATCGGCCTCCACTACAACACCATCCTTGGCTACCCGGCCTTGGCAGGTTCATGGCAGCGACTCACCCGGCGTACAACCTCATGAAGATGCCTGGGAGCAGCGGCGTCCTTACTGTGTCAGGAAACACCGGAGATGCACTGCAGGCGCTCAAGCTTGTTTTCAAGGTGGCTGCGGCGGCCCGCCAGGGCTGACGCCCCCGAGCCCAAGGGGGCCGCGTCGTCCAAGAAGAAGCAGTTGTTCACTCAAAACAAGGCGGAAACCAAGCAGGCACCAGTCGACGAGGACGGGTCCACTAACGCCACCTTCACCATAGGTGCAAACCTCGAACCCAAGCAGGAGGAGGCTTTGGTAAAGTTCCTGCGCGCGAACAAGAAGGTGTTCGCGTGGGGACCTGATCAGTTGGCGGGGGTCCCTAGGGGCGTGATTGAGCATCACCTCAACGTGTGCCCCAACGTGCGCCCCGTGAAGCAGACGGCGAGGCGACAATCCAGAGAGAAACAAGCTTTTATCGTCCAAGAGACCTGCAAGCTAGAGGCAGCAGGGGTTATTAGCGAGGTCCGCTACCCGGATTGGCTGGCCAACCTAGTTGTCGTGCCAAAAAAGGGGGGAAAGGAACGTATGTGTGTCGACTTCACCAACCTCAACAAGGCCTGCCCACAGGATCCATTTCCGCTTCCTCGCATTGACCAGATCGTCGACTCCACCGCTGGGTGTGACCTCCTATGCTTCCTGGATACCTTCTCAGGCTATCACCAGATCAAGATGGCGGTGGAAGACGTGGAAAAAACGGCTTTCCTGACCCCGTGCGGAGTGTACTGCTATACCTGCATGCCGTTTGGGTTGCGCAATGCAGACGCGACCTTTCAGCGGCTGATACACATTGCCCTGGGCCGACAGCTCGGGAGGAATGCTGAGGCGTACGTCGATGACATCATAGTGAAGTCTCGGGAGGCGAAAACCCTGATACAGGACTTGGAAGAAACCTTCGCGAGCCTTGATAAAGTGGACCTACGACTCAACTCGGAGAAGTGCATATTTGGAGTCCCCTCGGGCAAGCTCCTGGGTTTCCTCGTGTCCCATAGGGGCATCGAGGCCAACCCAGAAAATGTCAAAGCAGTCGAAGACATGAGCCCACCAAAGACCCTCAGAGAAATGCAGAAACTCACCGGGCGCGTGACCGCGCTAGGAAGTTTCATCTCCAAGCTGGGGGAACGAGCACTGCCATTCTTCAAGCTGATGAAGAAGAAGGGCCCCTTTGAATGGACTGAAGAGTCCGACAAGGAATTCCAAGAACTCAAGAGATACCTTACGAGCCTTCCGGTGATGGTAGCCCCGCGTCCTCGGGAGCCTCTGGTGCTCTACCTCGCGGCCACCCTCTACTCCGTAAGCGCAGCCCTGGTATTGGTCAGGGAGGAGCATCATGCCAAGGCCGCAACTGCCCTCCAGGCAGAAGCGAAGCGAAGCCAAGAGAGCCTCACAAAGACCGCGGTCGCGGCCGAAGGGGATCAGCCGCAGCATGAAAGCGCGCTCGGAGCAGAAGAGGCCCCACCAAGCGACCGGGCGCTAGGGACTCCACCGTCTCGGGAGGAACCCTAACCTACAGAGGACGCGAACAGCGCCAGCGCTCACAGCCTCGTCGAGCACCCCGTGTACTTTGTCAGCACAGTGCTATGGGACGCGAGGGCGCGGTACCCCATGCCCCCAAAACTCCTCCTCGCGCTATTGGTAGCCTCACGCAAGCTGCGGCACTACTTCCAAGGTCATCCCATCAAGGTCGTCTCAGCATACCCTCTGGAGAGGGTGCTCAGGAGACCCAACTCAGCTGGAAGAGTCACCGAGTGGAACATCGAACTGCAAGCATTTCAGCTAGAATTCATCACAACCAGAGTCATCAAGGGGGCCACATTGGTAGATTTCGTAGCAGAATGGACGGAGGCACCCGGCCTCGAAGCAGGAGAAGACCGATCACTTTCTCCGGGGAGCGAGGCACCGGACGGCTGGGTCATGTACTTCGACGGGGCATTCTCCCGACATGGCGTGGGGGCCAGCGCAGTGCTCGTATCCCCTACTCAGGACAAGCTCTATTACGCCATGCAGCTCTGTTTCCAGCACGGGGAAAAGGTCTCCAACAACATAGCAGAATATGAAGGCCTGATAGCCGGCCTGAGAGCCGCAGTCGCTTTGGGGGTAAAGCACCTCATCATCAAGTGCGATTCACAACTCCTCGTCAACCTCTCCAACAAGATATACGAGCCGAAGGACGAGCACATGGAAGCCTACCTCGCGGAGGTTCGCAGGATGGAGAAACAGTTCTGGGGGCTAGAGCTGGAGCATGTGCCTCGCGGCACCAATCAAGAGGCAGATGACATCGCCAAGAGGGCGTCCAGGCGGCTGCCTCAGGAGCCTGGCGTATTCGAAGAGAGACTCTTCAGGCCCTCAGCGGCACCATCACTATCAAGCGCGGCGTAGCCTCGGGAGGAGCTCCCCCAGCCGCCTGCCTCGGGAGCCCCGGTCTGCAGCCTGACCTCAGGGGCATGCCTGCTCCTGGCGTTGGAGCCTCGGGAAGGGTGCTGGATCACAGAGCCCAAGAGCTACTTGACGCGAGGGACCCTGCTGGAGAAGGAGGAGGAGGCGGAGCGTGTGGTGCGGCAAACCACAGCCTACTGCATCAGGGATGGAGAGCTTTACCGGAGGCGACCGAATGACGTGTCCCTACGTTGCATTTCCAGAGAGCAAGGGAAGGAATTGCTGGAAGACATACACGGCAGAGATTGTGGGCATCACTCATCATCACGAACACTCGTTGGCAAGGCGTTCCGCAGCGGGTTCTACTGGCCCACATCACTCAACGACGCTGTTGGGCTGGTAAAGGCTTGTGAGGCCTGCCAATTTCACGGCAAGCAGATCCATCAGCCGGCGGGAGGTCTGCAAACTATACCCCTCTCATGTCCACTCACCGTTTTGGGGCTGGACATTCTAGGCCCGTTCCCTTAGGCGCCAGGGGGCTATCGCTACCTCTACGTCGCCGTGGAAAAGTTCACCAAGTGGGCTGAGGTTGAAGCTGTACGCACCATCCCGGTGGCTCTGCAGTCAAGTTCATCAGGGGCCTCGTGAGCTGGTTTGGGGTGCCTAACCGCATCATCACCGACAACGGTTCGCAGTTCACCAGCAATCTCTTCAAAACGTACTGTGCAAACCTTGGAACGCAGATATGCTACGCTTTGGTGGTGCACCCCCGGAGTAACGGCCAGGCCGAGCGAGCCAAAGCGGAGGTCCTGAAGGGCCTCAAAACAGGGACCTTCAAGAAGAAGCTGGAGGCCTGCGGCAGAGGCTGGCACGACGAGCTCCAGTCTGTGCTGTGGTCCTCGTCTATGAAGCAGAAGCCGTCCTCCCTCACAAGGTCATGCGTCGCTCCGCACGGGTCCTGGCGTTCGACGAGGCGCAGCAGGACGCCATGCGGGGGACGGATCTCGTGCTGGGGGAGGAACTTCATCGAGAGGCAAGGCTGCAGCTGCAAGGTATCAACAGTATTCTTGGCGATACCACTTCTGCCGCAACATCCGCCCAGGACTCTTGAGGTAGGGGACCTCGTGCTCAGACGGGGTCCTCTTCAGGGGAAGGGTTGCATAAGCTTTCTCCCATGTGGGAGGGCCCGTTCAAGGTTGTTCATGTTTCCAGGCCAGGCTCCGCACGCTTGGAGACTCAGGAGGGGGTGCCCATCCCGAACGCATGGAACATCCAGCATGTCTGGAAGTTCTACCCTTGAAGAAAGGCCCAAAGCCTTTAAGAAAAGGCCCGGAGCCTATGAAGAAGGCAAACGCCTGTGAAGCTCCTTTTCCCGAGAAAGTCCCAGAGCCTGTGAAGAAGGAAAATGCCTATGAAGCTCATTTTCCCGAGAAAGGCCCGGAGCCTGTGAAGAAGGCAAACGCCTGTGAAGCTCATTTTCCCAAGAAAGGCCCGGAGCCTATGAAGAAGGCAAACACCTGTGAAGCTCGTTTTCCCTAGAAAGGCCCAGAGCCTGTGAAGAAGGCAAACGCCTGTGAAGCTCGTTTCCCCGAGAAAGGCCCGAAGCCTGTGAAGAAGGCCAATGCCTGTGAAGCTCGCCGCCTGTGACACTCTCACGTAATAACGAGTTGGGGCTGTACACGCCCCGGAGTCTCCGGAGAGCCGCCCTCGGGCCTCGGGGGCTCCCTCCCACGCCCAGTGGCAGCACTAAGGTCCGCGCTGGTGAGAAGACGTCGAAGACTAGATTAGGTACCAGGCGCGGCTTTTTCATTTGCTTTCTGCGGTTTGCTTGTTCGTTCCTATTTGAAGTTTTATTGAAGTTGTTGTCGCCCTTGGCTTGTGAATCTTTTTCTTTTTCACTCACTTGCCTCTTTTTCTCTCGCGCAAGTCTCGCGAGGGAGCAACGCGGGCACCCTCGCGAGTATTTTCTTCCCTTGTCGTTTGAAGCTTTCCTATCCAAGTCCACTACGGGAGCACCCCTCCCAGTCCGTGCCCCACGGGCATCGCGACGCGAACACAGGACCTGGGTCGGTCGCCTCCACAACCGAGGCCGGAAGCTACCCCTCCTGACTAATCCTTGCAGGACATGAAGCGTTCGACGAGGCCTCGGCCTCGGTAAGCGAAGACCACGACAAGTCCCCTTGAGCTAAGTAATTCCTGCACGCGGGCATGCGGCACAAAAGCACATCACAGAAATAGCGGAAACAACATGGTAATTAACAGCAACAGTTAAGCACGCCCCCACGGGGCCCTACACTACTTTCTCTTTGCGCAGGGAAGGGAGAAAAACAAAATAGGCACGGCTTGCTCGGCACCAACTCGCGGCGAAGGCTCGCACTGCCTTTAGAGCTCAGTTAGACTCCTCCTCGCGCTTCACCAAGGCGCGATGGTGGGCTGACCCGCTACCTCCCTCCAGGCGGGCGCGACGGCACGGGGGCTGGTCGCGGCCACCGCTGGAGGAGCTGCTGTCCGAAGGAGAACCCCCGAAGCTCGACGAGCCCCGAGCGCTGCCGACCACGCGCCTGCTGTCATCTTCATCCCGATCATTGCCGGGGCTAGGTACACGGCCGCGGTCATCATCTTCGGGGCAGCACCCGGCACGGCGACCATCTTCTCCGAACACCCTCACCTAGAGGGTGGTAACGCCGTCGAACTTGTAGTGCAGGGTGCACCGCTGGCTCGAGCCCAGCAACGCTTGCGTTACCGGCATGGTCAGGGCCACATTCCCGGCGACGGAGACCTCTAGCAAAGCCCAGGAGGCCCTGCTGCAACAACCGTCAGCCTGAAGCCAGAGGCCGCCCGGAGCGCCGGCCGGAAGTTCACCCACAAAGAAGTGGGGAAGCTGGAGCCAAGTGCTGGTCGGCTCCACCGACCACACGACGAACTTCGGCAGCACCTCCGCCTAGTGGAAGCGCGGCCTAGGGGGCCGTGCAGTCACGATGCGCCCCCCATCGACAACCTGGCGCCCATCGCCGCGCAAGGGATCGCCTCCACGACCGCGGGAAGCCACTACGGGAGCCACATGATGCTTGCGAGGACGGCCTCGACCGCGCTTGGCCGGGGGAGACTCAGGCCCAACCTGGCGGGCCTTTCCCTTCTCCGCGGCTGAGAACCTCTTCGGCGGAGCCATGTAGAGAAAGGAGTAGCAAGAGGGGATGGACTGGAAGGGCTTGCGCCGTTCCATACTTATAGACGGAGGAGGCCAACCGTCGGCCTCCATGATCACAGGTAATCATGACCCATTTCTGCGTGCAGGGACTTGTCAAGTCATGCAGTTGCCGAGGGATCGTGGGGAAGCGGAGACGCCCACGACCAATCAATCGCCATGCAGCGCCCAAGGCCGCAGGCTGTTGGGGCCATGACATTTCGTGACTTGCCCTTCGCTTCCCTACTAAGCCAAGTCCGGCGCGCTTTGGGCCCGGGGGCTACTATCGGCGCTCGGGAACGGGGTCCCCAGACTTGCCTACCCGCGGCTGTGGCGTGGCTCAAGTGGGGGCCCAAGACGGCCCAGCTTCATCGGCTCAAGCTCAAGACCCTCGCGAGGCCAAGCCTCATGAGGCGGACGACAGAACCTTCCTCAGAGCAGCCTCGTCAGGCGGGCTCACGAGGAGGCAGAAAGATCAAGGTGGTACCTCACGAGGGTGCCCTTCATAAGCCATGACGATCGAGACCAAAGTGGGCGCCAGGGGCGCTAACTCATGATTCCTCATTTCCCCTTTGGTGCAAAGGAGGCAAGCCTGAGCCAAGGCATCGAGCAAAGGTTACCGCTTGGTGCAGCAAGACCAAGACCAGCAGCGGGCAGGAAGGAGGTCATCGTGGAGCCAGGGCCAGGCGTCACCGTGAGCCTTTGGCAGCCGAAGACCAACTTTAGTCAGGATAAGTGTACTAGATGTTCCCCTTCAAAATGGCCAATTGTTAGCGCCCTTCCCGCTCATTATTTGGGAAGAGGTCCAGGGCCTCCCTCTATAAATAGTACTAGCCACCACAGAGAGAGGGGACAGGTCGAACCTACCAGAGAGAGAGAGAGAGAGAGAGAGAGAGAGAGTGAGAAGCGACTGGACTCATGCAAGCAGTCCATCGCTCCAGCTCAAGAACAGCCCCTTGCGAGGTTTTTCTTCCTTTGTACTGTTCTTCATCAGCCCCAGAGGCAATCCACCACACCACACACTGGAGTAGGGTATTACACCACAACGTTGGCCCCAACCAGTATAAACCTTGTGTCTCTTGTGATGTTCATCGTTCCTAGTTTAGATCCCGTGCAAACCATTAACGCGTGAGCTGGTAGGGGAAAGATCTCCACGCGCAACCCAGTGTTCGAACCTCAAGGGTCTGCCAGAACCCGAAATCCGACATTATTAGAGGTAAAGCTAGTTCATATAGTCGACTCTAAGAGTTGGTTCAAACAGGGAAGAAAGTGCGAAAGCTGTAGCATGAATCTTGGACTTGGTTCTAAGAGGAAACAGGGGAAAGTAGTAGATACTGGCTACCCAACCGGTCTCTTGGTTGAAAAGGCGAAGAAAGCATAGTGGATGGTGAAGGGTGGTGGGAAGTGGACTTGTCTCTTGGTTGAAAAAGGAAAGAAAGTGACGAGTGTTGGGGGACAACGCAAATGAGAATGAGAAGGTCTAGATTTCCTGTGCTCACATAGGAAAATGTCGCCGAGGAGATAGAAAATGGGACAAATGCAGACATGCTGCCTGAGTGTTTGCCGCTCTCGGCAACCACATCTGCCTCACCACTTTATGCCCCTGCTATCCCTACGCCCATATCGCTACCATTAATGTAAAATCACATGAAGCATTAAGCAATGCCACCTAATGTCACTATAAGTAATGGTCTAGTACCATCGATAAATTGAAGCAATGCCACCATATTTTATGAAGTGCTTCCGTCTTGCTTTTTTACCCATGAATTGTGTTTTTGTAGTTACACTTAAATGTCACACCTCTAACATTGCTTCATCCCAGTGGAACTGCACAAATTTGATTGCACATTTACTGACCATGTGCTACTCTCATGACAGTAATACTAATGCTATTGTTCTGCATGTTAATCTAGTGGCAGTGTTGATGTGATGTGATGCTACTTACTTAAGTGCACTTTCATACTGTCAATCTAGTGCAAATTATAACACAATAGATGTTGCTGTTAATCATATGCCACTGCAAATATTTGTCACTAAATAAATAACTTTCATATTTGCGCAAACAGGGATGTCTGTTTCCATATCGTTTCTTGTCTGTGCAATCAAAAGTACACACCTCAGTTTTAGTACAACTGCACAAAATGAGATGGCTATTCCTAGCTGTCGTCCTCTAACCACCAGTGTTCCAGGTATTCCTACATTGGTAGTAACTAGGTAGAATGACCAACACAATCTAAAAGAAGCTGATTCGTATGTTTTACTTCCTGATTGCTATGCAGGGACGAGCGAAAACAACTGCATCCTAGTCCGGAATGCACTTTCTACCAGTTCATCCATGGACCGAGGACTAGTTGGCACGGCTGCACGGCGGTTTTGTGGACAAGTGCGCGGACAAGAGGCATCGTTGTCTGCTTATTTCTGCAAATAGCGGTGCTTAAATTTAGTGGAATGCACATACGGTGGTCAAGATTACCTTTGCATGGTTCGATTCAGCATTCCAACCGAGACCACAATTATAATTGGTTATTCTGGAATGAGAGAACCTAACCCTGAATGGTGGCAACAAGAAAAAAGCGAGTGAACTCCAGGAAATTTAAGCACGCCGGGAGGCCCTTTGCTCAGAGAAGCCTTGCTTTTTTTCCTGATTTGTAAACCTTCTCACAACTTTGTCTTTTGCTGTGAACTAGTATATGTTTGTTATGTTCTATGAATCATTGAGATGTATAAAATTGCTTAACTTATGCTTTTCAAGTTTCTTATGAAGCCGAGTTTAATGTGAGTGTTCCACATGAACGCTGGACCAGCGTGTGAACGTTTGGAATTTACATTGTGGCCTCAGTTAACTGCATGAACCACCGTAACAAGATACATAGTTGCTTATATGTCAGATAGCATATTGTTGATTGTTAGCTGGTCGATAGCCTAGTGTTGAAGCGAGCTAAGCCAATGTGTCGTGTTTTGCACAACTGCTTACAAGTGGGGTACCACCAACAGTGTTTACAAGTACTTATGTATAAGTCAGTGCACATTTCTCGAACGAGTACTCTATTTCATCAAACACACATCGCTCGTATGATAAACCGTGACAACTTATGTCTTACCATGCCATATTCATGAAAAAACTAGTGAGGACGCATGTGTTTCGGCAACCATTACGATGGGTCTCACATGATTCACGGGCACACAAAACTAGCAGCAGTTCCCATAGACGGATTCAAACAGAGTACTATCCCAGTGGGCTCGATAACAGGCAATGTTCGGATAATTAGACAAAATCCAAACTACTATTAAACACACTAGCTGGGGCAACTATTTCATTCCTCGATCTAATTTGTGTTGGACACAAGACATACCTTGGCATGAACATCATGAGTCTGGAATACAACTCTTCATTGGTATAAGCGCAAATGGCTTCCAGGATCCAACAGCCTAAGAACTCTGTTTTCCCAGTGCGTATATTCAGGTCATCCGCCTCATAGTGAGTGACATGTACAACTACACAATCCTTGTCTGCATCAGGGCTCTAATTGAAACAGAAACAAATTCTGAATTAATTTCCAGTATAAGAAACACAAGTTATTTAAACCACTATGTATAGCATGACATCGAAGCTAATAAAATTTTGCATTATTCATCACCACATACTTAGATGAAAAACCACAATCGAGATCGACAAAGAAGAAAATCACCTTGGGCAGCTAACGGGGGGGGGGGGCACATCCTCGAAGGGGGAAAACCGCTCCTGCAGTGCCATGGGGGTCAGAATAACCTCAAACGGGCGTTGACCATCTCGGTAGTGGCCGTGGCGTGTCTGGGTCGGCTCGGTGGCTGCCTCCATCTTCTTGGAGCTCTCTGTCTCGTGGGGATCAGCCTCCCGCGTCTGCTCTAATATCGGCAGATCTTTGCCTAGTTCTCCTTGGTCCATCATGAAACTGACGAATACTAGGAGACCACTGAAAGGCAAACACAATCGCAAGGACAATGAAACAAAACAGAGAGTGGGGATCGGTTACTGCTTTCCAAAAGTTCTTTGTTTCTCTGAACGAAAATATACCAACATCATGGATCCGCTTACCTTCCATTCATTGGGAGAGAACAACAGTGGCAGATGCGAGTGTTGCCTTTCTTGAAGACGGTGAGGGATAAGGGGATTCAGTGAAGAGTGAAATGATGGTTGCTTTGTCCATCAAACTTAGACTGCGGGGAGGTGGGTTTTTGTGATACGATGGCTCGTTACTGCCGCGCTATGATTGGGGTGAATCTCTGTCTACATACTGCCTTCTAATTTGGTGGATGGCATTTGGGCCCGCGCACTGCATGGCCCGCATGTCGGTGAATAAAAGTATAACGACATTCAGTAGAGGGAGATGTTTCGATGACCTAGGAGGAGCCATAAGTGGTAGTGTATCCACTGTACTAGTAGTAATTGTTTTTCTAGGTAGCTGTAGAGTGTCTCCACTGTACTAGTAGTAATTGTTTCTCTGGGCCCAAGACAAAACAGCCCATCCACACTAGTAAATAGTAAAATCAATTCAAAAGCCCATATATTTACTTAATGAGAGGCGCTACCCACACCCAGTACACCACCCCCAAAAAACCTGGGTGCTCTTCTTCCTCCTCACTCCCACCCACCTCACGTCAGCTGGCTCCACTCGTACCCCCAAATTCCTCACCTCACTCCTACAGAAACCCCTAGCTCCGCTTCTTACTCACTACTACAGAAAAACCCCCAGCTCCCCTTCTTCTTCACTCGCACTACATCTAGGCTCGTCATTCGTTACTCTGCTCAAACCCGTGAGTACAACACGACACCCTCGAGGAAAATGGAGTCGGCAGACCCCAGCGCCAAGAAGATGAGGCTCCCGCCAGCGGCGACGCCTGTTGTAGATCCCGCACACGGCAGCGCGGGGAGAAGCGGTGACCCTGCCCCCATCGGATCCCAGGAACCCATAGAATCTCGGGTGGACTGCATCAGCGATCTCCCGGACGCCGTCCTTGGGGAGATCATCTCGCTTCTCCCCACCAAGGATTGCTGCCGCACCCAAGTCCTCTCAATTTGGTGGCGCCCTCTATGGCGCTTGTTCTTTAATCTCGAATCGTCAGCTATCTCTCTTCAATGATTTTGAAATCCCAGAGCCATCATATCCTCCCACCAGGGCTCTGTTCAAAGCCTATGCATCCCATCATGCTACCTGAGCAAGCATAGCATGCCCTGCACGGTGGACGCCTGGCTGAAATCCCCTCAATTCACAGAACTACAGCTGCTTGAGTTCTACTATTCCCCTAGAAATCACCTACCACATATGTACTTGTCCCTCAGCACCGATGTCCATCTCACGGTTTTCCTCCTCTCTCCACACTGCCACCTTTGTGCTGTGCTACCTACCAGACAATCTGGTACTAAACCTTCGACTCTCGTTTCTCAAGAAACTTTCACTTTTGCGGTTCGTATTTCGGAGGCCTCATTGCACAACATCATCCACTCCAGTTGCCCTGCCCTGGAAAGCTTGGTGCTTGTTTTTCACAGTTAGAATCGGTTGTCTCCAAATAAAGTCGCCTAACCTTGTAAGAATTGGAATTTCTTTTAACGGAAGGCAGCTCATCATCCAAGATGCCCCTTCACTTCAAAGGTTGATCCTCGATTCTAATTATTCACCATTGCAAATAACCGTCCTCTCTGCGCCTAAACTGGAGACCTTAGGTGTAATACATGATCTCTGTGCTCATTTCAATATGGTGTTTGGCTCCACAATTATTCAGGTACTTTATATTATCATCTACACTTGTACCCATAAGCTGCATTTTAAATTTCTGCGCATAAGTTATATATCATCTTAGAGTACACATTTTGTACTAATATTATGTTCTATGCTCAATGAAGAGTTTCTCCATGGATGGCCTATCAATGGTGCTAGATTCTGTCAAGATCTTATATATCCAAATGAATAGTTTTGATCTGAACAAGATTATTGGCTTGCTGCAATGCTTTCCATGTCTGGAGAAGTTGTATATAAAGGTGATAATTTCACACACATTGGAAGCCCACATATAGTGTACTAGAATTAACCGTTCAGCTGTCGCTCGTTCGACACTCTTTTTTTAGACCTTAACTGTTTTCAATCTTCATGTCTATTTAGGCAACAGGACGGGGTAAGAAAGTTATAACCAATCGATGGATTAGTAAGCACCGGGATTTTCTCACTTCTCATGAGATTCGATTGAAGACAATAATGCTAGAACTATATGTAGCCAACCGTGCAAACACTAGATTTGTCACATTCTTCCTGCTGAATGCGAGGTTACTATTGTCCATCAGGCATAAGTTTATCAGCAGCATGGTTTTGACGGATGGGTATGTCGAAGAGCAAAAATGGAGTTTCAGGTGGGCAAAAGAGCTTCTGAATGTGTAGGGCTTCTATTTACAACATATTGTGGTCATAATCCAGTAAATTTGACTATGACTGCCGAAAACAGTGCTGGAGTTAGATGTTGTTGCCCTTTTCAACCTGGGTTTTGTGTAAACCTGATGAACAATTAACCCTCGTGCTTTTGTACAGTTTGTAAGCTGGAGTTAGATGTTCTTGCCCTTTTCAACTTGGTTGTGACTATCATATTTTCTTTGACACAAGGCAAATGGCTTGCCATTCGTTTAATTTAGAGTGAAATATTGTAACAAATCCCAACCAAGGGAAATAACATCACTCTCGCCGGCTGCTTTACAGTAGCCAAGTGATTAGCCCCACCAGCACCTGATACTTCTCCAACGTATCTATAATTTTTGATTGTTCCATGCTATTATATTACCTGTTTTGGATGTTTATGGGCTTTACTTTACACATTTATATAATTTTTGGGACTAACCTACTAACCGGAGGCCCAACCCGTATTGCTGTTTTTTTTGCCTATTTCAGTATTTCGAAGAAAAGGAATATCAAACGGAGTCCAAATGGAATGAAACCTTCGGGAGCGTGATTTTTGGAACAAACGTGATCCAGAGGACTTGGAGTGCAAGCCAAGAAGCAGCCGAGGCGGCCACGAGGGTGGAGGGCGCACCCACCCCTACAGGGCACGCCCTCTATCTCGTGGGCCCCTCGGGCGGCCACCGACCTACTTCTTCCTCCAATATATACCCACGTACCCCGAAAACATCCAGGGAGCCAACGAAAAACAATTTCCACTGCCGTAACCTTCTGTATCCGCGAGATCCCATCTTGGAGCCTACGTCGGTGCTCCGCAGGAGGGGGAATCGACCATGGAGAGCTTCTACATCAACACCATAGCCCCTCCGATGAGTTGTGAGTAGTTTACCACAGACCTTCGGGTCCATAGTTATTAGCTAGATGGCTTCTTCTCTCTTTTTGGATCTCAATACCATGTTCTCCCCCTCTCTTGTGGAGATCTATTTGATGTAACTCTTTTTGCGGTGTGTTTGTCGAGATCCAATGAATTGTGGGTTTATGATCAAGTTTATCTATGAGAAATATTTGAATCTCCTATGAATTATTTTATGTTTGATTGAGTTATATTTGCAAGTCTCTTCGAATTATCAGTTTGGTTTGGCCTACTAGATTAATCTTTCTTGCCATGGGAGAAGTGCTTAGCTTTGGGTTCAATCTTGCGGTGTCCTTACCCAGTGATAATAGGGGTTGCAAGGCACGTATTGTATTGTTGCCATCGAGGATAAAAAGATGGGGTTTATATCATATTGCATGAGTTTATCCCTCTACATCATGTCATCTTTCTTAATGCGTTACTCTGTTCTTATGAACTTAATACTCTAGATGCATGCTGGAAAGTGGTCGATGTGTGGAGTAATAGTAGTAGATGCAGGCAGGAGTTGGTCTACTTGTCGCGGACATGATGCCTATATACATGATCATGCCTAGATAATCTCATAATTATTCGCTTTTCTGTCAACTGCTCAACAGTAATTTGTTCACCCACCGTAATACTTATGCTATCTTGAGAGAAGCCACTAGTGAAACCTATGGCCCTCAGGTCTATCTTTTATCATATAAAATTTCAATCTACTTTTATTTGCATCTTTAATTTTCCAATATATATTATAAAATACCAAAAATATATTTACCTTATCATACTATCTCTATCAGATCTCACTTTTGCAAGTGGCCATGAAGGGATTGACAACCCCTTTATTGCGTTGGTTGCGAGTTCTTTGTTTGTTTGTGTAGGTGCATGGGACTTTGGAGGAGTCTCTCATCGGATTGATACCTTGGTTCTCAAAAACTGGGGGAAATACTTACGCTACTATTGCTGCATCACCCTTTCCTCTTCAAGGAAAAACAAAGCAAGCTCAAGACGTAGCAGCACCCAGAAACTTATTTCGAACTAGCACATCAAATGGGCTGTAAATTTTCATAGGAAAGGTTGCATGACCATGACAGATTTGGATTCTGACATTTGGGACCCATGAGGAAATAGCCTATCCAAGGTGGTGTTGACTTACTAGCCAGTCAACAAACGATTCTGCCTACCAGCCGTTGGATTGACATCCAACATCTGTCGTGTATCTTCTATCTCCTGTCTTCTTCTTTCTCGAGCCGCCCAAAAGAAACCAACCCGTTGGCTCCGCCTGCTCCTGCCTCCCATGGCTGGCTGCGCCTCTGCCGCCCTATCGTACCCTCCAATGTTGGCCAGTCCCTCCTTCTATTCCCCCACATGTCTTGTTATTCTCCGGCGATGTCAGCCCCAACACACACCCGCACCTGAACCACTCAACCCTCATACTCCCCTCTGCCTACGACTAGACCGGCGCATCTTCTACGGATCCTGTTCGTTTCGTCCGAGGCCTCGCCGCTGTTCTCCGCCTTGGTTCACTCGCCGTGTGCGGTGCGCCGCCCTCTTGCATTGTCAACATCGTCAACAACCGAGAGGAACTAGGAGATGACTGTACATGGAGAGGATGACAGTAGGGACCCCCCAACGTCATGGCAGTACACAAGCAAGTGCCTCGTTATTACTAGCCCCAAAAAATGGTTCCTCCTAATGGTTGGACATCTGGGGCTCACACCATTGTCAACGTGTTCAATAAACGGGAGAATTACAGTACGAGCGGCTGACACCATGGACCCAGCAGGTCGCGCAGTTTTTTTTGAGGAACAAGGAGTTGTTATTTATACTAGTTTTAGTGACGGATCAGGGTAACAACGGGGTTGTGCAGGGGCTGTGGCCCTTCTAGCCAGGGTTTTATTTATGTTTACCACATCATGAACCTAGTTGTGTTTTTTTCTTGCTGAAAATGGCTAGCTCAGTTCTATTTATTTTAAAGAAATACCCAAACGAGGCCTACTTGCTTTATCATCCCTGCTGGGCTGCAAATCTTTCAAGACGAGGAGAGTTTCATTCGATTTGCTCAGAAATGGGCTGTACATTTTTAGAACACATCAAACCAGGAATTAGTTTCAATTTTTTTTCATTACAAGATTTTAAATTCCATTGATTTTTATGTCTGGACAATTATTTGGATTTTATATTTATATAAATTATTTTTTCAAAATAGTTTGAATGTGAATCGATATTTCGGGATTAAAAACAGTTGACCGCACCGAAATATGCAAAATTTCTTATAATGTTTAACCGTGGCCACAATATGGGGTGTAATGCTAACAAAAAGAAGATATGCTCCAAAAAAATTCTTAGGAATTAGCAAATGGGATGTACATTATTAGAAATAATGGCAGATGGGTTGTATGCTGTTTTCCATAGATTTGAGGCTGACTTGTGCGCCTACTACAGGTTGATGCATATGCCTTCTAAAAAAGGTTGACGCACACGCAACGCCGTGTCAACTTAGTCAACACACAAGAGCAGTGACTATTGGATGTCCATCCAACGGCCGTCGTGGTTCTTCAACCTCTGCTCTTCCTGCTCCAGCCGCTTAAACAAGCGCCACCGGGACTGCCTACTCCCTCCTCCCGCGGCCGGCTGTGCTGCCGCGCAGGCCTCACCGCCCCATCGTACTCCTATCGCTGGCCTAGCCATCCCTCTACTCACCCACACCTGCTGTTATTCTCCGGGGACGGCAGACGAACCAGTACACCCTTGTACTCCCCTCCGCGTGGGAAACAACTGCCGGGTCTTCCCTGGCTCCGTGTCGTTCCCTTCCTAGGCCTCGCCGTCGTCCACCGCCCTGGTGCTCTCGGCGCGGCCTGGTCAACGTGGTCAATGAACGACATCCATCGGAAGTGGACTGTACGTGGAGAGGCTGACAGCTAGGTCCATGGTCGCACGCAAGGAAATGCCTCCTTATTACGCGCAAAATAATGAATCCTCCACCTGACAGCTAGGACCCACCGGAAGGGCCTCTATATTTCGCGAAAAACGTTCCCCCGCTGATAGGTCGGACCCACCAGCTATATCTTCACTCGCAAGGAAGTGCCTCCTTATTACGCACACAAAAAATGAATACCCCATGCTAGCTGGGACCCACCATAGTGGGAGGCTGACTTGTGGGCCTACTAAGTTGACGGGGACAGAGGGCTTTGTCAACTTAGTCAATATGAACAATTCGAGCTCCAGTGACCATACGATGTCCATCCAACGGCCGTAGTACTTCTTCAACCTCTAGTCTTCTTGCTCCAGCCGCCCAAAACAGCGCCGGTCTTGCCACGTGCTCCTACCTCCCGTGGCCGGTTGTGATGCCATGGAGGACTCACCGCCCCCTACTACTCCCACCGCTAGCCAGGCCATCCCTCTACTCACCCACACCCCCTATTATTCTGTGGCGACAATAGCCTCACACCGCAGCAGGACCAGTGAACCCTCGTACTCCTTTCCACGTGGGCATCCACTGCCGTGTCTTCCCCGGCTCCATGTCGTCCCCTTCCTAGGCCTCGCCATCGTCCACCGCCCTGGTGCTCTCGGCGCGGCGTGGTCAACATGGTCAAGGAACGACTTCCATCGGAAGAGTACTGTACGTGGAGAGGCTGACAGCTGGGTCCATGGCAGTCGCAAGGAATTGGCTCCTTATTATGCGCAAAATAATTATTCCTCCACCTGACAGCAGGGACACACCGGACGGGCCACTGTATATCGTGAAAAAAACATTTTCCCCCCTGACTGCTGGGACCCACCAGCTACATCTTCGCACGCAAGGAAGTGCGTCCATATTACGGGCAAAAAAACCGATTCGCCCCCTAACTACTGGGACCCACCAACTACATCTTCGCACGCAAGGAAGTGCCTGACAGTCAGGACCCGCCTGGTCGAAGCCTAGCATTGTCATTCTGGTCGCGAACGTGCACGTACATACTGGTCGATGTATAGGCACGCACGTGTCATAGTAGAGATGCACACGTAGCATGTACACGTACGTACAGTGGCCAGGGTGCAAGAAAGTAAATACGGCCACATACGTACATATGGGCGGGGTCTCAAACGCCTACTCGCGCATACGTATGGCCAGGTCTCGTGTACATGGCTAGGTCAGAATGGAGAAACTACATCATCGTCGTGTTCATGGTGAGGCAACAGAATGCGTCGTGTTCATCGGGAGGCAACGGAATGCCTGGGAGCCAACCGGCTTGGACGGAACAGCCGATGGAAACAAGGCCTGGCGTACCGCAGAATGGAGGTAACGGCCTTGTGTTCGACCGGCCACGTTCGAAACGAGATCCTGTTCATCAGGAGGGGTCTGGGGTACCGCAAAATGGAGGAAACGGACTTCTGTTGGACCTACTACGGTCGAAACGGGGTCCTGTTGAACGGGAGGGGTGTGGCGTACCGCAAAATAGAGGAAACGAACTTGTGTTGGAGAGCTACGGTTGAAACAGGGGTCCTGTTCATCGGGAGGGGTGTGGCGTACCACAAAACGGGACTCGAAGGGATACTGTTCATCTCCACCGTCGACCTCCTCCAGCCTCCACGGGCTACTGTTCATCCACCATCGACCTCCTCCAGCCTCCACCCACGACTGTTCATCCATGGTCTCCTGTTCATCCAACCTCCACCGCACGCTCCTCCACCAGCTACTGTTCAACCAGCCCTCTCCACGGGGTCCTGTTCAACCACCCCTCCATGGGCTACTGTTCATCCAGCCCTCCACCGACTACTGTTCGACCAGCCCTCCACCGGCTATTGTTCAACCTTCCCTCCACGGGGTCATGTTCATCCAGCCCTCAACGGGATCCTGTTCATCCACGCCTAACCGGCTCGATCGATCGGGGTCCTGTTTATCTAGCGGCAACACCATGGGGTCCTGTTTATCCAACCCCCATCGGGAACTGTTCATCCAAACCCCCAACAACACTCACTGTTCATCCAGAGGCAGCATCGATCGACTTCAGTTAGCAGCAGTAGCGAAGGAATCGCTTTCGATCGCTGGAGTTCGATAACGTAACTTTCTTGTGCAATCGCTTTCGGAGTTCGGATAAATGTAACGCCTCGCTCAGTTCGATTAGAGCCCAACACCTGCACCCACGCAGCAGACGTCACAGACGATAAAAACACGCATCGCTCGGCCCCCAACCACCCACCGTAACTGGGAACTCCCTGAAATTTTCCTAGCCCTCGCTTCTACCATGGTTTTTCCGTCATGGAAGGCCCAAAGAATGTCATGCAGCTGCGTCTCCGGCCCGCCCAGGATGAAAAGCCCATTTTGTGTCATGATTTTTTTCATAGAAGTAGGAGCTCACCACATCTATGATGATACCGGGTTTTGTCACTATTATCATCATAGAAGTGTCATAAGTATGACAATTTTTTTTTCATTCGACCCAAAATGTCACGGATGTGTCTTTTTTTTGTAGTGGTAGTTTTGTGCCCGGCAGACCAAGCCCCACGACAACAAACGAAAGGCACCGGTAGGATAGCTTGGCAGAGAAAACTTTTTTACTTAAACGTATAGAGGCATCTCACCTCTGCATGGACATGGTACATGCACAAGTACCCGGCAAGACTTGTCTTTTTCATTAATATGCTGATAAGCAAGTACAGATCTTACAGGACACAAACATGGATAAAGAAGATTACATATTTTAGACTAAAGTTTGGCAAATGCCTACACATTTTAGACTAAAAAAAGATAAGTGCCCCGTAATCCCTTTCTTGTCCCTCTCCTCCTAAGAACTACGGTGGGAGGTGAAGACGGAAAAAGGAGTGCCTGGGCAGAAGCCCAACTTGACCCCATCAGGCCCCATGATAATGATCCTGACAAGATCGGGAGGGCGCGAGCGAAGGTGATGGTGAAGAGAGCGGCGGAAACGACCCCCTGGTCAACGCCACCAGGGCCAGTAGGACACGGTAGGGCGAACGAAGCCGGAGCCCCACGAGGAAGCCTACTGGGGCCCAGCTAGAAGGCTGCTGGAGGATCCGAAGACACCATCCACACCTCCACATCCAACTCCCCGGCAAATCGCGTTGCCGTAGAGCAGATGCAGGTGCAGATGGTGGTGCTGCCGCCTGACGGTGATGGTGTCGTTGGTGTTTAGCCGGAGTCGGAACCTTCGTCCTCCCCGCCGGCGCCATCGTCTTCGCCGTCACTGTCCTCCTGGTCGTTATCCCTCGAGGAGGAGCTTTCGTCGTCGGTCGAGCTCTCTATGCAGCACCCTAAGCAAGCACCCGAGCGTCCGAAGACTTTGACGGAGAGCAGGGTAGCATCCATTAACTTGAAATGGAGGACATGCCCGACCGCCAAGCTGTGGGCACGAGCAGAGGTCTTCCAATCGTGCCGGAGGAGCATGACATGAGGAGCGAGGAACTCTACATCCGCCCGCATGCTGTCATTATAGCAGCCCCTCATGTGCAGCCTCAACCCCAGTGGCTGTTCAACCTCCTTCACTCTTGAAAATGGAGTGGGGAGACGAAGACGGTTGCGCGGAGGCCCTCGAAGCTTGAAAACAAACTCCAACGGCTAGTTCCCGATGTGGCCTTCGTTTGGGTCCTGGACGGCCGGAGGAGGTGAGATCAGCGCACCGCCCTGTCCTACTCGACCCCGGGCGCCGCGATAACCACGTCCCCGTCCTCTCCCGCCTCCCATTGCGAAGGGCTCCTCTTCCGCATCCCCAATGGGAGGAGGAAGGCGCTGTCGAGCAGTAGCCCTCATCGCCGCTACTAGTGTGCCGTTGCACCCTCTTCCCCTCACCATGATGAAGAAACAATATCAGAAGAAAGAAGGAGGAGATATGTGTGAGCAAGCACCTAGCCCGCATCCCCTTTTATAGGCAAATGAGGTCAGGGGCTGGCTCCTCACTCAGAGGAGGCAACTGCCTCACTCCACCAATCTGACTTCCCCGCACCATCAAAGGCTCATGGAATCGAGACCGACCCCCTACGCCTATCCATGGCATCTGGCTTTCCGCCATGGCACACATTTCCGCGCCCTGCGCATCCGCCACCAACCCTATGCAATGCATGCAGCATACGTGGTAGAAATGCCAGAAGCGGAGAACCTAGTGGAATGGCTGTTACTGCCTCGTGAATATGGGACATGGGTAGCCCACGGATCATGGCTCACAACTCCCCCAAAACATCTTGCACGACGTGCAGAAAAAACCGGAAACTGACTCAAGCACAGGTTAATGAAGAGGCAAAGAAAATCTCAAGGGATGAGCTACCACAAACTATTCGCATGTGTACTAGATAGGGCCTACTCCGACGATGCTCGACAGCGCGTTTGGGCCAGGCCTGAGTGTTGGTGTCAAAACCGGCGGATCTCGGGTAGGGGGGTCCCGAACTGTGCGTCTAAGGTTGATGGTAACAGGAGGCGGGGGACACGATGTTTACCCAGGTTCGGGCCCTCTCTATGGAAGTAATACCCTACTTCCTGCTTGATTGATCTTGATGAATATGAGTATTACAAGAGTGGATCTACCATGAGATCGTAATGGCTAAAACTCTAGAAGTCTAGCCTGTATGATTATGATTGCCTCTACGGAGTAAGCCCTCCAGTTTATATAGACACCAGAGGGGACCAGGGTTGTACAAAGTCGGTTACAGAGAAAGGAATCTTCATATCCGGGCGCCAAGCTTGCCTTCCACGCCAAGAGCTCCCAGCCAGACACAGGTGAGAGTCTTCGGTCTTGTATCTTCACAGCCCATCAGTCCGGCCTATGTCAATAGGCCGGACGCCCGAGGACCCCTTAATCCAGGACTCCCTCAGTAGCCCCCGAACCAGTCATTCAATGATGATGTGTTCGGCACGCAGATTGTCTTCGGCATTGCAAGGCGGGTTCCTCCTCCGATTACTTCAAAGTACCTGACTTAAAGAGCAGTATTCGGCTTTCTATTTAATGTCGCGCCCATCGGCTTCCACACCTTCATGACTTCAGCTTCCACGTGTCGAGCGAATACGAGAGGTCGGGGTATTTTTGCACATATCACTCCGACCATGTAAGAAAGGCGTCTCTTTAAAGAGATTGGGATTTTCAGATCCATTCCACACCAAGCGAGGAATCCTCAGAGCTTGCTAGGAGAAACCACTCCAACATGGCTAGCGCTCCCAACTCTTCCTCCCGCCCCCACGGCCCCAAAAAAGGTGATTCGGAGAAATGTTCCGTCTCCCACAGTCAGCTAGTGAATTTGCAGACACAGGGAATTCTTCCCCCCACGGATCTAGTCCCCGTTCGAGCAGGATTAACTTCCTTCGATGGCGGGGCTCAGGAGGAGAATTTCGGAGTAAATGACCAAGGGTAGCCTAGCCGGCTCCCCCTTGGGCTTCTGAAAAAATTACAAGCCAATCAAGTCATCCAACATCCAAGACGTTGGGCCGCCTTCCCCCGGCCGGCTGTCATCCATGCCGGCTGTCAGGAAGCGGCCTGACCCCAAGACCCATAGAAGAAAGCCACGAGAGGGCCGACTTCCAAGGAACCGGCTACTAGAGGGCCAACTCCGCGTAGCCGGCCACGAGAAGGCCGACTCCAAGGAGCCAGCCACCCCGCAGGCGGCCGAGGCCGCACCCTCAGAATCTGCACGCACATAACAGCGATGAGACGGGGCGTGGCTACAGTGAAGCCTGCCACCCCCGCATCCCGGAGCGCGCGTGGCTATAGTGCGCCGTACGGGGCAGCCATCACCCGTCCGTGGCATGCTGTTGCCATGTTGATTGTGGCGTCACCCACGACAGGTTATGCATACTACCACAGCGGCGGGTCCCTCCAGTCAGAGAGATGCCCGAAGGCGGCTCGGCCTCCCCCAGTCGGCCTGGGACATGGCTGGCTCCCCATAGCCGGCTTGTTCCCTCCCTCGAATGAAGCGCCTCATTAAGGAGACAAGACGAAGTGAGGTTACGATGATCGCCGCCAAGGCGGCGCACTTGTAGCTGCTTACTCGACAAAGCCCTCGTCATCAGGATTGAGGCAACAGTAACCAGCCCCCGACAAGGCCCTCAACGGTGGGGCCAGCTTGTCGACTAGGAAGCCGGCAGCCGGCGGGACCCACCAAGTCGGCGGGCCCCAGCGGCCGGCGGAGAAGCCGGCGGACGAAGACACTGACGGCTAGGGCCCACACCTAGCCGGATTACCATTGTACCCCTGGGGGGTAGGCCTATATAAACCCCCCAGTGCACCCATGCAAAGGGTTGGACTCTGATAGTTTTAGACACCACGTAGAGGGGAGAGGGGAGCTAGCCGTGCCCTTCTTCTTCCTCACACCGAACAGCTCAAGGAGCCTCTTGTAGCAGCTTGTTCATCTAGTGATCATGCGGAGACCCCGCCGAGCAACAGTAGGGGTGTTATCTCCATGAGAGAGCCCAGCTGGGTAAGATTCGCCGGCGTGCATGTCTTCGCCTCATCCCATTTCCAGGCACCGGCGACGTCTTATTGGCTCCCACTATGATTAGCCACCCGTTGGCATATGTCGCACCTACCACCCGACATTCGGCGCCCACCGTGGGGCCAGGTGCACCGTCGTCCGGAGAACTATTCTGGACGGGAACCCTCTTCCTCCCCCGCGGGCGTAGCCAGCCCGGCACGCCCGATGGTGCTTGCCCCGACGCGCTGCAAGGCGTCGCTGACGCCTGGCCGTCGAGCTGCCTCGCCGACCTTCTTGGCGAGACTCGCATCTCCGACGAGCCCTCATCCGACGCGGGCACCGACTGCCTCGAGAGCCACCTCGTCAGCCTCCTCAACTAGCTCCACATCTCCAGCGAGCCCGCTGTGGACTTGGAGTCCGTTGGCTCCACCGACCCGATGCATGTCGACTCCGACACGGCATCGCTCGACGCCTTCCCCACCAACGTCGTCATCTTCGACGACCCGCTCCCCAAGCCGACAGCTGTGGCAGTGCCATCACCGAGGTGCTGGTCATCAGTCACGGCGGCCCCTCGGGCGAGAACGCCCACGACGCCCCGCAAGCGGCGCCGCACGACCTGTCCGCCCCTCTCCCGGCTGACGCCGACGCCGAGGCGCTGGAAGCACGCCGCCTCGCCCTCCACGCTGAGGGCCGGAGGATAGCCTCCCTGAGATGCCTCACCGAGGCCCACCAGCGCGAAGTCGACCACGCCGCCTTCGGCACGCCGCCTCCCGAAGGGCCGAGCCGACTCGGCATTGTCAAGAAACGCGGCGCAGCCATCGCCGATATGCTGGGCGTGGACCGCCCCGTCTACGCGACGCCCCTCGAGAACTTGCGCGCCGCCCAAGCGGCCGTAGAAGAGCTGAATGGGCTAGGGACCAACGAGTTTTCCTACATGGCAAGACGCATCCAACAACTGATCGCCGCGGCCGCACAAAGGCAAGAAGACAGCGCCCGCGCCGAAAGCCCTCCCCCGCGCCGAGAGCACGGTGCGACGTCACGCACGTCGACTGCGGGCAACACCCGTGCACGTCAAGAAAAGGAGCCGGCTGCCAGCCGCAGCCGGACCCGGATCTCCATCGAGCGTGACGCAGAAGGCCGCCCTCGAGCCGTGGAACGGCGAGGCAACCTTCCCCCTTCTCCACCTCATGGGGAAAGGTATCCTACCCCGCCGCCCGTCACCCATCCGACTCTCAGCGGCCGACTCGGCCGTCGCGAAGGAGTCGGCGAAAACGACGCCCGCCACAGGATCGACCGCCTGGCGTGATCCCTGGCGTTAGAAGAAGAAGACGATGTCGGGACGCCTTGCTTCGGCCCTCGCATCCGCGACGAGCCCTTCCCCAAAGGGTTCTCGCTCCCGAGAGATACGCCCAAGTACAACGGCTCCGTGAAGCCGGAGGATTGGCTGATCGACTACTCGAGCGCAGTCAGCATAGCGAACGGCAACAAGCGTGTTGCCGTGAAATATGTTCCCCTCATGCTTCAGGGCATGGCGCGAACCTGGCTCAACAGCCTCAAGCCGTACAGCATCAACAGATGGCTAGACTTCACCGAAGCCTTCATCTGTAACTTCACCAGCACCTACAAGCGGGCTCCCAAGCCCAGGCAACTTTCCTTGTGCGTGCAAGGACCCGCCGAGTCGACTCGCGACTACCTCACGCGTTGGGCCGAGCTCCGCAACTCCTCCGAGGGGGTGCACGAGGTTCAAGCGATAGAGTACTTCACCGCCGGGTGCCGAGAAGGCACCCTCCTCAAGCACAAGCTCCTCTGCGATGAGCCGGCTACCCTCGACGTATTACTTGTCATCGCCGACAAGTACGCCACCGCCGACTCATCAATGAAGACCGAGCTCTGGGTAGACGCCGCCAGGAAGGTACTCAACCCGGCTCCCAAAACGCCGGCAGGCGACTCTAGCCGACGCCCATACCAGCACGACAACAAGCGCAAAGGCCCAATGCCGCCTCCAGCCAGTCGGCAGGTGGCCACTGTCGAAGACGAGCAACCTGAAGGGCGGCCCGCGCCCAAGAAGCCGAAGGGCGGCAGGCCGGCCTAGCAGCCGACTTTCTCCTACGAGCAAGCTCTTGACGCCCCATGCAAGTTCCACAGTGGCGCGAAGCCGTCCAACCATACAACCCGGAAGTGCCACTGGCTCACCCGAATCACCAAGGGCGAAGGGCTGGTGCCGCCTCCACCTGCTGGGCAGCCGCCTCCGGCCCCCCAACAGCCGGCCGCCCGACCAGCAGTCGGAACCGTCCAAGACGAGTTCCCCAACGAGCACGCCGCCTACGTCGTCTTCACGAGCCACCCCGAAGACCGGCGCAGCCGGCGCCGACGGCACCAAGAAGTCAATGCAGTTGCTTCCAACAACCCCGAATTCATGCACTGGTCAGAGAGGCCTATCAGCTGGAGCCGGGCCGACCACCCAGAGGTGATGCCGTCCCCGGGCTCCTATGCCTTGGTTTTGGAAGCAACCCTAGCAACGGACAGGCTTGCTGCCCGATTCTCCCGCGTACTGATAGATGGCGGGAGCATCATCAACATCCTGTACCGGGATACCATGGAGAAGTTGAACATCAAGGCCAAACACCTCATGCCAAGACGGACCGTGTTCCATGGCATTGTACCCGGCCTGTCCTGTTCACCCATCGGCAAGATCAAGATAGATGTTCTCTTCGGAGACAAGGATAACTTCCGCCGAGAAGCAATCTGGTTTGAAGTGGTGGACCTCGAGAGCCCTTACCATGCGCTGCTTAGCCGGCCTGCTCTGGCCAAGTTCATGGTTGTACCTCACTATGCCTACCTCAAGATGAAGATGCCGAGTACCAAGGGCATCATCACCATAGCCGGCGACTACAAGAAGTCCTCCAAGTGCGCTGCAGCCAGCAGCCGGCTGGCCGAGTCCCTTATAGTCGCCGAAGAGAAGAAGATGTTGGACCGAGTCGTGGCCATGGCCGGCAAGCAGCCTGCCCTGTCCCCCGGCCCCAAAGAGTGTGATGCCCAAGGTTCCTTCCAGCCGGCCAAGGAAACAAAGAAGATAACCCTGGACCCAGAGCACCCAGAAAGGTTTGCCGTCATCGGGGCAAACCTGGACAGTAAATAGGAAAGCGAGCTCATCGATTTCCTCCGTGAGAATCGGGACATCTTCGCATGGTCCCCCAAGGACATGCCGGGTGTTCCGAATGATTTCACCGAGCACAAGCTACACGTCCCGAAAGCGGCTGCCAAGCCAGGTCAAGCAGCCCGCCGCCATATCGTCGAGGAGAAGATAAGGATCATGGGAGAAGAGATAGCCCGGCTCTTGGCAGCCGACTTCATCATGGAGGTTTTCTTCCCGGAGTGGCTCGCCAACCCGGTCCTCGTGCTGAAGAAGAATAACAAATGGTGCATGTGTATAGATTACACAAGCCTCAACAAAGCCTGCCCCAAAGATCCCTTTGCCTTACCCAGGATTGATCAAGTAATAGACTCCACAGCCGGATGCGAGCTGTTGAGTTTCTTGGATGCCTACTCAGGCTACCACCAGATAAAGTTGGACCCGGCCGACCGCCTGAAGACCGCCTTCATCACGCCATTCGGAGCTTTCTGTTACCTGACGATGACATTCGGCTTGAGAAATGCCGGTGCCACCTTTCAGCGTTGCATGCAGAAATGCCTCCTCAAGCAACTCGGCAGAAATGCCCACGTCTATGTAGACGATATCGTGGTGAAGACGGAGAAGTGCAACACTTTGTTGAAGGACCTCAAGGAAACATTTGAGAACCTGCGCCGTTTTCAGATCAAGCATAACCCCGAGAAATGCGTGTTCGGAGTACCAGGCGTCCAACTCCTAGGCTTACTGGTCTCCGAACGCGGCATTGAATGCAACCCAGTGAAGATCAAAGCCATTGAGAGAATGGAGATTCCCACCAAGCTGCGAGACGTCCAGAAGTTTACCGGGTGCCTGGCCTCCCTGAACCGCTTCATCAGCCGGCTGGGAGAAAAGGCTCTCCCCCTCTACCGACTCATGAACAAGAGCACTCATTTTGAGTGGAACGACCAAGCCGACCAAGCATTTCACGAGCTGAAGAAGATGCTTGTCACGCAGCCTGTCTTGGCGGCGCCGACTGAGAAAGATCCCATGATCCTTTATATCGCCGCCACCAGCTGGGTGGTCAGCATCGTCATCGTGGTCCAACGTCCAGAAGAAGGCCGAGCTCGGCCGGTCTACTACTTAAGCGAAGTACTATCCGCCTCGAAGCAGAACTACCCGCACTACCAGAAGATGTGCTATGGCATGTACTTCGCCGCCAAGAAGCTGAAGCCCTACTTTCAAGAGCACTCCATCACGGTCGTATGCACCGCCCCGCTCGCCGAGATCATTGGCAGCCGGGACGCATCCGGCCGGGTGGCAAAATGGGCCATTCAGCTGGCCCCCTACACGATCTTCTACCAGCCTCGCACCGCCATCAAGTCGCAAGCATTGGCCGACTTCCTCGTCGACTGGGCCGAGACCCAGTACCTGCCGCCGGCTCCCGACTCCACTCATTGGCGGATGCACTTCGACGGGTCCAAGATGCGCACCGGCTTGGGAGCCGGCATCATCCTCACATCTCCCAAGGGCGACAAACTCAGGTACACGTTGCAGATTCACTTCGCCGCTTCCAACAACGTGGCCGAGTACGAGGCCCTCATACACGGACTCCGACTAGCCAAAGAGCTCGGCATCCGCCGGATCCTGTGCTATGGCGACTCGGATTTGGTGGTCTAGCATTCATCTGGTGAATGGGACGCCAAGGACGCAAACATGGCGAGCTACCGCTTCCTCGTACAGCAAATCAGCGGGTACTTTGAAGGATGCGGGTTCCTCCACGTGCCACGGGCCGACAACGAACAAGCAGATGCCCTGGCGCGGATAGGCTCAACCCGACAAGCTATACCAACCGGCGTCTCTCTCCAACGCCTCCTCAAGTCGTCTATCAAGCCGTCTCCAGAATCCGACTCCATCTTCATGCCGCCTAACCCCGACGCAGCCGGATCCGGCTTGGGGAGCCAAGCAGGCGGCCCGGGGACTTCGGTAAGCGGCTCGGGGACTGCCATAGTCGCACCCGGCCCGGGGACTTCAGAACCCGGCCCGGGGACTACGGTAGTCGGCCCTAGGACTGCTTCAACGCCACAGGCGGTGGCCAGCTCCAGCTCTTCACCACCCAGCCCACCCACCCTGGTTGCAGTAGCCGTGTTGGCTATAGAAGAAGTCACAGCTTCATCATGGGCTCAGCCCTTCCTCAACTTCCTGATAAACAGAGAGCTGCCGGCTGACGAGATCGCGGCAAGACATGTCCAACGCCGAGCCGGTGCATATACAATTGCCAACAGAGAGCTCGTCAGGCGCAGTGTCACTGGAGTCTTCGGTATTGCGTCGAGCCAGAGAAGGGCATAGCAATCCTCAAGGACATTCACCAAGGCGAATGCGGCCACCACGCAGCCTCAAGATCCCTCGTTTCCAAAGCCTTCCGCCATGGATTCTTTTGGCCGACTGCCTTGGACGACGCCAAGGAGTTAGTCAAGCATGGCAATGGCTGCCAAGTCTTCAGCTCCAAGCAACACCTGTCGGCTTCAGAACTCAAGACCATTCCCCTCACCTGGCCTTTTGCCGTCTAGGGATTGGACATGGTGGGACCATTCAAGACGGCGCGCGGCGGCATGACACACTTGCTTGTCGCCGTGGATAAATTCACCAAGTGGATCGAAGCAAAGCCGATTAAGAAGCTGAACGGGCCGACTGGTGTGACATACATCGCAGACATCACAACTCGGTACAGCGTGCCACACAGCATCATCACCGAATTTCGCCATGGGAGCATTGACACGTTTCTGCGCGACGCAGGGCTTCCGAATGGACCTAGTGTCCGTTGCCCACCCGCAGTCAAACGGCCAAGTTGAGCGAGCCAATGGACTCATCCTTCCCGGCATCAAGCCTCGGCTGGTCGTGCCGCTGGAGCGCTCGGCCGGCTGTTGGCTCGACGAGCTGCCGACCGTCCTCTGGAGTCTGCGCACTACCCCAAACAAGTCAACCGGCTTCACCCCTTTCTTCCTTGTATATGGCGCCGAGGCTGTCATCCCAACCGACATCGAGTTTGACTCGCCTCGGTTGACCATGTACACGGAAGCAGAGGCCAAAGAAGCATGAGAAGACAACGTCGACCTGTTGGAAGAAAGCCAGCTGTTAGCCCTCAGCCGGTCTGCCATCTACCAGCAGGGTTTGCGCCGCTACCATAGCCGGAAGGTCAAGCTACGATCCTTTCAAGAGGGCGACCTTGTGCTCCGGCTGATCCAGCAAACAGCCGGCCAGCACAAGCTCTCGGCCCCTTGGGAAGGTCCCTTCTTCATCAGCAGAGCATTGGGAAACGACTCCTACTACCTAATCGACGCACAGAAGCCGAAGGCACGAAAGAGAGATAATTCCGACAAGGAGTCGGAACCACCATGGAACACCAACCTCCTCCAAAGATTTTACAGTAAAAATGTAGTATGTATCACTCTACCTTTTGTACTAAGTATGAGACAATGGGCCCCCCGAGGAGCACTCGGGGACTGCCACCTTTTATCTATGAATGACGAGTATCATGCCTATGATTTTGTCATTTCACCTTTATTTAAATGCCATGCAGGGTTCGACTAGTCGGCCCGGGGACTGGCCGCCTTGAGTTATATTTAAAGTTCCACCTACAGTCAGATAAGTAGTGTGCCAGCACCAAAGCCCTCTCTTGTCAAAAGCCACAGCTCGAAGAAACGACTGTCCGGCTGGCAAGAGTCAAAGGTAGGAAAGGATGCCCACACGAAAAATGGCTAAGGACTAACGAACTTATATAACAAAAGCCGGCTTCCTCCCATTGCGGACCGGCCGGCTTCCATTCAACCCTCCCACAATCCAACAAAGCTCAAGTACTTGCCTTCCCACAAATAGCCAAGTTCCTCCCCAGCCACAGACTGCAGAGCAGCTGTTCGGCTGGGAAGGCGGCAATCAAGGGAAGGCGGCAAAGGAAACAACCTAAGGATAAAAAGCAAACTCGAATGGAAGCCAAACACATGCATAATTATATTTACACAAAAGCCTTCGAAAGGCCGGCATTCAACAAAGTCTGAATACACCCCCAGTGGGTGGAACTATGCAAAGTTAATAAAAAAATTCAAAGAGCAACAGCAGAAAAGCAAGAGCGGCAGATCAAGCCAGCGGAGCAACAGGCGAGTCGGGCAGGTCGGCGGAGGCGGCAGTGCTGGCTGGAGGAGTGGCCGGCTGGCGAGTCTCGGCCTGATCTTCACCCCTGGCAGGCGGCGCGCTCGCGCGTGCCTCGTTGCTAGAGGCACGATCAGGCTGAAGCTGGCTAGTCACTTCGCCGTCTGGCGCGGCGTCTCCACCGCCCTCCTCCTCGTTGTCTTCGGCCTCATCGCTGGAGGTAATCTCCTCCGCCGAATCCTCGCCTTCCGCCAGGTTGAGCCCGAACCATTCCTCCGGCTGGGCGACTCTGCTGTCGTTCACTTCAGGAGCGAAGACGCTGGTGTCGGTGTACTCGGCGATAGCCGAGGCGCGCTGGATGATAGCCGGCCGCACCGCCACCAGCTCCTTGTCAGCCTCCTGCCTCCAAGTGCTCAGCTGGCGCAGGTTTAGCCCAGGATACCAGGCCCGGACGAACTCCAGCGCCCGCCCGGCACCGGACCAAGCAGCGGAAGCCTTCCAGGCCTTGAAGCGGCCAACCGCAACCTCCAGCCAGTCGGCAGTCCGACTTGGGGTACGGGGGATCACCTCGCCCGACCAGAGAGCGGCCAACACTTGCGCACCGGCACGCTGAAGCCGGCGGAGCATGCGGTGAGCCGGCTGTAGCCGAGCCTGGATCGCCAAGAGCTGCTCCTCGAGCGTCCGGCTGGCGTCTGGCGCGATTGCAACCCCTGCTTGCTGGTGCGTCTCGGGGTGGGCCTCGATGGCTTGGCTGGCGGCGACGGAGTAGCCGGGGAAGTAGTCTGCGTGAAGAACAAGAAAACGGCACAAAAATCAGAAGATGAACAAGAGGGCAGGGAGCAAGCAAACAAGTGAGAAGGGAAGGCGGCCTACCGTTGATCAGATCCTCCACCCGCCCATAACCCTCGCTCAGCGCCTGCCTTGCTTCAGCCCAGCCCGCCGCCTCGGTCTCGAACTCGACATTAAGGGCGGCCTCGTTATCCTGTGCCTTCTTCAGGGCCGCCTGGTGGCTCTCCTCCTGGTCAGCCAACCTCTTGGCCAGGCGGTCATGTTCCTGGGCCAAGGTGACATTCTCGGCTTACTTGGCGCGAAGAGCGGTCTGGGCCTCGCCTAGCTGCCCCCTCAAGTCGGCATTAGCTCCTGCAAGCATGGAGAAAAAGGGAAAAAAAGCAGTAAGGGAAAAGTCATCAGGGAAGATCCGACCGGCTGCTCAGCAGCCGGCCCGAATCTCGGGGACTACACCCAGCAGTCTTGTTGACGCCCCACTTGAGATAGAAGAAACCAAGTTCTTACTCCGAATGTTACGTCGGATCGGCGGCCTTCGGCTCAGCTCACGGGCACTGGAGTTGAAGGCGGCCAAGAGTGTGATACACCCGAACCCCAGACGGAGTGTGCATACGAACAAGATGGCTATCAAGGCCTGCTAAGAAGTTTCACGCCGCTGCTTTCGGTGGCCGACTAAAACTCGGGGACTACACCTAGTGGGTGCGCTGACGCGCCTCCATGGAAGAAATCAAAAAAGAAATCGATCAAGGTCAGAAGACTCACCCGGACGACTGCGCGCGTAGCGAGGAACTCCTGGGTGTATCGTTGCAGCAAGCCGGCCAGAGCTGGCTTGGCGTCCGGACCTCTGTGCCGCCCGTTCAGCTCGGCCGTCCCGGCTGGGCGCCCACTGGAGTCGGCGCTGCCGCCCAGTCTGTGCCGTCCGAAGCTGGCGCCGCAGCCCTTTTGCGGCTCGGCGTCGAGGACGCCTCTCCACGCTACCGGGCGAGGCGCCGACCGCACCACGAGATCCGCCCTGCCGCCGACTTCGCTTCGCCGCTGCCCAGCGCCGCAGTTGTGTCGGCCGCCTTGTGCCGCTCCAGTCGGCGCCGACTGTGGCGCCTCCCCCAGGATCGTCACGTCGTCCTCCCTCATCTCCATCACCGGATGGTCGCTGTCGGCTTCCTCCGACAGAGGCACGGGGATATCGGGAGCCACGGCGCGAAGGGGAACGATGAGCTGCGAAGGCTCATTGCGCAAAGCCTCCGCCTCCCTCTCCGCGGCCGCGGCTTCCGCCTGGGCCTTGGCCGCCGCGTCGGCTTGCGCCTCGGCCAACTTCTCCGCCGCCTCCTGGACGGCCCTCCGCTCCGCCGCTTCCTGCTCCTCCCGAGCCTCCCGTGCATTCCGCTCCGTTGCCTTCATGAGGTCGGCGCGGGGGTCCACTCCGCGGGAACTCGAAGACCCTCCCGTCGGCCCGACTATGGAGGCAGCGTCAACCCGCTCAAGGGAAAGAGGCACCCTGTTCAACAAACCAAGAAGATGGCTCAGATGAGCCCCAACCAAATAAGACAACAGAAGTACAAGACACACAACACTTACGCCGAAACCGCTTGTGGATGCTTCACCACCTTGCGGAAGTGGGCCACGTTCGCAGCCGCCTCGTCTCGCTTAGTCGCCGCTGAGCTCTTGGGTTTCTTGCCGGCTGCGGAGAGACCAGCCTTGACCCGGCGCTTCTGCGCGCCACCCGACCGGTTGGCGCGGCGGAAGGCCCAGCGCCATGGCGATCGGCCACCAGTGGCGGCGTTGGATAACCGGCTTCGTCATCCTCCGGCCAGTCCTCGAAGCCGGCCGTAAGGTCGGGGCCGCGTGCCTCTCCGCCGGTTGCGACTACCGCGTCGTCCGTGGCAGCCGCCCCCAGATCCGGATCGTCGGGGTCGTCCACGGTGCGGTCGGCCGTAAACTGGCGCTCCGGCCCTGCGGCCCCGGTCGCCGGTCGAAGAAGAGGGCTCTGCTCAAAGACAAAGCCGATTAGTCAAGAGCCGTCTATCACGTACACGGCAACAAAAGAAGAAGAGAATAAGGAAAAACTCACCACAGGCGGTGGGTTGGCCGGAGAATATGGCGCCTTGCGATACTGCCACTCCACGATGAGTTTGCAGTTGGAGATATAGTTCACCATGTAAGATACCTCGTCGCGAGGCATCTCTCTGGTGCTCAGCCGGCACGGGTCGAAGCGGCCGCTCATTTGGCAGATCATGTGCGGCCGGCTTTGGAGCGGAAGCACCCGACGCTCCACGAAGGCGGCCACCAAGTCGGCCCCCACCAAGCCCTCCGACTGGACCATCACCCGGAGCCGGGTGACGGCGGCGTTCCCGGCCAAGGTGAGCGACCGGGCTCGGAAGGACCAAGAAGCCAGCCTTGCAGGCGGCGGGCCGGCTACGTAAGCCGGCAGATTGAGGTAGTCGCCTTGCGCGGCGACATTCTTCACGTAGAAGTACGACTGCTGCGAAAGCTTCACCGACTGGATCAGCGGGATAGGCGAAAAAGGGTTGTTGTCGGTCGTCCTCCGCTTGGCGATGAAGGCGCCGCAGGGGGCGGGCACGCGCGTAGAGACAGTGCCGAGCTTGCAGACCGAAAGAACTTCGCCCAGAGCTCGAGGGTGGGGAGGACGCCAAGAAATCCTTCGCACAGAGTGACGAAGGCCGACAGCAGCATCACCGTGTTGGGGGTGAGGCGATGCGGCTGAAGATTTTAGAAGTCGAGGAAGGAGCGGAAGAACCCGCTCGCCGGCAGGCCGAGGCCGCGCAGGCAGTGCGAGCGGAAGATGACCCGCTCGCCCTCCTCCGGCGCTGGCGAAATCTCCGCCTCCGGTGCGAGGCTTGTCTTCACGAGGTCCTTGCTCGGCAAACGCCGCGTCCGGCGGAGCCAATCAATGTGATCTTCGTGGACGTTGGAGCCGTCCCACGAGATCGACAACGCCATGGGAACGAGCGGAAGGAAAGAGCCGCGGCGGCGGAAAGCACGGCCACGCAATGAAGGAACCGTGGCGAGCCAAGATAACTCGCGGCGGAACGGCGCGGTGGCGAGTGCGCTGCAGCGGCGGAAGAGTGAGGAAGAAAGTAGAGGAAGGAGAGGAGCGAGGCGGCGTGCGAGCCTCGCCGCCTCCTCCCCCTACTTATAGGCTCGGGCGGCGGAGCCGAGGAGGCAAGGCGTGGGGGAACGTGGGATTAACTGCGCCCACCCCCCCACGTCCCGCGATAATGGCGCCCTAAAGGCCCGCTGTAACCACCGCGAGAAGACGAGCAGTCCATTTGGGCCGCATAGAATCCGCGCGTGGGCCGAGGCGTAGGCTTGGTAGGCACTGGCCTGCGGCGACGTCCCGTCGCACGCGCGGGCTGGCAGGCTTTTTTGGCCACGTGGCGCGCGAGGTGACGCGCAGTCAACGCGCAAGCCGGCTCGCATTTCCCCCTTCTAACTACGGAGCTCCCCGAAGACGGCGCACCCGTTCAAGGCCGGCTCCTAGCTTCCCGCTTCCCAGCGTAGGAAGCTGATCGAGCTTCTCGTCCTCCCTTCAACCTCGAAGCCCAATCAGCTTCGGGGACTACTGTCGGAGTAAATGACCACGGGTAGCCTAGCCGGCTCCCCACAGGGCTTCGAAAAATTACAAGCCAATCAAGTCATCCAACATCCAAGACGTTGGGCCGCCTTCCCCCGGCCGGCTATCATCCGTGCCGGCTGTCAGGAGGCGGCCTGACCCCAAGACACATAGAAGAAAGCCACGATAGGGCCGGCTTCCAAGGAACCGGCTATCAGAGGGCCGACTCCGCGTAGCCGGCCACGAGAAGGCCGACTCCAAGGAGTCGGCCACGAGAAGGTCGACGCCAAGGAGCCGGCCACCCCGCAGGTGGCCGAGGCCACACCCTCAGAATCTGCACCCACATAACGGCGATGAGACGGGGCGTGGCTACAGTGAAGCCTGCCACCCCCGCTTCCCGGAGCGCGTGTGGCTACAGTGCGCCGTACGAGGCAGCCATCACCCGTCCGGCGCGACACTGTTGCCATGTTGACTGTGACGTCACCCACGACAGACTGTCTGTACTACCCGCAGGCGGCGGGTCCCTCCAGTCAGAGATATGCCCGAAGGCGGCTCGGCCTCCCCCAGTCGGCCTAGGACATGGCCGGCTCCCCATAGCCGGCTTGTTCCCCCCCCCCCCCCCGAAGGAAGCGCCTCATTAAGGAGATAAGACGACGTGAGGCTACAGTGCTCGCCGCCAAGGCGGCACTATAGCCATGCTTACCCCGACAAAGCCCTCGTCATCAGGATTGAGGCAATAGTAACCAGCCCCCGACAAGGCCCTCAACGGTGGGGCCAGCTTGTCGACCAGGAAACTGGCAGCCGGCGGGACCCACCAAGTCGGCGAGCCCAGCCGGGCGGAGAAGCCATGGACGAAGACTTGACGGCTAGGGCCCACACCTAGCCGGATTACCATTGTACCCACAGGGGTAGGCCTATATAAACCCCCCAGGGCACCCATGCAAAGGGTTGGACTCTGATAGTTTTGGACACCACGTAGAGGGAAGAGGAGAGCTAGCCGTGCCCTTCTTCTTCCTCACACCGAACAGCTCAAGGAGCCTCTTGTAGCAGCTTGTTCATCTAGTGATCATGCGGAGACCCCGCAGAGCAGCAGTAGGTGTGTTATCTCCACGGAGAGCCCCAAAGCTGTGTAAGATTCGTCGGCGTGCATGTCTTTGCCTCATCCCGTTTCCAGGCACCGGCGACGTCTTATTGGCTCCCACTATGATTAGCCACCCGTTGGCATATGTCGCACCTACCACCCGACAAGAATTTCCCCAATCCATCCAAGGGAAACGAGTGTGCTTCGTTCCCTACTTGTTGAGAGGCGTTGGATTTCCAATCGACCCGTTCCTCTAAGGGCTTCTGGAGTATTATGGCCTCTAACTGCACAATTTCACTCCTGCCTCCATCCTGCACATCGCGGGTTACGGTGCCCTTTGTAAACTATTCCTGGGTTCTGAGGCCCATTTTGAATTATGGAGGAAACTATTCTGCCTCGTCCCTCGTAGCCAAGAGGGATCGATATTTGAAGTGGGTGGAGCCGAGGTATGGCGCATCACCGGGACCGGATACCTGTCCGGCACACTGAAGAAGGCATCCGAAGAGTGTCCTTCCGAATGGTTCTATATCGAGGACATCGCCCTTCCCGACCCAGTCCGAATGGGTCTTCCCGAATTTTCAAGTGTTTTGTTGAAGAAACGCCACAGCTGGAGCCCTCGGAGCCTCGAGGAGGAATATAGCGTGGAAGTCCGTCAATTGATGAGAAAGATAAAGACGCTCCCCCAGTCCAGATTATCAATAGTCGAGGTAATGGCGACTTCCATAGTACGAGGGGTTCAGCCACTCCAATGCAGAAGGCTTCCCATGTGGCACTATAATGGGGAAGATGATGCCTCCCGCTGCGGTCGGAAGGGTCCGGACTCCCCCGCCGCTTTGGCCAAAATACTGGCCGAACTATATAAAGGGGAGAAAGAGGAATTCATTCGTATTAAGCGCCGAGACAGATTTTCCATGTACAATCCTCCAAGTTGGGTGGGTTCCAATCCCACTATCTACTCAATCTACTCCCTGAGTCACTTTCCATGGACATTAATCCATCCATTTGTTACAGGAATGTAGGAAGATCACCAAGGGGCTCCACATCCCCACCCCACAGCCAGAGGACCACAACCGGGACCTTGACCCTGGATTCGAAGAGGATCCAGATATATTCATCGAGCTCGAGGATGGGGTGTTCTACCAGGCGAGCTATGACTGCACGGAAGTGGCCATCACCGCCGACTATCCCGATCTTCTTCCTGCCTTACACGTAAGCAATCAGGAGACATCTCCTCCGAAAAAGCTTCCTCATTCCGCCTCACCCACCGCACTATCTTGTGCTCCAAAGGGGAAGCGCTCGGCGCGCCATCCTGCACAGAGGCGACTCCAAAGAGAGCGGAACTCGCACGAGGCAAGCTTTCAAAGAGGAAGGCAAGCGAAGACACATCGGAGCCGTCATCAAAGAGGTATGGCTTTGTAAATATGCCCTTTGGCAGTCACATCCAACTGTGACATTATCCGTTCATGTTTTACCAGGAAGAGTGTTCGCCGGACTATGTCAGGGAGCCCTGCCAGTCACACTCCCAACAGCCGGGTTCCAGACCCTGTCGTAACGATGAGGGCTGATACGGGAGTGCCGCTGGATTGTCCTTTGGCTGAGGATTCGGATGATGTGTCTGTCACAAACTCGGAAGTGGAGAGCGGCATGAATCATCAGTGCCGGAGGGCCGCTCTTTGCGACCCCGGATTTACAAAAGAGGCATTCAATGCCTTCAGCTCGGCTAATGCATACATCCGAGCAGCTCGATACGGGCTTGCCAGAGCCACAGACCAATATTTGAAAGATATGCGGGTGAGCTCACATTATATACCAGTAGCCCCCGAGACTAAAGCAGTTGATTCAGCTGATTTAAGGATCATTGTGAAGCCAGGTGCTTACGGAGAAGAACAACATGTTGTCTCAAGAGCTAGAAAAGTGTCGGACCCATCTAGCTTCTGCGATAGCCGAACTGGAGAAATCTAAGAAGGCATCGCCTGGTAATGTGTCCCTCCATCGGGAAAAACAGAATTATATACCAGCAATGCTAATACAGTTGCATATTTTATGGCCGGGTCGTCAGATCATCCGGGAGAGGCACCGGAAGTCGCACAAGCGGGTGAACCAGAAACCAAAAGGCAACTGGCCGCGGGCGAACGTATACTGACACGGGTCAGGGAGGAGAAAAACAAACTCCAGGATTCCATCACCCAGCTGGGCGAGGAACTGAAAGATGTGTGGGCCCAGCTGGCTGATTCCATGAAGGAAAATAAGAGCCTGCGAAGCGGCATATTTAGTATGTGTTGAAACTTACCTCCGTGTAATTCGGCGAGGAAAGGAACTGACAGAGTTATGTCTGTAGGTATTCTGACTGGCCGTCCCGAAGAGGAGATGTCCGGATCTTCGGGAGATCTGCTACAAGAGCTATCGCAAATGCACGAGCAAGCTCAGCAGGCGATGCGAAGTGTTGCCAAGGCCTTATGGCCATCCGCTTCCCCTCCAGGAAGTATGGAGGAGCTTGTATAGCTATTTAAGGGAGCGCGGCGGCGTTTCTGATTATGGAAGATATCAGTCTGCCAGAAAGGTATGCGAGAGGCCTAGGCCATGGTGAAAATACGGTATACCAAGCTTGATCCGAATCATATGGCCCGGGTCGGACCTTTAGGGTCAGATGGAAAAAGAAATTCCCGTTAGTTTGGTATATGACCAAGTAAAAGCAGCCGCAAAATATTCTCTACGGGATTGTAAGCTAGACAACCTGTTGGATGGCATAGAAGAGGAAATTTTTGAGTCCTAGTGACTATGTACTTTCCTTAACATATTTGTCCCTAGCCGGATTGTAAAACAATTGTCATGGAAGACCTTTTCGCTTCGACCTCTGGACCCGAGGGTGCGGAGTGTTTCTGAATACCTGAGCGGCAAAATAAACTAGTGTATGTGTGGAAACCAGGCGTAGGGGTCATAGTTGCTTGAACAGACAAGTTGTATCCGGCTAGCTATGCTATATTACATTGTGATTGCAAGAAACATCTTCCAGAGAGAATAGTTCCGTTAAGGGTTCCTTTCCTTGGATGAGCATGCGTTAACGTGCATGCCCGAACTATGATTGAAAAATCACAGTATATATAACATCTGGATGTTCATAGTGTAATGAGTAAAAACATCTTTTGTCCACTGATCGAATATTCCCTTAAGAACGCTAGCTTTTGGCTTCACCCAGTCTGATGTACACATCCGGATGACCCGGCAGTAACAATCGCAGAGGTGCTCCCTTTATGCCCTAGCCGAACTAATAGGAACGTAGGGAATAAGCACAGGAGCTAGACAACCCAGCTTGGCCAAAACTTAAGTCATATCGATGCATATAATGGCGAAGAAAAGGTACATACGTGGAAAAGACACATATGTGGTGAGCTTAATGCTCGAAAATAATAATAATAAGCTTTTGTACAAGAAGCCCCCAGGTATAATGGACGTACATATTTGAGGATGTGTACGTCGTAGGTGCACGGTTTAGCCGCATGAAAGCTTTAAGGCTAAAAAATAAAAAGCGAAAAGAGAGCGAAAAAATAATGGAAACAAAAGGGAGAAGGAGACGAACAAAGAGTTCGGCGCTAGGCATAGAATCTTCGGAGTCTGGCCGCGTTCCATGGGTTCGGCTCTAGGCGATTGTCTGATGCATCACGCAGGCGGTACGCTCCTCCAGTGAGAACTTCGTCAATGATGAAGGGACCCTCCCACTTGGGCTTGAGTTTGTCCTTTTTCTTCTTCGGCAAGCGTAGAACAAGTTCACCAATATTATAAGTCTTGGCCGTACTTCTCTTCTTTGATATCTGTGGGCCTGTTGTTGATAAAATGTGGAACGGGCTTTTGCAACATCGCGCTCCTCCTCCAAGGCATCTAAGTTGTCCTGCCGATCAAGCTCGGCCTCTCTCTCTCTTCATACATGCGCACTCAAGGTGAGCCATGAATAATGTCGCAGGGTAACACAGCCTCTGCGTTGTACACCATGAAGAAAGGTGTATATCCGGTAGTGCAGTTGGGCGTGGTCCGCAGCCCCCATAGTATGGAGTCGAGCTCCTCGACCCAGTGCTTGTCTGATTCTTTCAAAGACCGCACTAGTCTGGGCTTAATGCCGCTCATAATAAGACCATTGGCTTGTTCGACTTAACCGTTTGTTTGCGGGTGATAGACGGAGGCGTAATCGAGCTTAATGCCCAGATTAACACACGAGGTTTTCATCTCATCGGCTGTGAAATTGGAGTCGTTGTCGATGATGATGCTCTGTGGAACACCATAACGGTGCACCACACCGGATATGAAGTCTATCACTGGTCCGGCTTCAGCCGTTTTAAATGGTTTGGCCTCTATCCACTTAGTGAATTTATCCACCATGACCAACAGATATTTTTTCTTATGGCTTCCTCCTTTAAGGGGTCCGACCATATCAAGCCCCCAGACCGCGAAAGGCCAAGTGATGGGGATTGTTTGTAGAGCGGTGGGTGGCATATGGCTTTGGTTGGCGATAAGCTGGCATCCGACACAATGTTGGACAAGGTCCTGTGCATCTGCTCAGGCTGTAGGCCAATAGAAACCTGTACGGAAGGCCTTGCTTACAAGGGCCCGAGCCGCAGCATGGTGACGACCGAGACCGGCATGAATTTTGACCAAGAACTGCTGCCCCTCTTCCTCGGAGATACATCTTTGAAGTACTCCAGTGGAGCTTTTCTTGTAGAGTTCTCCTCGTGAACCTTGTAGGCTTTCGAGCGCTAGACAATGTGGTGCGCCTCATTGGGGTTCTCGCCTATTAAGGTAGGCCAAGAAGGGTTCGGTCCATGGGGCAATGACTGCCATGATAAGATGGGCCGATGGTGTTATTTCGGTGGCTGAGCCCCCGATGATATCGGTGTGTTCAGAATCTGGGGTTATAGTCGGATCCGGACGGGTGTTGCCGCTCTCCCCTTGCCACACCACGGATGGCTTGAAGAGCCTTTCCAGAAAGATGTTAGGTGGGACGGGGTCACGCTTGGCGCCGATGCGAGCAAGGACATCCGCCGCTTGATTACTTTCTCGAGCCACATGATGAAACTCGAGCCCCTCGAACCGAGCCAACATTTTGAGAACGGCGTTACGATAAGCCGCCATCTTCGGATCTTTGGCATCAAAATGTCCATTTATTTGACATATTGCGAGGTTTGAATCCCCGTGCACCTCCAGGCATTGTATGCCCATGGAGACAGCAATCCGAAGACCATGCAATAAGGCCTCGTATTCGGCTGCATTGTTGGAGTCTGTGTATAATATTTGGAGTATGTACTGAACTGTATCTCCAGTGGGGGATGTTAGAACAACGCCCGCTCCTAAGCCCGCCAGCATTTTGGAGCCATCGAAGTGCATGACCCAGTTGGAATTTGTGCCGTACTCTTTAGGGAGTTCGACCTCTGTCCATTCGGCGACGAAGTCGGCCAGTACTTGGGATTTAATGGCCCGACGCGGTCTGTATGTTATGTCGAATGGCAGGAGCTCAATGGCCCACTTGGCAATCCGGCCTGTGGCATCGCGGTTGTTTATTATATGATTGAGTGGTACGTCGGAGGCCACCGTGATTGAGCACTCTTGAAAGTAGTGTCGTAGCTTCCGGGATGCCATGAAGACCGCGTATGCTATTTTTTGGTAATGAGGGTACCGGGATTTGCATGGTGTGAGGATAGTGGATACATAGTATACCAGCTTCTGAAGCGGGAATTTGTGTCCGTCCTCCTTTCGTTCAACGACGAGCACCGCACTCATGACCTGGTGTGTTGCCGATATGTATAATAACATGGGTTCGCCGACGTTTAGTGCGGCCAGGATTGGGTTGCTCGCTAAAAGAGCCTTTATTTCTTCCAGTCCAGTCGTTGCTGCGTCCGTCCACTCGAAGTAATCGGTGCATCGGAGAAGGCGATGAAGTGGCAATACTTTTTCTCCTAGTCTGGAGATAAGGCGGCTTAAAGCTGCCACACATCCAGCTAGTTTTTGGACTTGTTTAAGGTCTGTTGGTGTAGAAAACTGTGACAAAGCTCGGATTTTAGCTGGGTTCGCCTCAATTCCTCTATTGGAAACGATGAAGCCCAGCAGTTTTCTAGCGGGAACGCCGAAAACACACTTTTTTGGATTGAGCTTGATGTCATATGCACGGAGGTTGTCGAATGTGAGATGCAGATCGTCTATTAATGACTCGACGTGCCTAGTTTTGATGACGACGTCATCTACATATGCTTCAATTGTCTTGCCAATCTGTTTCTCCAGGCATGTTTGAATCATGCGTTGGTAGGTGGCGCCGGCGTTTTGAAGTCCGAAGGGCATAGTGTTGAAGCAGAACGGCCCATATGGGGTAATGAATGTTGTTGCGGCTTGGTCAGACTCCTTCATTTTGATTTGATGGTATACGGAGTATGCATCGAGGAAACACAGTGAGCCGTGTCCGGCTGTAGCATCAATAATCTGATCTATGCGAGGGAGGGGAAATGGATCCTTAGGGCAGGCCTTGTGAGGTCTTTGAAATCGACGCATAGGCGCCAGGATTTATCCTTCTTTGGCACCATCACCAGGTTTGCCACTCAGTCCGAGTGTTTTATTTCTGTGATGAATCCGGCCTCGATTAACTTGGCTAGCTCCTACCCCATAGCTTGTCGTTTGGGTTTCAAAAAGCACCGCAGTCTTTGCTTGACCGGTTTATAGCCCTTTAGTATGTTTAGGCTGTGTTAAGCCAACCTGCGTGGGATTCCCGGCATATCAGAAGGATGCCAGGCGAATATGTCCCAGTTCTCGCACAGGAACTCTTGTAGCGTGGCGTCAACCGTTGGGTCCAGCTGTGCCCCGATGGATGCTGTCTTCTTAGGGTCCATCAGGTGGACTTGAAATTTGACTATTTCATCTGCTGGTTTAAAGGAGGTGGACTTGGGTCGCTTGTCCAGGACCACGTCGTCCCTATCAACCATGGAGCGTAGTGCGGTTAGCTCTTCGGCCGCGAGGGTTTCAGACAATGCCTCGAGGACCAGTGTTGCGGTTTTGTTTTCGGCTCGGAGTGCTATGTTCGGATCACTGGCAAGACTGATAATACCATTGGGCCCAGTTATCTTGAGCTTCATGTACCCGTAATGAGGTATAGCTTGGAAGCATGTAAATGCATCTCGCCCCAATAGCGCGTGATATCCACTGTTAAAAGGGGCCACTTGGAAGGTTATCTCTTCGGACCGATAATTCTCCGGCGTGCCGAATACCACGTCGAGTGTGATTTTTCCCGCGCATCGTGCCTCCCGACTGGGAATGATTCCTCGAAAGGTCGTGTTACTTTGCTCAATACGGCTCCTGTCTATTTCCATTTTATTGAGAGTTTCCTCGTAAATGAGGTTTAGTCCGCTGCCGCCGTCCATGAGCACTTTGGTAAGCCGAAAGCTGTCCACGATTGGACTGAGGACCAAGGCGGCTGGTGCCCGGACTGTCCTGAATTTTGGTTCATCACCGGCATTGAAAGTTATGGTCGTGTCGTCCCAGGGGTTTATTGTTGCGACTTGGAAGACTTCAGCGAGGCCGCGGAGTGCCCTTTGCTCCTATTGTTTGAGGTGAAAGTCTCGAAGACTGTCAATACTATGAGGTCGTCGTCTTCCATGGGGTGTTGCTCTGCGGTATTTTTGGTGAGGAGATCCTCGCCGCTCTTGGCCACTTGCCGGAGTATCCAACATGCTCTAAGGTTGTGGGTTGGTATGATATCCGGTGTTGTGTGTATTTTGCATGGCCTATCGAGCCATCCCTCTAGAATGGTTCTGCGCCCCATAATGGGCTTCGATTTCTTTACTATTGGATCGGACGACCCACGAGGGTGCATCCTTTTTGCCCAGACGAGGGGTTGAGTGGAAACTGGTGGCTCCCAGGGAGCTGCCTGAGTTTTCCAGGCGCTTTCCATTGCACAGTACTTCTGTACTATGGTTGCCAAGTCAGCGAAGTGTAATACATGCCAGCGGTTTATGGCATTGAGGATTCCCTCGTTCATGCAATTTTTGCAGAATATTGAGATCGCGTCTTCGTCGCGGCAATCTTTGATCTTGTCTTTGACAAGGAGGAATCTGGCCCAAAAGTGATGGACCATTTCTTGAGACTGATGTCGTATGTACATAAGATCGCAGGTATCTAGGTGGGTGGGTGGATTTATGTCCGAACCCTGACCCAATTTGGAATCGGGAGTTTGAGAAACTTCCAAACTTAATAGTTCGGGCTCTGGGATATCAACTGAGTTTTCAGGCCCGTTGTCCGATTCTAGGTTCTGAGGGCAGGGCGTGTTGTTCCGTAGACGGGTATCCGGCTCTTCAAGCCCGGAAATCTGAACATAGTTCGTCCTCAATATAGAGGGAGAGTTGTTGTTTCGCTCCTCGATTACCGCTACCTGATGGGTGATCGGTGGAGATTTGATTTCTCTCTGATCATGTTTAAGCCCAATCCGATCATAGTCTGTAGCGACCCCCATGGCAGCGATGCGATCAATGAGTTTGTTTAAAGACGACAACTCCGTCGGATCCATCCGTTTGGAGTGTTCGGAGTCAACACGGAGGCGATTTTCAATGACCCGAGAAGTCATCGTTGGCTTGACAGCCGAACGGGCAGTCATAGTAAAGCCGCCCAGCCGGAGGGTTTGACCTCGGGCCAGGACTCCTCTATAGGTGATACTGTCCTTGACAACAAGGCAAGCCATCAATCCTGTCTTAGACGCCATAGCGGAACTCTCAATGAAAGCACCAATGTCGGTGTGAAAACCGGCGGATCTCGGGTAGGGGGTCCCGAACTGTGCGTCTAAGGTTGATGGTAACAGGAGGCGGGACACGATGTTTACCCAGGTTCGGGCCCTCTCTATGGAGGTAATACCCTACTTCCTGCTTGATTGATCTTGATGAATATGAGTATTACAAGAGTTGATCTACCACGAGATTGTAATGGCTAAAACCCTAGAAGTCTAGCCTGTATGATTATGATTGCCTCTACGGACTGAGCCCTCCGGTTTATATAGACACCGGAGGGGACTGGGGTTGTACAAAGTCGGTTACAGAGAAAGGAATCTTCATATCCGTGCGCCAGGCTTGCCTTCCACGCCAAGGAGAGTCCCATTCGGACACAGCTGAGAGTCTTCAGTCTTGTATCTTCACAGCCCATCAGTCCGGCCCATGTCAATAGGCCGAACGCCCGAGGATCCCTTAATCCAGGACTCCCTCACCGGGGGCTCCTATCGGTGCAAAAAAACCCTGGTGTGTGTTGCCCTGACTGTACACAGGCTCAAGGTTAAGGTTACAACATCCAAGACAAGGCCAAGCACAAGAGATAGCTCTTTCAGAAATCAAAAGGCGCATCAAGAAGACCAAGACAAGCCAAATGAGCAAAATATCACTAAGGAAAAACCTCCCTTACCGGGCAGGTGAGCCCAGTCAGGTCGAGGCCGCACCGAAGACAAGTCTCGAGACTCCCCCGACAAGCTTGTCGGGAACGCCGAGGGCGGATCACCCCGCCAAGGCTCCACCACTCCAGCTCACAGCAATGCAAGCCACCTATTAGTGAAGTGTCGAGCCCCCAGGTGATTAAGTGGCTATCATTTGGCATGTGGCAGCCATTTGTGAGGAAGACCACCCTAAATGACACTCGTCCAGAGGCGTGTCATGCAGACAGGCAAGAAGGTGGTTGAATAGCACGGCAAGGCTTGCCGGGCTACACCCATGATGTGACACCAAGGGATGCATTTAATGCGCCTTGTCTTGTCTGCAGAGTTAGGTATGATAGCACTGTGGCTATCTAATTGCTGGATAATGACTATTTTGCTATTGTGGTAACCCCTTGACCTATAAAAGGAGGGTCGTGTGGCGGCGTTAGAAAGGATTTGGACCCTTGTACACTCATACGCGCGTACGTGCTCTCGTCCCAAGGCGACCTTGCCGGGCTTGAGCGATGCGTCTCCACCACGGTCCTGTCATCAATCCACCAAAGCAGGAGTAGGGTTTTACGCCTCCTGGCGGCTTGAACCTTGGTAAAAATTGCCTGTGTCATCACTGTCGTGCTGCTCTATGGCCACCGCTCTTTTTTTAATGCGCCCTTCCCCCTTGCCGAACCACAAGGGGCCGATGCCCCATAGACGGTCGTGTTAAACCACGACAAAGGACTACATTGGATTTAGTGATGGCTCAATAAGAGAGGTACTAAAGTAATTACATTTATTGATGAATATCTGATTATTTGTTATGCCACTAACAAATGGTTGGTTGACTCAGGAGCAACTATTCATGTTGCAAATTATATGCAGGGTTTCAATATGAAGAGGACCTAAGAAGAGGGGAAACACGAACAAGAGTGGCAAACGACATCAAGGTGGAAGATGAGGCGATTAGGAGAGTTTACACCCACCCTTCATACAGGCTTCATGCTTCAACCGCATAATGTTCTTTACATACCCTCTTTGAGAAGAAACTAACCCCAAATTATTTTCATGTGTGGGCCTGCCCTACCTATTCCACAGTTTCAATCCAAACATGGGTAAATTAGACCACAATACCATCGACTGCCATTTCATTGGTTATCGTGAAAAATATAAGGCATATCACTTCAAAATGTGTGATATTCGGTGACAAATCTTCGTGGAGGAAAATAAAATGCGCCTAAGCTCATTTTCTCTGATGAAAAAATGTCACAAGTTAATTTTCTTCCAGGGCAGCGCCCTCCACAACTTTGTTGATGTTCTGTCCTGATTTTAGGCGACATATTTCACCGTCATTCGGCATGTGCATATTCCGCGACAACTTTTAGCGGCACCAAAAGTATTTGTCTAACATTCTCTAGAATTTTGAACATGTGTCAAAAAATTGTTTCTACATGAAATGAACAACATATTGGCAATAATTTCAAAATTCTAGAGTTTTTTAGATCTCATTTTCTTATTTTAAAATTCCCCAAAGTCTAGAGCTAATTCCCACCCTAGGCAGTTCCCCCGACCACTCTTCCTCCCCATCTTTGGCCCCTCCAAAATGGTGCGGAGCAATATCCTTTTCGACCACCACCCGCTGTTGTCCCAATGAGGAGCAATATCTGGATCCGCCCCGATGCTATGCACCACTACCACCCTCAATCCAGTGCCCCTCCTGCACCTTGGCTTACTCCTAATCCAGCCACCGAGTTCCACGTGGATTGACAATGGTGGCTACATCAGGTACAACTTTTGGAGCCTTGCACCTCCACTCACCTCCCTACACTCCTGCGCATCCACTCTCTGGGTGTGGACATCAAGCCATAGTGATGCCATAATCTGGGAGATAACCTCTCGTCATATCAATTTGGCTAGAAAATGGTCTATGTACTGACAATTTGGTTAGCCCTAGTGACCTGTCATCATGGTAATTTGGTTAGCTAGGCTCTAATGATGTTCCTGGTTTTGTAGTACCAACATTGCCCCTCTAATTATAGCACAGTCAAATATTGCCTCTGGTAGTGTCTATCCATGAGTTCCAACTTAGTCTAGTAAATGCTTATGTAGTAACCAGTTAGTGTATTGATACTACTAAGGCTGCACTGGTATCTTTGTTAACGATTGGGATTATCATTTGGATTAGTGGTCTATTTTCATTGTCATCCAAGAAATTATCCATGACCACCCCAGACGATCATGATCTCCAAGCAGCAACAATGGCAACCAACGAACAACAAAAGGAAAACAGAAAAAGCAGTTGTGACACCCAAACCAGAGACGATCCGCGGCAAGACAAGGACCTGCAGAGAACGACAAGGAAAAAGACAAACGTCTTGCGACGGCCGGGCAAGCACATATTCGATGACCCCAACTCCAACATGAATGAACTAAAAAAACTATGGGTTAGAGAAGCCCAACCTTAGCCCCACCAATGACGAAGAAAACCATCTCGTAAAAAACAACCAACACCAATGGCAAGGAAACAAAAGGTCGGAGGAGGCGCGTGCGCACCAGGAAATAGATAAGGCGAGCAAGCAAGACCAGTGAGCGTGAAGAAAACAACATGTTCATAGCTAGATGAACAATTGAGGGAACTAACACGCTTCCCATCAAATTTATTAGCCTTGCAAGGATCAATGTTCCAAGAGAACACTTTCATATACGCATTCTTGGATTTTGGTGTCCTTGTAGGAAGAAAAAGAGTAACTAGGTAGAAACCTAGGGCCGATGATGGTGGGGAGTGTGATCCTTACATGCTAGATATATTACATAGAGACACTATTGGTTTTGTTAGTTTCTTCTTTGAAAACACTATGGTCCTAGTAAATGACAAAGTAAACAACTATTGTGTTCGAAGTGAGATATGAATTTCCAACGGGTGATTAGGTATAGCCATAGGCATTTAAAGTTGGGAGACCGTGTATAATTTTGGCAACTATTAATTTATATCTATATATAGCACTCTAGGTGTGGACCACATTGGTAGGGTCTATATATAGGGCACAATTAATAATTGAGTAAACATCATTTGTCCAAGAAAAGAATTTGACCACCCTGCATTACAATCCCTTGCTCCAGTCTCTTTGACGATGTCATTGCCCTGCTTCACCGCATCAAAGCCACATGTTAGGCCTTGTGCAGGAGGGCATCATTGCAGGCAGGAGAGAGGCATTAAAATGATGCAACAGGGCGGTGAAAACATTAGAGGAGACTGGAGGAAGGTGATTGTTGTGCAGGATGGTGTCAATTATTATTTTCAGACAAATTATGTTTACTCAAGGATTAGTTGTGTCCTATATATAGACCCTATCAATGCGGTCCGCACCTAGAGCGTTATATTTAGATAGAAATTAATAGCTGCCAGAATTATACGTGGCTTCCTAGCTTTAATTGCCTATGGCTACGCATAACCACAAGTTGTACATTCATATCTCATTTGGAAGACAATAGTTGTCTACTTTCTCACTTACTGGGATTAGGATGCTTTTATAGAAGAAACTATCAAAATACACAGTATCTCTGTGCAATAGATCTACTATGTAATGATCAGACTCCCCACAATCATCGGGCCTAGGTTTCAACCCAGCTACTCTTTTTGTTCTTACAAGGACAACAAAAACAAAGAATGCATATATGAAAGTGTTGATCATAGATAATTGATCCTTGCAATGCTAAAAAACATTTGAAGGTAATGAGCATGTACCATGTTCAAATTTAAGGATAGAGTTAGGGATCAAGTGGAGAAGATTGATGTGGTAGGCATCAAGGACTGCAAGATGGAATTTGGGAAATGGGGGCAAAAGTCCCACCAAAACAAAGCTGGAGAAAATCATTGTCTCCCCCTGATTGGTTTGAGTGGATTCATCACCTGGCCTAGTCTCACTAGAAGGCAGCAAACGCCGCTTCGGGGGACCACCATGGACCAGCATCTCAAGGGTCGATGAAGGGCGAATCAAGCCGAGCGCAGGCACCACGGAAGATGATGTAGCCCTAGAATATCCATGGTCGAAGCCTCATATGTGGCCGACACCGCAGCTGTTGCATATAAGTAGTGCGCCTGCCACCCTGTTCGGGGGACAGGAGGACGTTGATGTGGCATTCGCCGCCCTCTTCCTGGCACTCTTCTTGGTGCCCATGGTGGCGGCAAGATGAGAGTGACATGAGGATGGATCAGAGGTCGGAGAAGGGAGAACAGAGGTGAACTATGAGGGAATGCGGTGAAAGAGAAAGAGAGGTGCCACCTTTTGACCAGGTGAGAATCAAAGCATAGAATTAATGCCCCGATCCTTGTGGCGCATAACTAGGGGAGTTACCACTCCACCTGGAGTCCAAAAAACCGCTTCCCTAGTTTCATAATAAGCCACATCGCGTTCCCACTTACAGAAGGAGGTTAACACATTTTTCAAAACCAACCGATAAGATGGTTTGGCCACACCCGCAACAAACAAAAAGAAATAAGTTTTTCTACTATGCAAAACTCCAGGAGTTACCGCTCAGCTCGGAGTCCAAAAAATGGCTTCCCTAGTTTCAGAAGAAGCCACAGATAGTTTGGCCCCACTCACAACAAAGAAAAACAAAGAAGTTTTTCAGCTATACATATTCTCTATGTGTTGGCTTGGGGACTATTGTCAACATATCTAAAATGGGGGTGTCATAGAACCCCTATCAAATGGCCCTGATCAGAAGAAAAAATTGAAACAAGAAAAAAACCACGATTTTTACTATCAAAACAAGTAAAAGTCTATGCCATTGGGGGCACACACTGATCTTTGAATACATGAGAGAAGTTGCATCAACAAGACACAGATGATCCTAAGGTAAGTACAAAGCATCATCCATGACATCACCAGAGCCTAGTTTATGCGCTATTCCGTAAGGGACTGATTTGGATCCATACGTTTAATGCTATGGTTGGATTTTATCTTAATTATTCTTTCGTAGTTGCATATGCTTGCGAGGAGGGTTAATAATAAGTCAGAGGCTTGTTCAAGTAAGAACAACACCAAAGCACCGGTCCACTCACATATAAAATTATCAAAGTAGCGAACACGAACCAAACCGACATGATGAAAGTGACTAAAAGAAATTCTCGTGTATATATACCCTTAAGAAGGCTTTACTTACTATAAGACATTGTTTTGGCCTGTCCTTTGCTACAAAAATGATTAGGCTACCTTGCTGCACTTTTGTTACCGTTACCGTTACTTGCTCATTAGAAATTATCTTGCTATCAAACTATCTTCTACGGACAGTTTTCAGTGCTTGCAGAAATTCCCTAGCTGAAAACCGCTTGTCATTTCCTTCTGCTCCTCGTTGGGTTCGATACTCTTACTTATCGGAAGGACTATGATTGATCCCCTATACTTGTGAGTCATCATGCACTGCTTCTCTACTACTAGTGCGTTTAGTTTCAACAGTAAAATTCAGTTTCGACAGCAAATATAGTTTCGATGGTAAAATCCAGTTTCGACAGTTAAATTCAGTTTTGACAGTTAATTTTAGAGAATAGCGGCTCATGGTATTACATCTAGTCACTTTTGGTGATGTATTTTACATCATCTATTGGAGATGCTATTAGAATACCACTTCAGGTTAACTTTGTCTCTCTTGTCCTGCTTCAGCCTCACCGTCGTACACCTCACTAGAGCTACTCCAATGATGAAACCATCAATCACAGTGGGGCATTACCCTCGGCTCCATCTCTAGACGTATAAGATCTTCTTCCGGGCCTCCGACGGCCACATCAGCCGCAACATCCTCAATGACCAATCCAATGATGCTGAGAACGATATGGCTTCGCCAAAGAGGTTGTACAATTGTCACATCACTTTTTTACTCTACATGTAATATATATTGTCCACTAAGCATGCGTAGTAATGACAAATACGATTAGTTTCTCTCATATGACAAGTAGTGAGGTACTAGGAAAGTTAGCTATCTGTGATGGACTCTCTCAAAAGCCATTAATACGTCCATTTTGCATCATGCTTTCCTACTGTTATTTATGGTGTTTTTAATCAATATAACACTTTGTGGAGTAATTCTAATGCCTTTTCTCTCATAATATGCAAGGTTTACACAAAGAGGGAGAATACCGGCAGCCAGAATTCCAGACCTGAAAAGCTATATTAGAGATACCTATTCTGCACATCTTCAAATGAGGTGAAATTCTAAGTAGATTTATTTTGGAATATATATATAAGAATTATTTGACAAACGATATAGCATTGGGGCCACCCAGGTGCCCACTAGGCACTAGGGCGCGCCTACCTCCCTGGCGCGCTCTGGTGGGTAGTGGGGCCGCTGGCCAGCCTTCGGTGCCCATCTTCTCGTACATAAGCCCAATTGCCCTAGAAAAAAAAGATAAGACTTTCGGGACAGAGCGCCACCGTCTCGAGGTGGAACTTGGGTAGGAGCACTTTTGCTCTCCAGCAGTATGATTCCGCTGGAGATACTTCCCTTTGGGAGGGGGAAATTGAAGCCATCGTTGTCACCAACAACCCTCTCATCTTGGGAGGACCAATCTTCATCAACATCTTCACCAACACCATCTCATCTCAAAACCCTAGTTCATCTCTTGTGTTCAATCTTTGCATCAAAACCTCAGATTGGTACCTGTGGGTGACTAGTAGTGTTGACTACATCTTGTAGTTGATGCTAGTTGGTTTATTTGGTGGAAGGTTAAATGTTCAGATCCATTATGCTATTTATTGTCCTTTTGATCTTGAGCATGAATATGATTTGTGAGTAGTTTCTTTTGTTCTTGAGGACATGGGAGAAGTCTTGTCATAAGTATTCATGTGAATTTGGTTTTCGTTCGATATTTTGATGATATGTGTGTGTTGTGATTCCCTTAGTGGTGTTATGTGAACGTCGACTACATGACACTTCACCATCTTTGGGCCTAAGGGAATGCATTGTGGAGTAGTTATTAGATGATGGGTTGCTAGAGTGACAGAAGCTTAAACCCTAGTTTATGCACTATTTCGTAAGGGGCTAATTTGGATCCATATGTTTAATGCTACGGTTAGATTTTATCTTAATTCTTCTTTCGTAGTTGTGGATGCTTGCGAGAGGGGTTCATCATAAGTGGGAGGTTTATTCAAGTAACAACAGCACCCAAGCACCGTTCCACCCACATATCAAATTATCAAAGTAGAGAATGCAGATCAAACAAACATGATGAAAGTGACTAGAAGAAATTCTCGTGTGTCCTCAAAGAACATTTTACTTATTATTAGAGACCGTTCGAGCCTGTCCTTTGCTACAAAAAGGATTGGGCTACCTTTCTGCACTTTTGTTACCGTTACTATTACTTGCTCGTTACAAACTACCTTGCTATCAAACAATCTGTTACCGACAATTTTAGCGCCTGTAGAGAATACCTTGCTGAAAACCACTTGTCATTTCCTTCTGCTCCTCGTTGGGTTTGACACTCTTACTTATTTAAAGGACTACGATTAATCCCCTATACTTGTGGGTCATCAGCCATCATTATTAATTTCTGCGTCTTGGAGTTATGCATGTGTTGATGGGCCTGGGAGTTGAGCTAGTAGGAAGTGGCCTGGGTCTGAAGTAGTAGAAGTAGTATAAAAACATGTTTGGAGTGTAGGCTTTTGCCTGTTGAATCCTACCTACTAGAATCGCCAGTGGTTGAAAGGAAAAGTGAAGGAAAAACATGGGAATTGGAAAGTTTCCTATGGTACTACTATACATGCATTTGATTCAAAGGAATGGAGCAATGGAAAACTATAGGATTTTTTTCCTTTAGTGTCACTTTCAAAGAAAAACCGTAGGAGTTTTAATATCCCCTAGTCCCTCCTTTTCAAATTCCTATTTCATTAAGAACAAGACAAAGTGGTACTACATTATAGCATTATAATAGTACAATTTCTTGTTGTTTAACTTTAATTTGATCATGCTTCATTGCATTTCCATTAAATTCCAATTCCTGTGAACCAAACAACTAGATTGATTGAAATCGTATGATTGCAAATGCTCTGTTTTTGCATGTGCATTCCTATCCTATTCCGGTGTATTTCCTATCCCTGCGTTGTTAGAATCCTCCAAGTCAAACGAGCCCTTATAGAATTACTTCTGTTATAGATAGGTGTTAAAGAATACCTTGTGTTGTTTGTTCCACTCCTACCTTGCCATCGACCACCCCAACTCAGCTACTCCAAACGATAGAAGGGTCCACCACAGTAGAGATCCCCCTCTAGACTGTCTTTCGGCACCTCAGATCCTCTTCCCAGCCACCGACAACCACCACGACTGCATTATTATCATCAACTGAGTAGACGACCTTGAGGACTACACGAGTATGCAAGAGAGGTCGTACGCTTTCGTGTCTGCTTAAATTATGCATCAGTTAATATTACCTGCTACTTTATTGTCCTGCTCATCTCTTAGACTCTATCGTGTCTGCTTACATTATGCATCGCTTAATAGTATTTGTCTACTATCTGGTTAATCTCAGGTGTCTACTATGTATTTCATGTTGGGTGGGAAACAAACTATAAAGGAGTCATTATCTGTCTTTTTTAACTAAAGCTATTATCTGCGTGCTATCGGTGGTTTGGGGCCTATCCACAGGTTGCTACCATCACTCTAGATTTCTACATGCACTCCTTACATAATATCACTATGTTTTATTCCTATGCATGGTTATTGTACACAATGGTACTGAAAATGTAGAGAAAAAGAGATGAGCCTTGTGTGGCAACAAAACATCATGCAGATGTCGCTCCATGGTGGGAGCAAAGGCAGCCCCCCTCCCCCCATTCCAGATTATAATCAAGAGGAAGATAACTATTCAGAGGGGGATTCAGAGGGAGCACACCACTCCTATTTATCCCATGAGTTATTTTCTCTAACTTGGCATGCTGATGTTGGTCATATCATCATGCATATGGTGTCTTGCATTGCTTACTTTATACATCAAATATGTCATTTGCTTTGTTTAGACATGCTTTGTGTGAATGCCATCTGCTTTGTTTTCATATCATATATGTGAATTATGCAATGCCATCTTCTTTAGCCAGGCATTATATATGTGAATTTTGCAATGCCATCCTGCTTAGCCAGTCATCTTATATGTGAATTATATCATGTCATCATTTTCTCATTATGTATTAAATTTGTCAACAATGTTAGTACATTCAACTACTCTTCCTGTGCATCGGCCGTTTGACACGATGATGGAAAAAACTGGAGTGAAAACAAGGCCTTCGGAGTGGACAGTGCTATTTAACGAAGCGCGGGACAGATGACGAGGACTATCCCCCCAGGTGTATGCTATAACTTAGCAGGGTTATATTGCTCATATCATGCATATGGTGTCTGGCATTGCTATGTCATTTGCTTAGTTTAGACATTCTTTGTGTGAATGCCACCTGTTTTGTGTCTAATTACCATATATGTGAATTATGCAATGCCATCTTGTTGCAAGGCATTATATATGTGAATTATGCAATGACATGTTGTTTAGCTAAGCATCATATATGTGAATTATATCATGCCATCCTTTTTTTGTATCACATGTTCCATTTGTCGACAATGTTTGTATATTGAACTACTCTTCCTGTGCATCAGCCATCTGAGTCGGTGATGAGAAACCTGGAGTGAAAACAAGGTCTTCAGAGCAGGAAATGCTACCTGCTGAAGAAGATATCTTGCTGGTTACAGATAGCTCGTCGGACGAGGATTCAGAGACAAATGACCAGTCCTAATTTCCTCTTGAGGTGTACGCTCATACTTGGCAGGGTTATATTACGCATATCATGAATATGTTGTCTTGCATTGCTTAGTTTTTACATCATACACATAATATTGAATGCATCTACTTAGTTTAGACATCATATATGTGATTGCCATCTGCTTACTTGCTTAGTATATAAATCATGTATTTGAATTATATCATGCCATCATGTTTACATACACATCATGTATAATTATGGCATAATATTTAATAAAGACATCATATAGTTGTGTCATCTCATCCTATTTACATCGTTATCATCTTCTGAATTATGTCATTCTATCCATGAATTATATCATGACATCATGTTTCCATAGACGGCATGTATGTGAATTATGGCATGCCAACCTATTTAATAAACACATCATATAGTTATATCATGCCATCCTGTTTACATAATCATCATGTTTTGAATGTCGTTCTATCCTATTTAGTTAGCCATCATATATGTGAAATTGTGTCATGCTATCATGTTTAGTTAGCCCTCATATATGTGAAACTATGTCATGGTATCCTGTTTGGTTAGACAACATAAATGTGAATTATTTCATGCTTTCTTTTATCCATTGCACCTATCTATCAAACAATGTTTGTACATTCAATTACTTTTCATGTTTATAAGCCATTTGAATTGGAGGGGGTGATGGCAGTGTCTAAGGGAGTAAAAACACGGTCTTCAGAAAAGACAGTGCTACCCGTCGATGCAGAATGAACCATGGTTGTACTTGCCCAAGAACCAGCCCCACCACACATAACCCGGACTCTCGCAGATTGTACCCCTACCCCATTGGATAGAGAACTAGCTACACCCCTCCTAACCCCAACTCGAGCAGATAGTAACCCGAATCTAGTTGACACAGCACTGTCTCCACCATAAAGCACCCAAGCATGAGCACTTAGTAAGGCAACTGCAGTGCCCAAAGCATGAGGACCGCCACTCTGAACCCCAACTCAACACTTAAAGCAGAAGAAGATTGTTCTCAGGTAAGATTCCATAGCTATGGTTCATACTCCTTTGCTCTTGCATCACTGTATCTAGTCATACCAACTAATTTCAACTTTGAAGGATCTAATTAAAACTACAATGGCACAACAGGTATGTTCTAAACCTGTTTCTTTAACTGGTTTGTTGTTGTAATTTGCTCTATGTTGATTTCAGTTTCAATTGTATAAACAGGTATGTTCTCATGCCGTGCACATTACAAGTGTTGTTAGTGTTGTGTAGTTTACCACACTTATATTCTGTCTATGCTGCTTTATCTTCAACAGATATTATTTGAACTGTCTCTATCTTGATTTGGCAACATAAACTAGAATGATATAGACCATACAATGACCATAGTACATAGTTTCATATTGTGTAGTTTCATGTTGTTATCCTGTCCACTTTACTAATGAACTGGTTTACTAAAATGAGTTTCATATACAACATGCTAAACATGTAATGTGTCTGCTTGTTTCTCTTTTAGAATGCCGACAAAATATTGGAGAAGAGTACCTCATTATGCAATTGTAAAGGAAGTAATGCAGATAAGGTTCAATATAGTGAGAAGTCCCTGTTGGTCTCCAAGAAAGCTGATACAAACTATGTTGAAGACAATGAGACACCCCCAAAGTCATGTCTTGATGTTGTGTTCAAGTTACTGGCCACTACTGCTGGCACAAGCTCTTTGAACTTGCTGCCTGAATCAGTTTAGTTTCTTGAGTCTCAACTACCAATTGAAATACATTGAGCAGTTGTGCTGCGATAAGAACCCGAAGGACTGAGGAAGTCCCTGTAGAATTCATTTGCATATTTTCTGGTGCAACAGCAAGAGTTGGAGGATTTAAGCACCAAACAAGAGAAAGCTAATAAGCTTGCTCATTTTATTGCCGACATGGTTGCTACCCAGGGATATTGTTTTTTGAGCTCTTCTAAAGTGGTTTCAGTTCTGGACTTGTTTTGCTACGGCGTTTATTTCCACTCGTGGTCGACTTTGACGCCCAATATATGTAATATGCTACTTTGTTCCCTATAATTGCACTGGTGGCAAACTTTGATGCCCTAGTGGATATAATATGTGTAATCTCCATAATATCCTAGCGTTAGTTGCTTGCTTACGTATTTTCTTATAGTCTTGTTTATTTGTTTGCTTGTAGTACTATAGTTCTTTTTCCTCAGTTTGCTAGTGGCCGCAATAACAATTGTCAACATATGGGCCATTGTAACCATAGCCCTCCTACAGGCCGTAGGATCCATGGTCCTCCTACAGGCCATACGAACCATGGGCCTCCTACAGGCCTTACGATACATGGGCCTCTTACATGCCGTTGGATCCCTGGTGAAAGCACAAGTGCTCCGAGGGTGATTTTGGTAATTAATGTCAACAAATCGTTTGTTGGACTAGTTTTATCGAGTATATTTCAGATAAGTTCAATATGGGTAGCAAGGACAAGAGAATGTGGAACCCCTTCTAACTGCTAATGACAAGGATTAGCAAAAGCTCAAGACTCTTCATTTCTATTTTGGTGATCCAATATCACATTGAGTCCATGGGAAAGCCAATACTATTAGAAGGGGATGAGGTGTTACCTAATGGTCTACTTGCTCAAATGCTTAGTGATATTTCTCCAAAAACCTCAACCACTTTCTCCATCCAAATATGTAAAAACCCTAAACTCCAACTCGGCCCTACTGATACTTTCTATCCGGAGCCATTGAATTCATCTTGACATAGCCACTGCCAGAAACCATAACAGTTCGGTCACACCGATACGGATCTTGGTCTCACCGAGATGGCCTTGCCAGCGCTCTGTGACTTGTTGCATTCACTTCGGTCCCACCGGATTTATGCAATCCGTCCCATCGAGTAGGCTTGACAGATTCTCTGTTGCCCATTGCACTCACTTAGGTCCCAATGAGATGATGCAATAGGTGCCACTGACATGAAGTTTTCCCTAAGCCCTAGCACATCGGTCCCATCGAGAATCCTAACATCCATAATTTTGTAAAGATCAGTGCTACCGAGTTTACTAATCAGTGCCACCTAGATGAAACGAAAGTGTGTAACGGTTAGATTTTGTGTGGAGGCTATATATACCCCTCCACCCCCTTCTTCTCATAGAGGAAAACCATCAGAATGTGCCTACACTTCCACCATCCATTTTCTGAGAGAGAACCACATACTCAAGTGTTGAGATCAAGAGATTCCATTCCAACCATTTGAACCTTGATCTCTAGCCTCCCCCAAGTTGCTTTCCACTCAAATCCTTCTTCCACGATAGCCAAATCTGAGAGAGAGAGAGAGAGAGAGAGAGATAGAGGGAGAGAGTTGAGTGTTGGGGAGACTATCATTTGAAGCACAAGAGCAAGGAGTTCATCATCAACATACCATTTATTACCTTTTGGAGAGTGGTGTCTCCTAGATTGGTTAGGTGTCGCTTGGGAGCCTCCGTCCCGATGTGGAGTTGAACCAAGAAGTTTGTACGGGCAAGGAGAACACCTACTTCGTGAAGATCTACCCAAGTGAGGCAAGTCCTTCGTGGGTGATGGCCATGGTGGGATTGACAAGGTTGCTTCTTCGTGGACCCTTCGTGGGTAGAGCCCTCCGCGGACTTGCGCAACCGTAGCCCTTAGTGGGTTGAAGTCTCCATCAACGTGGACGTACGATAGCACCACCTATCAGAACCATACCAAAAATTCTCCGCGTCTCCATTGCGTTTGCACACTTGAATCCCATCCCTTTATAGTCTTGGAAATTCCATGTGTTACTTTTTCCGATGCCTATACTCTTGTCATGCTTGCTTAAGATGTATTAGATGCCCTTTAACATGTGTTAAACTCAACCTTAACTTGAATAAATTAAAAATTACCACTTTTACTTGTTAAGGGCCTAATCCCCCCTCTAGACTCATCTTCTTGATCCTTTCAATTGGTATCACAGCATTGGTCTCCATTGCTTTTGTTTAATCACCATTGGTAGAAGATGGATGAATCTATGTTCGGGAGTATTAGATGTAGAGTGCCTATTCTTGATGGGGAGTTTTATGGTTCATGGAAAAATGAGATGCTTGAGATTTTCAACGAATATAATTTGAACAAGTATATTCTTAGCCCTTATGTTCCTCCCATTGATCCTTTGCATCCTACCTCCAATGAGTATCTTGACATGGTTCACAATCTTAGGACTATTGATCTTATCATTAGAGGATTATCTAGAAATTTGCTTGTTTTCTTGCCACCCTTTCAATGCGCATATACTACATGGAATTATCTTGAGGAACGCATTCCAAATTATTCCTTGAAAAATCTTGATGAGATTCTTCAAAAATCCATTGCCTTTCATAAGATGAAGCCTAATGATCCCAAGTTTGATGAATGCTTATTTGAGCTCTGTGATCTTATGCATGCTAAGGGTGATGTTGGAATCATTAGTAGCATCATCTCGGAGACAATTATAATTCATAAACTTGAACATTGTCATGATCATAAATCTAACGAATCACTTGAACTAGGTGATGATCACATTCATGGTGATGATGATGAAATTGAGCATGGTTATTATGATGAAGATGAAGAAAGTGATATTGACTATGAGGATACGATGAGGAATCTTACTCTCATGGCGAAACTTAGAAATTACATATCCGGAGGAAAAGAGTGGATTCTTGATAGTGGATGTACCGACCACATGACCGGAGATAAAAACATGTTCCGTGAGCTTGCCAAAAATGATGGTCCGCGCAAGTATGTGACTTTTGGATACCAGTCCAAGCGTAATCTACTTGGCCTTGGTAAGGTTTCCATATCCAATGATAGCTCTATTCAAAATTCCATGCTTGTTGAATCTCTTGGTTACAATCATCTTTCTGTATCTAGACTAGCCGACTTTGGTTTCAATGTCTTGTTTACCAAGTAGATTGCCAAGTGTTTCATAGAGATTTACAGTATGGTCTTTACCGGTATTCGTATAGGTGATCTATACATTGTTTATTTCACTAAGAGAGCCAAACCTCGTACTTGTTTAATTGCTAAATCTCCTATAGGATGGTTATGGCATCGAAGGTTAGGTCATGTCGGCATGAAAAATCTTGATAAGATTATTAAAGGAGATCATATCCTTGGTGTTAAACATGTTATATTTGACAAGGATAGACTTTGTAGTGCTTGCCAAGCAGGAAAACAAGTTGGAGGAAGTCATCCCGTGAAGAACATCATGACCACGAGAAGACCACTTGAGCTACTTCACATGGATCTCTTTGGACCCAATGCTTATAAGAGCCTTGGTAGTAACTCTTTTGGTTTGGTCATTGTTGATGATTTTACTTGGGTGTTCTTTCTTGATGACAAATCGCAGATCCAAAAGATCTTCAAAAACTTTGCTAAGAAAGCCCAAAATCAATTTGTAGTGAAGATCAAGAAGGTTCGAAGTGATAATGGAATGGAGTTCAAGAACTCCAATGTGGATACTATTATTGAGGAAGAAGCGATTTCACATGAGTTCTCGGCTACATACACACCTCAACAAAATGGAGTTGTTGAGAGGAGGAACCGGACAGTTATTGAGATGGAGAGACCGATGCTTGATGAATACAAGACACCAAGACACTTTTGGGCAGAAGTGGTTGAGATAGCTTGTCATGCTACGAATTGACTATATCTTCACAAGCTTCTCAGTAAAATGGCATACGATTTACTCACCAGTAACAAACCCCAAGTTGGATACTTCTGAGTATTTGGCTCAAAGTGCTACGTTCTTGATAAGCATCATCATTCAAAATTTGCTCCTCAGTCTCATGAAGGTTTTCTACTCGTTTACGGCTCAAACTCTCAGATATACCATGTCTACAATAATTTCACCTAAAAGGTTGAAGAGACAATAGATGTGAAGTTTGATGAATCTAACGGCTCGCAAGTAGAGTAATTGCCAATTGATGTAGGAGACAAAGACCCCTCAGAAGAAATTCAAGATTTGTCTATTGGAAAAATTTGCCCAAGGGGGGTGAAAGGAGAGCACTTCGTCCATACAAGTGGAAGCATCAACTTTACATCAAGGTGAACCACAAGTTTACATTGAGGAATCCACAAGTGCAACACATCAAGACGAAGGAAATGAGGAAGTACATTAAGATAATCCACCTCGACCTCCTTCTTCACCTCCACAAGTGAACGACAACGTCAACAACAATGAAGAAGAAGAAGATGGGGAGGAGGAGGATGTTCCACCACAAACCAAGCAAAAGATCTCTCGAGTTAGAGCAAGAGTCTCAAAGAATCACCCCATTGAACAAATCCTCAATGACATCAATATCGGGAGAATTACTCGCTCTAAAACTCGTTTGGCTAAATTTTGTGAACACTACTCATTCATTTCTAGCATTGAACCAATGAAGCTAGAAGAAGCCCTTGAAGACCAGATTGGATAAAAGCTATGCATGAAGAGTTCCACAACTTTGAAAGGAACCAAATGTGGACATCGGTTGAGAAGCCCGACGATGAGCAAAACATCATTGGTACAAAATGGGTGTTTCGGAATAAGCAAGATGAAGATGGACAAGTTGCACGCAACAAGTTTCATCTCTTTGCTCAAGGCTACACTCAAGACGAAGGTATGGACAATGGTGAGACAGTCCATTCGCATTTTACTTGCTTATGCCAATCACCATGATATCATCTTATACCAAATGGATATTAAAAGTGCTTTTCTAAATGGTTAAATTGAGGAGGAAGTCGATGTTAAACAACCTCCCGGCTTTGTTAATCACAAGAAACCTAATCATGTTTACAAACTTTACAAAGCTCTTTATGGTGTTAAACAAGATCCTAGAGCATGGTATAAATGAATGACCAAGTTTCTTATTGAAAAAGGCTTTGAAATTGGGAAAATTGATTCTACACTTTTTACTAACAGAGTTAATGGATAATTATTTGTGTGCCAAATTTATGTGGATGATATCATATTTGGTTCTACTAACCCCCATTTTAGTGAAAAGTTTGGAAGGTTAATGTCGGAGAAGTTTGAGATGTCTATGATGAGTGAACTCAAATTTTTCCTTCATTTGCAAAACAAACAAGCTAAGGAAGGTACCTTTGTTTCACGAACAAAGTATACCAAGGATATTTTCAAGAAGTTCAACATTCAAGAAAGCAAAGGTATAAAAACACCCATGCCTACTAGTGGACATCTTAACATGACTAAGGATGGCAACCCGGTTGACCAAAAGGTTACCGATGTATGATTGGTTCATTATTGTATCTTTTTGCCTCCCGTCCCAATATTATGCTAAGTGTGTGCATGTGTGCACGATATCAAGTGGCTCCAAAAGGATGTCATCTTAAGGCCGTGAAAAGGATAGTGAGATATTTGATTGATACACCAAATTTTGGCATTTGTTATCCTAAAAGGTCATCTTTTGATCTTGTTGGCTATTCTGACTCAGACTGTGCAACTGACAAGGCTGATAGAAAGTCCACTTTGGGTACATGTCAATTTGTTGGTAGATCCCTCGTCTCTTGGTCCTCCAAGAAACAAAACTTTCTATCCTCGGCATTGCCGCGGGATCATGTTGTGCTCACTTACTTTGGATGACCCAAACTCTTAAAGATTCTGGGATACATGTGAGACATGTTCCATTGCTTTGTGACAATGAGAGTGCTATTAATATTGCACACAATCCCGTGCAACATTCTTGAACTAAGCATATTGAAGTATGTCATCATTTTATTTGTAATCTTGTTGCTAAAGGACATATTAATCTTAAGCATGTTCATACTGATAAGCAATTGGGAGATATCTTCACTAAAACGCTCAATGAAAAGATATTTTGTTGTTTGAGGAGTGAGTTGAATATAATTGATGCCTCAAATTTGGAGTAGAGACTCCTTGGATACATGCAAGGCATGAGTCCATATGACTAATCCTTGATATTTTTATTATGATGATGATCATTTATCTTGGATACATTTGCACCCTTGCATGTTATCTAACCCTCGTAGGTACTTGGATGAGCCTCAATCCATGAGATTGCAAATCACTCACATCTTCAGCAATCTCTACATCACCAAGTATCTATACTTTGCTTGTTGAAATCAAGGAAGCAAGAACTCATTAAACATATCCTTTGAAAATTTCTATATAATAAATTTCGCTCTTGTCAATTTGGATATACAAGTGTTATTCCTTGCAAGACTAACCCGTGTAGGAATATGAGCTTCAAAATCCAAATGATGCCTCTAACTCTTGATGGACTACATCAACACTGAGCATCTATCACAAGTTCAACTACATGATCGTGTTCAACACCACAACCCAAGGTAAGTCATTCCATCTTAGAGAAGCTTTGCTCCAAGACATGAGCCAAAGTAACTCAACAAGATGAGAATACAAAAAGACGCTTAAATGAAAAATGGCAACCCCATTTTGAGCTTAATGATGAGTATGACCTATGATCAAGTAATCTCACTTGACTCCTAAGTCAATATACTCTAAAATAGGTGACTATGTCGCCGACCACCCCTAGATAAAGTTCTCTAGTTTTTTTCTTGTTGATACATTTCTTTTGCATTTCTTCTTACTATTGTGTTTCCCTTCTAAAAAAAACTTCATCTAGATTCTTCTTATTTCATTTCTTTTTCTATTTTGCATTTTGTAATTTCATTGTGAATCCTATCAATTTTCTTGAAAATCTTTGTGAAAGTTCTATTGCAAGTGAGCTGAGTTGACAAAATATTTCCTCTGCATTGAACTCAGTTCCATCGATTCAATCCTATCGGCCAGACCAAAGAACAAGGACTCTACTTGAGCAACAGTTCATCAGTTGTACTGAAACAGACTACCTCGGTCTCACCGGTATGCACCTTCAGGGACTCTGCTATCTCAAAGTCATCGATTAAACTAGATCGGTGCCACCGATTTCACTTCTGAGAAAGTTTTTTGCCATCTTAAAGTATCTATCTCTTATCAGTTCCATTCAATGAATCTTTCCCTCTACATACATCTTAAGCTACATTCTGCTTAGTTGTGACTCTCAAGAACCACACTCACTTAAGTCATATCCATGAACACTACCCTTCCTGGAAATTGATGTCAAAGGGGGAGAGAGAGAAAATCAAAGCTTATCTATATAACAAGAGAGAGCACATCAAACCTCTTCTAAGAGAGATGCATTTTCATAAGAGGAGAGAATTCACATATCTTTAAGAGGGGAAAGATATGCCAGTCACATTTTAATCCTTAATTTGCTCTGAGCATACTTTACAATAATATCCTTTTGCTCTGATTCTATCTTAACCTACCTACTCCCATTATCAAATCTTAAATTCAGGGGGAGAGGAAAACTTATGTTTTGGGAAGAAAGATCCTTGGAATTTATTGCAAATCTTTAAACCTTTGGGGACATGTCTACATTCAAACAAGTACTCAGTCTGTGGTACTCATATATTACATGTCATCCCAGTCTTGGTACTCTTGTGGACCTTGAAATATTTCTTGCTTGAAGTTATGTTGTGTTATTTAACCATGTTTTCTCAAGTCTACTTCTTCAATAGTCAGCTCAAGAACCACAAGGTAGGTTTTGCATCACACTCATCTGCATAACAGTTCATCTTGACATAGCCACTGCCAGAAACCATAACAGTTCGGTCACACCGATACGGATCTTGGTCTCACCAAGATGGCCTTGCCAATGCTCTATGACTTTTTGGATTCACTTCGGTCCCACTTGGTTTATGCAATCAGTCCCACCGAGTTGGCTTGACGGATTCTCTGTTGCCCGGTGCACTAACTTAGGTCCCACCGAGATGATGCAATCGGTGACACCGAGATGAAGTTTTCCCTAAGCCCTAGCACATCGGTCCCAGCGAGTTGTTCTAGTCAATCCCATCGAGAATCCGAACGTTCATATTTTTGTATAGATCGGTGCTACCGAGTTTACTAATCGGTGCCAAGGAGATGCAAGGAAAGTGTGTAATGGTTAGATTTTGCGTGGGGGATATATATATACCTCTCCAGCCCCCTTCTTCTCATAGAGGAGAGCCATCAGAATGTGCCTACACTTCCACCATCCATTTTCTGAGAGAGAACCACCTACTCATGTTTGAGATCAAGAGATTCCATTCCAACCATTTGAACCTTGATTTCTAGCCTTCCCCAAGTTGCTTTCCACTAAAATCCTTCTTCCACCATAGCCACATCTGAGAGAAAGAGAGTTGAGTATTGGGAAGACTATCATTTGAAGCACAAGAGCAAGGAGTTCATCATCAACACACTATTTATTACCTTTTGGAGAGTGGTGTCTCCTAGATTGGTTAGGTGTCGCTTGGGAGCCTCTGTCGTGATGTGGAGTTGAACAAAGAAGTTTGTAAGGGCAAGGAGATCGCCTACTTCGTGAAGATCTACCCGAGTGAGGCAAGTCCTTCGTGGGCGATGGCCATGGTGGGATAGACAAGGTTGCTTCTTTATGGACCCTTCATGGGAGGAGCCCTCCGTGAACTTGCGCAATCGTTACCTTCGTGGGTTGAAGTCTCGATCAACGTGGATGTACGATAGCACCACCTATCGGAACCACGCCAAAAATTCTCCGTGTCTCCGTTGTGTTTGCACACTCCAATGCCACCCCTTTACATTCTTGCAAATTGCATGTGTTACTCTTTCCGCTTCCTATACTCTTGTCATCCTTGCTTGAGATGTATTGGATGCCCTTTAACATGTGCTAAACTCAACCTTACTTGAAGAAATTAAAAACTGCCACTTTTACTTGTTAAGGGTCTAATCCCCCCTCTTGACCCATGTTCACGATCCTTTCACATGGGCCGTACAGATCGTGGACCAAAGTCGCAACGCAATTTGGGCGGTAAACGGGCCAAAATTTTGAACCGTCTGTTTATGGGCTCAGGCCATAGTGGTCCGTTTACAAGCCATAAGACAACACATGCTTAATTCTATCGATGGGCATTACGGGTCGTTAATGGGTCATAATACATGACAGGATGAATGAGGCCCAAGGATTAATGAGCCACAGACGGGCCGGTGATACGTCCATTTTGCATCATGCTTTTATATAAATATTTATTGCATTATGGGATGTTATTATACATTATGTATCAATACTTATGGCTATTCTCTCTTATTTTACAAGGTTGATCATGAAGAGGGGGGAATGCCGGCAGCTGGAACTCTAGCTGGAAAAGGAGCAAATATTGGAAACCTATTCTGCACAGCTCCAAAAATCCTGAAACTCCACGGAAGTCAGTTTTGGAATTAATAAGAATTATTGAGCGAAGAAAACACCAGAGGGAGCCCACACCTCGGCCAGAGGGTGGGCGCGCCACCCCTCTGGGCGCGCCCTGTCTCCTCGGGCCCCCGGTGGCCCTCCGGTGCCCATCTTACGCTATCTGAAGGCTTTTACCCTAGAAAAATCAGAGGCAAGCTTACGGGACGAAACTCCGCCACGAGGCGGAACCTTGGCGGAACCAATCTAGGGCTCCATGAGCTGCTGCCGGGAATCTTCCCTCGGAGGGGGAAATCATCACCATCGTCATCACCAATGATCCTCTCATCGGGAGGGAGTCAATCTCCATCAACATCTTCACCAGCACCATCTCCTCTCAAAACCCTAGTTCACCTCTTGTACCCAATCTTGTATCAAAACCACAAATTGGTACCTGTGGGTTCCTAGTAGTGTTGATTACTCCTTGTAGTTGATGCTAATTGGTTTACTTGGTGGAAGATCATATGTTCAGATCCTTAATGCATATTATTACTCCTCTGATTATGAACATGAATATGCTTTGTGAGTAGTTACGTTTGTTCCTGAGGACATGGGTGAAGTCTTGCTATTAGTAGTCATGTGAATTTTGTATTTGTTCAATATTTTGATGAGATGTATGTTGTCTCTCCTCTAGTGGTGTTATGTGAACGTCGACTACATGACACTTCACCATTATTTGGGCCTAGAGGAAGGCATTGGGAAGTAATAAGTAGATGATGGGTTGCTAGAGTGACGGAAGCTTAAACCCTAGTTTATGCGTTGCTTCGTAAGGGGCTGATTTGGATCCATATGTTTAATGTTGTGGTTAGGTTTACCTTAATACTTCTTTTGTAGTTGCAGATGCTTGCAATAGGGGTTAATCATAAGTGGGATGCTTGTCCAAGTAAGGGCAGTACCCAAGCACCGGTCCACCCACATATCAAATTATCAAAGTACCGAACGCAAATCATATGAGCGTGATGAAAACTAGCTTGACGATAATTCCCATGTGTCCTCGGGAGCTCTTTTCTCATTATAAGAAATTGTCCAGGCTTTTACTTTGCTTCAAAAAGTATTGGGCCACCTTGCTGCACTTTATTTACTTTCATTGCTTGTTACACGTTACAATTTATCTTATCACAAAACTATATGCTACCTACAATTTCAGTGCTTGCAGAGAAAACCTTCATCGAAAACCGCTTGTCATTTCATACGCTCCTCGTTGGGTTCAACACTCTTACTTCTCGAAAGAACTACGATAGACCCCCTATACTTGTGGGTCATCAAGACTCTTTTCTGGCGCCGTTGCCGGGGAGTGAAGCGCCTTTTGTGAGTGGAACTTGGTAAGGAAACATTTATATAGTGCGCTGAAATTTTCTGTCACTTGTTACTATGGAAATTAATCCTTTCAGGGGCTTGTTCGGGGTATCTTCACCCAGCCAGAAGAGCAAAGAGTTGCTCCTCAACCTACTGAACCTACTGAAAATATTTACTTTGAGATTCCTTCGGTTATGATAGAGAAACTGCTAGCTAATCCCTTTGCAGGAGATGGAACATTGCATCCTGATTTACACCTTATCTTTGCGGATGAAGTTTGTGGATTATTTAAGCTTGCAAGTATTCCCGATGATGTTGTCAAAAGGAAGGTCTTCCCTTTATCTTTGAAGGGAGATGATTTGACATGGTATAGGCTATGTGATGATTCGGGATCTTGGAATTATAAACGATTGAAGTTGGAATTTCACCAGAAGTTCTATCCTATGCATCTTGTTCATCGTGATCGTAATTACATATATAATATCTGGCCTCGCGAAGGAGAAAGCATCGCTCAAGCTTGGGGGAAGCTTAAATCAATGTTATATTCATGCCCAAATCATGAGCTCTCCAGAGAAATGATTATTCAAAAAAATTATGCTCGGCTTTCTCCCAATGATCGCAACATGCTCGATACTTCCTGTGCTGGTTCTTATATGCTGAAGACTATTGAATTCAAATGGGATCTATTGGAAAGAATTAAATGCAACTCTGAAGATTGGGGTTCCGGCGATGGTAAGGAGTCAGGTATGACACCTATGTTTGATTGTGTTAAATCTTTTATGGATACCGATGCTTTTCGTGGATTTAGCGCTAAATATGGACTTGACTCTGAGATAGTAGCTTCTTTCTGTGAATCTTTCTGTCGGAGTAATTGGACACAGATACCCCGAAGACGGCAAGACGATATTTCAAGACATCGGGGCTAGCAAAGCCCCTCAGTCCAACTACCCGCCGGCTACCGACCGCAGTTGCCGACTTCACCACTAGGCCGATTGCAGTGCCGACTTCACCACCAGCCGACCGCAGTGCGGATCGCACCACCGAGCCGACTCCAGGCCGACCGCACCACCAGGCCGACTCGGGCTGCCTGCATCACCAGGCCGATTGCTGGCTGCCGACTCCCGGCCGCCCAGCCGACTCCGGGCTGCCGACCGCACCACCAGGCCGATCTGGCTGCCGACTCCCCGGCCGCCCAGGCCGACTCCGGGCTGCCGACTGCACCACCAGGCCGACTCCGGGCTGCCGACTCCTCGGCCGCCCAAGCCGACTCCGGGCTGCCAACTGCTCCACCAGGCCGATTGCTGGCTGCCGACTACGCCAACCAGCCGACTGCCGACTGCAGCCCGACGCGACCCCGATGTGACGATCGTACCCGGCACTGTTCACATGACACCCCAGACATCATGTACAGTGTCACTTGTCCCCTGGCACTATTTATGAAGTGACCCAGGGGACAAGGATGACACCCCACCATGCCTACCTAGCTTACTTCCTAAGCTACCCACATAGCTTACATATCAAGCTAGCCATGCCTATATAAGCTAGCTCCATCCATCCATCAGGGGAAGGACTCACGCATGAGCACCCACATGCATGCTCACGGCCATGAGCATGGCTGGCCACTAGCATGCCACATACAATGCATATACGAGGCCAGATGCCTACGGCACTGACCTCAGATACAGCTCCAGGAGCACTCTGTACCAGATATACCAGATATACTCAGACATGCAGAAGTAGGGGTGTTATCTCTCCGGAGAGCCCCGAACCTGGGTAAACTAGCGCGTGCTACTCGCATACCCGCTCCCGGGCCTATCAGCAGCAGTCTTGCCCTCACACGAAGCCACCTTGTGGCATATGTCGTCTTGCACCCCCCCCCCCCTGTGAGAATACCACGACACTTTCGCTACTCACGTTGATCTCCCTAAGGAGAAGTGGTTTAAATATAATCCTCCCGTTGAAGTAAAAGTAGTTGCACCTATTATAGTTGAAGAAAAGACTGTCACTTATAGTGATCCTATTGTTCCTACTACTTATGTTGAGAAACCTCCTTTTCCTGTTAGGATAAAGGATCATGCTAAGACTTCGACTGTTATTCGTAAGAGTAATACTAGGACTTATACACCTCCTGAGCAAATCCAAGTTGAACCTAGTATTGCTTTGGTTAAAGATCTTTTGGATGATGATTTAGATGGGCATGTTTTTATTTCTGTGGTGAGACTGCCAATATTGCTAGACCAGATGCTAAGATACATAGACCTGTTGTAGGCATGCCTTTTATTTCTGTTAAAATAGGAGATCATTGTTATCATGGCTTATGTGATATGGGTGCTAGTGCTAGTGCAATACCCTATGACTTATATAAAGAAATTATGCATGATATTGCACCCACTGAAATGGAAGATATATATGTTACTATTAAGCTTGCCAATAGGGATACTATTAAGCCATTTGGGAATGTTAGAGATGTTGAAGTCTTGTGTGGGAAGGTTAAATATCCTGCTGATTTACTTGTTCTTGGTTCCCCACAAGATGACTTTTGTCCCATTATTTTTGGTAGACCCTTCTTGAATACTGTTAATGCTAGGATTGATTGTGAAAAGGATACTGTTACAATTGGCTTAGAGGATATGTCTCATGAGTTTAATTTTGCTAAGTTTCGTAGACAACCTCGTGATGGAGAATCACCTAGTAAGGATGAGATTATTGGTCTTGCTTCTATTGCCGTGCCTCCCTCGATCCGTTAGAACAATATTTGCTAGACCATGAAAATGATATGTTTATGAATGAAAGAAGGGAAATAGATGAAGTGTTCCTTCAACAGGAACCTATTCTGAAACACAACCTAGCCGTTGAAATTCTAGGGGATCCCCCTCCACCCAAAGGTCATCCCATGTTTGAACTCAAACCATTACCTGATAATCTTAAGTATGCTTATCTTGATGAAAAGAAAATGTATCATGTTATTATTAGTGCTAACCTTTCAGAGCAAGAAGAAGAAATATTATTGAAAACTCTGAAGAAGCACCGTGCTGCTATTGGATATACTCTGGATGGTCTCAAGGGCATTAGTCCCACGTTATGCCAACACAAAATTAATTTGGAGGATGATGCCAAACCATTTAGAGATCCCCAACGATGATTGAATCCTAAGATGAAATAAGTGGTAAGAAAGGAGATACTAAAGCTCCTTGAGGCAGGTATAATTTATCCCGTTGCTGATAGTGATTGGGTAAGCCTTGTCTATTGTGTTCCTAAAAAGGGAGGTATTACTGTCGTTCCTAATGATAAAGATGAATTGATCCATAAAGAATTATTACAGGTTATAGGATGGTAATTGATTTTCGTAAATTAAATAAAGCTACTAAGAAAGATCATTACCCTTTACCTTTTATTGATCAAATGCTAGAAAGACTATCTAAACACACACATTTCTGCTTTCTAGATAGTTATTCTGGTTTCTCTCAAATACACTGTGTCGTGAAGGATCAATCAAAAACTACTTTTACTTGCCCTTTCGGTACTTTTGCTTATAGACGTATGCCTTTTGGTTTACGTAATGCACCTGCTACCTTTCAAAGATGTATGATGGCTATATTCTCTGACTTCTGTGAAAAGATTTGTGAGGTATTCATGGATGATTTCTCCGTCTATGGATCCTATTTTGATGATTGCTTGAGCAACCTTGATCGAGTTTTGCAGAGATGCGAAGACACTAGTCTCGTTTTGAATTGGTAAAAATGCCACTTTATGGTTAATGAAGGCATTGTCTTGGGGCATAAGATTTCTGAGAGAGGTATTGAAGCTGATAAAGCCAAAGTTGATGCTATTGAAAATATGCCATGTCCCAAGGACATAAAAGGTATAAGAAGTTTCCTTGGTCATGCCGGTTTTTATAGGAGGTTCATTAAGGACTTTTCTAAAATCTCTAGGACTTTGACTAATTTATTGCAAAAAGATATTCCTTTTGTCTTTGATGATGATTGTGTAGAAGCATTTGAAATACTTAAGAAAGCTTTGATCACTACACCTATTGTTTAGCCACCTGATTGGAATTTACCCTTTGAAATTATGTGTGATGCTAGTGATTGTGCTGTAGGTGTTGTTCTAGGGCAAAGAGTTGATAAGAAATTGAATGTTATCTAGTATGCTAGTAAGACTCTTGATACTTCCCAGAGAAATTATGCTACTACTGAAAAAGAATTTTTAGCAGCTGTGTTTGCTTGTGATAAGTTTAGACCTTACATTGTTGATTCTAAAGTTACTATTCACACTGATCATGCTGCTATTAAATATCTTATGGAAAAGAAAGATGCTAAGCCTAGACTTATTAGATGGGTTCTCTTGCTCCAAGAATTTGATTTGCATATTATTGATAGAAAGGGAGCTGAGAACCCTGCTGTGCATAACTTGTCTAGGTTAGAGAATGTTCTTGATGACCTTTGCATATTGATGATAGCTTTCCTGATGAACAATTAGCGGTCATTAATGCTTCTCGTACTGCTCCTTCGTATGCTGATTATGATAATTACATTGTTGCTAAATTGATACCACCTAGTTTCACATACCAGCAAAAGAAAAAGTTCTTTTATGATTTAAGACATTACTTCTGGGATGACCCGCACCTTTATAAAGAAGGAGTAGATAGTGTTATTAGACGTTGTGTACCTGAGCATGAAGAGGAACAGATCCTATTCAAGTGTCACTCTGAATCATATGGAGGACACCACGCTGGAGATAGAACTGCACATAAGGTATTGCAATCTGGTTTTTATTGTCCTACTCTCTTCAAAGATGCTCGTAAGTTTGTCTTATCTTGTGATGAATGTCAAAGAATTGGTAATATTAGTAGACGTCAAGAAATTCCTATGAATTATTCTCTTGTTATTGTACCGTTTGATGTTTGGGGCTTTGATTATATGGGACCTTTTCCTGCCTCTAATGGTTACACACATATTTTAGTTATTGTTGATTACGTTACTAAGTGGGTAGAAGCTATTCTGACTAGTAGTGCTGATCATAAAACTTCTATTAAAATGCTTAAAGAAGTTATTTTTCCGAGTTTTGGAGTCCCTAGATATCTTATGACTGATGGTGGTTCACATTTTATTCATGGTGCTTTCCATAAGATGCTTGCTAAGTATGATGTTAATCATAGAATTGCATCTCCTTATTACCCTTGATCTAGTGGTCAAGTAGAGTTGAGCAATAGAGAGCTCAAATTAATTTTGCAAAAGACTGTCAATAGATCTAGAAATAATTGGTCCAAGAAACTTGATGATGCATTATGGGCCTATAGAACTGCGTATTAAAATCCTATGGGTATGTCTCTGTATTAGATGGTTTATGGAAAAGCATGTCACTTACCTCTAGAACTCGAAGATAAAGCATATTGGGCTATTAAAGAGCTCAACTATGACTTCAAACTTGCGAGTGAGAAGAGGTTATTTGATATTAGCTCACTTGATGAATGGAGAACCCAAGCCTATGAGAATGCCAAGCTATTCAAAGAAAAAGTCAAACGCTGGCATGATAAAAGGATACAAAAGCGTGAGTTTAACGAAGGTGATTATGTGTTATTATTCAACTCTCGTTTAAGATTTTTTGCAGGAAAACTTCTCTCTAAATGGGAAGGTCCTTACGTTATCGAGGAGTTCTATCGTTCTGGTGCCATAAAAATCAACAACTTCGAAGGCACAAGTCGGAGGGTGGTGAACGGTCAAACAATTAAACATTATATCTCAGATAATCCTATCAATGTTGAAACTAATATTATTGAAACCGTAACCCCTGAGGAATACATAAGGGACACTTTCCAGAATGTTCCAGACTCCGAAAAGGAATAGGTATGTGGTACGGTAAGTAAACCGACTCCAAAACAATTCTAATGGAATTTTTTATCAGTTTTGGAATATTTAAGGATTTTAGGAAGAAAGAAGTAGACTAGGAAGGGCACGAGGCCTCCACGAGGGTGGAGGGAGCGCCCACCCTTCCTGGGCGCGCCCCTCTATCTCGTGGCCACCTCGTGTGCCTCCCGGACTCCGTTTTCTTGCACGTTACGTATTTTGGTCGGTAAAAATTCATTATATAATCTCCCGAAGGCTTTGACCACCGTATCATGCAAATATCCTCTGTTGCTTTTGAGCTGTTTACATTCTGATTTAGAGCAATATGTCGTCTCAGGATTCGGAAGGGGAAAGCTATGTGGCTGATTACCTTGCAGACCCTAAGGTCTACGGGGACTTGGAGCATGGTGGCTGGACCACTGAAGAAGAGGAAGACTATGAGCCTAAGGGAAAGGAGGAGACGAGTTCAGACGAAGACGAGGCCCCATTACCTCAACCTGGGGACATGCATGTGGAGTTTAAAAAGTCAAGCCTCCCTGATAGAGCAAAAAAGCCAAAGATCGAGTTTATCCCTTTTCGTCTCTTGCAGGAAAATAAAAAGGAACTATGCAAAAGAATATTAAGTCTTGAGCAAGAGATCGATGATCTAAAGGAGCAAAATACTATCCTTAAGCGTAAATTGAGGAAGAAGCCTACATCATCAACAACAACACCTCCATCACCTCCGAGGACATAATCACATGGGTATGGGCACTCCCCTTGGCAACTGCCAAGCTTGGGGGAGGTGCCCCGGTATCGTATCACCATCACACTCCTATCTTTACCATTTTATTTAGTTCGATCCTTTTAGTAGTATCTTGATCTAGTAGATTGAAGTTTTAGTATCAAGTAGTTTTGAGTTTTTCTTTGTGATCTCTTTATGTAATCGAGTCCGTGAGCTATCTATAATAAAGATTAGTGTTGAGTCAAGGGCTTTGCTATCTTGCTATGATCTTGAGAAAGTAGAAAGAATAAAAAGAATAAAGAGTTCATATTGATCTTATGGATAGTAATGACTTCACACATAGAAAGTATGAGGCATAAAAGTTGTTGAGAGTTGACAATGTAGTTTTGGTCATCGTTGCAATTAATAGGAAGTAATAAGGAAGGAGAGGTTTTCACATACAAATATATTATCTTGGACATCTTTTATGATTGGGAGCACTCATTAAGTATGACATGCTGAAAGAGTTGATGTTGGACAAGGAAGACAACGTAATGGTTTATGTTTTCTCACATCTCAGTTAAAGTATATTGTCATTGATCTTCCCAACATGTTGAGCTTGCCTTTCCCTCTCATGCTAGCCAAATTCCTTGCACCAAGTAGAGATACTACTTGTGCTTCCAAATATCCTTCAACCAGTTTTGCCATGAGAGTCCACCATACCTACCTATGGATTGAGTAAGATCCTTCAAGTAAGTTGTCATGTTGGATGCAATAAAAATTGCTCTCTAAATATGTATGACTTATTAGTGCAGATAAAATAAGCTTTATACGATCTTGTTATGGAAGCAATAAAAGGGACGGACTGCATAATAAAGGTCCATATACAAGTCGCAATATAAAGTGACGTTCTTTTGCATTAAGATTTTATGCATCCAACCCTAAAAGCACATGAAAACCTCTGCTTCCCTCTGCGAAGGGCCTATCTTTTACTTTATGTTTTTACTTTATGCTTGAGTCAAGGTGATCTTCACCTTTCCCTTTTTCATTTTATCCTTTGGCAAGCTCCTCGTGTTTGAAAGATCTTGATATATATATATCCAATTGGATGTAAGTTAGCATGAATTATTATTGTTGACATCACCCAAAGGTGAATATGTTGGGAGGCAACACAATAAGCCCCTATCTTTCTTAGTTTCCGGTTGAAACTCCATAACCACAAGTACTGCGTGAGAGGTTAGCAATTGTAGAAGACTATATGATAGTTGAGTATGTGGACTTGCTGAAAGGCTCTATTTTTTACTCTTTCTGATGTTATGATAAATTGCAATTGCTTCAATGACTGAGATTATAGTTTGTTAGTTCCCAATGAAGTTTCTGAACCATACTTGACATTGTGAATTGGCTGTTACTTGAGCATAAGAAATCATATGATAAAATCTATATATGTTGCTGTTATAAGAATGATCATGATGCCCTCATGTCCGTATTTTATTTTTATCGACACCTCTATCTCTAAACATGTGGACATATTTTTCGATTTCGGCTTCCGCTTGAGGACAACAGAGGTCTAAGCTTGGGGAGTTGATACGTCCATTTTGCATCATGCTTTTATATAAATATTTATTGCATTATGGGCTGTTATTATACATTATATCTCAATACTTGTGGCTATTCTCTCTTATTTTACAAGGTTTATCATGAAGAGGGGGAATGCCGTACTGGAATTCGGCCGAAAAGGAGAAAATATTGGAAACCTATTCTGCACAGCTCCAAAAATCCTGAAACTCCACAGAAGTCAGTTTTGGAATTAATAAGAATTATTGAGCAAAGAAAACACCATAGGGGCCCACACCCTGGCCAGGAGGGTGGGGGCATGCCCATCCCTACTGGGCGCGCCCCCTGTCTCCTGGGCCCCCTGGTGTCCCTCCGGTACCCATCTTCTGCTATATGAACGCTTTTACCCTGGAAAAAATCAGAGGCAAGCTTACGGGATGAAACTCCGCCGCCACGAGGCGGAACCTTGGCGGAACCTATCTAGGGCTCCGGCGGAGCTGTTCTGCCAGGGAATCTTCCCTCCGGGAGGGGGAAATCATCACCATCGTCATCACCAATGATCCTCTCATCGGGAGGGGGTCAATCTCCATCAACATCTTCACCAGCACCATCTCCTCTCAAAACCCTAGTTCACCTCTTGTACCCAATCTTGTATCAAAACCACAAATTGGTACCTGTGGGTTCCTAGTAGTGTTGATTACTCCTTGTAGTTGATGCTAATTGGTTTACTTGGTGGAAGATCATATGTTCAGATCCTTAATGCATATTATTACTCCTCTGATTATGAACATGAATATGCTTTGTGAGTAGTTACGTTTGTTCACGAGGACATGGGTGAAGTCTTGCTATTAGTAGTCATGTGAATTTTGTATTCGTTCGATATTTTGATGAGATGTATGTTGTCTCTCCTCTAGTGGTGTTATGTGAACGTCGACTACATGACACATCACCATTATTTGGGCCTAGAGGAAGGCATTGGGAAGTAATAAGTAGACGATGGGTTGCTAGAGTGACAGAAGCTTAAACCCTAGTTTATGCGTTGCTTCGCAAGGGGCTGATTTGAATCCATATGTTTAATGCCGTGGTTAGGTTTACCTTAATACTTCTTTTGTAGTTGCTGATGCTTGCAATAGGGGTTAATCATAAGTGGGATGCTTGTCCAAGTAAGGGCAGTACCCAAGCACCGGTCCACCCACATATCAAATTATCAAAGTACCGAACGTGAATCATAAGAGCGTGATGAAAACTAGCTTGACGATAATTCCCATGTGTCCTCGGGAGCTCTTTTCTCATTATAAGAAATTGTCCAGGCTTGTCCTTTGCTACAAAAAGGATTGGGCCACCTTGATGCACTTTATTTACTTTCATTGCTTGTTACTCGTTACAATTTATCTTATCACAAAACTATCTGTTACCTACAATTTCAGTGCTTGCAGAGGAAACCTTACTGAAAACCACTTGTCATTTCCTTCTGCTCCTCGTTGGGTTCGACACTCTTACTTATCGAAAGGACTACCATAGATCCCCTATACTTGTGGGTCATCAGCCGGTTGTAACCACGGGTTGAATTTGGCCCATTAGCAGAACATGCCAGTAATGGACTGTCGGTGTCAAAACCGTCAGATCTCGGGTAGGGGGTCCCGAACTATGCATCTAAGGATCGAAGGTAACAAGGAGGCAGGGGACACGATGTTTACCCAGGTTCGGGCCCTCTTAATGGAGGTAATACCCTACTTCCTGCTTAGTTGACTATGATGAGTATATAGGTTACAAGAGTTGATCTACCTCGAGATTGTAATGGCTAAACCTTAGATGTCTAGCCCATATGATTATGATCCACCCTATGGACTAAACCCTCCGGTTTATATAGACACCGGAGGGATCTAGGGTTGTACAAAGTCAGTTATAGAGAAAGGAAAGCATATGATCCATACACCAAGCTTGCCATCCACGCAAAGGAGAGTCTCATCCGGACACGGGAAAAAGTCTTCTGTCTTGTATCTTCACGGCCCATCAGTTCGGCCCATATCACATAGCCTGGACGCCGGAGGACCCCTTAGTCCAGGACTCCCTCAGTAGCCCCTGAACCAGGCTTCAATGACGATGTATCCGGCTTGCAGATTATCTTCGGCATTGCAAGGCGGGTTCCTTTTACGATTACACAAAGCAGCATTCCGCATACCAGAGTTGTATCCGAACCCGTTCCGCATGTACAACCCTAAGTTGTAACAATATTAAAATAAGCCACGTCCACGGGCTACTTTTTTGGCGAGACGTTATGTTCTGGCCTTATTATTATTCTGAACCATTTTATAGCCTTGTTTCATATTTCGAGGCACGGCCAATGACACGTCTTGTCAAAGCATAGATCATGTCCCCTTATCACGGGATTCTCATCAATAGGGTTTTTGGGTAATCCAACTGTGTCGTTCACACGTCCCCTTGGGAATAGGCGAGATTTAAGGCTTATGAGGGGGCGCTTGATATTCACTGCCTCTATAAGAAGACAAAGACCCCTCTGTTCATCCCATGCCTTCTTCTTCCTCTGCCTTTCAATCCCCCGAGCTCCAGCACCCAAGTTCCAAACTTTCCTTCCGCCCTAACCTCTCCAGCCATGGCCGGATCTGGCTTTCAAGGCAAGTGGATGACCTCCTCCATAATGGAGAAGAACATCCAGGGCCTGCAGGAGACGAGGTACCTGACGGCGGAGATTAAACACAGGCTCCCAACTCCGGGGCAGATCATCCCCACGCCAGAGCCCGGTGAAAGGGTGGTCTTTATCCCTCACTTCCTCCGAGGACTCGAATTCGCTCTTCACCCCTTCGTCCGAGGTCTCATGTACTACTACGGGCTGGATTTCCACGATCTAGCCCCGAATTACTTCCTCCACATCTCGGCGTTTATCGTCGTGTGCAAAGCATTTCTCCATGTCCCTCCACACTTCGGCTTATGGCTCAAGGTTTTCAATGTGAAGCCGAAGGTGGTTGAAGGCCAACACGCCAAGTGCGGTGGCGCCATGGTGAGCAAGCTCAACAAAGTTACCTGGCCCAAAAGAAGATTTGTAGACACCGTCAAGGTGTGGCAGCAGGAGTGGTTCTATATCACCGAACCCTGCGGCACCAAGTGGGCCCCTACTCCTACCTTCAGATCCAGACCTCCGATGTGGCTCGCATCCTGGACCAAGAAGGGCCTAGATTGGGGGTCCCCGAACAACGTGTCAGCACTGCATAAGCGTGTCAAGAGTATGATAAACAAGGACATCACTCTTGCTGATGTGATTCAGGTGATGCTCATCCGCCGAATGTTCCCTTGCCAATGACGACCTCTCAAAATGTGGGACTTCAATCCGGAGGTGACACGGACTCTGCAGCACTTCTATGGCACGACGCACAAAAAGATCTGGAAGCTGCTTTTTAAGAAGCAGAAGACGTGGCCACGGACGTCCGACGACACCGGCCTCGACTACAACAATCCGGCATCCCTAGTAAGTATTATATTGTCGAACATTACTTAGCTTGTCAAACTTAGGGAGGGGTCCTGAAAATTCCATCTTCTGAACAGGACTAGCTAAAGAAGGCCTAGCAGATCAAGTGTCCGACCCCGCTCCCTGAAAACCCAGCAGATCCTCTGTTAATGAAGATGCTGGTCCCGGCACCCTATCAGGCGCCAGCAAAGAAAGACAACAACAAGAAGAAGAAGACCAAGGAGGCCCAAGGCCACCTCCATCCCGAAGAGACTTCGGGCGCCGTGTCCGGAGGAACCGAAGCTCCTTCCTCTGGCGAGGAAGACGAAGACGAGGATGAGGAGGAGGTCAAAGAGGAGGAGGAGGAGGTAGAGAACCCTCCTCCCAAGGGGAAAAGAGAGTGGCCTCCATAGATCCGAAGGAAGGGGCGTCCAAGAGGTGAAGGGTATCCCTCTTTGATGACTCGGATTCGGGCACCGAAGCCGTTCCCAAGCACCGCTCCCGCACCAAGTCCCTTGCCAAATTGTGAGTACTTTTAGATGCCTTGTTCACACCTAATCCTTTTTATAGATTATGAGAATAATAGCAAATTTCATATCATAGTCTGGCCCATGACATTCCTCAAGGATCATCGTCATCGGGGGATCTTTCGCCGGACAAGATGGAGAGCGAGACGCCTCCACGGGCTTCCTCGTCTCCTGGGGCGGACGATCCCGAGGTGTCGTCCCAAAGGGTTTCTCTAGGATTCGAAGAAGTGCGGGGGAAGACCAATGCGGCACCGGAGGCTGCCGAGGACATGGGGGGCGCAACCCCTATGGAGACCGTCCATGGGGGTCCTGGGTTATCGGACCCTCAACCGGATACCATTCCGGAGACCCACACAGTCCTAGAATCGGATCGGTAGCCCCCTCTGCAGGAGAGGGGGACGACGACCTCTACCAATACAGAGGCGTTGAACAAGCTGATGGACGCACTGCAAGGTGCTTCCGTCTTGGAGGAGCACCGTACCTTAATGGGTACGGTGGTTGAAAAAGTTCAGTCCGCTAAGAGTGGACTGGATGAAGCCATCACGAGCCTACTAACAGGCTTCGAGGTATGCAATGTAATGTCTTTAGCCGCTTTCCATAAAAATCTGTCCATATATAGAGAGTAGCCCCTGAGACTCTATTTGGACAACGAAGGAGGGCAAACAAAGGGTCTACAGGTACCCACAGTAAATAACATATTTAGCCTTTTTGATAAGCATCAGGCTTCTCTGTTAGAGGCAACCGCTCAGGCCATCGAAGTTTACGAACGGAAGCGGAAACTGCAGCCGGTCGATGAGGACAATATCCGGATTAACAAGCGGATCGACGAAGCGCAAGGTATGCTTCGGGTGCTCCATATTCCATTGAATTAGTTTGTGAATGCTTTAGTGAAGCTCATGCGCTGCTACATGCATAATTATAGATGGCGCTACTGAAGTTGAGACCCGAAGGGGTGACCTTGCCCGTGCAAAGGAGCAGGCAAGGGTGAGCAATGCGGCCGCTGAGAAAGCGGCTAAAGATTTGAAGGATGAACATGCCACCCGGCGCCAGCTCGAGGAGCACGTATCCAAGATTCAGCAAGAGCTCAAGGACACAACTCGCAAGTGCGAGCTCCTCGAGGAGGGGAATAAAGCGAAAGCAGCCGAACTCTCCAAAGACCTTCAGGACGCCCAAGAGGCGAGGTCCGAATCTCGCGCGGCCCGCGAGGAGCTCTGACAGGCCGGACAGATAGCGGCTGGTAAGCCCTTTCTTTTATAGTCTAAGTTTGGCGATCAAAGGTATGCCTTACTTAATCGGCTAAGGAGTTCTCCAGACTCCTTTGCGGATCTACCGAAGAGCATCGCTAACACAGCGCAATTCTATCGGGCCCTGGAGGGGCATGCGACGGAGAAGCTGTTCTGGTCGCAATATGCAACGCAAGAGCGTTCGACGCTGCTGAACGACCAGATGGCGCAGTGGGCGGAGCTGCACAAGATGTCCGGAGCGGCCATGAAGGAGGTTATACTCCGGCAGTGGCCGGCTGAATCCGTTCCGAGCTCTTATTTTGGTCTAGTGCAACGACTTGTCGATGCCATGCCCTACATTGAAGCCATCAAACGGTCGGTGTGCATAGAAGGTGCACAGAGGGCTTTCGCCCGTGTCAAGGTGCACTGGGCGAAGATGAAGGCCGCCGTTGTCGCGGTGGAGGGTCCTCCCGAAGGCAAAGACCACCGCACACCGGAAGTTATTTAAACGATGTCCTAGAGGGTGCTCGTTTGATAGAGGGTCAATGCTCAAATGATGTCATATTCGAATGAGTGTATCTGAACGACCCGATCGTGTGTATTATAGATATTAAGGTTTTGTAATATATTTGCACCATTATCTAAAATTGCTTTCCTCACAGGCGGTCGCTTCGAATGCCCGAGAGTTTTCGAGTCGGCCCGACCCCATGTAGATGCTACAGGGGTGTTCGGAATGGCACATTAACACTCTTGACCCAATGTCTTGGTCCATGACAGAGGTGTCAGTGCGTCGAACCAGGCAATCAGACTATACGGCTTTACAGCTCTCACTTAGCCATAGGAGTTTGACGATGGGGCTAAAAAATAGCCCCTGGTATGTATGTGACTATCCAAATGCGGATGCGTTACGTGTATGACTGGAAAAAATTGTCCTTTGTTTTAAAACGAAAAAATCGTTAAAGATTTAGTAAGTCACCAAACGGCTAACCAGCTCTCGCCGCATCATGACAGTCAGTTTTCGTCTTTCTCTACTGAGGTGCTTGACTGGATGAACCAGAAACACAATCGCACTAGTTCTCCCTTTACTACCCTAGCCGAACAAATGGAACGTAAGGTAGTAAACACAGGAGCCGGGCAACCCAACTATTGACCAAAGACATGATTCGGAGCCGATGCATATACTGCCAAGCTCGGGACGCCGAATTGTGCTACAAAGCTGTTCGGGCTTCGGTTTAACGGCTCATAACTGGCCGTATAGAGCCCCTGGCAATGGGCGTCGAGGTATGTATGACAACTAGAGAGACGGACTACAGTTTTATAAATAAAGTTGATACCGAAAAGATTGTCACTACTGGAATCTGATTGATACGTCAAGACGTGATCTTACAGAGGGTGCTATAAGCACCAAAATCATTTTACATGTCGGGGGTCTAATATCAAGGAGAAAAGCTAAGTACGGGTCCTTTTAAATAAGGTTTGGTCCGAAGAGTTCTTTGGATGTCCTGCCGCACGTCTACACCGCTTTCGTCCTGTAGAGAGGGGTATCTTAAAGGAAACGGTCTTCTGTCTGCCGTACGGAACCGGGCTCGGAATGAGTCCTTGTAAGTTCGTAGGATACATGGGCTCAAATGCACCTGTGGTCAAAAGATAAGCGAAGAAAAAAAGGTGGAAGATCATATAGGGTCGAGCCGTACTATAGACCTTCCCGTACTGTGCCTCTGCCGATGCCCAAGGTATTTTGAGTGTGTAATGATGCATGCGCGGTACGAATTCCACAGGTGTTCGCGGCGATCGACGGAGGCGGAATTGCTAGTCTAGCTCTGTTGGAAATATACCCTAGAGGCAATAATAAAATGGTTATTATTATATTTCTTTGTTCATGATAATTTTCTATTATTCATGCTATAATTTTGTTATCCGGAAATCGTAATACATGTGTGAATACATAGACCACAACATGTCCCTAGTGAGCCTCTAGTTGACTAGCTCGTTGATCAACAAATAGTCATGGTTTCCTGACTATGGACATTGGATGTCATTGATAACGGGATCACATCATTAGGAGAATGATGTGATGGACAAGACAATCCTAAGCATAGCACAAGATCGTGTAGTTCGTTTTGCTAGAGCTTTTCCAAATGTCAAGTATCATTTCCTTAGACCATGAGATTGTGCAACTCCTGGATACCGTAGGAGTGCTTTGGGTGTGCCAAACGTCACAACGTAACTGGGTGGCTATAAAGGTGCACTACGGGTATCTCCGAAAGTGTATGTTGGGTTGGCACGAATCGAGACTAGGATTTGTCACTCCGTATGACAGAGAGGTATCTCTGGGCCCACTCGGTAATGCATCATCAAAATGAGCTCAATGTGACCAAGTGTCTGGTCACGGGATCATGCATTAGGGTACGAGTAGTAGTGACTTGCCGGTAACGAGATTGAACGAGGTATTGGGATACCGACGATCGAGTCTCGGGCAAGTAACATACCGATTGACAAAGGGAATTGAATACTGGATTGATTGAATCCTCGACATCGTGGTTCATCCGATGAGATCATCGAGGAGTATGTGCGAGCCAACATGGGTATCCAGATCCCGCTGTTGGTTATTGACCGGAGAGTCGTCTCGGTCATGTCTGCATGTCTCCCGAACCCGTAGGGTCTACACACTTAAGGTTCGGTGACGCTAGAGTTGTAGAGATATAAGAATGCAGTAACCCGAAAGTTGTTCGGAGTCCCGGATGAGATCTCGGACGTCACGAGGAGTTCCGGAATGGTCCGGGGGTAAAGATTTATATATAGGAAGTCAAGTTTCGGCCATCGGGAAAGTTTCGGGGGTCACCGGTATTGTACCGGGACCACCGGAAGGGTCCCGGGGGTCCACCGGGTGGGGCCACCTATCCCGGAGGGCCCCATGGGCTGTAGTGGGAGGGGAACCAGCCCCTGGTGGGCTGGTGCGCCCCCCTTGGGCCTCCCCCTGCGCCTAGGGCAGGAAACACTAGGGGTGGGGGGCGCCCCCTTGGCTTGGGGGGCAAGCCACCACCTTGGCCCGCCCCCCTTGGAGATCCCATCTCCTAGGGCCGCCCCCCCCAGGGGGCCTATATATAGTGGGGGGAGGGAAGTCGCACCCTAGCCCCTGGCGCCTCCCTCTCCCTCTCCAACACCTCCTCCTCTCCGTAGAGCTTGGCGAAGCGCTGCCGAGATCCCCGCTGCATCCACCACCACGCCGTCGTGCTGCTGGATCTCCATCAACCTCTCCTTTCCCCTTGCTAGATCAAGAAGGAGGAGATGTCTTCCCCAACCGTACGTGTGTTGAACGCGGAGGTGCCATCCGTTCGGCACTTGGTCATCGGTGATTTGGATCACGACGAGTACGACTCCATCAACCCCGTTCTCTTGAACGCTTCCACTCGCGATCTACAAGGGTATGTAGATGCACTCCTTTTCCCCTCGTTGCTAGATAACTCCATAGATTGATCTTGGTGATGCGTAGAAATTTTTTTATTGCTGCTACGTTACCAAACAAGCTCTGGATGTACCGAGCCACTAGCTTGCGGGACTGACCGGACTCTTTTAACAAAGTCTGGCGGCTTGATGACCGACGAGGTGTGCGGCTTAAGTGGGCCGCTCTGTACTTCGGCTGCGAGAGCTGCAGTGTGCTCCTCTGTGCGGAGGGAGCGTTCCGTGTTTCCATTGACTGTTATAACACCGTGTGGACCGGGCATCTTGAGCTGTAAATAAGCATAATGCGGTACCGCATTGAATCGAGCAAAAGCAGTTCGTCCGAGAAGTGTGTGATAGCCACTACGGAAGGGTACGATATCGAAGATCAAGTCTTCACTGCAGAAGTTGTCGGGCGAGCCGAAGACAACTTCCAACGTTATTGAGCCCGAGCAGCGGGCCTCTATGCCAGGTATTACTCCTTTAAAGGTAGTTTTTGTGGGCTTGATTCTGGACGGATCTATACTCATTTTACGGATAGTGTCCTGATAGAGCAGGTTAAGGCTGATGCCACCATCCATGAGGACTTGCGTGAGATGGAATCCGTCGATGATTGGATAGAGGACCAAAGCTGCTGCAACATCCCAAATTTTCAATTTGGAATGTTATATATTAAGTCATCATGCATATCATATTTTCTTGCATTTTGCCGATCCTAGAAATTTCACGCAACTCAAGGACCCTCGGAGAGAGTTGGAGGTTTCGAAATTTTCATATTGAGTTTTTCCAAATTTGAAAATAGGATCATTTGGATTTATTTATTTTATCTTCAATTTTTCAATAAAAAAATAAAGAGAGGGAATAATATGACTTTCCCAAAAATTTAGGAAAAATGAAGATTTAATAAATAAATCAAATTTTGGATTTTTCGGAGTTTATTTGCCTTAGGGAAACATTTCGTATTTTCAAAAAAATGCATTTTAGGCCCCGAGTAAAAGTTCATTTTGTTCGACTCATTTTTAGGAGTCGGGGAAAATTTACTTTATTAATTTTGGAGTTCATTAGATTATATTTTTATTTGTTTTTCTCAAGACGCTATATTTGTTTAAAAAAGGGTCGGGCATACCGATCGGGCCAAGGCCCAGCCGACGACCCACCCCGCCGAACCGCCTCCCGCCCGGGAGACCTCTGGCCGCCGCCTCGAGTCCGGCTCGGGACGACGCCCGCCCGTGGCCCCTCCCCAAGGCAGCACACCCTCCTTAAAACCCGCCGCCTCGCCGCCTCGCCTCACCTCGCCGAGCCTCGCCGAGCCCCGCCGAGTCAGCCGCCTCACGGAGCCCGTCCGCCACCGGCGACCTCGCCGGAGGTATAGCTGCCAGCGCCACCCTTCCCGGTTCGGTTTTTTTAAACTGCTCCGGTTTTCTTTTCCGTTGTTCGGTTTTTTAAAACCCTAGATCGGTTTAGCTAATTAGTGAACGTTCACCGATCCGCTCGCTTTTAACGAACGTGTTCACCGTTAGTTTACATTAACGAACGTCCGTTCGTTTAACCGTTTGTCGTTTTTCTTTTAATCGGATTTAATCCGTTATTTTTCGATCTCGATTTCAGATCCAAACTTCGTTCTAGTTTATTTTCTCGCTCGTTTATCGGAATCAGGTGATTCAAGCGCACCGAGTTTCAAGCATTTAAACCGCCCTTCCGACTAATCCACTTAAACAAAGTTTTGCTACTGTAAAATTTGGCTTAGTTTCAACTTGCTAGAACCGAGTTGTTTTCTTTCGTCGTTTGACTTTCGTTGCTTTATTTGATTCGATTCTTTTTGCAACCAGGGTTCTTAAGTTGAACTTTCTGGTTAGATCTTTTATTCGAGTTTTACCTGTGCATTAAATGAGTACTTATTGTATGCTTGTTGTTTGTCTGTGATAGATCACCCGGAGTGTGCCGCTTGTTATTTCGAATCTCTAGGTTTCGCGGATCATCAGCAAGGCAAGTAACACTTGATCATACCTTTTCTACTACCCAGTTTTATGCATTAGATCTATTCCTCAAACACTTGCATGATTAGGATCTAATTAAATTGTTGGTTTTGGGAAGTAGATTGAGGTAGTACCTATTACCTATTTTACTTATGAAACCTTGGGAGTTACTTCTACGTTTGCTTATTATGCCATGCTATGCTAGTAGACGTGGATTGGGTGAGTGAATATCCATGACAGATGTGAGATTGTAATTAAAGGTTTATTTAAGGTGGCAACTTAAACACACATCTGGGTGGATTGAGGCACCTGGTTTCTATCAGGACTTGCCTGTTTTTCTTCGGACCGCCACCCAGGCTCAAAGGGATCATAAGATCATTCATGCTAGAAACTGTGGTGCAGCCACAAGCCATTATGGGCTCTGGCATAGTTGAGTAAGTCGTGCGAACTCTTATAGTGGTGGACTAGCAGATGTAGGGGATGTAGGTGTACCGTCCACCCATCGTAAGGTGCTAGCGCTTACGAAGATTGTGTCTCGGTCATCCGCCTCTCAAACACCATGTAGTGCGAGAAACTAAACGGAGGCGATCGAGTCTTGTGGGGAAAAGTGCTAAACCTCTTCAGAGTGTATAAACTAATCATGATTAGCCGTGTCCCCGGTTATGGACATTTTGAGTATCTAGTACTTGAATATCATGTGAATCTCAACATGTTACTCTAATTAATATTATTGGGTTTTTAATGAGTACTTCTAATTGGGATTCAGGATGCTGTCAACCATTCTCAATGTTTAACAACCACCATGATAGTTAAAAAAATTTATTCCTTTGCAGTAGGGAAACACTAGCTTTATGCAAAATCAGAATCAGAGAGCTTTCCACCAGCCATATATGCATGTAGTACAGGCTTATCATTCATTACTCTCTATGTGTTACATTGCCAGCATATTCCATGTGCTGACCCGTTTTCGGGCTACAACTTTCATGTTGCAGACTTTTCAGACGACGAGTAAGGTGTTTTAGGTCGTGGTTCTATACTCAGTGATGCCGATGGAATTGATGGACTCACTTATCTTCCAAGTCTTCCGCTGTTATCGTTATTAGATGGCCTTAAGCCATATTTAATTGTAATAAGTCCTCTTTTGGACAACGCTGTAATAAGTGTGTGATTGCTACTCTGTTATAAATCCTTCGAAGTACTGTGTGGTGTCAGCATTCGATCCAGGGATGACACACGAGCACGAGACTTGATCCATTCGGGTCGGGTCGCTACAGAGATGGTATCAGAGCACACGCTGACTGTAGGACACGAGCACTAAGTTAAAGCCATAGATCACTACTCTCTTCTCATTTTCTAACTCCTCATCTTTTCTACTCTTTTAGGATGAAGGACGTGAAGATCAAGTACACCCAACCAGATGAAGGCACACCTTTTGGATTTCACTTGAAAGAAGTCACCAAGTACCTGAACATTGGACTACCAAGTTTCACCGGAACTTTCAACGCCACTCTGCTCAAGAGGAGCTACTGGAAGATTCAAGCTCACGTTCGGGAAGGACATTCGCCCCAATCACCAAGCCTATAGATAGTGTTTTTAGTGCACCAACCTGGAGTCTGGGAAAGAGCATGGCAGCTCATATCACCATGGGACGCATTGGAGAAGTTTATCAAGAAGACCTCAAGGACACTATCTACCAGATTTGTGAACGCCGAGATGAACAATGGGAGATAGTCAGCACCAAGAAGGATAGATCCATTGCAGCTTTTATCCAGGAGTTAAACCAGCACATTCGACGCCAGGAGAACCAGATGTGCAATGATATGCTCGAATTGAAGGATGCGAAGGGAAGGATCATCGAACTTGAAGAAGAACTAAAGTCTACACGTAAGGACTACATGGACGAGATCGTAGCTTTAGCAAGACACAATAACGATCTTAAGTATGAGATTGAAGAACTCAAGAAGAAATTGGCGCTCAAGAATGAAGACCAGTACGTCGGTTGTCCAAGCGACTACATCAACATCGACGACACCGACTCGGATCCAAGTGAACCTGACTTTGAAGACGAAGCTAGAGCAGACCTCATGGAGTCTTCCACCGGTTCAAATTAGTAGATGACCCCCCCACATATTAGTAGTATTTCCTCCATGTAACATTTTAGTTCACGCACTTTTGCGATAGTTAGACCGTTGTAAGCCCTTTGTTTGAATTGAATGAAGTGATTTTGTGTGCATTTGCTCATATACATTTGGGTAGTGTTTCTCCTTAGACCCCACTCTATTCTTAAATTCTCGTCTTTTCTAAACCCATCGATGCCTCCAGACGCGACCCGGTTTGTTTTCCCGCCAGAGATCACCCAGCTTGATTCAGCAAAGGTAACACTTTGATCCAAACATTGGTGCGTAATCAAGGCAACAACAACAACAACAACAACCCACCGCCACCACCACCACTGCGGATCACTTGACACGCTTTCTTAAGGCTGAACCCGCCAAGTGTTTTCCAAAGAGCACCGAGCCGATAGTAGCAGATGATTGGCTCCGTAAGGTAGGGAGGGAGTTGATCACTTCAGGATGTACAGATGGAGAGAAGGTGAAGTTTGCTGCACACCAACTTGAAGGACCAGCAGCAAGATGGTGGGAGAATTTTACAGCCCACTTATCCTCAGAGACACTGTCACATGGGATCGCCAAGAAGCTTTCAGACCGCCCATGTCTCAAAGGCAGGAGCTATGGCCATGAAGAAGCGTGAGTTTCGTAATTTACGCCAAGGAGGAAGGACTGGCACAAGATATGTGGATGACTTTAGTAAGTTAGCACGTTATGCCCCAGATGACGTTACTACAGATGCAGCTAAGGTGAGAAGTTTCTGGAAGGACTGAATGATGAGTTAAGCATGCAGTTGATGGTAGCAAGTTTCAATAACTACCAGGAGTTGGTAGACCATGCCCTCATGATTGAAGGAAAGCAGCAGCAAATTGAGAACCGCAAGAGGAAGTATGGACAGGGGAAGTATAACTCTGGAGCCCAAAGAAGCCCGTTATATACCCCTAAACAGGGAGTTCAGTTTCAGCATACCCATGGAGGAGGTAATTCACACAACCATAATGGCACCAAGAATGGAGGGAATGGAGGAAGCAATGGACAGAACCGCACCACACCATCAACCCCAACCAAGAAAGACCTAAGCCATGTCAATTGTTCAAGTGTTCCAAGACCGGACATTATGCAAATGACTGCCTCAAGGCCAAGGTGGAAATGGAAGCTCGAAAGAAGCCAAACCCTTTCAACAGAGGATGTGAACCACATTGATGTGGAGGAGGTTGAAGATCAGCCCGATGCAGTAATCGGTAAGTTTTTGGTTAAGTCATTTACTGCACTAGTTCTTTTCGATACTGGTGCATCACATTCATACATATCAAGGGGATTTGTAGAGAAGTATAGTCTACCTACTCGGATTCTTAAAACCCCTATGCTAGTAAGCTCACCAGGAGCGGAGTATATGGCCAGACAAGGATGTTTTCAAGTGCCATTAAGTATAGGAAGGCATGTGTTCCCGACGGATTTGATCATTTTGGAATCCCAAGGACTGGATGTGATTCTCGGTATGGATTGGCTGTCGATGTATGGAGGGAACATCGATTGCGCAAGTAAGACGATTTTGCTCACAACACCAGAAGGAAGAAGGATTAAGTATGTATCACGGCATGAGCCGAGGAGAGCTCATGTAAATTGCCTATCAGGAAGAGGTGCCAGCAGTGAAGGATTACCCTGATGTATTTCCTGAGGAATTGCCAGGAATGCCACCTGATAGAGACATTGAGTTTTTGATTGAACTTTTGCCAGGAACAGGCCCAATATCGAAGCGACCATATAGGATGCCCGCACAGGATTTGGTGGAAATCAAGAAGCAGATTAAGGAGCTATTGGATAAAGGTTATATACGCCCAAGTTCTTCACCTTGGGGATCACCCGTGCTTTTAGTGGAAAAGAAGGATGGATCGTTAAGGATGGTTGTAGACTATCGTGGTTTAAATGAAGTAACAATCAAAAACAAGTACCCACTACCAATGATAAATGATCTGTTTGATCGTTTGCAAGGAGCTAAAGTGTTTTCCAAGATCGATTTGCGATCGTGGTACCATCGATTGAAGATTCGAGAGCAGGACATACCCAAGACAGCATTTACCACGAGATATGGATCGTATGAGTACACCGTTATGTCATTTGGACCGACTAACGCTACCGCCTATTTCATGAACCTGATGAACAAAGTGTTTATGGAGTTTTTGGATAAGTTTGTCGTGGTGTTCATAGATGTTATTTTGGTTTTCTCGAAGAATGAAGAAGAACATAAGGAACATTTGCGATTGGTTTTGGAGAAACTAAGGGAACATCGCTTATATGCCAAGTTCAAAGCAAATGTGAATTTTGGCTAAAGGAAGTTGGATTTCTTGGACATGTTATATCCGGAGAAGGGATAGCAGTTGACCCCACAAAGGTTGAGACCGTAACCAAATGGGAAGCACCAACAACAGTTGGAGAGATTCGGAGTTTTCTTGGACTCGCAGGATACTACCGAAGATCCATTGAGAATTTCTCAAGGATTGCAAAGCCTATGACGGAATTGCTGAAAAAGGATACCAAGTTCATATGGACTGAGGATTGTGAGGCACGTTTTCAGGAGTTGAAGAAAAGGTTGGTTACCTCACCAGTGTTAATTTTGCCAGATCAGACCAAGGATTATGAAGTGTATTGCGACGCTTCACGTCGAGGACTTGGAGCAGTGCTTATGCAGGAAGGAAGAGTTGTTTCGTATGCTTCACGACAGCTTAAGCCTCATGAGTTGAATTATGCCACACATGATTTGGAGTTAGCAGCCGTTGTGCATGCATTGAAGACCTGGAGACATTTTCTCATTGGAAATCATTGTGAGGTGTACACGAATCACAAGAGTTTGAAGTACATCTTCACGCAGAAGGAATTAAATCTCAGACAGAGGAGATGGTTGGAGCTTATTAAGGATTATGATATGAGATTGCATTATCACCCCGGGAAGGCTAACGTTGTAGCAGCATTTATTGAGCCGTAAGAGCCACGCCAATACACTAATGATGGAAGGAATACCCAAGGAGTTAGCCGAGGACCTTCGAGAGCTATGTTTGGAAATAGTTCCGAGAGGCTATGTAGCAGCATTGGAGATTCAGTCACGTTGATGAACAAAATCAGAGAAGCTCAAAAGGCAGATAAGGAAGTTGCCTCTATAAAGGAGAAAATGAGCGAAGGAAAAGCTAAGGGATTTCATGAGGATGAGCACGATACCCTATGTTTTGAGGACCGTGTGTATGTGCCAAATGACCCGGAGATCGTGAAGTTGATTCTCGCAAGAGGCACATGATTCACCATATTCGATCCACCCCGGAAATACCAAGATGTATTTGGATTTGAAGAATACTTTCTGGTGGACCGGAATGAAGGAAGATATTGCAGAGTATGTAGCAGTTTGCGATGTATGTCAGAGAGTGAAGGCAGAACATCAGAAGCCAGCAGGATTGTTGCAACCATTTCCGATACCCGAATGGAAGTGGGATAAACTAGGCATGGATTTCATCACAGGTTTGCCAAAGACTTGTTCTGGCTATGACTCAATTTGGGTTATAGTCGACCGCTTGATTTAAGGTAGCTCATTTCATTCCATCAAGACTACCTATAGCAGTGCTAAGTTGGCAAAGATATACATGACCAGAATTGTGTGTTTACACGGAGTTCCGAGGAGTATCGACGATAGAGGAACCCAATTTACCTCAAAATTTTGGAATCAGTTGCACGAAACATTGGGAACCAGGTTGGAATTCAGTACGGCTTTCCACCCACAGGCCGATGGACAGACTGAGAGAGTCAATCAGATTTTGGAGGATATGCTGAGAGCTTGTGCACTAGATTATGGATCTAGTTGGGATGATAACTTGCCATATGCAGAGTTTTCTTATAACAACAGTTACCAAACCAGCTTGAAGATGGCACCTTTCGAGGCTTTGTACGGAAGGAGGTGCAGGACACCGTTATCATGGGACGAAGCTGGAGACCGCCGCTTGTTTGGACCAGATTTGATTAAGGAGTGCGAGCAGAAGGTTAAGTTGATTCGCGATAGGCTCAAGGTAGCCCACCTGCATGTAAAAGCTATGCGGATTCAAAACGCAAAGCGATAGAATATGAAGTTGGAGACAGAGTTTATCTTAGAGTATCCCCACTTCGAGGAGTTAAGCGTTTTGGAGTTAAAGGAAAATTAGCACCACGTTTCGTTGGACCGTATAGGATTTTGCAACGCATGGGAGAAGTTGCTTATAAACTGGAATTGCCAGAGGGACTATCAGGAGTTCATGATGTATTCCATGTTTCTCAGCTGAAGAAATGTCACCCCGAGATAGCAGAGATACCGTTAAGAGATATAGTACCACTTGAAGCAATTCAGTTGAAGGATGATTTGACATATGAGGAGAAACCAGTCAAGATTCTCGATTATGCCAGCAGAGTTACTCGCAGCAAGGTTATCAAGTTTTGCAAAGTTCAGTGGAGCCACCACACTGAGGATGAAGCCACCTGGGAAAGAGAAGAAGATTTGCTCAAGGATCACCCTCACCTATTTTCTAGTCAACCCGAATCTCGAGGGCTTAGATTCATCTTAAGGGGTAGGTTTGTAACATCCCAAATTTTCAATTTGGAATGTTATATATTAAGTCATCATGCATATCATATTTTCTTGCATTTTGCCGATCCTAGAAATTTCACGCAACTGAAGGACCCTCGGAGAGAGTTGGAGGTTTCGAAATTTTCATATTGAGTTTTTCCAAATTTGAAAATAGGATCATTTGGATTTATTTATTTTATCTTCAACTATTTTTTTCAATAAAAAAATAAAGAGAGGGAATAATATGACTTTCCCAAAAATTTAGGAAAAATGAAGATTTAATAAATAAATCAAATTTTGGATTTTTCGGAGTTTATTTGCCTTAGGGAAAAATTTCGTATTTTCAAAAAAATGCATTTTAGGCCCCGAGTAAAAGTTCATTTTGGTCGACTCATTTTTAGGAGTCGGGGAAAATTTACTTTATTAATTTTGGAGTTCATTAGATTATATTTTTATTTGTTTTTCTACACGCTATATTTGTTTAAAAAAAAGGGTCCGCGCCGCGCGCCGAACGGCCCACCCGCTGAGCCGCCTCCCGCCCGGGAGACCTGGCCGCCACGCCTCGAGTCCGGCTCGGGACGACGCCTGCCACCGTGGCCCCTCCCCAAGGCAGCACCCCCTCCTTAAAACCCGCCCGCCGCCTCGCCTCACCTCATCGAGGCCCTTGAGCCGCCCGACTCGCCGGAGCCCCGTCCGCCCGCCGGTGACCTCGCCGGAGGTATAGCCGCGCCGCGACACCCTCCCCCGGTTCGGTTTTTTTTATAAAAACCGTTCCGGTTTTCTTTTTCGTTGTTCGGTTTTTTTTAACCCTAGATTGGTTTTTTTTCGGTTTAGCTAATTAGTGAATATTCACCGATCCGTTCGTTTTAACGAACGTGTTCACCGGTTAGTTTCTGTTAACGAACGTCCGTTCGTTTAACCGTTCGTCGTTTTTTCTTTTAATCGGATTTAATCCGTTATTTTCCGATCTCGATTTCAGATCCAATCTTCGTTCTAGTTTATTTTCTCGCCGCTTATCGGAATCAGGTGATTCAAGCGCTACCGAGTTTCATTTAAACCGCCGTTCCGACTAATCCACTTAAACAAAGTTTTGCTACTGTAAAATTTGGCTTAGTTTCAACTTGCTAGAACCGAGTTGTTTTCTTTCGTCGTTTGACTTTCGTTGCTTTATTTGATTCGATTCTTTTTGCAACTGTGGTTCTTAAGTTGAACTTTCTGGTTAGATCTTTTATTCGAGTTTTACCTGTGCATTAAATGAGTACTTATTGTATGCTTGTTGTTTGTCTGTGATAGATCACCCGGAGTGTGCCGCTTGTTATTTCGAATCTCTAGGTTTCGCGGATCATCGCTAAAGGCAAGTAACACTTGATCATACCTTTTCTACTACCCAGCTTTATGCATTAGATCTATTCCTCACACACTTGCATGATTAGGATCTAATTAAATTGTTGGTTTTGGGAAGTAGATTGAGGTAGTACCTATTACCTATTTTACTTATGAAACCTTGGGAGTTACTTCTACGTTTGCTTATTATGCCATGCTATGCTAGTAGACGTGGATTGGGTGAGTGAATATCCATGACAGATGTGAGATTGTAATTAAAGGTTTATTTAAGGTGGCAACTTAAACACACATCCGGGTGGATTGAGGCACCTGGTTTCTATCAGGACTTGCCTGCTTTTTCTTCGGACCGCCACCTGTGCTCAAAGGGATCATAAGATCATTCATGCTAGAAACTTCGTGTGCAGCCACAAGCCATTATGGGCTCTAGCATAGTTGAGTAAGTCGTATGAACTCTTATAGTGGTGGACTAGCAGATGTAGGGGATGTAGGTGTACCGGTCCACCCATCGTAAGGTGCTAGCGCTTCTGAAAGACTGTGTCTCGGTCATCCGTCTCTCAAACACCATGTAATGCGAGAAACTAAACGGAGGCGATCGAGTCTTGTGGGGAAAAGTGCGCAAACCTCTGCAGAGTGTATAAACTAATCATGATTAGCCGTGTCCCCGGTTATGGACATTTTGAGTATCTAGTACTTGAATATCATGTGAATCTCAACATGTTACTCTAATTAATATTATTGGGTTTTTAATGAGTACTTCTAATTGGGATTCAGGATGCTGTCAACCATTCTCAATGTTTAACAACCACCATGATAGTTAAACAAATTTATTCCTTTGCAGTAGGGAAACACTAGCTTTATGCAAAACTGTAACCGTAGAGCTTTCCACCAGCCATATATGCATGTAGTACAGGCTTATCATTCATTACTCTCTATCTGTTACATTGCCAGCATATTCCATGTGCTGACCCGTGTTCGGGCTGCAACTTTCATGTTGCAGACTTTTCAGACGACGAGTAAGGTGTTTTAGGTCGTGGTTCTATACTCAGTGATGCCGATGGAATTGATGGACTCACTTATCTTCCAAGTCTTCCGCTGTTATCGTTATTAGATGGCCTTAAGCCATATTTAATTGTAATAAGTCCTCTTTTGGACAACGCTGTAATAAGTGTGTGATTGCTACTCTGTTATAAATCCTTCAAGTAATCGTGTGGTGTCAAGACATCGATCCAGGGATGACACCTGAGCACAGAGACTTGATCCATTCGGGTCGGGTCGCTATAGCTGCCGACCCTCCATGACGGATACTGGTCGGGTGGTCCTTTCGATCGAAGGTGATCGGACAAGCCGACCATGGGTTGAATTTTGGGGCGACCAGCTCTACGGTGTAGACGTCCCTTAATGCGCGCTTGCGGTCCCGTTTGGGGATGTGTGTGGCATAGATCATATTCACCATTTTGACCTTGGGGGGAAATTGCTTCTGCCCCCTATGTTTGGTGGGCGAGGTTCTTCATCTCGTCTTCGCTGGGTGGCCTCTTCCCCTTGTGTTCGGCATTGAGCTTGCCGGCCTGTTTAAACACCCAACAGTTTCTGTTGGTGTGATTGGCAGGTTTGTCGGGGGTGCCATGAATCTGGCAAGGCCAGTCAAGTATTCTGTCCAAGCTAGATGGACCATCTTTATTTCCTTTGAATGGCTTCTTCCGCTGACCGGATTTTGAGCCACTGAATCCAGCGTTCACCGCCGTGTCTTCGATATTGTTTCGGCACTTATGCTTGTCTCGTCATGGCTTACCATCGTCGTCCCTGGCTTCAGAGGTGCCTGGGTCACTGGTGCTATTGCTTCTAAGAGATAGCCAGCTATCTTCTCCCGCGCAAAACGGGTCATAAGTGCGGTGAGGGCTGCCATGGACTTCGGTTTCTCTTGGCCGAGGTGTCGGGCAAGCCACTCGTCTCGGACGCTGTCTGTGAAGGCTGCGAGGGCTTTGGCGTCCGGACAATCCACAATATGGTTCTTTTTAATCAAGAACCTGGTCCAGAGCTTCCGGGCTGATTCACCGGGTTGCTGGATTATGTGACTAAGATCATCGGCATCGGGGGCCGAACATAGGTACCTTGGAAGTTGTCTCTAAAGGCGTCCTCCAAGTCTTCCTAGCTTCTAATAGAATTTTCTGGGAGGCTATTCAGCCAATGTCGTGCTGGTCCCTTAAGTTTTAGGGGGAGGTACTTGATAGCGTGGAGGTCATCACCGCGGGCCATGTGGATATGGAGAAGAAAGTCTTCAATCCATACTGCGGGATCTGTGGTGCCATCGTATGATTCAATATTTACGGGTTTGAACCCTTCTGGGAACTAGTGCTCCATTACTTCATCGGTGAAGCATAGAGGGTGTGCGGCTCCTCTGTATCGAGCGACGTCACGGCGCAATTCCGATGAAGTCCGTATGCGGTTTTTGGCCCGCGTGAGGTTGTGTTTATCGCGCCAGGCTTGATGGTCGTCTTCTCACGCTGGTGCATGCCCTCATGATCCATAGATTGATCTGGTATGACCGGCTCTATTGTCCAGGTCCTATCGCAGGTCGTGCGTGCGTCCTGCGGCCGCTCTTTCTCTGCCTCTAGGGTGAGGTGGCGCAAGTTGATGTTCGGCTTGAGTTGCCGCTCTGTCCCGACCACGAGGTGGCCGGTTAGGTCCGTCACCTGCGTTACGTGCTATCGGTATAGGCTCTGGGACCTCCTCATCGAATTGGGAGAGCAATCTGTGCTTTGGGTAACTTTTAGTTGGGCGCTCGAGGCCATATTCCTCGGCTGCTAGGACATTAGTCCATCTGTCATTGAGTAAATCCTGATCGGCTTGAAGTTGCTGTCACCTCTTTTTCAGGCTTTTTGCTGTGGCTATTAGCCAGCACTTGAAGCGCTCTTGTTCGAGGGGGTCCTCTGGTACGATGAAGTCTTCGTCGCCCAGGCTCTCATCCTCTTCGGAGGTTGCTAGGTAGTTACTATCCTCTGAGCTCTCGTCCCCGATAGGATCATTGGGGTTGACATGCCCCTCTTCCCAATCATCCTGCTCGGACGTTGTATTGATAGGGGCTTCTTGGTCTTCGGCGTTATTCAGGGTGTTATTGTCTCTGGTGCTAGTATTGTTGTCTTCTTCGCGACGCGATTTTGATCGCGTCACTGATGTCGACGCTTGGTAGGTACTTCAGCAGGTACATCTTCTAGAATCTTCCCGTCTTCGGCGTAATTCTCTTTGATTGTGTCCACCATGTATACATCATACGAAGAAGTGGTCGTCCAGCGTCTGGTAAACTGCGGGTTCTGGCCCTGCTCTTCTTCAGCATCATCGTCCATGTCGTCGATGTCTCCGGAGGCGTAATCAAGCATGTCGGTTAAGTCCTCGACAGTAGCTATGAAGTGGGTGGTGGGTGGGATGTAAAATTCCCTGCTCTCAGCCCCTAGTGCGGGCTGGGCATAGTTCGGCAGCGATCCTTCTGTAATGGCGAGAGATCACATTAAGTCCAGAGCCTCGTTTAAGGGAGAGGTATAGATAGGGGAGCGAGAATCCGTGGAGCGGGGCGGGACCGGAGTTCCCTAGCCGAGCTCGTATAACACGGACCTCGAGAGTTCAGAGTTGGTGTACGGAGGCGAGTCCGGCTCGATAGGGATAGAGGGAGCCTGGAGTGACTCTCGGCTGGCCGGTGAAACGATCCCCTCCGCATCTTCGGTGTTCAGCTCTATGGCCGCGGAGAGTCCGGCGGGTTCTAAACTCCCGTCTTCGGACTTGATGAGGTGCTCCAGATCTGAGGCCGGAGCCGTGGTTGAGGCCGCGAACCCTTGGAAGATCAAGCCTCCCCGAATATCAACAACGTAGCTTAAGTTTCCAAACCTGATCAGATGAACAGGGGTGTAGTTGTCGATCTGCTCCAGATGACCAATCGAATTGGCATGTAGTGCGAAGCCGCCGAATATGAAGCTTTGGCCAGGAGGAAAGTCTCTCTCACGGCGGAGTTGTTGTGGATGGTTGATGGAGCCATCGAGCCTTCTGGTGACGACACAGTGAAACTCTCAATGAAAGCACCAATGTCGGTGTCAAAACCAACAGATCTCGGGTAGGGGGTCCCGACCTGTGCGTCTAAGGATCGAAGGTAACAAGGAGGCAGGGGACACGATGTTTACCTAGGTTCGGGCCCTCTTAATGGAGGTAATACCATACATTCCGCTTGATTGACTATGATGAGTATATAGGTTACAAGAGTTGATCTACCTCGAGATCGTAATGGCTAAACCCTAGATGTCTAGCCTGTATGATTATCATCCACCCTATGGACTAAACCCTCCGGTTTATATAGACACCGGAGGGATCTAGGGTTGTACAGAGTCGGTTACAGAGAAAGGAAATGAAAGTGCGTTATATCGACTAGAGGGGGGGTGAATAGGCGATTTTTATGAATTCTTCACTGAGGAATTTGCTGGTGAGGAAATTCCTTAGCAAAGAACTACTTGCAGTGGAATAAGTACTCAAGAGTAAGCATAACAGAATACAAGCATGGTCATCATGATGAAATGAAGACAAGCACAGAGTACAGAAAGCGTAATCACAGGATAACACAAGATGAAGACAAACAGACTGAAGAAATTGAACTGAGGAAATTGAGAAAGTCTTCACCAAAGTCTTGAAACATAGATATGAACAAACACTCAACACAAGAATGAGGAAATGAAAGAGTTGAGGAAATAGAACCGATAAGGTTGGTGAAGACAATGATTTGGTAGACCAGTTCCAACTGCTTTGTCTCAGGTTATGCGTCTGGTTGGAGCGGCTCAAGATATTTAAACTCGAGGACACACGGTCCCGGACACCCGGTCGGCGAGCACGTAGCTCGTGACACCAAGTCCTCATCAGTATTCTCCTTGAACTAAGGTCACACAGACCTCGTCCAATCACTCGTGGTAAGTCTTCAGGCGACTTCCAAACCTTCACAGACTCGGTCACTCGGCGATCCACAATTCCTCTTGGATGCTCTAGACCATGACGCCTAACCATTTGGAAGAAGCACAGTCTTCAAAGGTAACAAGTGTCGGATCCACGCAGGATCAATCTCTTCAGTGATGCTCAATCACTTTGGGTTTGTAGGTGTTTGGGTTTGGGTTTTCCTCACTCGATGATTTTTGCTCAAAGTCCTCGGAGGATGGGATGCTCTCAAATGACAAGTGTGAGTTTCTCTCGGAGCAGCCAACCAGCTAGTGGTTGTAGGGGGCGGCTATTTATAGCCTAGGGAGCAGCCCGACATGATAATACATAAATTCCCTTCAATGATATGACCGTTAGGTGGATAAGATATTTTGGGACAGCCAGGCGTGCAAAGACAAAGAACGGTCGGAAATTTGACTCTCAAATTCCTCGTGGCTATCATGTTCCTCATTGTGTAGGCAATCCAAGACCGGCGAATTCCTAACTCCTCGGGCCAGATTAAATTCTCAACACTGTAAGAACTTCGTCTCACATCAAGAAATTATTGAACTGTATGAGATTTCCAAAGGCTTCACTCGAAGGGATTGGTAGGTGTAGGATTTTGAGTTGAGCATCACATGGAAATTTTTCCTTAGTATTTCCTCGACCCCCTTTAACAGTACGGTGTTTCCTATGACTCAAGAAAGAGAAAAACTAAACTAGTATTCACGCTTCATGTTCCTCAAGTGAATACCAAGTCTTCAAGGTCACACCAATTTCTTCACTTTCAAAGTCTTCAGAATACCAAAGTCTTCAGTCGAAGAACTTCATTTTTAGGGGTCGACTTTCTCTGTAAATATCAAACTCCTCATAGACTTATAGACCTGTGTACCCTCATAAACACATTAGTCTCTTAACATATAAGTCTTCAATACACCAAAATCACTAAGGGGCACTAGATGCACTTACAATCTCCCCCTTTTTGGTGATTGATGACAATATAGGTTAAGTTTTCAACGGGGATAAACATATGAAGTGTAAATACTGATATTGAGGAATTTGATTGCAAGATATAGAAGAACTCCTCCTGAAGATGTGCATAGTGAGGAATTTGCTTTTGAGGCAATGCACATTTGAAGAGTTGAATCATGGAGATCTCCCCCTATATCTTGTAATTCATACACGCATTTGACATATAATATGAAAAATTTGGAATGCATGATGAAATATGGTGACTGATGTAATTCAGCATGCGTGTATTATCATATAATGAGAATAAGCATGCAGAAGAACACATCAAAAGTATCAGAGCACCATCGGGTTTAAGATTACAACTCGATCCAAAAAAAGTTTCAGAAGAGCGAGAGTTGTAACTTAGCGGAAAAAATGCCCATATAATAGACCCGCTTGAAGACTAACTCAAATTTCTCCCCCTTTGTCATCGAATGACCAAAAGGATCGAAACTGACGACTAACGCCCCTGAAGAATATCAAGTTGATGGAGGAGCGCCAGCGTTGTCGGGGTCGGTTGTCGTAGTAGGGCCTGCCACAGTGTCGTCCAAGTCTTCATTTTCATCAGTGTCGCGCGATGAAGAATAGGAGCTGGCTACCAAGGAAGGAACCTTGACCTTCTTGTATTTCTTCGGGAGAGGTGCAGACTAGTCAAATCCTTCCTTCAGACCCATTTTCTTCAGATCTTCTTCGTTGTAGACATGAGACAGAATAGCCCAGGTACGGTTGAAGGTTTCATGGAGGTAGTATTGGTTTTTCTTCACTGCATTCTGTGTTGAGGTCATGTTGTGAAGAATTGAACCAAACTGACGCTTGACCCATTTATGATTGCGATCAACTTTCTGATGAAGACTGAGGAGTAACTCATGATCAGTCATCACCCTGGGTGCTGTGGCTTGAGGATTTTGCTTGGCAGAGTTGTTGGCGGCAGAGTCATGTGTGGCAGAGTCATCATTGGTGGAGTAGGATGCCGCTTTGCGAAATTGACCATCCAATGGACGAATGCCTTCATCTATCACAGCAATTGCCTTGCCTTTGTCATCAGGTGAGAAAAATGTCCGTTTGAGGACTTCAATCGGAGGCAAGTAGCTGCAGTGGTTCAGAGTGTCAGCCTTGTAATTGAGTTAAGACCTTGTCCTGATGAACCTCATAATCCATGGTGCATAAGGCTTCAGCTCAAATGGTGACATAGCAATATTCGCTAGAGTCCTCATGAAGAAATCATGGAAGTTGACGGGAACGCCATGAATGATATTGAAAAGCATATTCTTCATGATGCCAACGACTTCTTCATCATTTGAGTCGTGGCCTTTGATAGGACTCATTGTCTTCGTCAGAATGCGATAGACAGTCCGAGGCACATATAGTAATTCCTTGACGAGGAATTTGGTTCGAGGGGCCTGCCCTGGCTTCAAAGGCTTCATCAGCACTTGCATGTAATGATTTGTAAGCTCAGGTTCATTGTAGACGCAACGAGCACCTTCAAGGGGAGGACTGAGTGGGAGGGCACGAAGCAATTCAGTTGCTGGTGCCTTGTAGTGAGTATTTTCTGACATCCAGTCCAGCACCCATGAGTTCACATCTTCAGAATTTCCTGTGATGTGCAGCGTCGCATAGAATTGAAGAATGAGTTCTTCATTCCAATCACATATGTCAGTGCAGAAATTTAGCAATCCAGCATTGTGAAGAACACTAAGGACTGGCTCGAAGCCCGGCAGAGATTCCATGTCCACGTGAGGAATGTGTGCATGATCGAAGACTTTGTCTTTGTTGAATAGCACTGAGGAATAGAAATTGGCTTGACTAGCAATCCAGAAATGCCTCTTCCTTATGCGAGCAGAGTCATATGGGTTGTAGTCAGTGAAGAACACATGCTCGCCAAAGAAATCTTCAGCCTTGAACTTTTGCTTGCTTGAGAATGGATCCTTTGGTTTGGGCAGAGGAGTGTCAGTGAGTTGCATCACAACCTCAGGAATCGCAATCTCAGGTTCTTCAGGCTGAGGAATTTCTGGTTCCTCTTCAGTGGCAGTCTGCATTGTCATATGATCAAGAAGAAGCAGTTCTTCAAAGACTAGTGGCTGGAATTTCTTCATCTTGTGAGCGAGGTGGGGTGAATTTCTTGAGCCCATTTGAACTGTGAGGTGCAGGGACTGAGGTATTTGTTGTATTGGGGTGAAGAGTGGAGAATTGGGGTGCAGACTTTCCCAAAAGTCATCATTCATCACCGGGCGTAGTGCATCCAATATCCACGCCTTCATCTTCAATTTCTTCAACGCCAAATTGACCTCTTGACTATGAACTGAGGCATTGGCGAGGAAACAACTGGTGGTGAAGGGATCGCATCCACTTCAATTTCTTCATCAATCTGCTCTGACGAAGCAGCAGAATGATTTTTTTCATCAGATCCACTAGGGATCACATATTCTTCACCAAAAGGAACAAGGTCCTTTGATGGCATGGTTGAGATCGAAATAGCATCAATGGGATTCTCAAATGAGCTGGTCATAGACTTCATTTTCTTGAGTCAAGAATCAAGCGGTGATGCTTTCCTTTTCTTCACCGCAGCTCGCTTCCGCAGCCTTGGTCTTCTTCAGATCTGATGCAGATGGAAGGATAGGAGTTGGTATAGGCACGTGAGGAGCCGAGGAATCTGGTTGATTTGCCTCAAAGCGCAATCGATGCAGCTGTTCTCGACTTCTTCATTTTCTTCAGGCGCACCACTAGTGGATGCCCTGGCAGTTTCTTCAGTGGCTGGAATGGAGTCATCAGCCCTGGACCTAGCATTTTCTTCAGCAGTCTAAAAGTCATCAGCAGTGCTGGCATGTTCTTCAGTAGGCCGAGCAGAAGCTGCAGCCTGAGGAATTCCTTGTTGCGTTGGAGCAGCAACATTGGTGAACTTCTTAGTCAGTTTAACAAACCCGACTTTGGCTCCTTGCCGATCAGCATAGTAGGCGTTGAAGTTGTCGCTGAGAGCTTTGATTTCGCATCGAATTTTGATGAGTTCATCGCTTGTCATTTTGACAACGCTTTTCCTCGTGAACTTCTCTTTCCTGAACTGAGCCTTCTTGATCTGTCTGGCCTTCTCAAATTTCCATTTCTCTTCAGTGATGAAATGGGTCAGCATGTGACTTTGGCCAGGAGTCAAATGAAAATCAGGCATAGGGGTGTTTGGATCCTTGTGCCAGAGATCAATGTAATCGAGGATCATCTTAGGATCCAAAAGCAGTGGCACAGGTGTGCCTTTGGCTCTAGCGGCCTTTTCTTGTCTGTCTCTGATGATTTCTGCAAGTTCATCATCATCAGCTTCATCGTCAGATGGCACTTGGAAGGCAACCTGTTTCTTCTTCGGACTTGGCCGAGGACCTCGTCCAGCCGTTGCCTTTGTCTTCAGCAGAGTGGGGCCTGATGAAGAATTTGGTGCAGCTGAGGAACTTGCTGAGACACCAGAGGCAATAGAGATGCCTGCAGTCCTTTGGCACGTGGCCAGATGCATAGGTGTTGAGGACTTTGCCGGAGCAGCTGAGGACTTTGGAGGAGGAGCTGAGGATTTTGGAGGAGTAGGAGCAGCATGAGGAACTGGCCGTGAGGGCTTTGAAGATTCAGGCCGTGAGGGCATTGCTGAGGAACTTGGTCGTGAGGGCACAGTTGGTGAAGCACTTGGCTTGTAAAGGGCTTCTTTGCCATTGATTTCCTAGGCTTGACAGAGGCCTTAGTGGCAGCAGAAAGCAGCAGAGTCTTCATTGAATTTCCTCACCGCTTCTTTGGCTTGTCTTGCCAACTTGGCTTGGCGCTTGGCCCATTCTTCAGAAAATCCTCACCACGCTTGATGCTTTGGTGGGGTCACTTCTTGGTCAAAGCCAATGGAGCTCTTGGGCATGGAGGATTAAGTGCAAATTTCTTCAGATACTTTGGAGTTACATACATGTACTCCGCCATTCTCTTGCCCATCTCCTTTCAATCCTCTCAGATGCACACTTTGCGCTGATTTTGTTCTCCTTTCCGAACTTGGCCTCATCGGTGTGCAATAGTCAAGCATAGATGTCCTCAGTATTTCAAAAGCAGTCATGACCTCAGGCCTCTTTCCTCCTTTCTGTGGCTTCTACCGTCTGCCATATTCTTTAGTTGAGGAATTTGAACAATCGAATTCTCTGAAGAAGTATGCAACTTTTCTTCGAGGAATGCTGCAAATGAGTTAAGTTGATGAGAACCTAGTGATTCAGCAGCGGACATGAGTACCTGTGAATAGAGTATAGTTGCGAGGAATTTGGAGAGGTCATATGAGTTCTCAGAAGGTTTTTCAAAAAGAATAAGTTTGAGGAATTTGACCAGGTGGGCCTTGAAGAATTTCACTAAGTGTTCTTTGTCTTAGGTTCCAGAGTTGTATAGATCGAGGATTCACACAATTGAGGAATCTTGAAGAAAAATGATGCTTAGAGAAATGAATCAAGAACAGATGACTAGTGAGGTGTTTTGTGTGTGAGGATTTGAAGAATAAAACACCTTTGAAGATTTTGTAGAGAAAATTTGAATCAAAGAGGGCAGTAAAAGTAACTTTTAATTACCTCGATGAAGAACACGCATTTAACCGAGAAGTGTAGATTTGAAGTTCGCTACCAGATCTTCCACGCCCTAACTCGGCAGAGGAAGACAGCTACGGTGGCGGCGGAGTGAAGATTTCCGCGGCAGGCGCGAGTACGACGGCGACGAGGTCGAGGCAGTGAAGCTCTTCCTCACCGGCGACGATGGAGTAGCGGCGGTGCTAGGGTTTGAGAAGCTCGAGCGGGAGAGAGAGGTCAAGCGGAGTAAAGGAAGTGAGGAAGGGAAGAGGGGGGTATTTATAGCCACGGTGAAAAACTATTCGCCCAAAGATTTAGGACGAATGTGCCCTTGACCCTTCTCATTCGCTTGACATGTGTCACCCACGTACTGAAAAGTGGAGATCGTGTTAGATCGTGGGTGAATAGATAAGTCTATCTTAGGAAGCGGAACAGTTTGAGAGGCAAAGCCGAAAATTTGGATAAGATTAGTTTTAAAGTTCCGTTCGCGATTTCTTCAGCTGACAAGGACACAGTGAAGATTTTGAACGAGTTTCAAATAGAAAGCACATGAAGAATTTGTGAATAGATTGGGTTGAGTATAGCATAGAGGGGGAAGGGTCCGATCACATTCACTTAGCAGAAAATGCAACTTGAAGAAATAGCCATAAGTGAATGTTGTAGAGGACATAAACCCATATATATAAGAAATAGCCAATGAAGAAAAACGACGGAAACAGTGAAGATTTTGCAAAGTTTTGAAAAACTGAGGAATTTCAAAACTGAGGAAAAACTCAAATTGAAGATTTTCAACTTTGGTGGTGGCGTGACTCCAATCAGATAAGAATGATGATTTCAGACACCACGCATACAATTGTCGAGGGTTATGAGAATCAAATTCTTCATTAATTTCTTCACACTTAGAGTGTTGTTCTTCATTGATTGAAGAAAACATTTCTTCATGTATTGCACATCTAAGTCATCAATTTTGCATAAGTGTTAGGATGAGTGTCCTTTTCAAAGAACATTCAAGATTCTAAGATATTTAGCTCACACCGCAACTTGCTAAATCTCTTCTCATCCAAGGGCTTTGTGAAGATATTGGCTAGATGTTCTTGATCTTCACATGCTCGATGGAGATGTCGCCTTCAACACATGATCATGAAGAAAATGATGACGAATCTGAATGTGCTTTGTCTTTGAGTGCTGAACTGGGTTGTGAGCAATCTTGATGGCACTCTCATTGTCACAAGAGAGAGGCACATTCTTCACGTTGATGCCAGTAGTCCTTGAGAGTTTGCTTCATCCACAAAGAATTGAGCACAGCAAGAACCAGCAGCAATGTACTCAGCTTCCGCGATGAGACAATGATAAGCAGCCTGCTTTCTTCGAGGACCAATGGACCAAAGATCGTCCGAGGAAATGACAAGTACCAGATGTTGACTTTTGGTCCACACGATCACCAAAGCATAGTCAGAGTCGAGAATATCCAATGAGATCAAAAGCGAGCCCTTTGGGGTACCATAATCCTAGTGTTGGTGTGTGAGCTAGATATCGAAGAATATGCTTCACAGCCTTATGGTGTGATTCCTTCGTGTAGCTTGAAATCGGGCACACATGCAAACACTAAGCATTATATCTGGCCTAGATGCACATAAGTACAATAAATAACCAATCATGGAGCGGTATACCTTGTGATCAAGTCAATACCATTTTCATCAAGGCATAGATGGCCATTTGTGGGCATAGGAATTTTGACGCCTTTACAATCTTGCATGCCGAATTTCCTCGTAACATCTTTGAGGTATTTCTCCTGAGATATGAATATGCCATTGCGCTGTTGACGAATTTGAAGACCTAAGAAGAATTTCAACTCTCCCATCATAGACATTTGATATTCTTCACTCATCATATAGGAAAATTCATCACTATAACGTTGGTCAAGACAAAGAAAGATAATATCATCAACAGATATTTGGCACACAAACAGTTCACCATCATAAGATTTAGTAAAGAGAGTAGGGTCGAGTGAACCGGTGTGAAGCCATTCTTCATGAGGAATTCCTTCAAAGTATCATACCACGCCCGAGGGGCCCGCTTGAGGCCATAGAGGGCCTTGTTGAGTCTCAAGACTTTGTCGAGGATTCTTTGGATCTTCAAAACACAGGGGTTGAGCAACATATACTTCTTCCTCAAGCTTACCATTGAGGAAAGCAATTTTCACATCCATTTGATATAAAGTGATATCATGATGGTTAGCATAAGCAAGTAATATATAATAGCCTCAAGTCTAGCAACAGTGCAAAAGTTTCATCGAAATCAATTCCTTCAACCTGTGTGTGTAGCCTTGAGCTACAAGTCGTGCATTATTCCTCACCACAAGGCCATTTTCATCTTGTTTGTTGCGGTAGATCCACTTTGTGCCAATGATATTATGCTTGCGAGGATCCGGACGTTTGACCAGTTCCAGACGTTGTTGAGCTCGAATCGATGTAATTCTTCTTGCATGGCCTGAATCCACTCGGGCTCCAGAATGCTTCATCTACCTTAGTGGGCTCTGTGATAGAGACAAAAGCATAGTGCCCACAAAAGTTAGATAAATGTGAAGCTTTTGAGCGTGAGAGGACCTGGTGCTTCAATGTCATCGATGATCTTTTCAACTTGCACTTCTTTTGCAACGCGGGGATGAGCTAGTTGTCGTCGAGGAATTTGATCAGCATTTTCTTCAGCACCATTTTCTTCAGCATTGTCTTCAGGTGCATTAGCTCGACGTTCTTCATGTTCTGGAATGAATTCTTCAGCAGATTCTTCAGTAGGAATGACATCCTCAGTCGCCTTGAACTTGATAGATTCCTCAGGTGCTGGTTCATCTATCACAGAAGGTGGGTGCTCTCTTTGCGAGCCATTAGTTTCATCCTACCGCACATCTACAGTCAACAACCTTGTGAAGAGCGTTTTTGAAGACTCTGTAGGTGTGCGAGTCCTTTCCGTAACCAAGCATAAAACCTTCATGTGCTTTCGGTGCAAATTTAGCATTGTGATGAGGATCTCTAATCCAACATTTAGCACCGAAGACTTTGAAATAACTCACATTGGGTTTCTTGTCAGTGAGGAGTTCATAGGCAGTCTTCTTGAAGAATTTGTGAAGATATACCATGTTGATGATGTGGCACGCGGTATCAATTGCATCAATCCAAAACGACGAGGCGTTTTGTATTCATCAAGCATAGTGCGAGCCATCTCAACAAGAGTTCTATTCTTGCGCTCCATGGTGCCATTTTGCTGAGGAGTATAGGGAGCAGATAACTCATGAGTAATACCAAGTTCATCGAGATAGTCATCAAGACCAGAATTCTTGAACTCAGTTCCATTGTCACTCCTTATGTGCTTGATCTTCACACCAAAGTTGGTTGAAGCCCTCGAGGAAAATCATTTGAAGACTTCCTTCACTTCATGTTTGTAAGTAACAATGTGTACCCATGTGTAACGAGAGTAATCATCAACAATAACAAAGCCATATAGAGATGCATCATTAGTGACCCGAGTAATGATTAGGACCAAAGAGATCCATGTGAAGCAATTGAATGGCCGAGTAGTGGTCATGATAGTCTTTGGCCGGATGCTTGGCCTTGGTCATTTTCCAGCTTCATGTGCTCCACACAAGTGATCCTTGAGGAATTTGACATTCTCAATGCCAATGACATGCTTCTTCTTCGCAAGCGTGTGCAAATTCCTCATGCCTGCGTGACCAAGTCGTCGATGCCATAGCCAGCCTTCAAGCTTTTGCAAGTAGACACACATTGGTTGTGGTCCTGTAGATAAATCAACAATATACAAGTCTCCTCTCCTAAAGACTTCGAAGACTTTGGAATGGTCAGCTTCCATAATCACAACACAACGATACTTGCCAAAGACAACAACCATATCAAGATCACAAAGCATTGAGACTGACATGAGGTTGTATCCTAAGGACTCAACAAGCATGACTTTGTCCATGTGTATGTCCTTAGAGATCGCAACCTTACATTGACCCAATACCTGACTTTTGCCTTTGTCAGCAAAGATGATATGCTTCAGATGTGACGGTGACAAGGGAGCATCCATCAATAGATTCTTGTCACCGGTCATGTGATTTGTACATCCACTATCGAGGACCCACTCAGAGGCTTTGGGTTGATCATCCTGCAGATGAATTAGTGCAGCTTACGAACTCATATACTTCAACAGTGAAGAATATGATATTAAATTCATCGGATGAATTTCATCAAGCAGTAAAACAGATATAGCAGTATGAGGACGTGTGAAATGAAAGTTCATTTCTTCATGATTAGCCTGCGTCCTTTCAGGCAATTTTGTCGGGCCCCAAAGAAGTTCTTCAGACGTTAAAGCACGCCCGAGACCTGACCTCATGGAAGAGATTAGTTCTTTTTCTTCACCACCCACATCTGAAGGGGTGGCAAAGAGTTCATCACTCTACGAGCTGCATATGAGAATGGTGGCATATAAGCCAATCCATTTCGTTTCACACAAGAGGGGTTAGGGTAAGCATATGAATAAGCAGAGAAATTCTTCGAGGACTTATGAACATAATGGTTTGAAGAATAATGCACATATTCATAGCCCTTAGATCTACCCTGCGAAACAGAGTTGTTAGCACGATGATAATCATATGAGGACTTTGATCCTTTTGAGGAATTTGATCCACGTGAGGAATATGGTGCGTATGAGGACTTGGATCCATATGAAGAATTTGGTCCATATGAAGAGTTTGATCTGGGGTTCCTATTCTTCACAGGTGGTGTCATGAGTACATTCACCTGAAGACTTTCAAGGCACCATTTGTGAACCCATATTTTCTTCATAGGAGAACTGCTCCTGCAGCCTATCGCCAACATATCTAGCAAATACTTCACCGTTCTGATTTTTGAACAGTTTATAGTTGGAGTCAAATGACTCATCAGAAGAATGAGGAGATTCACATGTAAAGCCAGATAAGTTAGATGGATCAACTGGAGGTCTCTTTGCAGCAACCCATGAGGTTTTGGGGTACTTCTAAGGCTTCCAATATGTTCCATCAGCATTGAGTTTCCTCTCAAAGGCAATACCCTCTTTCCTAGGATTCCTGTTGAGAATCTGCTTTTTAAGCACATCACAAAGAGTCTGATGCCCTTTGAGGCTTTTGTACATGCATGTCATGTACAATTCCTTCAGCCCTGCATCGTCAGTGATACTAGCAATGTCCTCAGATGAGGAATTAGTGATAGCAGAGGCAGGAGAAGAATTTGTAACAATTGAAGCATTTGAACATTCAGGTGAAGAATTAGCAGATTCACGTTCAATGCACTTTAAGCATGGAGGAACAAATTCTTCACGAGACGCAGCTGATTTGTTGAGCAAGTAATGAATCGCGCTCCTTCGAAGATCTTCATAACTCACTCTTAGCTTCTCAAGATCTTGCTTTCTTTGAAGAAATTCATAAGAAAGCTTCTCATGATCGACAAGAGAGTGTTATGATGACCTTGAAGGTTGTCAAACCTAGATCAAGTCTTTGAAGATTTTCACCGTGGCTTTAGTGTGATCCATTTCTTCACCCAACATATCATCACTTTTGTCTAGCATGTTTTGAACCTTTTCCAAGGCCGTTTGTTGTTTAGTGGCAATGCAAACAAGTTTGGTATAACTAGGTTCAACGTCATCATCAGATTCATCGTCATCACATTCATCGTCACTAAACTCAAATGAGGAACATTCGGTTACCTTGACACCATTTGCCATGAGGCATGGTGTAGAAGATGATGGATTTGGTTCGAAAGTCATCGTTTTGAGACATTCCTTGAAGTCCTCAAACCAAGGATCATGACGGGTTCGATGACCTTCATAGACGTCAGAGATTCGGTCCCAGAAAAGCTTCACATTGCAAAGATGCATATTGCATTTGAATTCATCTCTGGATAGGCAGGAACAGATGATGTCCTTTGCCATGATGTAAAGTCGAGTGTACTTGCGAATGTCATCAGCGCCCGCCTTCTTGCATAGATCGGTAAGACCAATCTCAGTGACGGTCCACAGCTCGCTGTTCATTGCCATGAGGCGCTTCCTCATCATGGCCTTCCACTTAGGATAATCATGACCGTCAAAGATAGGGCATGTCACTTTCTTCATACATGCGGTCGACATAACTAAAACTCCAGGCGGTTAAACCAAAATCACACAGAACAAGGGAGTACCTTGATCTGATACCAATTGAAAGTGCGTTATATCGACTAGAGGGGGGTGAATAGGCGATTTTTATGAATTCTTCACTGAGGAATTTGCTGGTGAGGAAATTCCTTAGCGAAGAACTACTTACAGCGGAATAAGTACTCAAGAGTAAGCATAACGGAATACAAGCATGGTCATCATGATGAAATGAAGACAAGCACAGAGTACAGAAAGCGTAATCACAGGATAACACAAGATGAAGACAAACAGACTGAAGAAATTGAACTAAGGAAATTGAGAAAGTCTTCACCAAAGTCTTCAAACACAGATATGAACAAACACTCAACACAAGAATGAGGAAATTAAAGAGTTGAGGAAATAGAACCAAGAAGGTTGGTCAAGACAATGATTTGGTAGACCAGTTCCCAACTCATTGCCCTGGGTTGTACGTCTGTTGCAGCCGAGTATTTAAACTCGAGGACACAGTCCCGGACACCTACCGCTGAGCACGCAGCTCAGGACACCAAGTCCTCACCGTATTCTCCTTGAACTAAGGTCACAGAGACCTCGCCCAATCACTAGTGGTAAGTCTTCAGGCGACTTCCAAACCTTCACAGACTCGGTCACTCGGCAATCCACAATTCCTCTTGGATGCTCTAGACCATGACGCCTAACCGTCTGGAAGAAGCACAGTCTTCAAAGGTAACAAGCATCAGATCCACGCAAGATCAATCTCTTCAGTGATGAGCAATCACTTTGGGTTTGTAGGTGTTTGGGTTTGGGTTTTCCTCACTCGATGATTTTCGCTCAAAGTCCTCGGAGGATGGGATGCTCTCAAATGACAAGTGTCAGTTTCTCTCGGAGCAGCCAACCAGCTAGTGGTTGTAGGGGGCGGCTATTTATAGCCTAAGGAGCAGCCCGACATGATAAGATATAAATGCCCTTCAATGATATGACCGTTAGGTGGAGAAGATATTTTGGGACAGCTGGCGCGCAGCACAACAACGGTCGGAAATTTGACTCTTAAATTCCTCAGGGCTATCATGTTCCTCATCGTAGGCAATCCAAGACTGGCGAATTCCTAACTCCTCGGGCCAGACAAATTCTCGACTGTAAGAACTTCGCCTCTCACATCAAGAAATTGGCTGAACTGTATGAGATTTCCAATGGCTTCACTCGAAGGGATTGGTAGGTGTAGGATTTTGAGTTGAGCATCACATGGAAATTTTTCTTAGTATTTCCTCGACCCCCTTTAACAGTACGGTGTTTCCTATGACTCAAGAAAGAGAAAAACTAAACTAGTCTTCACGCTTCATGTTCCTCAAGTGAATAGCAAGTCTTCAAGGTCACACCAATTTCTTCACTTTCAAAGTCTTCAGAATACCAAAGTCTTCAGTCGAAGAACTTCATTTTTAGGGGTCGACTTTCTCTGTAAATATCAAACTCCTAATAGACTTATAGACCTGTGTACACTCATAAACACATTAGTCCCTTAACCTATAAGTCTTCAATACACCAAAATCACTAAGGGGCACTAGATGCACTTACAGGAAAGCATATGATCCGTACGCCGAGCTTGCCATCCACGCAAAGAAGAGTCCCATCCGGACACGGGAAAAAGTCTTCTATCTTGTATCTTCACGGTCCATCAGTCCGGCGCATATCACATAGCCCGGACGCCCTAGGACCCCTTAGTCCAGGACTCCCTCATGGACCATAAGTAATCAAGGGCCGGAAATGAGCCCAAGAATATATGGGCCTTAGAAGGCCGAAAGATAACATGGGCTAGAAACGGCCCAACTGAATCATGGGTCATTAATGGGTATAAAGCAATTTACTGTTTATTATGGGCTAGAGTCACCACGGGCCGTTAAAGGGCCCAGAGATACAAAAGACATCATATGGGCCGAAAGACGTCATGGTCCATCCATGGGCCAAAAGTGACAACAGGCTGAAATTATATTGGACAGCCCACATGACGCTGCTGGGCCCAATTTGAAAAGGCCATAACAGGTCGCGAGTTAACGTGCCGTAAATGGGCTATATGCGAGCAAGCCATTAACAGGCTTTCCATGTGCCGACTCGTTAACTTTTGACCAAGTCAAATGGGCCAGCCTTTTTAACCTGAATGGGCCACTGTTGGGTCGTGCCACATGTCGACGTATCATAAGTGCCTCCTGTCCATTGCATGGTTGACATCTGTCCCAACACGGAGCTGACACATGGTTCCTAGGGCCAATGAGAATTTTACACGTGGAAAATTGTCATTGGTCATGGCTGTTAACGGGTGATTGGATCCAAAACCGGACCTGATAGCTTAATGGCGACCCGTTACGATGGATGCCACGTGTCTGTTAACCTTGACGAAAGCACTTCCATGATGCCCATTTATCGTCATGGAAGTGGACACTTCCATGAAGATAATTTGAGTATTGTCATGGAACACTTCTACGACAGCACAGGTATGACTATCTTGATTCTGTCATAAAATCGTCATGGACATACATGCATGACAGAAATCGTGACCTACTGTGACAAACACGTATCATCATGGAAGTGGTTTTTTGTAGTGCATCGACGACGCACATGTCGACACCGTACACGGCCACACGTCAAGCCAGCGACAGTGCACGTGTACACACCTTATGCAGCCACATGTCAAGCCAACGACATCCACATGTCATCTTATGGTTGGTCCACATGCCATCCTATGATTGGCCCACGTCTCATCTTATGGTTCGCCTATTTGTGGTGCTGATGGTCCAGATGTCAAGTAGCTCACAACACACATGTCGAGCTACTATTGGTACGTGTGTCAACTTCTCGAGATGCCTCGTGGAAGCAGCCCATCGTGCGATGTTTCGCATGATGTCACACTAAACGACAAAGTTGATGTCACCTGACAATCCTGAAAGGGCAATGATTGGCCTAACACACGTGTCAACACTGTCCCGACACGGAGGCAGCTAGTCGTGACATTTTTTTCTTCACGGCTAACCGTGTCGGGCAGGCCTCAGGTCCAGGCAGGCAATCGAAACTCGTCATGGATCCATGCCGGTCTCGTAAAAACGTCGCACTTCCAATGTACGACGGGAGATTGGCAACAGTCCTCAAGACCGTCGCTATGAAATATGACTTCTACCACGGCCAAAGCAATAGCAAACCGAACGTGTTGTAGTGAAGAAACAAGACTTCAATTTATTAAATTCAATAGGTAAATTCTTACATGAAGCAAGCGTGTTGTAGTGAAGAAACAAGACGCCAACTTATTAAATTCAATAGGTAAATTCTTACATGAAGCAATTCTTTGGTGAAGCACTGGGAAATAATTTAAAAAACGCATGGCTTACAACATTTACATGCACCATTAAAAGGCCCAACTTTACAAAAGCCAGTATGAAAACCCTCTTCCCCACATGTTTCTTGGCATTCGTCGTCCTGCGAACATGCACCTTTGAACTTGCCACTTGGTCCTTCACACAAGTCCTCTGGACAACTTTTATGGCCTTCTGAAAACTCATACATCAACATAACAAAATGGAAATAAGGCATGCGCTCAAAAAATCTAAAAATGCAAACAACAACAATTTAACTATTTTGGTGGAAATAATTTCAGGTAAAGCAGATTAATAGAATTTACCCGCAGCCATCACGAGCAGCAGTAGCATCGCCATGATGATGAGCGGGCGCAACTTTCGTGGCGACTCCATTCTCACAATAGATGTCAATTTTTGTGAGCACTCTCCTACTTGTTACTTTGTGATCGAGAATGGTGGCACCTGATAATTCTTATATACACATAGAGTAAACGCCATCTATGGAACAAACGCCATGTGGCGGAGGACAAATGGATCTAGATCCTATATATACATATTGGCTAATGTTGGCGCCTACAAGTAACCCCTATATATGTAACTACCTAAAATTAGTTTTGAATAGCCACCCGGCGAGAGTGGTCAGCAATCTCTCATTCTATTATCAAAACTAGTAGATGTGCATGTGCAACGCACGTGTTGAGAAAATTAGTCATAACAATGCGATGATTCAGACAATATAATGATACACATATAGTTAATCCACGTTGCTAATTATAGATAGAAGAGAAGGTGTTGTATTTGAACCTGAATTGCTACTGAGATATATATGGCTTGGATTTAGCTCTATGGACCCCGATAAAAGACAGATAGTGCAATTGTAGGTCATCACGAGCACCTTCTCTTTCACCATGTCAGATCACACAACTCTATTTCTTCAAAACCCATAGTAAGACGTGTAGAACAAAGGTCTTCAAGATAGAGCAAACAAAGGCTTTAAAGTTGCAAGAAAAAACTCTATAACACACAGGCAACTCTGGTTCTTCAAAACACGTGCCAAGCTTCTATGGTTACAATTGAGAGCGACTATTTCAGGCTCGAAAAGATTTTTCTTCAGCCAGTTTTCCCTCCGCCCTCCCATATTATGCATCCAACGGACTGTAACCTTCTTCCTCCAGGCACATGAACGCCCGCACTGCAGCCTCATCGCCCTGGTCTGCCCGAGTTGCCGTTGCTGCCACCGGTCATCCCTCTAACCCACCTCCACCCAAACCCCACAACCCGCTGCATGTACTCCGCTAACGATGTCGGGACAAGTTGCGTCGTCCCTGCCTCCATCCAGGTCCTAGATCTTCATCTTGGAGATGCCACCACAAGTAGTGTCGTCCCTGCCTCCGTCCAGGTCCTAGCTCAACATCTTGGAGACGTTGTGGCAGGCAGTGTCGCCTCCATCTCAGCCTTAGCTCCGTCTTACCTACTTCTCAGGCACATGTCGACCGACTGCTCAAAATTCTAGTCACTGAAAGCAGCCAAGAGGCATTTGGACTTCACTTTTATAAGAGAGAGAATTAGGAGTACATATCGACTGATCGTTACTCTCGATGGTGAGCATGTTATTGACTGTGAACCCATATTAGGCTATTTACACATAGGAATGAAAAAAATCACGGAAAACCGAACTATTATACAATACTTACCTTATCTAACAAAGTATAGAGAGATTGTAGAAAGGGATAGGATAGTTATTTTTCAAGAGACTTGTTGTAAATTCTGTAACTTAAAAAACAAAAAAGGGTGGTCAACATTCTGTTGCAGACTTCACTTCCCGACTGATTCCGTTATAGCAACATGATATTCCAAATTTTATCATGATCTCACATATGAGCTCAAAAATTAAAATAATCTACTCACATATCCTAGCTCTAGGTAATACTAAGGTTACATTTTTTATCCTACCAAAATTACATAAACCCTTCCTTTCTAAAAAGATTTAGCATCAGGACATGCGTGCGGTCCCCTTTTAAGATATTAATGTAAATCAATTGATTAACCAACAATACTCCTATTCTTGGAAATTATAGAAATTATAGAAGTTTATTGGATTTCGGAATTGATTTATCAGTAAATTAAGATCAGTTCCAAATATATAATTCAACCAAAACATGATTTCACCACAACCATAGTAATTAGAGCAGAAGTTCCTATCCAATCTATCACCCCTATACATACCACAAACTTCATTCAAAATACATACCGCCGAAAGTGCCGACTCAAAATCATCCAATACTCCTAGTCTTATACAGATCGCACACACTCGTAAACCAAACCCTCATTAAAACAATACATCAACCAGCTATACACCCAAATGTATGTACATATATTTGTACCAAAGAATCTGTTGCTAGGTGGTACATATATTTTGGTCCAGTGATGCTCAAGACAGATCGTTGATTGCCCCCATCACGAAGGAAGTGAACCAACTAAGTAGAGTTTATTCTAGTTTTCAATTTAGGCTTGTGCACAGACCAACTAATGTTGCTGCTCACTGTGTGCAAAATGCTTCGCCTGAGCGGCAAAGGTGTGCTTGGATAAATATGAATCATGGCTTCGTTTTCAGCCTTCAGCTTGACTATAACTCTACTTATTCAGTCCGAAAAAGCTCCCAATTCCCCCAAAAAGGTGCACGTGCATGAAACAAGGATCTAGCAAAAAAACACTTAAATACAGTCAAATTCTGAAAAAAAAAGAATAAAAGTATGCAGAAGGAGCACCACATCTCTATTTATAAGAAGTACACAAACCACATATTTCATATTCAGGAAAGGAAACCAAGATATAACCAAGAAAAAGAAAACATAGCATCCATAAACGTAAGATTCTGTAATTGATGACGCAGCACTAACCTCATCAAAACTTTTCCCATCATGAATAGCCCGTTTGTGTCTCTCTTCATTGAGCCGTTTAAAGAGTTGTTCTTCTATCTGATCGCTAAGCATGGCCCTTGGCAGATCTTTAGCCCCAAGAACAGAATTTTTTGGCAAAGGCATACGTAAGCCATGCTCGATCTCCCAAACACAGCACTTAGGGCAAGTTTAATCTGCTTCTTTGGAATCACCCCAATTGAAATTTAAAAGGGCACAAATCAGATGCTGCCAACATTCACATTTGTCACACATTACACAACGTAGATTCAAGTATGAAGTTTATCCTTAGGATATTGATTACCTTCCACCTGAATTGTGAACTGTGAGTCTCATTATAACACATGATACAGAAATTGTGACAAGTCTCAGTAGCACTAGCAAAGATAGTATGCATTTCATTTTATCCAAGCAACACGAGGAGAACAATAAATTGGTGGAGGCTAAAAAAGAGGTTCTCTACTTTGCAAAGCTTGCATATGCTATCATTTTCAGTGTATTCAATCACTTGATACTTTAGAATTTTAGCATTGCTCTGTCAATGATGGAACATAATAAATAGTTTACACTTTGTAGTGCAATAAGCATATAACTGTTTAATATGCTTACACTATGAACAATGGTAATACTAGTGAAACATGTACATAGCTATGAACATGGATCGATCGTTATTGTCATCAATGAAACTTATATAAGAAAATTGCAAACAGAACTTCTCGATAGAACATGTGCATGTTTGAAAATAGATCATTGTAGACTCATGCTTCATAGCTATGAAGCACCGGCGTTACGGATACGGCGATAAGGAAATGGGGATACGGTAATTTCAAGAAACACTAATACGGCGGTATGGTGGGTATATATAAATAATTAATAAAATGGTACGTAAAGAAGAACATATAATCTATGTGCGAGATGACATAAGATCAAAATACTGCCCCTTTCGTTGCCTTCATGCCTCTTTTTATATTATCAATGACTGAATGATCATTAATTTCCTAGATCCTCATAATTGAATGTTGTGTATCTCTGGACTCACTCAGCCAAAGACAAAGAACAAAGATCGAGGACACCAAAGAAGCAAGAACATCAACAGTGTCAGCAGAATAACAACAACAATGTCAAGATAAAACAAAGCATAGCTGCATACAAGATGCAAGCATTATACAAATATATACAAAGAAAGCAAAGAAGAAGAAGAAAGCCAAAGAAATGACAAGCACCCAGTGACAAGCCAACAAGCATGCAGCGTCAAGCACAGACATGTGACGCCCCAAAAATTTAACCATGTTTTGTTTATTAAAAAATTTCCAGGAAACTTAAACTTTTAGTTTCTGGATTTCCTTTTGATTTCAGAACCTTTCTTTTCTTTATTATTTATGGAGTTTTTACCCCAAGTAAAAACTTTTCAATCATTATTGGACTCATTTACCCTCTCAAATAAAACAATTCTTTTATCAGTAGGATTATTTATATTATTATTTATCCCTGAGCTTTATCCCTCTAAAATGGTTTTTCATAAGTTTAGGGTCCCATTTGCACTGCAACCCTTTTATAAAGTCATTCAAAAATTCCACCAAAATTTGGGGATACCATGTGATGTTTTTAAATCACTTTTATGCAAAAATATATTTAATTCATTGAATATTTTTAGTTCTACACCAAGTTCTCAAATCTGGTCCAGTGGACAATTTTGCACTACAACCTAATTAAATATTTCTTCAAAACTTCCACCAAAATTATGGGATGTCAGTAAGAGTATATTATTCATCTTTTTGTAAAAACCCAGTTGTGTCCTTTGAAAAATTTGAGTGAATCATCCTCATTTTCATTCTGGTCCAGCTTGGTGATTTGTACTACAACCATATTTTAACTCGCTCCTTTACCCATGATTATTTCTCCTGCTTATAGACCACCCTGCCAAACCCTTAAGTCCAGAAGAGTGGACCCATTGGAGGATTTTAAGTGCATACAATTATGCCCCTTTTCTTACTGTCCATAATCAGTTTTCTCACAAACTTGCGCTATCAAGTTTCTAGATTGGGCCAACTAACCTTGCCATCCTCTACTTCACCTAAAGAGACCCTGATCTGGAGATTTTGGCCTCTCCAAAAGTTTCCTAGATGCTCTTGGCATTTTGTCAAACACCTTGAGTGCAGGGACAGTTTTGGCATGATTTTAGTTTGGCACTGTGACCTTGCACCTCTGGACCAACTAGCATGTCCATTAAGCTCCTAGACGACCCTAACACAGGCCTGCTAATCCCCAGCCTCATCCTAATCCTCTAGCACACGCTGGCATTTCGCCGAACAGTTGGCGTGCATGCTGCAGGCGCCAGAGCGCTGCTGCGTCGTGCAAGACGGGTCGCCGCGTCGCGTTGCCGCCTCCCCCGCGCCCGTTCTGGCCCCTCCCCACTCGCAGCCAGCGCCCCGACTCCTCCCTCGCCGCAGAGCCGCCTGGCCTCTCGGCACCCTACACACACCGACGCAAGCCGCCACCGCCGCCCGACAGCTCCTGCCCGGACGGCGCCGCCGAGCCACCAAGGTTTCGCCACCGCCCCTAGAGCAGCTCAAGCTCATCCGCAAGCTTGTCCGCAAGCACTCGCCGCCGCCACGCCCCTCGCTTTCTACAGAATGGCGGTCGCCGGCGATCCTATCCACGGCCACCGCGAACCGACATCAACCGCCTATATAAGGGCCCCCGAGCTCAACCGAGTCCTCAAGCAACCTCAAGCTATCCTCCTAGGGCCACCATGGCCAGCAGTCGAGGAGAGGAAGGTCGTCTTCCCCGACTCCGGCCGGTTCGGCCGCCGCCAAGTCCCGGCCAATTTCGTCGCAACCAAAGCCCCTTCCGTCCGTCCGACGCCACCTCTCGACTCCCCATGACCCTACGGAGCCGCCCAGCACCTCAGACCCGCTCGGGAACCACCGCAGCCAGATCCCAAATCCACGAAGCCATCTCCGCCCGAAGCTTACGCCGGCGACTCGGCCCACATCGGGCGTCCATGGCGGGTACCCACGGGTTCGCCTCGACCACCGAGCACACCCATGTACTCAGATCCTCGAGGGATGCCTCCGTCACGGGCGAGCCTCGCCGAGCTCCGCCTGCTCGGTCGGAGGAGGTGACGCGTGGACTTGTCAAACCTGACTACAGCGGGCCCACTGTCAATGACTCCAGCTGGTCCACGCAGGCATAAGTGGAGGCGTATTCCCAGAATACGTCTTCGACGTGTACCTATTCGAAACGTTTTCTTTTCTTTTTCTGTTTTATTTAAAAACCAGAAATTTGACTAAACTTTGACTGGCTATATCTTTTTGAATAAAACCCCAAATGAATTGATTCTTTTTCCTAGCTCTCTCAAATATTGCCTAGTTTATTTTCAGATTTATTTGAAAAAAAAAACAGACAACTTTTGGTACTGTTTTTGAAACTTGTATTGATTCAAAAATATTTTTAAATAGGATTTTTGGAGAGAGGAGAAAACTTTCAAAAGTTTTGGAGTGCACCCTGCCTCCCCACAACTTGAAGGCAAGCATTCTGAACCCTGAATAATATTTTTCATGCATTGTTTGACACGATTATAACACCACCTCAATACGTAGAACTCGTTATTTTATGTGGTGATATGATCATTTGCATGAATGCATATTGGAGATTTCCTTGCTGTTGGAAATGGTCAAGCTTGTGACCGTAATCATCCTCGTATACTTTTTGTGCCTGCCGGAAGGAAGCCGGGAAAGTCTCTGTCTTGGGTAGACCTGATGAAAGATCGAGGATGTCGCCTAGAGGGGGGGTGAATAGGCGATTTAAAATAATTACGGTTCAAGCTTGAACAAATGCGGAATAAACCTAGCGGTTAATTTGTCAAGCACAAAACCTAAAACAACTAGGCTCACCTATGTGCACCAACAACTTATGCTAAGCAATATAAGCAACTATGTGATAGCAAGATATATGACAAAGAACAATATGGCTATCACAAAGTAAAGTGCATAAGTAAAGGGGCTCGGGTAAGAGATAACCGAGGCACGCAGAGACGACGATGTATCCCAAAGTTCACACCCTTGCGGATGCTAATCTCCGCTTTGGAGCGGTGTGGAGGCACAATGCTCCCAAGAAGCCACTAGGGCCATCGTAATCTCCTCACGCCAAGCACAATGCAAGATGCCGTGATTCCACTAAGGGACCCTTGAGGGCGGTCACCGAACCCGCATAAATGGCGACCCTTGGGGCGGTCACCGAACCCAGACACTTTGGCAACCCTTGGGGCGGTCACCGGTACTCACAAATTGCTCAGGCGATCTCCACAACCTAATTGGAGACCTCGACGCTTGCCCGGAGCTTTACACCACAATGATTGAGCTCCAACACCACCAACCGACTAGGGCGCCTAAGCACCCAAGAGGAACAAGCTCAAGGGCACCAAGCACCCAAGAGTAATAAGCTTCACAACTTGTAACTTCCACGTATCACCGTGGAGAACTCAAATCGATGCACAAATGCAATGGCAAGGGCACACATAGTGCCCAAGTCCTTCTCTCTCAAATCCCACCAAAGCAACTAATGCTAGGGAGGAAAATGAGAGGAAGAACAAGAAGGAGAACACCAAGAACTCCAAGAACTAGATCCAAGGGGTTCCCCTCACATAGAGGAGAAAGTGATTGGTGGAAATGTGGATCTAGATCTCCTCTCTCTTTTTCCTCGAAAACTAGCAAGAATCCATGGAGGGATTGAGAGTAGCAAGCTCAAGGAAGGTCAACAATGGGGGCAAAAACGAGCTCAAGAGATAGGGAACCATTGGGGAAGAAGACCCCCTTAAATAGGTCCCCACGAATCTGCCCGTTATGTGCAGAAACCTGTAGGCCCGGTACAACCGGTGCACGAACCGGTACAACCGGCCAAAGCAGAGGAAAAACCAACCTGGGAAAATCTCTAAGCGGTACAATAGCCTGGAGAACCGGTAGTACCGGTTAAACCGGTTAAACCGGTCAACAACCGCCCAAGAACCGCTCGAAAACAGAAACTAGTCCGGTGGTAGAGCGGTACATGGCCGGTACAACCTCCGGACCAATTCCGGAGCGGTACAACCGCTCCAAACACCGGTTGTACCGGTCAACCGTACAACCTCTCTACGGGCGGTACAACCTCTCTATGTAAAACAGGCAATATCAAAACAGCCACAACTTTCGTGACACGAGCTCCGAATTCGATTAAACCAAGTTTGTTGGAAAGCTAGCAACAAGGGCTAACACAATCTTGATAGAAATATAAATAAGAAGCAAATGAGAAAAGGCCCATAAGAAAATGGTGAGAACCCTTCCTAGGATAAGACCGTAAAACCTCCAACACCGAAAACATCATAGAAGACGCATGCGAACTCCGTTTTCGATGAACTCAAGCTTGCCATCAAGATGACCATAAGCTCTAAGACTCACAAAGAGAACCAAACAAGAACAAGGAAACATGATGCAAGGTTGCAATGGTTTGAGCTCTCTACTAACGATACGATCAAGCTACCAACTTGAGAGCCCCCCTTGATAGTACGGCAAACGATCCTATAACCCGGTCTCCCAACTACCACCACGAGACCGGTAAAATAGAAAACCTATCAAGGGCAAACCTTTGCCTTGCACATGGTCCACTTGAGCTAGATGAAGACGATCTTGACTCCCTCAAGTTGGACCACCTTTCTTGATTGCGTTGGCTCGATGAAGACTAGATGATTGCTCCCCCATAGTCCACTATGGGTGAGCGACTCTTCGGGACATCTTCACAAGTCCATTGACACCAAAATGGATGGCAAGATTCAAACTTGATTGCTCCCCATTACTACATTATGGGTGAGCCACTCTTCGTGTTGCTCCACTTGAACTTGCACACAAAGAAACTTGATGACGATCACCACTTGATGTCATCCTCCATGGGTTGTATGGGATCTTCCTCTTGACGCAAGACCATGGAAACATACCTAACCCCACAAAGAACTCTCACGTAGACCATGGGTTAGTACACAAAGCGTAATGGACAATGCTTACCATACCATGGGAACACTTGGTCCCTCTCGGTACAACTTAGCGCTTTGTGTGTTGATCAACTTGAATCACTCTCTGTACTTAGGCTAGATCAACCTTGAATCTTTCCAACTCTCTTCATTTGGATGATGTCTTGAAGGTAAACATGAATGATCACATAATCTTCTTCTTCAAGACATGCTTGCAATAAGCTCAACACTCACATGACCAATCTTTGGATAATTCCTTAATAGCACCTTGGTCAACTCATAAACTCCTTGAAACCAACACATGGACTTCAAGAAAAGCCTATGGACAAAACCTTCAAATATAACTCAAGGCAACCATTAGTCCATAGAGATTGTCATCAATTACCAAAACCAAACATGTGGGCATTGCATGTTCTTTCAATCTCCCCCATTTTGGTAATTGATGACAATCACTTTCAAGAGAGTTTATATAAGGAATTATGCATCACCATGCAATACAACAACCAATAGTGCATGCGTATGAGATGCAAATGCTTAGGAACAAAACCAAAGCAAGGAGAAAACTCTGAAGACTTCTCCACAAAACTCTCAAACTTCTCCCCCATTGGCATCGATTCCCAAAATGGGCGAAAAGCTAAGAAGACCAACTATATTGAGGCACCAAGATTGCAAAAGAGTGATATGCCACAAAGACATAACAAAGAGAGAAAACAAGCAATCAAGCAATCAAAAGATACCAATTGAAGCAAGATATCAAAATATACCAATTGAACCAACTAGACCAATGAACCTACGTGCCACATGAATAAAGATATTATGATATGAGCAGAGGAGTGTTCTAAAGAAACTAGAGAAGCTCCCCATGATTTGTGCACACATAAGAATTTTTGTATTTGAATACAAAGTGCACAAAATAGGATCATAGCTCCCCCAAAATCAATAGAAACTCACATCCAGTGCAGGTGAGCATACAGGAAACAAAGCCTAGCGCTTGCAACAAGCACATGGTTGAGCAACATGTAAAAGAGGCAACTTAAGAATAGGCTCAACCAAAATGATGTGTGTGAGTCATGGCGAAGCACTTGAGAAGACTAAGATTAGGATGAGCATTAAGCATCAACATAGTCTTGAAAGAATGAGGCACATGGTGCAAGGCCTATCATTCCCACACACAACCGGGCAAATGGGTTCAGAAGCTTACTAATAAGCAAAAGAGAACCTATGCTTGTGACAACCCGTGGTGAAGATAGACGAGGGGAGGCTCATCAAGACGAGGGATACCAATTAGGATGGCAAAAACCTCATAAAGATAAGCAATAGGAAAATAATCTTCACCACACAAGAGTGCAACAAGATGCAACGATAGAGGACACGCACTCAAGGCAAAAGCTTTCACGAGCCACCAAAGAAATAACAAAAGAGAGACAAGGTGGACGTGAAAGAAAGGATATCATCTAGAGATGTAATTTCTCTCAAGTGTATAATGTTCTAGGTAGACGAAATCATGATGATATATATATCTACAAAGAAGGATGTACACCCGAAATAGTTACAACATGAAGGAACGAGATATCCAAAAGGAAGTCATACATATACCAATAAGATATTTGCTTGAAAGCATAGCACTTGGCTAGATATGGTCTTATTGTATATAAATGAAGTCCAAACACACATCCATCAAAGGCATCACAACTAGCAACAAGAGATCATCATTGGGATGCATTGAGAAAGGAAACAAGTATTACAAGATATGAAATGAATATCATGCCAAGGTGCAACCTACACAAGGTTGAATGCAAGAGGAGAAAGCATGAATAGATACTTGTTACCGAGATATCACTGGAAGGATGTAGTAGATACCAATTGAAGGTAGATAGTAGTTCATTGATCATCCTTGCTTAACTCCAATATGCACATGGTGACAACACCTTCCTTGTGAGTGAGCCGAGCATCCAATGCATCTCCAAATATTCCTAGAAGAACAACACAAACTAAACGGTACCCAAACTCATCGGGACCAAATAGTTAGAAACACCAATACATAGGACAAACTCCACATAAATATGTGCATATAGATATGAAAATGAATTTCATGCACATCTTATCCAAATTGAGACTAGGTGGAGTTTCCCTATATATTGAGTCAACGAAAGAAAGCATGCCAAATAGAATACATGAAGTAAATATGCATGCTCAAAACTTTCAAGAATCGATACCAAAAGACAGAGAAATGCCAAGTGAAAAGGATACCAAATGGAGAAATCATCACTTGGAAGATATCATTAAAGATACATCAAGGAATGAGATGTCCATTGATACACACTAAACTAAAGATGTCAAACTCCCAAAGAGAGGATGGTTCCAAACAAACCAACATCTCAACAAAGTTTCATGATGGCACAAAGTACCAAAAGAAATGGCTTGCCTTCCACCAAAACACACTTGATAAGGATCACAAGAAGAGTGTTCTAAAGAAAATAGGATAGCTCCCCATGAGTTGTGCATTATATAGGATTTGAATTTGAATACAAAATGCACACGGTGGGATCACTACTTTCACTATATATAGAAAACACTAGACAAGAACAAGAAATAAATAAGATCCACAAGTGGTAGGGAATACACAGTTAGTTGACAAAAACTTTTGCAAGAGAAAAGGCAAATAAAACAAAAACCAAAGTAAAGATGATCAACAAATTCTACCACACATAAGTGACTACCAATTGTCAAAAGACAAGAAGTATTTGGAAATAATTCCGGTGGTAGATAACAAGGAGATCCAACATCATCTTCACAACAAACACAAGAAAATTGCAACTTGTAGAGCTAACATGCCACCTAGGAACAAGATAATTTACAATATCAATTCTAGGTGACAATATCTCAAATGTACACATTTTCTAGGCTTGTAATATGCACTTAGCATATTACTCCCCATAATGTGATACCAATAAGAACTTAACAAGAGGCAATAAGAGGATCCAACACGAGATAATCAATGGAATTTTTAGAATTTGAATTTCTCATGAGAGATATACCACCTAGCGACTAGATAATCTTGTAATATCAATACTAGATGGTATTCCTCATGCACACACATTTATAGGATTGTGAGGTGCACAAAGCACATCACTCCCCAAAATGGGATGTTGCATTGATCTCTCACACGAGCCAACTAGGATACAAACAGGAAGCAAAAGGCTCAACGACGACGACACGCATACATGATGTGCAAACCAACACACACATACTTGATTGCTCAAGATAAGCAAGTTGGAAGCGCAACATATACAAACACATGCAAGGAACAAAACCAAAACATGCAAGGGGGAAAGTAACTTTCAAGGTAAACAATTTAAGTACAAGTTACCGCAAGGAGGCACATTGGATATAAGATATAAACTTGATGATTCAATTGACTTGGATTGAGACAATAAGAGTGATGAAGTCCCCTTAATTCTTCATAAAGTATCCAAGTCTCCAAAGCCCTCCAACAACACCTATTGATCAAGTTTGAGCTAATTGGTCCCCAACCAAGTTGGGTCCTAAGAGGTTAGTCACAATAGGCTTGGCTACCCAAATGGTTCTTTGCTTCAAACCACTTTGAGTACCAACAAACTTGGCAACCACATTGCCAACCGTATCCTTCCCAAGAGAATAGACATCATCAATAATAATTGGGTTGGATAAGTTACCACTAGTGCATGAAGAAGCGAGGTGACCTTTCTCACGGCATAGGTAGCAATGTATACTCTTCACTTTCTTCTCACTTGATTTCTCAACTTGAGAAGCATTAACTTGAGTCTTCTTGGGAAGAGGCCTTTCTTCAACTTGAGGTTGAGCATGTGATTGAACTTGTGCCCTCTTCCCTTGTTGCTTGACACTAATGGCCTTCTTCTTCAATGTGCAAGATCTAACATGATGCCCTTCTACTTTGCACTTGAAGCAAACAATCTTGGCCGAATTCTTGACTTGTTCTTGGCCCTTCCTTTTGTTCATCTTGGACTTCTTCTTCTTATTGGAGTTGAATCCAAGTCCACCTTTGTCATTGGGGATTTTTGCACACTCAAGATATTGTTGAGTGTGGATTTCCTTCATGACACTTTTCCAAGTCTTTCTTCAAAGAAGTGACTTGGGCCTTGAGCTCTTTGATTTCCTCTACACGGTTAGTCTCAACACAAGTACTAGAGGAAGTATAAGCTTCATCGTTAGAGCAACAAGGCAAGGAAAGCAATTCATCACAAGATGTACCAACATTGTGAGTAGATGAATTACAAGGACTAGCACATGGCAATATACTATTTTGACTAGAAGTAGTGCTAGTACCCACATGAGGCTCACTAGATGTTACCTTAGCAATCATGGCCTCATGAGCTATCTTTAGCACACTATGGGATACTAGAAGATCATCATGAGAGCTTGAGAGCTTTTCATGACTTTCTTCCAATTTCCCATAATTGCTAGATAGCACCTCAAGTTGAGCCCGTAGCTCAACATTCTCCTTCAAAATGGATGCTTCACAAGTAATAGAATTAGTAGCACAAGCATCATCATTAACAACAAGAGGAGAAGGCAACTTGGCAAGCTCTTTTAAATAAGAAGATTCAAGTTGGGCATGAGACTCAGTGAGTTTGATGAGCTCATCCTTGATGACCCTTGAGCCATTTTCGAGGTGCTCAAAATCCTCAAGGAGTCTAGCATGAGAAACTTCAAGCTTAGCATTTTTAGTTTTGAAATCGTTGGCCACCTCAAGAGCTCTATCATGAGATTCCCTCACTCTAGATAATTCTAGAGCAAAAGTCTCCTCAAGAGATTCGGAGGTGGTTTGTTCATGTTCAAGAGCTTGAGATAGCTCCATGATCTCATCTGCGTAATCACGCCCATGAGCTTCCATTTTCTCAATGGTGGCCTCATGCTCCTCTAGATGAGATTCCAACTCCTCAATGTATTTCTTGCCATCAATCGCAATGGACATTATTTCCATGAAGTTGGACCGAGCAATTTTATTTTTATGAAGAGCTTTAAAAATCATTTCCCCTTAGTTTTTAAGGAGGCAACATTATCATTCTCTTCATCATTATCCTCATCATCATTAGTATCAACATCATCATCAAGAGACATATTGGGGTACAAAGTAGGAGATACCTTTGACGCCTTAGCCATAAGGCAAAAAGCAATAGATGATGGTGTAGGATCCCTTGAGGCACCATTAAACACCACATCTTGTTCCATGGAGTGTTGGGTTTCCTCTAGATTGTTAGCACAACAATTCGAGGAAATAGATGCATTTTATCATGGCAACAAGACATAGCAAGCATATCATCATGAGATTTAGTCAAGCAATTTCTACATGATATGCAAGGACTATCAACACAAGCATGTGAAACATTTGGAGTGCTCAAAGTGTTAAAGCCCAAAGAAGGAGCATTGCAATAATATAGTGATGAAGGATCATCCACAATAAGCATACTATCATCATTTCAATGACCAACACTACTCACCATATCATTACCTTGTGGCAAACCACATGTAGGTGAAGTAGAAGAAGTTGAGAAGACTATATGACCGGAGGTGGAGGAGAACAATCATCCCCACAAATCTTGGACACACCATATTTATCTTTAAGCTTCCTCCACAACTCATGAGCATCTCAGAACGGCATGAGTTGAAATATAACTACATTGCTCAAAGCATCAAAAAGCACATTAGAAGCTTGAGAATTGAGATAAGAGTTTTTCTCATCCTCTAAAGATAATCTTTGGGGATCCTTTGGAGGAGAAAAACCCATATCTACAATTCGCTCTAAATTTGGGTCCATGACCCTAAAGAGATTAAGCATGCGAATTACCCAAACATCAAAATTTGTGCCATCGAAACTAACAAAGTGTCGAGAAACCTAATCCTCTAGTCGACATCTTTACTCTCTAGGCGGTAAAGCCTAATAAAGAGAGACGAGGCTCGATACCAATTGAAAGATCGAGGATGTCGCCTAGAGGGGGTGAATAGGCGATTTAAAATAATTACGGTTTAAGCTTGAACAAATGCGGAATAAACCTAGCGGTTAATTTGTCAAGCACAAAACCTAAAACAACTAGGCTCACCTATGTGCACCAACAACTTATGCTAAGCAATATAAGCAACTATGTGATAGCAAGATATATGACAAAGAACAATATGGCTATCACAAAGTAAAGTGCATAAGTAAAGGGCTCGGGTAAGAGATAATCGAGGCACGCAGAGGCGACGATGTATCCCAAGTTCACGCCCTTGCGGATGCTAATCTCCGTTTGGAGCGATGTGGAGGCACAATGCTCCCAAGAAGCCACTAGGGCCACGTAATCTCCTCACGCCCTCGACAATGCAAGATGCCGTGATTCCACTAAGGGACCCTTGAGGGCGGTCACCGAACCCGCATACAAATGGCAACCCTTGGGGGCGGTCACCGAACCCGTACACTTTGGCAACCCTTGGGGCGGTCACCGGTACACGTCAAATTGCTCGGGGCGATCTCCACAACCTAATTGGAGACCCCGACGCTTGCCCGGAGCTTTACACCACAATGATTGAGCTCCGAACACCACCAATCGACTAGGGCGCCCAAGCACCCAAGAGGAACAAGCTCAAGGGCACCAAGCACCCAAGAGTAATAAGCTTCACAACTTGTAACTTCCACGTATCACCGTGGAGAACTCAAATCGATGCACAAATGCAATGGCAAGGGCACACATAGTGCCCAAGTCCTTCTCTCTCAAATCCCACCAAAGCAACTAATGCTAGGGAGGAAAATGAGAGTAAGAACAAGAAGGAGAACACCAAGAACTCCAAGAACTAGATCCAAGGGGTTCCCCTCACATAGAGGAGAAAGTGATTGGTGGAAATGTGGATCTAGATCTCCTCTCTTTTCCCTCAAAAACTAGCAAGAATCCATGGAGGGATTGAGAGTAGCAAGCTCAAGGAAGGTCAACAATGGGGGCAAAACGAGCTCAAGAGATAGGGAACCATTGGGAAGAAGACCCTTAAATAGGTCCCCACGAATCTGCCCGTTATGTGCAGAAACCTGTAGGACCGGTACAACTGGTGCACGAACCGTACAACCGGCCAAAACAGAGGAAAAACCAACACAGGGAAAAGCTCTAAGCGGTACAACAGCTCGAGAACCGGTAGTACCGGTTAAACCGTCAACAACCGCCAAGAACCGCTCCAAAACAGAAACTAGTCTGGTGGTAGAGCGGTACATGGCAGTACAACCTCCAGACCAATTCTGAGCGGTACAACCGCTCAAACACGGTTGTACCGGTCAACCAGTACAACCTCTCTACGGGCGGTACAAGCTCTCTATGTAAAACAAGCAATATCAAAACAGCCACAACTTTCGCATACGAGCTCCGAATTCGATGAAACCAAGTTTGTTGGAAAGCTAGCAACAAGGGCTAACACAATCTTGATATAAATATCAATAAGAAGCAAATGAGAAAATGCCCATAATAAAATGGTGAGAACCCTTCCTAGGATAAGACCGGTAAAACCTCCAACACCGAAAACATCATAGAAGACGCATGCGAACTCCGTTTTCGATGAACTCAAGCTTGCCATCAAGATGACCATAAGCTCTAAGACTCACAAAGAGAACCAAACAAGAACAAGGAAACATGATGCAAGGATGCAATGGTTTGAGCTCTCTACTAACGATACGATCAAGCTACCAACTTGAGAGCCCCCCTTGATAGTACGACAAACGATCCTATAACCCGGTCTCCCAACTACCACCACGAGACCGGTAAAATAGAAAACCTATCAAGGGCAAACCTTTGCCTTGCACATGGTCCACTTGAGCTAGATGAAGACGGTCTTGACTCCCTCAAGTTGGACCACCTTTCTTGATTGCGTTGGCTCGATGAAGACTAGATGATTGCTCCCCCATAGTCCACTATGGGTGAGCGACTCTTCGGGACATCTTCACAAGTCCATTGACACCAAAATGGATGGCAAGATTCAAACTTGATTGCTCCCCCGTACTACATTATGGGTGAGCCACTCTTCGTGTTGCTCCACTTGAACTTGCACACAGCAAACTTGATGACGATCACCACTTGATGTCATCCTCCATGGGTTGTATGGGATCTTCCTCTTGACGCAAGACCATGGAAACATACCTAACCCCACAAAGAACTCTCACGTAGACCATGGGTTAGTACACAAAGCGTAATGGACAATGCTTACCATACCATGGGAACACTTGGTCCCTCTCGGTACAACTTGTGCGCTTTGTGTGTTGATCAACTTGAATCACTCTATGTACTTAGGCTAGATCAACCTTGAATCTTTCCAACTCTCTTCATTTGGATGATGTCTTGAAGGTAAACATGAATGATGACATAATCTTCTTCTTCAAGACATGCTTGCAATAAGCTCAACACTCACATGACCAATCTTTGGATAATTCCTTAATAGCACCTTGGTCAACTCATAAACTCCTTGAAACCAACACATGGACTTCAAGAAAAGCCTATGGACAAAACCTTCAAATATAACTCAAGGCAACCATTAGTCCATAGAGATTGTCATCAATTACCAAAACCAAACATGGGGGCATTGCATGTTCTTTCACCTGAGCTTGCCCCTAGTTCCTCGTCGAGACGAGTGTGTCCGGTATGGCTTGAGGGGGTATGATGAGTGGTGATTCTGTCTATTGGATGAAATATATTCGTTATGCTAATCATGCAGGGAATACTGAAACCTCCTGAGTCGACCATAGATCGAGTCGTGTTCCAATAACCCCCATACTTGTTTCGTACTACCACTTGTCCCTACAACAAGTAGGGTACGGTCCAGTAAGTCGTCAACCCCTTTCTAGCACACACCGTACAGAGAGGCCATGGTGGAAGGTACCGGTTGTAGCCGGTAGGCCGGCCACCTGGTCCGGGGGCATGGGTGTTTTCGGTTGGGACCGAGAGGGGAGGCCACCCCTTAGCGCGCGTGATATAAGTTTGATCCCATGCTACGCGAGGTTGTAGCCTCCCCACTTAGAGTTTTGCTTGACAGGTGTCGTGGGTGATTCCAGACATCGGTAAGTTAAGCTGGTGTGTGCAGGTCAGGTGTGTTTTCAATTGAAAGACCGTAGACGGAATTAGTCCCGATGGACTAAAGGAGTCCGTTACTCTTGGGTAAAGAGTACACCCTCTGCAGAGATTAAACATCTATTCGAATAGCCGTGTCCATGGTTAAGGACTACAGTCTGGGATGGGTCAAGTGTCGGTCTTCGGAGGAGAAACTATCAAACCAGGACCTGGATCATGACTTGTGACTTGTGATGATCATGATTATTATTTGTCATGGACTAACCTGTTGTATTATTTGAATTATCGAGTATCCCTGGGATGGTTCTACCTCCTGGATATTCACTGTGATTTATTTATAAGCCCTTTATGTGGTGTCCCTCAGACGCCCGACTGTGGCATGCTTGTTATTTATTTACCTTATAAGCCATTTATGTGGTGTCGCTCAGACGCCCGACTGTGGCATGCTTGTTATTTACTTACCTTATAAGCCCTTTATGTGGTGTCGCTCAGACGCCCAACTGTGGCATGTTTGTTATTTATTTATCTTATAAGCCCTTTATGTGGTGTCGCTCAGACGCCCGACTGTGGCATGCTTGTTATTTAATTACTTTATAAGCCCTTTATGTGGTGTCGCTCAGACGCCCGACTGTGGCATGGTCGTTATTTGCTATCCTTTCGAGGCGTCGCTTCAGACACCCGATCGGTGCATTTTTATTACTACTCTGTTATTGCTTATTCTTGTATATAAATAACCTGCTTGCATGCATCAGAGATTATATTTTTATGACTAATGTTGTGATCATAGAATAATTCAGAGCGTATTTATCATTTGTTATATTATACACGTATTCATAATGTTTGTGAGTACATTCAAAGTACTCACTGGCTTGTCCCTGGCTATTGTCTTGGCCAGATCCCTTGCGTGGAGAGGAGCGTTGTGAAGACAGCCCCGGAACCTAAGCCATGGTGATAGAAGCCTCGCGAAGATATGAGTTAACCTAGTCAGTTGTTCCTGTGGGAAATGGAGTCTCATAGACGCCGACGATCCACAAACCGCTTCCGCCATCAACCACTAGAAACCAATTGTTGTACTCACAGGCCAGAATGGTCTTGTACTACATATTTTTGTATTTTGCTTCGAATTTCTATATCAAGTTGGTGCCTCATCAGCTAACAGTAATCCTGAGGCTGGTGAGCACAAGGGCCATTTTTCTGGAAACTAATATCCCAAAAATCCGGTCCTGACAAGACAGCACACACACGCAGCCGGCAAGGCGGGAGGACTGAGGCATGGTCAGGCCGGACTTGGCTGAGTCCCTGTGCAAGATAACAAAGTGAGGCCCTTTGCCGGTTCAAGTGCCAATTAGACCTTATATTTGTCCTAAAATTTCTTCATTGACTTCCTTTTGAGAATTTATAAACTCACGTGTTAATCTTATCTTTCTTTGGTTTTTCATGTTGCAAATACTTTTGGGATGACATCTTAAAACACAAAGGCATGAAACTTGAAAAATCAAACCTGGAGGAGGGAGAGCGACCATGGCACAACACCACATAGGCGAGAAAGAAATCCAGCAACGAATGCTTGCCGATGGAGTAGTACTGCTATACAGGTCTTCTCTGAAATTAGTAGTACTGATTACTGACCCTGATTGATGTAACATGTATTGACCTTGATTGCCGGAATTAGTAGATAATGGAGTAGAGTAACCTTCTCTTGCTCTCTCAAGTGGAGCATATGGAGAATTAGTACATCCCAAAAAGAAGTAAATCACAAATTAGATCGGATACAAAGCAAAGCAACCTGCTCCGCTTATAGAGGGGGATCTTTTACTGACCAATGCAAATTAGAGAGTGAATCATAGGGATCAACGGATCACTGATGGCTCGGTGATTGCTCGCACCGGCTGCACATGCCCAGGCCAGGGCCTAACCGGAGGAGAGCAGTTACCTTGCCGGCGACAGTGCGGATATCAAACCGGCAGGGGGAAGAGGGATCCGCGCCACGGACTCGCGCGCGGCCTCGTTCGCCTCTCCAGCCGCCACACATGCGCCCACTTCGTCCTTTGGGAGGAGACCGGCGCAGCCGGAGAGGCGAGGGGGAGCGGGCTCCGCCGCGCTGTGGGCTTGCGCGCGGCCTCCATGGCCGACCGGAAAGATCACGACCACGCCTCCCCTTTTCTCTCGGCGGTGGCCGCACTCCTTCCCGACTCCGGCTTCCAGTGCACGCCGCTTCGGGCCGCTCTGGCGAAGAGCGCGCCGATGAGGGCGTTGTGCGGGCGACGGGGAGAGAGCCCGGGAGGGTGTCGCGGGGCAGTTCGGCTGAGGATTGGGGGTTGCGTCATTGTGGGAGAAGGGAGGAGGCGGCGCTATTTTCCTCGATCTGGGGAGAGAAAGAAGGATCGCGGAGGCAGAATCGTCCTGAAAATTAGGGAGCTGCGAGCGGAATCGAGGGCGTGATTGTTTCCCGGTTGTGGGAACGGCATAGTTTTTGTTCGCCCTGTTCTCTTGTTTAATAGTAGTGTAGAAAAGAAAATTTTGAAATGCACCTCAGGTGCTATGTGACTCCCATAAAAAAAATACTCCCACCGATCCTGAAAAATTGTCGCAGCGCTTAATACTACAATGTCAATTTACAATTTAGCCCTTCGCCCAGCTCACATCTCCCCAGATCTCTAGCTCGCCCAGCACCATGCTCATCTGCATCTCGCCCAGATCCCCAGGCACGTCAACTCTTGGTGGGACGAGGAGCGTCTTCTCCGAGCAGCAACCTCCGCGCCTCGGGCTAGCTACTCCTCAGGCCAGCTCTTTTTCCTCATGTGCATATGCGCCTTGGTGCCATTGATGGATGCATCTTCAAGTGCAGCTTCATCTTTGGCCTCCGGATCCTCTGCGGCATCGTCTTCCTCATCCGCCTCCGGATCGTCAAGTGCCGCGCATTCTTCATCCTCAGCCTCAGGTACTCCTGCACAAGATACCGCAGAATTTAAACAAACAGTGCCCTGTAGGAATACAAGACTTGAAGAAACTCATCGAACAGTGAACTGTATGAATACTTGATGAAACTGCTAAAACAGTTCTTTGTATGTGAATACTTGATGAAACAGTGCTCTGTATGAATACAAGACTTGATGAAACTAAATCATCAACTGGCTGTCAGTTTCAAACTGAACAAAATAAATTCATCATCCACTGCACCATGTTATACTGCATGAAGAAGATTCAACTGGAGTAGTTGGCTGTCAGTTTCAAACTGAACACTACTCCATGATGTACTCCCTCCGTTCGGAAATACTTGTCATTGAAATGGATGTATCTAGATGTATTTTAATTCTAGATACATCTATTTCCATCCATTTTGATGATAAGTAATTCAGGACGGAGGGAGTAGTTGTAAGTATTGCACGTATGCAGTAGCAATGCCCACATCGATTTGCATCCATCAGTTCATCCAAACATGCATGCTCTGGCCGACCATTTTTTGGTGAAAAGACTGAAATTTTAGCAAGATGGACCTCGCAGCAGCAGCAGCAGATCGGGCAGCATCCCCTGGTAGAAGAGCAGTTCGTCCTCCCTGGCGCCGTCGTTGTCGCCTTGTCCAGCGGAAAGAGGCACGATCACGGTCGCCGGGGATCTGGACCGGGCGCTCGGGGAACTTGTCGGAGCAGGATTCTGTGGCAACCGGCGGCAGGCATGTCCTCCTGCCTGAGGACGTCCTGGTGGCCTGTCCTCTGCGCTGCCTCCTCGCGTCCGGCCTCACAGACACCAGATCCGGTGCCTCCGCACTCGCAGCCTAGGAAAGGTGGAGGGGAGGGCGGCGGCTGAGGGCGTGGTTGACTCCCGTGTCTCGACTCTCGACAGGGGTGGAGTGCGGGTTGAGGAAAAATGGGCTGTTTTGCAAAATTACAACCTTTCTTTTTCATATCGGAATATAACAAAATTACAATTTTTCTTTTTCATATCGGAATATAAAATACGTATATGTATGTGCATGCTTCTTTTTTTTAATGGGTTTGTGCATGCTTGTAGATGTGAATAGCATTCTTCGTATTGGAAACATGAAAAAGCCTTGACGACGAACATATCATGGTAGAGAAATAAGAATAACAATCTCGTGGTGATTTTACAACTGCCCCCTTTCCTCTCCTCCACGCCGCTCGCTAGGAACAGCTCGGGTAGACACCCTAACCGCCGCCACTGCCGCCCCCTCTCCCTCGTTCCCCCTCGCCGCCGTTGGCTCACGTCAGCGAGCAAAGCCCATTGGTGGCCGGCGGCGGCGGGATCTGGCTCTCGCGCGCCCGCGCTGGTCTACGGCGTGCCCCTCGGTGGTACGGGAGGTGGGGTTGCTCACCGGGGGTCCCAGCCTTGCTCACCGTCCGGTCTCGTTCAGGGTGCTAGTCTGATGTACGTGGGGACGGCTGGGTTGTACCGTCCGCAGTTGGTGCTTGGCGTGGCGCGTCTTGACGCTGGGTAGGCGGCGTGTGCTCGTAGGGAAGGGTCACGGCGGGCGTGCTAGCACGATGGAGAGGTCGCCCTTGACGGCGAGGTGGTCCTGGGCTGTGTGGTGGCTCCGTCGCGCCACGGGCGGTGGTTCCTGATTTGGGTGGATTCAGGCTCCGCCTAGATTTGGCAGGTTGGTGGCGTCTGCGTCAGTGGGTTGCACTTGCTAGAGTAGTGGCTACCGATAGACATGGAGTTGTCGAGCCTCGGGGGCTGCAGGGCATCGTGGTGGTGTTGACGATCGTGGTGGTGGTGGTTCGGTGGTGGTGTTGTCTCGTTCTTTCGGTGGTGTTGGTGGGACGCAATTATGCGGCTCCGTATGCGAGGTGTTGTGACGGTGGTGGAGTGATTCCACATGGACGGTGTGCCCCATTCCGGTGGGCTGGGATGTGGGTGTGCTTCAATTCGGACGAAAGTCTTGCTCCTCTTTGGTCGGTGCCAGCGGTGACGGCGCATGTGGGTGTCGTGGCTCTTCTTGGAGGCATCGTTGGTGTGTCGGCACCTTGCTCCCTTTCACATGACTGGATGTCTCCAGTCGAAAGCCTAAGTTCAGATCTGATCGGCGATGGCGAGGGCCTCGACGTTGTTCCTCTGCTAGGAGTATTGCTTTGGGAAATATGGCTTGGAGGTCCTAGTTGGTGTTTCTTTGGTGCTCGTCGTGGTTCTAGATTGTTCACCAAGGGTGCCATTGACATCATCGTCGGTGAGTCCAAGATATTGACTTTCTCAGGTTGTCTGAGTCCCTCCACGTCACTCATCTTCCAACTCTTTTAGGCAATTAAGTTGGTGCGTCGGCAAGGAGAGCTCTTTTGGAGCTATTGCTCTTTGGAGGTGATCGGCGTTGGTCGAGACGCAGTTTTGTTGGTCAGTGTAAGACAAGCCCTTTTGCGTTGGAGTTTGTATTGTGGCGTTCATGTTGCAGTGGTGTTTGCTACTCACCGGCCTATGATGAGAGCTTACCTGAGTTCTTGTAATTTACCCTCTTTCTTCTATAAAGTTAAGGCATGTAATTTACGTGCTCTCGAAAAAAAATCTCATGGTGTTTTCTCTATTATTTTAATATAAACTAGAAATTATCTTGAGTCTATTTGGTCTATATTATATATACTCCTGATGATCGATGACACGAAAATAATGGTAGAAGTATGCCTGATATAAAGGAAACTATAGGTATGTGATATTTTCGATGATTTTAATTTTCTACTATTTTGGTAAATCATATATTCCATTTCAGGTACAAATGGCTGACATCTGATCACATTCCAGATCATGGTGGTAACAATTCCCAGAAAAGTAGGATCGCACGAGGGGATCAAGGGAGGCGACGAGGGTTCCCTTGCGCGCCACCGGTGACGCCGCCGGTTCCCTCTCTCTCCATCGGCCGCTCCAGCGGCGGGAGGGAGGGGGAACCTCGGGTCTGTTCGCTAGGTGGGTGTGTGGTAGGGTTAGGGTTGAGGGAGACGCTGCCGAGGCCGTTGCGGTGATGTCGCGTTGGAATAAGTTTCTCCGGGCTCCGTTCGCGGTCAGGCGAGGCTTTTGCCTTCGTCTAGGAGCCAGCGGGGTTGGGGATCCCCGGATCTCGTCGAGGTTGCGGGCTATGGTGGCTGGCGGTCCATCGGCACTAGCCATTTGGGTCCTCACATGGGTGATGGGTGCAGGGAGACGAAGACCCTTCTTCTTCCTTGTTGGTATGATTTGTTGTTGTTGTTCTTTTCCTTCCTCTGCGCTGATGCTGGTGGGAGATCCTGTTTTGTCCGGGCTGATGGCCCGTCCGCGGTGCTGGACCGGTTGGATGACTCGAGTTCTCTTCCTTCCGGAAGGGACACTTTTCGCGGTACTCAAAGCCAAAGATGGCGACGGCTGTTGCAGGTGTTTTGGATTGATGTCCATGCCCTCTCAGCGCTGGTGTCAAGAAAGGAGGAAGCAGCGTGGCGGCAATTATACCGTGGTCGAAGATGATGACCTGCTTGCGACTGGTTGCAGATTCTTCTACTGCAGGGTTCTTCTCTCAAGATTCAGGGATGATGACACAGGGCTCCGGAGATCTTCTTGTGTTATGGTTGTTTTAGGGTACTCTAAATGTTCATGGTCCTTTGTGTTTGCGGTTCAGTGTGTTTGTAAGGGTCAACTACTTTGTACTGATTCGTGATATGAATGAAAAAGTTCTCAAAAAAAAAAAAGATCACGGTGGTAACTGATTTTCCATGCACCTGCGTCGGCATTCTCTGATCATGCGGAAGATGGAAGGCACATCTCCTTGCATTCGTGACCTTGGCTTGACCAGGCGATCTTGCGGTCTCGCCTCCACTAGGTGCTCTTTTGGCCTCCATCGACCACTCACACAGGTGTCAGTTGATGGAATTTTCGTGGACAAATATTTTTTTTGGAAAAATGTATCCCCATGTTTTGCATTGTTTACTCTCCTTCCATTTGCAAAGATGGATGGTTTAACATGCGTGGGCTCCAAGAAGTATGAGAGCGCGATTTCCTTCTTCGGAAGAAATCCAACCGAACATGTAGTAATAAGCAATGCTAGAGAGGTTAGCATTCAAAAGGGTAAGCCACCCTAGAGAAAGTAAATTACCAATCTAGGATTCGCAGCTCTTAATATACTTAGGGGCCGTTCGAAAACTCTTCACTCCTAACTACGCTGTGGGAGCGGAGCGACATCTAGTGTAATTTGAGCGAACAACCAAATGGGCGCTCCGCTCCCTGGCGAAGGAGTGGAGTATTAACAAACACGGCGTTAGACTCCAGAAAATCCTAGTCCATTCCTCTAAGGCAGGAAAAACTAATTGGCATCCCCAAATACTGCATAGGAAAATGCCCAATTTGGCAGTTGAAGATATCAGCATATATGTTAAGGATTTCACATCTCCTTGCATTCGTGACCTTGGCTTGACCAGGCGATCTTGCGGTCTCGCCTCCACTAGGTGCTCTTTTGGCCTCCATCGACCACTCACACAGGTGTCAGTTGATGGAATTTCCGTGGACAATTTTTTTTTTGGAAAAATGTATCCCCATGTTTTGCATTGTTTACTCTCCTTCATTTGCAAAGATGGATGGTTTAACATGCATGGGCTCCAAGAAGTATGAGAGCGCAATTTCCTTCTTCGGGAGAAATCCAACCGAACATGTAGTAATAAGCAATGCTAGAGAGGTTAGCATTCAAAAGGGTAAGCCTCCCTAGAGAAAGTAAATTACCAATCTAGGATTCGCAACTCTTAATATACTTAGGGGCTGTTCGAAAACTCTTCACTCCTAATTACGCTGTGGGAGCGGAGCGACATCTAGTGTAATTTGAGCGAACAACCAAATGGGCGCTCCGCTCCCTGGCGAAGGAGTGGAGTATTAACAAACACGGCGTTAGACTCCAGAAAATCCTAGTCCATTCCTCTAAGGCAGGAGAAACTAATTGGCATCCCCAAATACTGCATAGGAAAATGCCCAATTTGGCAGTTAAAGATATCAGCATATATGTTAAGGATTTCACATCTCCTTGCATTCGTGACCTTGGCTTGACCAGGCGATCTTGCGGTCTCGCCTCCACTAGGTGCTCTTTTGGCCTCCATCGACCACTCACACAGGTGTCAGTTGATGGAATTTCCGTGGACAATTTTTTTTTTTTGAAAAAATGTATCCCCATGTTTTGCATTGTTTACTCTCCTTCCATTTGCAAAGATGGATGGTTTAACATGCATGGGCTCCAAGAAGTATGAGAGCGCAATTTCCTTCTTCGGGAGAAATCCAACCGAACATGTAGTAATAAGCAATGCTAGAGAGGTTAGCATTCAAAAGGGTAGCCTCCCTAGAGAAAGTAAATTACCAATCTAGGATTCGCAACTCTTAATATACTTAGGGGCCGTTCGAAAACTCTTCACTCCTAACTACGCTGTGGGAGCGGAGCGACATCTAGTGTAATTTGAGCGAACAACCAAATGGGCGCTCCGCTCCCTGGCGAAGGAGTGGAGTATTAACGAACACGGCGTTAGACTCCAGAAAATCCTAGTCCATTCCTCTAAGGCAGGAGAAACTAATTGGCATCCCCAAATACTGCATAGGAAAATGCCCAATTTGGCAGTTGAAGATATCAGCATATATGTTAAGGATTTCACATCCCCTTTTCTGCCCACACACTAAGTGTTGACTAATAATGTAACAACACATATGGATGACATATTTAGCAGTAAGTTGGTGTTCTCACAAATAACAAGACGATAATGCATAACCATGTCTGTTTAATAAATTATTAAAGATGATAAAAGTCGTTTCCGCGATAACTGCACGGGACAATGTACGATGATAACAAGGAAATAAACAGTGCACATTATTGTATATAGTCTGCAATAACGGCAAGAAGTATAATTATTCCCATAATCCCAAATTGTAGACGACGCATCAAGCTGCTAAAACGACGTTAGCATGGACGCCAGATTTGATCTTGTCGATGGCTTGACAGAGCAGATTCCCCACATTCTCGGCAACAGCTTTGAAGAGATGCTCCGGTGGCTGGCCGCTCAGCAGTGTCTGGTACATGATCGAGACTAGCGATCCGGAGTTGCTCCTGTGACCGGCGGAGGAGCTGGAGGAGCACATGGCAGAAGTTGGAGGCGCTCCTGGCTCGGCGTTGCCATCAGGGAGTACGACCACCCCAGACGGCAGGAGGGAGAAGGAGGTGTGGGTACCGTTGATGACATCCTGAATGGTTTGGTCATCAATTTGAGCATACGCCAACACCATGCATGAGGCGTCGATGCATGACTCTTGCAGGATCAGCTTGCCGTATGCTCCGTTGGAAGCCTGTGAGAATTGGATGAAAATTTTTTAGGACCATTAGAGGTTTGGGACACAACACAAGAGCACAACTTTCTAGCTGTCAATCTTTACAATATTTCGATGCTATAGCAACAACAAAATATTAGTATGAAACTAGCAGAGTAGCCAACCGAACTTACAATGGTGCGCAGGAGAGAGACGGAGTTGCCGTCGAGTTGTCCAGTGCCAAAACAGCCCTCCTGGCGAATGGTGGAGGGAAGGTTGGCGCCGATGTCCCACTCGGTTCGGCGATCTCCATCACAGAGGTAGTTGAACACGCGCTGCGCCGGTGTCCCGGGGAGCCATACCGTCGTCGTAGCTCTCAGCACGGTAGCACCTGTTGTACCCACGGGGAAGGTCACCACGCGCACATCCACCTCAAACCTCTCGGCGCCTACGCCGCAGCTGCCACGCCGCTCATCGACGCTTCCCCATGGCTGGGTCCCCGGGCCACATATCGCTTCGTAGAACTTCAGTGTCATCCGATGTGCTACCTCCAGGATGCTCTTCCTCCCCTCGGGCGTTATAGGAGCTGCTCCACCTTTAGGATCCGTAGATTACATAACCGTTTAGAACTTCGATTCTTATGCTAATGTTTTATTTATTCTCTGCTACAATGTTGTGAGATGAGTCACTCTCACCAGATCTGGTGTTGAGGGTGAGAACGGGGTTGGTATGCAGGGAGGCAATGTAATCGCATCGCCTCTGGAGGGATGCAATCCAGCGGCACGCACCGAGTGCCCAGCCGGAGCGGAAGAGTGGATGGTGCAGCGGTGGGACAGTGGCCTCATCATGCACCATGTTCACGATCCATGTGACCTATAAAATCAATGGGCGATCAAGTTGCATGTGATCCATATTACAGCAGAATGATATGAACTACTTGTAGTTCGATGCAACTTTGGTGACAATGCAAAGAATGACAACTATGCTATCGCTATGTAATGTAGCAAAATGAAGGCAGTACCATTAGTTTTACAACACAACATTATTTCAGTGTGCAAAGAAATGTAGAACTCAGATAGGAAAGAAAATTAATGTAGCTTATGGTTTGTGTGAATGTGCATAAGCCAAGCGGAGGTGGGAAATGTTACTAGCTCCTTTTCACTCTTGACGGGGTTTTATGTGCTTTACACTAGTACCATAATTAATTTGCTAGCCATGTTATTCAATGTTAAAACGTTGCACATTGCTAAATTTTGTATAGCGATAGAATACCTGGCAATGGCCATTGTTCAACTCCTGGATATGGCAACCACTCGGCTGAAGCTTGCAGGCCGTGTATGTTGAAGGCGCGCCGTCATTGAGGCCCGCCGCCTGGTCACGAATTCCATCAACAGACACATCCACAACAGCCCATGTGTTCTCCGCGATCTTCTGGCAACGCCTAATGAAGTTGATCTTGCGAACCGGCACCCGCGGCGACAACACCCTCAGCTCTGCACTCATCTGCATGTGAACTATACATTTAACATGGTACATGACGTATTGAAATCTGAAGCAGTCAGTAGCGCGTTGCTTTGCTTCTCACCAGTTGAACCAGCCCATCTCCGGAATCACCGGGAGTGATGATCTTGCTGGTGGTGGCACTTGCCACGATGCCCGGGAACGTCTGAGACCACCAGTCCTGCAAAAGACCCAACACACACACAAAATCCTGTATGACTATTTCTCAAACACAGTACAAGCTTTACTCAAATTGGATGGAGGTCGGAGACAGGGCTGTACCGCGTTCATGAGGATGCCGACGAGGTCGGTGGCGGTGCACGATATGATGCCAGTCTTCCTAGTGGCCTCCGCACAAAATTCCATCTCGTGGCGCTCATTCGGGAACATCATTTTCATGTACTCCTTGTAGTTGATCACCTCCACCTCGCCACCTTCAGCTAGTGACCACAGCGGCGCACCCAAGCCCGCAAGCACCTTCAACTCTTCCATAGCACAAGCAACATGCTGAATCGCCAAGGTGTCTCCACCGGTTTCGGGGTTGTCCCGGGCAATGCCCTGGTCAGGAATCGTCACTGGATTTGGAGCCGTGAGCGTGAGAGGGGCATGGGTGTCGACGACGGTGTGGTTGATCACTTGTAGCCTCCCACCGGAGGCACTCTTAAGGAAGTTGGCGATACGCGTGTGCGCGTCCTTGAGCATCACATTCTCGGCGTACAGGCGCTGCCGCTCCGGGGTGTCCTCCCCTCTGCATATGAAGCAAATCTTGTTTTGCATAGCCGACATGAGTGCTTGTTTTTCAGCTTGGAGCCGGTCGTTCTCTTCCTGAAATTCCTCGGTCTCCTTCTTCTGGGCCTTGCTCTGCATTCATTAGTTTCAGGTACGCATCATTTCAGGTAGCACTATATATACGGTTACAGATCGAACCACTGTACTAGTCAACTGTATAAACCTAACTAGTACGTGCCATGAAAGAAAATCCGATTGGTAAAAAAATTATAATGTGTGTGTTCCCTATGAAAGCATACATACATAAAAACAGTTTGCTGTAGAAAACAATATATTATTATATAACGAGAAGATAATTGGTGGATGACAAAGACATGCGCACCATTAATTTGCATATAAGAACAAGGCATTTGATGATTGATTGGTGAAATAAAAAAACCATTCTCAGTTTGATGGAACATAATTAATATACATATTGTACCAAAAGTTCCTTCTTACTCCAAAAAACATTGGCCAAAAAACATGCTACATATTCGAACAATAACAACAAATTATCAATGATTTCTATTAAGAAGAAAAAAATTACTATAATGCAAGTTTTTTTTTTATGTTTTCCACATTCTGAAGTGTAATTTTGTATAGTTTTAATGTCACACAAAAACAGTCTGCCTCCCCGATAGCTTGCTATCCAACATTTTGTTTGGTGCATGAATGTAATATATTCAAGTATGACTATATGTTCTAATATTGATATAATATCACATAAGAGTACAATAGGTTGCCTCCCAAAAAAGCTAAAACATCTGGTCATATATCGAGTGGACCCTCTTTTAATTAGCAAAGTACTATGACCGACAGCTTTTCATACTTGTATCTAAACATTATACCTTAGATCTTTATAACATCTAAATGTCATCTAAATATTAATTCACCCATGTAAGAAGACTCGAAACTATGGTTGTGATATGTTTGGTGTCACAGAACAAATAGATGCAAAGGCACTAATAATGAAATAATGATTTCCTACGAAGGCAACATGACAACAATGTGGTAAATCATGGCAAACTAGTCCAAAATACAAAAATAATATGATGCCATACATCGATCATGTTATTATTTTTGTCCTAAAATGATTGTTGTTACTTTGCTTTGTTAAAGGTTGAGGGGCCATGCCAGCTGTGTTGGCGTTCCTGTATTTGTGTTTGTCTCGACTGCAATCAATTTTCACAACTACGACCCGAGCTCATAGTTGTACACCTAGGTAATTTATTTTAGTACTAAACAAAATCTGCCATGTAATACATTCGCTTTAGTGGATATATATATTTCCAAGGTTGTTCCACCTTTGCATCCACGAACATCATACCCCTAACACAATACTAAACCTTGATTTGTGTTTCTAGACAATATTGTTTGTTTACCAGAGGATGCTCAAATTTTGTCTCACTTTGTTAGAATGTGATTTGTTATATAATAATGATCATAAATATATCTAAAGAAATAAAGTAAATTACTTGTATTCTCCTAAATGTATATTTATCTCATGCCAAAAATAAAAAAAATATAGGAATCATAATCCTATATGATTCTCTGCGTTGTTAATAGATCTCCTAACATAACATATCTACTTCTTATTCCTATATAATTCTTTGTGCTCATAATAGATCTCCTAACATAGAATGGGTACTTTTATTACTAATTAAATGTTTACAATAAAAAAATGGAAACAAAAATATAAGATTATCTAAATTAAATAATTATTAGTGAGAATTTTGCTAAATCAAAGGAGATGGCATGGTTAATTTATTTCATTGTGTTTTATTCGTCTTTCATAATTAGATTATATGTTGTATAATTTTTTATAGTACAATTTGAAAATTATTTCAGGTCCTGATGTTACGAGTAAATATACACTACTACAAAAATCCTCATCGGTCATCGCAGACGACTCGTAAGAACTCCATCATAGACGATGACTAGTAATAGTTGGCAATGACAACCATTTGCTAATAACCTTGGCAATACAGACAGTTATTGACAGACTACCCTACAGTTACCTCTTTCATAGACGTGGTTTATGGCAGGCCATCTGGCATGCCTGGTATAACTATTTCAGTTACTCTCTGTGTAAACTAATATAAGAGCGTTTAGATGACTAAAATAGTAATCTAAACGCTCTTATATTAGTTTACGAAGGGGGTACAAAATACTAACTTTGTAAAAAATATAAGACTTTTTAGATCACTACTTTAGGGGGTTACTACTTACCCTGTAAAAGTATGACTTAAGTGTTAAAAAAAGTATGACTCGCAAATTCTATACGGACGTGAATCTGCAAAAATAAGACTAGGATGTTGCATGAATGGGCCACCCTACTAGTTCTATTTATTTAACAAATAACATTGATTAGCAGTATCTAACGGCACAGCTTTCAGAACTTTATATCGTGACCATGTGACGAAATCTCATCTAGTTCACCGTGGAAGAGAACGATGTCTACCTTCCCCGAGTTGCGTCGGTTTTGGAACCAGATCTGGACCTGTGTAGGACTCAGGCCAGTCCTCCTGCTAAGCTCCAGCCGGCGCTTCTCATCTGGATGATGACCTTCTTTGAAAGCACTGCACGTAGCATCAATGAAAATGGATCAGTACGTGCGTACACGTCTGTCGTCTTCAAGAAGAAAGATTTGCAAATTATGAATTGTACGTACGCTTCAAGTATTTGGATCTGTTCTACGTTGTGACGGCGCCTGAAATGCCGTGTCCTCTGGTCACCATTGGCCTGTCCACCGCCGTTGCCTTGATCTGCAGCAGCTGCGTTAGTGTAATTGCCCATGTTGGCGGCGGCTCCAGGCAGGCCATTCACCTCAGCACCAAGGTTATGCTGGATAACCTGGTTGTCTCCGCCTGGATACCCGAGGCCAAGCCAATTGTACAGATCATTGAACTGTTCCGGCCACTCTCCGTCCATGGTGATCTGTTACAGTAAAACATTATGAGGACACAAACTAATCCTACCAATTATAGAAGCGAGGTATTAAAATGTACTTTGTTATGAGCGCAAAGAAATATAACACATGATTGATAAATGTTCTCCGTGAAACAATTTAAGAATGATTTTTTATCAATGAGCAGTCAACATATTTAGAATACAGCCCCAGTTCTCACGATAGGGCAAACCAGGTGCAAAATATTTTTGTTAAAGCTGATAAAATTTTTATTAGATGATCTATCACGTAGAGATACCGTTAACTTCGGAAGATCCCCGTGAAGTCACTGTGGTAAGTGACAGAGTAAGGAGTAAGCAACTATCGCATTCTAATTTGGATCTGAATCTCATTCCGAGCGAGTAGGTACAGCGAACGGCATTTAAAGCTGGGATACTGTGCTTAAATTTGGCAATTATTAATTTGTATCTAAATATAGAACTTTAGATGTGGACTAGTATATATAGGGCATATTTAATGGTGGAGTAAACATAATTCTTCTAGAAAGAAAAGACATGGCAACAGCCTGCATGACGGTCCCCTGCTCCGGTCTTCTCCGACAACGTCACCGCCCCGCCGGCCCGCATCGACGCCTCTCTCGGGCCCGCAACAGCACCCGCCCGTACACCTGCACGCCCCTGCGTCGGCCCTCACTGTCACCTCTCCCTACGCCGGAACCACACGACACTCATCGTCGACTCCCCCCCCCCCCCTCTTTACTATTCATAGCACCCTGCCGGTCCGCATCGACGCCTGTCACAGACACCGCAATAGCGCCCGCCCGCAGACCTGCACGCCCCTATATCGGCCCTCACTGTCACCTCTTCCTACGTCGGAACCACACGACACTCATCGCCGACTCCCCCCTTTTCATGTTCATAGCACCCCGTTGGCCCGCATTGACGCCTCTCACGAGCACCGCAACAACACCCGCCCACATACCTGCATCGGCCCTCACTGTCACCTCTCCATATGCCAGAACCACAGGACACTTGTCGTCGACTCCCTCCTTTTCCTGTTCATAGCACCCCGCCGTCACCCTGGCCCACCTCGCTAGCCCATCCCCCCATGCTCCTCTTCCCTACCGAGCTCATGTATGCTTCATGCCCTCAGTATGTTGTGGGTTGAATGGATGTGCTACCTCCAACATGTTGTGCCCCTCAATCCTTGACGCTTCAGACATCGCGAGTCCGATCCACCACAGATGGTCTTCCCTCAGGCAAGGTATGTGTCCAATTGTGTCATAGATAATTTTGTATTTTCCTGGTTGGTATTCCTAGTTCATATTATTAACATATGTCATGAATGGGATTCAAAATGATTCTTATGTTTCTTAGCATGCTGCGCAGACTCACTTGGTAGAAATAGCCTTCCCTAAAAGAGGCAAGGTGATCACACATGAAATTCCCTTTTGAAGGATATCCTATTTGACTTTTATGCCATACTTGGCCAAAGCCATCGAGACTATATCCATCACCAGCAAGAAGAGAAGTGAAGCCATAATTTCTTCGGGATAAGCCTGAGATATCTAATATAGTAACAGTGGTCGAATTGCTGCATAGCCCCCCCCCCCCCTAATACGAATTTGGCAAATCCTTGTTCTAAAGTTAGTGCACCATTGAGGTAAGTAAATATTAGTAGGCACATAGGCAACCTGTTGCAAGGAAGGGAAGAGCAAGAGTTAGGGCTAAGTGGTTGAGTTAAGGTTGTTGACTCATAATTGTAAGCCGAAGAAGCATTCATGTGCTAATTTCATCAACCCAAACATCGTTGTATCTCCTACTAGGGACGATGGTGACTCCCGCCCCCACTCTCTCCACTCTCACCCATGGCGATTCTTAGTGATATCCAATATGGCGGCACCCATGGAGGGTCTACTCCACTGGGATTTCTCCCCCGGACTTGAGATTGACGCTTGGGTGCGTCATCGCTTCAAGTCCACGGTGCACTTCTCTCCTTCCCCTATTGCTAAGGAGTTCTTTCTGGTGGTCTCTTTCTCCTCGGCATCGATTGCACTTATGGAAGGATCTGTGGCTTTGGCTCTTCAATCTTGTATTGGTTTCGAGGTTTTCAAACTCAGTGACATGAGATTTCATTTTTCGGTGGCCTAAAATCGAGTTGTACACTATCTATGGCGTGAAGGATAGGGTCTGGCCTGATTTTCATTTGTTATTTCCATTTGTTCAAAGATGGTGTTGATTTTCTTTATGACTCTGGTTGGCATGCAGATCAAGAGCTCCTCGAAATTGCATCTCATAATGTTGTGGCAATCAAGGCTGCTTTGCTCAAATCCCAGGTTGATACACCCATGGAGTCTTCCTTTAGCCAAGACCTAGCTAAGTTTGGTATCACTTGCCGACCGCCGACAATCATAGGGAATGAGCCGAGCCGAGCTCACACCTATGCGCTTATTTTTGCCAGTCAGTAATGACTCTCTGACAGCTGGGCCACGATCTGAGACGTTGCATCATGGGCCGTCACGGACTCGGACTTGGGTCGAGCCCATGTCTCTCCATGCGGTTGCGCCTATGTAAGTGTGTGGTGTCTCCGAACCCTAGCGGCCACGAACATATCACATCTGCTCCACGCGCACTGCCCACCGTCCTTCCTTTGTTGCTGCTGCCGCCGGTGACTCCATCCCGTCCGCCGCGTACACGGCCGACGGGAGAGAAGGTCTCCGAAACCGCGCCTCTCCAAATCCTGTATGGGAGAGGGGTGATTAGGTTTTTGCGAAGTGACCACGCGACTGCTCGTCTCCGATCCGCTACTTCTTCTATGTCTGTGTCGTCTTTGTGAACATCATGTCTGAGACCGAAGCCGACCGTCTCGCCGCCGACAATCTCGAGGCCGACAAGAAGGCAGCTGAGGACACCGCTGCTGCTACCACCACCGCGACTTCTGCCTACCCTACAGGAGGGTATAACTCGTTTATCCCGCTCCTACTGTTTTCTGTTATAGCCATGCTAGCGTTATATGTAGATGTTGTTGGGGAACATGGTAATTTCAAAAAAAATCCGACGCACACGCAAGATCAAGGTGATGCATAGCAATGAGAGGGGAGAGTGTTGTCCACATACCCTCGTAGACCGAAAGCGGAAGCGTTATGACAACCCGGTTGATGTAGTCGTACGTCTTCACGATCGACCGATCCTCAGTACCGAACGTACGACACCTCCGCGTTCAGCACACGTTCAGCTCGGTGAAGTCCCGCAAACTCATGATCCAGTAGAGCTTCGGGGAAGAGCTTCGTCAGCACGACGGCGTGATGATGGTGTTGATGAAGTTACCGACGCAGGGCTTCGCCTAAGCACCGCTACAATACGACCGAGGTGGATTATGGTGGAGGGGGGCACCGCACACGGCTAAGAGAGATCAATGATCAACTTGTGTGTCTATGGGGTGCCCCCTGGCCACGTATATAAAGGAGTGGAGGGGGGGAGGGCCGGCCTAGCTATGGCGCGCCCTGCAGGAGTCCTACTCCCACGGGGAGTAGGATCCCCCCCTTCCCTAGTTGGACTAGTAGAGAAGGAAGGGGGAGAGAAGGAGGAAGGAAAGGGGGGCGTCGCCCCCCTCCTAGTCCAATTCGGACCAGAGGGGGAGGGGGCGCGCGGCCTGCCCTGGCCTCCTCTCTCTCTCTCTCCACTATGGCCCATTAAGGCCCATACAATTACTGGGGGGGGGTACCGGTAACCTCCCGGTACTCCGGTAAAATCCCGATTTCACCCGGAACCTTCCGATGTCCAAATATAGGCTTTCAATATATCAATCTTTACGTCCCGACCATTTCGAGACTCCTCGTCATGTCCATGATCATATCCGGGACTCCGAACTAACGTCGGTACATCAAAACAAAAAAACTCATAATACCGATCGTCACAGAACTTTAAGCGTGCGGACCCTACGGGTTTGAGAACTATGTAGACATGACTGAGATACATCTCCGGTCAATAACCAATAGTGGAACCTAGATGCTCATATTGGTTCCTACATATTCTACGAAGATCTTTATCGGTCAAACCGCATAACAACATACGTTGTTCCCTTTGTCATCGGTATGTTACTTGCCCGAGATTCGATCGTCGGTATCTCAATACCTAGCTCAATCTCGTTACAGGCAAGTCTCTTTACTCGTTCTGTAATGCATCATCCCGCAACTAACTCATTAGTTGCATTGCTTGCAGGGCTTATAGTGATGTGCATTACCGAGAGGGCCCAGAGATACCTCTCCGACAATCGGAGTGACAAATCCTAATCTCGATCTATGCCAACTCAACAAGTACTATCCGAGAGACACAGAGAGCACCTTTATAATCACCCGATTACGTTGTGACATTTGGTAGCACACAAAGTGTTCCTCCGGTAATCGGGAGTTGCATAATCTCATAGTCATAGGAACATGTATAAGTTATGAAGAAAGCAATAGCAGTAAACTAAAATGATCAAGTGCTAAGATAATGAAATGGGTCAAGTCAATCACATCATTCTCCTCATGATGTGATCCCATTTATCAAATGACAACTCATGTCTATGGTTAGGAAACTTAACCATCTTTGATCAACGAGCTAGTCAAGTAGAGGTATACTAGTGACACTATGTTTGTCTATGTATTCACACATGTATTATGTTTCCGGTTAATACAATTCTAGCATGAATAATAAATATTTATCATCAAACAAAGAAATAAATAATAACTTTATTATTGCCTTTAGGGCATATTTCCTTCAGATGTGTCTGCCATTAGCGTAGTATGTGCTTGTGTGATTCAATATCAGCATGTTGTTAATTCTGTCAATGCCATGCTAGTGATTCATTCATGGATTAAATTAATCTAAAAATTGCCTACTTATTCAACAATCCAAAAACCTAATATGTGTAGGAATTTCTCGACAAGTGGCTTTTCCGCTGCACTGAAACCGGATAAGTTTACTAGTACGTATTTTAAGCATTGGCGGACTAAGACCACTTTATGGATCACGGCTATGAACGTGTTCTGGGTCGCCGGTGTCTCCACGGGAACGATTGCTCCTTAACAGGAGAAGGCGTCCAGGGAGGCCACCATTGTATTCCTCGGAGCGGTTCTTAGCATGATCGGAGATAAATTGGTTGACGCATATTTACATGTGCATGTTGCCAAGGACTTGTGGGAGGCGCTCGAATATAAATTCAGGGCCACCGATGCTGGGAGCGAGATGTATATTATAGAGCAGTTCCACGATTACAAGATGGTTGAGAACCGTCCTGTATTGGAGCAGGCTCATGAGATAACATGCATCCTTAAGGAGCTTGAGCTTCTCAAGTGTGATTTACCAGGCAAGTTTGATGTGGGATGTATAATCGCTAAGCTCCCTAATTCATGGAGAAACTTTGCTACCACTCTGAAACATCAGAAGCGTGAATTCTCAGTAGAGGATATCATCGACCATCTAAGTGTTGAGCAGAACTCAAGGGCAAAGGACTCGCACGGAAAAGGGGTCGAAGGAACTTCTGTCGCCAACATGGTGAACCAGAGGAACTTCAACTCCCACAAGTCCAAAGGAAAGAATGGTATCCAACACAATACCGACTTTAAGAAGAAGGGCAAGAAGACCTTCAAAAAGAACAAGAAGGATGAGGGTTGCTTCACTTGTGGTTCGGTTGAACATTGGGCCAACAAGTTCCCAAACCAGTATAAGAAGCTAGGACAGGACTCCAAATCTGTCAACATGATTGTGGGCAATAATGAGAATGGTGCATCTGGGTATAGTAATTTATTACTGTTTTTCATTGTTTCAGCCCATCGGTTGGTAGGTGAACACAGGTGCAGGTGCTCATGTGTCTGCTAACATTTCATTGTCTCTTATCAGGTCACGGGCCACGGGTCCGTATTGATGGGAAATGGCGCGAGTGCTTCTGTTCATGGTGTTGTCACGATCGATCTAATGTTTACTTCGGGAAGGATAGTGCAGCTGAAGAACGTGCAACATGTCCCCGCCATCAAGAAGAACCTCGTTAGTGGCTCCCTTCTATGTAGATAAGGGTTTAAGTTGGTTTTGGAGTCTAATAAATTAGTTGTTACTAAGTATGGACTATTTGTTGGAAAAGGTTATGAGAGCGAAGGGATGTTCCCCCTTCCCCTCGCAGATTTTTATAATAAAGTTGTGAATCATATTCATTCGAGTGTTAATGAATCTGAAGTTTGGCATTCACATCTTTGTCACATTAGTTTCGGTGTTATGACGTGGCTAGCCAAGTTGAATTTAATCCTGAATTTCACTTTAGCCAAAGGTTCTAAGTGCCTTTCATGTGTGCAAGCTAAGCAACCTCACAAAGCTCACAAGGCTGCGGAGGAGAGGCACTTGGCAACATTAGAACACATACATTCTGATCTTTTTGAGATGAATGGTGTGTTGACTAAAGGTGGAAAGAAATACTTCATGACATCGATAGATGATTCCACTAGATATTGCTATGTGTATCTGTTAAAAACTAAAGATGAGGCTCTACACTACTTTAAAATCTATAAGGCAGAAGTTGAGAATCAACTTGAAAAGAAAATTAAACGAGTCCGATCATATTGTGGTGGAGAGTACTTCTCGACTGAGTTTGATTCTTTTTGTGCGGAACATGATATTATTCATGATAGGACTGTTGGAAATATGCCCTAGAGGCAATAATAAAAGCATTTTTTTATATTTCCTTGTTCATGATAATTGTCTTTTATTCATGCTATAACTGTATTATCCGGAAATCGTAATACACGTGTGAATACATAGACCACAATACGTCCCTAGTGAGCCTCTAGTTGACTAGCTCGTTGGTCGACGAGATAGTCATGGTTTCGACTATGGACATCGATGTCATTGACAAGCGGGATCACGTCATTAGGAGAATGACGTGATGGACAAGACCCAATCCTAAGCATAGCACAAAGATCGGGTAGTTCGTTTTGCTAGAGCTTTTCCAATGTCAAGTATCTCTTCCTTAGACCGTGAGATCGTGTAACTCCCGGATACCGTAGGAATGCTTTGGGTGTACCAAACGCGTCACAACGTAATCGGGTGACTATAAAGGTGCATTACAGGTATCTCCGAAAGTGTTTGTTGGGTTGACACGGATCGAGGCGAGGATTTGTCACTCCGTATGACGGAGAGGTATCATGGGCCCACTCGGTAATGCATCATCATAATGAGCTCAAAGTGATCAAGTGTCCGGTCACGGGATCATGCATTACGGTGCGAGTAAAGTGACTTGCCGTAACGAGACTAAACGAGGTATTGGGATATCGACGATCGAGTCTCGCAAGTAACATACCGTCGACAAAGGGAATAGCATACGGGGTTGCTTGAACCCTCGACATCGTGGTTCATCCGATGACAACATCGAGGCGTGTGGGAACCAACATGGGTATCCAGATCCGCTGTTGGTTATTGACCGGAGAGCGTCTCGGTCATGTCTGCATGTCTCCTGAACCCGTAGGGTCTACACTTAAGGTTCGGTGACGCTTAGGGTTAATAGGAAGACTTGTATGTGATTACCGAATGTTGTTCGAGTCCGGATGAGATCCGGGACGTCACGAGGAGTTTCGTAATGGTCCGGAGGTAAAGATTTATATATGGGAAGTCGCCAAACGGACAGGAAAAGTTTTGGGTCATATCGGTATTATGGAGGGTCCACGGAAAGGTTAGGAGGACCACCGGGAGGGGCCACCCCTTTTGGGGGGCCACTTGGGCTGCGTGGGAGGCAGCCAGCCCCTAGTGGGCTGGGCGCACCCCCTCCCCTTGGCCCATGCGCCTAGGGTTGAGGGGGGAACCCTAAGGGGGGCGCCCCCCCTTGCTTGGGGGGCAAGCCCCCCTCCCTTGGCCGCCCCTCTAGATGCATCTAGAGGGGCCGCCCCTCCTCCCTTCCCTATAAAGAGAGGGGTGAGGGAGGGCTGCAAACACCATTGAAGGCGCAGCCCTCCCTCCCAACACCTCTCCTCCTCCTCATAGGCTTGGCGAAGCCTCGCCGGAGAACGATCCTCCATCCGCATCACGCCGTCGTGCTGCCATTGGAGTTGTCTTCCTCAACCTCTCCTTCCTCCTTGCTGGATCAAGGCAGAAGGAGATGCCGTAAATCCGTCACGTGTGTTGAACGCGGAGGTGCTGTCCGTTCAGCACTTGGTCATCGGTGATCGGAATCACGTTGAGAACGTCTTCATCATCACCACTCCCTCGAACGCTTCCGTACTCGATCTACAAGTGGTATGTAGATGCAAACTCTCCCTCTTGACTCGTTGCTTAGATGAACTCATAGATAGATCTTGGTGAAACCGTAGGAAAATTTTAATTTTCTGCAACGTTCCCCAACAGTGGCATCATGAGCTAGGTCTATGCGTAGTTCTCTATTGCACGAGTAGAACACAATTTAGTTGTGGGCGTGGATCTTGTCAATTTACTTGCCGCTACTAGTCTTATCTTGCTTCCGCGGTATTGTGGGATGAAGCGGCCCGGACCAACCTTACATGTACTCTTACGTGAGACCGGTTCCACCGACTAACATGCACTAGTTGCATAAGGTGGCTGGCGGGTGTCATCTCTCCTACTTTAGTTGGAGCGGATTCGATGAAAAGGGTCCTTATGAAGGGTAAATAGAAGTTGACAAGATCACGTTGTGGTTATTCGTAGGTAAGAAAACGTTCTTGCTAGAACCCAATTGCAGCCACGTAAAGATGCAACAACAATTAGAGGACGTCTAACTTGTTTTTGCAGCAATTGTCATGTGATGTGATATGGCCAAGTTGTGATGAATGATGAATGACACATTGTGATGTATGAGATCATGTTCTTGTAATAGGAATCACGACTTGCATGTCGATGAGTATGACAACGGCAGGAGCCATATGAGTTGTCTTTATTTTGTATGACCTGCGTGTCATTGAAGAACGCCATGTAACTTACTTTACTTTATTGCTAAACGCGTTAGCCATAGAAGTAGAAGTAGTCGTTGGCGTGACAACTTCATGGAGGCACAATGATGGAGATCATGATGATGGAGATCATGGTGTCATGCGGTGACATGATGATCATGGAGCCTCGAAGATGGAGATCAATGGAGCTTTATGATATTGGCCATATCATGTCACTACTATATATAATTGCATGTGATGTTTATTATGTTTATACATCTTGTTTACTTAGAACGACGGTAGTAAATAAGATGATCCCTTACAACAATTTCAAGAAGTGTTTCCCTAAGCGTGCACCGTTGCTAAAGTTCGTCGCTTCTAAGCACCACGTGATGATCGGGTGTGATGGATTCTTACGTTCACATACAACGGGTGTAAGACAGATTTACACACGCGAAAACACTTAGGGTTTACTTGACGAGCCTAGCATGTACAGACATGGTCTCGGAACACGGAGACCGAAAGGTCGAACACGAGTCGTATAGAAGATACGATCAACATGAGAATGTTCACCGATGATGACTAGTCCGTCTCACGTGATGATCGGACACGGCCTAGTCGACTCGGATCGTGTAACACTTAGATGACTAGAGGGATGTCTAATCTGAGTGGGAGTTCAATGAAATAATTTGATTAGATGAACTTAATTATCATGAACTTAGTCTAAAACTTTTGCATAATATGTCTTGTAGATCAAATGGCCAACGCTCATGTCAACTTGAACTTCAACGTTCCTAGAGAAAACCAAGCTAAAAGATGACGGCAGCAACTATACGGACTGGGTCCGAACCCGAGGATCATCCTCATAGCTGCCAGAAACAATATGTCCTAGAAGGACCGCTAGGTGACGCTCCGTCGCGCAGAGAACCAAGACATTATGAATGCTTGGCAAACTTCATACCGATGATTACTCCCTCGTTCATGCGGCATGCTTTATAGCTTAGAACCGGGCTCCAAAAGCGTTTTGAGCATCACGGAGCATATGAGATGTTCGAGGAGCTGAAACTTGTTTTCCAAGCTCATGCCCGGTCGAGATATGACATCTCCGACAAGTTCTATAGTTGTAAGATGGAGGAAAACAGTTCACAAGGTGAGCACATCTTGAAGATATGCAGGTTGCACAACCGTATGACCCAAATTTGAACATTAACCTCCTTGATGAGGCGGTCATTGACAGAATCCTCGGTCGCTCCCACCAAGCTACAAGAGCTTTGTGATGAACTACAACATGCGGGGATGGTAAAGACCATTCTGAAGTGTTCTCTATCTTTGAAGTCAGCCGAGGTTGAAATCAAGAAAGAACATCAAGTGTTGATGGTCAATAAGACCACTAAGTTCAAGAAGGGCAAGGGCAAGAAGAACTTCAAGAAGGACGGCAAGGAGGTTGCCGCCCGGTAAGCAAGTTGCCGGGAAGAAGTCAAAGAATGGACCCAAACCCGAGACTGAGTGCTTTTATTGCAAGGCGGGGGTCCTTTGAGCGGAACTGCCCCAAATACTTAGCGGACAAGAAGGCCGGCAACGCCAAAGGTATACCGATATACATGTAATTGATGTGTACTTTGCCCTTCGTAGTAACTCCCAGGTATTTGATACGGTGCCGTTGCTCACATTTGTAACTCACAGAGGAGCTGCGGAATAAGCGGAAGCGGCAAAGGGCGAGGTGACGATGCGCGTCGGGAATGGTTCCAGTCGATGTGATCGCCCGTCCGCACGCTACCTCTTCATTTACCTACGGGATTAGTTATGAACCTTAATAATTGTTATTTGGTGCCAAGTTTGAGCATGAATATTGTATCTGGATCTCGCTTAATGCGAGATGGCTACTCATTTAAATCCGAGAATAATGGTTGTTCTATTTATATGAGAGATATGTTTTATGGTCATGCTCCGATGGTCAATGGTTTATTCTTAATGAATCTCGAGCGTAGTATTGCACATGTTTATAGCGTGAATACCAAAAGATGTAAAGTTCATAACGATAGTCCCACATACTTGTGGCACTGCCACCTTGGTCACATTGGTGTCAAGCGCATGAAGAAGCTCCATGCTGATGGACTTTTGGAGTCTTTAGATTATGAATCATTTGACACATGCGAACCATGCCTCATGGGCAAGATGACCAAGACTCCGTTCTCCGGAACAATGGAGCGAGCAACCAACTTGTTGGAAATCATACATACTGATGTGTGCGGTCCAATGAGCGTTGAGGCTCGCGGAGGATATCGTTATGTTCTCACTCTCACAGATGATTTGAGTAGATATGGGTATGTCTACTTGATGAAACACAAGTCTGAGACCTTTGAAAAGTTCAAGTAATTTCAGAATGAAGTAGAGAATCAACATGACCGAAAGATAAAATTCTTACGATCAGATCGTGGAGGAGAATATTTAAGTCACGAATTTGGTACACACTTAAGAAAATGTGGAATCGTTTCACAACTAACGCCGCTTGGAACACCTCAGCGTAATGGTGTGTCCGAACGTCGTAATCGCACTCTATTGGATATGGTGCGGTCTATGATGTCTCTTACCGATTTACCGCTATCATTTTGGGGATACGCTCTAGAGACAGCTACATTCACTTTAAATAGGGCACCGTCTAAGTCCGTTGAGACGACACCTATGAATTATGGTTTGGGAAGAAACCTAAGCTGTCATTTCTAAAAGTTTGGGGATGCGATGCTTATGTCAAGAAACTTCAACCTGAAAAGCTCGAACCCAAGTCGGAAAAATGCGTCTTCGTAGGATACCCTAAAGAAACCATTGGGTATACCTTCTACTTAAGATCCGAGGGCAAGATTTTTGTTGCCAAGAACGGAACCTTCTCGGAAAAGAGTTTCTCTCGAAAGAAGTAATTGGGAGGAAAGTAGAACTCGATGAAGTACTACCTCTTGAACATGATAGTAGTGCAGCTCAGGAAAGTGTTCCTGTGATGCCTACACCAACTGAAGTGGAAATTAATGATGATGATCAAGGTACTTCGGATCAAGTTGCTACTGAACCTCGTAGGTCCACAAGGACACGTTCCGCACCAGAGTGGTACGGCAACCCTGTCCTGGAAATCATGTTGTTAGACAACGGCGAACCTTCAAACTATGAAGAAGCGATGGCGGGCCCAGATTCCAACAAATGGCTAGAAGCCATGAAGTCCGAGATAGAATCCATGTATGAAAACAAAGTGTGGACTTTGGTGACTTGCCCGATGATCGGCGAGCGATAGAAAACAAATGGATTTTTAAGAAGAAGACGGACGCGGATGGTAATGTCACCATCTATAAAGGTCGACTTGTCGCTAAGGGTTATCGGCAAGTTCAAGGGATTGACTACGATGAGACTTTCTCTCCCGTAGCGAAGCTTAAGTCCATCCGAATCATGTTAGCAATTGCCGCATACTATGATTATGAGATATGGCGGATGGACGTCAAAACAGCGTTCCTTAACGGATATCTTAAGGAAGAGCTGTATATGATGCAGCCGGAAGGTTTTGTCGATCCTAAGAATGCTAACAAAGTATGCAAGCTCCAAATGATCCATTTATGGGCTGGTGCAAGCGTCTCGGAGTTGGAACATTCACTTTGATGAGATGATCAAAGCGTTTGGGTTTATGCAGACTTATGGAGAAGCCTGCGTTTACAAGAAAGTGAGTGGGAGCTCTGTAGCATTTCTCATATTATATGTAGATGACATACTTTTGATGGGAAATGATATAGAATTATTGGACAGCATTAAGGCCTACTTGAATAAGTGTTTTTCAATGAAGGACCTTGGAGAAGCTGCTTATATATTAGGCATCAAGATCTATAGGGTAGATCGAGACGCCTCATAGGTCTTTCACAAAGCACATACCTTGATAAGATTTTGAAGAAGTTCAAAATGGATCAGTCCAAGAAGGGGTTCTTGCCTGTGTTGCAAGGTGTGATATTGAGCTCAGCTCAATGCCCGACCATGACAAAAGATAAAGAAGAGATGAGTGTCATCCCTATGCCTCAGCCATAGGATCTATTATGTATGCCATCTTTGTGTACGGACCTGATGTAAACCTTCCCGTAAGTTTGGTAGGAAGGTACCAAAGTAATCCCGCAAGGAACACCGGACAGCGGTCAAGAATATCCTGAAGTACACGAAAAGGACAAAGGACATGTTTCTCGTTTATGGAGGTGACGAAGAGCTCGCCGTAAAGGGTTACGTCGGCGCTTAGCTTCGACACGGATCTGGATGACTCTAAGTCACAAACCGGATACGTGTATATGTTGAATGGTGGAGCAAGAAGCTGGTGCAGCTGCAAGCAAAGCGTCGTGGCGGGATCTACATGTGAAGCGGAATACATGGCAGCCTCGGAGGCAGCGCATGAAGCAATTTGGGTGAAGGAGTTCATCACCGACCTAGGAGTCATACCCAATGCGTCGGGGCCGATCAAACTCTTCTGTGACAACACTGGAGCTATTGCCCTTGCCAAGGAGCCCAGGTTTCACAAGAAGACCAGCCACATCAAGCGTCGCTTCAACTCCATCCGTGAAAATGTTCAAGATGGAGACATAGAAATTTGTAAAGTGCACACGGATCTGAATGTCGCAGATCCGTTGACTAAACCTCTCTCGCGGGCAAAACATGATCAACACCAGAACTCTATGGGTGTTCGATTCATCACAATGTAAACTAGATTATTGACTCTAGTGCAAGTGGGAGACTGTTGGAAATATGCCCTAGAGGCAATAATAAAAGCATTATTATTATATTTCCTTGTTCATGATAATTGTCTTTTATTCATGCTATAAGCGTATTATCTGGAAATCGTAATACACGTGTGAATACATAGACCACAATCGTCCCTAGTGAGCCTCTAGTTGACTAGCTCGTTGGTCGACAGATAGTCATGGTTTCACGACTATGGACATCGGATGTCATTGACAAGCGGGATCACGTCATTAGGAGAATGACGTGATGGACAAGACCCAATCCTAAGCATAGCACAAAGATCGTGTAGTTCGTTTTGCTAGAGCTTTTCCAATGTCAAGTATCTCTTCCTTAGACCGTGAGATCGTGTAACTCCCGGATACCGTAGGAATGCTTTGGGTGTACCAAACGTCACAACGTAATTGTGTGACTATAAAGGTGCATTACAGGTATCTCCGAAAGTGTCTGTTTGGTTGACACGGATCGAGGCGAGATTTGTCACTCCGTATTGCGGAGAGGTATCACTGGGCCCACTCGGTAATGCATCATCATAATGAGCTCAAAGTGACCAAGTGTCTGGTCACGGGATCATGCATTACGGTACGAGTAAAGTGACTTGCCGGTAACGAGACTAAGCGAGGTATTGGGATACCGACGATCGAGTCTCGGGCAAGTAACATACCGTCTGACAAAGGGAATAGCATACTGGGTTGCTTGAACCCTCGACATCGTGGTTCATCCGATGACAACATCGAGGCGTGTAGGAACCAACATGGGTATCCAGATCCGCTGTTGGTTATTGACGGAGAGCGTCTCGGTCATGTTCGCATGTCTCCCGAACCGTGAGGGTCTACACACTTAAGGTTCGGTGATGCTAGGGTTAATAGGAAGACTTGTATGTGATTACCGAATGTTGTTCGAGTCCGGATGAGATCCCGGACGTCACGAGGAGTTCCGGAATGGTCCGGAGGTAAAGATTTATATATGGGAAGTCGTCAAGCGGACACCGGAAAAGTTTTGGGTCATATCGGTATTATGGAGGGTCCACGGAAAGGTTCCGGAGGACCACCGGAGGGCCACCCCTTTGGGGGGCCACTTGGGCTGCGTGGGAGGCAGCCAGCCCCTAGTGGGCTGGGCGCACCTCCCTTGGCCCATGCGCCTAGGGGTTGAGGGAACCCTAAGGCGCCCCCTTGCTTGGGGGCAAGCCCCTCCCTTGGCCGCCCCCCCTCTAGATGCATCTAGAGGGGGCCCTCCTCCCTTCCCCTATAAATAGAAGGGTGAGGGGAGGGATGCAAAGACCATTGAAGGCGCAGCCCCTCCCCTCCCCAACACCTCTCCTCCTCCGCATAGGCTTGGCGAAGCCTTGGGAGAACTTGATCACTCCATCCGCATCACGCCCGTCGTGCTGCCATTGGAGTTGTCTTCCTCAACCTCTCCTTCCTCCTTGCTGGATCAAGGCGAAGGAGGCCGGTAAATCCCGTCACGTGTGTTGAACGCGGAGGTGCTGTCCGTTCAGCACTTGATCATCGGTGATCGGAATCACGTTGAGAACGTCTTCATCATCACCACTCCCTCGAACGCTTCCGTACTCGATCTACAAGTGGTATGTAGATGCAAACTCTCTCTCTTGACTCGTTGCTTAGATGAACCCATAGATAGATCTTGGTGAAACCGTAGGAAAATTTTAATTTTCTGCAACGTTCCCCAACAAGGACGCCTCCCTATTCACCCCAATCAAACGAGGTTGTCGAGCGGAAAAACTATACTCTAACTGATTTGGTTAACATCATGTTAGATACATCGGGTTTATCAAAGGCATGGTGGGGCGCGGGGGCTATATTGACGGCATGTCATGTCCTGAATAAAGTTTCGACAAAGGATAATGAGATCACTCCTATGAGAAATGGGTGAAGAGAAGAACAACACTCTCGTACTTGCGTACTTGGGGCTGTTTGGCGAAAGTCAATGTGCCGATCCCTAAAAAGTGTAAGCTGGGATCGAAGACTGTGGACTGTGTTAATTTGGGCTACACTAAGAACAGTGTTGGCTATAGATTTCTAGTAGTGAAATCTGAGGTACCTGACCAAAAGGTCAGTACAATTATGGAGTCTAAGGATGCTACATTCTTTATGGATATTTTTCCTATGAGAGATATGCAAAGCACTTCTAGACAGGAATCTGAGGAGACTCCTAAGCCTGCCATTCCTATGGAATATTATGAACAAACACATGATGAAAATCCTAAGGAGGATGACGAGGAAACCCTTGGTAGGGGCAAGAGACAAAGGACTGTAAAGACCTTTGGTGATGATTTCTTCATGTACCTTGTGGATGATACTCCCACTTCTATCTCAGAAGTGTATGCCTCTCCAGAAGCTGACTACTGGAAGGATGCGTTCCGTAGCGAGATGGATTCCTTCATGGCTAACGGGACATGGGAGATCACTGAACGTCCCTATGGCTGCAAACCATTGAGATGTAAGTGGGTGTTCAAAAAGATGTTTAGGTCCGATGGTACGATTGAAAAGTACAAGGCTAGGCTTGTGGCCAAGGGCTATGACCAGGAAGAAGAGGAAGATTTCTTTGATACTTACTCACATGTGGCCAGACTGACCACCATTCGAGTATTACTCTCGTTAGCGGCCTCGCATGGTCTTCTCGTCCACCAGATGGATGTTAAGACGGCTTTCCTGAATAGAGAGCTAGATGAGGAAATTTACATACAATAGTCAGATGGCTTTGTGATAGATGGTAAAGAAGGAAAAGTGTGTAGGTTGCTGAAATATTTATATGGCCTGAAACAAGCACCTAAGTGATACGTCTCCAACGTATCTATAATTTTTTATTGTTCCATGCTATTATATATACTGTTTTGGATGTTTAATGGGATTTATTATAAACTTTTATATTATTTTTGGGACTAACCTATTAACCGGAGGCCCAGCCCAAATTGTTGTTTTTTTTGCCTATTTCCGTGTTTCAAAGGAAAAGGATATCAAACGGAGTCCAAACGGAATGAAAGCTTCGGGAACGTGATTTTCGGAACAAACGTGACCCACATGACTTGGAGTGGACGTCAAGCAATCAACGAGGAGGCCACGAGGTAGGAAGGCGTGCCTGCCTCCCCTCGGCGTGCCCCCACCCTCGTGGGCCCTGTCGGTGTCAAAACCGGCGGATCTCGGGTAGGGGGTCCCGAACGGTGCATCTAAGGACGATGGTAACAGGAGACAGGGGACACGATGTTTACCCAGGTTCGGGCCCTCTCTATGGAGGTAATACCCTACTTCCTGCTTGATTGATCTTGATGATATGAGTATTACAAGAGTTGGTCTACCACGAGATCGTAGAGGCTAAACCCTAGAAGCTAGCCTATGGTATGATTGTTGTATATATCTCTATCGACTAGCCCGGCCTCGGTTTATATAATGCACCAGAGGCCTAGGATAACAAGAGTCCTAGCCGAATACGCCGGTGGGGGAGGAGTCCTTGTCTTGATCGCCAAGTCTTGTGGAATCTTCCTTGTTATGCGGCAGCTGTCCGAACTGGCCCATGAGTATACGGCCATGGGGGTCCTCGGCCCAATCTAATATATCGTGAGATGACGTGGTGAGTACCCCCTAGTCCAGGACTTTTGCTCTAATTATTTTTGCAGTAGATTAATATACAAATTTCCCTGATCTTCCTAATTTGGTAGAACTTTTGGAGTTCCATAAGTATTCGATTTAGTCGATTACTTTCTGCACATTACATTTTGTGATTCTGTTTTTCGTGTGTTGTTTGCTTATTTTGATGAATCTATGAGTAGTATCAGGGGGTATGAACCATAGAGAAGTTGGAATACAGTAGGTTTAACACCAATATAAATAAAGAATGAGTTCATTACATTACCTTAAAGTGGTGGTTTATTTTCTAATACTAATGGAGCTCATGAGATTTTCCGTTGAGTTTTGGGTTGTGAAGTTTTCAAGTTTTTGGGTAAAGATTTGATGGACTATGGAATAAGGAGTGGCAAGATCCTAAGCTTGGGGATGCCCAAGGCACCCCAAGGTAAAATTCAAGGACAACCAAAAGCCTAAGCTTGGGGATGCCCCGGAAGGCATCCCTCTTTAAATCGTCGTCTATCGGTAACTTTACTTGAGGTTATATTTTTATTCACCACATGATATGTGTTTTGCTTGGAGCATCTTGTATGACTTGAGTCTTTGCTTTTTAGTTTACTGCAATCATCCTTGCTATACACACCTCTTGGGAGACACACGCATGACTCAGAATTTATTAGAATACTCTATGTGCTTCGCTTATATCTTTTGAGCTAGATAATTTTGCTCTAGTGCTTCACTTATATCTTTTAGAGCACGGTGGTAGTTTTATTTTATAGAAATTATTGATATATCATGCTTCCCTTATATTATTTTGAGAGCCTTTTAGAACAGCATGGTAATTTGCTTTGGTTACAAAACTAGTCCTAATATGATGGGCATCCAAGATGGGTATAATAAAAACTTTCATAAAAAGTGCGTTGAATGCTATGAGAAGTTTGATACTTGATGATTGTTTTGAGACATGAGGATGGTGATATTAGAGTCATGCTAGTGAATTAATTGTGAATTTTAGAAATACTTGTGTTGAGGCTTGCAAGTCCCGTAGCATGCACGTATGGTAACCGTTGTTTAAAAAATTTGAAGCATGAGGTGTTTCTTTGATTGTCTTCCTTATGAGTAGCAGTCGGGGACGACCGATGGTCTTTTCCTACCAATCTATCCCCCTAGGAGCATGCGCGTAGTGCTTGGTTTTTGATGACTTGTAGATTTTTGCAATAAGTATGTGAGTTCTTTATCACTAATGTTGAGTCCATGGATTATACGCACTCTCACCCTTCCACCAATGCTAGCCTCTCTAGTACGGCGCAACTTTCGCTGGTACCATAAACCCACCATTTACCTTCCTCAAAACAGCCACCATACCTACCTATTATGGCATTTCAATAGCCATTCCGAGATATATTGCCGTGCAACTTTCCACCGTTCCATTTATTATGACACGCTCCATCATTGTCATATTGCCTTGCATGATCATGTAGTTGACATCGTATTTGTGGCAAAGCCACCATTCTTAATTTTTTCATACATGTCACTCTTGATTTATTGCGCATCTCGGTACACCACCGGAGGCACGCATATAGAGTCATATTTTGTTCTAGTATCGAGTTGTAATTTTGGACTTGTAAGTAAATAGAAGTGTGATGATCTTCATTATTAGAGCATTGTCCCATGTGAGCAAATAAATAAAAAAGAGAGAGAAAGGCCAAATAAAAAGAGAGAAGGCCCAAAAAATGAGAGAAAAAGAGAGAAATGACAATGCTACTATCCTTTTTCCGCACTTGTGCTTAAAAGTAGCACCATGATCTTCATGATAGAGAGTCTCTTATTTTGTCACTTTCATTTACGAGTGGGAATTTTTCATTACAGAAATTGGCTTGTATATTCCAACGATGGGCTTCCCCAACATGCCCTAGGTCTTCGTGAGCAAGCAAGTTTGATGCACACCCACTTAGTTTCTTTTGTTGAGCTTTCATATATTTATAGCTCTAGTGCATCCGTTGCATGGCAATCCCTACTCACTCACATTGATATCTATTGATGGGCATCTCCATAGCCCACTGATACGCCTAGTTGATGTGAGACCATCTTTCTCCTTTTTTGTCTTCTCCATAACCACCATTCTATTCCACCTATAGTGCTATGTCCATGGCTCGCGCTCATGTATTGCGTGAAAGTTGAAAAAGTTTGAGAATACTAAAGTATGAAACAATTGCTTGGCTTGTCATCGGGATTGTGCATGATTTGAGCATTTTTTGTGTGACGAGAGATGGAGCACAGCCAAACTATATGATTTTGTAGGGATGAACTTTCTTTGGCCATGTTATTTTGAGAAGACATAATTACTTTTTTAGTATGCTTGAAGTATTATTATTTTTATGTCAATATTAAAATTTTGTCTTAAATCTTTCGGATCTGAACATTCATGCCACAATAAAGAAAATTACATTGATAATTATGTTAGGTAGCATTCCACATCAAAAATTCTGTTTTTATCATTTACCTACACGAGGACGAGCAGGAATTAAGCTTGGGGATGCTTGATACGTCTCCAACGTATCTATAATTTTTTATTGTTCCATGCTATTATATTATCTATTTTGGATGTTTAATGGGCTTTAATATGCTCTTTTATATTATTTTTGGGACTAACCTATTAACCGGAGGCCCAGTGCCAGTTTCTGTTTTTTTTTCAATTTTAGTGTTTCGCAGAAAAGGGATATCAAAAGGAATCTAAACGGAATAAAACCTTCGCGATGATCTTTCTTGGACCGAAGCAAACCAGAAGACTTGGAGTTGAAGTCTGGAACGCCACGAGGCGGCCACAAGGCAGGAGGGCGCGCCACCCACCCTCATGGGCCCCTCGTAGCTCCGTCGACATACTTCCTTCGCCTATATATACTCTTATACCCTAAAAACATCAGTGGGGTCACGAAACCACTTTTCCACTGTCGCAACCTTCTGTACCCGTGAGGTCCCATCTTGGGGCCTTTTTCGGTGATCCGTCGGAGGGGGAATCGATCACGGAGGGATTCTACATCAACAGCATAGCCTCTCCGATGAAGCGTGAGTACTTTACCACAGACCTTCGGGTCCATAGTTATTAGCTAGATGGCTTCTTCTCTCTCTTTGATCCTCAATACAAAGTTCTCCTCATGTTCTTGGAGATCTATTCGATGTAATACTCTTTTGCGGTGTGTTTGCCGTGATCCGATGAATTGTGGATTTATGAACTTGATTATCTATAAATATTATTTGGTTCTTCTCTGAATTCTTATATGCATGATTTGATATCTTTGCAAGTCTCTTCGAATTATCGGTTTAGTTTGGCCTACTAGATTGATCTTTCTTGCAATGGGAGAAGTGCATAGCTTTGGGTTCAATCTTGTGGTGTCCTTTTGCCAGTGATAGTAGGGGCAGCAAGGCACGTATTGTATTGTTGTCGTCGAGGATAAAAAGATGGGGTTTATATCATATTGTTTGAGTTTATTCCTCTACATCGTGTTATCTTGCCTAATGCATTACTCTGTTCTTATGAATTTAATACTCTAGATGCATGCTGGATAGCGGTCGATGTGTGGAGTAATAGTAGTAGATGCAGAATCGTTTCAGTCTACTTGACACGGACGTGATGCCTATATTCATGATCATTGCCTTAGATGTCTTCATAATTATGCACTTTTCTATCAATTGCTCGGCAGTAATTTGTTCACCCACCGTCATAAATCTTGCGAGAAGCCACTAGTGAAACCTATGGCCCCCGGGTCTCTTTCTTATTATATTGCATCTCTTTTATTTACATCGCATCTCGTTTACTATTTTGCAATCTTTACTTTCCAATCTATACAACAAAAATACCAAAAATATTTACTTTACTATCTCTATTAAATCTCACTTTTGCGAGTGGCCGTGAAGGGATTGACAACCCCTTTATCGCATTGGTTGCAAGGTTCTTGATTGTTTTTGCAGGTACTAGGTGACTTGCGCGCTGTCTCCTATTGGATTGATACCTTGGTTCTCAAAAACTGAGGGGAATACTTTCGCTACTTTGCTGCATCACCCTTTCCTCTTAAAGGGAAAACCAACGCATGCTCAAGAGGTAGCATGTGTCGCGCGGGTAAGCTTCTGTGTTTTTTATTTCTTGAGATGCCAATCGCGAGGTGGTATGGGGATGTTGACGTGATTTGACGACGCAGCGGCGCCAAGTGGAGGAGGCGGCGACGCGGCTAGAGCCGGGTCGTCACGGGGGTCGGCGGCAGCAAGCCAGCCGCATGGGAAGGTGTCACACCCTGATTTTCATGGCACAACACTTAAGATGATAAATCATGATGAAGTGTGGTTTGACAAAAACTTTTGCATTATTTGATTTTTTATTTGAGTTGGTTTTCTCTCTGTGTTTTCAAGTGCTCTTAAAAGTCAACATAGCTTCACCTTCTATACTTCATTTCCTTGATCCAAAACTTCTGCCCAATGATCATACCATGTGTATAGTACAATATAGAATTTTCTTACAAAAATAATTTGGCCAAAAAGTATTTTCTAAATTTAGTTTTCCAAAAACCCCTGAATTGAGGTTTGCACTGCAAGTACTTGATTTGGGGTATGAAAAATCTTTCAAAGAGTATGTTTGATTCCTATTAGGTATAGGACTCCCGAAAAGCACAAAAGTATAATTTTAAAATTTATTTTCCTATTTTACTTAAAAGCTTTTTCTTAAGGCCAAAAATGGTCTTTAATAGGGAAAAAATATTTATTGTTTTAAAAATATTTGACAAAAATCAAGGAAACTCAGTGGGCATATATTTCCCATAAAAAAGAGTTTCAACACATGGTCATGTTCAAAATATTGGACAAAACCTCCAAAAACCATTTCTGCCCATTTCAAGGATTTGAAATATTTCTACAGGAAATATTTTCATAAAACTCCAAGGAAAATCCATCAACTCACAAATGCATATTGTGATCACCTTGCAAAGCCTCATGTCAATCAAGGTCATTTTGGTTCACCAAAATGCTCCAAAACCCTCTCTCACCAGAATCAAATTTGAACAACTTTGTACTGCCAACTTTCTCTCCTTGACCCCAACATTTGTGAGCATGTTCACATGACCAAATGAGGCCACTACACCAAGTGGTTCATCACGGGGAAGTGATTTGCTCAACTAGATCTACACAATTTCATTTCTGCTAATTTCTAGGGTTTACAAAAGTTACATTGTGAACTTTGCCCAAATAAGCTCAAAATGGGTGTAAGGCCCTAATTATATGTGCAATTTCACCCTGTGGAGTCTCATGCCAAATGGAATTCATTTACCTGTCCAAATCATCAACAAACACCTTCTGCCACTTTACCAAAACAACTACTTTGACCTCTTCCACTCTTCTCCATGGCCTCCACTTTTTACCACAGCCCCTCCAAGTCCTCCTCTACCTCCAGTAACAATGGCTGCATCTCAGCTCAATGATTGAGGGGTGAAACCACCTCATATACCCCTCTGGACAGCCCCTTTCCCTCTCTACCTCACTTCCCTCCTCCCTCCAATGGCCACCCAAGGCATACAAGGCTTTCCCCTCATTCTTTACTCCTCCCTAGAGCTACCTGACATGCTGGGCCATGCCCACTTTGCCAAAAAATGGCATGCCGGCCATTTGCACGCTCTGCAGTGCGCTACAGTGTGCTCCCGCACTGTAGACGCCCCATGCCAACCACCTCCAGCCTCCCCAGCACGCCCGATGATGTGCCTCGGCGTCCGCAGCACGCTAAGCCCTGGTCCCCATCTTCCTTCTCCCTCCTACGGCCTCCCTCACACGCGTGCCATGGCCGCCCGAGAGCTCCAATGAGCACGCTCACACGCGCGGCGCCTCTGGCCCCTCCTGCCCCCTCTCTTCCTTCCCCTGGTCGTGGACCTCCTCCACAAATGCCCCGGACACGCTCATTTGAGCCCCCGCAACCCACAACGACGGCAATAGCCTCGCTGGAGCACTAGTCCACGGTGAACCACGGGCGGGCTATTTATAGGCCTCCCCGTGCCATTCTCTCCTCACCCCTTGCTCTCTGCACCACCCAATCCACCCCTACTCCCCAGTTCGTCTCCAGGAGCACCCGAGCTCGAGATCGGACTCGAGCTCCGCTGCTTCTGCTCGCTGGAGTTTGCGAGGTACAGGCCTTCCCCACTCCTCCTCTGCCCCGATCTGAAACCGCCTCCTCCCACTAATCATTTCCCCTCTCTCCCCCTCCTCATTTGCAGCCGGAGTCGACCGGAACGACCACCGCCCGACGCTCCTCCGCCGTGCCTCCTCGTCGCCGGCGAACCAGGCAACTCCGGTGACGTCCACCATCACCACCCGAACGGCGACTCCACGCCGAGTCCAACCGTGCCGTCAGCTCGACCCGTCGTGCCCTGCTTCGCCGCCGGTGAGCACGCCAACCCTCTGGTCGCGAGGTCAGAGATGACAGGCGGGCCCCGCCTGTGAGCCTCTCACCTCCATCGCCCCCCTATGTCTCGCTGACACCTGGGCCCTGCCCGTCAGGTTTAAACCTGGCGCGCGCGCGTGCATTAGTGCGCTGGTCCGCCTTTCGGGCTGGGCCTGCTGCGCTGCGGCTCTTCTGGCCCAGTTGCACAGTGGCCTTTTTCCTTTTCTTTTTCTGTCACTTTTCTAAAAATTCCACAGGATTAAATATTTATCCAAATTAAATGATTCCAACTCCCATATTTTTCTAAAAATCCCACCTATTTAATGGTGTAACTTTCATAAATATCCATCAAACTTTTCTGCACTGTTCAAATTTAAATTCAAATTTGATCATTTAAGTCCTTCTTTGAAAATCCATTTCTCCTATTCTGCTACTCCAAATCCAAAACTAGGAATTTTCCCCTCCTTAGTTTTCACCTTAGTATTGATCAAAAATAAGTTGGCATTTTTCTGAGCACTTTGGTTTTTCTGTTTTACTATTGCCTTATTTTCTCGTCATTTCTTTTGCGACGAATAGATCCCATATTTGACGAAGTAGTTGGAGAAGAAGGAGAAGGACTTGAAGACTTTGAAGACCAAGGCAAGCAGCCCTTTCACCATGTCTATGAAACCCTTTTTATGCATGTCATATAGCACCATATTGTTGTTGCAACGGAATCATGATGAGGTGGTAACCACTTTGATGGTGTGCCACCGTACTTCCTCGTTGATACTTGCATTGTGCATGACCCTACCTTCTTATGAGGGTTATGCCGGTGGGGGTAGATAGGATGCTAAAGTAGTGCTACGCAAAAAGGGACGGGAATACGCATGGTGATGGAGACAAAGTGTTTTCAAAGGACTTTTCGAAAACGCCATCGGGTCCCACTTATGCCCAAGGGAGATGATGAGATGGGTAACCACTTGATGACGAAGTGGTGTACCGAGGCAAGTGTGTGTTGTTTTCAAAAACGGATTAGATTTAAGATTTGTCGACTGTCCCAACCTTACATGCGCAACCACTCTACCCTTGTATGGGAAAGGGCATTATTGATTACCTAGGCCGATACTAGCTTGGAGCCCGCATTACTAGTGACGGGGGAGAGTTGGTGCTCTCTCTCGGGACGGTGTCGTGCCAGGTAGGGAGGCCATGATTGTTTTCACAGGGCACCGGATACACCGTTGTGTCCCCTCTCGGATGTTACAATCTCGATTGAGTCTCGTATGATGTACATCATGAGGATACAGAACAATGAGTGGACTCCTTGTTAGTGTCGTCTAGGGAAAGATAGTGATCGGGTGCTTACCCCGGGTACTTGAGGTATCGCGGTTCGTGGATGACACGGAAGTTCCACGGATCTTGTGGGTAAAGTGTGCAACCTCTGCAGAGTGTAAAACTATTCGAATAGCCGTGTCCACGGTCAAGGGCGATTAGGCGGTCTTTGCTTAAACTACGTCCAGAGCTTCACAAACCAGTGTGTGTGTTTGGATAAGTGGGAAGATCTAGTTGGGTCAAGTCAAAGGACTTGACATGATTGAGTTGGGTTGATGCCCTCTCTATTTATGTTGATGTATGTAACCTGTCCTCATGGTTCCTTGAATTCTCCTGATGCATGTCTTACAAGTTGTTGAACATGTCATTGCACTCAAAACTAGCTTTCTGCAAAAATTTACCTATATCATGCATTGTTGTATCTTGAACCAAAACATGGATTGCTTACAAGTACATTCAAAGTACTCATTGGCTTGCCACTGGTTATTTAATTGGCCAGGCATGGAAGAACCGGAGTTCGAAGAAGAGTTCTTTGGAGACGAACATGCGAACTAGGACGTTTCCCAGTCAGAATGCCTGTAGGGTTAAGGCAGATGGCATGGGTTCTACTTATCTACGAAGATTTCCATTGCTTGTGTTTCATTTGATGTTCAGCCCATAAGGCTTTATCAATGTAAGACTTGACCATAATGGTCATAATTTGTGTAAGACGGTAAGTATGGATGTAAGACTCTTGTTATTCAGCTTCTGTGTGTTCAGTGAGCATTGATCTCTGGGATCACTGTACACGTGCATTCGGTGATCTCGACTTATGAGTTGGCGTCCCCACAGAGCTGGTATCAGAGCCAGCCTGACTGTAGGAAGCCTTAGTTAGCATGGACGTTAGTTAGCTTGAGACCATCTAATCTTCTCTTCTTTTCTAAAGCTTACCCAACCCAAAATGTATATTTCCCTTATTTACCTCTCCCATTCAACCTTTGTAGATGGTCGTCACTCCCTTGAGACTCCTTACGACAGGATTTCCATCACTCCTAAGAGATTGCCTCCAACAATGCCACTATCCCTTGCTGCCCATATACACCTCGCATTTAACCGGAAAATAATGTGTTCGAGAAGGAGTTCTACGCCAAGGTTTTTGTGCCTTCCAAGACCTCACCTCAGGGGTGGTTCTTCTTTGGACCACCTATGCCAACAAGAGACCTAGCCATTCAGCAAGTGGCATACGAAGCACTCCTCCGTCTTCGAGACCTCCTTCCAGAAATGAAAGAAGAACATGCCACCCGCTACCTGCCTGGCAAGAGAAGATTTGGAGCTCCGACTCAAGTGATGATTTCCCAGAAGACGAGGATCCAACCCTCAAGTACTAGATCCGTTTCGTCAACGCAGGAGATTACCTTCTACGCCACCTTACCAAAGCATTTCTCAAGGCTCGCCAAGATCTCCCTTCACTTCTGCACCTCCACTGCCTCGAGAAGAAGAAGGTGGTCGAGCAAGAATAGCAAATTACTGCCCTAGAAGCCCACATTTCTAATCAGGAGCAGAAAATCAAGGAACTTCAGAAAGCTCGCAACCAAACCCCACGCAAAAGGCATAGGAATGGATTTCCATATCCACCTCATAGAGGATCATCGTCAGGCACCCGACGACAATACCCAAGACTGAATAGCAACCCTTTTGCTTCCGTCACATGTCACGGGTGTGGTGAACTCGGGCATAATAATAGGATGTGTCCCAACAAGCAGCCGACTATCGCATGTCCACTGGCACCCAGGAGAACCTATAAGCTGAAGACCGAACGCCTTTCTCTCAAAGTGATGAAGCAAGCACGACTACTGAATCCGAGGACCCCTAGGGTAGGATGAGTCGTGTACCCCCTATCTTGTGATCGAGTCCATATGATGGTTCAAATGAAACCATGTTGAGTGTTGCTTGTTCTTATCTGTTTGTGTTTTGATATAAGTTGCACTTTTGCCTTAGGCATCATGTATGCGACTATATCACCTATCTTATCTTAATGAAATTGTGTGTGGCCTTTTTTGGCACCTGTTTGTTTGCACCTGCACTATAGAATCCCCTTTAAGCATTCCCCCCATCTATGATGCTTTTCCCTCTCAGCCCTCTCTCCTCAACTGAAGACCGGCAAGACAAGGTACACCAAGGATTCTACTTCGGTGACCAACTAGCACTGGAGACTTTTGTTGCAGCCTCCTCGACCAAGAGCAGCCCAGTAGAGTTATGTTTACCTCTCAAGATTAGAAACCCATCCCTAGACCCTTTTAGACTTCATGAGATAACCCAGCTCGAATCCCTAACCAAGTTCTTAACCCACAAAACTGCAAGAGAACCAGCTAAGCCTCCATAACCTTGCACTGGTTCATTATGGAACTAGTGGTCATAGTAAACGAGCACATTATCATCCTAAGGTAGTACAAGAACTGACGATGCCATAGGGTAGACCTATTTGAGGATATTGATATATGAGAAATGACTTGATGAGTTTATATCAGAGACCCTGAGTAATTATTCGAGACTTTCTGGTGATTTTGAGGTTTTCATGTTAGTTAATGAACTTGGTGGGATCATGTTAATAGAGTAGCATAACTTTCATTACCCCTGAGTAAATTGGATTTATAGGAAAATTATGATCGCAAGCTGAAACTCCTGGAAGTGCAAGGATTTGACTTGATCAGATGATATTGATAGGAGACAGTTGATATTACGTAAATAACTTGAGGGAAACATGTAGGATTCCTTGTTGGACAAGAGATTTGGATTTAAATAGGTGATCTTAGTTGAGTATAGATGCTGGGTAAGCCTGTAGGATTCGGAGTAAATTGGATTTAGACTGATGATCTTGATCGTGATACCATGTTTCTCGATGGACAATAAACTAGGAGATTGGAATTGATTTAAGGATCTATATAAGCTTGAGGTTGGAAGTTACTTGACCCCGAAGATAGGAATTGGTGGACTGACTATAGTAAATATAACCCTTTTCAAGTATTTGAGGATTATAGGACATTAGAAGATCATGTGGAACACCATAAACATTGGATTCGTAGAATTAAATGGATTATGTAGTGACTGATGGAAGTTAATGGGTTGTTGGAGTTGATTCATAGGAAGGAAACAAGATCTTGGAGTGGCTTACGATGTGTTTCCTTAGGATAGAGGTGCTTTATCTTAGACCTTGGAAGAATAGGCTGAGCACTTGGATTGTCACGTTCAAGCTTAGCAACTTATATGTTCTACCCATGGATTTTAGGGGTAGACATACATATGAGTTTGGGGATTGTAGACATATATGATTTTGTTAGACCTCCTCTCGAGAGTCATGAGGATATGAATCACATGAGTGATGATTGGAGTTGACCTATACGAAATGATGCTATCAGTAATATGATGTGATTTGTTTAAAGGACTAGATAGCACAATTGGCATCTCAGAAACTGTGCTTCAAGATAAGATGATAAATGTTCATTCGCACACTAGAATCCTTGAAACCCTTAAGCCCTACCAAGCTACAACATGGTCGGATCAGGACCTTAGGGCCTTGACACTAGATCTAGAACACCTTGGCGCACACTCAACAAAGACCACCACCCATCCCCCAGCCTACTTTATGTACCCCGTTAACAAAGTCTTCATGGAGTACTTAGACAAGATAGTTGTCATCATTATTTGGTGACCTACTTGTCTACCCGAAGATGGAATAAGAGTCGTTCAGCTAGTCAAGGAACATTTGAAGACCTCCATGCCAAGGAGGAAGAACTACACCCACCACCATCGTCAAGAAGTGAACTTTCTCGTCGAAGACCAGGTGTATCTCATGAGCCACTTCTCTCAAAGAGAACCAAGCATTTTCATGTCAAGAGAAACTCACACCAAGATTTATCGACCTTCTCCAAGATCACTGCAAGGCGAAGAATAGACGGCTACCAGCTAGAATTACCACAGGCCACCCAATCGCGGCACAACATTTTCCACGAGTCACAGCTTCGGAAGTGCTCCCAACATCCTAACCAACCCGATCCCTACAAGGACGTCGATCACCAAGCCATCGACCTCCAGCCCAATATGACTTACGCGAAAGATCCCAATGGCAATATGGATCAAGCAGGATGTCATACACGAAGCCACGCCATCGAGTACTTCAAGGTTCAATGGAGCACCACTCGGAAACAAAAGCAGTATGAGGCCGTGAAGACTAACCCGAATCCGAGTTTCCATACTCCTTTCCACGCCTAGTTTGGGAATCTCGGGGACGAGATTCTTGTAAGGGGGGTAGGTCTGTCACACCCTGATTTTCATGGCACGACACTTAAGATGATAAATCGTGATGAAGTGTGGTTTGACAAAAACTTTTGCATTATTTGACTTTTTATTTGAGTTGGTTTTCATTCTGTGTTTTCAAGTGCTCTTAAAAGTCAACACAGCTTCACCTTCTATACTTCATTTCCTTGATCCAAAACTTCTGCCCAATGATCATACCATGTGTATAGTACAACATAGAATTTTCTTACAAAAATAATTTGGCCACAAAGTATTTTCTAAATTTAGTTTTCCAAAAACCCCTGAATTGAGGTTTGCACTGCAAGTACGTGATTTGGGGTATGAAAAATCTTTCAAAGAGTATGTTTGATTCATATTAGGTATAGGACTCCCAAAAACCACAAAGTATATTTTTAAAAGTTATTTTCCTATTTTATTTAAAAGCTTTTTCTTAAGGCCGGAAATGGTCTTTAATAGGGAAAATTATTTTATTGTTTTAAAAATATTTGACAAAAATAAAGGAAACTCAGTGGGCATATATTTCCCATAAAAAAGAGTTTCAAGACATGGTCATGTCCAAAATATTGGACAAAACCTCCCAAAACCATTTCTGCCCATTTCAAGGATTTGAAATATTTCTGCAGGAAATATTTTCATACAAATCCAAGGAAAATCCAGCAAGTCACAAATGCATATTGTGATCACCTTGCAAAGCCTCATGTCAATCAAGGTCATTTTGGTTCACCAAAATGCCCCAAAACCCTCTCTGACCAGAATCAAATTTGAACAACTTTGTACTACCAACTCTCTCTCCTTGACCCCAACTTTTGTGAGCATGTTCACATGACCAAACGAGGCCACTACACCAAGTGGTACATCAAGGGGAAGTGATTTTCTCAACTAGATCTACACAAGTTTATTTCTGCTAATTTCTAGGGTTTACAAAAGTTACATTGTGAACTTTTCCCAAATAAGCTCAAAATGGGTGTAAGGCCCTAATTATATGTGCAATTTCACCTTGTGGAGTCTCATGCCAAATGGAATTCATTTACCTGTCCAAACCATCAACAAACACCTTCTGCCACTTTACCAAAACAACTACTTTGACCTCTTCCACTCTTCTCCATGGCCTCCACTTTTTACCACAGCCCCTCCAAGTCATCCTCTACCTCCAATAACAATGGTTGCATCTCAGCTCAATGATTGAGGGGTGAAACCACCTCATTTACCCCTCTGGACACCCCTTTCCCTCTCTACCTCACCTCCCTCCTCCCTCCAGGGCCACCCAAGGCATCCAGGGCTTTCCCCTCATTCTTTACTCCTCCCTAGAGCTACCAGACATGCTGGGTCGTGCCCACTTTGCCAAACAAATGGCATGCCGGCCATTTGCATGCTCTGGAGCGCGCTACAGTGCGCTCCCGGACTGTAGACGCCCCCTGCCAACCAACTCCGGCCACCTCGGGCCTCCGTAGCGCGCCCGACGATGCGCCTCGGCATCCGCAGCACGCTAAGCCCTGGTCCCCTTCTTCCTTCTCCCTCCTACGGCCTCCCTCACACGCGCGCCATGGCCGCCCAAGAGCTCCAATGAGCATACTCACACGCGCGGCGCCTCTGGCCCCTCCTGCTCCCTCTCTTCCTTCGCCTGATCGTGGACCACCTCCACAAACGCCCCGGACACGCTCATTTGAGCCCCCGTAACCCATAGCAACGGCAACAGCCTTGCCGGAGCACTAGTCCACGGTGAACCATGGGCGGGCTATTTATAGGGCTCCCCGTGACATTCTCTCCTCACCCCTCACTCTCTGCACCACCCAATCAACCCCCTACTCCCTAGTTCGTCTCCAGGAGCACCCGAGCTCGAGATCGGGCTCGAGCTCGAGCTCCGCCGCTTCGGCTCGCCGGAGTTTGCGAGGTACAGGCCTTCCCCACTCCTCCTCTGCCCCGATCTGAAACCGCCTCCTCCCACTGATCATTTCCCCTCTCTCCCCCGCCTCATTTGCAGCCGGAGTCGACCGGAATGACCACCACCCGACGCTCCTCCGCCGTGCCTCCTCGTCGCCGGCGAACCAGGCGACTCCGGTGACGTCCACCACCACCACCCGAACGGCAACTCCACGCCGAGTCCAACCGTGCCGTCAGCTCGACCCGCCGTGCCCTGCTTCGCCGCCAGTGAGCACGCCGACCCTCTGGTCGCGAGGTCAGAGATGACAGGCGGGCCCCACCTGTCAGCCTCTCACCTCCATCGCTCCCCTCTGTCTCGCTAACACCTGGGCCCCGTCCGTCAGGTTTAAACCTGGCGCACACGCGTGCACCAGTGCGCTAGGCCGCCTTTCGGGCAGGGCCGCTGCGCTGCGGCTCTTCTGGCCCAGTTGCACAGTGGCCTTTTTCCTTTTCTTTTTTCTATCACTTTTCCAAAAATTCCAGAGGATTAAATATTTATCCAAATTAAATGATTCCAACTCCCATATTTTTCTAAAAATCCCACCTATTTAATGGTGTAACTTTCATAAATATCCATCAAACTTTTCTGCACTGTTCAAATTTAAATTCAAATTTGAGCATTTAAATCCTTCTTTGAAAATCATTTCTCCTATTCTGCTACTCCAAATCCAAAACTAGGAATTTTCCCCTTCTTAGTTTTCACCTTAGTATTTATCAAAAATAAGTTGGCATTTTTCTGAGCACTTTGGTTTTTCTGTTTTACTGTTGCCTTATTTTCCCGTCATTTCTTTTGCGACGAAAGATCCGGTATTTGACAAAGTAGTTGGATAAGAAGAAGGAGAAGGACTTGAAGACCAAGGCAAGCAGCCCTTTGACCATGTCTATGAAACCCTTTCTATGCATGTCATATAGCACCATATTGTTGTTGCAACGGAATCATGATGAGGTGGTAGCCACTTTGATGGTTTGCCACCGTACTTCCTCGTTGATACTTGCATTGTGCATGACCCTACCTTCTTATGAGGGTTATGCCGGTGGGGGTAGATAGGGTGCTAAAGTAGTGCTACATAAAAGGGACGGGAATATGCATGGTGATGGAGACAAAGTGTTTTCAAAGGACTTTTCGAAAACCCCATCGGGTGCCACTTATGCCCGAGGGAGATGATGAGATGGGTAACCACTTGATGACGAAGTGGTGTACCGAGGTAAGTGTGTGTTGTTTACGAAAACAAATTAGATTTAAGATTTGTCGACTGTCCCAACCTTACATGCGCAACCACTCTACCCTTGTATGGGAAAGGGCATTATTGATTACCTAGGCCGATACTAGCTTGGAGCCCGCATTACTAGTGACGGGGGAGAGTTGGTGCTCTCTCTCGGGACGGTGTCGTGCCAGGTAGGGCAGCCATGACTGTTTTCACAGGGCACCGGATACACCGTTGTGTCCTGATACATCTCCAATGTATCTATAATTTTTGATTTCTCCATGCTAATTTATCTACTGTTTTGGACTATATTGGGCTTTATTTTCCACTTTTATATTATTTTTGGACTAACCTATTAACCGGAGGCCCAGCCCAGAATTGTTGTTTTTGCCTATTTCAGTGTTTCGAAGAAACAAAATATCAAATGGAATCCAAACGGAATGAAACCTTCGGAAACGTGATTTTCTCACCGAGCGTGATCCGGGGGACTTGGACCCTACTCCAAGGAACGAAGAGGCGGTCACGAGGGTGGGGGCGCTTCTAGGGCGCCCTGCCTCGTGGGCCCCCTATCGCTCCACCGACATACTCCTTCCTCCTATATATACCTCATACCCCCAAACGATCGTAGCAGGAGCCAAAACCTAATTCCACCGCCGCAACTTCCTGTATCCATGAGATCCCATCTTGGGGCCTCTTCCGGAGCTCCGCTGGAGGGGGCATCCACCACGGAGGGCTTCTACATCATCACCATAGCCCCTCCGATGAAGTGTGAGTATTTTACTTCAGACCTTTCCGGTCCATAGCTAGTAGCTAGATGGCTTCTTCTCTCTTTTTGGATCTCAATACAATGTTCTCCCCTCTCTCGTGGAGATCTATTTGATGTAATCTTCTTTTTGCTGTGTGTTTGTTGAGACCGATGAATTGTGGGTTTATGATCCAGCTTATCTATGAATAATATTTGAATCTTCTCTGAATTCTTTTATGTATGATTGGTTACCTTTGCAAGTCTCTTCGAATCGGCCAACTAGATTGGTAGTTCTTGCAATGGGAGAAGTGTTTAGCTTTGGGTTCAATCTTGCGGTGTCCTTACCCAGTGACAGAAAGGGTTGCAAGGCACGTATTGTATTGTTGCCATCGAGGATAACAAGATGGGGTATTTATCATATTGCATGAATTTCTTCCTCTACATCATGTCATCTTGCTTAAGGCGTTACTCTGTTTTTAACTTAATACTCTAGATGCATCTTTGGATAGCGGTCGATGAGTGGAGTAATAGTAGTAGATGCAGAATCGTTTCGGTCTACTTGTCTCGGACATGATGCCTATATACATGATCAAACCTAGATATACTCATAACTATGCTCAATTTTGTCAATTGCTCTTAGTAGTAGATGCAGAATCTGAATAGCTCCGTTGATTTATGTGATATGCAAAAGAAAAAAAATGTCGATAATGATGTCGTTAAATTGAAGCTATTTCCTTTTTCGCTTCGAGATCGTGCTAAAGCGTGGTTTTCATCTTTGCCTAAAAATAGTATTGATTCTTGAAACAAGTGCAAAGATGCTTTTATCTCTAAGTATTTTCCTCCCGCTAAGATTATTTCTCTTAGGAACGATATTATGAATTTTAAGCAACTTGATCAGGAACATGTTGCACAAGCTTGGGAGAGAATGAAATTAATGATACATAACTGTCCTACTCATGGTTTGAACTTATGGATGATTATACAAAACTTTTATGCCGGATTGAATTTTGCTTCTAGAAATCTTTTAGATTTGGCCGCGGGAGGCACTTTTATGGAAATAACTTTAGGAGATGCTACTAAACTCCTAGATAATATTATGGTTAATTATTCTCAATGGCATACCAAAAGATCTACTAATAAAGAAGTGCATGCGATAGAAGAAATCAATGTTTTGAGTGGAAAGATGGATGAACTTATGAAATTATTTGCTACTAAGAGTGTTTCTTCTGATCCTAATGATATGGCTTTGTCTACCTTGATTGAGAATAATAATGAATCTATGGATGTGGATTTTGTTGGTAGGAATAATTTTGGTAACAACGGCATTATAGAGGGAATTTTAATCCTAGGCCTTATCCTAGTAATCCTTCTAATAATTATGGAAATTCCTACAACAACTCTTATGGAAATTTTAATAAGATGCCTCTGAATTTGAGAGTAGTGTTAAAGACTTTATGAATTCACAAAAGAATTTTAATGCTTTGCTTGAAGAGAAATTGCTTAAAGTTGATGATTTGGCTAGGAACGTTGATATAATTTCTCTTGAGGTTGATTCTTTAAAGCTTAGATCTATACCTCCTAAGCATGATATCAATGAGTCTCTCAAAGCTATGAGAATTTCCATTGATGAGTGCAAAGAAAGAACCGCTAGGATGCGTGCTTCCAAAGATGCCTTTATTAAAGCGGGTTCTTCCAATTCCTATGAAAATCAAGATGAAGATCTAAAAGTTATTGATGTGTCCCCCATTAAATATTTTGTTTTGCAATATGAATCTTTATGAAACTGAATATGATCTTCCTTTACCTAGAAGGCGTTCTAAGAATTCGGAGTTTTTAGATCTTGATGATGAAATTGATAAAAGTGGGATTGAAAGAAATAAAAACCTAGATGTTGCTAAAACCACTATATTGGATCTCAAGGAATTTAATTATTAAAATTGCTCTTTAATTGATTTTATTTCCTTGTTGCAATCCGTGCTAAATTCTCCTCATGCTTATAGTCAAAATAATGCCTTTACCGAACACATTGTTGATGCCTTGATGCAATCTTACGAAGAAAAACTTGAGTTGAAAGTCTCTATCCCTAGAAAGCTCTATGATGAGTGGGAACCTACTATTAAAATTAAAATCAAAGATTATGAGTTTCATGCTTTGTGTGATTTGGGTGCTAGTGTCTCCACTGTTCCCAAAACTTTGTGTGATTTGCTAGATTTCCGTGACTTTGATGATTGCTCTCTAAACTTGCATCTTGTGGATTCCACTATTCAAAAGCCTATGGGAAGAATCAATGATGTTCTTATTGTTGCAAATAGTAATTATGTGCCCGTAGATTTTTACCTTTCCTGATATAGATTGCAATCCTTCATGTCCTATTATTCTTGGTAGACCTTTCCTTAGAACGACTGGTGCAATTATTGATATGAAGGAAGAGAATATTAGATTCCAATTTCCATTAAAGAAAGGCATGGAACACTTTCCTAGAAAGAAAATAAAATTAATATATGAATATATCATGAGAGCCACTTATGGATTGCCTACCAAAGATGGCAATACCTAGATCTATCCTTGCTTTTATGCCTAGCTAGGGGCGTTAAACGGTAGCGCTTGTTGGGAGGCAACCAAATTTTATTTTTAATTTTTTGCTTTTGTTTCTGTTTAGGTATAAATTATCCATCTAGCCTCTGTTTATATGTGGTTTTATGTTTTAATTAGTGTTTGTGCCAAGCTAGACCTATTGGATCTTCTTGGATGATAGTTATTTGATCTTGCTGTAATTTCCAGAAACTTTGTGCTCAGTGCCCGAATTATTAAAAATCACCAGAACGTGATAAAATACTGACTCCAATTGATGCTGATCAATAAACAAATTGTCTAGGTCGTCTAATGTTAGAAGATGTTTTGGAGTTCCAGAAGTTTGCGTTAGTTACAGATTACTACAGACTGTTCTGTTTTTGAAAGATTCTGTTTTGCGTGTGTTGTTTGCTTATTTTGATGAATCTATGGCTAGTAAAATAGTTTATCATCCATACAGAAGTTGGTATACAGTAGGTTTAACACCAATATAAATAAAGAATGAGTTCATTACAGTACCTTAAAGTAGTCTTTTGTTTTCTTTCTCTAACGGAGCTCACGAGATTTATATTGAGTTTGGTGTTGTGAAGTTTTCAAGTTTTGGGTAAATTCTTTTGATGGATTATGTAACAACGAGTGGCAAGAGCCTAAGCTTGGGGATGCCCATGGCACCCCCAAGATAATCCAAGGACACCAAAAAGTGAAAGCTTGGGGATGCCCCGGAAGGCATCCCTCTTTAAATCTACTTCCATCGGTAATTTACTTGGGGCTATATTTTTATTCACCACATGATAAGTGTTTTGCTTGGAGCGTCTTGTATTATTTGCGTCTTTGCTTGTTAGTTTACCACAATCATCCTTGCTGTACACACATTTTGAGAGAAGCCAATTTGATTAGAATTTGCTATAATACTCTATGTGCTTCACTTTTATCTTTTGAGCTTGATAGTTTTGCTCATAGTGCTTCACTTATATCTTTTGAGCGTGATAATTTTTGATCTAGTACTTCACTTAGATCTTTTAGAGCATGGTGGTGGATTTGTTTTAAAGAAACTATTGATCTATCATGCTTCACTTATATTAGTTTGAGAGTCATTAATAGCATGGTAATTTGCTTAATATTAATATACTTGGTATTCAAGATATGTGAAAATTTCTTTTGAGTGCGTTGGATACTAAGATAAGTTTGATGCTTGATAATTGTTTTGAGATATGGAGGTGATAATATCAAAGTCGTGCTAGTTGAGTAGTTGTGAATTTGAGAAATGCTTGTGTTGAAGTTTGCAAATCCCGTAGCATGCACGTATGGTTAAAGTTGTGTAACAAATTTGAAACATGAAGTGTACGGCTTATGCATCCTTGTGAGTGGCGGTCGGGGACGAGCGATGGTCTTTTCCTACCAATCTATCCCCCAGGAGCATGCGCATAGTACTTGATTTTTGATGACTTCTAAATTTTTGCAATAAGTATATGAGTTCTTTTGACTAATGTTGAGTCCATGGATTATACGCACTTTTACCTTTCCGCCTTTTCTAGCCTCTTCGGTACCGTGCATTGCCCTTTCTCACCTTGAGTGTTGGTGCAAACTTCGCCGGTGCATCCAAACCCCGTGATATGATATGCTCAATCACACATAAACCTCCTTATATCTTCCTCAAAACAGCCACCATACCTACCTATTATGGCATTTCCATAGCCCTTCTGAGATATATTGCTATGCAACTTTCCACCGTTCCGTTCATCATCATCATGACATACTTTACTTTTGTCATATTGCCATTGCATGATCATGTAGTTGACATCGTATTTGTGGCAAAGCCACCATGCATTATTTTTCATACATGTCACTCTTGATTCATAGCACCATCGATACAATCACGGAGGCATTCATATAGAGTCATATCTTGTTCTAGTTTCGAGTTGTAATCCTTATGTTGTAATCAATAGAAGTGTGATGATCATCATTATTAGAGCATTGCCCCAAAAAAAGAGAAAGGCCAAAAAGAAAAAAAAGAAAGGCCCAAAAAAAGAAAATAAATAAAAAGGGCAATGTTACTATATATTTTAACCACACTTGTGCTTCAAAGTAGCACCTTGTTCTTCATGTAGTGAGTCTCATATATTGTGCTTCAAAGTAGCACCTTGTTCTTCATGTAGTGAGTCTCATATATTGTGCTTCAAAGTAGCACCTTGTTCTTCATTTAGTGAGTCTCATATATTGTGCTTCAAAGTAGCACCATGTTTTTCATATAGTGAGTCTCATAAGTTGCCTTTTTATATTAGTGGGAATTTTTCATTATAGAACTTGGCTTGTATATTCCTACGATGGGCTTCCTCAAATGCCCTAGGTCCTCATGAGCAAGAAAGTTGGATGCACACCCACTACTTTTCTTTTGTTGAGCATTCATAGCTCTAGTGCATCCGTTTCATGGCAATCCCTACTCCTGATGTTGACATCAATTGATGGGCATCTCCATAGCCCGTTGATTATCCTTGTCAATGTGAGACTTTCTCCTTTTTTGTCTTCTCCACACAATCCCCATCATCATATTCTATTCCACCCATAGTGCTATATCCATGGCTCACGCTCATGTATTGCAAAGTATGAAACAATTGCTTGGCTTGTCATCGGGGGTATAGTAGTTGGGAACATCTTTGTGTGATGAAAATGAAGCATAACCTAACTATATGATTTTGTAGGGATGAACTTTCTTTTGCCATGCTATTTTGAGAAGACATGATTACTTTGATTAGTATGCTTGAAGTATTATTATTTTTATGTCAATATGAACTTTTGTCTTGAATCTTTCGGATCTGAATATTCATACCACAATGAAGAAGATTTACATTGAAATTATGCCAAAGTATCACTCCACATCAAAAATTCTCTTTTTATCATTTACCTACTCGAGGACGAGCAGGAATTAAGCTTGGGGATGCCTGATATGTCTCCAACGTATCTATAATTTTTTATTGCTCCATGCTACTTTATCTACTGTTTTGGACTATACTGGGCTTTATTTTCCAATTTTATATTATTTTGGGGACTAACCTATTAACCGAAGGCCTAGCCCAGAATTGCTGTTTTTTTTGCCTATTTCAGTGTTTCGAAGAAATAGAATATCAAACGGAGTCCAAACGGAATGAAACCTTCGGAAACGTGATTTTCTCACCGAACGTGATCTAGGGGACTAGGACCCTACTCCAAGGAACGAAAGAGGCGGTCACGAGGGTGGGGGCGCCCCCCTAGGGGCGCGCCCCCTGCCTCGTGGGCCCCCTGTCGCTCCACCGACTTACTCCTTCCTCCTATATATACCGACGTACCCCCAAACGATCAGAACAGGAGCCAAAAACCTAATTCCACCGCCGCAACTTCCTGTATCCACGAGATCCCATCTTGGGGCCTGTTAGGAGCTCCACCGGAGGGGGCATCCACCACGGAGGGCTTCTACATCATCACCATAGCCCCTCCAATGAAGTGTGAGTAGTTTACTTCAGACCTTCGGGTCCATAGCTAGTAGCTAGATGGCTTCTTCTGTCTTTTTGGATATCAATACAATGTTCTCCCCCTCTCTCGTGGAGATCTATTCGATGTAATCTTCTTTTCACGGTGTTTTTGTTGAGACCGATGAATTGTGGGTTTATGATCCAGCTTATCTATGAATAATATTTGAATATTCTCTGAATTCTTTTATGTATGATTGGTTATCTTTGCAAGTCTCTTCGAATTATCCGTTTGGTTTGGCCAACTAGATTGGTAGTTCTTGCAATGGGAGAAGTTTTTAGCTTTGGGTTCAATCTTGCGGTGTCCTTACCCAGTGACAGAAAGGGTTGCAAGGCACGTATTGCATTGTTTCCATCAAGGATAACAAGATGGGGTATTTATCATATTTCATGAATTTATTCCTCTACATCATGTCATCTTGTTTAAGGCGTTACTCTGTCTTTAACTTAATACTCTAGATGCATGCTGGATAACGGACGATGAGTGGAGTAATAGTAGTAGATGCAGAATCGTTTCGGTCTACTTGTCTCGGAGGTGATGCCTATATACATGATCATACCTAGATATACTCATAATTATGCTCAATTTTGTCAGTTGCTCAATAGTAATTTGTTCACCCACCGTAGAATACTTATGCTCTTGAGAGAAGCCACTAGTGAAACCTATGGCCCCCGGGTCTATTCTCATCATATCAATCTCCATCACTTTAATACTTGCTTTGTTTTTACTTTGCCTTTTACTTTTCACTTTGCATCTCTATACCAAAAATACCAAAAATATTATGTATCATCTCTATCAGATCTCACTGTCGTAAGTGACCGTGAAGGGATTGACAACCCCTAATCGCGTTGGTTGCGAGGAGCTATCGTTTTGTGCAGGTACGAGGGACTTGTGCGTGGCCTCCTACTGGATTGATACCTTGGTTCTCGAAAACTGAGGGAAATACTTACGCTACTTTGCTGCATCATCCTCTCCTCTTCGGGGAAATCCAACGCAGTGCTCAAGAGGTAGCATGTCCCCTCTCGGATGTTACGATCACGAGTGAGTCTTGTATGATGTACATCGTGAGGATACGGACGACAAGTGGACTCCTTGTTAGTGTCGTCTAGGGAAAGATAGTGATCGGGTGCTTACCCCGGGTACTTGAGGTATTGCGGGTCGTGGATGACACGGAAGTTCCCCGGATCTTGTGGGTAAAGTGTGCAACCTCTGCAGAGTGTAAAACTATTCAAATAGCCGTGTCCACGGTCAAGGACAGTTGGGCGGTGCTGCTTAAAATACATCCAGAGCTTCACAAACCAGTGTGTGTGTTTGGATAAGTGGGAAGATCTAGTTGGGTCAAGTCAAAGGACTTGACATGATTGAGTTGGGTTGCTGCCCTCTCTATTTATGTTGATGTCTGTAACCTGCCCTCATGGTTACTTGAATTCTCCTGATGCATGTCTTACAAGTTGTTGAACATGTCATTGCACTCAAAACTAGCTTTCTGCAAAAATTTACCTATATCATGCATTGTTGTATCTTGAACTAAACATGGGTTGCTTGCGAGTACATTCAAAGTACTCATTGGCTTGCCACTGGTTATTTAATTGGCCAGGCATGGAATAACCGGAGTTCGAAGAAGAGTTCTTTGGAGACGAACATGCGAACTAGGACGTTTCCCAGTCAGAATGCCTGTAGGGTTAAGGCAGATGGCATGGGTTCTACTTATCGACGAAGATTTCCGCTGCTTGTGTTTCATTTGATGTTCAGCCCATAAGGCTTTATCAATGTAAGACTTGACCATAATGGTAATAATTTGTGTAAGACGGTATGTATGGATGTAAGACTCTTGTTATTCAGCTTCTGTGTGTTCAGTGAGCATTGATCTCTGGGATCACTGTACACGTGCATTCGGTGATCTCGACTTATGAGTCGGGGTCCCCACAGAAGAGCCATGTGGCACCCCGAAAGCCGACCCTGAAGCGACCGGCGGACCCGGCCGCCGGCACCAGGCGCCCACCAAGAAGAGGCGCCATGCTCCACAGGCGACGCCGGCGAGACCCACCGTCCCGCTGGTGGTTGGGTAAGTTTTCTTCTGTTGAATTATGGCGAGTCGCCGAGCGGCTTCTCTTGGTTCTTGCTTTTTACTCCGTTGTGCTTCAGGTTGCCGATATCGCTAGTTCTGGCGGCGTTGGAGGCCGCGTCCCTTGGTGGCGCAGTGTTTCGGAAAATACGGACCAGTGTCATCGACCGGGACAAGGAGATGGCCGATCCGAACCTCGGCCAGGACCCGGCCAACACCGAAGGCCTAGCCTGGCGGGCCCAGAACAGGGCCAAGGCGGAGCTGGAATCGGTGTCGGCCCAGGCTTGGGTCAGCGCCGTGTTACCTCTTGAGCACTGGGTTGGTTTTCCCTTGAAGAGGAAAGGGTGATGCAGCACACTAGCGTAAGTATTTCCCTCAGTTTTTGAGAACCAAGGTATCTATCCAGTAGGAGGCTACGCGCGAGTCCCTCGCACCTACACAAACAAATAAATCCTCACAACCAACGTGATAAGGGGTTGTCAATCCCTACAGGTTCACTTACGAGAGTGACATCTGATAGATATGATAAGATAATATTTTTGGTATTTTTATGATAAAGATGCAAAGTAAAATAAAATCAATGGAAATAACTAAGTGTTGGAAGATTAATATGATGGAGATAGACCCGGGGGCCATAGGTTTCACTAGTGGCTTCTCTCAAGAGCATAAGTATTTTACGGTGGGTGAAGAAATTACTGTTAAGCAATTGACAGAATTGAGCATAGTTATGAGAATATCTAGGTATGATCATGTATATAGGCATCACGTCCGAGACAAGTAGACCGACTCCTGCCTGCATCTACTACTATTACTCTACACATTGACCGCTATCGAGCATGCATCTAGAGTATTAGGTTCATAAGCACAGAGTAACGCCTTAAGCAAGATGACATGATTTAGAGGGATAAATTCATGCAATATGATAAAAACCCCATCTTGTTATTCTCGATGGAAACAATACAATACGTGCCTTGCTTCCCCATCACACCGGGAAAGGACACCGCAAGATTGAACCCAAAGCTAAGCACTTCTCCCATTGCAAGAAAGATCAATCTAGTAGGCCAAACCAAACTGATAATTCGAAGAGACTTGAAAATATAACCAATCATACATAAAAGAATTCAGAAGATTCAAATATTGTTCATAGATAAACTTGATCATAAACCCACAATTCATCGATCTCAACAAACACACCGCAAAAGAAGATTACATCGAATAGATCTCCACGAGAGAGGGGGAGAACATTGTATTGAGATCCAAAAAGAGAGAAGAAGCCATATAGCTAATAACTATGGACCCAAAGGTCCGAGGTAAACTACTCACACTTCATCGGAGAGGCTATGGTGTTGATGTAGAAGCCCTCCATGGTCGATGCCCCTTCCGGCGGAACTCCGGAACAGGCCCCAAGATGGGATCTCGTGGGTACAGAAGGTTGCGGCGGTGAAATTAGGTTTTTGGCTCCGTATCTGATCGTTTGGGGGTACGTAGGTATATATAGGAGGAAGGAGTACGTCGGTGGAGCAACATGGGGCCCACGAGGGTGGAGGCGGCGCTGGGGGGGTGTGGCGCGCCCCCTACCTCGTGGCTTCCTCGGAAGCTTCCTTGACTTAGGGTCCAAGTCTCATGGATCATGTTCGTTCAAAATCATGTTAGAAGGTTTCATTCCGTTTGGACTCCGTTTGATATTCTTTTTCTGCGAAACTCAAATAGGAAAAAAACAGCAATTGAGGCTGGGCCTCCGGTTAATAGGTTAGTCCCAAAAATAATATAAAAGTGAAAAATAAAGCCCAATAATGTCCAAAACAGAAGATAATATAACATGGAGCAATAAAAAATTATAGATACATTGGAGACGTATCAAGCATCCCCAAACTTAATTTCTGCTCGTCCTCGAGTAGGTAAATGATAAAAACAGAATTTTTGATGCGGAGTGCTACTTGGCATAATTACAATGTAATTCTTCTTAATTGTGGTATGAATATTCAGATCCGAAAGATTCAAGATAAAAGTTCAATATTGACATAAAAATAATAATACTTCAAGCATACTAACTAAGGAATTATGTCCTCTCAAAATAACATGGCCAAAGAAAGTTCATACCTACAGAATCATATAGTTTAGTCATGCTCCATTTTCATCACACAAGAATGCTCTCATCATGCACAACCCCGATGACAAGCCAAGCAATTGTTTCATACTTTAGTAATCTCAAACCTATAAACCCTCACGCAATACATGAGCGCGAGCCATGGACATAGCACTATGGGTGGAATAGAATATGATGATGGGGGTTATGTGGAGAAGACAAAAAAAGGAGAAAGGCTCACACCAACGAGGCTAATCAATGAGCTATGGAGATGCCCATCAATTGATGTTAATGCAAGGAGTAGGGATTGCCATGCAACGGATGCACTAGATCTATAAATATATGAAAGCTCAACAAAAGAAACTAAGTGGGTGTGCATCCAACTTGCTTGCTCGCGAAGACCTAGGGCACTTGAGGAGGCCCACTGTTGGAATATACAAGCCAAGTTCTATAATGAAAAATTCCCACTAGTATATGAAAGTGACAAAACGAGAGACTCTCTATCATCAAGATTATGGTGCTACTTTGAAGCACAAGTGTGGTAAAAGGATAGTAACATTGTCCCTTCTCTCTTTTTCTCTCTTTTTTTTGGGCCTTCTCTTTTTTTATGGCCTTTCTTTTTTATTCCTCACTTGGGACAATGCTCTAGGGAATGATGATCATCACACTTCTATTTATTTACAACTCAATGATTACAACTCAATACTAGAACAAAGTATGACTCTATATGAATGCCTCCGGCGGTGTACCGGGATATGCAATGAACCAAGAGTGACATGTATGAAAGAATTATGAACGGTGGCTTTGCCACAAATACTATGGCAACTACATGATCATGCTAAGCAATCTGACAATGATGAACGTGTCATGATAAACAGAATGGTGGAAAGTTGCATGGCAATATATCTCGGAATGGCTATGGAAATGCCATAATAGGTAGGTATGGTGGCTGTTTTGAGGAAGATATAAGGAGGTTTATGTGTGAAAGATCGTATCATATCCCGGGGTTTGGATGCACCGGCGAAGTTTGCACCAACTCTCAATGTGAGAAAGGGGCAATGCACGGTACCGAGAGGATAGCAATGATGGAAATGTGAGAGTGCGTATAATCCATGGACTCAACATTAGTCATAAAGAACTCACATACTTACTGCAAAAATCTACAAGTCATCAAAAACCACGCACTACGTGCATGCTCCTAGGGGGATAGATTGGTAGGAAAAGACCATCGCCATTCCCCGACCGCCACTCATAAGGAGGACAATCAAAGAACACCTCATGTTTCAAATTTGTTACATAATGTTTACCATACGTGCATGCTACGTGACTTTCAAACTTCAACACAAGTGTTTCTCAAATTCACAACTACTCAACTAGCATGACTTTGATATCACTACCTCCATGTCTCAAAACAATCATCAAGCATCAAACTTCTCTTAGTATTGAAAACACTCATAAGAAAGTTTTTACTATTCTTGAATACCTAGCATATTAGGATTATTTAAGCAAATTACCATGCTATTTAAGATTCTCAAAATAATCTAAGTGAAGCATGAGAGATCAATAGTTTCTATAAAACAAATCCACCACCGTGCTCTAAAATATATAAGTGAAGTACTAGAGCAAAACTATATAACTCAAAAGATATAAGTGAAGCACATAGAGTATTTTAATAATTTCTGAATCATGTGTGTCTCTCTCAAAAGGTGTGTACAGCAAGGATGATTGTGGTAAACTAAAAAGTAAAGACTCAAATCATACAAGACGCTCCAAGCAAAACACATATCATGTGGTGAATAAAAATATAGCTCCAAGTAAAGTTACCGATGGAAGTAGATTTAAAGAGGGATGCCTTCCGGGCATCCCCAAGCTTTGGCTTTTAGGTGTCCTTAGATTATCTTGGGGGTGCCATGGGCATCCCCAATCTTAGGCTCTTGCCACTCCTTGTTCCATAATCCATCAAATCTTTCACCCAAAACTTGAAAACTTCACAACACAAAACTCAGCAGAAAATCTCATGAGCTCCATTAGCGAGAAAAAACAAAAGACCACTTCAAGGTGCTGTAATGAACTCATTATTTATTTATATTTGTGTCAAACCTACTGTATTCCAACTTCTCTATGGTTTATAAACTCTTTTACTAGCCATAGATTCATCAAAATAAGCAAACAACACACGAAAAACAGAATCTATCAAAAACAGAACAGTCTGTAGTAATCTGTAACTAACGCAAACTTCTGGAACTCCAAAAAATCAGCCAAAATAGGAAAACCTAGCCAATTTGTTTATTGATCATCAGCAATTGGAATCAATATTTTATCACGTTCTGGTGATTATTAACAATTGTTTTAGTGAACAGAAAGTTTCTGGAAATTACAGCAAGATCAAATAACTATCATCCAAGAAGATCCTATAGGTTTAACTTGGCACAAACACCAATTAAAACATAAAAACACATATAACCAGAGGCTAGAACAAATATTTATTCCTAAACAGAAGAAAAAAGCAAAAAACAAAAATAAAATTGGGTTGCCTCCCAACAAGCGCTATCGTTTAACACCCCTAGCTAGGCATAAAAGCAAGGATAGATCTAGGTATTGCCATATTTGGTAGGCAATCCATAAGTGGCTCTCATGATAGATTCATATGGTAATTTTATTTTCTTACTAGGGAAGTGTTCCATGCCTTTTTTAATGGAATTTGGAATCTAATATTCCCTTCCTTCATATCAATAATTGCACCAATCGTTCTAAGGAAAGGTCTACCAAGAATAATAGGACATGAAGGATTGCAATCTATGTCAAGAACGATAAAATCTACGGGCACATAGTTCCTATTTGCAACAATAAGAAAATCATTAATTCTTCCCATAGTTTTCTTAATAGTGGAATCCGCAAGGTGCAAATTTAAAGAGCAATCATCAAAATCACGGAAACCTAGCAAATCACACAATGTTTTTGGAGTTGTGGAAACATTAGCACCCAAATCACACAAAGCATAGCATTCATGATCTTTAATTTTAATTTTAATAGTAGGTTCCCACTCATCATAAAGTTTTCTAGGGATAGAAACTTCCAACTCAAGTTTTTCTTCATAAGATTGCATCAAAGCATCAACGATATGTTTAGTAAAAGCTTTATTTTGACTATTAGCATGAAGAGAATTTAGCACAAATTGCAACAAGGAAATACAATCTATCAAAGAGAAATAATCATAATTAAATTCCTTGAAATAAAAAATAGTGGGTTTATTAATATCTAGGGTTTTGTTCTCTTCAATCCCACTTTTATCATTTTAGCATCAAGATCTAAAAACTCCGAATTTTTGGAACGCCTTCTAGGTAAAGGTGGATCATATTCAGTCCCATCATTATCAAGATTCATATTGCAAAACAAGGATTTAATAGGGGACACATCAATGACTTTTAGATCTTCATCTTTGTTTTCATAGAAATTTGAAGAACATGCTTTCATAAAACAATCTTTCTTAGCACGCATCCCAGCGGTTCTTTCTTTGCACTCATCAATGGTAATTCTCATGGCTTTGAGAGACTCATTGATATCATGCTTAGGCGGAATAGATCTCAGTTTTAAAGAATCAACATCAAGAGAAATTCTATCAACGTTCCAAGCCAATTCATCAACTTTAAGGAATTTCTCTTCAAGCAAAGCATTGAAATTCTTTTGCGAATTCATAAACTCTTTAACACTAGTCTCAAATTCAGAGGGCATCTTATTAAAATTTCCATAAGAATTGCTGTCGGAATTACCATAATTATTAGAGGAATTGCTAGGATAAGGCCTAGGATTAAAGTTTCCTCTATACGCGTTGTTACAAAAATTATTCCTACCAACAAAATTCACATCCATAAATTCATTATTATTCTCAATCAAAGTAGACGAAGGCATATCATTAGGATCAGAAGAAACACTCTTAGTAGCAAATAATTTCATAAGTTCATCCATCTTTCCACTCAAAACATTAATTTCTTCTATCGCATGCACTTTTTTATTAGTAGATCTTTCAGTCTGCCATTGAGAATAATTAAGCATAATATTATCTAGGAGTTTAGTAGCTTCTCCTAAAGTGATTTCTATAAAAGTGCCTCCCGCGGCGGAATCTAAAAGATTTCTAGAAGCAAAATTCAATTCGGCATAATTTTTTTGTATAATCATCCACAATTTCAAACCATGAGTAGGGCAATTACGTATCATTAATTTCATCCTCTCCCAAGCTTGTGCAACATGTTCATGATCAAGTTGCTTAAAATTCATAATATCGTTTCTAAGAGAGATGATCTTAGCGGGAGGAAAATACTTAGAGATAAAAGCATCTTTGCACTTATTCCAAGAATCAATATTATTTTTAGGCAAAGACGAAAACCAAGCTTTAGCACGATCTCTAAGCGAAAAAACAAATAGCTTCAATTTAACAATATCATTATCAACATCTTTCTTCTTTTGCATATCACACAAATCAACAAAGCTATTTAGATGAGTAGCGGCAATCTTCACTAGGAAGGCCGGCGAATTGATCTTTCATGACAAGATTCAACAAAGCAGCATTGATTTCACAAGATTCAGTATTGGTAAGAGGAGCAATCAGAGTGCTAAGGAAATCATTATTGTTGGTACTGGTAAAGTCACATAATTTGGTATTATCTTGAGCCATCGTGACAAACAAGCAATCCAACACACGAGCAAACGAGAAGCAAGCGAAAAAGAGGTGAACGAAAAAGAGAGGGCGAATAAAACGGCAAGGGTGAAGTGGGGGAGAGGAAAACGAGAGGCAAATGGCAAATAATGTAATGCGGGAGATAAGGTTTGTGATGGGTACTTGGTATGTTGACTTTTGCGTAGACCTCCCCGGCAACGGCGCAAGAAATCCTTCTTGCTACCTCTTGAGCACTGCGTTGGTTTTCCCTTGAAGAGGAAAGGGTGATGCAGCACAGTAGCGTTAGTATTTCCTCAGTTTTTGAGAACCAAGGTATCAATCCAAAGAGGAGGCTACGTACGAGTCCCTTGCACCTACACAAACAAATAAATCCTCGCAACCAACGCGATAAGGGGTTGTCAATCCCTACACGGTCACTTACTTAGAGTGAGATCCGATAGATATGATAAGATAATATTTTTGGTATTTTTATGATAAAGATGCAAAGTAAAATAAAAGCAAAGTAAAAAGAAACGGAAATAACTAAGTGTTGGAAGATTAATATGATGGAGATAGACCCGGGGGCCATAGCTTTCACTAGTGGCTTCTCTCAAGAGCATAAGTATTTTACGATGGGTGAACAAATTACTGTTGAGCAATTGACAGAATTGAGCATAGTTATGAGAATATCTAGGTATGATCATGTATATAGGCATCACATCCGAGACAAGTAGACCGACTCCTGCTTGCATCTACTACTATTACTCCACACATCGACCGCTATCCAGCATGCATCTAGAGTATTAAGTTCACAAGAACAGAGTAATGCCTTAAGCAAGATGACATGATGTAGAGGGATAAATTCATGCAATATGATAAAAACCCATCTTGTTATCCTCGACGGCAACAATACAATACGTGCCTTGCTGCCCCTACTGTCACTGGGAAAGGACACCGCAAGAGTGAACCCAAAGCTAAGCACTTCTCCCATCACTACAAAAAAAAGACACATCCGTGACATTTTGGGCCGAACAAACTTTTTTTCTGTCATACATATGACACTTCTATGACGATAATTGTGACAAAACCCGGTATCATCATAGATGTGGTGGGCTCCTAATTCTATGACAAAAAATGATGTAAAAGGGCTTTTCGTCCTAGGCGGGCCGGAGACGCAGCTGCATGACATTCTTTGGTCGTCCATGACGGAAAAAACCGTGGTAGAAGCGGGGGAGGAAAATTTTGGGGAGTTCCGGTTACGGTGCGAGGTCGGGGCCGGCGATGCGCTGCTTTCTCATACACGACGCTGCGTGTGTGCGGCGTTGGCTCTAATCAAGCCGAAGCGAGGCGTTGGGCTCTAATCGAACCCGGCGATTACCGCAGTTACTGGCGTTCTATCGAACCCGAGCGATCGATCGATGGCTGTTAACTAAACCCGATCGAGCGATTCCTTCGCTACTACTGCTAACTGAAGCCGATCGTTGCTGCCTCTGGGATGAACAGTGAGCGTTGCGAGGGGTTTGGATGAATAGTGAGCGGTGGCATTGCCTCTGGATGAACAGGACCCCGTGGTGTGGTGGTGGGTTGGATGAACAGTAGACGGTGAAGGGGTGCCTGTGGAGGGGTGGTTGAACAAGACCCCGTGGTGTGGAGGGCTGGATGAACAGTAGACGGAGGGGTGCCTGTGGAGGGGTGGTTGAACAGGAGCCGGTGGAGTAGCGCGCGGAGGAGGCTGGATGAACAGGAGCCCGTGGAGGCTGGAGGAGGTTGACGGTAGCCCGTGGAGGCTGGAGGAGGTCGACGGTGGAGATGAACAGTATCTCGTGGAGTCCCGTTTTGCGGTACACCACACCCCTCCCAATGAATAGGACCCCCGTTTCGACCGTAGCGCTCCAACACAAGTCTGTTTCGTCCGTTTTGCGGTACGCCACACCCCTCCCGATCAACAAGACCCCTGTTTCGACCGTAGGAGGTCCGTTCGTCTGCTTTTTGCAGATGCGCCACACCCCGCCCGCTCAACAGGACCCCCGTTTTGGCCGTAGGAGGTCCGTTTCCTCTATTTTGCGGTACGCCACACCCCTCCCGATCAACAGGACCCCGTTCCGAACGTAGGAGGTCCGTTTCCTCCATTGTGCGGTATGCAAAGCCTCGTTTCCATCGCCTGTTCCGTCCAAGCCAGTTGGCTCCCACGCGTTCTGTTGCCTCCCGATGAACACGACGCATTCCGTTGCCTCCCGGTGAACACGACGCATTCCGTTGCCTCCCCATGAACACGACGCATTCCGTTGCCTCCCCATGAACACGATGCATTACGTTGCCTCCCCATGAACACGACCACGATGCTGTTTCTCCGTTCTGACCCAGCCATGTACACGAGCCCTTGGCCGTACGTATGCGCGAGTAGGCGTTCGAGACCCTGCCCGTATGTACGTACGTGGCCATATTTTCTTTCTTGCACCGTCACCGCTGTACGTACGTGTACATGCTATGTGTGCGCCTCTACGCAACACGTGAACGCCTCTACAATGACCAGTATGTACGTACACATTCGCGACCAGAATGACAACGCTACGTACGCTTCGACCAGGTGGGTCCCGACTGTCAGCACTTCCTTTCCTGCGAAGATGTAGCTGGTGGGTCCTAGCAGTCAGGGGGGCGAATCATTTTTTTGCCCGGACGCACTTCCTTGCGTGCGAAGATGTAGCTGGTGGGTCCTAGCAGTCAGGGGGAAATGTTTTTTTCACGAAATACGGTGGCCCGTCCGGTGGGTCCCCGCTGTCAGGTGGAGGAATAATTATTTTGCACGTAATAAGGAGGCACTTCCTTGCTGCGGCCGTGGACCCAGCTGTCGACCTCTCAACGTACGATCCCACGTCCGATGGAAGCCATTCCTTGACCACGTTGACCATGCCGCACCGAGAGCACCAGGGCGGTGGACGATGGCGAGGCTTAGGAAGGGGACGACGCAGAGCCGAGGAAGACGCGGCAGTGGATGCCCACGCGTAGAGGAGTACGAGGGTTCACTGGTTCGCTGCGGTGTGAGGCTGCGGTCGCCGCAGAATAACAGGGGGTGTGGGTGAGTAGAGGGATGGCCTGGCCAGCGGTGGGAGTAGTGTGGGGGCGGTGAGGCCTCCGCCAGATCGCAGCCGACCACGGGAGGCGTGGAGCACGAGGCACGACCGGCGCTGGTTTGGGCGGTGGAGCAAGAAGACCAGAGGTTGAAGAAGCACTACGGCCGTTGGATGGACATCGACGGTCCTTTGGACCTAGAATTGTGCATGTTGACTAAGTTGACAAAGCCTGCGTCCCGTCAACTTAGTAGGCCCACAAGTCAGCCTGCCACTATACTGGGTCCCAGCCTAATGTGGGGAGTATTCATTTTTTTTGTGCGTAATAAGGAGGCACTTCCTTGCAAGCGAAGATATAGCTGGTGGGTCCGAGCTGTCAGTGGCGGTAACTTTTTTTCATGAAATACAGAGGCCCTTTTGGTGGGTCCTTGATGTCAGGTGGAGGAATCATTATTTTGTGCGTAATAAGGAGGCATTTCCTTGCGTGCGGCCGTGGACCCGGTATCGGCCTCTCCACGTCTGATCCACTTCAGATGCATGTCGGTCGTTGACCATGTTGACCAGGCAGCGCCAAGAGCACCGAGGCGGTGGACGACGGCGAGGCCTAGGAAGGAACGAAATGGGCAGGGAAGACTTCGGCAGTTGTTTCCCACACGGAGGAATCTGTTGTCACGAGGGTTTCTTGGTTCGTCTGCCGTCATTGGAGAATAACAACAGTGTGGGTGAGTAGAGGGATGTCTAGGCCAGCGATGGGAATGCAGTGTGGTGGTGAGGCTCGCGCGACAAAGACAACCGCCCATGAGGAGGAGGGAGCAGGCAGTCCGCCGGGCGCTTGTTTGAGCGGGCCGGAGCAGAAGAGCAGAGATTGAAGAAGACACGGCGGCCGTTGGATGGACATCCAACGATCCTTAAAGGCGTCAACCTTTTTTTTAGGAAAGCCTCAACTCTGTGGAAAACAACATACATCCCATCTGCCATTATTTCTAATAATTTACAGCCCATTTACTAGTTCTTAAGGTTTTTTTAGCCCATATTCTTTTTGTTAGAATTACAGCCCATATTGTGGCCACGGCTAATAAATTATACGAAATTTTGCATATTTCAGTGCGGTCCGAACTGTTTTTAATCCCAAAATTTCGACTCACATTCAAACTGATTTTAAAAAGAAATATATATCAATATAAAATCCAACAAATTCTCCATGCGTAAAAATTAATGTAATTTTAAATCTTGAAATGAAAAAAAGATATTTGAAACTAATTGCCGGTTTGATGTGTTTTAAAAATGTACAACCCATTTCTCATTACTGATAGGCCATTTTCTCGGCCAGCCGAATGAAGCTTTCCTCGTCTTGAAAGATTTACAGCCCAACAGGCCCGACAAAGCAACTTACTTGGCAAATCACAAAAAACTGGGCTGTGGCCATGGACCCAGCTGCTTTGTGCGGCTGGAGCAAGAAGACCAGAGGTTGAAGAAGCACTATGGCCGTTGGATGGACATCGTACGGTCACTGGAGCTAGAATCGTTCATATTGACTAAGTTGACAAAGCCCTCCGTCCTCGTCAACTTAGTAGGCCCACAAGTCAGCCACCCACTATGGTTGGTCCCATCTAGCAGGGGGTATTCATTTTTTGGTGCGTAATAAGGAGGCACTTCCTTGCGTGCGAAGATATAGCTGATGGGTCCGACGTGCAGTGCGCAATAAGGAGGGACTTTCCTTGCGTGCGACCATGGACCTCGTGGCTCCCAGCCGTCAGGCTCTCCATGTACAGTCCTCTTCCGATGACTCTCGTATGTTGACCACGCCGCGCCGAGCGCACCGAGGCGGTGGACGACGGCGAGGCCCTAGATTGGAACGATCCGGAGATGGGGAAGACGTGGCAGTGGAGTCGCACATGGAGAGGAGTGGGAAACTTGACTGGTTCGGGTGCGGGGCGAGCCTACACTCGGCAGAGAATAACAGGAGGTGCGGCGTGGAGGGATGGCCTGGCCGTCGGCGGGGTAGCGTTTCACTGAGGAGCGCAAAACAACGCCGCTGGACGCTGAAGGCTGGAGCAGGCGGTTCCGGCAGCGTTGGGGGAAGAAGACGAGAGATTGAAGAAGAATGCCGGCCGTTGGATGTAAATCCAACGCCTTCTTTGGCTTCGACCTACTGGCCCACATGTCAGCCTGTCCATTTGTTTTTTTAGTCCATTTGGTGGGCTGGGTGAAACAATGATGTAGCATCTATGCAGCCCGTTTAAATCCCATTTGCTTTTTCTCGAAATCATGGACTTCTTTGGGCTGGGTGAAAATATCATGTTGGGCTAGACGGAGAAATGTTATAAAAACATAAACACATGATTGCACGTCAGTAAAATCTTTGCAAGCTTATGTATGCAATCACTAGGAGTTAACTTGGCAAGTTATATATAAGCAATTATTATTGGAGTATTATTTTGTAAGAACTTTCAACTTACGAAATAAAATATCATTTTAATTTGATGAGTTAATAGTATGTGGGGTATTATTATTTTTTAGGCTAGACCTGGGACAGTTGAGTTGGTTCTAGGGGAAAGTACTGGGAGAAAACTCAGTTTACATCAAAAAAGAAAGTGGGAGAAAATTCAGAGACCTGCTGGGTCCACCTAAGGAGAGGAATATGTTGGGAGGAAGGAGATTCAAAGCATGGCAGCCGAGTGAACTAGTTTTTTTTACGGACAAGTGAACTAGTTTACATACATACGCAAATAGCCACTAAAAAAAGCTATCAGGTTAATGGGTTCTTAAAAGAAATATTTCGGACAAGACAGATAATTACGACACATAGGCTAATGCATGAAACACTCAGATGATAAAGGTGCTTATAAACAGATAAAGTACAACATCTAGACCTTCTGATGCACGCTTGATCATGACGCTGCGGCTGTCCGTGTACTTTCGTCGATTCACGGAAGCAGACACGCCCTCATGTCCAAGATCCGCCTGTACATGTCGTAGTACGCGTGTCGTCCTTGGCCGTGTAGGTTATGTAGGCTAGATTCGCAGGTACCTCCCATGTGTTCAGGTCGTCTTCTTTCATGTTGGCGTATCGTGGGTCGATGATGGTGTCGGCCGAGGTCAACCACGGAGTCCTTCTCCTGCCCGTTCTTGATGATCTTGTATTGCTTACGGATGTCGACAAGCTTGTTGCACCAGATGGCGAATCGTCCGCGTTCTTCCTTCTCTCCACCATAAGCGAAGATGCATCGGGCGCCGATGAAACGGGCGAATGCTCGAACTCTCTGCAGCCATAGGACTGAGGCGAGGCAGAGCTTCACCGAGTCCGTATCGTTGGTGTACATCACATTCAACTTGGTGCAGCCATAGGACTGAATGGTGAAATCAAAGGGGAACTCCTTGCTGAAGTCCATATTCAGCAGGCTCACCCCTCGGATCGCCATTGGAGTCTCTTCAAGTGAACGGGTGTGTAGGCGGCGGCAGCAGTTCGTTTTTCAGCTCTTGGGAACTGGATTCAACAGTAAGCTGAGTGTGTACAGGCGACAACAGGTACTACCCCTCCCTCGTCCGCTGCACGACCGGCAGAAGATGCACCCTCGGCGCATTCAAACGCCTCCATTAAGAAACCTACTCCGGCCACACGTCGGTTCACGAGCGGGTATGTATTGGTACTGTAATAACATCAGTTAGTGGTCACTTTACATAAATTTAGTTAGCTTTAATAGAAATTTATACTTAAAACAAGCAATGCATTCGCTCGTTCTATCAGTGCCACAGGATCAACATGCACAACAATTAGAATTATTATTCTCAGGACGCACACGATCAGCACATTTGTCGCACTTTAACAAAGATAATACTACCAAGTTTGAACTGTTTGCTATGGTTGTTGTCCTTTGCATCATCATGCCGTGTTTCCCAGCTTGCAAGATTCAGAACCAACAAATAAGATCCAAATAATAAGTACAACAAAGATGCCTACACATCTCATTGATTCCCAGCTTGCAAGATTCAGAACCAACAAATAAGATCCAAATAATAAGTACAACAAAGATGCCTACACATCTCATTGATTCCCAGCTAGCAAGATTCGGAACCAACAAATAAGATTCAAATAATAAGTACAACAAAGATGCCTGCACATCTCAATGATTCCCAGCTTGCAAGATTCAGAACCAACCCATTAGAGCCTTTTGATAAAGTGAATATCGGGATTAAATCCATCTTGGCTAGCCATGTCATACAATCGAAGAACTTGGCGAATGCTCTTGACCGTCACAACATCCGTAGTTGAGTATTCCTGTTTGCACAGCACAAACAAGGAGACAGGAGAGCATGATTTCACTTTAATAGCGGCCTCCTTGAACTCAACCTCTAGCTCTACTTGGATGAGGTGCACTGGAGTTCCATGATTCAATTTATGCGCCTTTTTCTGCAGTTCACCTGAAATGAAGCAAAGATTGCATCATTCAGCTAGCAAGAAGTACTTGCTCTTGTGAGCTGGCATGTTCTTCTTTAGTAGTTGACTAAAATTGAGGAACATTAAGGTTGGTTGTCCGGCTCATGTAAGGTGCAACTATAATTTTCTTATCCTTTTGTGTAGTCCCACTAAAATAAAGTGCCATTGTGGTGACAGTGACGGCTCCATCTTGCAAAGGCTAATAAAATGTTGCACGAGATTACCATCAGAACTTGACAGAGATTTTGGAAACTCCAATCACCATTTTGTGCAGTTCCACCAAAATTGGGAGATGTTGCCCACGTGACATTTTAGTTGAACTGCACAAGACACTCATTCCAAAAAAGTGTTTTGTGCAGTTCACCAAAAGGTCACAATAGCAACAAGGTGAAATGGATATCCCTATCTCGCACAAAATGATAGAAAGTAAGCGATTCTTTGGTCAATAAGAATATACTGAAACATATACAAAATGAAAAGAAGCATCTTAACTATGTTCATGGCAATCACGCAAGGACAGTAGAAATTTTAAAAGCGTCGGCCAATGCTTCATGTTACCAGAAGCATTACGAACAACAATGAGATTCCTCAAATATGGGATTACTTGGTGGCATTGCTTGTTTAGCAGACACAGTAAATCAACAGCAGCTAAAGAGTTGGTTTAAGCGCATGGGACCGTGGGGACACCAGGACACTCGATGGCGTAAAAGATCAACTTACTTATCATTCTGGGGAAAACATCATGAGTGCAATTTGTAACACAGTTTAATTGCATCTTATCACTGGAGGCATTAGATTAACAATAACACTGATTAGACATGTCCCTAAGGTAACAATGTGATCGCTTCATTTTACATGCGCCCTTACATTAACAACAGCAAAAGGTTGGTATAAGGACATGCGATAGTGGACGCATCAGCACAATGTACCTACAAGGAGGCATAAAGTGGTGATGCCGAGCTTGTTCACGCTATGTGAGGGCAGCAAACCTAATCCTGGAGACCTTGTACTATGTGAGGGCAGCAAATCTAATCCTAGAGACCTTTTACTATGTGAGGGCAGCAAATCTAATCTTGGAGACCTTTTACTATGTGAGGGCAGCAAATCTAATCACAGAGACCTTTTACTATGTGAGAAAATCTAATCTGAGACCTTTTACTATGTGAGGGCAGAAATCTAATCACGAGACCTTTTACTATGTGAGGGAAGCAAATCTAATCCTGGAGTCCTTTTACTATGTGATGGAAGCAAATCTAATCGTGTGACCTTTTACTATGTGAGGGAAGCAAATCTAATCCTTAGACCTTTTACTATGTGAGGGCAGCAAATCTAATCCTGGAGACCTTTTACTATGTGATGGCAGCAAATCTAATCCTGGACATACTCTGTTGACTTGTCCACCAGCCGCCACTTTCTATCCTTTTTTAAACCAATAATAGATTTGTTCCTTATCCAGTTTGTACCGCGTTTTTCCATTATTTCCCTTTTCAACCTAGAGACCGGTTGGGTATCTGGTCTCTACTACTTTCACCATATTATTTCCTCTTTGAATCAAGTCCTAGATTCATGCTACAACTTTCCCCCCTTTCTTCGTTGTTTGAACAAAGCCCTAGATTCGAATGCATGAAGTAGCTTTACCTCTAATAATGCTAAAAATTTAGGTGGCTTTGGAAGAGCTGATGGGAGTAGAAAAAGATGCACATGCAGACACGTGGGGAGCTGGGGTAGTAGAGCAAGGCCGCTTTCGAAGAACTTATACATGAGGCTCACCGGGATGTCGGCGGCGGCAGGTTGGATCTCCGGACAATACGACAGGGAGGAAGAAGGGTCGGAGGACCTCCCGAGCCGACGCTGTGTCAGAGAGAACGACACGGGCAGAGGACCGGGCCCCTCCAGCAGCTGTGGGTTTCCTCCCTCGGCAGCGATGACCGCGTGAATGATGCACCTTTTAGTCCTCTACACACACCGGCCGAAGGGATCCGGCCGGATCTGTGACCAGCGATGAGCAGAGAGAAAATGCCTCTACCGCTGTCTTGTTTATATTTGGAGAGGATGAGAGAATGAAGAGAGCAACCCTAGTAAAGCAAGCGCTCAGGCCCCTGCGTCCATATATAGTGGAGTGATTATCTTTTTCTCTCCACAACAAGCGTTTCAATTTGTGTAGGTGGCATTAAAGAAAAGAGACTCTCTATTTAAGATTCACTTGTGCTCCCCGCGCCTCCATTCATTGAACAACCCCACGGGTGAATAAACATCTGATAAATCTTGTATTTATATAAAACGAACAAGCTCGAACTATTTTAGCGTAGTTAAAAGTTGAGGCGGGGCTTTTCTGGGCAAGACGTCTGGCGTGGCAGTTTTCGGGTAGGCGGTTTGACGGAGAGGCGAGGAGGGTGAGCGAGTGGGGCTGTGCGATTTGACGGCGCGTTACTGCTGGAAAGACTTGTGAAATGACCACTCACTATAGTCATGAATTACTGGTGCTCCGACCGAGGTGATGCCCCCCTTCCGTTCCGTGCTCTAATCTGGTGCATGACACGTCAACCCGGATGCTGGCTCTCCCACATGTCGGAGTAGTAAGAAGGAGCAAAGAATGATGCGGTATATACTAGTACTATACTACTCCCTCCGTTCCTAAATATAAAAGTCTTTGGAGAGATTTCACTATGGACCACATAGGGAGAAAAATGAGTGAATCTACACATAAAATGCATCTATATACATCCGTATGTGGTCCACAGTGAAATATCTACGAAGACTTATATTTAGGAACGGAGGGAGTACTACTGTGCTCTGAGGAGTGCGAACCACTATAGCCAGTGAACCAAAGATGCGAACCACTATAGCCCAAAGTGAACCAAAGTAGAAAACAATGTGGTGATATGGCCATAGAAAACAATGTGCTACGGTCCACCTTGTAGCATGTCTGATAACACTCCTCTTTGTTTGGATCCCCGAGTTAGAGCTAGTTTGGGTTGAAATAGCCTCAAATTATCGAAACAAGAGGGGTTAGTTTGAGCTAGTTTGCTCTAACCCAGCTAAAAAAACTAGCCCAGTGGAGAGGTTCTAATTGGGTTAGTTATCCTCGGGCCCACTAAAAGAGAACTAAAAAAAATCACACCTGCCTACACCAGATCGCTCCCCCCTCTCGCATGACTCCTCTCTGTTTCCCATAGGGCCGCCCGCCCAAGCGCCACTCGCCCTCTCTCTCTCCTCCGCCCTCTCCTTAGGCCTCCGCCGCCCTACTCCGGCCGCCCTCTCCCTCCGGCCTTGAAGGTCGCCCGCTCCCCCTTCACAGTCATTTTTCTCCCTACATCGTGCCTGGCGGCGCATCTACCAGGGAGGTCGCGAGAGGGGTGAGTTTGTTCATTCCTTCACTGTCTCACGGCCATATCGTTGATCTTGCTTGCTCTAGCGCTAATTCTGATTTGGAAAAGTAGATCCTGATCAAACTTGCTATAGATTTGTGGTGCATGCATTGAATTGCTTGATGCTTCTTGAGGAGGTAATAAATCTTTCTAGAGGCCCAAAGATTCAGGTCACCTTTCTAGGTATTTCAATTTCAGGCTTGCATTATTTGTAGAGGCCCAAAGGTTCAGTTCACCTTTCTAGGTATTTCAATTTCAGGCTTGCATTATTTCTAGAGGCCCAAAGATTTAGTTCACCTTTCTAGGTATTTCAGTTTCAGGCTTGCATTATTTCTAGAGGCCCAAAGATTCAGTTCACCTTTCTAGGTATTTCAGTTTCAAGCTTGCATTATTTCTAGAGGCCCAAAGATTTAGTTCACCTTTCTAGGTATTTCAGGTTATGTCTTGCATTATTTCTAGAGGCCCAAAGATTATGTTCACCTTTCTAGGTATTTTAGTTTTAGGCTTGCAGTATTTCCAGAGGCCCAAAGATTCAGTTCACCTTTCTAGGTATTTCAGTTTCAGGCTTGCATTATTTCTAGAGGCCCAAAGATTCAGTTCACCTTTTCTAGGTGTTTTAGTTACAGGCTTGCATTATTTCGAGAGGCCCAAAGATTAAGTTCCCAGTCGGCGGCAAGCGGCCCTGCTACCCATGCCGGTGTCGACCTCAACTCGCAAGGGCCGGCGTCGGAGGGGTTCCCGGGGCTTGGGCTCTACAGAGCCTTCCTACAGAGCGACAATGGCGAGCTCCTCCCTCGGTGCGTGAGGGGCTCCGGGCTCCCTCCCTATTGTGAATGACTTCCGTGATGAGTTAGCTCATTCTTTGTTTCATGAAGTGTTTTTTTATTTTGTGAAGCTTGATTGACGACTTGAATGTTTAAGTGGGATATCTTATTTGTATGGACAAAGTAAAAATTATCATGTTTTGCATGCTTGATTTGTATAGATGGTTCGTTTATGTCAATTGTGAGCGGGAGGAGGCCACAGAAGAGCCGGCCACACCAAGAGGGTGCTTGGATCCAAGGGACTTATTTTAGTCTCACTAAAAATAGGGTCCAAAGTAGTCAAATGATTGAGACAGAGCATTTATTGTCAATCTAACCCTGCCATCCATACACCTCTTTGGTTTAGAGTTAGTTCAGGGTTTAGAATCTAACTCTAACCTCTAACTGAGTTAGAGTTCTTGTCGCAAAAAAAACTGAGTTAGAGTTCTACTTGTCTCGGTTCATTGCCATCATACTTTCCCCATTCCTGTGTTTTCAGTATCCTGTGAATCAAAGAGGCCCTTATTTTGCAGGAAAAATCAAAGAGGCCCTTAGATTGGTTTAGGTCCGGTCATTTTTTATAAATGTGTTATGTCCAAAATTTAATGAACGTGCTCCGGTTTCCACGAAAATAATCCGGTTTCATGTAGTAATTCATTCATTTATTTATTCTTCTGCGGGGGGTTTGCATGTAATTCATGAGGTCTGAAATGTAAAGTACCCCGGCATATGCTCCGAGTCGTGCATGCACTACGACCCAGATGCTCTATGTCCCACATGCCGGCGAATGGGAGCGCGTGGAAATAGCCTAGGAGTACATATAGGAGGATAAATGCGGGAAAAAATATGTCTTGTGAAGCGTAGCATGTTCGAAAAAGGAGACCTAAAGTGATGACAGCTATAAAGACGCACCCAACTAGTGGTACTAGACATACGACTAATTTTGCCTCAAAAAAAGAGGCACGAGTGCTCAAGACTCCTATTCTATAAACACGAGTCCCATCTCGACAATCAAGGTCTGCTACAGCTAGCTCTCCTCCCTCGTTTCTCTCTTCTAATTCTAAACTCGGCCGACGCCCGGTGGGCGGGGTGGGTTTGCTCAACTGCGGCCCCACCTCATAGTGAAAACGTTACGACTGAAAAAAATGCCATATACTCCCTCCGTTCATAAATATAAGCCTTTTTAGATACTAGTTCAAATGGAATACATCATACAGATGTATGTAAACATAGTTTAGAGTGTAGATTCACTCATTTTGCTCTGTATGTAGTAGTCACTTGCTGGAATCTTTAGAAATACTTATATTTGGGAACGGAGGGAGTACTATACTAATAAAACATTAAGGCTATGAGGCGACGCAGTGCTGGTTACAGGAGGCAAGAAGAAGAGATGCATCCATCGAAGCCGTCCACCTCCTCGACTCAGGGCGCCGGCCCACCGAACGGCGCCTTAGTAGCAGCGGCTTTCATGGCCAGGTCGACATGCTTCTGAACAATGGCGTCCAAAGATTCCAGTTGCTGGAAGAAGGCCAACGTCTTTCTGTCCTCGCTTGCCTTGTAGTGGCCTATGTAGACAATTTCCTCGTAGACGTGGATGTGCAGGTCGACGGTTTCTTGCATGGCGAGGCGCTGCGCGGCGAGCGCGGCCTCGAGGTGCACATTCTTCGTCGCGACCTCCGGCACCTGCAGGGCCACCAGGGCTTGAAAGAGTTCGTCACCATGTAGGCCGATGAGGGTGGCAGGCAATGAGGAGCCTAGGCGCGCGGGCTGGAGCCATACGGCAAGGTCATCCGCGCGCTTCTTGACGGCGGTGAACTTGCGGATGGAGTTGACCATCATGTCGTCCATGCGAGAGGCGAAGCCGGCATAGGCGAGGGCTATGATGCCTGCGGTCGCCAAAGACCGTCTGGAACGCTGCACGGTGCGGGCGCAGCCGGGCGCTTTGATGATTTGGCACAGCCTGATCGCCGCCGCTGGCCCATCGCCTCCATAGGTGCTTGTGGCTTCGGTCACTTGGTCTTGGATTGGAGTGAGCAGTGTTGCGTAGAGACTTGGGAGTAGATGGATTGGAGTGGTGGGGCGCCTTTATTATATGAGAGTCCAAACTCTGTTGCATTCACATCGTGCTGGCTCTATTCTGCTTCTCCAATTAATTCCCTCTACATGTAATTGAGGATGCATCATTGACCGTTCAACGTCTCGGGAACCGCTACCCTCTTCCTCCTTGGCATTCAAGCACCTATGGACCCGTCGACGACGAGGTGCCTATGATAACTTCGTAAATTTCAAGATGATAGTGCCGTGCGTGTGTGTGTTCATAGGGGTGAGTGTATGCGCGTGTATATGAGCGCTTGCGTCTGTACTGTGTCAAAAAAACGTAAATGCATGTCAAAAAGAGACTAGTCAGTATACTCAATATTGTGCACCTTAGAGAGGAAAACGGTAGAACTATTACGTATTTATTTACGGTGCAGATTCACACATTTTGCTCCATATGTACTCCATCTCGGTGTAGTCTAGTCACTTGTTGAAATCTCTAGAAGGGCAAATACTCCTTTCTGGTTTACAGGGCTATACTAGCAAGTAGTTATGCGTACTAGTACAATAGTGGGCTCACATAGCAATTTTGTCTCATGCAAGAGCCTGGCTATATGCGTGCTCCAATGTTCGCAACTGCAACGTTTGGTTTGCGCTTGGCTCTTCGCCTCTTCGAGAAGACGAACAATGATGTTACTACTACTGCTTCTATAGTGTTGAATCCACTGCTGCATGTCCGTCCACCACGAGCAGGACGGATAGCTTGTTGTAGAAGTACTACTAAGCAAAAGCCTGTCCTCGTTTAAGAGCAACCGCACGCATGGGCAAGGGAGAAGGCGTGTAGTAAAATCAAGCTTCTCCTCGTTGTACGAGTTGACGCGACACATCATAGCACTGGCCCACATGCTTGCCTCTAAACTTGGCTGAAAGACCCGTAGTGTACAATATATTTGCTGCAACCTCTAACATTTACCCACCACAAATTAAAATATATGTGGCCGTATGCACCGTTCTGATGCAGAGGCCGGGGAGTCCCCCCTTTAAAAAAAACAAATTAAAATATATATTCCTGTCTTGACCAGATGAGCGTGCAAACTACAATCACTAGGGTGACAGGTAGGGCGAAGACTATTTTAATTTAAAAAAACTTCGAGATGGCCACATAGCATGGAGCCGACCGCAACGATTTTAAGCTTACAGGCATGGTACACGCTATCCTAGACTACTCTACACATGAAACTGCCACACGAGCGTCCGGGCTGCGCTTGGCTCCTCGCCTCTTCGGGAAGTCGAACAATGATGGAGTACTACTGCAGTATGCTTCTGGCCATCTGACACCGATTGAACTGCTGCATGTCCACCGCGTGCGGGAGGGAGAGCGTGTAGCGAAAGCTTCTCCTAGTCTTGCCAGCCACCACGCTCATGGGCGAGGGAGGGACACTCCTGTCTTTGCGTGTATGACAGGTGGGCCCGACAGGTGTGGCTAACGTGCATACAGCCAAAGGCAGTGCGATTAAGTCCGCGAGGGAGAGGATAATAAAACTTCTCGTTGTACGAGTTGACGCAACACATCAAAGCACTGCACTCGATATACTCCCTCCTTTTCGGTTTATAAGGCTCAATTCAAAAATCTCACCAACCAAGGTATACTGTAGATGGTGAGTGGTGGAATATTTTTTGTTGTTTGCAAAAGCACCCAATTAGTGGTCTTGTTTTTCTCAAAAAGTATGTTTATCAATGCATTAATTGCAATGCATGCATGCATAAATTACATGCATTGGTCAATTTTCTCTTAATACTTGCATGCAATGATTTAATGCACCTTGGAATCTGAACATGTGATGGGGAACAACCAAATTGAGCCTTATAAAATGGAAAAATTGAAATTTTGAGATAAGCCCTATAAACCGGAAAGGAGGGAGTATTTCAATAATTTGTGTTTACTGATGCATTAATTACAATGCATGCATGCATGTCGTGACTCTTATTTTGATACTACTTGTATGTGTTGATTTAATGCACCTTGAAGTAGTACTATAAAATATGTGACGGTAAAGCTTTGTAATACCCCGGCCCAAGTCGAGAGATGGTTGTGCACGAGGAGGGTGAGATCATGCAGACTGAACATGACCCGACAATGGAGCTCTCTAAGGTCTCGATGGACCTCACCGTGCTCCACTGCCCCTTGTGCCTCCGCCCCTTGATGCCTCTAGTGTATGAGGTTCGAATACACCTCGTCCATTTGGCTGATTGAGCAAGGTGCAGGTTTCTTGATTGATGTGTTGTTCGATTGATTTCTGCAGTGCAAGGGAGGGCACCTGGCCTGCGCGGACTGCCGTGTCGAGCGCCCCGGGAACCAGCGGCAGTGCTAGAAGTGCGAGCGCGGCGGTGGGTTCGACGTGCGGAACACGGCGGTGGACTCCGTCCTTTCGTTGGTGAGGGTGGAGTGCCCGCACGAAGGCTGTGGGCTCTATGTCACTTACCACAAGCTCGCCGATCACCAGAGCGTGTGTCCGCTCGCGCCCTACAAATGCCACGTGCCCGTCTGTGGTTACGAAGGCCCGCCGCCGGCGCTCTACCACCACATCAGCACCGCGCATTCCATGCCCGTGCACAGGATCCAGTACGGCAAGGTGCTCCAGCTCCAAGTGCCACTGTCGGAGCCACGGCTCTTGTTGTTCGCGGAGGAGGACCACCGCGCGTTTTTCTTGGTCGGCGGCATGCTCGACATCGGCGCGCCTATCACCGTGTCGGTCGTCTGCATCAGAGCAGGGGCGTTCCCACTACCGCACTACTTGGCCAAGTCAGGCGAACGGCCGCCCGGGGGAGCCGAACGGCACGACCGACGCCGTCATGGTGTAAATGGCGGTGCCAGGCTGCAAGGATCCGGCTGACGCCCACGTGAAGGAGCTGACCTTCTTGACAGTTCCGTCCCAAGCTGCTGGCCGGGCTAAGCTTGTGTCCCTCCACATTCAGATTGACAAGCTCACGTCCTAAATGTTTCTACAAGGTGCCTTCTATTTATCTTAGTAATATGCTAATATAGGGATTACACAGGTCTACTTTAGCTTAAGAAATTGTGGGTTTTGGTGGCGATGCAGCAATTACTTCGACATCAGATCAGTAATTTCCAATAGTCGAACGGATATTTTGTGTCTGTTGGATATAAAGTTCCTTTGGGTAAGAAGTACTACTTGTCATTAAAATGGATAAAAGGAGATGTATGTAGATGTATTTTAGTTCTAGATACGTCCCTTTTTATCCATTTTGATGCCAAGGACTCCCTCCGTTCCACAATACATGCCTTCCATTTGTCAAAATATAGATGTATGTAGAGATGTTTTAGTATATAGGTACATCCATGATAGAGCCAATCGGATGGTTGAGAACTCTACAATTTGTAGCTACAGATGCGTGTGTGACTCCTAGATGCAGAGGCCGGGGGTCATCATCCTCCTTTTCAAGAAAAAACAGACGCGTCTGTGAGAGAACGAGTACGTGCGTGCACCTCTTCTCTTCCTGTATAACGTACTACTAAACTCAGAGTACAAGTTTTTTTGGGTGGCACGATGGTGCGTGCGAGAAGTCCCGAGAGATAGGTTTAATGCGTCTGAAAAAAGGACTAGCTAGAGCTCGCCACGCGGCTATCCCTGTCGAACGCCCCATTAATCGTAAGATATGTATACGATGGTACCAGTTATTGCACGTACACAGCAGTACTCCCTCCTTTCTAGTTTATAGGGCTTAATTCAATAATCTCACCAACCAAGATGGTGAGTGGTGAAATATTTTTTGTAGTTTGCAAAAGCACCTAATTAATGCTCTTGTTTTTCTCAAAAAATTATGTTTATCAATGCATTAATTGCAATGCATGCATGCATAAATAGCTTGCGTCTCGTCACATTCCAAATTACTCCACACTATATTGAATTGCAAACCTGTTCACACCGATCACAACCTAAACGGTTTCCCACTTAGGAGCGTATTAGTACCACGCTATATTGAATTCAAAACCGGTTCACACCGATCACAACATAAACGGTTTCCCACTTAGGAGTGTATTAGTACCACGCTATATTGAATTCAAAACCTGTTCACACCGGTCACAACCTAAACGGTTTCCCACTTAGGAGCGTATTAGTACTCGGTTATAAATACTATTATGCCAAGATGACTGCACATTCCTCCTCAACTCCTCATCCAAAAAAACAAACAAGTCATTCATCATCCTTCCCTTGCGTCTGCCATGGCCAGCGTGAGTTCTGGGTCGAGAGATTGCCACCAGGGAGAGGCAAGCATGGAAGCGGAAGCACGAGAGATGTCCCGCCTCGCTGCGAGAGCAGCCGACATGTCCTGCCGCACGGAAGTAGCAGCACAGAGGTCCCGCCGCGCCGCTGAAGTATCACGGAGGTCCCTCCGCACCGTCGATGCAGCAGATCGTCCGGCGCGCCATGAAGCGAGAGATGTCCGTGCGCCGCATGGGCGGCTCGGGAAAATTTCTCGCGGTAGGCGGCGCATCGTTACAGCACATGCATGCGATCGTCCCATAGCCGATGGATCAGATCTCCGGCTGGGCGAGGTTGCGAGACGACGTGCCTCGCTTTGAACAAAGCTACGGCGTCATCGGCAACTAAGGGAGGGCAATGAGAGGCTCCGGGCCGAGCGCAACCTGCCGAGGGAGAAGATCGTCAAGTGCGAGACCAGCAGGAGGAGACCATTGCCTTGTTGAAGAGGACCGCGTCATCGTCAAGAAACTTATGGGCGAGAATGACATGCTCAACGAGCGCCAAAGGCTGGTGGAGGAATCCGTGGATGTTCTAAAGCAGCATCTTGAGGACACGAAGAGCTCATCGCCGCTTCGCGCGGAGACTAGTTCCTGCTGCCTGCAAAGAAAGCTTCAAGAAAGTAGAGATCAGCGAGCCAGATCCTTGTCTTCCTTCTTATTTTGCCCTTGTGTATTTCGGGCGTATCCGCATGTGGCTTTTTTAGTTATCTTTCTAATTATGTAAGACAATTAATCGTCCTTATCTTTGTGTGGAAGATCAATGTTGCGAGGCTGGAATGAAGAAAACTCTTCTTTGTGGCGACCACGGCGTTCTTTGTTCTTCTAGTTGCTGCTGGGCTTCCTTCAGTTTCTTGGTTTCTTTTGATGTAATAATCGGTTTAGGATGTGGATTGTGTCATAGGTTGTGAAATGTTTGGTTCTAGCGCGGATGTTTGGCCTTTGTTGGCCTCTTGGGATGTTGCGATTTCAATCTGGTAGCTTTTAGTCCTTCGTGTTTGGCTGGAGTTGTGCTGAACTTCTTGTGAACTGTGGTGGTTTTCAGTAATGAAAATCGGAAGGCAAGCCCTTCTTTGATCAAAAAATTTAATCGTCCTTATATATTCATCGGTCTTGCTATAAGTCGCAGTAGATGCTATATAGGTCCGTCGGATCTTACATCAAGATCCGTGCTTTCAGATTTTCTTTTTTCTCTCTTAAATCTCAGTCGAGTGAGACATAGCCACGCCATTAAAGGGAGGCTCGGGCGTCATTAATGGAGACCTTGGGAGAGAGGTGGACAACAGATGGAGGCCAAAGGGCTCTCCTCCCGATAAGCACGCGCAGGGGTCTGATCGCACGCCTCTCATACTCAAATAGCTACCCTGCACGGCGCCTCCTAGCTAATAAAAAATGGGGATGCGGGGCGGCACATAAATGGTACTAGTAAGTAGAACGCCCACGGTTTCAATAATACTTGTGTTTCCGATTGTAACGTGACAACACCTGTTCCAAAATCACTTTGTTGATTGTTAATGTGTGGGCCTACGCAAATCGGACTGCAAATTTACTATTGACATGTTGGTGCCATGTCATGGCACCAAGCCAAGTTTCATTATTTTCATGCGTGTTTTGGATTTACAGGAATTAAAAAACTAAGTTTCTCAATGTTTCCAACCCAGCTACGACGCCCCCAGAATTTTGAATTTCATTCCCATTTCTTGCATGTAACCTAGAAATTTACCCGAGGACACACATGTGATTTTTCAACCAACTTTGGTGCACTGGAACATGTGCTTGTATTTCAAATTTGAATTATGCACACAAAGGTGACACCTTCCTCCCGTAACCACGAGCCTTCTTGAGAGAAGCTCCGATTTGCAAGTAGCTTATACCAAAATTTGTTCCTATTCGGCCAATTTTTTTACCACGGCATGGTACTACCATGACATGACACCATGCCAAGTTTCATGATTTTAAAACCAAGTTTCTCAATGTTCTCGACCGAGCCACGATGCCCAGATGTTTGAATCTTATTCTCATTTTTTGCATGGGAGCTACTCCCTCCTTCCATCTATATAGGGCCTAATGTGTTTTTCAGGACAACCTTTGACTATTGACAAGATTAATAGCACATGAGATGTATACTATGAAAATTATATTATTGGAAGCTCCTTTGACATACAAATTTGAAGGTATGCTTTGTGTAAGTTGCATGTCATATATTATTGCTCTAATGTTTGGTCAAAGTTAGCCTCGAAAAACGCATTAGGACCTATATAGATGGAAGGAGGGAGTAGAAATTCACCCAAGGACACAAATGTGATTTTCAACCAACTTTGGTGCACGGGAGCATGTACTTGTAGTTCAAATTTGAATTATGCACATTAAATGACCAAAAACTCAATTAATGTGTAAATAAGGCCAAACGAAGCCGGAATAATTCCAAAATTTAACAGGGCACTCATGTAGTTCTATGTTGCCTTTGTAAATAAACTCAAGGGGGACAACGTATATCATTTCGCACTCAAAGGTGGCACGTTCAACCACGGTGTCTCTCCCCCATGTTGTTGCTTCCTTGGCGGCGACTTCCACAATGGCACTAGCTGCAACTGCTCTGGCTCTTGCTCCTGCTGCGGCTCTGTTCTTCTTTGTCGCCGTTCGCCGTGACCGCTCCTGCTTTCGCTCGTTGCTGCTCTACTCTTGCTCTCGCTATGCGCTGCTGCTGCACGACCTCCGGCAGCTACATGAGTTGCTGCTTTAGCACTCGCTCGCGGTGCTACTACACGACTTGCTCTGTGCTAGTGCATTCCCTGCTCGAGGGTCTGCTGATTTAGATCACTGCTTCTCTGTTACTAGTGCTCGAACGCTCTAAACATCTATTCCAATTCTCTGTTACTAGTTTAATCAGTTTAGACAGTAAAATTCAGTTTCGACTGTGAAGTTCATTTTCTTCAGTTAAGTTCAGAGTGAACAGTCCTTACAGCATCTGTCGGAGCGGCCATGGCGCGGCTGATGCGTTTTACATCTAGCACTTTTTGGTGATGTATTTTGCATCATCTATTGCAGATGATATTAGGGTCCCACTTTAGATTAACGTTGTCTGTCTTTTCATGCTTCAGCCTTGTCGCCGTACACCTTAGCGGAGCTGCTCCAACGACGGAACTGTCCATCACAGCGGAGTAGTACCCTCGGCGCCGTTTCCAGAGGCCTCGGATCTTCTTCCCCGCCTCCGACAGTGACACCAGCATCATCACCATCCTCCACGTCCAACCCAATGATGCTGAGGTCCACAAGGCTATGCCAAAGAGGTTGTACACTCCTCGCATCACTTTGTTTCTCCATTCCTCTGTTCTTCCAATTCATGTGAGCCAAACTACCTGGTTGACTGAAATCCTATGTTTCCAAATGCTCTGTTTTGCACGTGCATTCCTATCCTATTCCTGTGTTTTTCTTGTCCCTGCGTTTATAGATTCCTCCAATTCTAAGGAGCCCTTACAGATTTACTTCATTTTCAGATTGGCGTAAAAGAAAACTCTGTGTGTTATGTCCTGCTCCTGCCGTGCCGTCATCCACCCCACCTGAGGTGCACCATCGATGAAGCGTTCACCGCAGCGTAGATCCCCGAAGACATTATTTCGCCGCCTCGGATCATCTTCCCGTTGCAGCCATGCCAACTGCATTACCATCATCGATCGAGTAGATGAACACGAGGACTACAGTTCCGGAAGAGAGATCGCAATCTTTCGTGTTTGCTTACGTCATACATCGGTTATTATTACCTGCTAATTTATCGTTCAATCTTGAGTTTTGAATTGCCCATGGGTCTCATATCGAGCCAACAACGAATAGTATCTGTCTACTATCTGGTTCATCTGCGGTCTTCTATGTGGTTCATGTTGGGTGGGCAACAAACAATAGATGATCCATTGTCTATCTTTTTAAACTGAAGCTATAATCTACATGCTATAAATGTTTTGGATCCATCCACTCGTTTGCTACCATCAGTCTTGATTTTTGCATGCACCCCTTAGGCCTTACAAAATCTAACTATTTTTTTTATTATGCATATCAGATATTGTACACAATCGTACTGAACATGTAGAGAAAAAGAGAAGACTGTTGCGTGCGAATATAATGTCATGCAGACACCGCTCCATGGTGGGTGAAGTGCCCCCCCCCCTCTCCTGCATTTCCAGATTGTATTCCAAAGGAAGATAATTGTTCAGATGGAGATTCGGAAGGAGCCGACCACGCCTGTTTACCACCTGAGGTGTTTGCTCTAACTCGCATCTTGATGTTGGTCATTTCATGCATATGGCGCCTTGCATTGCTTACATTATCCATCTTATATGTCATCATCTTAGTTTAGATTTGCTTTGTGTGAATGCCACCTGTTTGGTTTATATATCATACTCCCACCATTCCTAAATATTTGTCTTTTTAGAGATTTCAACAAATGACTACATACGGAACAAAATGAGTGAATCGACACTCTAAAATATGTCTATATACATCCGTATGTGGTAGTCCATTTGAAATCTCTAAAAAGACAAATATTCAGGAACGGAGGGAGTATATGGGAATTATGCAATGCCATCTTCTTTAGCCAGGCATCATATACGTGAATCATGCAATGCCATCCTGTTTAGCCAATCATCGTATATGTGAATTGTATCGTGCCATATTTTTTTCCATAATGTATTCTATTTGTAAACAATGTTTATACATTCATCTAATCTTCCTGTGCATCAGCCATTTGAGTCGGTCATAGGAAAATCTGGAGTGAAAACAAGGTCTTCTGAGCAATCAGTGCTACCTGTCGATGCAGATTTCTTCTTGGTTCTGAATAGCTCCTCGGAGGAGGATTCAGAGAGAGATGACCAGTCGTATCCCCCGAGGTGCATGCTCTAACTTGGCTGGGTTATATTGCTCATATCATGCATATGGTGTCTTGCATTGCCATGCCATCTGCTTAGATTAGACATGCTTTGTGTGAATGCATCCTGTTTGTTTTCTATATCAGATATGTGAATTATGCAATGCCATGTTTTTCAGCCAATTATCATATATGTGAATTATGCACCGCCATGGAGCCAGGCATCATATATGTGAATTATCTCATGCCATCTTTTTTTCATTACGTATTCCATTTGTCGACAATCTGTGTATATTGAACTACTCTTCATGTGTATCAGCCATTTGAGCGGTTATGGAAAAATCTGGAGTGAAAACAAGGTCTTGAGAGGTGCAATGGTACCTGTTGAAGCATATATCTCGATGGTTATAGGGAGCTCCACATAGGAGGATTCAGAGACAGATGACCAGTCCTATATCCCACCTGAGGTGTATGCTCTAAGTTGCAATGTTTATATTTCTCATATGATGCATATGGTGTCTTGCATTGCTTAGTTTAGACATCATATGCACAATATTGAATTCTATCTGCTTAGTTTAGAGATCATACATGCGAGTGCCAGCTGCTTAGTATAAGAATCAATTATGTCAATTATATCATGCCATCTTGTATACTTGGACAACATGTATGTGAATTATTTCATCCCAACCTATTTTAGAAAGACATCATATAGTTTTGTCATGTCATCCTGTTTAGGTACTCATCATATGTTGAATTATGCCATTATATCCTGTTAAGTTATCCATCATATATCTGAAACTGTGTCATGCTATCTTGTTTAGTTAGGCATCATATATGTGAAATTGTGTCATCTTGTCTGTTTGGTTATACAACATATATGTGAATTACCACATCGTGTATCATACAATGTCCAGACGTTCAATTTATTTTCTTGTTTATCAGCCATTTGAATTGGAGGGGGTGATGGCAGTATCTAAGGGAGCAAAAACCCGTTCTTCACAAAATCGATGCAGATAGAACCATGGTTGTACGGGCCCACAAACTAGCCCCACCACACATAATCGAGACTCTTCCAGATTGCACACTTACACCGTTGGGAAGAGAACCAGCTACAACCCATCTAACCGCAACCCCAGTGAATAGTAACCCACTTATAGTTGACAAAGCACATTGTCCACCACAGAGTACCCCCACAAGAGCAGTTTGTAAAGCTACTGCAGTGCCCAAAGCACGAAGACCACCACAGCTAACCCAAACTCCACGTTTAAAGCAGAAGAGCAATTGTTCTCAGGTCAGATTCCGTAGCTATGGTCCATACTCCTTGTCTTGTTGCATCACCGTATTTACTCATACCAACTAATTTGAATTTGAAGGATCCAATTGAAACTCCAATGGCGCAATGGTATGTTTTAAACCTATTTCTTTAACTGGATTGATGTTCTAACTTCTTGCTCTATGTTGATTTCAGTTTAAGTTGTATAAACAGTTATGTTCTCATGTGATGCCCATTACAAGTTCTCGCCAATCTTGTGTAGTTTCTCACACTTATATTCTGTCTATCTTTCTTTGTGTCTTAAAAATATATGAGTTGAACTATGTCTCTAACTTGATTAGGGAACATAAACTAGAATGATATGGACAATACAGTGACCATAGTACATAGATATATGTTTGTTTCATGCTGTTATCCTGTCCACCTTCCCTCTTGAACCGGTTTACCAAAATGAGTTTCAGTATACTACAAGCTAAACTTGTGATGTGTCTCGCTTGTTTCTCTTGTAGTATGCAAAGCAGAATATTGGAGAAGAGCACCCCACTATGCAATGGTAGAGGAAGTAATGCAGATAAGGTTCAAGATAGTGAGACAACCTGTTGGTCTCCAAGAAAGGTGATAAAACAATCTTGTAGACGGTGAGAAAACTCCACGATCCTGCGTTGATGTAGTGTTCGACATCGTTGGCGATCACCGGCACAAGCTCTTCGAACTTCATTGCTGAATCACTTGACTTCTTGGGCCTCAGCTACAAGCTGAAAGGCATCGATCGGTGTTGCGGCAAGAAGTCAAGGGCCGAGAAGTCCCCAGAGAATTCAGATCGCATTTTCTTGTGCAACATCAAGTTACTGGAGGATTTAAGCGCCAAACAAGAGAAAGTTAATAAGCTTGCTAAGCATCTTGCCGCATTATGGGTCCCCGTGATATTGTTTCTTTAACTCTTAAAGTGGTTTGATTCTGGACTTGTTTTGATGCGGCGTTTATATGTTGCTTTGTTCCCTATATTTGCACTGGTGGCAAACTTTGATGCCCAGTGGATGTAATATGTGTAATAGCCGTGATAGCCTAGCATAAGTTGCTTGCTTATTTATTTCCTTGTTGTCTTGTTTATTTGTTTACTTGTAGTCAATGCATTTCTTTTTCCGCGGTTTGCTAGTGGCTGCAATAACCTATTTTTAAAAACTAGGCCACAATAACCATGGGCTAATATTTACTGTAATGACGCTGGGCCTCCTACGGGCCATAGAAACAATGGCCTTCTATGGGTCAGAGAAAGCGAGGGCCTTCTACGGGCCGAGAAACAATGGGCCATCTATGGGTCAGAGAAACAATGGGCCTTCTACGGGTCAGATCATCAATGGGCCTTATACGGGTCAGATTATCGACACAAATATGGGCGAATAACGAGCCGCATTATGGCCGTGAACGGCTAGAGTTGGAATCGTCCGTTCATGGGCCGACCATAACGGGCCATCATTAATAGGCCGATTTGATGGCGCTATGAAAACGCCCAACGTATTAACGGAGCACAAATGGGCCGATTGTAACCACGGGCTGAATTTGGCCCACAAGCGTAAAATGACAAGAACGGGCCGTAAGTAAGCGAATCTTTGGAAATGAGCCCAAGAATAAATGGGCTCACGAGAAGGCCGAAGATAACATGGGCTGGAAGCGGCCCAACTAAATAACGGGCCCTTAATGGGTATAAAGTGATACACTTTGTTCATTATGGGCCGGTTTCACCAATTAGTCGTTAATGGGTGTAAAGTGATACCTTTGTTTCTTGCGGGCAGTTTCACCACGGGTCGTTAATAGGCCAAGATTTACATAGGGCCTCATATGGGCCGAAGACGTCATGGGCCATACATGGGCCATAAGTGAAAGCAATTTGGAGTCATATTGGATGGCCTGTAAGACGCCATCGGGCCTAATTCGGATAGGGCGTAACAGGCCTTGGGTTAGCGGGCTGTAAATGGGCTATATGCGAACATGCCATGAATAGGCTTTCCATGGGCCGGCCCGCCACCTTTTGACCAAGTCAAACGGGCCGGCCTTTTCACATGAATGGGCCTCTGTTGGGCCGTGCCACTGTCGACGTATCATAGGCGCCTATACGTCCAATGAGTGGATGACATCTGTCCCAACAATGAGCCGACACGTGTTTCCTCCAGCCAATGATGATTTTACACATGGAAAATCCCCATTGGCCGGGGCTGTTAACGGATTATCGGATCCAAAACCCGACCCAATAGTTTAACGGCATTCCGTTACGGTGGATGCCACATGTCGGTCACCCTTGACGAAATCACTTCTGTGACGCACGATTTATCGTCATGGAAGTGGACACTTCCGTGATGATAATTTTGGTAATGTCATGGAACACTTCTACGACAGCACATGTATGACTATCTTGATTCTGTCATAAAATCGTCATGGATGTACATGCATGACAAAAAATGTGACCTACTGTGACAAACACGTATCATCATGGAAGTGTATTTTTTTTGTAGTGCATTGCAAGAAAGATCAATCTAGTAGGCCAAACCAAACTGATAATTCGAAGAGACTTGCAAAGATAACCAATCATACGTAAAAGAATTCAGAAGATTCAAATATTTCTCATAGATAAACTTGATCATAAACCCACAATTCATCGGTCTCAACAAACACATTGCAAAATAAGATTACATCGAATAGATCTCCACGAGAGAGGGGGAGAACATTGTATTGAGATCCAAAAAGAGAGAAGAAGCCATCTAGCTAATATCTATGGACCCGAAGGTCCGAGGTAAACTACTCACACTTCGTCGGAGATGCTATGGTATTGATGTAGAAGCCCTCCGTGGTCGATGCCCCTTCCGACGGAGCTCCGGAACAGGCCCCAAGATGGGATCTCGTGGGTACAGAAGGTTGCGGCGGTGAAATTAGGTTTTTGGCTCCGTATCTGATCGTTTGGGGGTACGTAGGTATATATAGGAGGAAGGAGTACGTCGATGGAGCAACATGGGGCCCACAAGGGTGGAGGGCGCGCCTGAGGGGGGGAGGCGCGTCCCCCTACCTTGTGGCTTCCTGGAAGCTTCCTTGACTTAGGGTCCAAGTCTCCTGGATCATGTTCGTTTCGAAAATCATGTTCCCGAAGGTCTCATTCCGTTTGGACTCCGTTTGATATTCTTTTTCTGCGAAACTCTGAAATAGGCAAAAAAAATAGCAATTCTGGGCTGGGCCTCCAGTTAATAGGTTAGTCCCAAAAATAATATAAAAGTGAATAATAAAGCCCAATAATGTCCAAAACAGAAGATAATATAGCATGGAGCAATCAAAAATTATAGATACGTTGGAGACGTATCACGCCGCAGCGGCGTGGGGGGCGGCGAGGAGCTGGCATGGCCCAAGATGCCTGCGGGCATGGAGCCAGCGGCGACGCTTTTCATGCCGCAGTCGGAGGGGGAGCGTGTCCAGGATGGCCGTGCGGATGTGGTGGACATCGACCGGGAGGTCATGGAGGTCGACGATGACACCCCGCCGTGGACCGACGTGGTCGAGCGGGTGGAGGTCGGGGGAGGGGGCAGCGATGCCGTCTTGAAGGAGGTAAGGCGCCTCAGGCGCCGATGGGTGGGGCGTCGCGGGGTGCGGCACCACAGGCGACTCTGGCCGTCGTGCCGGAGAGGTCGCCGGCCGCGGAGGACGCGGTTAGCGGCCAGTATGCCCTGGTCTTCAGGCGAGGGAGCCGTCAGGTCGCTGGGCCGCAGCCGGCTCAGGATGGGCCCAGCGAGGTCTTCTTCGGGCCCCTAGCACCGGAGGAGGCCGTGATGGCCACCGTGATCCAGCGCCTCCGAGGGTGCATGGAGAGGGTCCAGGCGTTTGCCCAGGCCGAGACGGAGCGGGCGTGGGAGCTGGAGCGTGCCGTGATGGTAAGTCTTCCCCTTTGTCTTCTACATTTCTTCTTGCTTCTCTTTAGTGGGGGCGCGCTAGCGCACCCACTGGGTGTAGCCCCCGAGATTCAGACCAACTACTTAGTAGTTGAGTTGAACCTTAAACCGATGTCTCGTGCTGATTATCGTTCCTTGTAGCAACTGGACTCCTAACGGGGTCGGTGTCTTCAACCGGCTCCTAGAGAAGCACCGACAGCTCAAGGTACAGCTCGCCGCCAAGGAGGAGGCGCTCCGTGTCGCCGAAGGTAACTTTCTTGCATGCTCTTTAGTGGGGGCGCGCTAGCGCACCCACTGGGAGTAGCACCCGAGATTCGGGCCAACTATGTAGTAGTTGGGTCGAATCTTAAAGTAGTCTTCTATTTCTAAATCCTTGTTGTGTAACCACTGCAGTCGAGGTGCCAGCCTGGCGGACCCGGCTAATCCGAGTTGCCTATCAGTACGACCGAGTCGTTGCTGATGTCGGACGGCTTCGAGCTGAGGTGGCGGAGGTGAAGGCAGGGGCGGCAGGGGCCCAACGGGCGCATGTCGAAGCCGGACGACTGTAGGAGCAGCTGGCTGGTGACAAGAGCCGGCTCGAGGCCGAGATGGACCGCCTCAAGTCAGAGGCGGCCAAGGCGGCGGAGGCCCAATAGGCCCTTGTAGAAGCCGGCCGGCAGCGCGACAAGCTGGCCGATGATGACCCACCAGTATAGGGGATCAATCGTAGTCCTTTCGATAAGTAAGAGTGTCGAACCCAACGAGGAGCGGAAGGAAATGATAAGTGGTTTTCAGCAAGGTATTCTCTGCAAGCATTGAAATTATTGGTAACAGATAGTTTTGTGATAAGGTAATTTGTAACAGGTAACAAGTAACAAGTGTAAATAAAGTGCAGCAAGATGGACCAATCCTTTTTGTAGCAAAGGACAAGCCTGGAGAAACTCTTATATAGAGAAAAGCGCTCCCGAGGACACATGGGAATTATCGTCAAGCTAGTTTTCATCACGCTCATATGATTCGTGTTCGTTACTTTGATAATTTGGTATGTCGGTGGACCGGTGCTTGTGTGCTGTCCTTTCTTGGACAAGCATCCCACTTATGATTAACCCTTATTGCAAGCATCTGCAACTACAAAAGAAGTATTAAGGTAAACCTAACCATAGCATGAAACATATGGATCCAAATCAGCCCCTTACGAAGCAACTCATAAACTAGGGTTTAAGCTTCTGTCAGACTAGCAACCCATCATCTACTTATTACTTCCCAATGCCTTCCTCTAGGCCCAAACAATGGTGAACTATCATGTAGTCGACGTTCACATAACACCACTAGAGGAAAGACAACATACATCTCATCAAAATATCAAACGAATACCAAATTCACATGACTACTTATAGCAAGACTTCTCCCATGTCCTCAGGAACAAACGTAACTGCTCACAAATCATGTTCATGTTCATAATCAGCGTCACATCCCTAGTCCTGGTATGCACTAGGCTAGCCCTTCATGTGTGCATCATGTTTGAATTTTCAAATGAACTTGAAATGGGGGATGTTCAAACCCTAGCATAAAAAGGAATTCACTAGGTTCAACCAAAATATTTCCAGTAATTCCAAATGGCTTTCAAAAATGTTCATCATTCTTGGAAAATGCTGGAAACTTGATAACGGAGGTGATGCACATTTTTCCATGACATATTTGGGCTCTGGATTAAATCATACTCTATTTGCATTTGGGCATTTAAATGCTATTAAATATTTTAAATGCTCAAATAATCATAAACTAAAATGTTTGCTGTTGGTTATATTCCAACCAGTGGCATTGTATAGTTTCATGATTTTTGGGTCTGTTTAAATATTTTTAATAAAGCCCTAAAGATTACAGAATAAATAAAAAACAATAAGAGAATTAACAGAGAGAGAGAGAGAGACCAGCACCTGGGCCACGTACCTGGCGCTTACCTGTCCAGCCTGGACGGCCTGCTACTGTGCGGCCCAGCCCACAACACCGTGCCAGTCACCCTCAACCTCCTGCCAGGAGGATGAGAGGAGCGTGGCCATCGTGCGCGAGCACGCGCCCCGCCACCTCCTGCTTCCCACCGCTGCCCCGACGCGCCCAGACGACGCCACGACACCCCGACCCCCCTCTCACTCCCTCCCTGTCGGCTCCTCTCTCCCCTGCTGCTCTCTCTCTCTCGCAGCCCGAGCATGCCTCTCGCCGTCGTCACCGTACCCATGGCCACCGGCCGCCCCTCGCCCTGCCGCTGCGCCCAGGAGCTCCGCCGTGCCTCCCTCGTCCTCCCCAACGGCTCACGCGACCAGAAGAGCCCCGAAGCGCCGCCCCGACGCTTTTCCCCTCCTCGGCCGCTGGAGATCGGCCTCGCCGCCCCGCTCAGCTCCGACCTTCCCCGAGCCCTCTTCGAAGCCTACTGGAACCGCCGTGAGCTCCTGATCATCCTCCCCCTCTCCGTTTTCTCTCTAGCATGCCGTAGCCGTCGTGCCTCTCTCACCCGACAGCGCCGCCGCCAAAGCTCGCCGGCGATGATGCTCCGTTGACCATTCGGTCCCGGGCATGCGTTCAACGTTCTCGCCGCACCGCGTAGACGCCGTAGGTGTTAACCCCGCATCGCCAAGGCCGCTGTGGCCTTGACCCCGATCTCGCCCGAGCTCCGGCCGCCGCTTCATGCTCGCCGTCGTCATCTCCGGCGACTCGAGGCCTTCCGATCGCTTCGCTAGAAGCGGTCGGCGTGGGCGCTACCCACGGTGGCCTTCACGCATCCATCCGTCGCCCGCAGCTCAAGTCCGTCGAGTTGCCGCCGCAGTTTAGGTCGCCGCTGGCGAAACTCCGGCGAGAGCCGACGTGGCCTCGTCATTAGCCACTAATGACCCAGCTAAACCACCCCTAGTGCCACTGCCATGTGGGCCCTGTGCCTGTTTAGTTTAATTTAATTGTCTGTTTAGATTAGTTCATAACCCACTGGGACCCACACGTCAGCATTGACCTTGCTGACGCGGCCGTTGACTCGTCCCACATGTCATCCACCCATACCAGCCCTGTTACACTGACCCGTGGGTCCCAGCCATCAGGTTAGACTCTAGGCGACCCTGTTGACTAGCTGATGTCACAGTGACGCAGTGCTGACGCAGTAACTCCTTTTTCTGGATTTATTTTTATTCAGGGAATTCCAAAAAATAGTGCTAACCTCTAAAAATCATATAAAATCAACCGTAGCTCCAAATGAAATAATTTATATATGTAAAATGATCAGAAAAATCCAATCTATCCATCTTTACCATTTTCATGCATGATAGAACAACTTAGGGCTGCTATTTAGGCCAAATCTTATAATGGCATTTAAACCTTCACATATGGAGTTTGAATTTGAACCTAGGGTTAAAACCAACTTCATTTAACCTGCTGCTAGTTGCATTAGCTCAAACCACAGCATATTGCCATGTCATGATCATGCATCATATTGTGCATTGCATTGATGGTGTTTCCTTCTGTGTTGCCGGTGTTTGTCCCCTCTCAGTAGACGACGTACATGTCGTGTAAACGGCGATAAGTGGTGAGAGCGTGTGTGAAGAAGTACACCCCTGCAGGGTTAACATCATCTATTCAAATAGCCGTGTCCGCGGAAAAGGAATTCTGGGTTGCCTGTACAGTTCATAGACAAGTGAAACCGGATACTCTGAAATAAGCAAGATAAGCGTGAGTGCTATGGATGGCGTTCTCGTAGGGAGACGGGAGCGGATCCATAGTGGTGTATTGATATGGTGAATATGTGGACTCGTGCGCCACCTCAAAAGAGTTACTTGCGGTCATAGTTTAGGATAGCCATCGAGTCAAAGCTGGCTTGCCGCAGTGAAACTCCACCACCCCTTTGTTGATCTTGATGCATATGTAGCTAGTTACGATGTAAGGCTTGCTGGGTACATTTGTACTCACGTTTGCCTATTTTATGTTTTGCGAGAGACGTCGGTCTCGCTAGTAGTTCCGTTTGGACTTGACGTTTAGCTTGATACCTCGGCCACGATCTTGTGCCCTCGGCAGGATCTAGTAGATAGTCGAGCTTCTCGGCCTTTTTCATTTGTAGATGTACGTACTCAGACATGTTTATGCTTCCGCTTGTTGCTTGTATGTTTCGTATGTTGGGTCATGAGACCCATGTTTGTAATATCTAGCTCTTCGGAGCCTAATGAATAAATACTTGAGTAGTAGAGTTATGCTATGATGCCATGTTGTATTTACACATATCGAGCACATTTTGTGTATGATTGAAATGCTTGGTATGTGTGGGATCCGACAACCTAGTTGTTTATCCTTGGTAGCCTGTCTTATGGGGAAATGTAGTCGCGTGCTTCCATGAGCCATAGTAGTCCCTTCTGATCGGGTTCACCGAGTCCTGCTAGCCCAGCACTACTGCTCCGGAACACTTGATCGGCCGGCATGTGATTCACTTCGTTCGTGGTTACGTCCCTTCGGGAAATGTCACGCGGTGACATCCGGAGTCCTGCCTTAGCCTCGCTACAGCCCGGGTTCCTGAGTCCTGTTAGCCCAAAGGTTACATTATTCGTGACGCTGTTGACTGACATGCTAGATGTTGATTCATGTATGCCTGTCCCCATAAGTTAGTGCCACTTTGGGTTCACGACTAGTCATGTCGGCCCGGGTTGTCTGTCATATGGATGCTAGCGACACTATCATATACGTGAGCCAAAAGACGCAAACGGTCCCGGGCCATGGTAAGGCGGCACCCGTGGGAATACCGTGCGTGAAGCCGCAAAGTGATATGAGGTGTTACAGGCTAGATCGGTGTGACTTAGAATCGGGGTCCTGACAGCTTTGGTATCAGAGCCTGACTGCCTGTAGAATTACCAAGCCAATCCGGTCGAAGTTATGTCTAGAAATTCTTTATTTATATAAGGGAATTGATTGTGGAAGGGAAAGTAAGGCTCTTTTTATTCCTTTATCTTATGCCCTTCTGATCTGAGTTATCCTCTTCTCTTCTACGGGGATTAAGAACTAGGCTTTTCTCTTCTTTCTATCAGGATCACGTGTTACTAATCCGTAGACTTATAGGAATGATGGATTCAAGCCCCAGTTCAGTTTCTACTACTTCCGTATGTTCATAGCTGGTCTCAGAACCTTGATATTGTGATGTTGAGTGGTTATGCCACCCTTTTGCAGGCTGTCTCAAATGTTTTTGAGCATTTACAGCCGTTATGCTATCCGAGTCATCCCAGGTTTCTAAATAGTCTGATGCATTGCAAATCCTTTCCTTCCGTTCATGATGTCCACTTGGGCCAGATAAAGCACACGAATCGGTGAGTTGAGGTACTCTATTGCCTCGACATATATGTTGGAGTTAGTATTATGACCCTAGGTGTTTTAGGGAGTCACCTAGTAATCTATCCATGTTTTGTGTTCCCAGTGTGATGATTCTGGCCATCATTCTCGAAAGCATCCCGTGATGCCATTTAATAGTAGGTATTCTACTCCTGGGTTTTGAGCCCAAAATTCACCCTACTCACCTCATGTTGGTAGTGTTTGCTCGTACCTTTAGGATATTAGTAACCTTTGCGATAGTCCTCGAGGTCCGTGGTATTTCCTTCTTCCAAATATCATGAACTGCTTATGGAAGAAGTTCTTTTGAACCAAAAGATCACAACCAAAGTGCTCTTAATGGGTTCTCCATTCTACATTGCGATTCTGCCAGTTCTACCTTTCTGCATGGGTTATCCGAAAGAAACCTGTTGAACTTGGTTCGACATACTAATCTATGCATCCACAACTCAGAAAGTTATATGTTCCTTGAGCTGACCCTCCTCAACTGTATTCCGACCCTAGTCTATCAATTGATAGCCAGGAATAGTTGTGCATTCATGTTCATCGATGCCGACTATTCTTGTGGTCCGTCAAGCCATTTTATTCCGGAATGACTAGGAGAAACAAACTCTAGTACCTCATCCATTTCTAGGATTGGGTCAAAGCAGTTGTATTCCGCAGATCAAATGCAATCAAGCTTTTGTTCTGTTCTACCCTGAAGTATTACCCACTTGTAAGTGCATCTAGTGCCCCTTAGTGATTTTGGTGTATTGAAGACTTATAGGTTAAGGGACTAATGTGTTTATGAGTGTACACAGGTCTATAAGTCTATGAGGAGTTTGATATTTACAGAGAAAGTCGACCCTAAAAATGAAGTTCTTCGATTTGAAAACTTTGATATTCAAGACTTTCAATACTTTGAAAGTGAAGAAATTGGTGTGACCTTGAAGACTTGGTATTCATTTGAGGAACATGAAGCGTGAAGACTTTTGTTTTCATAGTTTCGTTTTCTCTTTCTTGAGTCATAGGAAACACCGCATCGTTAAAGGGGGTCGAGGAAATACTAAGGAAAAATTTCCATGTGATGCTCAACTCAAAATCCTACACCTACCAATCCTTCGAGTGAAGCCTTTGGAAATCTCATACAGCTCAAGAAATTTCTTCAAAGGATGACGAAGTTCTTTTGGTCATTGAGAATTTGTTCTGACCGAGGAGCTAGGAATTCACCAAAGGCGGATTGCCTACACGGTGAGGAACATGATAGCCACGAGGAATTTGAGAGTCAAATTTCCGACCGATGTCTTTGGCGCCAAATTGTCTCAAAATATCTTATCCACCTAACGGTCATATCATTGAAGGGCATTTATGTTTTATCATGTCGGGATGCTCCCTAGGCTATAAATAGCCACCCCCTACAACCACTAGCTGGTTGGCTGCTCCGAGAGAACTTGACACTTGTCATTTGAGAGCAACCCATCCTCCGAGGACTTTGAGCGAAAATCATCGAGTGAGGAAAAACCCAAAAACCAAACCCCTACAAACCCAAAGTGATTGAGCATCTCTAAAGAGATTGATCCAGCGTGGATCCGACGCTTGTTACCTTTGAAGACGGTGCTTCTTCCAGACGGTTAGGCGTCATGGTCTCGAGCATCCAAGAGGAATTGTGGATCGTCGAGTGACCAAGTCTGTGAAGGTTTGGAAGTCGCCTGAAGACTTACCACGAGTGATTGGACGAGGTCTGTGTGACCTTAGTTCAAGGAGAATACGGTGAGGACTTGGTGTCCTGAGCTACGTGCTCAGCGACTGGGTGTCCTTGAGTTTAAATACTCAGCCGCTCCAACCAGACGTACAACTTAGACAGCAGTTGGAACTGGTCTACCAAATCATTGTCTTCACCAACCTAACTGGTTTTATTTCCTCAACTCCCCTCATTACTGTGTTGAGTGTTCATTCATATCTGTGTTTGAAGCCTTTGACTGAAGACTTTCTCAATTTCCTCAGTTCAATTCTTCAGTCTGTTTGTCTTCATCTTGTGCTATCCTGTGTTTACGCTTTTCTGTACTCTTTGATTGTCTCCATTTCATCATGATGACCATGACCGCATTCTCTTATGCTTACTTCTGAGTACTCATTCCGCTGCAAGTAGTTCTTCACTTAGGAATTTCCTCACCGGAAAATTCCTCATTGAAGAATTCATAAAAATCGCCTATTCACGCCCCTCTAGTCGATATAACGCACTTTCAATTGGTATCAGAGCAAGGTACTCCCTTGTTAAATGTGATTTTGGTTTAACCACTTGGAGTTTTAGTTATGTCGACCGCAGGTATGAAGAAAGTGACATGCACTATCTTTGACGGTCATGATTATCCCAAGTGGAAGGCCATGATGAGGAAGCGCCTCATGGCAATGGACAATGAAATGTGGACCGTCACTGAAATTGGTCTTACTGATCTGTGCAAGACGGCGAACGCAGATGAAATTCGTAAGTACACTCGACTTGACATCATGGCGAAGGATATCATCTGTTCCTACCTATCTAGAGATGAATTCAAGCGCATTATGCATCTTTGCAATGTGAAGCTTATCTGGGACCGAATCTCCGACGTCTATGAAGGTCATCGAACCCGTCATGATCCTTGGTTTGAGGACTTCAAGGAATCTCTCAAAACGATGACTTTCGAACCAGAATCATCATCTTCAGCATCATGTCTCATGGCAAAGGGTGCCAAGGTACTCAAATATACCTCCTCTGAATCTAGTGAAAATGAATCGATGAAGATCTCAAGCCCAGCTACTCAAAACTTGCTAAGATCGCTGTAAAACAACAAAGGGCTTTTGAAAAGGTTCAAAACATGCTAGACAAAAGTGATGATATGTTGGGTGAAGAAATGGATCGCACTAAAGCCCTAGCTGAAAATCTCCAGAGACTTCAGTCTAGGTTTGACAACCTTCAAGGTCATCATAACACTCTCTTGTCTGATCATGAGAAACTTTCTTATGAATTTCTTCAAAGAAAGCAAGATCTTGAGAAGCTAAGAGTGAGTTATGAAGATATTCAGAAGGAGCGCGATTCATTGCTTGCTCAACAAATCAGCGCTTCTCGTGAAGAATTTGTTCCTCCATGCTTAAAGTGCATTGAACGTGAATCGCTAATTCTTCACCTGAATGTTCAAATGCTTCAACTGTTACAAATTCTTCACCTGCTCCTGCTATCACTAATTCCTCATCTGAGGACATTGCTAGTATCACTGACGATGCAGGGCTGAAGGAATTGTACATGACAGGCATCTACAAAAGCCTCAAAGGGCATCAGAATCTTTGTGATGTGCTTAAAAAGCAGATTCTCAACAGGAACCCTAGGAAAGAGGGTATTGCCTTTGAGAGGAAACTCAATGCTGATGGAACATATTGGAAGCCTGAGCAGTACCCCAAAACCTCATGAGTTGCTGCAAAGGGACCTCCAGTTGATCCATCTAACTTATCTGTCTTTACATGTGAATCTCCTCATTCTTCTGATGAGTCATTTGACTCCAACTATAAACTGTTCAAAAATCAGAATGGTGAAGTATTTGCTAGATATGTTGGCGCTAACTGCAGGAACGGTTCCCCTATGAAGAAAATCTGGGTTCCCAAGAAGTGCCTTGAAAGACTTCAGGTGAATTTCCTCATGACACCACCTGTGAAGAATAGGAACCCCAGATCAAATTCTTCATATGGATCCAAGTCCTCATACGGACCAAATTCCTCACATGGATCAAAGTCCTCATATGATTATCATCGTGCTAACAACTCTGTTTTGCAGGGTAGAGCTAAGGGCTATGAATATGTGCATTATTCTTCAAACCAATATGTTCATAAGTCCTCAAGAATTTCTCCGCTTATTCATATGCTTACCCTAACCCCTCTTATGTGAAACGAAATGGATTGGCCTCTATGCCACCATTCTCATATGGAGCTCGTAGAGTGATGAACTCTTTGCCACCCCTTCAGATGTGGGTGGTGAAGAAAAAGAACTAATCTCTTCTGCAGGGTCAGGTCTCCAGACGTGCTTTAACATCTGATGAATTTGCTAGGGACCTGACAACATTGCCTGAAAGGACGCAGGCTAATCATGAAAAATGAACTTTCATTTCACACGTCCTCATATCGCTTATCATTATAACGCTCGATGAAATTCATATGGTGAAATTGATATCATATTCTTCACTAATGAAGTATATGAGATCGTAAGTTGCACTAATTCATCTGCAGGATGATCAACCCAAAGCCAATGAGTGGGTCCTCGATAGTGGATGTACAAATCACATGACTGGTGACAAGAATCTATTGATGGATGCTTCCTTATCACCGTCACATCTCAAGCATATCATCTTGGCCGACAAAGGCAAAAGTCAGTGTATTGGGTCTAGGTAAGGTTGCGATCTCTAAGGACATACACATGGACAAAGTCATGCTTGTTGAGTCCTTAGGATACAACCTCATGCCAGTCTCAATGCTTTGTGATCTTGATATGGTTGTTGTCTTTGGCAAGTATCGTTGTGTTGTGATCATGGAAGCTGACAATTCCAAAGTCTTCAAAGGCTTTAGGAGAGGAGACTTGTATATTGTTGATTTCTCTACGGGACCACAACCAGCCATGTGTCTACTTGCAAAAGCTTCAGAAGGCTGGCTATGGCATCGACGACTTGGCCATGCAGGCATGAGGAATTTGCACATGCTTGCGAAGAAGAAGCATGTCATTGGCATTGAGAATGTCAAATTCCTCAAGGATCACTTGTGTGGAGCCTGTGAAGCTGGAAAAATGACCAAGGCCAAGCATCCAAATGAAGACTATCATGACCACTACTCGTCCATTCGAATTGCTTCACATGGACCTCTTTGGTCCTAATCATTACTCAACAGTCACTAATGATGCATCTCTATATGGATTTGTTATTGTTGATGATTACTCTCGTTACACATGGGTACACATTGTTACTTACAAACATGAAGTGCAGGAAGTCTTTAAACGATTTTCCTCGAGGGCTTCAACCAACTTTGGTGTGAAGATCAGGCACATCAGGAGTGACAATGGAACTGAGTTCAAGAATTCCAGTCTTGATGACTATCTTGATGAACTTGGTATTACTCATGAGTTATCTGCTCCCTATACTCCTCAGCAAAATGGCGTCGTGGAGCGCAAGAATAGAACTCTTGTTGAGACGGCTCGCACTATGCTTGATGAATACAAAATGCCTCGTCGTTTTTGGATTGATGCAATTGATACCGTGTGCCACATCATCAACATAGTATATCTTCACAAATTCTTCAAGAAGACTGCCTATGAACTCCTCACTGACAAGAAACCCAATGTGATTTATTTAAAAGTCTTGATTGCTAAATGCTGGATTAGAGATCCTCATCACAATGCTAAATTTGCACCGAAAGCACATGAAGGTTTTATGCTTGGTTACGGAAAGGACTCGCACACCTATGAGTCTTCAACATCGCTTCTTCACAAGATTGTTGAAACTGTAGATGTGCGGTTCGATGAAACTAATGGCTCGCAAAGAGAGCACCTACCTTCTATGATAGATGAACCAGTACCAGAGGAATCTATAAAGTTCAAGGCTACTGAGGATGTAAATCCTACTGAAGAATCTGCTGAAGAATTCATTCCAGAACGCGAAGAACGTCGAGCTGATGCACCTGAAGATAATGCTGAAGAAAATGGTGCTGAAGAAAATGCTGATCAAATTCCTCGACGACAACCAGCTCATCCTCGCGTTGCAAAAGAAGTGCAAATTGACAAGATCATCGATGACATTGAAGCACCAGGTCCTCTCACACGCTCAAAAGCTTCACATTTATCTAACTTTTGTGGGCACTATGCTTTTGTATCATTCACAGAGCCCACTAAGGTAGATGAAGCATTTATAGAGCCTGAGTGGATTCAGGCAATGCAAGAAGAATTACATCAGTTCGAGCTCAACAATGTCTGGGAACTGGTCAAACGTCCAGATCCTCGCAAGCATAATATCATTGGCACAAAGTGGATCTACCGCAACAAGCAAGATGAAAATGGCCTTGTGGTGAGGAATAAGGCATGGCTTGTAGCTCAAGGCTACACGAGTTGAAGGAATTGATTTCGATGAGACTTTTGCACTGTTGCTAGACTTGAGGCTATTCGCATATTACTTGCTTATGCTAACCATCATAATATCACTTTATATCAAATGGATGTTAAAAGTGCATTCCTCAATGGTAAGCTTGAGGAAGAAGTATATGTTGCTCAACCCCCAGGTTTTGAAGATCCAAAGAATCCCGACAAAGTCTTCAAACTCAACAAGGCCCTCTATGGCCTCAAACAGGCCCCACGGGCGTGGTATGATACATTGAAGGAATTCTTCGTGAAGAATGGCTTCACACCCGGTTCACTCGACCCTACTCTCTTTACTAAATCATATGATGGTGAACTGTTTGTGTGCCAAATATATGTTGTTGATATTATCTTTGGCTGTACAGACCAACGCTATAGTGATGAATTTGCCTATATGATGAGTGAAGAATATCATATGTCTATGATGGGAGAATTGAAATTCTCCTTAGGTCTTCAAATTCGTCAACAACACAATTGCATATTCATATCTCAGGAGAAATACCTCAAAGATGATATTAATAAATTCGGCATGCAAGATAGCAAATGCGACAAAATTCCTATGCCCACAAATGGCCATCTATGCAATCGATGAAAATGGTATTGACTTGATCACAAGGTATACCGCTCCATGATTGGTTCTCTATTGTACTTATGTGCATCTAGGCGGATATAATGCTTAGTGTTTGCATGTGTGCCCGATTTCAAGCTACACCGAAGGAATCACACCATAAGGCTGTGAAGCATATTCTTCGATATCTATCTCACACACCAACACTAGGATTATGGTACCTCAAGGGCTCTACGTTTGATCTCATTGGATATTCTAACTCTGACTATCTTTGGTGATCGTGTGGACCGCAAGTCAACATCTGGTACTTGTCATTTCCTCGGACGATCTTTTGGTCTGTTGGTCCTCGAAGAAACAGAACTGCAGATCACCGCTTCATCATGCGGAAGCTGAGTACATTGCTGCTGGCTCTTGTTGTGCTCAATTGCTGTGGATGAAGCAAACTCTCAAGGACTACGGCATCAACGTGAAGAATGTGCCTCTCTACTGTGAGAATGAGAGTTCCATCAAGATTGCTCACAACCCAGTTCAGCACTCGAAGACAAAGCACATTCAGATTCGTCATCATTTTCTTCGTGATCATGTGTTGAAGGGCGACATCTCCATCGAGCATGTGAAGGCTGAAGAACAGCTAGCCGATATCTTCACAAAGCCCTTGGATGAGAAGAGATTTAGCAAGTTGCAGTGTGAGCTAAATATCTTAGAATCTTCGAATGTTCTTTGAAAAGAACACACATCCTGACACTTATGCAAAATTGATGACTTAGATGTGCAACACATGAAGAAACGTTTTTCTTCAATCAATGAAGAATAACACTGTAAGTGTGAAGAAATTAATGAAGAATTTTATTCTCAAAACACTACGACAATTGTACGCGGTGTCTGAAATCATCATTCTTATACGGTGGGTCACGCCACCACCAAAGTTGAAAATCTTCAATTTGAGTTTTTCCTGAGTTTTGAAATTCTTCAGTTTTTAAAATTCTTCAACTTTGCAAAATCTTCACTGTTTCCGTTGTCTTTCTTCATTGACTATATATATATATATGGGTTTATGTCCTCTACAACATTCACTTATGGCTATTTCTTCAAGTTGCTTTTTCTTTTAAGTGAATGTGATCGGACCCTTCCCCCCTCTATGCTATACTCAACCCAAGCTATTCACAAATTCTTCATGTGCGTTCTTTTTGAAACTCGTTCAAAATCTTCACTGTGTCCTTGTCAGCTGAAGAAATTGCGAACGGAACTTTTAACTTATCTTATTCAAATTTTCGGCTTTGCCGCTCAAACCGTTCCGCATCCCACGATAAACTTATCTATTCACCCACGATCTAACACAATCTCCACTTTTCAGTACGTGGGTGACACATATCAAGCGAATGAGAAGGGCGGGGGCACGTTCGTCCAAAATCTTCGAGTTTAACGGTTTTTCACCGTGGCTATATATACCCCTTCTCCCTTCCTCACTTCCTTTACTCCGCTCGACCGCTCTCTCTCTCGCTCGAGCTTCTCAAACCCTAAGCGCCGCCGCTTCTCCATAAATCGCCCGGTGAGGAAGAGCTTCACAGCCTCGACCTCGTCGCCGTTATTTCAGCGCCGATCATGGAAATCTTCACTCCGCCGCCGCCGTAGCTATCTTCCTCCGCCGAGTTAGGGCGTGGGAGATCTGAACTGACGAACTTCTAATCTACACTTCTCAGTTCGTCGTGTTCTTCAGTTCGGGTAATTAAAAGTTACTTTTATTAGTCGCTTTGATTCTCAAACCTTCCTGAAAATCTTCAAAAGGTGTTTATTCTTCAAATCTTCACACATATGAACACCTCAAACGAAATATGCTCTTGATTCGTTTCTCTAAGCAATGATTTTTCTTCAAGATTCCTCAACTGTGTGGATCCGCGATCTATATAACTCTGGAACCTAAGACAAAGATCGCTTAGTGAAATTCTTCAAGGCTCATCTCGTCAAATTCCTCAAACTAGTTCTTTTTGGAAAACCTTCTGAGAACGCATATGACCTCTCCAAATTCCTCGCAACTATACTCTGTTCATAGGTACTCATGTCCACTGCTGAATCACTAGGTTCTCATCAACTTAACTCATTTACTTTGCGTTAAATCGAAGAAAAGTTGCATACTTCTTGAGAGAATTGACCGTCAAATTCCTCGGTGAAGAATATGGCGAGAAGGAAAGAAGCCACGAAAGGAGGAAAGAGGCACGAGGTCATGACTGCTTTCGAGATACCTGAGGACATATACGCTGACTATTGCACAACTGATGAAGCCAAGTTTGGCAAGGAAAACAAAAATCAGCGCAAGGTGCGCATTCAGAGGATTGAAAGGAGATGGGCAAGGGAATGGAGGGAGTACAGATATGTTACTCCAAACTACATGAAGAAATTCGCACTGAATCCTCCATGCCCAAGAGCTCCATTCGCACCTGGCCAAGAAGCTGACCCCACCAGGATCAAGCGTGGTGAGGACTTTCCTGAAGAATGGGCCAAGCGCCAAGCCAAGTTGGCGAGACAAGCCAAAGAAGCAGTGAGGAAATTCAATGAAGACTTCACATCTGCTGCCGCCAATCGAGGGCCTGTTCAGCCCAAGATCAATGGCAAAGAAGCCAGCGCACAAGCCAAGTGCTTCACCAACAAAGTGCCCTCACGCAAAAATCCTCAGCAATGCCCTCATGGCCAGAATCTTCAATGCCCTCACGGCCAATTCCTCATGCTGCTCCTGCTCCTCCCAAATCCTCAGCTCCTACAAAGTCCTCAGCAGCTCCTCCAAAGTCCTCAGCACCTGTGCATCTGGCCACGTGCCAAAGGACTGCAGGCATCTCTATTGCCTCTGGTGTCTCAGCAAGTTCCTCAGCTGCACCAAATTCTTCATCAGGCCCCACTCTGCTGAAGAAAAGGCAAGCTATTTGGGACGAGGTCCTCGGCCAAGTCCCAAGAAGAAACAGGTCGCCTTCCAAGTGCCATCTGATGATGAAGCTGATGATGAAGCTGATGATGACGAACTTGCGGAAATCATCAGAGACCGACAAGAAAGGGCCGCTAGAGCCAAAGGCACACCTGTACCCTTTGCTTTTGGATCCAAGGGCGATCCTCGAGTACACTGATCTACGCACAAGGATCCGAGAGACACCTATGCCTGATTTTCATCTGACACCTGGACAAAGTCACATGCTGACCCATTTCATCTCTGCAGAGAAATGGAAATTTGAGAAGGCAAGGCAGATCAAGAAGGCTCAATTCAGGAAAGAGAAGTTCCTGAGGAAAAAAGGTTGTCAAAATGACACATGAGGAACTGCTAAAGATCCAGAATGAAATCCAAGCCCTCAGCAAAGACTTTGATGCTTAGTATGCTGATTGGCAAGGAGCCAAAGTCAGATTTGTCAATCTGACAAAGAAGTTCACAAATGTTGCAGCCCCAACGCAACAAGAAATTCCTCAGGCTAGAGCCTCTGCTCAGCCTGCTGAAGAACATGCCAGCACCGCTGATGATTTTCAACTGCTTTGAAGACAATGCTAGTTCCAGGCTGATGACTCCGGTCCAGCCATCGAAGAAATTGCCGTGGCATCCACTAGTGGTGCGCTGAAGAAAGCGAAGAAGTCAGGCAAGCGCATCGATTCTTTGAGGAAATTCAACCAGATTCCTCAGCTCCTCCCGCGCCTACACCAACTCCAATCCTTCCATTTGCATCTGATGTGAAGAAGACCAAAGCTGCAGAGCGAGCTGCAGTGAAGAAAAGGAAAGCATCAGCTACTTCAAATTCTTCAGCCCCGAAGAAAATGAAGCCTATGACAAGCTCTTTTGAAAATCCAATCGATGATGTTCCAATTTCCTCCATTCCATCAAAGGACCTTGTTCCTTTTGGTGAAGAGTATGAGACCCCAAGCTGATCTGATGAAGAAAATCATTCTGCTGCTTCATCAGAGCAGATTGATGAAGAAATTGAAGTGGATGCAATCCCTTCAACACCAATCATTTCCTCGCCTATGCCTCAGTTCTGGCCCGAAGAGGCTGGTGTTGAAGAAATTGAAGACGAAGACGTGGATATTGGATGCACCACGCTTGTGATGAACGATGACTTTTGGGGAAGTCAGCATCCCAATTCTCCACTCTTCAAATGGGCTCTGAAGAAACCCATCCCAACTCATCCGTGCATGAAGAAATTCCAGCCACGAGTGCTGAAGAACCTGCTGCTGCTGATCCTATGAACACGCAGACTGCATATGAAGAGGAACCAGAAATTCCTCAGCCTGAAGAACCTGAGATTGCGATTCACGAGGTCGTGATGCAACTCAATCGACACTCCTTTGCCAAAGCCAAAGAATCCATTATCAACGAAGCAAAAGTTCAAGGCTGAAGATTTCTTGGCGAGCTTGTATTCTTCAACGACTACAACCCATATGACTCTGCTCGCGCATAAGGAAGATGCGTTTCTGGACTGCTAGTCAAGCCAACTTCTATTCCTCTATGCTATTCAACAAAGACAAAGTCTTCGATCATGCACATATTCCTCATGTGGACATGGAATCTCTGCCAGGCTTCGAGCCAGTCCTCAATGTTCTTCACGATGCAGATTGCTGAATTTCTGACCGACATATGTGATTGGAATGAAGAACTCATTCTTCAATTCTATGCGACGCTGCACATCACCGGAGATTACGAAGATGTGAACTGATGGGTATTGGACTGGATGATGGAAAATACTCACTACAAGGCACCAAAGCAATCGAATTGCTTCGTGCCCTCCCACTCGATCCTCCCTTGATGGTGCTCGTTGCATCTATAACAAACTGAGCTTTCAAATCATTACATGCAAGTCTTGATGAAGCCTTTGAAGCTGTGACGGGCACCTCGAACCAAATTCCCCGTCAAGGAATTACTGTATGTGCCTCGGACTGTCTATCGCATTCTGACGAAGACAATGAGTCCTATCAAAGGCCACGACTCAAATGATGAAGAAGTCGTTGGCATCATGAAGAATATGCTTTTCAATATCATTAATGGCGTTCCCGTCAACTTCCATGATTTCTTCATGAGGACTCTGGCAAACATTGCTACGTCACCTTTTGAGCTGAAGCCTTATGCACCTTGGATTATGAGATTCATCAGAACAAGGTCTTCACTCAATTACAAGGCTGATACTCTGAACCACTGCAACTACTTGCCCCCAATTGAAGTCCTCAAATGGACATTTTCCTCAGCTGATGACAAGGGCAAGGCAACTACTATGATAGATGAAGGCATTCGTCTATTGGATGGTCAATTTCGCAAAGCTGCATCCTACTCCAACAATGATGACTCTGCCACACATGACTCTTCCGCTAATACCTCAGCCAAGCAAAATCCTCAAGCCACAGCACCCAGGGTGATGACTGATCGTGAGTTACTCCTCAGTCTTCATCAGAAGGTTGATCGCAATCATAAATGGGTCAAGCGTCCGCTTTGGTTCAATTCTTCACAACATGACCTCAACACACAATGCAGTGTGAAAAACCAATACTACCTCCATGAAACCTTCAACCGCACTTTGGGCTGTTCTTTCTAATGTCTACAGCGGAAGAAGCGAAGACAATGGGTCTCAAGGAAGAATTTGACCGGTCTGTACCTCCACCGAAGAAATTCAAGAAGGTCAAGGTTCCTTCCTTGGTAGCCAGCTCCTATTCTTCATCGCGCGACAATGATTAAAATGAAGACTTGAACGACACTGCGGCAGGCCCTACTACGACAACCGACCCCGACAACGCTGGCGCTCCTTTATCAACTTGAAATTCTTCAGGGGCGTTAGTCCTCGTTTCAAACCTTTTGGTCATTTGATGACAAAGGGGGAGAAATGTGAGTTAGTCTTCAAGCGGGTCTACTATATGGGCGTTTTTTTGCTAAGTTACAACTCTCGTTCTTCTGAAACTTTATTGGATCGAGTTGTAATCTTAAACCCGATGGTGCTCTGATACTTTTGATGTGTTCCTCTGCATGCTTATTCCTCATTATATGTTAATACACGCATCTTTGAACTGCATTAGTCACCATATTTCATCATGCATTTCAAATTCTTCATATTATATGTCAAATGCGTGTATGAATTACAAGATATAGGGGGAGATCTCCATGATTCAACTCTTCAAATGTGCAATGCCTCAAAAGCAAAATTCCTCACTATGCACATCTTCAGGGGGAGTTCTTCTATAGCTTGCAATCAAATTCCTCAATATCAGTATTTACACTTCATATGTTTATCCCCGTTTAAAACTTAACCTATATTGTCATCAATCACCAAAAGGGGAGATTGTAAGTGCATCTAGTGCCCTTAGTGATTTTGGTGTATTGAAGACTTATAGGTTAAGGGACTAATGTGTTTATGAGTGTACACAGGTCTATAAGTCTATAAGGAGTTTTATATTTACAGAGAAAGTCGACCCCTAAAAATGAAGTTAATAGAATGAAGACTTTTATAATATTAAGACATTATGAAAACTTTTAAAGTGAAGAAATTGGTGTGACCTTGAAGACTTGGTATTCATTTGAGGAACATGAAGCGTGAAGACTTTTGTTTTCGTAGTTTCGTTTCTCTTTCTTGAGTCATAGGAAACACCGTCTTGTTAAAGGGGTCGAGGAAATACTAAGGAAAAATTTCCATGTGATGCTCAACTCAAAATCCTACACCTACCAATCCCTTCGAGTGAAGCCTTTGGAAATCTCATACAGCTCAGTCAATTTCTTCAAAGGATGAGACGAAGTTCTTACAGTCATTGAGGAATTTGTTGACCGAGGAGCTAGGAATTCGCCGGTGCGGATTGCCTACACAAAGGAGGAACATGATAGACACGAGGAATTTGAGAGTCAAATTTCCGACCGTTCTTTGTCTTCTTGGCCACCGTCCCAAAATATCTTATCCACCTAATGGTCATATCATTGAAGGGCATTTATGTCTTATCATGCCGGGCTGCTCCCTAGGCTATAAATAGCCACCCCCTACAACCACTAGCTGGTTGGCTGCTCCGAGAGAACTTGACACTTGTCATTTGAGAGAAACCCATCCTTCGAGGACTTTGAGCGAAAATCATCGAGTGAGGAAAACCCAAAACCAAACCCCTACAAACCCAAAGTGATTGAGCATCCACGAAGAGATTGATCCTGCGTGGATCCGATGCTTGTTACCTTTGAAGACTGTGCTTCTTCCAGACGGTTAGGCGTCATGGTCTAGAGCATCCAAGAGGAATTGTGGATGTTGAGTGACCAAGTCTGTGAAGGTTTGGAAGTCGCCTGAAGACTTACCACGAGTGATTGGACGAGGTCTGTGTGACCTTATTTCAAGGAGAATACGGTGAGGACTTGGTGTCCTGAGCTACGTGCTCAGCGACTGGGTGTTCGGGACTGTGTGTCCTCGAGTTTAAATACTCAGCCGCTCCAACCAGACGTACAACTGAGACAGCAGTTGGAACTGGTCTACCAAATCATTGTCTTCACCAACCTAACTGGTTCTATTTCCTCAACTCTTTCATTTCCTCATTTTTGTGTTGAGTGTTCGTTCATATCTGTGTTTGAAGACTTTGTTGAAGACTTTCTCAATTTCCTCGATTCGATTCTTGATCTGTTTGTCTTCATCTTGTGCTATCCTGTGTTTACGCTTTATGTACTCTTTGATTGTCTTCATTTCATCATGATGACCATGCCCGCATTCTCTTATGCTTACTTCTGAGCACTTATTCCGCTGCAAGTAGTTCTTCACTTAGGAATTTCCTCACCGGAAAATTTCTCATTGAAGAATTCATAAAAATCACCTATTCACCCCCCTCTAGTCGATATAACGCACTTTCACCACTTTATGTCAGGAACGTCATGAGAATTGCACCATCTCTTATGAATTCTTGACGCAGTGATTCTTCTCGCCATCATTGCTTCATTCCTCGGTTCCGTGTTATTGTAACCGGAATGCCGACAAGTGTATTGTGATGTGCGAAAATCAATACTCCTAGCAACTTCGTTGCTTGGTAGTTAATGGACAATACTCTCATTCTTAACGTGCTGGTTATTGAATCATCATCCTAAGATTGATCGTGCTACCTAGTCCATATCTCCGGGTGCACTCATCGACCAAGGAGTTAGGATTGTGACAGTCCCTCGCTCCTTGATCATATCGTCTTGCCCTGGAAAGCAAGATTGTTCTCGAGCTTAATAACATATCGGCGGTTCGTGATTTTCCGAATATCTTCTCGGAAGTATTACCGGGTTGTTTCCTGACTGTTATGTTGAGCTCGTGATCATGTTAGTTTTCTTCTAAACCACCCATTCTCCAAGAATCTGTGTTGAATACACTGAGCTAGTTGGTTAAGCTGAACAACAACTTGGAGAGTTGGAAGATAAAATCTTGCCTAACTTAGTTCGTTCCAAAGGGATACTCTTGTGTAGTGTGTGTTGAAGAAAGATGATATCTTCATCGATTGGTCCCTATGATCAGTTGTTGGACCTATTGCCTTATCAATCCTTTGATTTGAGTGTGGGCTATCGTCAAATCAAGTTAGAACCAACGATATTCGTAATGTTGTCTTACTCGTGGTTGATCCCTCGAGCATACACCATTACATCTTTTGGTCTGACCAATACTATCACCGTGTTCACATGATGGTGGAAGTCCAGTGATATGGAAATTCTGATGAGTTGTTGTTGAGCCCATCGGCAGCATTTTGTCTCCCCCATGACTCATGTTGAACATCAACCTAGTGTTGGAAACTTTTATAAGCATTATCTTCATGTCCCGTTCATGAAGCATATGTTGGATGAAAGAAGTGACTTCCTCTAATTCACGTGCATTTGGTGCAAGTTGCCGCCGTGAGTTCGAGAAAGATTGTTTTTGCTTCCTCTGGAACTATCCCAAGTCAGTCATGCATATGTGCAAAGTACTCTATGGTTTGGAGACTTGCAACCTTCATTATATCCTAGCACACCAAGCCACTGATTGACTTGTTCAAGAAAAACGGAGTCTGTTCTAAGGTTAATCCTTTGGACTTCCACGCGTGGAGACTTCGATATCCTTGTCGATGGTTCCCCACCTGAACTCGGTAGAGTTTGATTATAAGACTACTATGTGGTCATGATTGTCTGCGACAGTATGTTCACATGTGTGTAGCAGAATCAACTCATGTTTTGGAGCTTGCTATCGTAGTTCATTTCCCGAGAATCTCGCAACGTCATCTCGTCGATTTGTGTTGCAAAGTTTCATTTTTCCTTCTAGACTTGATGAGTCTGGAATATCCTGCTACCAGCTAGATCTGAATCTCAGGCAAATATGATGGTTGGAACTTTTCCAAGATCTATGACATAGGTTCTGGCAAGGTTGATGTTTGGCCGACACACCTAGTTGGAAGACCTATTATTGTAGTATCTTGAATGAGCAATTTTTTTTCCATCTTCTCTATAAGGATTTCATGTGACTTATTATAGAAGTTGTTCCTTATGGATCCTTTGTATTCCGAAGTCTGACCTTTACTTGATGGCCATGTCGATGCTTTTAAGCATGATCGTGGTACCTAGTACATCAAGGAGAACATTAGAAGCAGAGTGCTAAATGTCCCTCGGTCGATCATCCAGATTTGCTGCTTTGGCATTGCTAAGGAAAAATCTGAGAAAGTGATGTCCTCCTTTGCACCTGCGTCCTCCATCACTATTCATCATGGTAGTAAGATGTGTTGCCAGGATCCTCGGCACAGATGTTGGTAAAACCTTGATGACCATGGAAATGCTCAAGTTTTTGAGAGCACACTCAGTCACTAGGTTATATCCTCGGTATCAATTGGAATGTGCCACCCGTTTGCCGAGTTGTTCTATAACCATAGTTTCCTTTCCGAACTGAGTATGCCATTTCCCCGAACCCCCTTCAAACAATCATCATGAATAGCTCGATCTTCGAGAAGATAGATTCTTCTCGAGTTTTTCCTTTCTTCTCATGGTCATGTTGGATGAAGTTCTCAAAGCAAGACGTCGAGATCAAGATGATGCAATGAATCAGCATCTTCGAGAAGGACAGTTGGATCGAGGAGATCGTGTTAGCTTAGTGTCCCCTCTGGCTTCTTACCTCATGACTTGAATCTCGGGACGAGATTCTTGTTTAGTGGGGGCGAGTTGTCACATCCCTAGTCCTGGTATGCACTAGGCTAGCCCTTCATGTGTGCATCATGTTTGAATTTTCAAATGAACTTGAAATGGGGGATGTTCAAACCCTAGCATAAAAAGGAATTCACTAGGTTCAACCAAAATATTTCCAGTAATTCCAAATGGCTTTCAAAAATGTTCATCATTCTTGGAAAATGCTGGAAACAGTAACCAGAGGTGATGCACATTTTTCCATGACATATTTGGGCTCTGGATTAAATCATACTCTATTTGCATTTGGGCATTTAAATGCTATTAAATATTTTAAATGCTCAAATAATCATAAACTAAAATGTTTGTTGTTGGTTATATTCCAACCAGTGGCATTGTGTAGTTTCATGACTTTTGGGTCTGTTTAAGTATTTTTAATAAAGCCCTAAAGATTACATAATAAATAGAAAACAATAACAGAATTAACACACACAGAGAGAGAGAGAGAGACCAGCAGCTGGGCCACCTACCTGGCGCTTACCTGTCCAGCCAGACGGCTCACATCTTGCGGCCCAGCCCACAATGTGCAGTCACCCTCAACCTCCGGCCGGGAGGATGAGAGGCGTAGCCACCGTCTTGTGAGCACGCGCCCCGCCACCTCCTGCTTCCCACCGCTGCCCCGACGCGCCCAGACGACGCCACGACACCCCGACCCCCCTCTCACTCCCTCCCTGTCGGCTCCTCTCTCCCCTGCCGCTCTCTCTCTCGCAGCCTCGAGCACGCCTCTCGCCGTCGTCGCCGTACCCATGGCCACCGGCCACCCCTCGCCTTGCCGCTGCGCCCAGGAGCTCCGTCGTGCCTCCCTCGTCCTCCCCGACGGCTCACGCGACCGGAAAAGCGCCGAAGCGCCGCCCCGACGCTTTTCCCCTCCACGGCCACCGGAGATCAGCCTCACCGCCCCGCTCAGCTCCGAGCTTCCCCGAGCCCGCTTTCAAGCCTATTGGAACCGCCGTGAGCTCCTGATCATCCTCCCCCTCTTCGTTTTCTCTCTAGCATGCCGTAGCCGCCGTGCCTCTCTCACCCGACAGCGCCGCCGCCAAAGCTCGCCGGCGATGACGCTCCGGTTACCATTCGGTCCCGGGCATGCATTCAACGTTCTCGCCGCACCGCGTAGACGCCGTAGGTGTTAACCCGGCATCACCAAGGCCGCTGTGGCCTCGACCCCGAGCTCGCCCGAGCTCCGGCCGCCGCTTTTGTGCTCGCCGTCGTCATCTCTGGCGACTTCGAGTCCTTCCGATCGCTCTGCTAGATGCGGTCGAGCATGGGCTACCCCCTGGTGGCCTTCACGCATCCATCCGTCGCGCATGACTCAAGTCCGTGAGTTGCCGCCCTTGATTTAGGTCGCCGCCGGCGAAACTCCGGCGAGAGCCGACGTGGCCTCGTCATTAGCCACTAATGACCTAGCTAAACCACCCCTAGTGCCACTGCCATGTGGGCCCAATGCCTGTTTAGTTTAATTTAATTTTCTGTTTAGATTAGTTCATAACCCACTGGACCCACACGTCAGCATTGACCTTGCTGATGCGGCCGTTGACTGGTCCCACATGTCATCCACCCAAACCAGTCCTGTTACACTGACCCTTGGGTCCCAGCCGTCAGGTTTGACTCTGGGCGACCCTGTTGACCAGCTCACGTCATAGTGACGCAGTGCTGACGCAGTAACTCCTTTTTCTAGATTTATTTTTATTCAGGGAATTCCAGAAAATAGTGCTAACTTCTAAAAATCATATAAAATCAACCGTAGCTCCAAATGAAATAATTTATATATGTAAAATGATCAGAAAAATCCAATATATCCATTTGTACCATTTTCATAAATGATAGAACCACTTAGGGCTGATTTTTAGGACAAATCCTATAATGGCATTTAAACCTTCACATATGGAGTTTGAATTTGAACCTAGGGTTCAAACCAACTTCATTTAACCTGCTGCTAGTTGCATTAGCTCAAACCACAGCAAATTGCCATGTCATGATCATGCATCATATTTTGCATTGCATTGATGGTGTTTGTCCCCTCTCAGTAGACGAGGTACCGACGATGAGTTCGATGACACCGATGAAGAGCTATACTATATTCAGAAGTGCCAGGCAAGCAAAACCACCTTGTTAATTCCGATGCAATCCCACTCTCTCGCTCCTGCTCTCTTTTACTGCATTAGGACAACAACGATTCAACTGTTACATGCTGCGCTAGTTGAACCTCTTTCCTGTGCATGACCTGTCATTGCCACAGTAAATAGATGAAACCCACTAGCATGAGTAGGAGTTGTTTGAGCCCTGATGTGTCTGCTCATTCATGCTTGTTTGTCATGCCGCTCTTTGCTTAGAGTTGAGTCAGGTGCGATTCATCGGGGATGAATTGGAGGTGTGTGAACATGTCCTCTTGTGTGTGAGCTAAGTGTGTGAACACGATTTGGTAAAGGTAGCGGTGAGAGGCCATGTAGGAGTACATGGTGGGTTGTCTCATTGAAACCGTCCTCGAGGCCCGAGTTCCGTGTTTGTGATCCATGAACAGTTACTACCACGCACTGGAATGCTTAAGTGCCCCTCTCGACTTATTAATCAACCTGATCTCTGTCCAGGAGTTGCAACTAGTTTCTGGTGTTTGTAGGTAGTGTTAGTAGTCTACCAAGTGGCACCCGGTACAGGTGGTCTTGCGACAGACTAGGCACCGTGGCACGGTGTACCAAGCGTAGATCCACCCGTCGAGGTGGGCTTTGGAACCCTGCTCACATCGTTTGGGGCCGTGAGCGACACCCCGGCCGGATCTCCTTGCGGATGGAACCCGAATAGGCGATAAACCTGGACGAGAGACTTGTGTGGTTAGTCAGGTCGTGGCCGACACCCTCGCTGGGCTTCCGCTTGAAGGTTGCCGAGTACATGTCGTGTAAACGACGATAAGTGGTGAGAGCGTGTGTGAAGAAGTACACCCCTGCAGGGTTAACATCATCTATTCAAATAGCCGTGTCCGTGGAAAAGGAATTCTGGGTTGCCTGTACAGTTCATAGACAAGTGAAACCGGATACTCTGAAATAAGCAAGATAAGCGTGAGTGCTATGGATGGCGTTCTCGTAAGGAGACGGGAGCGGATCCATAGTGGTGTATTGATATGGTGAATATGTGGACTCGTGTGCGCCACCTCAAAAGAGTTACTTGCAGTCATAGTTTAGGATAGCCACTGAGTCCAAGCTGGCTTGCTGCAGTGAAACTCCACCACCCCCTTTGTTGATACTGATGCATATGTAGCTAGTTCTGATGTAAGTCTTGCTGGGTACATTTGTACTCACGTTTGCCTATTTTATGTTTTGCAGAGGCGTCGGTCGCTAGTAGTTCGTTTGGACTTCGACGTTTAGCTTGATACCTCGGCTACGATCTTGTGCCCTCGGCAGGATCTAGTAGATAGTCAGGCTTCTCAGCCTTTTTCATTTGTAGATGTCTGTACTCAGACATGTTTATGCTTCCGCTTGTTGCTTGTATGCTCTGTATGTTGGGTCATGAGACCCATGTTTGTAATATCTAGCTCTTCGGAGCCTAATGAATAAATACTTGAGTAGTAGAGTTATGCTATGATGCCATGTTGTATTTACACATATCGAGCACATTTTGTGTATGATTGAAATGCTTGGTATGTGTGGGATCCGACAACCTAGTTGTTTATCCTTGGTAGCCTGTCTTATGGGGAAATGTAGTCGCGTGCTTCCATGAGCCATAGTAGTCCGCTACAGCCGGGTTCACCGGAGTCCTGCTAGCCCAGCACTACTGCTCCGAAACACTTGACTGGCTGGCATGTGATTCACTTCATTCCTGTGTCTGTCCCTTCGGGGAAATGTCACGCGGTGACATCCGAAGTCCTGCCTAGCCTGCTACAGCCCGGGTTCCCGGAGTCCTATTAGCCCAGTGCTACAGCCCGGATTCGCACGCTGTTGACCGACATGCTTGATGTTGATTCATGTATGCATGTCCCCGTAAGTTAGTGCCACTTTGGGTTCACGACTAGTCAAGTCGGCCCGGGTTCTCTGTCATATGGATGCTAGCGACACTATCATATACGTGAGCCAAAAGACGCAAACGGTCCCAGGACATGGTAAGGCGACACCCGTGGGAATACCGTGCGTGACGCCGCAAAGTGATATGAGGTGTTACAGGCTAGATCGGTGTGACTTAGAATCGGGGTCCTGACAATCAGAGGGGTATTAATATGCATAATGGATCTGAACATATGATCTTCCACCAAATAAACCAACTACCATCAACTACAAGGAGTAATCAACACTACTAGCAACCCACAGGTACCAATCTGAGGCTTTGGGACAAAGATTGGATACAAGAGATGAACTAGGGTTTGAAAGGAGATGGTGCTGGTGAAGATGATGATGGAGATTGACCCTCTCCCGATGAGAGGATCGTTGATGATGACGATGGCGATGATTTCCCCCTCCCGGAGGGAAGTTTCCCCAGCAGAACAGCTCTGCCGGAGCCCTAGATTGGTTCCGCCTCGTGGCGGCGGAGTTTCTTCCCGAAAGCTTGCTTATGATTTTTCCTCGGACGAAAGACTTCATATAGCAGAAGATGGGCACCAGAGACCTGCCAAGGGGCCCACAAGGCAGGGGGCGCGCCTCCCACCCTCGTGGCCAGGGTGTGGCCCCTCTCTGGTATTTTCTCCGCTCAGTATTTTTTATTAATTCCAAAAATGACTTCTGTGAAGTTTCAGGACTTTTGGAGCTGTGCAGAATAGGTCTCTAATATTTGCTCCTTTTCTAGCCCAGAATTCCAGCTGCCGGCATTCTCCCTCTTCATGTAAACCTTGTAAAATAAGAGAGAATAGGCATAAGTATTGTGACATAACGTGTAATAAAAGCCCATAATGCAATACATATCGATATAAAAGCATGATGCAAAATGGACTTATCAGCCGACGACAAGAGACAGCTCCAGGCTGAGGTGGAGCGCCTGACGATGCTGGCGGCCATGGTGGTGGAGGGCCACCAGGCGGAGCTCCTCCGTCGCAAGGAGTTCGAGACGGCGACCGTCACCAAGGACGACGAGCTAAAGGCGGTCGTCGCTAATGTCGCCGAGCTGGAGAAGGCGCTTCAGGACTGTGACCGTGCCATCACCAGGGAGCGGCTCGGTACGTTGCTTGAAGCGCAACACCTAGACGAGGCCTTCGCCAGTAAGTGTTTTCTTTGGATTCTGCCGGGTAGAGAAGTCGGCTTCTTTCCTTTGGTTGCTGACTTGTCTTGCTCTTCTTTTTGATAGGCACTTACCGGAGACGTGCAGGCTGGCGGAGGAGGCCGTCCGTTTCCAGCAGGATCCGCAGGGGGTAATAGGCACCGGGACCGACCCGCAGGTCGCCTGGACCTTCTCGGAGATTGTGACCGCTGAAGAAGCTCATCTACGAGTCTTGGGCGAGAAGATCGCGCGATTCTCCGAGGCAGGCGCGGGGATGAGGGCGGCCCTCTGGCCTGGCGCTGTTATGCCGAACAGCTTCTCGCGACTGGCGCGGTGGTTGGAGGCGGGCCCGAAGCGGCTTCACGCATGGCGTGTCTTCGCCCCTCGTGCCGGCGCCGAGATGGTGCTACCTCTTGAGCACTACGTTGGTTTTCCCTCGAAGAGGAAAGGGTGATGCAGCAAAGTAGTGTAACTACTTCCCTCAGTTTTTAGAACCAACGTATCAATCCAGTAGGAGGCCACGCTCAAGTCCCTTGCACCTACACAAACAAATAAGAACCTTGCAACCAACACGATAAAGGGGTTGTCAATCCCTTCAAGGCCACTTGCAAAAGTGAGATCTGATAGGGAAGATAAGATAATATTTGCTTATGATAAAGATTAAAAGTAAAGGTTGCAAAATAAACAAAGATAGAAATAGCTTGTTGACGGAAGATTAATATGATGGAAAATAGACCCGGGGGCCATAGGTTTCACTAGTGGCTTCTCTCAAGATAGCATAAGTATTATAGTGGGTAAACGAATTACTGTCGAGCAATTGATAGAATTGAGCATAGTTATGAGAATATTATTAGGTATGATCATGTATGTAGGCATCACGTCCGTGACAAGTAGACCGACTCCTACCTGCATCTACTACTATTACTCCACACATCGACCGCTATCCAGCATGCATCTAGAGTATTAAGTTCATAAGGATGGAGTAACGCTTTAAGCAAGATGACAAGATGTAGGGGGATAAACTCATGCAATATGATATAAACCCCATATTTTTATCCTCGATGGAAATAATACAATACGTGTCGTTTCCCCTACTTTCACTAGGATCGAGCACCGTAAGATTAAACCCAAAGCTAAGCACTTCTCCCATTGCAAGAAAGATCAATCTAGTAGGCCAAACCAAACTGGTAATTCGAAGAGACTTGCAAAGATAACCAATCATACATAAAACAATTCAGAGAAGATTCAAATATTGTTCATAGATAATCTTGATCATAAACCCACAATTCATCGGATCTCGACAAACACACCGCAAAAGAAGATTACATCGAATAGATCTCCAAGAGAATCGAGGAGAACTTTGTATTGAGATCCAAAGAGAGAGAAGAAGCCATCTAGCTAATAACTATGAACCCGAAGGTCTGAGGTAAACTACTCACACATCATCGGAGAGGCTATGGTGTTGATGTAGAAGCCCTCCGTGATCAATGCCCCCTCCGACAGGACGCTGGAAAAGGCCCCAAGATGGGATCTCACGGGTACAGAAGGTTGCGGCGGTTGAATTAGGTTTTCGTGGTGCTCTTCGATGGTTTGGGGGTACGTAGGTATATATAGGAGGAAAAAGTAGGTCGATGGAGCCATGAGGGTGGAGGGCGCGCCTAGGGTGGTAGCCGTGCCCCCCTGCCTTGTCGCCTCCTCGGTGATTTCATGACATCCACTCCAAGTCCTCTGGATCACGTTTGTTCCAAAAATAAATCTCTGTTTGGACTCCGTTTGATATTCATTTTCTGCGAAACACTGAAATAGGCAAAAAAACAGCAATTTGGGCTGGGCCTCCGGTTAATAGGTTAGTCCCAAAATAATATAAAAGTGTATAAATAAGCCCATTAAACATCCAAAACAGAATATATAGTATCATGGAACAATAAAAAATTATAGATATATTGGAGACGTATCAAGCATCCCCAAGCTTAATTCCTGCTCGTCCTCGAGTAGGTAAATGATAAAAATAGAATTTTTGATGTGGAATGCTTCTTAGCATAATTTTCAATGTAATTCTTTTAGTTGTGGCATGAATATTTAGATCCGAAAGATTCAAGATAAAAGTTTAATGTTGACATAAAAGCAATAATACTTCAAACATGCTAACCAAGCAATTATGTCTTATCAAAATAACAAAGCCAAAGAAAGCTTATCCCTACAAAATCATATAGTTAGGCCATGTTTCAATATCGTCACACAAACGTTCTCCTCATGCATAACCCCGATGACAAGCCGAGCAATTGGTTAATACTTTTTAACGTGCTTCAGCCTTTTCAACCCTTATGCAATACATGAGCGCAAGCCATGGATATAGCACTATGGGTGGAGTAAAGTATAATGATGGGGGTTATGACAGAAGACAAAAAGGTAGAAATTCTCACATCGACGCGGCTAACCAATAGGCTATGGAGATGCCCATCAATTGATGTCAATGAGATGAGTAGGGATTGCCATGCAACGGATGCACTAGAGCTATAAATGTATGAAAGCTCAACAAAAGAAACTAAGTGGGTGTGCATCCAACTAGCTTGCTCACGAGACCTAGGGCAAGTTGAGGAAGCCCATCATTGGAATATACAAGCCAAGTTCTATAATTAAAAATTCCCACTAGTATATGAAAGTGACAACATAGGAGACTCTCTATCATGAAGATAACGGTGCTACTTTGAAGCACAAGTGTGGAAAAAAAGTAACATTGTGCCTTCTCTCTTTTTCTCTCATTTTTTTCTTTTTTTTGGGCCTTCTCTTTTTTTTTTCTTTGGCCTCTTTTTTTTTACTCCGGAATCTCATCCCGACTTGTGGGGGAATCATAGTCTCCATCATCCTTTCCTCACATGGGACAATGCTCTAATAATGATGATCATCACACTTTTATTACTTACAACTCAAGAATTACAACTCAATACTTAGAAAAAAATATGACTCTATGTGAATGCTCTGGCGGGTTACCGGGATAAGCAATGAATCAAGAGTGACATGTATGAAAAAATTATGAATGGTGGCTTTGCCACAAATACGATGTCAGCTACATAATCATGCAAAGCAATATGACAATGATAAAGCGTGTCATAATAAACGGAATGGTGGAAAGTTGCATGGCAATATATCTCAGAATGGCTATGAAAATGCCATGATAGGTAGGTATGGTGGCTTTTTTTAGGAAGATATAAGGAGGTTTAAGTGTGATAGAGCATATCATATCACGGGATTTGGATGCACCGGCGAAGTTTGCACCAACACTCAAGGTGAGAAAGGGTAATGTGCCGTACCGTAGAGGCTAGAAAATTGTGGAAGGTTGAGAGTGCGTATAATCCAATGACTCACATTAGTCATAAAGAACTCATATACTTATTGCAAAATTTTATTAGCCCTCGAAGCAGAGTACTACTACGCATGCCCCTAGAGGGATAGATTAGTAGGAAAAGACCATCGCTCATCCCCGACCGCCACTCATAAGGAAAGCAATAAAAGAACATCTTATGTGTCAAAATTTTCACACAACTTTTACCATACGTGCATGCTACAGGACTTGCCAACTTTAAAACAAGCATTTCTCAATCTCACAATTACTCAACTAGCACACTCTAATATTACCACCTTTATATCTCAAAACACTTATTGTCGGTGTGGAACGACACCTATGGGATCACAAGAATCCCTACTATGGTTGTCGGGGTGCAGGGTTGCAAGAAGAGCAGGATTAGTAGTCAGCACAAGGATCGTTTACCCAGGTTCGGGCCGCGAGGATGCGTAAAACCCTAGTCCTGCTTTGGTGGGTGTATTTCTGTGGCTTAATTCGACCGAATGGATCAAGTCTACGTGCTTTTCGTGTCATCCACGGATCGGTATCTTGACACACCACGATTACTCGAAGGATTTATAACAGAGGTAAATCACATGTATAAAGTAACGTAGATACTATTACCTCAATCCAAAATATAGCGGAGCAACAAGGTTGTGGATTCCCATCAACACCAACGGCAAAGTTGAGTATAGGAAATCGTAACCCTAACGTATCACTTACTGATAAATGCGAAAAGTGCGCAACATGAAAAGTTGCAGCCAAAACGGTCGACACATGGAATATGCTGGCAATGTAACACATAGAGAGCAATGAAGCAATAAGCCTATACTACATGCATATTTGGCTGGTGCAAAGGCTCTACGGTTACATTTTTGCGAAAAGCCAATTTTTCCCTACTTCAAAGGAATACATTTATTTAACTATCATGGTGGTTGTTGAACATTGAGAATGGTTGACAGCATCCTCAATCCCAATTAAAAGTACTCATTAAACCCAAACAAATTGTATTAAGTAACGTGTTGAGATCAACAGGATATCCAGGTACTAGATACTCAAAATTGTCCATAACCGGGGACACGGCTAATCATGATTAGTTTATACACTCTGCAGAGGTTTGCGCACTTTTCCCCACAAGACTCGATCGCCTCCGCTTGGTTCTCGCACTACATGGTGTTTGAGAAACGGATGACCGAGACATAGTCTTCGTAAGCGCTAGCACCTTACATGTGGGTAGACCGTACCAACCTATATCCCCTACATCAGCTAGCCTACCCGTAAGAGTTCGCACAACTTAGTCAACTATGCCAGAGCCCATAATGGCTTGTGGCTGCACACGGAAGTTTCTAGTTTGAATAATCTTATGATCCCTTTGAGCCTGGGTGGCGGTCCAAGAAATCTGAGGCAAATCCTGTCTACCTGTGTGCCTTGACAGCAAGTCTGGAATAGCCAGTGCCTCAATCCACCCAGATGTGTGTTTAAGTTGCCACCTTAGATAAACCATTAATTATCAATCTCACATCTGTCATGGATATTCACTCAAACCCAATCCACGTCTCTGAGCATAGCATGGCGTACTAAGCAAACGTAGAAGTAACTCCCAAGGGTTTGATAATAAAAGCAGTAATAGGTGCTACCTCAATCTACTTCCCAATCCCACAATTTAATTAGATCCTAAACATGCAAGTGTTTGAGGGTTTGATCTAATGCATAAAAACTGGGTATGAGAAGAGTATGATCAAAGTGTTACTTGCCTTGCTGATGATCCGCGAGTCCTAGAGATTCGAAGTAACAAGCGGCGCACTCGGGTGATCTAACGCAGACAAACAACAAGCATACAATAAGCACTCATCTAATGCACGGGAAATCTCGAATAAAAGATCTAACCAGATAGTTCAACTTAAGAACCCTGGTTGCAAAAGAATCGAATCAAATAAAGCATCGAAAGTCGGAACTCGAGAGAGAACGACTCGGTTCAAGAATCTGAAATTAGGTCAAAATCTCACAGTAGCAAAACTCTGTGAAAGTAGGTTAGTCGAACGGCGGTTTCGTTCTGAAACTCGGCGCTTGAATCACCTGATTAGATAAACGAGCAAGAAATAAAACAGATTTGAAAATCGGATCGTAAATCGAATCAGAAAAATAACGGATTAAATCCGATTTAAAAGAAAACGACGAACGAACTAAATAACGGACGTTCGTTAACAGAACGAATCCAACGAACACGTTCATTGAAATGAACGGTTCGGTGAACGTTCGTTAATTAAGAAAACCGAAAAATAAAACCAATCTAGGTTTTTAAAAAAAACCGAACACATTTTTTTTATAAATAAAAACCGGGTCGGTTATTAGGGGAAAACCAGATCGTGGCTACCTCCGGCTCTCTCTGGGCTCCGTGGTCGGGCGGGTCGCTGGTGCCAAGGGGTCGGGCGAGGGCTCCGGAGGGCGAAGGGCGGAGGGTGCTCCGACGGCTGACGGCCTTCGGGCGGCGGCAAGGCTTGGATCGGAGGGGCGCGGGTGAGGCGTGGCGGCGGTGAGAGAGAGAGAGGGGGGGGGTATTTATGGGAGGGGGAGAGGCGCGCTTGGGCGAGGGGCAAGGGCGCTGGGTCGGGTGGGACTCGGGCGTGGCGTCGGCGTGGCGGTGGGATTCCGGGCGGCCGAGCCGAGGAGGAGAAGGGAGGTGGGCTGGGGGCGCTGGCTGGGCCTGGCTGGGGCTGGCTGGGCCTTGGCCCAGAAGCGATATTTTTTAAATAAAATTAAATCAAAAGAATTAAAAAAACCAAATGAACTCCAAATTAAATAAAACAAATTTTCCCCGACTCCAAAAATGAGTCGAACAAAATGAACTTTAAAAGCGGCTAACATGCATATATTTTTAAAATGCTCATTTTGCCTAAGCAAAATAAATCTTCCAAAACCAAATTTTGATTTACTTATAATATCTTCATTTTTCCTAAATATTGGGAAAGTCATATTATTCCCTCTCTTGAGATTTTTATAGGAAAACTTTATGAAGATAATTAAATAAATCAATGATCCTATTTTCAAAATTTGAGAAATCCCAAATATGAAAATAATGAAACTTCCAACTCATATTTCATATGTTTTGAAGAAGTCATTTTATCTTCGCTCGTGAAAATCATTGAGTTGCATAAAGTTTCAGAATTGGAAATATTTTCCAAATGAAATTCAAATATTTTCAACACCCCTTGTCATTTAAATAAATGGAAGAAGTCATGTCATCTTCTCTCCAGGGTTTTGTGATGAAAAGAATTTGAATTCCCGAAGATCATAAAAGCAAAAATGAAAGTTTGGGAAAGTCCTTTTATTCCCTCTCATTTAACTTTCAAAAGTTTCGAATTCACTCACTTTCAGCCAATCGATCAAGCAATCAATCAAATCTATCTATTTGTTTATAACATTCCAAAATTTAGAATTTTGGGATGTTACAAACTACCACCCTTAAAATGAATCTAGTCCCTCGAGATTCGGAGAGGCTAGAAAGAAATAGGTTAGGGTTTGGGGTCTTCTCAAAGTCCATCGATCATCTCCGGGGTCTCGGGTGCTACCACCCTTAGAAACATTGTTACGGTTCCATCAAAACTCATATACTCCGTCCTTATTACTGACAGTGTCGGTCTTCTTAGATCTTAAGGATAATTCCTTCTCTGGCTCTTCCGGTAGTGGCATAACCTTTTCCTCAATTCCTTTGTCCTTTCCTCTTGGTAAGGTTATCCCGAAATTGGGTCTTCTTAATGACGGGTCTGGCGCCAATTCTAAACAAATATCGGTATCTCATGGTGGTCAACAATTTATGGTTTCTCCTGCAGAAAACGGGTCTGGGTTGAACCTCACCGTATAACCTACGGTTGGCAACAACTGCCGTGTACAAGGGAAAAACAATACCTATACCTTTCTAAGGTTTAAACAAGGTTTAATATCGTCGTCTCTCTGCTATAGGTAAGTCACTCATATTTACCATCCCGTATAGCAAAGCGAATAATAAGAGTAAGTCGGTATGGTGATCAATCCATCCCGCACCCAAATCATTACCTTGTACATTGTTTAGCGAATCTCGCATTCTAACACTCGGTCATCCTCACAAGCATTGCAGAATTTCTCTTGTCGACGAACCAAGTTCGAAAAATCCATTGATTACGCAAGCCAAACAAACATCTATCGTTCCTTAACAACTCTCAGGTTTTGCGTAAACTCCTATAGAATCGTCGGTTGATAAAATCATAACTCTTCCAGGGTTTCTCCTTCAGCAAGAGTGTGCTTGCTACTTGGCAGGTCCTGGGGCCTGTGGGTTATGGCCCATCTCATCACTTGCAATCCTTGAACACATCCTCGGGGCAACTGATCGTTATCCCAACATCCAACTTCCTGGCATACTTAATTCCATCCAATTGTACTGTCTCTTTTCCTTATATTTGCACCAACTAAGACGTGATTACTCAGACTCATCATGGAATTTCCATTGATCCATATTTCCAACATCATACCTCCTTTATATCCAATAACACTTCATCTCTTCATCCTCGTGGGATGTCCCACATACCGTGATAAAACTTATACTTATGAAATCCATACTCCACTTCGTGGAACCTCATTATCCTTTCCAGGGTTAAGCGTCCTTACAGGGGAATATTGGCCATCTCTGCATGGCACTTCTTCAACTGGAAAACGTGAAACACATCATGAACTCCTGATAGTCCTTCGGGTGACTTCAACTTGTTAGCCTATTCTCCCATACGCTCCAAAACTCGGTATGGTCCTACAAATCTCGGGGCTAACTTTCCCTTAACTCCAAATCGCTTAACTCCTCACAGAGGTGGCACACAAAGATATGCTCTGTCTCCGATTTTATAGACTATCTCCTTGCATTTTTGAGTCTGCATAACTCTTCTGCCTGGACTGAGCTATCTTCAGTCTATCTCGAAGCAACTTAACATTCTCTTCTCACTCCTTGATCACATTTGGTCCAAACAACTGACGGTCTCCAACTTCATACCACATCAACGGTGTCTGGCTCCTTCTCCCATACAAACCTTCAAAAGGGCCATCTTCAAATTGGCTGGGTAACTGTTGTTGTATGAGAAATTTGTGTAAGGTAGATTATCATCCCTACTAGATCCATAATCTAGCGCACACGCTCTCAATATGTCCTCCAAAATCTGATTGACTCTCTTGATTTATCCATCATGTCATGGATGAAAGGTCAGATCTTGAACTCTAGCCTAGTACCCAAAGTGCAGTGCAGCTGATTCCAAAACTTTGAGGTAAACTGTGTTCCTCTACGATGGTCCTCGGAACTCCATGCAGACATACGATCCTTGTCAAATATATCTTGGCCAACTTCACACTTGTATAGGTGGTTTTTCACTGGAATAAAGCGAGCCACTTTGGTCAAGCTAATCAACTACTACCCAGATAGAATCATATCCCAATCGGGTTCTGGGAAATCCGGTAATGAAATTCATACCAAGCTTATCCTACTTCCATTCAGGTATCAGCATAGGCTGCAATAATCCTGCTGGCTTCTGATGCTCTGCTTTTACTTTCTCTGGCATACATCACTTACGACTACATACTCCGCAATATCCTTCTTCATACCAGTTCACCAGAAACACTCCTTCAAATCCAAATACATCTTGGTGTTTCCAGGGCGAATCGAGTATGGTGAGTCATGAGCCTCCTGAAGTTTTAACTTCCTGATCTTTGCATTATTGGGTACATGTACACTGTCCTCAAACCATAAGGTGTCATGCTCATCCTTACGAAAACCTTTGGCTTTTCCTTTGCTCATCCTCTCTTTTACCTCAGCAATCTCTTTGTCATCCTTCTGAGCTTCACGGATCTTTTCCAACAATGTAAACTGAACTTCCATTACTGCAACGAAACCTTTGGGAACAATCTCCAACTGAAGTTCCTTGAGATCCTCGGCTAACTCCTTTGGTAATCCTCCGATTATGAGGGTATTCGTCCTTGTTTTATTTATGGTTATATCCTATTTCTCCACAAGGCTTGCACGCACAAGGTTTCTTCATATCCTTTCCATAAGGCTTCAACTTCTAGGACACAAACCGAGACTTTGGCAAGGTCAACTTAAATTCCTTCCAAGTGGTTACTCTTTGCCCTCCATGGATAGTTTGGTACATCCTCCACCAAGTAGCAACACCTGTTTCAAAGCACTGAAGAGCATGCTGGGCCATATCCTTTCTGACCATAGGGTTGTTCCCATATGATCCTCCATGTTCTGAATCCATCGGTCCGTCTCCAATTGACTCATTGGTCCGGAAATTACAAGCTCATCTCCATCCATCCTCTAATGGGTCCATGGGTTTGGGGTGGGATAAGAGAGATCGAGAGGGATGCACACAATACAAACAATGGTTTTGAAAAGACAGATTTTATTGTGGCTGTCGGAAAACATCAAACAAATGACAGCTCACAATCGTCGCATCTAACGTAGGTATGTAACAGGGGTTTGGTCTTCTAACGGTCAATAAATCTTCAACGCCATCAAACTCTTCAGGTCTTGTTCATGTCTCCGATGGCTTCTTCCAATCGTGCTTGTCCTGCTCAAGTTCTTTTGCCAGATCATCTCTGTTGACGCGAAGTCTCTCGCGACGTCCTTTAATATTTCTGGAGTTGCATTCCAAACTTCTGGTTTCAACATCCTTGACATGATCCATGATCCTACTGTCCTTCAGTTACTGTCAAATCTCCGGTATCTCGATGTTTTGCTCCTTCATCTTGTCTACTTTCAGCTTCTGGGTCCTTAGTTCTTCACTTAACTGCTTCCTTATCAAATACTGCTTCCTGCAGATCCACCTTAAACTTCTTCATGTAATACTCCAGATCCTGGTGATACACCAGCTAAGGTTAAACTCCAACGTTTGCAGATAGATGCTCCATCAGCTTTCTACCATCCAATCCTTCCATGCATATGCATGCTTAACTCAGCATAGTGGCAATAGCATAAATGGACGATAACGTCATGAATATCCATGTTTCTGCTCTTTATTATTTTCATGAGCTATCATTCCATAGTTGATATCTCCTGTCTTCGGGTTTTCTAGATAAAAACTTTGAGTTCCTAACTCTCCATGTTCCGGTCTTTCTCCGATACACCTTGATCTCGGTTATTGATAACTTCCATAATCTCTCAATTCCATAAGCGTAACCTTCCTAGGTCATAAAATCTGGGAATTCTTCAAAGCCTTCAAATTCTCCAAGTCTTCGGAGTCTTCACCGTTGTAGTTTCCGTCTACACGGTAAAATCATCTTCATTCCAAATGGTCTTAGTTGTCCGATATCTTGTCTCCTTGGAGTGGTCTTATCACCAAATCTTCGAGTGGTCAAAAGGAAAAGGGTATGGTCTCACTAAAAGGAATATTTGAATAAGCTCAAGAGAAGAGAGGAAAAGATCTTTTGAAAAAGAAAGTTGTAGAGAAAAATCTTTCCTATGGGCTTGCCATTTTCTAGGGTCACGTCCCATACAGTCAACATGTGCTCTGATACCATCTTGTAGCGACCCGACCCGAATGGATCAAGTCTTTGTGCTTTCGTGTCATCCCTGGATCGGTATGCTGACACACACAGTACTCGAAGGATTTATAACAGAGGTAAATCACATGTATAAAGTAACATAGATACTATTACCTCAATCCAAAATATAGCGGGAGCAACAAGGTTGTGGATTCCCATCAACACCAACGGCAAAGTTGAGTATAGGAAATCGTAACCCTAACGTATCACTTACTCGTCGTCTGAAAAGTCTGCAACATGAAAAGTTGCAGCCCGAAAACGGGTCAGCACATGGAATATGCTGGCAATGTAACACATAGAGAGCAATGAAGCAATAAGCCTATACTACATGCATATTTGGCTGGTGGAAAGGCTCTACGGTTACATTTTTGCGAAAAGCCAATTTTTCCCTACTTCAAAGGAATACATTTATTTAACTATCATGGTGGTTGTTGAACATTGAGAATGGTTGACAGCATCCTCAATCCCAATTAAAAGTACTCATTAAACCCAAACAAATTGTATTAAGTAACGTGTTGAGATCAACAGGATATCCAGTACTAGATACTCAAAATTGTCCATAACCGGGACACGGCTAATCATGATTAGTTTATACACTCTGCAGAGGTTTATGACTTTTCCCCACGAGACTCGATCGCCTCCGCTTGGTTCTCGCACTACATGGTGTTTGAGAAGCGGATGACCGAGACATAGTCTTTCGTAAGCGCTAGCACCTTACATGTGGGTAGACCGTACCAACCTATATCCCCTACATCGCCTAGCCTACCCGTAAGAGTTCGCACAACTTAGTCAACTATGCCAGAGCCCATAATGGCTTGTGGCTGCACACGGAAGTTTCTAGTTTGAATAATCTTATGATCCCTTTGAGCACGGGTGGCGGTCCAAGAAATACAGTAAATCCTGTCTACCTGTGTGCCTTGACAGGCAAGTCCTGGAATAGCCAGGTGCCTCAATCCACCCAGATGTGTGTTTAAGTTGCCACCTTAGATAAACCATTAATTATCAATCTCACATCTGTCATGGATATTCACTCAAACCCAATCCACGTGTACGAGCATAGCATGGCGTACTAAGCAAACGTAGAAGTAACTCCCAAGGGTTTGATAATAAAACAGGTAATAGGTGCTACCTCAATCTACTTCCCAATCCCACAATTTAATTAGATCCTAAACATGCAAGTGTTTGAGGGTTTGATCTAATGCATAAAAACTGGGTATGAGAAGAGTATGATCAAAGTGTTACTTGCCTTGCTGATGATCCATGAGTCCTAGAGATTCAAGTAACAAGCGGCGCACTCGGGTGATCTAACGAAGACAAACAACAAGCATACAATAAGCACTCATCTAATGCACGGGAAATCTCGAATAAAAGATCTAACCAGATAGTTCAACTTAAGAACCACAGTTTGCAAAAGAATCGAATCAAATAAAGCATCGAAAGTCGGAACTCGAGAGAGAACGACTCGGTTTAGTAAATCTGAAATTAGGTCTAAATCTCATAGTAGCAAAACTCTGTGAAAGTAGGTTAGTCGAACGGCGGTTTAAATTCTGAAACTCCAGCGCTTGAATCACTGATTCCAATAAACGAGCAAGAAATAAAACAGATTTGAAAATCGGATCGTAAATCGAATCGAAAAATAACGGATTAAATCCGATTTAAAAGAAAACGACGAGCGAACTAAATAACGGACGTTCGTTATCAGAAACGAATCCAATGAACACGTTCATTGAAACGAACGGTTCGGTGAACGTTCGTTAATTAAGAAAACCGAAAAATAAAACCAATCTAGGTTTTTAAAAACCGAACACATTTTTTATAAATAAAACCGGTCGGTTATTAGGGGAAACCGGATCGTGGCGGCTACCTCCGCGGCTCTCCGTGGGCTCCGTGGTCGGGCGCCGAGTGGCGGCGGGTCGGCGAGGGGCTCCGGAGGGCGCATTTAGGGCGGCGGGGTGCTCCGGGCGACGGCGACGGCCTTCGGCGCGGCGGCGGATCGGGAGGGGCGCGGGTGAGGGCGGGGTGAGAGAGAGAGGGGGGCGGGTATTTATGGGAGGGGGGAGAGGCGGCGCTTGGGCGAGGGGCAGGCGCTGGTCGGTGGGACTCGGGCGGCGGCGGCGTCTTGGCGGGGCGGCCGGGTGGCCGAGCCGAGAGGGAGAAGGAGGTGGGGCGCTGGGGGGCGCTGGCTGGGCTGGCTGGGCCTTAGCCTGTGGCGGCGATTTTTTTTAAAATAAAATTAAATCAAAAGAATTAAAAAAAATACCAATTGAACTCCAAATTAAATAAAACAAATTTTCCCCGACTCCAAAAAATGAGTCGAACAAAATGAACTTTAAAAACGGCAAACATGCATATATTTTTAAAATGCTCATTTTTGCCTAAGCAAAATAAATCTTCCAAAACCAAATTTTGATTTACTTATAATATCTTCATTTTTCCTAAATATTGGGAAAGTCATATTATTCCCTCTCTTGAGATTTTTATGGGAAAACTTTATGAAGATAATTAAATAAATCCAATGATCCTATTTTCAAAATTTGAGAAATCCCAAATATGAAAATAATGAAACTTCCAACTCATATTTCATATGTTTTGAAGAAGTCATTTTATCTTCGCCGTGCAAATCATTGAGTTGCATAAAGTTTCAATTGGAAATATTTTCCAAATGAAATTCAAATATTTTCAACACCCTTGTCATTTAAATAAATGGAAGAAGTCATGTCATCTTCTCTCCGGGGTTTTGTGATGAAAAGAATTTGAATTCGAAGATCATAAAAGCAAAATGAAAGTTTGGGAAAGTCCTTTTATTCCTCTCATTTAACTTTCAAAAGTTTCGAATTCACTCACTTTCAGCCAATCGATCAAGCAATCAATCAAATCTATCTATTTGTTTATAACATTCCAAAATTTAGAATTTTGGGATGTTACAATTTCAGAGAGGTCTGGAGCTCTCGAACTAGCTATGGTGAGTGCGTGGTTCGAAAGAGCAGAATCCTCCTCCAGTATGGCATGGGCCTCCTTTTATTGGCGAAAGGGCTGTTACAATGGCATACATGAGGTGGAAAGGCGTATAGTATTTCGAGCTTATCGCTCGTATTACAGGACAAGTCGCATTTAATGCTCCGCTGAGGTGTCCCCTAGCTTTATCGGGGACGGGGGCGAGGCCCGTCCCGTCCGTCACTACTCCTCCTCGCTTCGACACACGCCCTGGCCAGCGATGTGTGCGGCGCCGTGTAGGCAGGCAGGCAGCTGAGGTGGCGCGGTGGTAGGGTCTTCATGAAGATCTGCGTGCCGCCACACAGGCGCCTGCTTAGTTGGCTTGGAAGCTGCATGTTGCCACGCACGTGCCTGTCCAGCTGGTTTGGGCTAGCAGCTGCATGCGAACGGCGGTGGAGACTTGGCTGGTGCGGGCCTTGCAGTGGCCCTGCTAGCGTCTTCGGCGAGAGCCTTGCAGGGGGGGCCGGCAAGGGTCTTGCCGTGGCGCGCTGTCGTCCCCGGCAAGAATCTTGCTGGAGGGTCTCGTGGCTCTCCTCGGCAAGGATCTTGCCGAGGATCGTTTTCTTCTAATCCTCATCTGATCTTGAATATGTCTTCACAAAGATCTGCATGCCACCATAGAAGTGCCTCCCGAGCCCTGTCCCCACGTGGCTGATGGTGTTGGGGACGTGGGCTCAAGTGCGGCTCGCCCTGTTGGTATTTTGGCGCACTGCCCCGGCAAGAGTCTTGCCGGGGCTGCTGAGGCAGTCCCCGGCAAGGGTCTTGCCGGGGGAAACTGCTCCGCCCCTCTGCTTCTTTGCGTTCTTGGTCTTGGCGTTGCTCTGGCTGTCTTGGGCTTCGGTTTTGCCTTGGTTCACCTCCCCTGTTCTGCTTGGTGCGGCCGTGGGCGCGGCTCCGACTGCCCGTGCACAGGTAAAGGGGTACAAAGGTGCGCCCCTTCTTTTGTACACCGACAGGAGGCCCCAGGCCTGGGCCACACATAAGCGCAACACGTTGTTGGGCCAGGCCCAAAACGGTGCGCGGGCAGGCGGGGCGGTTTTTACCGCGGTAAAAATTTTCGCGCGCTGCGCTTCCCACGACCCGCGTTGAATGCGCGACGTGGAGGGGTGCGCATGACGTGGGCTGCATGCGTGGGGCGGTTCCTGCACGCATGCGCCACATCGCAGTAAATGGGCATCTTGCGCCTTCCCCATGAAAGGAGGGAGGCGTGGAGGCGCGGCTTATTTACTGCGTAGGGCCGGGTTGCGGTCTTCAAGGCGTCCACACCCCACAATCATGGGGTGGCGAGAGGTCGCTTCACCCGTCCCCTCGATTCTGCACGTTTGCCACGCGTCCTCCATGCGCTTGGGGTGGCAAGCGGTGGAGGCGGGAAACTGGGTCGTCGCTGGTTGGGTCAGCGGGTCGGTCTCGATTCCCTGCGCCTCTGGTGGCTAGATTGGCCGAGCGGGGTGGCCGAGCCCCGACCCCGCCCCTTTATAAGGAGGGGAAAGGGGGGATGGCATCCCACACTCTTCTGTCATCTATCTCCTCCCGCTTCTGCTTCTTCCTTTCACTCGCCATGGAGAAAGGGAATCCTGGTCCTTCGTCGGTGGCGGCGAGGGTCGCCGGTCGACAGCGCGTCCCTCCTCCTCCTGAGCCCGCGGTGGTGGAGCCGGCCGCGAGGGGAAGGGGGAGGGGGCGAGGCCGTGGGCGAGGCCGGGGCAGAGGTCGTAGTGCTCAGGGAAGAGGAGGACGGGGCGGCGCGCCGGCTTTGCCCCCGCCAATGATGCCTTTTCTGATGGAAGGCCATGTTGGAGACCAACCCCGCGAGTTCTTCATCAGGATGCGCCGGCCTCCGCGTCGCCGTCTTCGCCTTCCCGCCCCATTTGCTCGGGAGATGGAGCGTGACCCGCTCCAATCCCTCAGATTGCACATGAGGGGCTGTGGGATTTGGGGCACGCGGGTTGACGTCGACTTCCCGGCTCCTCGGGTCATGTACCTCCTTCGTGGATGGAAGACGTTCGCTCGCATCCACATCCTGACGGCGGGGCTCGTCCTCTACTTCAATTAATGGAGGACGGCCTGCTCTCCGTCAAGGTCTTCGGAGACTTTGGGACTCGCCTGAAGTGCTGCGTGGACAGCTCCTCCGACGGGGATTCCGACGATGGAAGCTCTTCCTCGAGCAAAAGTGATGACGAGGACAGTGGGGCAGATGATGGGGACGAGTCCGACTAGGCGTTGGACACCCCGCGCCTGGGCGGGTGCGGCAGCAGCAGCATCTGCACCTGGCCGCTCCTCCGGCAGAGTTTTGCCGGGGGTGGGGCCAGCTCCTTGAACTTCTCGGGGCCGTCTCCTTGGGCGGCTGGCGTCGGGAGGCTGCGGAAGAGGAAGAGGGCGGGCGGCAAGGCCGTCAACTCGGAGTACGCGGGCATCGACGCCTTCATCGCGTATTGCTGGTCCTGCTGCCTCGTCTTCCACCTCCTTTCCCGGCACCTTCATCACCGGCCCACCCGTGGGCGGCCACCGAGTGTTCTCTTGGTGCTTTCTGCTGCTCGTAGCTCGCCTAGGCGCCCCTTTTGTCCTTTCACCTCCTTGACCTGCCTCCTGAGGAGAGGGACAAGAAAGAGATCACGGGCATCTCATCTCTTTTTTAATCTGTAAGCCTTCGGGCCTTGTTAAATTTAAAGCTTGTAATCCCCCTTGTTCATATTTTTCATTCCACACGGACTGTACCTGTGCGGGATGTTTTTAATGAAAAAGGGATGTTTGCCGGGTTTTTCATTCATGGGTAGACCCCGCGACAAGGAGCGAATCCTTGTTACAATTTAAGATAAACGTTTTTCGCCCGGCAACAGCCTTGCCATCCCCCCACTTCGCTCGACCATTCTCGCGCCCTTGGCGGAGGCAGGATGAAGCGGGCTTAGGCTCCTCATTCTACTTCCTTGCCACCGCGACTACAACCAAATCCGGGCCCAGGAGATAATCCTTGGGTATAGAAAAGGGGAGCACGGTGGCCTAGAAATAAAACGAGGTTTCACATATCCTAGTTCCGTTCCGAAATGCATGATAGAGGATGAAAGACTTATTTGGATTTGCAGCCCCCGGCAACCTTGTCTTGCCGCGGTTGGATCCTTGTGCTTGCAGCCCCCGGCAACTCTGGTTTGCCGGGTCGACGCCGGTCCGTTTCCTTTCTTCCAAGTAGCTCAGCAGAAGTGCTCACGTGCCCTGCGAACCAAAGGAGGACAGAAAAGAAACAGATAGACGCGCGCTCGACCTCTAGGCTAGGGGTTAGTCGCTGCTAAGCACTATCAACCCTAACCAAGGAAGAGACTCAACCTAGCATGCATGCTATCACTTAGGGCGCCAGTGCTTCATTTATTTATGCTCAGGGTCTGCGCCTGGCTTTCTACAGAGGGTTACATGCCTTCTCGGCAAAGCTTGTACAAAAGGTGGCTTGCCGGGAGGCCCGGCAAGCCGCGCCTTATGGGTAAAACTTGCGAAGATGATCGATGTTCCGTGAGTTGCTCATCGGGACAGCATCTTCGATCTCCAGCAGAGCTGCGCCGGGCCTGGTGACTCGTATTACCCGATAAGAGCCTTCCCACTTTGGCGTCAACTTGTTGGAATTCTTGGTCGACTGAACGCGCCGAAGAACAAGTTCGCCTTCCTCAAGCTTTGGGCATGAACCTTGCGGCTATGGTAGTGGCGCAAGGCTTGCTGGTAGCGTGGTGATCTCACAGCCGCACGAAGATGATCTTCCTCAAGGAGCATTGCCTCATCTTGCCGCAACTGCTCTTGCTCAAGCTCATCATAAGCGAGCACTCGAGATGACCCGTATATGAGTTCCGTGGGGAGAACTGCCTCCGCCCCATATACTAGGGCAAAGGGTGTCTGACCGGTGGCTCGATTTGGCATCGTCCTGATCGACCAAAGAACCGCCGGCAACTCATCAATCCAGCGCTTCCACTCTTGTGCAGCTTGTCAAAGGTCTTCGTTCTCAGGCCTCGCAACACTTCAGCATTTGCCCTCTCCGCTTGGTCGTTGCTCCGTGGGTGTGCCACGGAAGCAAAACAGACCTTGCTACCGAGGTCTTGAATGTATTGCATGAAGTTGTGGCTTGTGAACTGCGTGCCATTGTCGGTGATGACTCTGTTTGGCACACCAAAACAACAGACCAGTCCTTTGAAGAACTTGACGGCTGACTGAGCAGTCACCTTTCTCACTGCTTCCACTTCCGGCCACTTTGTGAACTTGTCGATTGCAACGTACAAGTACTCAAAGCCCCCGACAGCACGGGGGAAAGGGCCCAGTATATCGAGCCCCCAGACCGAGAATGGCCAAGAGAGAGGGATTGTTTGAAGGGCTTGAGCTGGTTGATGAAGCTTCTTTGAATGGAACTGACACGCTTCACACTTGGTTACTAGTGCTGTCGCATCCTGGAGGGCGGTGAGCCAGAAGAAACCTTGCCGGAACGTCTTGATGGCAAGGGCCCTCGACCCTATGTGGGAGCCACATATGCCTCCATGTATCTCCGCCAATAGCTCCAGTCCTTCCTCCCGAGGGATGCACTTCAATTTCACACCGTTCGGCCTCCTCCTGTACAGGACATCATCGACGAACTGGTACAGGGCGGATCGACGGGCTACTTTCTCCGCTTCTTCCTGCTCCTCAGGAAGCTCCCCTGTTTGGAGGAATTGGACAGTATGTTGCGCCCATACCGGAGCCTGGGGCTCGACGGCAAGGACCAAAGGCATCTCTTCTGCCATGGGAGCGGTTGTCTCTATGGCCAGGGTTTGACGCCCTGCCGGAGCCAGTTGCTCTTGGGCAGGCTCAGTTTGCACGGCAGCATCCTCGCCGGCCGTCCCAGGGGGCTCGGTGGGAAGGTGCTTGCCGGGACCTGGTTTCCTCCGCTTGTTCTGCTGTGTTGATGGTTCGACGGATGGCTGAGTTAAATGGAGCAAAAAGGTACCCGGCTCCACAGGTAGCTTGAATGCAGCATGCCTTAACTGGTAATCGGCGATGTCGTTCTCCGCCCCGGGGACGTGCTCCGCTTGGATGCCGTCAAAGTGCTCCTCCAGATTTCTCACCTCATCTACGTAGGCCTCCATCAATGGGCTCTGGTAATCCTTGTTGACCTTCCTAACAACAAGCTGCGAGTCACCCCTGACGATGAGCTTCTTAACCCCGAGGTCTGCCGTGATCCTGAGACTGGCGAGCAATCCCTCGTACTCAGCAGTGTTGTTGGTGGACATCTCCCTGGCAAAGTGCATCTGGATCACGTACTTGAGGTGCTCTCCGGTGGGTGGGACGAGCAGCACACTGGCACCGGCGACTTGTAGCGAGAAATCCCCATCAAAGTACATGATCCAGTCGCGGTCTACTTCCCTGCCGGGGAGAGTGGTCTCCTGGATTTCTTCATTAGGCGTTGAGGTCCATTCTGCAATGAACTCCGCCAAGACTCTGCTCTGGATTGTCGAGGTACTTTCAAACTTCAAACCGAAACTTGATAACTCCAAGGCCCATTCCACAATCCTTTCGGTTGTATCTGGGTTATGCAGTATCCGTTGCAATGGGAGGCGGGTGGCAGCGGTGATCTCGTGGGCTTGGAAGTAATGACGCAGCTTCCTCGAGGCCATAAGGAGGCTGAAGAGCAATTTCTGCACACCGGAGTACCTCGACCTAGCTCCCTGCAAGAGGGAGCTGACAAAGTAAACCGGTCTTTGTATCATCTTCTTCTTACGCACCACCTCACTTTCATTGCTGAGCACTGCCTTGGTGGCATCAGACTCTGCCGGGGGCCTCGCCTTGCCGGCACCAGGCCCTGCCGGGGGAATCTTTGGCTTGCCATCTGCTGGTTCTGCCGCCGTCACTGCCTCCTCGTCGACCTCCCTCTGTGCCACCAGTGCGGCGCTGACCACTTGATTCGTCGCTGCCAGATACATCAGCAACGGCTCTTGTAGTTTAGGCGCAACCAATATTGGCGTGGAGGAAAGGTATTTCTTTATATCCCGCAATACTGCCTCTGCTTCTGGGGTCCACTCCATTGGGCCTACCTTCTTCAAGATTTTGAAGAAAGGAAGGGCGCGCTTGGCGGACTTGGAGATGAATCGGCTCATGGCGGTGACGCAGCCGATGAGCCGACGCACATCCTTGATCCGCTTGGGCGCCTAATACGTCTCCAACATATCTATAATTTTTGATTGCTTCATGCTATATTATATTCTGTTTTGGATGATTGATGGGCTTTACTAAGCACTTTTATATGATTTTTGGGACTAACTTATTAACCCAGAGCCCAGTGCCACTTTCTGTTTTTCCCTTGTTTCAGTGTTTTGCAGAAAAAGAATATCAAACGGAGCCCAAACGGAATGAAACCTTCGGGAAAGTTATTTTTGGAACGAAAGCAATCCAGGGGACTTGGAGTGCACGTCAGGGAATCAACGAGGAAGGCACGAGGCAGGGGGGCGCGCCCACCCCCCTTGGCGCGCCCTCCACCCTCGTGGGCCCCTCGTGGCTCCCCTGACGTATTTCTTCCTCCTATATATACCAATATAACCTAAAACCTTTGGGGAACAGAATAGATCGGGAGTTCCGCCGCCGCAAGCCCCTGTATCCACCAAAAACAAATCAGGACCTGTTGGAGCACCTGCCGAGGGGGGGGAACCCTCACTGGTGGCCATCTTCATCATCCTGGCGCTCTCCATGACGAGGAGGGAGTAGTTCACCCTTGGGGCTGAGGGTATGTACCAGTAGCAATGTGTTTGATCTCTCTCTCTCTCTCGTGTTCTTGAGGTGATACGATCTTGATGTATGGCGAGCTTTGCTATTATAGTTGGATTTTATGATGCTTCTCCCCCTCTATTCTCTTGTAATGGATTGAGTTTTCCCTTTGAAGTTATCTTATCGGATTGAATCTTTAATGATTTGAGAACATTTGATGTATGTCTTGCGTGGGATAACGGTGGTGACGATGGGTTATTCTATTGATTCACTTGATGTATGTTTGGGTGATCAACTTGCGGGTTCCGCCCATGAACCTATCCATAGGGGTTGGCACACGTTTTCTTCTTGACTCTCCGGTAGAAACTATGGGGCACTCTTTGAGGTTCTATGTGTTGGTTGAATAGATGAATCTGAGATTGTGTGATGCATATCGTATAATCATACCCACAGATATTTGAGGTGACATTGGAGTATCTAGGTGACATTAGGGTTTTGGTTGATGTGTGTCTTAAGGTGTTATTTTACTACAAACTCTAGGGCTGTTTGTGACACTTATAGGAATAGCCCAATGGATTGATCGAAAAGAATAACTTTGAGGTGGTTTCGTACCCTACCATAATCTCTTCGTTTGTTCTCCGCTATTAGTGACTTTGGAGTGACTCTATGTTGCATGTTGAGGGATAGTTATATGATCCAATTATGTTATTATTGTTGAGAGAACTTGCACTAGTGAAAGTATGAACCCTAGGCCTTGTTTCAACGCATTGCAATACCGTTTACGCTCACTTTTATCATTAGTTACCTTTCTGTTTTTATATTTTCAGATTACAAAAACCTATATCTACCATCCATATTACACTTCTATCACCATCTCTTCGCCGAACTAGTGCACCTATACAATTTACCATTGTATTGGGTGTGTTGGAGACATAAGAGACTCTTTGTTATTTGGTTGCAGGGTTGCTTGAGAGAGACCATCTTCATCCTACGCCTCCCACGGATTGATAAACCTTAGGTCATCCACTTGAGGGAAATTTGCTACTGTCCTACAAACCTCTGCACTTGGAGGCCCAACAACGTCTATAAGAAGAAGGTTGTGTAGTAGACATCAAGCAGTTTCTGGCGCCCGTTGGGGAGGCTAGGTGGCGGCACTCACACCCCGTCAACTAAGCTCTTTTCTCGTGCCGTTGCCGGGGAGGTGAGTGCTTGAAGGTATATCTTTAGATCTTGCAATCTAATCTTTTTGTTTCTTGTTTTAGCACTAGTTTAGTTTATAAAAGAAAACTACCAAAATGCAATTGAATTTGTCTCACACGCTTCATCTTTTTAATATCTTTCGTGAGAATGATGGAAAGGAAAATTGTGCCAAAGTGTTAGAAAAATGATGCATTTAAATGTTTGGCACTAAATCTTTGAATGATGAGCATGATTGCAATGTTGTTAGTATGAACTCCTTGAATGTCCATAGTACTAATGATGATTGCACTAGTCATGATGAAAATATCTCTTATAAGCATGTTGATTTTTGTGGAGTGTATTGGGTTTGCAAGTACACACCAAATAGGGAAGGTAGATATTGCAAGAGGCATAAGCATTTAGAAACTAAATTTTTGCAAGAAAGGCTAGATGTTTGTGCTAAAAATTTAAATTTTCTTAGCCGTACTTGTGAACTTTGCAATGAACATGATCATTTCAGTACCCAATGCAAATTGTTTCATGATCGTATCGTGTCCAAAAATTGCGATAACTTGATTTCCCTTGCACATCATAATGAACTTAGTTTGCTCTTGGGTTATGAAGAAATGAAACGTATAACTAAGGTCATTCCAGAATTTGCCCTTGATAGAGTTCTTCATTTTGATATAGAAGAAATTTATATGTATTGTGTGGTGAATTGCATTGAAAATCCTTATATTGCCAACTACATAAAGAAAAGAAAACAAATAGAAGATGAAGAAAATACTAAGGAAAGGGAAGAGACTTCCCAATATCCTCCTATTATTTCTTATGATGAATCAGGTAACGAGGAGGAGCCTTCTATTCAACCAATCTCATTAATAAGGAGCTCCAAAATGAGGATTGAACCCATACATGATGTGGTGAATAAGAAGAAAAGAAAAAGGAAGAGAGGTAAAAAGATATCTCTCCCAAATAATGTTGCTCCTATTATTGTTGTGCCTCATCAAAATGAATCAAAAATAATTGTGAAAGATGATGCACTTGATGATGATCTCGCTATGCCTATTGCTTGTTGTGATGATTATGATTGGGAAGATAATAATACTTCTTATGATCTTGAAAATATTTTTGGCACTTGCTCGGAAGAATATGATAATTGCTATACTATTGGTGCTATCCATACTATTAATGATGAGAGTGATTATGCTTATGATATGAAAAGGCCCAAGCTTGGGGAAGCTATGTTTGATGAGAATGACATATTCGAGAATATATTTGCTGAAATTAATGTTTGTCCCAAGCTTGGGGATGCTACGTTTAGTGAAGATGATAACTTTAGCCTCCCAATTTTTGATATGCAAAGTTGTTATGATGATAGCATGCCTTCTACCTATGATGATTATAGTGATGAAAGTGGGTTTGGAAGAGTATCAACTTTAGGAAGTAATGATCCCACTATTTTGGAGGATGTTTAATCTTATAATATTTATGAAAGTGGATTTGGAGAGTTCATTACTTTATTTAGTGATGAGTCCACTATCTTGGAAGAGGTTTCAATCGATTATGATGAGAACAAAGTTGCTACTTATGATGATTATTGTGATGAAACTTATGCTATAAAAAGTAGTGATGGTTATATTTATAAAACTTGTCATGATTATGATTACCCTTTTTCTGAACATTACTCTTTTAATGTGTAAACAATTTATAGTATTCAAGTCTCTTATGAAACTCCCACTATTCCGAATGAGAAGAATTTTGCTTATGTGGAGAGTAGTAAAAATTCTATGCTTGTAGATCATGAAAATAATGATTTAGGTGCTGGTTATATTGTTTAATTCATTCAGGATGCTACTGCAAGTTTTTATGAGGGAGGAATTTATGCTTGTACGAATTGCAATAATATCAAGTTTCCTCTCTATGTACTTAAAGTTTTGAAGTTATGCTCATTTTGCCTTCCTATGCTAGTTGATTATTGTTCCCATTTTGCTCACAAAATACCTGTGCATAGGAAGTGGGTTAGACTTAGATGTGATAGTCATATTCTTCATGATGTTCTCTTTATGTTTCAATTCTTATCTTTTATGTGAGCATCATTGAAATCATCATGCCTAGCTAGGGGCGTTAAACGATAGCGCTTGTTGGGAGGCAACCCAATTTTATTTTAGTTTCTCGATTTTTGGTTCTTTTTAGGAATAAGTAATCCATCTAGCTTCTGTTTAGATGTGGTTTTGTGTTTTAATTAGTGTTTGTGCCAAGTAGGACCTTTGGGAAGACTTGGGTGAAGTCTTTATGATCATGCTCTAAAAAACAGAAACTTTAGCGCTCACGAGATTAGCTAAAACTTTTTACTGGAGAGTCCTATTTAGTTGATTCTTTTTAAGATGATTACTAGACAAATTCCTCAGGTCCACCAATTTATTTTATAATTTTTGGAGTTCGAGAAGTTTGCGTTAGTTACAGATTACTATAGACTGTTCTGTTTTTGACAGATTCTGTTTTTCGTGTGTTGTTTGCTTATTTTGATGAATCTATGGCGAGTAAAATAGTTTATAAACCATAGATAAGTTGGAATACAGTAGGTTTACCACCAATATAAATAAATAATGAGTTAATTACAGTACCTTGAAGTGGTGTTTTGTTTTCTTTCGCTAACGGAGCTTACGAGTTTCCTCTTGAGTTTTGTGTTGTGAAGTTTTCAAGTTTTGGGTAAAGATTCGATAGACTATGGAATAAAGAGTGGAAAGAGCCTAAGCTTGGGGATGCCCAAGGCACCCCAAGGTAATATTCATGGATAACCAAGCGTCTAAGCTTGGGGATGCCCCGGATGGCATCCCCTCTGTCGTCTTCGTTCATCGGTAACTTTACGTGGAGCTATATTGTCGGGGAGGCTGATCGTACCCACGAACACCTATGGGGCCGGCGGACGAGGCCCCTTGTGGTTCGGAGGGGGGCGGAGATCGCACGAAGAGCGGATCGAGGCGAGGCACACGAGCAGTTTACCCAGCTTCGAGCTCTCGGAGAGATAAAACTCCTACTGCTGCTTGTTTGATGTATTGTGTTCTTGCTAGGGAGCGATGCAAGCTACAAAACCTAGCGTGAGCGTATCTGGTCTCGAGTGAGTCGAATGAACCCAACCCCCTCTATGTTGCGCATGGGCCTCTTTTTATATGCTCAAGGGGTCTCCGACAGGTGGCAACATAGGCGAGGGTACAAATGTAAAAACACGAGTTGGTACACCTACTCGAACAGTGTACAGTGCAAAATACCTAACTCTGACGGCAAGGGACAAAAGAAATAAATGCCCGTCTGTGTCACCCAAACAGTGCAACAGAGACCGTCAGGTGCGCCACCGCTCGCCACGATGGCAAGCTTGTCAGCGCCGCTTATCGCTGCTCTCCGCTCGCTGCACAGCCTCTTGACACGCGCGCATGGAATGGTCCCATGGCGACACGTTCTTTGGATGAGCTGGAGCGGAGATGGAGAGAGGTTGCTTGCATGACAAGCGCCTTTGCCGCGAATCCTTGTCGCGTCCGGAGGCTAGTCGCGCTCCGAGCCTTCCCGGCAAGCTCCTCTTGCCGGGGCCTTGCCTTCTGCATGCCTTGAGTGGCCTTCCCGGCAAGCTCCTCTTGCCGGGGCCTTGTCTTCTTAGTCAAATACTTTGTTCTTGAAAGGCTCGGAGGAGCCACGGAGGATCTTGGCGGTGACCGGGCAAACCCTGCGCGAGGTGCTGCAAGCTGTCCGTGCTGCAGTCACGGGATACTAGGGTACCCTACTCTAGTACACCGGCAGAGCCCCGGGCCTGGGCCGCACTGCAGTGCCGAAGCGCTGTCGGGCCAGGCCCAAAATAGTGCACGGTCACACGCGGCCTCGATCACGCCGTAACTTCGCCCGGACCCACCACGACCCCACAGGCAGCACGCACCGAACGTGGCGTCGTGCGAGAAGATCGTGGGCGTGGTCGTGGGGGTTTCTTTATTAGGAAAAGCGAACGTCCGCCTCCCCCTCCTTATAAGCGGGGAAACAGGGCAGGCCGTCCACTCCGCCATTGCTGTCCTGTCAAGAAAACCACCGCCGCCCCCTTCTTCTCCGGTGCGAAGACAGCGCCCGCCCCTTCTTCGCCACAAGCGCACTCACCGCCGTTGGCCTCCTCCGCCGTCCTCGCCATGGCTCCAAAAGCCGACAAGGAGAAGGACGTCAAGTCGGCCGAGGCGCAGCGGCTCGCGGCGCTGTGCAAGGAGCGGGCCATCTTCTCCCCTCAGCTCGGCGCAAGGGAGCTGCGGGATCTCTTCTATCTCTTTTGGTCGACGGAGACGCGTGCGCATCCGCGCACGAAGGTACTCCCCGCCTCCGCTTCTGACTTGGCCCCAACTGGGTACCCCTTCTTTGCCCTTTTCTTCTATTGCGGGCTTTGCCCGCCCTTTTTCGAGTTCTTCTGCGATATCATGAACACATATGGCCTCCGCCTCCTTGATTCACCCCCAACGCCGTCTTGACCATGGCAGTTTTCGCACAGCTTTTGCGAAAACTTTGTCGGGATCCACCCAAATGTGGCACTCTTTCGCCACTTCTTCGTGCCCCGCGTCGAGAGAGGAGAGCCACTTGCCGGAGGGATAGCTTGGGTCTCCAGGATCGGCAAGAAAGAAGCCTATCTGGAAGGAGAGTTCCGCAACAAGTGGGAGGAGTGGAGAGCCAATTGGTGTTGGGTCGTGAGGAGAACCCGCAACCCTTCATCGTCAGGCGCCAAACCCCAATAGTGCGCGGCAAAGATTGGAAGTAACTTGGCGCGGAGGATGCTAGGTTGAAGATAGCTGTGACCCGGATTTGGCGCCTCGGGCTTGCTCGACTAACGTAGGCGCAGTTGGCGCAGACTTCCTTCGCCGCGACGCTTCCCTTGCAGGAGAGGAGGAGGCCTGCTTGGGAGTTCCAAAATGCGGCAGACATCATGAGGTTGCGCGCCTGGCCTGAACTGGAATTTCACCGTCTTGGAGCTGGATGCGATCTTGCTAGAGCTGTTCAAGAACGACCCGATCACCTGAGTGGTTTAGGTTGCCGAGGGTCGTCCCATTGTGCAACAACTCGGCGCTCGACCGCATCCGGCGCCATGATGCCGTTGTCAGCGATTCCCATGGGATCGTTCCAACTGGCGAGAGCCCCGACGAGGTCGTGCAGCAGTTCTTCGACGACTTGGAAGAAGTGTCGATCCGCTCCGACGAGCAGAAAAGGCTCACTCGTGACACCACCGACGAGGAGATGGCGCGTATTGCCACCAGGGTGGAGGAGGCGGCAGCAGCCGCTGCTGCTGGAGCCTTCGGGTACACCATGGAGGAGGCGGACGCGGCGAAGGCGGCAAGCCTTGCCGAGCGAAAGGAGATCGCCGGCGAGGACGAGCTTGTCAAGCCAGAGGGCGCTTCTTCTCCACCACCCCGCGAGCCCCCGGCTCCGCCGAAGAGGCATCTCCGCAAGGCCGGAGACGAGTCGGGCGGCAGATCGCCCACAAGAAGAAGCGCCATGACAAGACTTCTACCGCGGCAAGCGATGTTGCCGCGGGAGCGCCTCACACTGCTGCGACAACCAGGGCGGGATCTTCCCAGGTCACCGCCGACGCCTCCGCCAAGTGGCCAAGAGAGCCCACTCCTCCGCCTCGTCGCACCGGAGGTGAGCCGGAGTTTGACTTCTCCGCGCTCAGCTCCGAGGAGGAAGATGAAGAGTAAGCTCTTGAGATTGTGTTTGTATTTCTTCAATTTTGTTGCTTCATCTTGAATCTGATTTGCTTGCTCTGAACTCTTTCCTTTTCAGGACGCTAGCCCAGAGAGCGTCGAAGAGGGCCAAGATCCCGACGGTCGTTGTTGAGGATGATCCACCCGTGGCAACAGAGGAGGCGTCTGAGACCCCCTTGCCGGACCCGGCAACCCTTCCTCAGAGCAGCCCCCAGAACAGCCCCCAGGGTAAGTGTGCGGCTTTCTCCTTACTGTTAGGTGTGCAGGGGTGCTCCTTCTTCGTTGATACCTGATTGTTTGCTTGTGTAGGAGCAGAGCAGCCTCATCAGGAGGGCTCGGAAGCCGCCCCCGAAATCCTGTCTGCTGCCACTACGCCGCCAAGGGAGGATTCTCCGGCAAGGGAGCGCCCTCCGACAAGGGAGGCCACTCCGGCAAGGGAGGTTACCCCGGCAAGGGACAGCGCCAGTGACCCTCCAGTGGTCGAGGCCATGGCTGCGGATCCCGTTGCAGGTAATTTCCTTACACGAAAATCTCCCTTGGGCTTGTTTTCTTTTGTTTCTCTTTTTGAACATTTGCTTGACTGCTCTTTCCTCGTCTAACGCAGAGCCGATGGAGGTCGAGGCTGTCGGCGAGGAGGAAGCGCGCGGCAACACCAACGAGGCCGTCGTCGTTGAAGAAGAGGCCGTCGCTGTGGAAGAAGAGGCCGTCGCCAACGAGCCTGTCGGCGAGGAGGCCACGGAGGCTGCTGACGCAGAGCCGGGCGAGGGTCGGGCGATCGTGACCGACGGCCCCGAGGCCGCAGGAGCGCCAGCGCTGCACCGACAACCGACTCCCCGCTGTTGCCATAGCCAGTTCGAGGAGCCCCAGCCCGACGCCTACTTGAAGGCCGGCGAGGGTGTCTTCATCAAACTCCCCTGGGAGCCGAGCTCCAGGGCGCCGGTCGAAGGAGAGACGTTCGACGGCGAGCTACTCGCCTCCGTTGGGCTGACGCTGGTGGACGTGCCAAGCAGCAGCGTGGCGAAGTTCGAGGAGGAGCAGCATCGAAGAAGCTGTTGTCGCTCTACCGCGCCCGGCAAGCCAAGTTGGAGTCCCGGAAGCACTTGTCGCGAGGGCAGGAGCGGACATGGAGAAGCGCCAAAAGAGCTCCGAGCGCCAACCAAGAAACTCTCCGCGACGTAGCGAAGCTGGGGAAACTTGCAGAAGAGCACACGGCCTTCATCCTTGAGAAGGCCGTAGCTGAGGAGGAGCAGCGGCTGGCTGCCGAGAAGCTCTCTGCGCAGGAAAGCGAGCTGGCGCAGCGGAAGGTCAACCTCGACAGCCACGAAGAAGACCTTGCCGCACGTGAGGAGTCACTTGGCGGGGCACTTAAGGAAGCGAAGGATGCTGCCGCAGCCGCCGAGGCCGCCAAGGAAGAGTTGAAGGCGAAGGTGGCACAGCTGGAGGCCAGCCTCAAGAAGAGCGGCGAAGAGCTTGCCGCGCTCAAGCACGAGCGCGAGAAGGACGCCTACACTCTTGGCGAGCTGCAGAGTCGTCTCACTGATAGGGGCAAGGAGCTCGACGCCGCCAAGGATTCCAAGGCGGATCTTGAGCTGAAGCTGACCACTCTGACGCAGACGTTGGACGGCGCCAGAGAGTGGGAGGTGGGCTTGTTGGAGACGATCAAGGCCAAGTAGGAGCTGCTAGCGAATGTTGTCTCCACCCAGAGCGCCTTGAGGGAGAGCGTGGAGCACTGTACTGAAGGTCTTGTGGACACCGCTGCCGACATCCACAACGAGCTGATGGAGCTGGGGATGGCGGACCTTGCATACTCCTCCGACGAGCATCTCCAACCCAGCGCCAAACTCAGTTTATTCTTCAAAGGCGTGGTGACGGGTCTCCAGCGACTCCGGGAAGAGGTCCCAAAGAAGCTAGCCGAGGAATCACGCCAGATCTGTGCAGGAGCCCTCGGGAAGGTGTTGATAAAGGTGGCCTTCCGCAATCCGGGCCTCAACCTTAACGGCGTCCTCAGATCCTTGCCGCCAGATGCCAACGTGGAGGAGTTTCAAAGCCCTTGTCGCACCCATTGTGGACAAGGTGAACAAGATCAAAGCGGATTGATGGCGACCGCGTAGACTAGGCCGCCAATTTTATCTTTCCCTTGTCGCCGCTGATCATGTTTAGAACACTTTGTTAGATCAGCGACAAGTTATTTTGTAATATACTCTATCTTAGGCGATCAATGCAACGTTATTTCCTCTACTTGATTCCTTCCTTTGTACGTTTCTGCCCTACGCATTTGGGGGACTTGTCGGTGCGGGCACCTGTGTCATGGGCCGAGTGCGAACGTCACACCTGGCAGTGCAGCCTCCGAAAAGCAACCTTGTCGCTACTAGCCGCAGCTCACTTAAGTTGTTGAGAGGACTCGAAAAAAAGTAAGGGCGACTAGCCTGCGAGTTGTTTACTCTGCGCACATGTTTTCCATACAAATTACTCTCGTTCGATGAAGATAACTTAAAAATTTAATAATTGATTGCTCAAACTTTGGCAACTTAGCTTTTCTGTCTTTTGCTTCCCGATAAGGCGAAACTTCCTCGAGCGATGCCTGGTCCATAGTATTATCTTCTCCTTCCCCCTGTTCCGGCAACCGCGCCCTATGGGTAAAACTTACGAAGATGCTCAATGTTCCAGGAGTTGCTCACCGGGATGCCATCTTCGGTCTCAAGGCGGACAGCGCCAGGCCTAGTGACTCGTTTCACCCGATAAGGGCCTTCCCACCAAGGCGTCAACTTGTTTGAATTCTTGGCGGATCGGACGCGCCAAAGAACAAGGTCGCCTTTCCTCGAGGCTTCGGCACTAACTGCGGCTATGGTAGCGACGCAAAGCTTGTCGGTAGCGAGCAGCTCTGACAATGACCGAAAGCGATCCTCCTCAAGGAGCAGCGCGTCATCTTGTCGCAGCTGCTCTTGCTCAAGCTCATCATAAGCGAGCACTCGAGGTGATCCGTATCGAAGTTCCGTGGGGAGAACTGCCTCTGCTCCATAAACTAGAGCAAAGGGTGTGCGGCGATGGCTCGATTTGGCGTCGCCCCGATCGACCAAAGAACCACCGGCAGCTCCTCGATCCAGTTTCTTCCGCACTTGTGCAGCCCGTCGAAAGTTACGGTCTTGAGCCCGCGCAGCACTTCAACATTTGCCCTTTTCGCTTGATCGTTGCTTGGGTGAGCAATGTATAAAGCGAACCTTGGCGCCAAGATCTTGGACGTCTTGCATGAAGGTGCGACTTCGTAAATTGTGTGCCGTTGTCGTTGATGATCCTGTTAGGGATTCGAAACGGCATAACAATCGACCAAGAACTTGATCGCCGATTGTGCCGTTACCTTCCTCATCGCTTCCACTTCCGGCCACTTTGTGAACTTGTCGATGGCGACGCACAAGTACTCAAAGCCCCGACAGCTTCGGGGAAAGGGCCGAGGATGTCGAGCCCCTGCACCAAAAATGGCGGGATAAAGGGATCGTCTGGAGAGCTTGAGCTGGCTGGTGTATCTGTTTGGAATGGAACTGCACGCTTCACACTTGGTTACTTGTGCAGTTGCATCACGGAGGGTTGTTGGCGGAAGAAACCTTGCCGGAAAGCTTTGCCGGCAAGTGCTCTTGGCGCCAATGTGGTGACCACATATGCCTCCGTGTATCTCTCGCCAACAACATCCATCTTCCCTGGGAATGCATTTCAATTTCACACCGTTGAGTCTTCTTCTGTACAGTATGCTGTCGACAAACTGGTACATACTTGACTGCCGGGCTACTCTTTCCGCTTCTTCTTGTTCTTCGGGAAGTTCTCCTGTCTGAAGGAAAAGGACAATCGGCTGCGCCCATGCTGGAGCTTGCGGCTCGACAACGAGGACTAAAGGAACATCACGCTGCGGGAACATCAGCTTCTACGGCAAGAACTCGCGGCTCAGCCGGAGCTTGATGCTCCCGCAAGCTTGCTGGAGCAAAACTTGTCGGGAGCGTCGCTTCAACGAAACAAACCACAGGGCTTGTTGGAGCAGATCGCCCCTCGGTATTGTTGGTGTTGATCTTGGGGACCTTCGCAACGATCGCTTCGGAAGCTCGCAAGAAAGTAGTCACCAGAGATCAACTTCCTCTTCTTGCTCTGTCCAGTCGATGGTGTTACGGTTGGTTGAGTCAGCTTGAGCACGAAAATCCCTGGTTCCACAGGCAACTTAAGTGCAGCACACTTTGATAGGCCGTCAGCAATATCATTCTGAGCTCTTGGAACGTGTTCCATTTGCAGGCCGTCAAAGTGCTCTTCTAGCTTCCTCACTTCATCAACGTAGGCTTCCATCAATGAACTCTGATAATCTTTGTTCACTTGGCGGACGACAAGCTGTGAGTCACCACGACAATAAGCTTCTTGATCCCAAGGTCTACGGTGATCTCGAGACCGGCAAGCAAACCTTCATACTCTGCGGTATTGTTTGTTGCTTGCTCCTTGGGAAAGTGCATCCGGACTACGTACTTGAGGTGCTCTCCGGTGGGTGCGATAAGCGACGCCGGGCACCGGCTCCTTGCAGCGAGAAGGCACCATCAAAGTACATCAGCCACTCTTTGCTTGCTTCCTTGACGGGAATGCTCGTCTCTGGAATCTCTTCATCTGGTGTTGGCGTCCATTCTGCTATGAATTCTGCCAATGCTCTGCTTTGGATAGTTGAAGTGCTTTCAAACTTGAGACCAAAGCTTGACAGTTCCAGTGCCCACTCGACAATCCTGCCTGTCGCCTCTGGATTCTGCAGTATCCTCTTGAGCGGAAAGCGAGTGACAACTGTGATCTCATGTGCTTGGAAGTAATGGCGCAGCTTTCTCGAGGCCATGAGGAGGCCGAAAACCAATTTCTGCACACCAGAGTACCTTGACCTAGCCCCTCGCAGGAGGGAACTGACAAAGTAAACTGGGCGCTGCACCATCCTTTTCTGCATCTGTTCATGTGTCTGCGTGGATTCGTCCTTGTCGGGACCAGAGCTTGTCGGCGAAGCTCCCTGCTTGTCGGCGGATGTGTTTGCCGTGGTTGCTGGCTCGTCATCCGCCTCCCTTTCTGCTACTAACGCAGCACTAACCACTTGATTGGTTGCTGCTATATATAGCAGCAACTTCTCTTGTGGATTAGGTGCGAAAAGTGTTGGAGTGGAGGACAGGTATCTCTTTAAGTCCTGCAGCGCAGCCTCCGCTTCGGGAGTCCATTTCATTGGACCTGCCTTTTTCAAAATCTTGAAAATGGCAGGGCGCGTTCAGCAGACCTAGATATAAACTCCGCCGAGAGCAGCTACGCAACCGCAAGTTCAGACATCCTTGACGCACTTTGGTGCTTCAATCTGCTCAATGGCCTTGATCTTGTCGGGATTAGCTTCAATCCCTCGCTGAGACACGAAGAACCCGAGAAGCTTGCCGGAAGGGACTCCAAACACGCACTTCTCGGGGTTGAGCTCGAGGTTGATCTTGCGCAGATTTGCAAAGGTCTCGTCCAAATCTTGAACCAGCGTTGCTTTGTCCTTGCTTTTGACCACTATGTCATCCATGTAGGCTTCTACATTTCTGTGCATTTTCGGCTCAAAAGCGTCATGGACTACCCTTGCAAACGTTGAACCAGCATTCTTCAAACCGAAAGGCATCCGTATGAAACAGTATGTGCCACATGGTGTAATGAATGCGGTCTTCTCCTTATCTTCTTCAGCCATGAAGATCTGATGGTATCCTGAGTATGCATCAAGAAACGAAAGCAAATCACATCCAGCCGTGGAGTCAACAATCTGGTCGATGCGTGGTAAGGGAAATGGATCTTTGGGACAAGCTTTATTAACATCCGTGAAGTCAATACAAAGTCTCCATTTTCCATTTGCTTTGCGCACGACTACAGGATTGGCCAACCACGTAGGATGGAGCACTCCTCTGACAAGGCCTGCTGCTTCCAGCTTCTTGATCTCTTCGCTATGAATTCTTGGCGCTCCACCGCTTGCTTCGACTTTTTGCTTGACGGGCCGCGATGAGGACAAACGCCAGGCGGTGCTCAATCACTTTCCTGGGAACACCGGTATGTCGACGGTTGCCATGCAAACACGTTGACATTCGCCGCAGGGAGCAACGAGCGCCTTCCTATTTAGGGTCGAGAGAGGCAGCGATGGTGAAGGTACCACCGGTGCCGTCCTCCTTGGCGGCACCTTCTTGGTCTTTGGCGGAGCTACCATCTTCTTCTTGCACTTGCGGTGGAGCTCGATGGTGCGTCCTCGACGGTAGCGCAGCACTCAAGAGGTGCGCTTGCCGGAGTGGGCATCGAGCTCTTGCGGACTTGGACTTTGTCTTCTTCCCGGGAGCTTCAGCGGCAAGTGTTTGGCAATCTGTCACGGCTGCTGCATCCCGGTAGATCTTGTCGGCACAGATAAGGGCATCCTTCTTGTCGCCATGGATGAGGTGACGCTTATCGGACTGGCATCTTGAGTAAGTTGTAGGCGTAGTGAGAGGCTGCCATGAACTTGGCGAGTCTTTGGGCGGCCAAGTATCCCATTGTAAGGCAATGGGAAATCGGCAACGTCGAATGTGACCCTCTCGATCCTAAAGTTCAGCTTTCTGCCAAATGTTACCGCAACATAATCTTCCCCTTCGCTTGCTCCTTCCGGATTGATTCCTTGGAAGGTGCCGCCTCTTCGAGCTTCATTGTCGAGGATTTGAAGCTTGGAGCACCGCGGAGGTTATCATATTCAAGCCGGCCCCGCCGTCAACTAGCATCTTGGTTACCTTGTGGTTGCGGATGGTTGGTGAGGCCAACATCGGCAAGCACCTTTACGGAATTATGCGTTCACGGTGGTCCTTAATATCAAAGACGATAGGCGTCTTTGGACCACTTGAGAGGCTTGCGTGACTCTCACGGATGGTTCCATTGCATTGACCTCCCGCATCCATTGCTTGAGTTGGCGGTGGAGGTATGCGTGGAAGCACCTCCGCCAACGCAGAGGACCTCCGTGGCTTTACGAAACTCCTGCTCATCGGGCGTCGCTGCCGTCCATATCTTCGCTGCCGTCATCATCTTCATCCTTGTCGCGACCGCTGGGAGGTCTGTCTCCTTGCCGCTGCTTGGCCTTGCCGGCGTCCTCCCCGCCGGACGTTTCTTGCTTACTCCCCCAGCACCTTCCTGGGCCTTCTCCTTGTCGCGCCGCTCGTACTCAGCCCTCTGCTGTTCAACAAGCTGCTCGACCTTCTTGCAGCTCTGAAGTAGTTGGCGAGGATCTTGTCGTCCCGTCCCCCCGCAGCCTGCACCGCGATGGTGTAGATGCTGAGGAACTCCGACGGATGTGTCCTGCCATCATACTTCTCTGGCACGTCTGGTTTGAAGTTTTTCTGGCTGGCCCACTGGACTTGCCGCAGCTCACGAGTGAATGCAGGGCAACCTACCGCGTACGACAAGTCGCCTGGCTCCTCCGCGCTGCGACGTCAACAGAAGGCCCAGCGCTTGTCGGACCGACGTCGCGCTTCTCTCCGGCGCTTCGATGCGAAGTTCGGCGTCCTCTTGTTGTCGCTCATGAAGAACTTGGCTTGGTCGCGGCGAAGCTCATGGATCCGACGACGCGGTGGAGTCGCTGTCGAGGTGGACCCGTGAGTCGGCGATCTTGGCCTTTCGGGCGGAGAGTGCATGGTAGTTGCACCTCCGACGGTCTCTGCCGCCATCGGCTCGTGCTTTGTCGTCTTGCCGCGGCAATGATGGCGTTAGTTTCGCGAGCGCCACCGCTGGCAAAGCCGATGAGGCTCTGGATAGTGGCCCTCCACTCGTCGACCTTGTCGGCCGTTGGAGGGTAGTCGAGGAGCAGCTGAGCTCGCCAGAGCTTCGCTGGAGTAGTGGGTGGCATTGGCGAGCAGTGCGAGGCGGGATACGCTCGGACTTCTAACTATGTTAGAAGGAGCAGCACCCCGCCCAGCGCATCCGTAACTCACTCGTGCCAGCATGTTGGCGCGCATGCTGGTCTTGAGGGTCTCGATCCAACGAACGTATGGCATTGTGAACGCCATGACGTTGTTGGTCCCGCGTCTCCTGAGATGTGCGTGGGGGATGTGCGGACGCCGAGGTTTGCGGGGCCTTGTCCTTGGACTTGGCAACGTCGCGAACGCCTTCGTCGGCGCCCGTTCCTCCGCCGGCGTCTGACCCACCACCCGTTTGCTGCGGTGAGGGTGGGTACGACGCGGACGGCTCTGCTGCCGCCGAAGCCTTCTTCTTCGATGGCATGTTGAGGAAGATGTTGTGGATGCTGCTCGTGTGAACGTCGGATCAGATTCACACGGCCTCGACGCCCCCTACCTGGCGCGCCAAAGATGTCGGGGAGGCTGATCGTACCCACGAACACCTATGGGGCCGGCGGACCAGGGCCCCTTGTGGTTCGGAGGGGGCGGAGATCGCACGAAGAGCGGATCGATGCGAGGCACACGAGTAGTTTACCCAGCTTCGGAGCTCTCCGGAGAGATAAAACTCCTACTGCTGCTTGTTTGATGTATTGTGTTCTTGCTAGGGAGCGACGCAAGCTACAAAACCTAGCGTGAGCGTATCTGGTCTCGAGTGAGTCGAATGAACCCAACCCCCTCTATGTTGGGCATGGGCCTCCTTTTATATGCTCAAGGGGTCTCCGACAGGTGGCAACATAGGCGAGGGTACAAATGTAAAAACAGGAGTTGGTACACCTACTCAACAAAGGTACGATGCAAAATACCTAACTCGACGGCAAGGGACAAAAGCAATAAATGCCCGTCTGTGTCGCCCAAACAAAGGCAACAGAGACCGTCAGTGCGCCACCGCCGCCACGATGGCAAGCTTGTCATTGCTTATCGCTGCTCTCCGCTGGCTGCACAGCCTCTTGACACGCCAGCATGGAATGGTCCCATGGCGACACGTTGCTGGATGAGCTGGAGCGGAGATGGAGAGGTTGCTTGCAGCGACAAGCGCCTTTGCCATGCCGAATCCTTGTCGGCGTCCAGGAGGCTTGTCGCGCCTGAGCCTTCCCGGCAAGCTCCTCTTGCCGGGCCTTGCCTTCTCTGCATGCCTTGAGTGGCCTTCCCGGCAAGCTCCTCTTGCCGGGCCTTGTCTTCTTAGTCAAATACTTTGTTCTTGAATGGCTCCAGAGGAGCCACGGAGGATCTTGGCGGTGACCAGGCAAACTCGCCGGGGTGCTGCAACTGTCTGCAGATCTAGCACGGTATACTAGGGTACCCCTACTCTAGTACACCGACATATATTTTTATTCACCACACGATATGTGTTTTGCTTGGAGCGTCATTTTATTTTCTTTAGCTTTGCTTGCTGTTTGAGTAAAATACTAAGATCTGAAATTATTAAATGGGAGAGTCTTCACATAGTTGCATAATTATTCGACTACTCATTGATCTTCACTTATATCTTTTGAGCTATATAGTTTTTGCTCTAGTGCTTCACTTATATCTTTTAAAGCACCGTGGTGGTTTTTTTTATAGAAACTATTATTATATCATGCTTCACTTATATTATTTTGAGAGTCTTAAACAGCATGGTGATTTTCTTAATCCTAATATGCTAGGTATTCAAGACTAGTAAAAACTTTCTTATGAGTGTGTTGAATACTAAGAGAAGTTTGATGCTTGATGATTGTTTTGAGATATGGAGGTAGTGATATTAAAGTTGTGCTAGTTGAGTAGTTGTGAATTTGAGAAATACTTGTGTTGAAGTTTGCAAGTCCCGTAGCATGCACGTATGGTAAACGTTATGTAACAAATTTGAAACATGAGGTGTTCCTTGATTGTCTTCCTTATGAGTGGCGGTCGGGGACGAGCGATGGTCTTTTCCTACCAATCTATCCCCCTAGGAGCATGCGTGTAGTGCTTGGTTTTTGATGACTTGTAGATTTTTGCAATAAGTATGTGAGTTCTTTATGACTAATGTTGAGTCCATGGATTATACGCACTCTCACTTTTCCATCATTGCTAGCCTCTTCGGTACCGTGCATTGCCCTTTCTCACATTGAGAGTTGGTGCAAACTTCGCCGGTGCATCCAAACCCCGTGATATGATACACTCTTTCACACATAAACCTACCTATTATGGCATTTCCATAGCCATTCCGAGATATATTGCCATGCAACTTTCCACCATTCCGTTTATCATGACACGTTCATCATTGCCATATTGCTTTGCATGATCATGTAGTTGACATAGTATTTCTGGCAAAGCCACGATTCATAATTCTTTCATACATATCACCCTTGGTTCATTGCATATCCCGGTACACCGCCGGAGGCATTCATATAGAGTCATACTTTGTTCTAGTATCGAGTTGTAATCATTGAGTTGTAAATAAATATAAGTGTGATGATCATCATTTTCTAGAGCATTGTCCCAAGTGAGGAAAAAATTAAAAAATAAAGGGAAAGGCCATAAAAAAAGAGAAGGCCCAAAAAAAAGAGAAAAAAATGAGAGAAAAAGAGAGAAGGGACAATGTTACTATCCTTTTACCACACTTGTGCTTCAAAGTAGCACCATAATTTTCATGATAGAGAGTCCTTTGTTTGGTCACTTTCATATACTAGTGGGAACTTTTCATTATAGAACTTGGCTTGTATATTCCAACAATGGGCTTCCTCAAATGCCCTAGGTCTTCGTGAGCAAGCAAGTTGGATGCACACCCACTTAGTTTCTTTTGTTGAGCTTTCATATATTTATAGCTCCAGTGCATCCGTTGCATGGCAATCCCTACTCCTTGCATTAACATAAATCAATGGGCATCTCCATAGCTCATTGATTAGCCGCGTTGATGTGAGACTTTCTCCTTTTTGTCTTCTCCACATAACCCCCATCATTATATTCTATTCCACCCATAGTGCTATATCCATGGCTCATGCTCATGTATTGCGTGAAGGTTAAAAAGGTTTGAGATTACTAAAGTATGAAACAATTGCTTGGCTTGTCATCGAGGTTGTGCATGATGAGAGCATTCTTGTGTGACGAAAATAGAGCATGACTAAACTATATGATTTTGTAGGGATGAACTTTCTTTGGCCATGCTATTTTGAGAAGACATAATTGCTTAGTTAGTATGCTTGAAGTATTATTACTTTTATGTCAATATGAACTTTTATCTTGAATCTTTCGGATCTGAATATTCATACCACAATTAAGAGGGTTACATTAAAAAATTATGCCAAGTAGCATTCCGCATCAAAAATTATGTTTTTATCATTTACCTACTCGAGGACGAGCGGGAATTAAGCTTGGGGATGCTTGATACGTCTCCAACGTATCTATAATTTTTTATTGCTTCATGTTATATTATATTCTGTTTTGGATGATTAATGGGCTTTACTAAGCACTTTTATATGATTTTTGGGACAAACTTATTAACCCAGAGCCCAGTGCCAGTTTATGTTTTTTTCCCTTGTTTTAGTGTTTCACAGAAAAAGAATATCACACGGAGTCCAAACGGAATGAAAATGTGACATCCCAAATTTTCAATTTGGAATGCTATACACTAGATCATATTTGCATATCATATTTTCTTGCTTTTGGCTCGTTCCTAGGAATTTTACGCAACTCAAGGACCCACGGAGAGAGTTGGGAATTTCGTTATTTTCATATTTGAGTTTTCTCAAATTTTGAAAATAGGATCATTTGATTTTATTTATTTTATCTTCAATTATTTCTATTATAAAAATATGAGAGAGGGAATGAAATGACTTTCAAAAAATGAAGAAATATTGAGGATTTAATAAAAAAATTCAAATAAGATTTTATTTCGGAGTTTTTGGCTATTTTATTTGAATTTAGGAAAACTTGCATGTTTTCAAAACTGCATTTTAGGGCCAAGAAAATGTTCATCTCGTTCTAAATATTTTATTTAGGTGGTGAAAATTTATTTTGGCATTTTTAGAATTTTCTAGTTTTTTTTCTTGTTTCGGCGGAATCTGCTTTAAAAAAAAAGAGAATCGCTACCGGCCGGGTCAAGGCCCAAATGAAACCAAAGCCAGACCAGCCCGCCCGCCTCCTCACGAGAGACCGCACCGCTGCCGCCACCGAGTCCGGCCGGGGTACGCCTCCCAAGGCCGACCCCGACCCGGCGCCCCTTCCCGCCGCCGACGCCGCCCCACTCCGCCTGAGCCCCGAGTCCCGCCGGAGTTTGACGAGGTAGCCGCGCCGTCCGCCGCTGGTTTTTCGGAGAAAACCAATCCGGTTTTTTTTCTGAAAATCCTAGGTTCTTTTATTTATTTATTTTTGTTAGATCGGTTTATCCGGTTTATTTATCTAGCGATGCGTTCGCTCGTTCGTTCGTTTTAACGGACGAATTCGATATTTAGTTTCAGTTAACAAACGTCCGTTCGTTAATCTGTTCGTCAGTTTTCCTTTTTTTGGATTTTTCCGCGATTATTTCTCATCGCGATTTCCGATCCGATTTTCGTTTTAGTTTATCTTTTCGCTCGTTTATCGGAATCAGGCGATTCAAGCGCCTACAGTTTTGTCTCGAAACCCTCTTTCCGTTTAACCAACTCAAACAAGTTTTTGCTTCTATAAAATTTGACTTAGGTCCAGATTAGTAAATGAAGCTTGTTTCTTTCGTCGTTTGTTTTTCGTTGCTTCGTTTGTTTCGATTATTTTTGCAAACCGGAGTTCTTAAGTTGAACTTTCTGGTTAGATCTTTTATTTGAGTTTTCCCTGTGCATTAGATGAGTACTTATTGTATGCTTGTTTGTTTGCGATAGAGTACCCAGAGTGCGCTGCTTGCTACTTCGAATCGCTAGGTTTCACGGATCATCAGCAAGGCAAGTAACACTTTGATCATATTTCCTTTCATACCCAGTTTTTATGCATTAGATCAATCCTCAAACATTGCATGATTAGGATCTAATTAAATTGTGGAGTTACGGGAAAGTAGATGAGGTAGTACCTATTACTTGTTTTATTATCAAACCCTTGGGAGTTACTTCTATGTTTGCTTATATTGCCATGCTATGCTAGTAGGCGTGGATTGGGTGAGTGTATCCATGACAGATGTGAGTATACTGTTATGTCATTTGGTCTGACTAATGCACCTGCCTAAGACGGCTTTTACCACCAGGTATGGGTTGTATGAGTATACCGTTATGTCATTTGGTCTGACTAATGCACCTGCCTATTTCATGAACATGATGAACAAGGTGTTTATGGAGTTTTTGGATAAGTTCGTCGTGGTGTTCATTGATGATATTTTGGTTTACTCGAAGAATGAAGAGGAGCATAAGGAGCATTTGCGTTTAGCACTTGAGAAGCTCAGAGAACATCAATTATATGCCAAGTTCAGCAAATGTGAGTTTTGGTTGAAGGAAGTTGGATTCCTCGGACACGTTATATCCGGAGAATGTATAGCAGTAGATCCCACCAAGGTTGTCACTGTGACAAACTGGGAAGCACCAACGACAGTTGGAGAAATCTGGAGTTTTCTTGGACTGGCAGGATACTACCGAAGATTCATTGAGAATTTCTCGAAGATTGCGAAGCCCACGACGGATTTGTTGAAGAAGGATACCAAGTTCAAATGGACTGAAGAATGTGAGGCCAGTTTCCAGGAGTTAAAGAAATGTTTGGTTACATCACCAGTGCTAATTCTGCCAGATCAGAGCAAAGATTACGAGGTATATTGTGACGCTTCACGTCGAGGACTTGGAGCAGTGCTTATGCAGGAGGGAAGATTTGTTTCGTATGCTTCACGATAGCTTAAGCCCCATGAGTTGAATTATGCCACACATGATTTGGAGTAAGCAGCCATAGTGCACGCATTGAAGACGTGGAGACATTTTCTCATCGGAAACCATTGTGAGGTGTACACGGATCACAAGAATTTGAAGTACATCTTCACGCAGAAGGAGTTGAATCTCAGGCAAAGGAGATGGTTGGAGATCATCAAGGATTATGATATGAGATTGCATTATCATCCCGGAAAGGCTAACGTAGTAGCATGGTCGTTGAGCCGCAAGAGCCATGTCAACACACTCATGACCGGAGATTTACCAAAGGAGTTAGCCGAGGATCTTCGAGAGCTATGTTTGGAGATAGTTCCGAGAGGCTATGTAGCAGCATTGGAGATTCAGAAGACTAACAATGAGATTGCCTCTATAAAGGAGAAAATGAGCATAGGAAAAGCTAAAGGATTTCGTGAGGATGAACACGATACCTTATGGTTTGAGGACCGCGTTTATGTGCCTAATGACCCGGAGATCGGGAAATTGATTCTGCAAGAGGCCCATGATTCACCGTATTCGATTCACCCAGGGAATACCAAGATGTATTTGGATTTGAAAGATACTTTCTGGTGGACCGGAATGAAGAAGGATATTGTGGAGTATGTAGCAGTTTGTGATGTATGTCAGAGAGTGAAGGTAGAACATCAGAAGCCAGCCGGATCGTTACAGCCATTGCCGATACCCGAGTGGAAGTGGGATAAACTAGGCATGGATTTTATCATGGGATTGCCCAGGACTCGTTCAGGCTATGACTCAATATGGGTTGTAGTCGATCGTTTGACGAAGGTAGCTCATTTCATCCCAGTGAAGACTACTTAGAGCAGTCCTAAGTTAGCAAAGATATACATGACCAGGATCATATGTCTGCATGGAGTTCCGAGGAGCATTGTATCAGATAGAGGAACCCAGTTTACCTCAAAGTTCTGGAATCAGTTGCACGAAACTTTGGGTACTGTGCTAGAGTTCAAGATCGACCTTTCACCCACGTAATCGATGGGCAGACCGAGAGAGTCAACCATATTTTGGAGGATATGTTGAGAGCGTGTGCGTTAGATTATGGATCTAGTTGGGACGACAATTTGCCGTATGCGGAGTTCTCTTACAACAACAGTTATCAATCTAGTTTGAAGATGGCCCCTTTAGAAGCCTTGTATGGAAGAAGGTGCAAAACACCATTGTCGTGGGATGAAGTTGGAGACCGCCAGTTGTTTGGACCAGATTTGATTAAGGAGTCTGAATAGAAGGTGAAGTTGATTCGTGATAGGCTCAAGGTAGCCCAGTCCAGGCAGAAGAGCTATGCAGATTCTAAACACAAGGAGACAGTGTATGAAGTCGGAGATAGAGTCTATCTTCGTGTATCCCCACTTCGAGGAATTAAGTGCTTTGGAGTTAAGGAGAAGTTAGCGCCACATTTTGTGGGACCATACAAAGTTTTGGAGCGTATGGGAGAAGTTGCTTACAAGTTGGAGTTACCCGAAGGATTGTCAGGAGTTCACGATGTGTTCCACGTTTCCCAGTTGAAGAAGTGCCACGCAGAAATGGCTGATATACGGCTAAGAGATACAGTGCCGCTGGAAGCAATTCAGTTGGATAGTGATTTGACCTATGAGGAGAAACCAGTTAAGATTCTTGAATATGCTTGAGTCACCCGCAAAGAAGGTTATCAAGTTTTGCAAAGTTCAAGTGGAGCCACCACACCGAGGATGAAGCCACGTGGGAGGCGAGAGGAAGATCTCAAGGACCACCCTCACCTATTTTCTAGCCAACCCGAATCTCGAGGGCGAGATTCATCTTAAGGGGGGTAGGTTTGTAACATCCCAAATTTTCAATTTGGTATGTTATATGCTAGATCATCTTTGCATATCATATTTTCTTGCTTTTGGCTCCATCCTAGGAATTTTACGCAACTCAAGGACCCACGAAGAGAGTTGGGAATTTCGTTATTTTCATATTTGAGTTTTCTCAAATTTTTAAAATAGGATCATTTGATTTTATTTATTTTATCTTCAATTATTTCTATTATAAAAATATGAGAGAGGGAATAAAATGAATTTCCCAAAATGAATAAATATTGAGGATTTAATAAAAAAATCAAATAAGATTTTATTTCGGAGTTTTTGGCTATTTTATTTGAATTTAGGAAAAATTGCACGTTTTCAAAACTGCATTTTAGGGCCAAGAAAATGTTCATCTCGTTCTAAATATATTATTTAGGTGGTGAAAATTTATTTTGGCATTTGTAGAATTTTATTTTATTTTCTACTTTTTTTCTTGTTTCGGCGAAATCTATTTTAAAAAAAAGAGGCCCGCGCCTGCCGCCGCCTCCCCGCGGGAGACCGCACCGCCGCCGCCACCGAGTCTGGCCGGGGCAGGCCTCCCAAGGTCGAACCCGGCGCCCCTTCCCAAGCCGCCTCTTAAATAGCCCCGCCGCCGCCTCACCCCGCCACCGCACTTCGCCCGCCTCCACAGCCGCCGCTTCCGCTCCGCTTCTTGTCACTTACCGCCGCTGACGCCGCCGACATCGCCTTCACCCGCCGGAGCCCCGAGTCCCGCCGGATTTCGACGAGGTAGCCGCTACCGTCCGCCGCTAGTTTTTTGGAGAAAACCGATCCGGTTTTTTTCTGAAAACCCTAGGTTCTTTTTTTGGTTAGATCGGTTTATAGGTTTATTTATTTAGCGATGCGTTCGCTCGTTCCTTCGTTTTAACGGACGAATTCGCCGTTTAGTTTCAGTTAACGAACGTTCGTTCGTTAATCTGTTCGTCAGTTTTCCTTTTTTCGGATTTTTCCGTGATTATTTCTGATCGTGATTTCTGATCCAATTTTCGTTTTAGTTTATCTTTTCGCTCGTTTATCGGAATCAGGCGATTCAAGCGCCTAGAGTTTCGTCTCGAAACCCTATTTCCGTTTAACAAACTCAAACAAGTTTTTGCTTCTGTAAAATTTGACTTAGGTCCAGATTAGTAAATGAAGCTTGTTTCTTTCGCCGTTTGTTTTTCGTTGCTTCGTTTGTTTCGATTATTTTTGCAAACCGGATTTCTTAAGTTGAACTTTCTGGTTAGATCTTTTATTTGAGTTTCCCTGTGCATTAGATGAGTACTTATTGTATGCTTGTTTGTTTGCGATAGAGTACCCAGAGTGCGCTGCTTGCTACTTCGGATCGCTATATTTTACGGATCATCAGCAAGGCAAGTAACACTTTGATCATATTTCCTTTCATACCCAGTTTTTATGCATTAGATCAATCCTCAAACATTGCATGATTAGGATCTAATTAAATTGTGGGTTCTGGGAAAGTAGATGAGGTAGTACCTATTACCTGTTTTATTATCAAACCCTTGGGAGTTACTTCTACGTTTGCTTATATTGCCATGCTATGCTAGTAGACGTGGATTGGGTGAGTGTATCCATGACAGATGTGAGATTGTTAATTAATGGTTTATATAAGGTGGCAACTTTAATACACATCTGGGTGGATTGAGGTACCTGGGTATTCCAGGATTGCCTGTTTTTCCTATTGGACCGCCACCCAGGCTCAAAGGGATCATGAGATTATTCATGCTAGAAACTTCCGTGTGCAGCCACAAGCTACTATGGGCTCTACCATAGTTGACTAAGTCGTGCGAACTCTTACAGTGGTAGACTAGCAGATGTAGGGGAAGTACCACTAAAAAAAAGACACATCCGTGACATTTGGGCCAAACGAAAAAAAATTTTGTCATACATATGACACTTCTATGACGATAATTGTGACAAAAGCCGGTATCATCATAGATTTGGTGGGCTCCTACTTGTATGACAAAAAATCATGAGAGAAAATGGGCTTTTCGTCCTGGCGGACCGGAGACGCAGCTGCATGACATTCTTTGGGCCGTCCATAACGGAAAAAAACTATGGTAGAAGCGAGGGGGAGGAAAATTTCGGGGAGTTGCCAGTAACGGTGGCAGGTCGGGGGCCAAGGGATGCGCGTTTCTCTCGTACATGTACGCGCGTGTGTGCGAGGCGTTGGCTCTAACTGAACCTGAGCAAGGAGTTGGGCTCTAACTGAATCCGAGCGATTGCACTGCAGGGTACGGGTTACTGAACCTGAGCGATCGATCAATGGCTGTTAACTGAACCCGATGGAGCGATTCCTTCGCCATCGCCGCTAATCAAGCCGATCGATTGGATGAACAAAGTGAGTGTTGCGCGGGGGGTGGATGAACAGTGAGCGGTGGCGTTGCCTCCGGATGAACAGGACCCCATGGTGTGGAGGGCTGGATGAACAGTAGACGGTGGAGGGGTGGCCGTGGAGGGGTGGTTGAACAGGACCCCGTGGTGTGGAGGGCTGGATGAACAGTAGACAGTGGAGGGGTGCCCGTGGAGGGGTGGTTGAACAGTAGCTGGTGGAGTAGCGTGCGGTGGAGGTTGGATGAACAGGAGCCCGTGGAGGCTGGAGGAGGTCCACGGTATCCCGTGGAGGCTGGAGGAGGTCGACGGTGGAGATGAACAGTATCCCGTGGAGTCCCGTTTTGCGGTACGCCACACTCCTCCCGATGAACAGGACCCCCGTTCGATCGTAGCGCTCCAACACAAGTCCGTTTCATCCGTTTTGCGGTACGCCACACCCCTCCTGATCAACAGGACCCCCGTTTCGACCGTAGGAGGTCCATTTCATCCGTTTTGCGGTACGCCACGCCCCTCCCGATCAACAGGACCCTCGTTTCGACCGTAGGAGGTCCATTTCCTCCGTTTTGTGGTACGCCACACCCCTCCTTATCAATAGGACCCCGTTCCGAACGTAGGAGGTCCCTTTCCTCCGTTGTGGGATATGCCAGGCCTCCTTTCTATCGCATGTTCCATCCAAGCCCTCCCGATGAACACGACCACGCATTCCGTTCCGACCCAGCCAGTTGGCTACCCATGAACACGACAACGATGCTGTTTCTCTGTTCCGACCCAGCCATGTACGTATGCGCGAGTAGGCGTTCGAGACCCCGCCCGTATGTACACATACGTGGTCATATTTTCTTTCTTGCACCCTGGCCGCTATACGTACGTGTACATGCTACGTGCACGCCTCTACTACGACATGTGCGCGCCTCTACATCGACCAAAGATATATGTACGCATATCGTGCGTGACCAGAATGACAACGCTACATACGCCCGACCAGGTGGGTCCCGACCGCCGTGCACTTCCTTGCCTGCGAAGATGTAGCTGGTGGGTCCCAGCAGTCAGGGGGGCGAATCCTTTGTTTTTTTTGCCCGGACGCACTTCCTTGCGTACGAAGATGTAGCTAGTGGGTCCCAGCAGTCAGGGGGTAACATTTTTTTCGTGAAATACTGGTGGCCCGTCCGGTGGGTCCCTGCTGTCAGGTGGAGGAATAATTATTTTGCGCATAATAAGGAGGCACTTCCTTGCGGCCGCCGTGGACCCAGCTGTCAGCCTCTCCACGCACAGTACTCTTCCGATGGAAGTCGGTCATTGACCACATTGACCACACCGCGCCGAGAGCACCACGGTGGTGGACGACGATGAGGGCTAGGAAGGGGACGACACGGAGCCGGGGAAGACGCAGCAGTGGATGCCCACGCAAAGAGGAGTACGAGGGTGAGGCTACCGTCACTGCAGAATAACAGGGGGTATGGGTGAGTAGAGGGATGGCCTGGCCAACGGTGGGAGTAGTAGGGGGCGGTGAGGCCTCCGCGGCATCACAACCGGCCGCGGGAGGCAGGAGCACGCGGCACGACCGGCGCTGCTTTGGGCGGCTGGAGCACGAAGACCAGAGGTTGAAGAAGCACTACGGCCGTTGGATGGACATCGTACGGTCACTGGAGCTAGAGTCGTTCATATTGACTAAGTTGACAAAGCCCTCCGTCCCCGTAAACTTAGTAGGCCCACAAGTCAGCCTCCCACCAAGGTCAGTCCTAGCTAGCAGGGGGAGTATCCTTTTTTTTTGTGCGTAATAAGGAGGCATTTCCGGTGGGTCCAAGCTGACAGCGGGGGGAACGTCTTTTCGCGAAATACAGAGACCCTTCCGGTGGGTCCCAGCTATCAGGTGGAGGAATCATTATTTTGCGCGTAATAAGGAGGCATTTTTTTGTGTGGGCCTCACCGTCGGCCTCTTCCGATGATTTGTTGTTTGTTAACCATGTTGACCTCGCCTGCCGAGAGCACAAACGGGTGGACGAGGGCGAGGCCTGTGAAGAGAACAACCCGAGCCGGGCGAAGCCACCGCAGCGGATGCCCACGCCGAGGGGAGAACGAGCGCCGATCGGTCGGGTTGCGGGTGAGGCTAACGTCGCCGGAAAATAACAGGATGTGTGGTTGGTTAGAGGGATTGCCTGGCGGCAGCACAACCAGCCACGGGAGGAGGGAGCAGGCAGTCCCACCGGCGCTGGTTTGGGCGGCTAGAGCAGGAAGATCAGAGATTGAAGAAGACGGCGCCGTTGGATGGACATCCAACAACATCGCTGTGTGTTGACTAAGTTGACAAAGCCTTGCGTACGCGTCAAAAAAAAATTAGGACAGCGTGATCGTCAACATAGTAGGCCCAGAAGTCAGCCTCCAAATCTGTGGAAAACAACATACAGCCCATTAGCCATTATTTTCAATAATTTACTGCCTATTTGCTAATTCTTAAGGATATTTGAAGCCCATATTCTTTTTATTAGCATTACAGACCATATATTCTGGGCACTGCTAAAAAATTCGATGAAATTTTGCATATTTCGGTGGGGTCCGAACTCTTTTAATCACAAAATTTCGAGTCACGTTAAAAATAGTTTCCAAAAAATTATATCAAAAAAATTCAAAAAACAATTCTCCGCAAAAAAATGAATGAAATTTAGAATCTTAACTAGCAAGATGCCCGTTCGTTGCACGGAACATGAAGATGCATTTGTATGAGTAGTTTATCTTGTGGGAGAAAAGATGATATTTTAATGTAATTGCCAGTTGGCTTTGGTTTTTATAAGAGTAGAGAGTAGAGAAATCCTGAAAAAATGATATTGTAATGCAATTGGCGGTTGGCTTTGGTTTAAAAATTTACAGCCCATTTCTTACAACTTATAGCCCGTTTTCTGGGGAAGCCCATTTCTTACTACTTACATCCCTACTCGTCTTGAAAGATTTAGCCAATGAGGGCTGAGAAAAGCAAGTAGGCCTCGGTTTTGGTATTCTCCAAAAAAAGAACCGGCTAGCCAATTTCAGAAAGAAAAAATATATCAACTGGGCTCGTCATGTGCTTAATAAAAGCGTAAGCGTGGGCTAGGCAGACCACAGCCCCTACAACCTAGCAGCGATTGAGCTCAAATCTCTGGCCCGAAAAAAAAAAGCTGGGCGAGAGCTCTTTGGGTCCCTGGTGTTATCCGCTCGTTGTGTAATTTTCTCGTTTATTGACTACATTGACAATGGCGTGGAACCTAGTTGTCAAAAATTGGGAGGAAGTATTTTTTTGGCTTGTAATAATGAGGCACCTGCCAGAAATGCAATGACCTCGGTGGGTCCTCATCGACCTCTCCACGCATGTACCATCTCCTGATTCCTCTTGGTTGTCGACCATGTTGACAACGCCAGACGGCGGCGGGCACAGCGAGCTAACCAAGGCAGACAACGACAACAAGGCCTCGGACGGGAACGAACAACAGCCATGGAAGATGTGGCAGTGTAGTGGCAGGTGGAGGGGAGTACGAGGGCAGCAACATGCAAGTCAAGCATACAAATGGTACAAAAAGCCCAAGGATTAATTGTTCATCAAATTTTTAGACAAAACCCAGATTGAACATGATAGTAACATCTAACCCAACCACTCTTTTTTGCAACACAAACAAATGGATCGGTCTGATCCATAAAATCAACATCCTGTGCAAAAAAATTTATTTCAGGATGTCTACAACTTATTGTAAATATAAGCCGAGCATGTTTAGAAGCCCATTTGTCCACCTGAAACTACTTTTTTTGTTGTTCAACATGTTCGTCCGTGAGAAATCTCTTGCTGTAAAAATTAAGCCTCATGGACAATAGTAACCTCGCGTTCAACTGTAAGAATGTGACAAAGCTTCTGTTTGCCTGGTTGGATGCATATCGTCCCATCGTTATTGTCCTCAAACAAATGTCATGAGAACTGAGAAAATCCTTGTGCTTATTACGCCAATGATTGGTTATATGTTTTTCTCCATGTGGTTCTCCCTAAGTAGACATGAAGATTGAAAACAGTTAAGGTTTGAAAAAAGAGTATGTCGAAAGAACGACAGCTGAACAGTTAATTCTAATACAATATATACGGGCTTTCAATGTGCATGAAATCATCACCTCTATGTATAAATTCTCCAGAGATCGAATGCATCCCAGCAAGCCAATAATTATGTCCAGATCAAAACAATACATTCTGATATATATGATCTTGACAGAATCCAGCAGCATTGATAGGCTATCAATGGACGAACTCTTCATTGAGCATATAACACAATATTAGTACCCAAAGTGTACTCCAAGATGATATAAAACTTATGCGCACAAATGAAAATTGCAGCATATGATGACAAATGTGTAGATGATAATATATGGTACCTGAAAAAGTGAGGAACTAAACACCAACCCCTTGTGATTATTAAACGGGTCACGAATTACACCCAAGGTCTCCAGTTTGGGCGCAGAGACGGCAGTTATTTCTGAAGGTGTATAACAACTATGAAGGAGCAACCTTTCAAGTGAAGGGGCATCTTCGATGATGAGCTGATGTCCTTTAAAACAAATTCCAATGCTTTCAAGGTGAGGCGACTTTATTTGGAGACAACTGATACCGATTTCTATTCGCAAGACATCAGCAAGCGCTCCAGGGCAGGGCAACTGGAGTGGATGATGCTGTGCAGTGAGGCCTCTGACAGATAAACCTCCACAAGTGAAAGTTTTTTTAGCAGTGGGAGTCGAAGCATTTGTACCAGATCATCTGGTAGATGGCACCGGGCGAAGGTGGCGGTGTGGAGAGTGGAGGAAAACCGCGAGATGGACAATGGTGGTGTGGGCACAAATTTTTGGTATGTTCGTGTTATGAAACTTTTGTGGTAATGGTAGAACTCAAACTGCTGGAGTTTTCCGAATTCAGGGGATGTCAGCCAAGCGTCCACCTTGCCGGGTATGGACAGCAGGTAGCTTGTCGGGAAGCAGAGGCATTGAACGGGGCCCTGCTGGTGAGAAGAGACGATGGCTCTGATGAGATCAAATTCAGGAAGGACAGATATCTAACGACAGTTGAGATTGAGGGGCGCGATGCGCCATAGAGGGCGCCACCGAGTTGAGAGGACTTGTGTGCGGAAGCAATCCTTGGTGGGGAGAAGCGAGATGATCTCCTCAAGGATGACGCCTGGGAGATCCCTGATGCGGTCCACCGGAGATTCTACCGGTTCCTCAGATCCGGGTGGAGGGGGGCTCGCCGCTTCTCCCCGCGCTACCGGTGCGGAATCTACAACCGGCGTCGCCGCTGGTGGGAGCCTCATCTTCTTTGCGCTGGGACCAGCCGACTCCATTTTCCTTGTGGGCGTCGCGCCGAGCTCACATGTTTGAGCAGAGTAGCCAGAGACGAGCCTAGTGGCAGTTCGAGTGGGAAAGAAGGAGGCCTGGGGATTTCTATAGGAGTGGAAGAAGAGGAGCAGGTGTTTTCTATACGAGTGAGGAAGAAGGTGAGCGGGTTTTTCTGGACAAGTGAGGAATATTGGGGAGGGGGGAATTGGGTGGGGAAACGGAAGCGGGAGAGCGAGTTGTTCGTGTTTATAAGGCCCCCTACACTAACTACTCGCTTTTTCCCAAGAACCGCTCTCTTCTTTTGTGTTGCTGCATTGGAGCTGGCGCATGGGCTTGGCTGCATGCAGGATGAATGTGCCCGCCGGCACCTGCATGCGCCTGGTTTGTTACTAGGCCTATTTGATAGGGTGGTTATGGAGTAAATTAAGGAGATTTATTTTCTCTGTATGCATCCACCAAATTAGAGGATGCGGTACTGGATGCAGACACTCACATTAAACTAACATTCAGAAGAACAAAAGTTCAGCATGTCTATGCATCTCAATGATTCACCATACTATAACCAATATACAAAGTTGTGAGAAGGTGTGGAAATAAAGAAAAACGGTCGATGCTTCTCTGAGCAAAGGGCCTCCCTCCACACGCATTAATTTCCTGGGCATGCTTGTTTCTACTCATTGTTGCGAGCACTTTGAGCATGTTGGCAACTCCATTAGCTAGCTAGCTGCCTCATCTTGCAATTGATGCTTGACACATTTGCAGCAAACACATGAGGCAATAGAGATGACTCAACATGGGTCCATATTGTGCGATTACCACGATATCATATTCATTGTCCTGAATCTGAAAAGATAGGAAAACAGTAGCTATACTTAAACGGTGTTGCAAAACAGTAGCACATATCAATAGCTCGGAATGACAAAACACGATCATCTGGATGAAGGGGATACCGACCTGAATGAGGAAAATTACATATAATTTCATAAGTCCTTGGTTGATTTCCACCTTCGGCTGCACTGCTTGATTGTTCCTCCACACATGACAGGATCGTTCCGCACTGCATTCAGCAAGTCAACGTACGAATAAGCTAATTTCATCTTGCGGTGGTCATTGTACCTAGTTACGAATGTAGGAATACCTGGAGCACCATGAGGTTACCTGACAGCAGGTAGATGCAGCCATATAAATTTTGTGCGGTGCTACCAAAATTGAGGTTTGTAGCCCTTCTCGTTATGAGAATTCTTCTTGAATTTGGTAGAATGTGACGGCTTGTTCTTTGCATCAAACTTGCCTTTCCCCTGAGATTTGTTCTTGTTGTTTTGGGGCTGGTTGCGCTGGAAGTTCTTCTCGTGTACCATGTGGGTACTATCAGCTCCCTCAGCGACCCGAGCACGTGTGTCTTTTTCTCTCGCCTTCTCCTCAAAATCAAGAGTGCTAATGAGATCCAAAGCAGAAAACTCATGTCTCTTGTTTTTCAGAGAAGTAGCAAACTCGTTCCATGAAGGTGGAAGCTTGGCAATGATGGTCCCAGCAACAAATCTGTCCGGCAACACACACTTAAAGTACTCAAGTTCCTTATAGAACGACTGTATCTCATGAGTCTGCTGAACAACAGAGCGCTCATCAGTCATCTTGTAGTCACATAATTGCTCCATGACGTACAACTCGTTGCCATCGCCCGAGGGCCCAAACGTGGCCTTGAGCGCAGCCCACATGTCTTTGCCGCTGTCAAACGACATATATGAATCCATAATGGAATCATCAAGAACACTCAGCAGGGCGGCTTTGAAGAGGGTATCCATGTTCTGAAAAGCTTCCTGCTGTGTAGGATTAAGATCGCCCTCAGGCTTACCCTTAGTGGCGTCATAGCAGGACATGATCTGAAACCAATATACTGCTCTTGTGCGCCACCTTTTATATTGCACCCCCTTAAAAGTAGGCGGCTTCAAAAGCTCAAAGAAAACCACTCGGAGTAAATTGCCTGTGATCAGGTTTTTGGATTGGATTGTTGAATATATGAGCAATTTAGTATGAGATTTAATCTGAAACAGCAGTAAATAGATCATGACGACAATTGCAAACATCAAAGTAATGATGTGGACTAAACCAGGAGGACAGAATCACATACTGTACAGTGGGAGCAGAACCGATGTGGTTGATGTTGTCACTCATGTCGCTGATGAAGAGGTTACCAAGGTCGGGGAAGAAGGCTGTCGTTGAGGAAGTTGTCGCTGGCAGCCATCAGGAGTGTGCTCCCAAAACCTGATCGCCCCTCTCCCGTACAGGATCACCAAAGGCGGGGTTCGGAGGACTGCTGTCCCTTCTCGCAGTGCATGCCGGAAGGAGGGCTGGAGAAGAATTGCATGGTGGCGCTAAGATCTGGAACGGTGCGAAACCATTTGATACAGCGGCGGCTAGGGTAGAGCATGTCAGGTCTGTCGTGCGATTATAATAGTAGGCCTTTGGCCCCCAAACCCCACATCCAAGTCAATCATAGCTCAAAAAAAATTCAATAATAGCCCCACCAAGGTTTGTCTCAAAAAAATGGAGTAATTAAGGCGTCCGTTAGTCCCTTTAGTATAAATACAATATCATTAATAATGGCCCCACCTTTTGTCTCACAAAGTATGTTGGAGTACAACCGGCTACACGTTTACAATCCGCTTCTCTTCTCTCTCCTCTTCTCTCTCCTTCAACTAAGCACAAATACTATATTTAAATCCTTATAGCCTGCTTATGTCATCTAATTGTAGTACTTGATCTAAAAGTTGTACTATCCACTGTGTAGTCTGAAATGCCGGGCGGCAGCGGGCGGTGCCCTCGATCGGGCTGGCCGCTCAACGGCGGAAGCAGTGAGAGGTCGCACGCCTGACTTGCTATCAATGTGGGCCGGCGGGCTCGGTGGCGCAAGGCGGGAAGCGCAGCGTGGGAGGGGGGAGGGGTTTTTTTTGGGCCAAGAAGGTGAGAAGCCAACTTGGGATCGCTCTGGACGGGGAAATATCATGTGCTCCCATACTCTGCATATGACACTAGTCTATGTTACTACTCCCTCCTTTCCGGATTATAGAGATGTTTAGAGTAACATGGTAATATGTTATAGTACAAGTTGCTCCCCACTATGACCAGCCTTGGCCTCTCCCAGTGCTCCACCATGTATAGCTACTAAGCCTGCCACGTAGGCATAAAATATGATGTGGCACCAATAAACTAAGCACCTATGCATTGAAGACTTGAGTTACTAAGCCATTTAATGCACTTAGCACCTCATCTAAAGAGCATTAATAGTATAGCCAGTTGCTCGCTATAAGACAGTGCCATGTCATCTACAACCCATCTTATAGTCAACATGTACAATAGTAGATCAAAAGAGTGTACTACTACTTTTTTGTTCTGTGGCCCACCTTTCATTCTCACAAAGTGCATAGGAGCACGTGCTAGAGCTGGCTCTTCACGAAGAGCCCGCTTACCTTCTCTCTCCTCTTCTCTTTCCTCCAACTAAGCAAAAATATAATATAGTTTATTCCATATAGCCCGCTGACTCAGCTCTATTGTACTTGCTCTAAGCACATCTAAGCAATTACTAGCACCCCCTTGACCGTGGACCTTGACTGTGTACGTCACCTTGTGTCTCATAATTTTCTTCATCATCATCTGAGTCCTAGAAGATCTCACCCACATCATCATTAGCATGCAGCCGCCTTGATAAACAACATGCACAGAAGGAGTAGAGGCGACTGGGAACGCACCACCACCACGTCGTGGGCACTCCGTATGTGCTCGTGTGCGTGCAGCGTGCGTGTTTTTCCATCGGTGCTAGCTCTAAGGCCGAGGCTGCGGTCGTCTTCGTCTCTGAATAGTAATTGACACTACAAAAAAATACACTTCCGTGATGATACGTGTTTGTCACAGAAGGTCGCGTTTTTTGTCATGCATGTACATCCATGACAAATTTATGACAGGATCAAGATAGTCATACCGTTGTCGTCAGAGAAGTGTTCCATGACATTACCAAAATTATCATCACGGAAGTGTCCACTTCCATGACAATAAATCGCGCGTCACAGAACTGCTTTCGTCAAGGGTGAATGACACGTCACATCCACCGTAACGGAACGCCGTTAAGCTATCGGGTCGGGTTCTGGATCCGATAACCCGTTAACAGCCCCAACCAATGGGGATTTTCCACATGTAAAATCATCATTGGGACAGTTGTCATCCGCTCATTGGACCAAAGGCTCCTATGATACGGCGACACGTGGCACGACCAAACAAAGGCCCATTCCTGTGAAAAGGCCGGCTCGTTTGACTTGGTCAAAAGGTGGCGGGCCGGCCCACGGAAAGCCTGTTAACGGCTTGTTCGCATATAGCCCATTTACAGCCTGCTAACCCAGGGCCCGTTACGCCCTATCCGAATTAGGCCCAGTAGCGTCATATGGGCCGTCCAATATGATTAAGCCCGTTTTAACTTCCGGCCCTTGTGTGGCCCATAACTTCTTTCGACCCATATGAGGACCTTTGTAACTCTTGGCCCATTAACGGCCCGTGGTGAAACTGGCCCGTAATGAACAGTGTATCACTTTATACCCATTAACGGCCCGTTATTCCATTGGGCCGCTTCCATTAAGTTATCTTTCGCCTTCTCGGGCCCATTGATTCTTGGGCTCATTTGCAAGATTCGGTTACATATGGCCCACATCGTCATTTCTCGCTTGTGGGCCAAATTCAGCCCATTGTTACGCCGGCCCGCTTATGCGGACCGTTAATATGTTGGGCCGTTTTCATGTAAAAAACCCGTTGGGCTGTTTTCATAGAGTTATCAACACGGCCTATTAACGGCCCATTATGGTCCACGAATAGTACGGCCCATGATTGGCGAAATGATGATACGCCCCGTAGAAGGCCCATGGATCCTACGGCCCGTATGAGGCCCATGGATAGTACGGCCCGTAGAAGGCCCATGGACCTTACGGCTCGTAGAAAGCCCATTGATCCCTAAGGCCCGTATAGAAGGCCGATGGATCCTACGGCCCATATAGAAGGCCAATGGTCCTACGGCCGAACAAAGGCCCATGGATCATATGGCCTGCAGGAGGCCCATGGTTACAACAAATTGTGTGTTGCCATGATTATTTTGGCCTAGTTACCAAAAATAGGCTATTGTGGCCACTAGAAAAACACAGAAAAAGAACTGAAGTGACTACAAGCAAACAACTAAACAAGACAATAAGGAAATAAATAAGCAAGCAATTAAGGCTAGCCTATTACCGCTATTACACATATTACATCCACTGGGCATCAAAGTTCGCCACCAGTGCAAATATAGGGAACAAAGCAGCATATTACATACACTTGGCCGTCAAAATTGGCCACCAGTGCAAATAAACGCGGCAGAAAAACTAGAGCATATGTGAAACAACTTCGTAAGAGCTCAAGAAACGTTATCCCGGTATCCACCATGCTGGCAATAAGCTTAGCTAGCTGATAAGCTTTGTCCTGTTTGGCGCTAAAATCCTCCAACGCTTGCTGTTGCACCAGAAAGTATGCATCTGAATGCTCCAGGGACTTCCGCAGTCCTTCCGCTTCTTGTCGTAGCACAAATGATCGATGTCTTTCAGCTTGTAGTTGAGACTCAAGAAACCAAACTGATTCAGACAGTGAGTTTGAATAGCTTGTGCATGCGGTAGTGGCCAGTAACTCGAACACTAAACCAAGACAGGACTTTGGGGTTGTCTCGCTGTCTTCAAGATAGTCTTCCTTAGCTGTTTTATCAGCTTTGTTGGAGACCAACAAGGCTGTGTCACTATCCTGAACCTTATCTGCATTACATCCTTTACCATTGCTTAATAAGGCACTCTTCCCCAATATTACATCGACAAGATTCTAAAAGAAGAAACACGCAGACAAATAACAAGTTTAGCATGTACTAGTATATGAAACTCATTTCGTGAACCAGTTCATTAGTAAGGTGGACAGGATTAAACTACCAAGTCTTCTATTGCCAAGTACTAGTACATAATAAAAGCATCAAACAAACATATATCTATGTCCTATGGTCACTGCATTGTCTTGCCAAATCAAAATAGAGACACGGTTCAAATCATATAAGTTGAAGACAAAGCAGTAGTGAAAGAATACAAAGCGTGGGAAACTACACGGCACAACAAGATTTCAGATGGGTACCACGGGTCTACATGTACAACAACACTATTGGCTCTGTTGTGATGCTAGTAACGTGCAGGCTGATGATTGCTTTAAATTAATAAAAAGACAGATGATGATTTCTTTACTATTTGTTTCCCACCCAAGATGAACAACATAGGCATACCCTAGGTGAACCAGATATTAGACAGACATACTATTCATTGCTGCCTCGATATGTGCCCCACAACTAATTTAGAACTCAAGTTTTGACATTAATTTGGACTGAGTTGGGGAGTCCAAGAGCTGAACAGACGATAAAGTAGCGGTGTAAGTTTAAGAAATGCATAACATAAGCGGTAAACAAAAGAGTGCGACCTCTCTTGTGGACCAGTGTACTCCTCAGGTTCATCTGCTGAGTCGATGATGGTGATGCCGTTGGGGTGCGTGCCGGCGGCAGGGAAGGAGATCTAAGGCGGCCAAAGACGGTCAGGAGTCGTGATGTCTGGTTTGGTGGATGCTTCTGTCGATGGAGCAGCTCAGGTGAGGTGGACGACGTCGCGGCAGGAGCAGGACAAACCACACAAAGTTCCCTTCGACACTGTAGCGACCCGACCCGAATGGATCAAGTCTCTGTGCTTTCGTGTCATCCCTGGATCGGTATGCTGGTGCCTCAATCCACCCAGATGTGTGTTTAAGTTGCCACCTTAGATAAACCATTCATTATCAATCTCACATCTGTCATGGATATTCACTCAAACCCAATCCACGTCTACGAGCATAGCATGGCATAATAAGAAAACGTAGAAGTAACTCCCAAGGGTTTGATAATAAAACAGGTAATAGGTACTACCTCAATCTACTTCCCATCCCACAATTTAATTAGATCCCTAATCATGCAATGTTTGAGGATTGATCTAATGCATAAAAATTGGGTAGTAGAAAAAGTATGATCAAGTGTTACTTGCCTGCAAATTTGATGAAGATGATTCGCTCTCAAACTCTTGATAGCTCTACTCGTCACACTCCGGTCAATCTATCGTAAGCAAGCAATAGTAACCATACATAAGCAATCTCTAAAAGGTCGGAAAGAACGAAGAAAACAAATCGAAAAACATCAAAAACAAGCAAATAACTCTTGCAACATAAAACAGTTTCTAACAGTACCAAAATTATATGAATTTGGCCTTATCAGAAAGTTTAGGTCAAGAGCTTCGATTAGCAAAAGAATCAACTAAATCGGAGTTCTGAAACTCAAGTTACGATCAAACAAAGTTTGAATACAAATCTGATCTAATTCAAATTTTAAATTATCAAAAACATGTTTGAGTTGTATTCTGGATAGAGGGGATCAGAACGAAGAAGTGGGCGTTGGTTTCGTTGGATTCCGACTTACAGTAAAAAAGTTATGAGCGTTTGAAGATTAGGGACTAAAAAAACACTACGGATAGGTCCACGACGGAAATTAAAATAAAAAGAAAAATCTATCGAGCTTAACGCCGCTAAACAAAACCGGAAAGAAAACCGGCGAGAAAACCGATCTAGGGTTTGGAAAGAAAACCAAACGAAAAACCGATCTAGAAAACTGAACGGAAACCGGAACGACGATTTAAAAACCGAACCGAGGAAAAGAAAAGGTGACGCTGCTGGGCTAGTACCTCGAAGAAGCGAGGGCTCGGCTGCTGGCTAGGTGGCGGCGGTGGCACTTGGCGGCGGCGGCGGTGTGGGGGCGGCGGGCGGGTGTGGGGCTCTTGGCTAACTGCGGAGGAGGAGAGGAGAGGAGAGGTGTTGGTTTGATGTGTTGGAGGGGGGGTGCTTGGGTATTTATATTGGGGAGGGGGGGGGGGTTTGCTTGGAGTAGGGGACAAGAATTAGAGTAGGATTAGGAATCCTAGGAATAAAAAACGGAATAACGAAACAGGATCAAATCCTACTAGGATTTGTAAAAGAATAGGAAACCTTGGCTCCTCGGCTCCGTGAGGTGCGTGCTTGTGATGGCCTTGGCCTTGGCCGGTTGGTTGGCGGCTTGGGCCTTTGGCCCAAGGCGTCATGAATAATTTTTAAACAAACAGAGAGGAAAACAAAATGATAAAACAAAATAAAATGAAAATATTATATAGGCATATAATATATCAAAATTTTCAGAAAAAAATTTCCTACAACATGGACATTTCTATAGCATTAAATAAAATTCACACAAATTTAAATAAAACAAAGAGTGCTTCTGGTCCAATAAAATCCAACAAAAATCATTTTAAAAAATATCAAAATGAATTCAAATTTATTTCTCTCCATTTTTCTGAGGTAGGGAATCATGTTACCCTGTTTTCCATATATTTTATTTTTGGAGAAAAATAATTTGAATAAAACTCAAATAACTCCAAATTGAAAATAAATTCAAAGGAACTTTGAATTTAATTCTTTGAAACTCCCAACTCATATTTCATATAATTTGAAGAAGTCATTTTATCTTCGCTCGTGAAAATCATTGAGTTGCATAAAGTTTCAGAATTGAAAATATTCTCAAATGAAATTCAAATATTTTCAACACCCCTTGTCATTTAAATAAATGGAAGAAGTCATGTCATCTTCTCTCCGTGGTTTTGTGATGAAAAGAATTTGAATTCTCAAGATCATAAAAGAAAAAATGAAAGTTTGGGAAAGTCCTTTTATTCCCTCTCATTTAACTTTCAAAAGTTTCGAATTCACCCACTTCACTCAAACAATCAAACAACAATCAAAACTATCTATTTGTTTATAACATTCCAAAATTTAGAATTTTGGGATGTTACAGACACGTACCTGTAACTGAAGTAATTCTGTAAGGGCTCATTTGACTTGCATGATTCTTAAAACGCAGGGATAGGAAAAACACCGGAATAGGATAGGAAAATGCACATGGTAAACAGAGCATTTGTAAACACAGAATTTCTATCAACTTGGGTGTTTGGTTTACAGGAATTGGAAGAGCAGAGGAATGCAAAGAAACATGGCCAAAATAAAGAGAAACCATATGATAGCGTGTACAGTTAGAATGTTATTCTGGCACTAATGCACTTGGTCTTGTTTTCGTGCATAGGATTTTGAAAAGTAGGTCCAGGTGGATGTTTTGCTTCATTCATTTCCACAAAATGCATGAATAATTGAATAGTAGAGTGCCATTGGAAAATTCCCTATTGCTATGTTTTTCAGTTGAACCAAAATAGCCCTAATGGATCGACGTGAATGTATAGTAATAAGTGACGCAACAAGTGTACAACCTCTTGGCCGTAGCCGTGTCGACCTCAGCATCATTGGGTTCGTCGCTGAAGCAGTTGAGGCAGAGGTGGCTGTCGGAGGTGTGAGGAAGATCTGAGGAATCTGTAGACGGCATCCAGGGCACTGCTTTGTTGTGATGGATCGTTCTGTCGTTGGAGCAGCTCGGTGAGTCAGAAGACGTCAAGGCTGAAGCAAGACAAGACAGACATCATCAATCTCAAGTGGGATTCTAATAGCATCTCCAATAGATGATGAAAAATGGATGTAAAATTAACATCACCAAAAACCACCTGACTACAACAGATGAGGTAAAAACTGTTGACTCTGAACTTAACTGTCGAAACTGAAATTAACTGTGGAATCTGAATGCTACTGTCGAAACTGAACGCAATGGTAGCAGAAAGACACTTGACATGTAGTATAGGGAGGGCCTGCAGTTCATATTCAACCTGCACACCCCTAAGCCGCCTGCCACCACCGGCCAAACCGCTTGACCCGGCCGCCTGCCGCCCGAAACAACTTCGCCACCGACGCCCGGCCAGCCCTCTAGCCCCCCACCTCGAACCCTAAGAGAGATAGTGGGGTACCACTCCGGCGAGCCCCATCCCCACTGCGGGTGGTTCTTCCTTAAATCCGGCGAGCCCCCCCTAACCCTGAAAATCGACTGACCCAAAAGTCTATTCAGTCGATCAAGTGTGGATTAATCGAGCAGAGCAAAAGACGAGGAGGGAGAGCAGCGGCAGCACTGGGCGAAGCGAAGCGATCGAGTGAGAGCCGGAAGAAAGAAGCAGCGGCTGGCGAAGCGAAGCGAGAGCCGGAGCAGCAGTAGCAGATCCACAGGTATGGACGCTGCCGCCAAAGGAGCCTCGTGACCGGGGAGAGCCGTGGAGATGTCGCCATGGCGCCGGCTTCAAGGTAGCCGCTCCATGGCGGTGCGGATGGAGCACCGTCGGCGCCGGAGGTCGAGTTAAGGAGAAGGTGCGATGCGATGAGTGTACAACCTCTTTGGTGGCGGCAGTAGGCCTCGACTTTGTTCGAGGAGTCGGTGAGGATGTTGTGGTTCCGTGGAGCAGCTTAAAGGCGGCGCTGTGGGGATGGAGCAGCCGCGATAGACGAGGCGATCGTCGGAGCAGCTCCTTGGAGGTGGAGGACGGGGCGGCTGAACCGGCGGGACGGCGAGATGGACGACGGATCCTCATCTGGGGAGGTGGACGAGGGACGTCGAGCTGTTGCGGTGGACGACGTCGTCGGGGAAGAGGCTCCGGCTTGGCAGCGGTGACGTGGCGGACGGAGGAGGGTGGGGCTTCGCGGCTGGAGCGGAGAGGTTATGGCGGCCTGTGATTTCGAATGGTGAAAAGGGGGCGATGGGAGGGGGTGAAGCATGACTTAGGGACGCGCTTGTCCAAAATGTAGGGTGTATTACAAAAGTACCCCCCACCGATTTGAACTAGCGGCCCTTTCGGCTCAGGGTTAGAAGGGGGATTTCACGTGTCGGGATTTGGCAGCTGGAGGGAGTTTTCGCGCGCGTTGTAATTTCGGGATAGCATGGCGCGGGTTGTGAAGGCGCCAGTTTTGGGAGCACGATATCTGAATTTTCGGGATATAACAAGACGCGGGTTGAATTTTAGGGACAAGCCTAACGTGTAGTAATATTGTACTTGTAATGCGTACCAAATCAATTCGCACTTCCCTCAACCAAAAAGAAAATGAAAAAATAAAACTATTCACACCACACAAAGAGAGAGTCTTGCCCGCTTTTACTATACAAATGCTATTCAAAGCTACTCCCTCCTTCCATCTATATAGGGCCTAATGCATTTTTCGATGCTAACTTTGACCAAATATTAGAGCAATGATATATGACATGCAACTTACACAAAGCACACCGTTAACTTCGTCTGTGAAAGGTTCTTTCAATGATATAATTTTCATATTGTGCATGTCATGTACTATTAATCTTGTCAATAGTGAAAGGCAATCTTAAAAATCTCATTACGCCCTATATAGATGGAAGGAGGGAGTATGAATCCATGTTATGTCCGATTAATTTTTTCGCTTTGCTGTATAATGCATGTAACCTACTCATACCAACATTTTACTGCATTCCAAATGTCTATACTACCGCTGCAATACGAACTAAATTTGAATTCGTTTCTCTATTTCAATAAGAATCTACAATCATGATTGTTGCCAACTTCAACCATCATTCGTGTATTACCTTAATAACACACCACATGATTACTATAGAGATAGATATGAACTATGTGTACTACATGAACTCGAATTCTATTTTTGAATACACTTGATGTTGATTCCAAATAATAGTACATTTGATGTACTAACTATATATTCATAATCTAAACCATGTTCCATACGTACACCGTGTTTATCACACAAAGTATAGTGCCCCCGCCCCCTACATTATGACAAGTATTTAGACCCAAGTTGCAAAAGCCACACATTAGCCCAAATTATAATCAATGTTGTACATTATGATATCTTCTTCAAGTATCCGTATCCACCTTTTTATAATGAATATTGATCTTTGTTCGTCTTTTACACCTTCACGATCCTCTTCTATTTTTAGCTAGATAGCGCTAACTTTCTATCGTGCATGCACACGGCCGCCCCCCTCACACACCCTTAGCGTCCCCTCCATCACGCACGTTCATTATTTATCTTTAGGTCGTCCACCAGCGGTGTGTGTAGGCCCACGGCTCCTTCTTTCTAGCACACACCGGTCGATATACCTCTCTAGCCAAGTGTGCCTAGAACAAACACATATATACTTCCCCTCTTCTCTTCTCACCGTCCATGCCCCCATATGTCCAATACGATTTCACACAGGTGCACACTCCCGCCCCTCTTTTCATTAGTCACATGCTCGCACACACCTCCCCCCACGAAAAGGAAGGCCTCTCGCACAACCTCCTAGCCACACTCTCTCCCCATGTCTGCCTCTCCGACCTTATTTGCTTCTAACACATGCAAAGTGTATATGAACTGATCTCCCTACATATACCCAGGTCGACTATAATTGCTTTCACCAAGCACCGATACACTTACCTCGCTAGTTATGTCTCTCCTTTTCTCGGACACACGACGGTTGATCTTCCTATGTAGTTACGCATGCTTACCACAACCATATCTTCTCCCTCAGCCTCCTGGAAGACCTCCCGACACGTCTCTCACACGCACGTGCATAGATAGACAGACATCCCCCGCCCTCTCTTATTGATATTGCACTCATACCCTCCGTTTGTCTAGCAGGCCTCTCCCACCATTTGTGATACGCCACTCCACCACCAACCCTCCGACGCTCTAACTTTGTCTTTTCCCCAACCTTATTCATCTGCTACACATATCCATGGATGTCGATCGATCTCCCTCAATACATAGCTAGGTCTCTCTCCTTCCCTGCATATATACTAGTCGACCGGTCTCTACCCCCCCACACACACACCGATAGTCGAACGTTGTAGGTAGGTATCCATGCCACGGAGAAGAACTGCACCTTTGCCCTCTCAAATTCCAGTAGGCCAGCGCCCTGTATCTTTGATGTGGGCAAACACAAATTCGATGGCACTCTTTATCGATCGCGCAGCCACACACTTCATCCCTGTTTTCAATTCTATCGATATCTCACGTCCATGACTCCGTTTCGCACACATTGCATATGTTACGCTTTTTCGATTGAGATATCATCAACACATTGCCTCTGCTTTCGCACAAACCATCTCTCTCACACCCACCCACGTGCACGCATTCGCACCTAAAGAAGAAGTGCACGCAGGACGACGCATTTCACGCCTCGTTCCCGGCCACACCCGCTGGGTACACGGTGGAGTTCGTTTCTGTACGAAAAGGCAGCCCACGTGATAATTTGACGCGTGTAGCAGTTGTTTACTCGAAGGAGGGTCGGGTACCACGCCTAGAATATAAAACGATTGCCATGGAGAAAATGGAAAAAGGGGTTTGTCTCTCGTGAGTCTCGTCACACAATCTCACACAAGGCCGTCGTGGCCTCTCTCTCTCTCAGCGTTGGTCAGTGATCCGGACGCATCCCGTCCGCCGGCGGAAAGGGAGGATGTGCATCGTCTCTCCGTTCGACGGCGTTTGAGGCAGCTCGTCCCGATCTGCGGTACCCGCCGTTCTCTCTGACCAAGCTCCGGCGCGGTAGGGCCTTCGCCACTTGCTCTGCCGCTGATATGGGCAGATCCCGACGGGCGCCCTCCTAGTAACATCCCGACGACCCTCAGGTACAGCTTCCTCCGGCCTTGCTCCACTGCCCATCTTCCCACGTTCCTGCATGTGGATCTTCTTTAGTTGTTTGCTTAAATCGTATCTCGGCCGGCATACTTCCCATCTTGCAATCTCGTCCTCAAACCATTTTTGATAAACCACCATGTGCTATCTTTCCCTTTTTACATGGAACATGCTTCTTTTTTGTTGGCATATGTGTCTTCAACTCGTGTTATTGGGCGGTAATTGTTTCCTTTCGACCTCCTTTTGCAAACAGGGCTATCGATTTTCACCTTGTTGCTATTGCGACCTTTTGGTGAACTGCACAAATCACTTTTCTGAAGAGTGTTTTGTGCAGTTCCGCCAAAATGTCACACGGGCAACGCTTTTTACATTTCGTGGACTGCGGAAAGGGAGATTGATTTTGCTATCCTCCTCATCCAACTCTGTGCCTAATCTTCTCCGACAAGAAGTTAGTCCTAAAGAGAGATTGTAGAGGTGATCGGCTTCTATTTATGTGTGTTATGTTTCATCATCTAGTTCCACTATTATTGTAATCACATTGACTGTATATCTTTGCAAACAGGGATGGTCCGCCCGATTTTAGTGGAGCTGCACAAAATGATCGGATTGTGGTGTCCTTCATACACCTCTTTTTTTTGCTACAAAGCTGGGTGAAACTAGCTGCCAAGCAATGAACATTGTGCCAAGGAAATGGAGCCATGCCTACGAACAGCATCGATCAATTATATTTTTTCTTTATTTGTACACCTTCTCACAACTTTGTCTTCAGTTGTGATGTGAATATTGGCGCTGATCTGCGAACCATTGAGATGCATTAGCCATGGTAGTTTCATTTGTATTTGATGGAATGTTGTAACGAGATAATCTCGAGGCAAGACACATGAATCCTAAGTTGAAACCTTTTTTCCTCAAGGGAACCAGAGTTGAAACCTTCATAGCATCACAGTACAATTTCATCAAAATTATGCGTACATATAACCAAATCCTGAAGGACTGATAGCAATGCCAGAAACAATTCAACTTCGTTTCGCCGACATGTTGGACATCCTTCATCCGGCTCCACCTGCCATGCAGCAATATTGAGTGCACAACACAACTTTGGGGAAAGATTCACCCCGGTCGTTGCGCCGTAGTAGTAATAACTAGTGAGCAGTCAAATCACAGAGCCCCACCTTTGCCACAGTAAGTTGCTCGGACGAAGCAACCATCACTTCTCTGTTCCTTGAATCCGCTGGTACTCCCATATTCCCACAGTAAAGTTGCTCGGGCGAATCAACCATCACTATATCCGCTCACGTGTGATGACCACAGGAGCTATCCATTTAGATTGCATGTTAAAAAAAATAAAGGTCGATAACTAATGCGGCAAACATTCAAAAAAAAACTAATGCGGCACTTCGGGCCAACACGGCCAGATCACATTTTGCACGAGAAATTACACAACATGTTTCGTTGACAGGTGGTCCCGTTCCAACATATGAGTGAGACGACGGCGAGTAGTAGGAGTATTTCCGAACCGACGTGTAGGCCGGGGCGCCCCTTCGTGAACCGTGGCAAACTGGCAACCGTCCACCGACGCTTCGCCTTTCCCCTTCGATTTGGAACTGATGTCGCACGCTCTTCCTCTGCCTCCTCCATTTTCCTTCAGCCCTTCACGCTTTCTTCTGCCATTGTTCAATTGTCTTCTGCATGGAGGGAACAAGATGGAAACGACCCCGTTATTCTTGCCCCGATCTGAAAGATGACGTGGTGGAGGAACTCATTGATCGGTGCGACGTCATCACCTCGGCTAGCATGGCAGGTTCGTTCAAGCCCATTCTTGACTCAACTAATAACATCATTACAAGGAACCCAAGAGTCAAGGAACGATTTGATCTCCCCTATCTTCTTCGCCGTGACCCTGATGACCGGCGCCGTCACGACGGAGGCCTCACCCTGTGCAAGTTGATGCCGCTTGATAATGATACGTATGATGTTAAGATGCCATCGCTTGAGGGCAAGGCCTGGGCAGGCGCAAATGGAGATTGGCTTGTTTACATTGGGTCCAATTGCGAGTGGGAACTTGTGAATGTGTACACTCGTGACCGGGTTCCACTTCCAAAAATCTCAGCAGACTGCCCAGAGGTTGAGCACACCGGTATTATGCATGACGTTCAAATACAATCATGGTGACTGTCTTCTACGGAAGATAGCAATTTCTCGAGTTCCCACCCGCTCTTGTACGTGCATTGCAATAGGTTATCGGATGAGGCCAATCATCAACAATAGTAGTACACTATTTGTACTAGCTTCACATGCTTCGTGCGTCGTGCGGGTGTTTTTACTGTAGCCATATTGTACTACGTAACCAGCACCTCGAATCCTCGATACTAGTAGTACTATATAGTAAGTTGTAGTAGGAGTAGTAGGGTGGCATGGGCCAGAACAAGCATTCACGTCCAGGAGTACGGCACACGCCACCAGCACGACTTCCATCTGACACCATATTTCTTGGAGTCCGTGCTAGAGCAATTTCTTCAACCTCATCATTTCTCTAACTCAGCCATCACGCGGCGGGCGAGGTGGGGGTTTGCCAATAGTCGGTTTCCTCAACTGCGGTCCCACTTGTAAGGCCAACTCCAACGCTCTGTCAATATATGGATGTACTCTTCTTCCCAATACAAAAACTTGCATCCATTCTACTCCCTCCGTTCTACTACCTCCGGCCTGGTTTATAGGTCCCCTTTGTAGTTTGTGTTAATTTTTGACTAAAGATTTAACGAACAAAATGTTAATGCATGTCAAGAAAAATTATCTCATTGGATTCGTATTTGAACATAGTTTTCAAAAATATAATGTTTGGTGACATGCGTAAACATTTTGTTAGTTTAATCTATGGTCAAAATTTGGCCTGAAAATATAATGGGGACCAATAAACCAGACGGAGGTAGTATTTGTCAAAATATATATGTATCTAGACATGTTTTAGTATATAGGCACATCCATTTTTGGACAAATGGAAGTCAAGTATTTTGGAGCGGAGGAGTACACAATAAAATTTTAAGTTAGCACAACTAGTCTAATCCGAGAGCACAACCAAGATTTGGCTCGGGTTCTTCCTCCTTTTGCCGACACGTGGGACATCCGGCATCCAAGTCGTGTCATGAAAGAAAATAGAGTGGTAGTTGATAAGTTGAAGCCACGAGATGTGCATCTTGGGTTAAACTGTAAATAGAATCTTACTACTCTTGAGTAACTCCAAAGCGGCCACCGAAGATCTTTCTTGGATTTGTTTCTCATCACCCGACCGCGTCGAGGTGAAAGATGTGCAGGTTCGATTGGGTCCTCTTGTGTTTTCAACGACATGTGGGGCGCATGTGAGCAAACAGACGATGGGCTCCAGCGTCCGGCCGGGCTGGCTGAGAAGAGAGATAGAGGAGGCCGAGCACGGACTGCAGGAAATTTGTTCTACGTAATCAGCACCTTGATATTGGCGTGTGGTTGTTTCTAGAAAAAAAGGAGGTACCTCTACTTATGTTACTCCCACTATGCGTAGCCTAAGGTTAGTAGGTGACCTTGCGCTTGGCTCTTCGCCTCTTAGGAAGTCGATGGTTCTCTGAAGAGTGCTTACGGCAATCGACACCAAATGAACTGCTGCACGTCCACCGCTTGTAAGCAAAAGTTTCTCCTCGTGCTGCGAGCCACTGTGCACGCGTTGGCGAGGGAGAAGGCGTAATCAAGCTTCTTGTCGTTCTGCGAGTTGACAGGACACATCAAAGTTATTTACTAGTAGTACGTACTCTCTCCAAAAAAGGGCTGACAATGTCATTGCTACCATCCCGTGCTCCGTCGTTGAGTACGTGCACTATTCACGTGCCATTCACGTGCCATCGAGGAGAAAAAATATTGCGTAGGTGCCATCGAAGTGCACGACTCACTTATGGAAAAGGGTTTCCCCGCTTCCCCCCGCAGACGACTCACTTACGCCTTTGCTTATCTGATTATCTCCATTTTCTTGCATGACACGTGCACCTTGATGCTAGATGTCTGGCGTGTTGGGAAAAAGGATGAACAAAGCTCACGTAAAAGAAAAGAGTTCAAGAGCATAGATTCCCGACGCACCGGGAGGAGCAAGGAACCTCGCGGTGGAGCGTCTGCAAGGAACCTTGCGCGTTTTCCCTGTTTTTTGCCTTTGCCCACCTATAAACAACTAAAAGAACATGAACTTTTGGCTAACCACTAGAAACGGTACATCAGGATGCTAAGTTGAAGATGTTTTATACTCCCTCCGTTCCCAAATCTAAGTCTTTTTAGATATTTCAATAAGGGACTACATACGAAACAAAATGAGTGAATCTACACTCTAAAATATGTACACAAGCAAACACACTAACTCCATCTGATCCAATTCATGCACATACGCGCACAGCATGGAGCACACAACGCACGTACAAAAGACGTGCATGCACACACGCTCGGCCGCAGAATGCACGTGAATAACACATGCATGCGCACACACTCGGCTGCATGGAGGCGTGCGCGATCCGCGGCGACGTCCGGTTCGTCATGCTACGGCGAAGCTCGCACGCAACGGTGCATGCGCATCTCTTGCAGCACCTCTTTGCCGTCGTTGCTCAACTACTAGTCGGAGACGAAGACGACCGCAGCCTTGGCCTTAGAGCTAGCACCGATGGAAAAACACGCACGTTGCACGCACACGAGCACATACGAAGTGCCCATGACGTGGTGGTGGTGCGTCCCCAGTCGCCTCTACTCCTTCTGCGCACGTTGTCTATCAAGGCGGCTGCATGCTAATGATGATGTGGGTGAGATCTTCTAGGACTCACAGGATGACAAGGAAAACTATGAGACACAAGGTGACGTACACCGTCAAGGTCCACGGTCAAGGGGGTGCTAGCAAGTGCTTAGATGTGCTTAGAGCAAGTACAATAGAGCTGAGTCGTGGGCTATAAGGAATAAACGATGCAGTATATTTCTGCTTAGTTGGAGGAAAGAGAAGAGGAGAGATAAGGTAAGCGGGCTCTTTGTGAAGAGCCAGCTCTAGCACGTGCTCCTAGGCACTTTGTAGTACATGTTGACTATAAGATGGGTTGTAGGCTTATAGCCAGCAGCTGGCTATACTATTAATGCTCTTTAGATGAGGTGCTAAGTGCATTAAATGGCTTAGTAACTCAAGTGTTCAATGCATAGGTGCTTAGTTTATTGGTGCCACATCATATTTTATGCCTACATGGCAGGCTTAGCAGCTATACATGGTGGAGCACTGGGAGAGGCTAAGGCTGGTCATAGTGGGGAGTAACTTGTACTGTAACATACTACTATGTTACTCTAAACATCTTTATAAACTGGAAAGGAGGGAGTAGTAACATACACTAGTGTCATATGCAGAGTATGGGAGCACATGATATTTCCCCGTCCGGACCGATCCCAAGTTGGCTTCTCACCTTCTTGGACAACAAAAACCCCTCCCCCCTCCCGCGCGTGCTTCCCGCCCGGCGCCAGCTGAGCCCGCCGCTCCACATTGATGGCAAGTCAGGGCGACGCGACCTCTCACTGCTTCCGCCGTTGAAGCGGCGCGCCGACCGAGGGCACCGCCCGCTGCACGCCCGACATTTCAGACTACACAGTGGATAGTAACTTTTAGAGCAAGTACTACTATAATTAGATGACATAAGCAGGCTATAAGGATTTAAATATAGTATTTGTGCTTAGATGAAGGAGAGAGAAGAGAAGCGGATTGTAAACGTGTAGCGGTTGTACTCCAACATACTCTACTTTACGAGACAAAAGGTGGGGCCATTATTAATGATATTGTATTTATACTAAAGGGACTAACGGACGCCTTAATTACTCCTTTTTTTTGAGACAAACCTTTGTGGGGCTATTATTGACTTTTTTGAGCTATTATTGACTTGGACGTGGGGTTTGGGGGCCAAAGGCCTACTATTATACTCCGACCTGACATGCTCTACCCTAGCCGCCGCTATATCATATGGTTTCGCACCGTTCCAGATCTTAGCGCCGCCACGCAATTCTTCTCCAGCCCTCCTTCCGGCGTGCACCGCGAGAAGGGACAACAGTCCTCTGAACCCCGCCTTCGTGATCACAGACGGGAGAGGCGATCAGGTTTTTGGGAGCACACTCCTGTGGCTGCTGCCGACGACTTCCTCAACGACAGCGTTCTTCCCGACCTCGGTAACCTCTTCATCAACGACATGAGTGACAACATCAACCACATCGGTTCTCGCTTCCCACCAGACAAGATGTGATTTTTTCCTCCTGGTTTAGTCCGCATCATTACTTTGATGTTTGCAATTGTCGTCATGATCTATTTACTGTTGATTCGGATTAAATCTCATACTAAATTGCTCATATATTCAACAATCCAATCCAAAAACCTGATCACAGGCAATTTACTCCGAGTTGTTTTGCTGCGCTTTTGAAGCCGCCTAATTTTAAGGGGGTGCAATATAAAAGGTGGCGCACAAGAGCAGTATATTGGTTTCAGATCATGTGTTGCTATGACGCCACTAAGGGTAAGCCCGAGGCGATCTTAATCAGACAATGAGGAAGCTTTTCAGAACATGGATACCCTCTTCAAAGCCGCCCTGCTGAGTGTTCTTGACGATTCCACTGTGGATTCGTATATGTTGTTTGACAGCGGCAAAGACATGTGGGCTGTGCTCGAGGCCACGTTTGGGCCCTCGGGCGCTGGTAACGAGTTGTACGTCATGGAGCAATTCTGTGACTACAAGATGACTGATGAGCGCTCTGTTGTTCAGCAGACTCATGAGATATACTCACTCTCTAAGGAACTTGAGTACTTTAAGTGTGTGTTGCGGACAAATTTGTTCTTTGGGACCATCATTGCCAAGCTTCCACCTTCTTGGAACGATTTTGTTACTTCTCTGAAAAACAAGAGACATGAGTTTTCTGTTTTGGATCTCATTAGCACTCTTGATTTTGAGGAGAAGGCGAGAGCAAAAGACACATGTGCTCGGGTCGCCGAGGGACCTTCTAGTGCCCACATGGTACACGAGAAGAACTTCCAGCCCAACCAGCCCCAAAACAACAAGAACCAATCTCAGGGGAAAGGGAAGTTTGATGCAAAGAACAAGCCGTCACATTCTACCAACTTCAAGACGAATTCTCATAACGGAAGGGATACAAACCTCAATTTTAGTAGCACCGCACAAAATTTATATGGCTGCATCTACTGCTGTCATTAACCTCATGGTGCTCAGGTATTCCTACATTAGTAACTAGGTACAATGACCACCGCAAGATGAAATTAGCTTATTCAGACGTTGACTTGCTGAATGCAAGGTCTTGAACGATCCTGTCATCTCCGGAGGAGCAAACAAGCAGTGCAGCCGAAGGTGGAAATCAACCAAGGACTTATAAAATTATATGTAATCTTCCTCAGGCAGGCCAGTATCCCCTTCGTCCAGATGATCGTGTTTTGTCTTGCCGACCTATTGATATGTGCTACTATTTTGCAACACCGTTTAAGTATAGCTTCTGTTTTCCTATCTTTTCAGATTCACGACAATGAATATGATATCAGGGCAACTGCACAATATGGACCCATGTTGAGTCATCTCTATTGCCTCATGTGTTTGCTGCAAATGTGTCAGCATCAATTGCAAGATGAGGCAGCTAGATAGCTGTGGAGTTGCCAACATGCTCAAAGTGCTCGCAACATTGAGAAGAAACAAGCATGCCCAGGAAATTAATGCATGCGCAGGGAGGCCCTTTGCTCAGAGAAGCATCGACTGATTTTCTTTATTTCCACACCTTCTCATGGTTTTGTATATTGGTTATAGTATAGTGAATCATTGAGATGCATAGACATGCTGAACTTTTGTTCTTCTGAATGTTAGTTTAATGTGAGTGTCTGCATCTAGTACCGCATCCTCTAATTTGGTGGATGCAAACAGAGAAAATAAATCTGCTTAATTTCCTCCATAACCACCCTATTAAATAGGCCTAGTAACAAACCAGGCGCATGCAGTGGCCGGCGGGCACATGCATCCTGCATGCATGGCTACCATGCAAAGAACGCAAAAGAAGAGAGTGGTTCTTGGGAAAAAATGAGTAGTTAGTGAAGTGTGCCTTATAAACACGAACAGCTCGCTCTCCCGCCTGCCTCCCCACCCACCCCCCGGCCTCCCAATCTTCCTCACTCGCCCGTAAAACCCCGCTCACCTTCTTCCTCACTGCATGTAAAACGCCTGCTCCTCTTCTTCCACTCCTACAAAAATCCCTCAGCCCTCCTTCTTCCCCACTCGCACCGCCACTAGGCCTGCCTCTGCTACTTTGCTCAAACCCGTGAGCTCGGCGCGACGCCCACAAGGAAAATGGAGTCGGCTGGCCCCAGCCAAGAAGATGAGGTTTCGCCATGGGCGACGCCGGTTGTAGAGCCCGCACCCGGTAGCGCGGGGAGAAGCGGCGACCGCCCCCCCCCCCCCACCAAGATCTGAGGAACCGGTAGAATCTCCGGTGGACCGCATCAGCGTTCTCCCGAACTTCATCCTTGAGGAGATCATCTCGCTTCTCCCCACCAAGGATTGCTGCCGCACACAATTCCTCTCAACTCAGTGGCGCCCTCTATGGCGCACCGCGCCCCTCAATCTCGACTGTCGCCGACATCCGTCCTTGAATTTGATCTCATCGAGCCATCGCCTCTTCTCACCAGCAGGGCGCGTTCAATGCCTCTCGCATCCCGACAAGCTACCCGCTGTCCATACCCGCAAGGTGGACGCTATCGACATCCCCTGAATTCGGAAAACTCCAGCAGTTTTGACTTCTACCATTACCACGAAAGTTTCATACCATGAACATACCAAGAATTCGTGCCCACACCACCGTTGTCCATCTCGCGGTTTTCCTCCTCTCTCCACACCGCCACCTTCGCCGTGCCATCTACCGCATTTATCTGGTACAAATGCTTCGACTCCCACTGCTAAAAAAACTTTCGCTTGTGGTAGTTTATCTGTCAGAGGCCTCACTGCACAACATCATCCACTCTAGTTGCCCTGCCCTGGAGCGCTTGCTGATTGTTTTGGGAATAGAAATCGGTATCAGTTGTCTCCAAATAAAGTCGCCTCACCTAAAAACATTGGAATTTGTTTTGAATGACAGCAGCTCATCATCGAAGATGCCCCTTCACTTGAAAGTTTGCTCCTTCATAATTGTTATACACCGTCAGAAATAACTGTCATCTCTGCGCCCAAACTGGAGACCTTGGGTGTAATTCGTGACCCGTTTAATAATCACAAGGAGTTGGTGTTTGGCTCCTCACGTTTTCAGGTACCGTATATTATGCGCATAAGTTTTATATCATGGAGTACACTTTGGGTACTAATATTATGTTATATGCTCAATGAAGAGTTCGTCCATTGATAGCCTATCAATGCTGCTGGCTTCTGTCAAGATCATATATATCAGAATGTACAGTTTTGATCCGGACATAATTATTGGCTTGCTGCGATGCTTTCGATCTACGGAGAATTTATACATAGAGGTGATGATTTCATGCACATTGAAAGCCCGTATATATTGTACTAGAATTAAGCATTCGGTTGTCGCTCTTTTCGACATACTCTTTTTCAGACCTTAACTATTTTCAATCTTCATGTCTACTTAGGCAGAACCACGTGGACAAAAACATATAACCAATCATTGGCGTAATAAGCACAAGGATTTTCTCAGTTCTCATGACATTCGTTTGAGGAAAATAACGATGGGACAATATGCATCCAACCAGGCAAATAGAAGCTTTGTCACATTCTTCCTGTTGAATGCGAGGTTACTATTGTCCATGAGGCTTAATTTTTACAGCAATAGATTTCTCACGGAAGAACATGTTGAACAGCAAAAAAAGAAGTTTCAGGTGGACAAATGGGCTTCTAAACGTGCTCGGCTTCTATTTACAACAAGTTGTAGACATCCTAAAATAAACTTTTTTTGCACAAGATGTTGATTTTATGGATCAGACCGATCCATTTGTTTGTGACTGCAAAAAAAGAGTGGTTGGGTTAGATGTTACTGTCATGTTCAATCTGGGTTTTGTCTAAAAATTTGATGAACAATTAATCCTTGGGCTTTTTGTACCATTTGTATGCTTGACTTGCATGTTGTTGCCCTCATACTCCCCTCGACCTGCCACTACACTGCCGCATCTTTCATGGCTGCTGTTCGTTCCCGTCCGAGGCCTTGCCGTCGTTCTCCGCCTTGGTTAGCTCGCTGTGCTCGCCGCCGTCTGGTGTTGTCAACATGGTCAACAACCAAGAGGAATCAGGAGATGACTGTACGTGGAGAGGCTGACAGTAGGGACCCACTAGGGTCATTGCATTTCGCAAGCAGGTGCCTCGTTATTACAAGCCAAAAAATTACTTCCTCCTAATTGTTTGACAACTAGGTTCCACGCCATTGTCAATGTAGTCAATAAACGAGAAAATTACACAACGAGCGGATAACACCAGGGGACCCGTGGAGCTCGTCGTTGTTTTCAGTTTGAGACGGAGCTCAAGCTCTTGTGGCGAGGGTCAGGCCCGTCTAGCCCACGCTTAAGCTTTTATTAAGCACATGACGAGCCCAGTTGATATTTTTTTCTTTACGAAATTGGCTAGCCCAGTTCTTTTTTGGAGAATACCAAAACCGAGGCCTACTTGCTTTTCTCAGCCCTGTTGGGCTCCAAATCTTTCAAGACGAGGAGGGATAAGAAATGGGCTTCCCCAGAAAACGGGCAATAAGTTGTAAGAAATGGGCTGTAAATTTTTAAACCAAAGCCAACCGGCAATTGCATTAAAATATCATTTTTTTCAGGATTTCTCTACTCTCTACTCTTATAAAAACCAAAGCCAACTGGCAATTACATTAAATATCATCTTTTCACCCATAAGATAAACTACTCATACAAATGCATCTTCATGTTTCGTGCAACGAACGGGCATCTTGCTAGTTAAGATTCTAAATTTCATTCATTTTTTTAGCGGAGAATTGTTTTTTGAATTTTATTTTGATATAATTTTTTGAAAACTATTTTTAACGTGACTCGAAATTTTGTGATTAAAAGAGTTCGGACCCCACCAAAATATGCCAAAATTCGTTGAATTTTTTAATAGTGCCTAGAATATATGGGCTGTAAATTATTGAAAATGATGGCTAATGGGCTATATGTTGTTTTCCACATATTTGGAGGCTGACTTCTGGGCCTACTAGGTTGACGATGACGCTATCCTAAAAAAAAATTTGACGCGTACGCAAGGCTTTGTCAACTTAGTCAACACACAGCAGTGACTGTTGGGGGTTGAGATCCTCTGCAGCATCTGTATGGTCTTTGTAGTGTCGATGACATGTGGGGCCAGGTACCACATGGCGTTGATCTGACAAAGACCGTCTGACAAGACAGCAGAGGATCCTAACCCGGTAGATGTCCATCCAATGGCTGCCGTGCTTCTTCAATCTCTGATCTTCCTGATCCAGCCGCCCAAACCAGCGCAGGCGGGACTGCATGCTCCCTCCTCCCGTCGCTGGCTGTGCTGCCGTCAGGCCATCCCTCTAACCACCCACACATCCTGTTATTTTCCGGCGACGTCAGCCTCACCCCGTAGCCGACAAGTGAGCGCTCGTTCTCCCCTCGGCATGGGCATCCGCTGCGGTGGCTTCGCCGGCTCTGGGTGGTTCTCTTCCCGGGCCCCGCCCTCGTCCACCGCGTTTGTGCTCTCGACGCGACGAGATCAACATGGTCAAAAACAACAGCCATCGGAAGAGGCTAACAGTAGGGGCCCACACAGGAAAATGCCTCCTTATTATGTGCAAAATAAGGATTCCTCCACCTGATAGCTGGGACCCACCGGAAGGGTCTCCGTATTTCGCGAAAAAAACGTTCCCCCCGCTGTCAGCTCGGACCAACCGGAAATGCCTCCTTCTTACGCACAAAAAAATGAATACTCCCCCTTCTAGCTGGGACTCACCTTGGTGGGAGGCTGACTTGTGGGCCTACTAAGTTTACGGGGACGGAGGGCTTTGTCAACTTAGTCAATATGAACGACTCTAGGTCCAGTGACCGTACGATGTCCATCCAACGGCCGTAGTGCTTCTTGAACATCTGGTCTTCGTGCTCCAGCCGCCCAAAGTAGCGTCGGTCGTGCCGCGTGCTCCTGCCTCCCGTGGCCGGCTGTTATGCCGCGGAGGCCTCACCGCCCCCTACTACTCCCACCGCTGGCCAGGCCATCCCTCTAGTCACCCACACCCCCGGTTATTCTCAAGGGCGACGGCAGCCTCACCTCGTACTCCTCTTCGCGTGGGCATCCACTGCTGCATCTTCCCCGGCTCCGCGTCGTCCCCTTCCTAGGCCTCGCTGTCGTCCACCGCCGTGGTGCTCTAGGCGCGGCGTGGTCAATGTGGTCAACGACCGACTTCCAACGGAAGAGTACTGTGCGTGGAGAGGCTGACAGCTGGGTCCACGGCGGCCGCAAGGAAGTGCCTCCTTATTATTCGCAAAATAATTATTCCTCCACCTGACAGCGGGGACCCACCGGACGGGCCACCCTATTTCGCGAAAAAAAGTTTCCCCCTGACTGCTGGGACCCACCAACTACATCTTCGCACGCAAGGAAGTGCGTCCGGTTAAAAAAACGATTCACCCCCTTGACTGTTGGGACCCACCAGCTACATCTTCGCACGCAAGGAAGTGTGTCCGGGCAAAAAAAAACAAAACGATTCACCCCCCTGACTGCTGGGACCCACCAGCTACATCTTCGCACGCAAGGAAGTGCCTGACATTCGGGACCCACCTGGTCGAAGTGTACGTAGCGTTGTCATTCTGGTCGCGAACGTGTACGTACATACTGGTTGTAGTAGAGGCGCGCACGTACATATATGTACAGGGGTGAGGGTGCAAGAAAGAAAATACAGCCACGTACGTACATACGGGCAGGGTCTCGAACGCCTACTCGCGCATACGTACATGGCTGGGTCGGAATGGAGAAACAGCGTCGTCATCGTGTTCATGGGGAGGCAACGGAATGTGTCGTGTATTCATCGGGAGGCAACGGAACGCGTGGGAGCCAACCGGCTGGGTAGGAACGGAATGAGAGGTCGTGTTCATCCGGAGGGCTTGGACGGACCAAGCGATGTAAACGAGGCAAGGCGAACCGCACAACAGAGGAAACGGCCTTGTGTTTGACCGCCACGTTAAAACTGGGTCCTGTTGATCGGGAGGGGCCTGGCGTACCGCAAAACGGAGGAAACGGACCTCCTACGGTCGAAACGGGGGTCCTGTTGATCGGGAGGGGTGTGGCGTACCGCAAAACGGACGAAACGGACTTGAGTTGGAGCGCTACGGTCGAAACGGGGGGGAGGGGTGTGGCGTACCGCAAAACGGGACTCCACGGGATACTGTTCATCTCCACCGTCGACCTCCTCCAGCCTCCACGGGCTACCGTCGACCTCCTCCAGCTTCCACGGGCTCCTGTTCATCCAGCCTCCACCGCGCGCTAATCCACCGGCTACTGTTCAACCACCCGTCCACGGGCACCCCTCCACCGTCTACTGTTCATCCAGCCCTCCACACCCCGGGTTCCTGTTCATCCAGAGGCAACGCCACCGCTCACTGTTCATCCAATCCCCCCCACCCCCCCCGCGCGCAACGCTCACTGTTCATCCCAGAGGCAGCATCGATCGGCTTTAGTTAGCAGCAGTAGCGAAGGAATCGCTCCATCGGATTCAATTAACAGCCATCGATCGATTGCTCGGGTTCAGTTACACGTAGCCTGCAGTGCAATTGCTCGGGTTCAGTTAGAGCCCAACGCCTTGCTCGGCTTCAGTTAGAGCCAACGCCTCGCACACACGCACGTGCGTATGAGAGAAAGCGCATCGCCGCCCCGACCTCCCACCGTAACCGCAACTCCACGAAATTTTCCTCCCCTCGCTTCTACCACGGTTATTTCCGTCATGGACGGCCCAAAGAATGTCATGCAGCTGCGTTTCCGGCCCGCCGTGACGAAAAGACCATTTTTGTCATGATTTTTGTCATAGAAGTAGGAGCCCACCACATCTATGATGATACCGGGTTTTGTCACAATTATCATCATAGAAGTGTCATATGTATGACAGAAAAAAAATTGTTCGGCCCAAAATGTCATGGATGTGTCTTTTTTTTGTAGTGTGAGCAACGACGGCAAAGAGGTGCTGCAAGATATGCGTATGCGCCGTTGCGTGCGAGCTTCGCCATAGCACGACGAGCCGGACGTCGCCGCGGATGGCGCACGCCTCCATGCAGTCGAGTGTGTGCGCATGCATGTGTTATTCACGTGCATTCTGCGGCCGAGTGTGTGTGCATGCACGTCTTGTGTACGTGCGTTGTGTGCTCCATGCTGTGCGTGTATGTGCATGAGTTGGATCGGATGGAGTTAGTGCGTTGGCTTGTGTACATGCGTGGTTTGTTGTGTGGTTATCAATAATTAATATAAACTACTCCCTCCGTTCCTAAATATAAGTCTTTCTAGCCATGTCAAATAGACTACAACATACGGATGTATGCAGACATATTTTGGAGTGTAGATTCACTCATTTTGTTTCGTATGTAGTCCCTTATTGAAATATCTAAAAAAGACTTATATTTGGGAATGGAGGGAGTATAAAACATCTTCAACTTAGCATCCTGATGTACCGTTTCTAGTGGTTAGCGAAAGTTCATGTTCTTTTAGTTGTTTATAGGTGGGCAGGCGGCAAAAAACAGGGGAAAACGTGCAAGGTTCCTTGCTCCTCCTCGGTCGTCGGGAATCTATGCTCTTCAGCTCTTTTCTTTTACGTGAGCTTTGTTCATCCTTTTCCCAACACGCGAGACATCTAGCATCAAGGTGCACGTGTCATGCAAGAAAATGGAGATAATCAGATAAGCAGTGCATAAGTGAGTCGTGCGGGGGCAAAGCGGGGGGAAACCCTTTTCGTAAGTGAGTCATGCACTTCGATGGCACCTACGCAATATGTTTTTTCTCCTCGATGGCACGTGAATAGTGCACATACTCAACGACGGAGCACGGGATGGTAGCAATGACATGGTCAGCCCTTTTTTGGAGAGAGTACATACTACTAGTAAATAACTTTGATGTGTCCCGTCAACTCGCAGAATGACGAGAAGCTTGATTACGCCTTCTCCCTCGCCAACGCGTGCGCGGTGGCTCGCAACACGAGGAGAAACTTTTGCTTACAAGCGGTGGACGTGCAGCAGTTCATTTGGTGTCGATTGCCGTAAGCACTACCAGTAGAACCATCGACTTTCGGAAGAGGTGAAGAGCCAAGCGCAAGGTCACCTACTAACCTTAGGCTAGGCATAGTGGGAGTAACATAAGTAGGGGTACCTCCTTTTTTTTATTCTAGAAACAACCACATGCGAATATCAAGGTGCTGGTTACGTAGAACAAATTTCCTGCATTCCGTGCTCAGCCCTCCTCAATCTCTCTTCTCAGCCAGCCAGCGGACGTGCGGAGCCCATCATCCGTTTGCTCACATGCGGCCCCACATGTCAGTGAAAACGCAAGAGGATCTACTGAACCTGCACATCTTTCACCTCGACGTGCTAGCGATGAAAAACAAATCCAATGAAGATCTTCGGTGGCCCCTTTTGGAGTTACTCAAGAGTAGTAAGATTCTATTTACAGTTTAACCCAAGATGCACATCTAGTGGCTTCAACTTATCAACTACTAGTACCACTCTATTTTCTTTCATGACACGACCTGGATGCTAGATGTCCCACATGTCGACAAAAGGAGGAAGAACCCGACCATATCTTCGGTTGTGCTCTCGGATTAGACTAGTTCTGCTAACTAAAAATTTTTATTGTGTACTCCCTCCGTTCCAAAATACCTACCTTCCATTTGTCCAAAAATGTATGTGCCTATATACTAAAACATGTCTAGATACATATATATTTTGAAAAATACTACCTCCGTACGGGTTTATTGGTCCCCATTATGTTTCGTGCCAAATTTTAACCATAGATTAAACTAACAAAATGTTTACGCATGTCACCAAACATTATATTTTTGAAAACTATGTTCAAATACGAATCCAATGAGATAATTTTTCTTGACATGCATGTCGCGACCGGTTTTCCGGTTAATATATTCCAGAAAATGGCCGTCGTGCTCACCAGCCCCAGGATTACTGTTAGCTGATGAGGCACCAACTTGATACAGAAATTCTAAGCAATATACAGAAAATATGTGGTACAAGACCATTCTGGTCTGTGAGTACAACAATAGGTTTCTAGTGGTTGATGGCGGAAGCGTTTTGTGGATCGTCAGTGTCTATGGGACTTCATTTCCCACAGGAACAGCTGACCAGGTTAATTCCTATCTTCGTGAAGCTGCTATCACCATTGCGTAGGTTCCGGGGCTGGCATCGCAACGCTCCTCTCCACGCAAGATATCTGGCCAAGACAATAGCCAGGGACAAGCCAGTGAGTACTTTGAATATACTCGCAAACATTATGAACACAGGTATAATATAACAACCGATAATCATGCTTTGAAAATATTCTATGATCACAACGCTACCATAAAAGAAAATAAATTCCTTGATGCATGCAGGCAGGTTATTATAATGTAACCATAAATATGTAATGACGGAGTAGGAATAAAGTGCACCATTCGGATGTCTGAACGACATCTCGAATTGATGGTAAATAACAAGCATGCCTCAGTCGGGCGTCTGAGCGACACCACATAAAGGGCTTATAAGTAAAATAAATAACAAGCATGCCACAGTCGGGCGTCTCAGCGACACCACGTAAAGGGCTTATAAAGTAAAAGAATAACAAGCATGCCACAGTCGGGCGTCTGAGCGACACCACATAAAGGGCTTATAAGTAAAATAAATAACAAGCAGGCCACAGTCGGGCGTCTCAGCGACACCACGTAAAGGGCTTATAAAGTAAAAGAATAACAAGCATGCCACAGTTGGGTGTCTCAGCGACACCGCATAAAGGGCTTATAAAGTAAAGGAATAACAAGCATGCCACAGTCGGGTGTCTCAACGACACCGCATAAGGGCTTATAAAGTAAAGGAATAACAAGCATGCCACAGTCGGGTGTCTCAGCGACACCGCATAAAGGGCTTATAAATAATCACAGTGAATACACAGGAGGTAGAACCGTCCCAGGGATACTCAATAATTCAAATCATATAATGGGTTAGTCCACAGTAAATAAAAGTCATGATCATCATAAGTCACAGGTCATGATCCCAGTTTGATTTAACAGTTTCTCCTACGAAGACCGACACTAAGACCGACACTTGACCTGACCCAGACTGTAGTCCTTAACCATGGACACGGATATTCGAATAGGTTTAATATCTCTGCAGAGGGTGTACTCTTTACCCACGAGTAACGGATTTCATTAGCCCATCGGGACTAATTCCGTCTACGGTGTTTTAGTCAAAAACACGCCTGACTTGCACACACAAGCTTAACTCACCGGTGCCTGGAATCACCCACGACACCTGTCAAGCAAAACTCTAAGTGGGGAGGCTACAACCTCGACGTAGCATGGGATCACAAAATTTATACCGCGCGCAAAGTAGGGGAGCTACCCCTTCGGCTACAACCGAAACACCCATGCCCCCGGGTCAGATAGCATGCCTACCGGTTGCCTCTGGTATCTTCGATCATGGCCTCTCTGTACGGTGTGTGCTAGGAAAGGGGTTGACAAATTACTGAATCGTACCCTACTTGTTGTAGAAACAAGTGGTAGTACGAAACAAGTATGGGGCTTACTGGAACAAGACTCGATCTATGGTCGACTCAGGAGGTTTAAGCATTCCCTGCATGATTAGCATAACAAAAATATTTCAACCAACAAAGTCACCACTCACTATACCTTACCATGCCATACCGGACATAACCGTCCTGACGGGGACCGACGACAAGCTCATGCCTACCCAAGGCAGAGGCTTTCTCGGATTCCTTTCCGGCATGCATGCAAGGCACATGAGAATGGTCACCATCACAAGTATAATCATTTCCAACAACAAGGAGATCACTAAAATGCATTCATGTAAATGATCATATCACATGAAATAATGAGTATTCCGAAATGAGGTGGTGTTATAAACGTGTCAACGAACACACCAAAATATTATGCCGGGTTCAGAATGCTTGCCTTCAAGGTGTGGAAAGTCAGATTCCAAAACTTTGAAAGTTTGCTCCTCTCTCTTCAAAATCCTATTTGAAAATATTTTTGAATCAACACACATTTCCAAAACAGCACAAAAAATTAGTCTGAATTTTTTTCAAATAAATCCTAAAATAAACTAGACAGAATTTGAGAGCTGTAGGAAAAAGAATCAATTCATTTGGAGTTATATTTAAAAAGTTATAGTCGGTCAAAGTTAGTCAATATTCTGGTTTTTAAAATAAAACAGAAAAACGCTTCGAATTGAACATGTCGAACACGTACTTTGGAATTACGTTTTCACTTAACCCACGTGGGTAGGAGCGGGGTCACTGACAGTGGGTCCAAGGGCCCACTGGTCAGGTTTGACCGGTCCATATCTCCCTCCTCTTTCTCTGCCCGAATGGCGGCGAGGCAACGGCGATCAACGCCGGCGAACGGCAGCTCCCCGCGGGCGCCAGATGGTCGGGATGGATCCGCAAGACCGGGGCGGTCCTCCCGGTGGTCGTTGGGTCGACGGAGGCGGAAGGAGTTGTCGGTGGTGAGCTTTGCGGCGGAGGAGGTTTCGGGAGCGAAGTGGTTTTGGGGCTGCGGTGGTTCCCGATCAAAATTGAGCTGGGGGACGGGTTCACGGGAGGAAGAGGGAGCTTCTGGTGGAGAGAGTGGAGAAGGGGAGGCACTGGTTGCGCCGAACGGAGCCGGGATGCGGCGGTGGCCAAACTGGCCGGAGTCGGGGAAGACGGTTTCCCCCCGACGATTGCGGGCTGTGGGGGGTGCCAAGGGGTGGCCTGAGGTCGCCAGCGCCGGATGGGTTCGGGCCTCTGTTATAAGCGCCGACGTGGTCGGTTCCAAGGGCAAGGATGAGGATGCCGGCGAACCGCCTCTCTGTAGTTTGCAGGTCGACGTGGAGGCGACGAGAGCTAGCCGACGAGCGAGGGGATAAGCTTGCGCGGCACCCAGGGGCAGGTGGCGAGCCGGGGTGGCTCGGGCAGCGCCGACCGGGGCAGCAGCCACTGCGGATGCCAGCGTGCCGCCAAGAGTGCCCTGACAGCGGCGCTGTAGTGTGCCGAAGCGGTCGGGTGGCGTGGCGGTGCAAGGGGGTACGTGGCGTGCTAGCTGCTGCTGGCCAAGGGCTGGAACGGGTGCGGGGCCAGACGCGGCGGCTCGGGCGCACGTGCGGGCCAAACGCATGCGCTGGGCGCGCCCAGAGCACACCCGGGACGTGTTCGATGAAATGCCAGGGTAGCCTAGCGTGCTTGAGCAGGGCTGGCAAGTAACAGGGCTAGTTTAGGGTTAGCAAGGGGATCAAGGGACATGGTGGATAGGTCAGGGACTCAAGTTCACAATGTAAACTTGAAATCATGCCAAATCTGGCTATGCACTCAGGGTGTTTGACAAAATGCCAGAGGCATCAAGGCAGGTCTTGGACTTGTCAAAAACTCCAGATGGTGGTCTCATTAGGTGAATAAAAGGGTGGTGAGGTTAGGTGGCCAAATACAGAAATTAGTTAGTGCAAGTTTTGCAAAAACTCAATTCTGGACAGGAGACAAATGGCATCACTTCTTGAACCAAAAATGATCCAAATGGTGCATGCTCCTGGACTTAGGGGTTTATAGGGTGGTCTACAAGCAGGGGAAAGAATCAAGGACCAAAGAGCAAGCAATACTATGGATGCTGTACAAACCATCATGTTGGACCAGAATGAAGATGAGGTTGATTCACTCAAAACTTTCAAATAACATCACTAGGTTTTTGCATAAAGTTGAATCATAGGCTTCTACTAACATCCCATAATTTTGGTGGAGGCTAGAAAGAAGTATTTAAATAGGTTGTAGTGCAAAATTGCCCACTGGGCCAGAGAAGAAAATTGGGTGTAGAGCTCAAGATATTTATGGAATGAAATGTCTTTTTGCATAAAAGTGGTTTGGTGACATCACATGACATCCCCAAATTTTGGTGGAATTTTTGAAAGAATTTATAAAAGGGTTGTAGTTCAAAAAGGACCATAAAACCATGGATAACCATTTTTCAAGAAAATAAAGATTATGGAGATTATTATATAATTAATTCCTCTGATGAAAAGAAAAGATTTTTCTTGAGAGGATAAACAAGTCCAATAACATATTTGAATTTTTTTTACTAGTGGGTGAAAACTCCACAACTTAGGGGAAAAGAGAGGCTCTGGAATCAAGAATAAATGCAGAAAAAAATAAAAATTTAATTTCCTAGCAAAATTTTAATTAATAAAACAAGGTTAAAATTTTGGGGTGTTACAATACTACCCCCCTGAAGAAAAAATCTCGTCCTCGAGATTCGTTAAGGGTTGTTCTGAAAATATCATTCCTGTTAGCTGAAACCAAAAAGCTTTATCCATAGCACAAACTTTGCGTTGTCGAGGTTGGTCTATGGCAACTACGCTTGGGATTAAAAATGCAATCGCACATCAACAAACTCATGCATGGCTATAACAAAAATAGGGGTGCACAGTCAAACAGTATTTAATTATGGCAATACAGGATCACACAGTTACAAGGTGAGGACCAACTAAGACTCGGTACTGCTCGGGTGACTCAGTCTACCTCGTTAATATCCAAGCGGGCTTGCCTTGCGGACGTCGGGGTTTCTCCACGGTTCTCACTGTCAGGATTAGCTGGAGGGGGTTGAGGGACTGCAGGGTCGGGGTAGCGATGATGACCATCACGGGGATTGTTGGCCACAATCCCGCTGGAGTGTGTTCCCCAAAGGCGACGAAACACTTCTGGGGTCATCAAGGTATTTTGGTTGATGGCTGGGGCTGACCTCAAGGTCTCGATCGGTTGTCCGAATAGTACGGCGGGGTTGTCGGCGTCGGGCTCATCTTCTCTTCTTGCCGGGGCTCGTAGAATCAGCTCTCCACGAGCTGCGATCAGATCAATGGTGATTTGATCGAATAGTCCTTCTAGTGCATTTACATAGCGCACCAGATGCAGCAATGCCGGATCCGTCTCGTGATCTCCGTTGGCAACTTGGGGTGGTCTACCATACCCTTCACGCCTGGGGTAGTAGTAGACGAGCGACAGTTAACTCTGGGCGACAACTGCCGGAGTTGAACTATAGCCTCTCGAGCAGCTAGTTGGATGGCTTGTGGCTCAAAGGAAGTTGTCCTTCCGGTGAACCTGTAGGGGCGTTCTGGCCATGCACCCCTACCGTAGCTGTGCACAGTGGCCCAGAATTGACGGCTCTCGCCACTCATGGACCCTTGGTACACTTCATATTCTGGGGGCTCTTCTAACGCATAGGCACGACGGGTGAGGTTTGCGAGTATGGTCACAAAACCTCCAAGGTTGGTTGCTGTGGTCTCATTGTGCACTACGGGGCCAGGCATTATGGCTCGGTCTGGGGTAGAGGCTGTGCTGGGCTGGGTTGAGGCGAGCGTGCCCTTTTTATAGAAAAAGGGAACGAAGTCTTACTTCGCACACTTGCGAATGAGACATTATAGGCGTCGGTCACTGGCGCGTGATCGACATGCTAGGTTGATAGGTTGGGCACTGACTGCCAAAAGTGTCGGGGTCACTGTGTGGCTATCTTGCATGCGAAGCTTGGCTGGGTTTTGGTTAAGGTCTGGTGGTTTGGCTTACCTAGGTTTATTGAGCCGGCTAAGATAGGATTAGCCAATGGTCAGCCTGGCTCTGATACCAAGTCTGTCGCGACCGGTTTTCCGGTTAATATATTCCAGAAAATGGCCGTCGTGCTCACCAGCCCCAGGATTACTGTTAGCTGATGAGGCACCAACTTGATACAGCAATTCCAAGCAATATACAGAAAATATGTGGTACAAGACCATTCTGGTCTGTGAGTACAACAATAGGTTTCTAGTGGTTGATGGCGGAAGCGGTTTGTGGATCGTCAGCGTCTATGGGACTACATTTCCCACAGGAACAGCTGACCAGGTTAATTCCTATCTTCGCGAAGCTGCTATCACCATTGCGTAGGTTCCGGGGCTGGCATCGCAACGCTCCTCTCCACGCAAGATATCTGGCCAAGACAATAGCCAGGGACAAGTCAGTGCGTACTTTGAATATACTCGCAAACATTATAAAATATTATATGATCACAACGTCAGTCATAAAAGAAAATAAATTCCTTGATGCATGCAGGCAGGTTATTATAATGTAACCATAAATATGTAATGACAGAGTAGGAATAAAGTGCACCATTCGGATGTCTGAAGCGACGTCGCGAATTGATGGTAAATAACAAGCATGCCTCAATGAAGGCGTCGAGCGACACCACATAAAGGGCTTATAAGTAAAATAAATAACAAGCATGTTACGATCAAGGCCTCAAATGACACCACGTAAAGGGCTTATAAAGTAAAAGAATAACAAGCATGTTACGATGGGTGTCTCAAATGACACCGCATAAAGGGCTTATAAAGTAAAGGAATAACAAGCATGTTACCCGGGTGTCTCAACGACACCGCATAAGGGCTTATAAAGTAAAGGAATAACAAGCATACCACGTCGGGTGTCTCAAATGACACCGCATAAAGGGCTTATAAATAATCAGTGTTGAATACCGGGAGGTAGAACCGTCCTGTGGATACTCAATAATTCAAATCATATAATGGGTTAGTCCACAGTAAATAGTAGTCATGATCATCATAAGTCACAAGTCATGATCCCAGTTTGATTTAACAGTTTCTCCTCCGAAGACCGACACTAAGACCGACACTTGACCTGACCCAGACTGTAGTCCTTAACCATGGACACGGATATTCGAATAGGTTTAATATCTCTACAGAGGGTGTACTCTTTACCCACGAGTAACGGATTTCATTAGCCCATCGGGACTAATTCCGCTCACTTGTCTTTTTAGTCAAAACACGCGACTTGCACACACCAGCTTAACTCACCGGTGTCTGGAATCACCCACGACACCTGTCAAGCAAAACTCTAAGTGGGGAGGCTACAACCTCGACGTAGCATGGGATCACAAAATTTATACCGCGCGCAAAGTAGGGGAGCTACCCCTTCGGCTACAACCGAAACACCCATGCCCCGGTCGATGGCATGCCTACCGGATGCCTCGGTATCTTCCATCATGGCCTCTGCATGCGGTGTGTGCTAGGAAAGGGGTTGACAACTTCTTGAACTGCCCTACTTGTTGTAGAGACAAGTGGTTGTACGAAACAAGTATGGGGGTTCTTTGGAACAAGACTCGATCTATGGTCGACTCAGGAGGTTTAAGCATTCCTGCATGATTAGCATAACAAAAATATTTCAACCAACAAAGTCACCACTCACTATACCTTACCATGCCATATCGGGACATAACCGTCCCGGACGGGATCGGCGACAAGCTCACGCCTACCCAAGGCAGAGGCTTTCCGGATTCCTTTCCGCATGCATGCAAGGCACATGAGAATGGTCACCATCACAAGTATAATCATTTCCAACAACAAGGAGATCACTAAAATGCATCCATGCAAATGATCATATCACATGAAATAACGAGTATTCCGAAATGAGGTGGTGTTATAAACGTGTCAACGAACACACCAAAATATTATGCCGGGTTCAGAATGCTTGCCTTCAAGGTGTGGAAAGTCAGATTCCAAAACTTTGAAAGTTTGCTCCTCTCTCTTCAAAATCCTATTTGAAAATATTTTTGAATCAACACACATTTCCAAAACAGCACAAAAAAGTAGTCTGATTTTTTTTCAAATAAATCCTAAAATAAACTAGACAGAATTTGAGAGATGTAGGAAAAAGAATCAATTCATTTGGAGTTATATTTAAAAAGTTATAGTCGGTCAAAGTTTAGTCAATATTCTGGTTTTTAAAATAAAACAGAAAAACGCTTCGAATTGAACACGTCGAACACGTACTTTGGAATTACGTTTTCACTTAACCCACGTGGGCAGGAGCGGGGTCACTGACAGTGGGTCCAAGGGCCCACTGGTCAGGTTTGACCGGTCCATATCTCCCTCCTCTTTCTCTGCCCGAACGGCGGCGAGGCAACGGCGATCAACGCCGGCGAACGGCGGCTCCCCGCGGGCGCCAGAGGGTCGGGATGGATCCGCAAGACCGGGGCGGTCCTCCCAGTGGTCGTTGGGTCGACGGATGTGGAAGGAGTTGTCTGCGGTGAGCTTCGCGGCGGAGGAGGTTTCGGGAGCGAAGTGGTTTTGGGGCTGCGATGGTTCCCGATCAAAATTGAGCAGGGGGACGGGTTCACGGGAGGAAGAGGGAGCTTCTGGTGGAGAGAGTGGAGAAGGGGAGGCACTGGTTGCGCCGAACGGAGCCGGGAGGCGGCGGTGGCCGAACTGGCCGGAGTCGGTGAAGACGGCTTCCCCCCAACGATTGCGGGCTGTGGGGGGTGCCAAGGGGTGGCTTGAGGTCGCATGTGCGCTCGGATGGGTTCGGGGCCTCCTGTTATAGCGCGACGAGGTCGGTTCCGCGGCGATGGATGAGGATGCCGGTGAACCGCCTCTCTGTAGTTTGCAGGTCTACGTGGAGGCGACGAGAGCTAGCCGACGAACGAGGGGATAAGCTTGCGCGGCAGCCAGGGGCAGGTGGCGAGCCGGGGTGGCTCGGGCGGCGCCGACCGGGCAGAGCCATCATGACGCGAAAGGCGTGCCACCAAGAGTGCTCGGCGGCGGCCAGTAGTGTGCCAGGGCGGTCGGGGTGGCGTGGCGGTGCAAGAGGATACGTGGCATGCTAGCTGCTGTTGGCCAAGGGCTGGAACGGGTGCGGGGCGAGACGCGGCGGCTCGGGCGCACGTGCGTGCTAAACGCACGCCTGGCGCGCCTGCAGCACGCCCGGGACGTGTTCGATGAAAAGCCAGGGTAGCCTAGCGTGCTTGAGCGGGGCTGGCAAGTAACATGGCTAGTTTAGGGTTAGCAAGGGGATCAAGGGACATGGTGGATAGGTCAGGGGCTCAAGTGTGTAAACTTGAAATCATGCCCAATCTGGCTATGCACTCAGGGTGTTTGACAAAATGCCAGAGGCATCAAGGCAGGTCTTGGAGTTGTCAAAAACTCCAGATGGTGGTCTCATTAGGTGAATAAAAGGGTGGTGAGGTTAGGTGGCCAAATACAGAAACTAGTTAGTGCAAGTTTTGCAAAAACTCAATTCTGGACAGGAGACAAATGGCATCACTTCTTGAACCAAAAATGATCCAAATGGTGCATGCTCCTGGACTTAGGGGTTTAGTAGGGTGGTCTACAAGCAGGGGAAAGAATCAAGGACCAAAGAGCAAGCAATACTATGGATGTTGTACAAACCATCATGTTGGACCAGAATGAAGATGAGGTTGATTCACTCAAAACTTTCAAACAACATCACTATTTTTGCATAAAGTTGAATCATAGGCTTCTACTAACATCCCATAATTTTGGTGGAGGCTAGAAAGAAGTATTTAAATAGGTTGTAGTGCAAAATTGCCCACTTGGCCAGAGAAGGAAATTGGGTGTAGAGCTCAAGATATTTATGGAATGAAATATCTTTTTGCATAAAAGTGGTTTGGTGACATCACAGGACATCCCTAAATTTTGGTGGAATTTTTGAAAGAATTTATAAAAGGGTTGTAGTTCAAAAAGGACCTAAAACCATGGGAAACCATTTTTCAAGAAAATAAAGATTATGGAGATTATTATATAATTAATTCCTCTAATGAAAAGAAAATATTTTTCTTGAGAGGATAAACAAGTCCAATAACATATTTGAAAAGTTTTTACTAGTGGGTGAAAACTCCACAACTTAGGGGAAAAGAGAGGCTCTGAAATCAAGAATAAATCCAGAAAAAAATAAAAATTTAATTTCCTGGCAAAATTTTAATTAATAAAACAAGGTTAAAATTTTGGGGTGTTACAATGCATTAACATTTTGTTAGTTAAATGTTTAGTCAAAATTTGACACAAACTACAAAGGGGACCTATAAACCAGGACGGAGGTAGTAGAAGGCATGTATTGTGCAACGGAGGGAGTAGAATGGATGCAAGTTTTTGTATTAGGAAGAAGAGTACATCCATATATTGATAGAGCGTTGGAGTTGGCCTTACAAGTGCGACCGCAGTTGCGGAAACCGACTATCGGCAAACCCCCACCTCGCCTTGGCCAAGCGATGGCTGAGTTAGAGAAACGATGAGGTTGAAGAGATTGCTCTAGCATGGACTCCAAGAAATATGGTGTCGATGGAAGTCGTCTTTGGTGGCGTGTGTCGTACTCCTGGACGTGAATGCTTGTTCTGGCCCATGCCACCCTACTGCTCCTACTACTTACTATATAGTACTAGTATCGAGGATTTGAGGTGCTGGTTACGTACAATATGGCTACAGTAAAAACACCCGCACGATACGCGAAGCATGTGAAGCTAGTACAAATAGTGTACTACTATTGTTGATTGGCCACATCCGATAACCTGTTGCAATGCACGTACAATTATGTATTCAGAAAATATTTTTTTGCCTCGTCGCACCACTCACTCACAGAAGCAACTCGAAAGTCGTTCATAAGTTCCCACTCGCAGTTGGACCCAATGTAAACAACCCAATCTCCATTTGTGCCTGCCCAAGCCTTGCCCTCAAGCGATGTCATCTTAACATCATACGTATCATTATCAAGCGGCATCAACTTGCACAGGGCGAGGCCTCCGTCGTGACGGCGCCAGTCATCAGGGTCACGGCGAAGAAGATAGGGGAGATCAAACCGCTCCTTAACTCTGGGGTTCCTTGTAATGATGTTATTCGTTGAGTCAAGAATGGGCTTGAACGAACCTGCCATGCTAGCCGAGGTGATGACGTCGCACCGATCAATGAGTTCCTCCACCACGCCATCTTTCGCACCAGGCAAGAATAACGGGTCGTTTCCGGCATGTTCCCTCCATGGAGAAGACGATCAAACAATGGCAGAAGAAAGGGTGAAGGGCTGAAGGAAAATGGAGGAGGGAGAGGAAGAGCGTGCGACAGCAGTTCCAAATCAAGAGGGAAAGGCGAAGAGTCGGTGGACGATTTCCAGTTTGCCACGGTTCACGAAGGGGCGCCCCGGCCTACACGTCGGTTCGGAAATACTCCTACTACTCGCCGTCGTCTCACTCATATGTTGGAACGGGACCACATGTCAATGAAACATGGTGTGTAATTTCTCGTGCAAAATGCGATCTCGCCGCGTTGGCCCGAGGTGCTGCATTATTTTTTTTAAAGTTTGCCGCATTAGTTATCGACCTTTATTTGTTTAACATGCAATCTGAATGGATAGCTCCTGTGGTCATCACACGTGGGCGGATATAGTGATGGTTGATTCGCCCGAGCAACTTATTACTGTGGGAATATGGGAGTGCCAGTGGATTCAAGGAACAGAGAAATGATGGTTGCTTCGTCCGAGCAACTTACTATGGTGAAGGTGGGCCTCAGTGATTTGACTGCTCACTAGTCATTACTATCGCGCGCAAGAATGACCGGGTGAATCTTTCCTGAAGTTGTGTTGTGCACTCAATATTTCTGCATGGCAGGTGGAGCCGGATGAAGGATGTCCAACATGTCGGTAAACGAAGTTGAATTTTTTCTGGCATTGCTATCAATCCTTCAGGATTTGTTTATATGTACGCATAATTTTGATGAAATTGTACTATGATGCTATGAAGGTTTCAACTCTGGTTCCCGCAGGAAAAAAAAGGGTTCAACTTAGGATTCATGTGTCTTGCCTCGAGATTATCTCGTTACAACATTCCATCAAATACAAATGAAACTACCATGGATAATGCATCTCAATGGTTCGCAGATCAGCGCCAATATTCACATCACATCTGAAGACAAACTTGTGAGAAGGTGTACAAATAAAGAACAAAATATAATTGATCGATGTTGTTCGTAGGCATGGCTCCATTTCCTTGGCACAGTGTTCATTGCTTGGCAGCAAGTTTCACCCAGCTCTGTAGCCAAAAAAGAGGTGTATGAAGGACACCACAATCCGATCATTTTGTGCAGCTCCAAAGAAAATCGGGCGGACCATCCCTGTTTGCAAAGATATCCAACAAGTGTGATTACAATAATAGTGGAACTAGATGATGACACATAACACACATAAATAGAAGCCGATCACCTCTACGATCTCTCTTTAGGACTAACTTCTTGTTGGAGAAGATTAGGCACGGAGTTGGATGAGGAGGATAGCAAAACCAATCTCCCATTCCGCAGTCCCACAGAAATGTAAAAATGTTGCCCGTGTGACATTTTGGCGGAACTGCATAAAACACTCTTCAGAAAAGTGATTTGTGCAGTTCACCAAAAGGTCGCAATAGAAACGAGGTGAAAATGGATAGCCCTGTTTGCAAAAGGAGGTCGAAAGGAAACAATTACTGCCCAATAACACGAGTTGAAGACACATACGCCGACAAAAAAGAAGCATGTTCCATGTAAAAAGGGAAAGATAGCACATGGTGGTTTATCAAAAACGGTTTGAGGACGAGACTGCAAGATGGAAAGTACGCCGGCCGAGATTCTATTTAAGCAAACAACTAAAGAAGATCCACATGCAGCAACGTGGGAAAATGGGCAGTGGAGCAAGGCCGGAGGAAGCTGTACCTGAGGGTCGTCGGGATGTTACTAGGAAGGCGCCGGCGGCCGGGATCTGCCCATACTGCGGCAGCGAGCAAGTGGTGTAGGCCCTACCGCGTCGGAGCTTGGTCAGAGAGAACGGCGGGTACCGCAGATCGGGACGAGCTGCCTAAACACCGTCGAACGGAGAGATGATGCACATCCTCCCTTTCCGCCGGCGGACGGGATGCGGCCGGATCACTGACCAACGCTGAGAGAGAGAGAGGCCACGGCGGCCTTGTGTGAGATGGTGTGACAAGAGACAAACCCATTTTTTCATTTTCCCCATGGTAATCATTTTATATTCTAGGCGTGGTACCCGACCCTACTTCGAGTAAATAACCGCTACACGCGTCAAATTATCACGTGGGCTGCCTTTTCGTACAGAAACGAACTCCACCATGTACCCGCGCGGGTGTGGCCGGGAACGAGACGTGAGTACGCAAGGCCCCTGCGTGCACTTCTTCTTTAGGTGCAGGTACGTACGTTGGTGGGTGTGAGAGAGATGGTTTGTGCGAAACAAAGGAAATGTGTTGATGATATCTCAATCAGAAAACGTAACATATGCAATGTGTGTGAAATGGAGTCATGGACGTGAGATATCGATAGAATTGAAAACAGGGATGAAGTGTGTGGCTGCGCAATCGATAAAGAGTGCCATCGAATTTGTGTGTGCCCACGTCAAAGATACAGGGTGGCTGGCCTACTGGAATTTGAGAGGGCAGAGGTGCAGTTCTTCTCCATGGCATGGATACCTACGTACAACGTTGGACTATCGGTGTGTGTGTGTGGGGGGGGGGGGGTTAGAGACCGGTCGACTAGTATATGTGTGGGGAAGGAGAGAGAAGTAGCTATGTATTGAGGGAGATCGATCGACATCCATGGATATGTGTAGCAGAGGAATAAGGTTGGGAAAAAGACAAAGGTAGAGTGTCGTAGGGTTGGTGGTGGAGTGGCGTCTCACAAATGGTGGGAGAGGCCTGCTAGACAAACGGAAGGTATGAGTGCAATATCAATAAGATAGGGCGGGGGATGTCTGTCTGTCTATGCACGTGCGTGTGAGAGACGGGTCGGGAGGTATTCAAGGATGATGAGGGGAGAAGATATGGTTGTGGTAAGCATGCATAACTACATAGGAAGATCAATCATCGTGTGTCCGAGAAAAGGAGAGACATAACTAGCGAGTTAAGTGTATCGGCGCTTGGTGAAAACGAATTATAGTCGACCTGGCTATATGTAGGGAGATCAGTTCATATACGCCTTTGCATGTGTTAGAAGCAAATAAGGTCCGGAGAGGCGCAGGGGGGAGAGGGTGTGGTTAGGAGGTGGTGCGAGAGGCCTACCATGTCGAGGGGGAGGAGTGCGAGCATGTGATTAATGAAAAGAGGGGCGGGAGTGTGCACCTGCGTGGAATTGTATTGGACATATGGGGGCATGGACGATGAGAAGAGAAGAGGGGAAGTATATATGTGTTTGTTGTAGGCACACTTCGCTAGAGAGGTATATCGACCGGTGTGTGCCAGAAAGAAGGAGCCGGGCCTACACACACCGCTGGTGGACGACCTAAAGATAAATAATGAACGTATTGCGATGGAGGGGACGCTAAGGGTGTGTGAGGGGGGCGGGCGTGTGCATGCATGATAGAAAGTTAGCGCTAGCTAGCTACAAATAGAAGAGGATCGTGAAGGTGTAAAAGACGAATAAAGATCATAATTCATTATAAAAAAGTGGATACAGATACTTGATAGAAGATATCATAATGTAGAACATTGATTATAATTTGGGCTAATGTGTGGCTTTTGCAACTCAGGTATAAATACTTGTCATAATGTAGGGGGCGGGGCACTATACTTTGTTGTGATAAACACGATTATACGTATGGAACATGGTTTAGATTATGAATATATAGTTAGTACATCAAATGTACTATTATTTGGAATCAACATCAAGTGTATTCAAAAAATAGAATTCGAGTTCACATAGTACACATAGTTCATATCTATCTCTATAGTAATCATGTGGTGTTTTTAAGGTAATACACGAATGATTGTTGAAGTTGGCAACAATCATGATTGTAGATTCTTATTAAAATAGAGAAACAAATTCAAATTTAGTTCGAATTGCAGCGGTAGTATAGACATTTGGAATGCACTAAAATGTTGGTATGAGTAGGTTACATGCATTATACAGCAAGTTTAAAAAATTTAATCGGACATAACATGGATTCATACTCCCTCCTTCCATCTATATAGGGCGTAATGAGATTTTTAAGACCGCCTTTGACTATTGACAAGATTAATAGTACATGACATGCACAATGTGAAAATTATATCATTGAAAGAACCTTTCATAGACGAAGTTAACGGTGTGCTTTGTGTAAGTTGCATGTCATATATCATTGCTCTAATATTTGGTCAAAGTTAGCATCGAAAAAGGCATTAGGCCCTATATAGATGGAAGGAGGGAGTAGCTTTGAATAGCATTTGTATAGTAAAACGGGGCAAGACTCTCTCTTTGTGTGGTGTGAATAGTTTTATTTTTTCGTTTTCTTTTTGGTTGAGGGAAGTGCGAATTGATTTGGTATGTACAAGTGCAATATTACTACACGTTAGGCTTGTCCCTACAATTCAACCCGCGTCTTGTTATATCCCGAAAATTCAGATATCGTGTTCCCAAAACTGGCGCCTTCACAACCCGCGCCTTGCTATCCCGAAATTACAACGCGCGCGAAAACTCCCTCCAGCTACCAAATCTCGACACACGAAATCCCCTTCTAACCCCTGAGCCGAAAGAGCCGCTTATTTCAAATTGGTGGGGGGTACTTTTGTAACACACCCTACATTTTGGACAAGCGCGTCCCTAAATAATGCTTCACCCCCTCCCATCGCCCCCTTTTCGACATTCGAAATCCCAGGCTGCCATAACCTCACTGCTCCAGCCGCGAAACCCCACCCTCCTCCGTCCGCCACGCCACCGCTGCCCAGCCGGAGCCTCTTCCCTGACGGCGTCGTCCACCGCAACAGCTCGACGTCCCTCGTCCACCTCCCCGAATGAGGATCCTCGTCCATCTCGCTGTCCCGCTGGTTCAGCCGCCCCGTCCTCCACCTCCAAGGAGCTGCTCCGATGATCGCCTTGTCTATCGCGGCTGCTCCATCCCCACAGCACCGCCTTAACCTGCTCCATCGGAACCGCAGCATCCTCACCGACTCCTCGGACAAAGCCAAGGCCTACTCGGCGCCACCACTGAGGTTGTATACTCATCGCATCGCACCTTCTCCTTAACTCGACCTCCCGGCACCGACGGTGCTCCATCCCGCACCCCCATAGAGTGGCTACCTTGAAGCCGGCGCCGCGAGCGACATATCCACGGCGGCTCTCCCCCAATGCGAGGCCCCTTCGGCGGCGGCGTCCATACCAGCCGGATCTGCTGCTCCTGCTCCGGCTCTCGCTCACTTGCTCGCGCTACTGCTGCTGCTCCGGCTCTCGCTCGATCGCTTGCTCGCCCAGCTGCTGCTGCTGCTCTCCCCCTCGCTTGTGCTGCTGCTCTGCTCCGATTAAGCCACACTTCAGTCGACTGAATCGACATTTGGGTCAGTCGATTTTCAGGGGTTGGGGGGGGGGGGTCGCCGGAGTTAAGGAAGAACCACCCACAGCGGGGACAGGGGATCGCCTGAGAGGTACCCCAATATCTATCTTAGGGTTCAGGGTGGGGGCGGGGGCACCTAAAGGGCTGGCCGGGGCGGTGGTGGCGAGTTGTTCGGGGCGGCGAGGCGGCGCTGGGGCCGGCGGTTCGGCCGGTGGTGGCTGACGGCTCAGGGGGGTGCAGGTTGAAGATGAACTGCAGGCCCTCCCTAAACTACATGTCAAGTGCCTCTCTGCTACCATTGCGTTCAGTTCGTGATGAGTAGCATTGATTCCACAGTAAATTTCAGTTTCGACAGTTAATTTCAGAGTCAACAGTTTTTACCTCATCTGTTGTAGTCAGGTGGTTTTTGGTGATGTTAATTTTACATCCATTTTACATCATCTATTGGAGATGCTGTTAGAATCCCACTTGAGATTGATGATGTCTGTCTTGTGCTACTTCAGCCTTGACGTCTTACGGCTCACCGGAGCTGCTCCAATGACAGAACAATCCATCACAATAGAGCAGTGCCCTGGATGCCATCTACAGATTCCTCAGATCTTCCTCCACACCTCTGACAGCCACCTCTACCTCAACTGCTTCAGAGACCAACCCAATGATGCTGAGGTCGACACGGCTACGGCAAAGAGGTTGTACACTTGTTGCATCACTTATTACTATACATTCACGTCGATCCATTAGGGCTATTTTGGTTCAACGGAAAAACATAGCAATAGGGAAATTTCCAATGGCACTCTACTATTCAATTATTCATGCATTTTGTTGAAAGGAATGAAGCAAAACATCCATCTGGACCTAATTTTCAAAATCCTATGCATGAAAACAAGACCAAGTGCATTAGTGCCAGAATAACATTCTAAATGTACACGCTTTCATATGGTTTCACTTTATTTTGGCCATGTTTCTTTGCATTCCTCTGCTCTTCCAATTCCTGTAAACCAAACACCCAAGTTGACAGAAATCATGTGTTTACAAATGCTCTGTTTACCATGTGCATTTTCCTATCCTATTCCGGTGTTTTTCCTATCCCTGCATTTTAAGAATCATGCAAGCCAAATGAGCCCTTACAGAAATACTTCAGTTACAGGTACGTGTCGAAGGGAACTTTGTGTGGTTTGTCCCACTCCTGCCGCGACGTCGTCCACCTCACCTGAGCTGCTCCATCGACGGAAGCATCCACCAAACCATACATCACGACTCCTGACCGTCTTTCGCCGCCTCAGATCTCCTTCCCTGCCGCCGGAACCCACCGCAACGGCATCACCATCATCGACTCAGCAGATGAACCTGAGGAGTACACGGGTCCACAAGAGAGGTCGCACTCTTTTGTTTCTGCTTATGTTATGCATTGCTTAAACGTACCTGCTACTTTATCGTCCTGTTCAGCTCTTGGACTCCCAAGTCAGGTCCAAATTAATGTTAAAACTTGAGTTCTAAATTAGTTGTGGAGCACATGTCGAGGCAGCAATGAATAGTATGTCTGTCTAATATCTGTTCACCTAGGGTATGCCTATGTTGTTCGTCTTGGGTGGGAAACAAATAGTAAAGCAATCATCATCTGTATTTTTATTAATTTGCAATCATCAGCCTGCTATCATTATTTTTGGATCCATCCACTAGTTGTTACCATCACTCTAAATTTCTGCATGCTCTCCTTACATAATCTCACCATATTTTTTCGTATGCATGTCAGATATTGTACACAGTCATGCTGAACATGTAGATAAAACGAGAAGAGTTTTGCACGGCAATACAATGTCATGCAGACATCGCTCCATGGTGGGTTCAATGGCAAACCCTCCCCACCCCTCTCCAGATTGTAATCCAGAGGAAGATATACATTACGAGGAGGATCTAGGTCAATGACCACTCCTAGTTACCCCCCCAAGGTGTTTGCTCTACCTTCGCATGATGATGTTAGTCATATCATGCATATGTTGCCTTGCAGTGCCTACTTTTGACATCATATATGTCATTTGCTTAGTTTAGACATGTTCTGTAATGCCACTTGTTTAGTTTCTATGTCATATATGGGAATTATGCAGTCTCATGTCTTTTAGCCAGCCATAATATATGTGAAATGTGCAATGCCATCCAGTTTAACCAGGCATCATATATTTGAATGATATCTTGCCCATCCTTTTCTTCACTACATTTCCATTTGTCGACAATGTTTGTACATTAAACTACTCTTCATGTGAATCAGCCATTTGGGTGGGAGATGGAAAATCAGGAGTGAAAACAAGGCCTTCAGAGCAGACAGTGCTACCTGTCGAAGCAGATCTCTTGTTGGGTCCCGATAGCTCCTCAAAGATGGATTCAGAGACAGATGACCAGTCCTATTCCCCCACTGAGGTGTATGCTCTAACTTGGCACAAGATCTTGCTCATATCATGCATACGGTGTCTTGCATTGCATAGTTTAGACATCATATACACAATATTCAACACCATGTTCTTAGTTCAGACATCATATCGAATGCCCTCTGTTTAGCATATAGATCACATATGTGAATTAAATGATGCAATCCTGATTACTTAGATAATATGTAGGTGAATTATGTCATGCGATCCTGTTTAGTTATTCATCATATCTTCGAATTATGTTATGCTATGCTATCCAGTTTAGATAGACATCATATATGTGAAATTATGTCATGCTATCCGTTTTAGTTAAACAATATACATGTCAACTATTTCATGCCCTCTTTTTCCACACTATCTATTGCATCATCTCTCATACAATGTCTCGTACATTCAACTATGTTTCCTGTTTATCAGCCATTTGAATTGGAGCGGGTGATGCGATTATCTAAGCGGAATAAAAACACGGTCTTCAAATAAAACAGTGCTACCTCTTGGTGGAGATAGCACCCTGGTTGTACATGCACAAGAACCAACCCTACCACACATAACCCAAACTCTCATGATTGTACCCCTCTTGTGATGGACAGAGAACCAGCTTCACCCAATCTAACCCCAACCCCACCGATAGTAACCCAGTTCCTGTTGACACGCACCATCTCCACCACAAGGCTCCCAAACAAGAGCAGTTAGTAAGGCAGCTCCGGTGCCCAAAGGGCCAAGATACTATCACGGCGAACCCCAACTCCACCGGTTAGTACGCCTAGTCCTATGGAGGAAGCACAACCAGACTAGTCGTAGTTTAGCATCTATCGCATTTGATGTCGTTAAATCGTATAAAGCGTATCTTCCCATCTTGGAAATATTATACTGAAGATGAAGGAAAATGCCAGTTGCAGGTGTTTTTTCAGGAGTTATGTGTAAGTAATGTTATTCATGGCAATTACTTTGCTTCGTTCCATACATCCTACCTCCATGATGGTCATAATACAGCAAATTTTCCCATTTTTCTCTATAGAGAAGGACCGATTTGGAAACTTCGGGATGAGGTAACCTGTGCTAATACCTCTCGCTATCTTCAAGAATGCTTGGTGGCGATATCAATTACACGAAGAAAGCGTGATTATGAAAAAGAAACTCATCAACTTCCCTTACGTTCTCCGAGACACATTCTTCGGACGATGACTGGAACGCTTTGTTACATCTTGGTCCCGAACCATGAATGTGGTAAGGTCTATGAGCTCATTTTCTATTTTTAAGTATTATATTCTTGCGTCTTACTGTACTCTGTTCATGTAGAACAAGTGCCTAAAACTGAAGAACAACTGTTCTAATTTAAGATTCCATTGCTATCATAGTTCAAAAAAGCGCTAGGCGTTAAATGTGCGTTTTTCCACCGCCTTGCGCTTTACTGACCAAAGCGCATGCTTATGCGCAGTTATGCATAGATTAAGCATAGTTATGCGCAATGCGTTTTGCCAACGCCTTGAGCCTAGGCGCACTTAAGCGCTCGCTTAGGCGCGCCTTTTTTAACTATGATTGCTTTGCTCTTGTATCACTGTATTTACTGATACAAACTTTTTTTTTAAATTGAAGGATCCAATCGAAACTCCAATGGCACAGCAGGTATGTACACGCATGTTTCTTTAACAGGTTTGCTCTTATCAATAGCTCTTTTGATTTCAATTTCAATTGTGTATCTGATTGACTTTCAGATCATGCACATTACTAGCATCACAACAGAGCCAATAGTGTTGTTGCACATGTAGACCCGTGGTACCCATCTGAAATCTTGTTGTGCCGTGTAGTTTCCCACGCTTTGTATTCTTTCACTGTTGCTTTGTCTTGAATTGATATGATTTGAACCGTGTCTCTATTTTGATTTGGCAAGACAATGCAGTGACCATAGGACATAGATAAATGTTTGTTTGATGCTTTTATTATGTAGTAGTACTTGGCAATAGAAGACTTGGTAGTTTAATCCTGTCCACCTTACTAATGAACTGGTGCACCGAAATGAGTTTCATATACTAGTACATGCTAAACTTGTTATGTGTCTGCTTGTTTCTTCTTTTAGAATGATGACCGAATATTGGGGAAGAGTGCCTTATTAAGCAATGGTAAAGGAAGTAATGCAGATAAGGTTCGGGATAGTGACACATCCTTGTTGGTCTCCAACAAAGCTGATAAAACAGCTAAGGAAGACTATCTTGAAGACAATGAGACAACCCCAAAGCCTGTCTTGGTTTAGTGTTCGAGTTCTTGGCCACTACCGCTTGCACAAGCTATTCAAACTCATATGTCGAATCAGTTCGGTTTCTTGAGTCTCAACTACAAGCTGAAAGACATCGATCAGCTCTGCTGCGACAAGAAGCGGAAGGATCATGAAGTCCCAGGAGCATTCGGATGCATACTTTTGGTGCAACAATGAAGCGTTGGAGGATTTTAGCGACTAACTGGACATAGATAATCAGCTTGCTAAGCTTATTGCCAGCATGGTGGATACCCAGGATAACGTTTCTTGAGCTCTTCTGAAGTTGTTTCAGTTATGCTCTTGTTTTGCTGACGCTTTTATTTGCTCTGGTGGCCAATTTTGACAGCCAATGTTTGTAATATGCTGTTTTGTTCCCTATATTTGCACTGGTGGCGAACTTTGATGCCCAGTGGACGTAATATGTGTAATAGCGGTAATAGGCTACCCTTAATTGCTTGCTTATTTATTTCCTTATTGTCTTCTTTAGTTGTTTGCTTGTAGTCACTGCAGTTCTTTTTCTGTGTTTTTCTAGTGGCCACAATAGCCTATTTTTGGTAACTAGGCCAAAATAATCATGCCAACACACGGACTATTGTAACCATGGGCCTCCTGCAGGCCATATGATCCATGGGCCTTCGTCCGACCGTAGGATCCATTGGCCTTCTATACGGGCTGTAGGATCCATCGGCCTTCTATACGGGCCTTAGGGTCCATGGGCCTTCTACGGGGCGTAGGGTCCATGGGCCTTCTACAGACGTCGACCCATGGGCCTTCTACGGGCCGTAGATCCATGGGCCTCATACGGGCCGTAGATCCAAAGGGCCTTCTATGGGGCGTATCATCATTTCGCCAATCATGGGTCATACAATTCATGGACCATAACGGGCCGTTAATAGGATGTATTTGATAACTCTATGAAAAAAGCCCAATGGGTTTTTTTGACATGAAAATGGCCCAACGTATTAACGGTCCGCAAACGGGCCGACTGTAACGACGTGCTGAATTTGGCCCACAAACAGAAAATGACAGTAACGTGCCGTATGTAACCGAATGCTGCAAATGAGCCCAAGAATCAATGGGCCCTGAGAAGGCCGAAAGATAACTTGGGCTGGAAACGGCCCAATAGAATAACGGGCCGTTAATGGGTATAAAGTGATACACTGTTCATTACGGGCCAGATTCACTACGGGCCGTTAATGGGCCAAGAGTTACAAAGGGCCTCATTTGGGCCGAAAGAAGTCATGGGCCACACATGGGCCGGAAGTTAAAACGGGCTGGAATCATATTGGACGGCCCAAATGACGCTACTGGGCCTAATTCGGATAGGGCATAACGGCCCCTCGGTTAGCAGGCTGTAAATGGGCTATATGCGGACAGGCCGTTAACATGCTTTTCATGGGCCGGCCCGCCACCTTTTACCAAGTCAAACGGGTCGGCCTTTTCACAGGAATGGGCCTCTGTTGGTCCGTGCCACGTGTCGCCGTATCATAGGCGCCTTCGGTCCAATGATCGGATGACGTCTGTCCCAACGATGAGCCGACACGTGTTTCCTCCAACCAATGATGATTTTACACGTGGAAAATCCCCATTGGTCGGGGCTGTTAACGGGTTATTGGATCCAAAACCCGACCCGATAGCTTAACGGTGTTCCATTACGGTGGATGCCACGTGTCGGTCACCCTTGACGAAAGCACTTCTGTGATACGCGATTTATCATCATGGAAGTGGACACTTCCGTGATGATAATTTTGGTAATGTCATGGAACACTTCTACGACAACACAGGTATGACTATCTTGATTCTGTCATAAATGTGTCATGGATGTACATGCATGACAAAAAATGCGACCTACTGTGACAAACACGTATCATCACGGAAGTGTATTTTTTTTGTAGTGTAGGTGTAACGGTCTACCCGATCATAAGGTGCTAGCGCTTCTGAAAGACTATGTCACGGTCATCCGTTTCTCAAACACCATGTAGTGCGAGAATCCCAACGGAGGAGATCGAGTCTTCTGGGGAAAAGTGCGCAAACCTCTACAGAATGTATAAACTAATCATGGTTAGCCATGTCCCCGGTTATAGACATCTTGAGTATCTAGTACTTGGATTATCGTGTGAATCTCATCATGTTACTTTAATTAATATTGTTGGGTTTTAATGATGATGTTTAATTGGGATTGAGAATGATGTCAACCATTCTCAATGTTTAACAACCACCATGATAGTTAAATAAAATTTATTCCTTTGCAGTAGGGAAAAATTGTCTTTACACAAAATTGTAACCATAGAGCTTTCCACCAGCCATATATGCATGTAGTATAGCATTACTCTTTCATATTACTCTCTATGTGTTACATTGCCAGCATATTCCATGTGTTGACCCGTTTTCGGGATGCAACGTTCATGTTGCAGACTTTTCAGATGACGAGTAAGCTGCCTTTAGGTCGTGGTTCTATACTCAGTGATGCCATTGGAGTTGATGGACTCGCTTATCTTCCAAGCCTTCCGTTGTTATCGTTATTAGATGGCCTTAAGCCATATTTATTGTAATAAGTTCTCTCTTGAGACATTCGATGTAATAAGTGTGTGATTGCTACTCCGTTATAAATCCTTGATCTTGTGCTGTCGGCATTCTTGATCCGAGGATGACAACTTTGAAGCACGTAGATCGATCGCTTTGAGGTGCAGTCATTGCAGAAACCTTCGGGAAAGTTATTTTTGGAACGAAAGCAATCCAGGGGACTTGGAGTGCACGTCAGGGAATCAATGAGGAAGGCACGAGGCAGGGGGCGCGCCCACCCCCCCTGGGCGCGCCCTCCACCCTCGTGGTCCCCTCGTGGCTCCCCTGACGTATTTCTTCCTCCTATATATACAAATATACCCTAAAACCTTCGGGGAACAGAATAGATCGGGAGTTCCGCCGCCGCAAGCCTCTGTAGCCACCAAAAACCAATCGGGGCCCTGTTTCGGCAACCTGCCGGAGTTGGGGGAACCCTCACTGGTGGCCATCTTCATCATCCCGGCGCTCTCCATGACGAGGAGGGAGTAGTTCACCCTCGGGGCTGAGGGTATGTACCAGTAGCTATGTGTTTGATCTCTCTCTCTCTCTCTCTCTCTCATGTTCTTGAGGTGGTACGATCTTGATGTATCGCGAGCTTTGCTATTATAGTTGGATTTTATGATGCTTCTAATCCTCTATTCTCTTGTGATGGATTGAGTTTTACCTTTGAAGTTATCTTATCGGATTGAGTATTTAATGATTTGAGAACACTTGATGTATGTCTTGCGTGGGATAACCGTGGTGACAATGGGTTATTCTATTGATTCACTTGATGTATGTTTTGGTGATCAACTTGCGGGTTCCGCCCATGAACCTATGCATAGGGGTTGGCACGCGTTTTCGTCTTGACTCTCCGGTAGAAACTTTGGGGCACTCTTTGAGGTTCTATGTTTTTGTTGAATAGATGAATCTGAGATTGTGTGATGCATATCGTATAATCATACCCACGGATACTTGAGGTGACATTGGAGTATCTAGGTGACATTAGGGTTTTGGTTGATGAGTGTCTTAAGGTGTTATTTTACTACGAGCTCTAGGGCTGTTTGTGACACTTATAGGAATGGCCCAATGGATTGATCGAAAAGAATAACTTTGAGGTGGTTTCGTACCCTACCATAATCTCTTCGTTTGTTCTCCGCTATTAGTGACTTTGGAGTGACTCTTTGTTGCATGTTGAGGGATAGTTATATGATCCAATTATGTTATTATTGTTGAGAGAACTTGCACCAGTGAAAGTATGAACCCTAGGCCTTGTTTCATATCATTAGTTACCTTGCTGTTTTTATATTTTCAGATTACAAAAACCTATATCTACCATCCATATTGCACTTGTATCACCATCTCTTCGCTGAACTAGTGCACCTATACAATTTACCATCGTATTGGGTGTTGAGGGAGTCCTGGATTAGGGGCTGTCCGGATAGCCGGACTATAGCCTTTGGCCGGACTCCTGGACTATGAAGATACAAGATTGAAGACTTCGTCCCGTGTCCAGATGGGACTTTCCTTAGCGTGGAAGGCAAGCTTGGCGATACGGATATGTAGATTTCCTACCATTGTAACCGACTACTGTAACCCTAACCCTCTTTGGTGCCTATATAAATCGGAGGGTTTTAGTCCGTGAGGACGAACAACAATCATACCATAGGCTAGCTTCTAGGGTTTAGCCTCTACGATCTCGTGGTAGATCTACTCTTGTACTACCCATATCATCAATATTAATCAAGCAGGAGTAGGGTTTTACCTCCATCGAGAGGGCCCGAACCTGGGTAAAAACATCGTGTCCCTTGTCTCCTGTTACCATCCGCCTAGACGCGATTCGAGACCCCTACCCGAGATCCGCCGGTTTTGACACCGACATTGGTGCTTTCATTGAGAGTTCCTCTGTGTCGTCATGTTTAGGCCCGATGGCTCCTCCGATCATCAACAATGATGCGCTCCATGGTGAGACTTTTCTCCCCGGACAGATCTTCATATTCGGCGGCTTTGCACTACGGGCCAATTCGCTTGGCCATCTGAAGCAGATTGAAAGCTACGCCCCTGGCCACCAGGTCAGATTTGGAAGTTTGAACTACACGGCTGACGTCCGCGGAGACTTGATCTTCGACGGGTTCGAGCCACAGCCAAGCGCGCCGCACTGTCACGACGGGCATGATCTAGCTCTGCCGCCGAACAGTGTCCTGGAGGCCGCACCAGTGTGCGCTCCGACCTTTAGCTCGGAGCCGACTGCGCCAATCGAGGACGGGTGGCTGGACACCGCCTCGGGGGCTGCGATCTCTACGACGATTGAGCCATACACCTACCCCGTCCTTTGTGAAGCTCGTGACTCCAAGGTGCCAGACTCCTCTCCGGACTCCGAACCTTCCGCGCCCCCGCCAATCGAATCCGATTTGGCGCCGATCATGGAATTCACTGCCGCGGACATCTTTCAGCACTCGCCCTTTGGCGACATCCTGAACTCACTAAAGTCTCTCTCTTTATCAGGAGAGGCCTGGCCGGACTATGGTTAGGAAGGTTGAGCTGCGAACGACGAAGAAATTCAAAGCCCACCCACCACACACTTCGTAGCCACTGTCGATGATTTAACCGACATGCTCGACTTCGACTCTGAAGACATCGACGGTATGGACGACGATGCAGGAGGCGAACAAGAACCAGCGCCTCTGGCAATGGAAGGCCACCTCGTCATTCGACATATACATGGTGGACATCCCAAAAGATGGGAATGGCGATGGAACAGCGGAGAATGACCCCTCCAAGAAACAGCCTAAGCGCCAGCGTCGGCGGCGCGCCGGCCAAAATCCCGCCACAGCAAAAACGGTGATTCCAGCACGGAAGACAATAACACCCTGGACAGTGCCGAAGAGAACCCCCTCCAGCAGGATTCAGCGCAGGAGGATGGAGAAGCCAGCCCTCATGAGAGAGCGGTAGAAAGAGAGGTAGAGGACGATAATTACATGCCTCCCTCCGAAGATGAGACAAGCCTCGACGACGGAAAATTCGTCATGCCCGAGGATCCCGTCGAACAAGAGCGTTTCAAACGCAGGCTCATGGCCACGGCAAGCAGCCTCAAGAAAAAGCAGCAACAGCTTAGAGCTGACCAAGACCTGCTAGCTGATAGATGGACTGAAGTCCTTGCGGCCGAAGAGTATGAACTCGAGCGCCCCTCCAAGAGCTACCCAAAATGCAGGCTGCTACCCCGATTAGAGGAGGAAGCACCCAAACCTACATCACCAGCGCATGATACAGCTGACCGGCCACCTCGTGGCCGCGACAGAGAGGCCTCTCGGCCCTCAACTCAAGCCGCACCCCGGCGCCGCTCAAAAAATACCAAGGCGCGGGGAAATGCGCCAGACCTGCGAGATATATTGGAGGACAAGGCAAGGCAAACAAGATCGATCTCCGGATCGCGTGGGCGAACCACGACCGCGTGGCGATAACCGTCACGCCCGGATATATGGCAACTCCGCCGGGCGAACCACGATGAGACAAAGCTCATTTGAGCTGCGTCGTGGTATAGCACAATACAGAGGCGTCGCACACCCACTATGCTTCACAGATGAAGTGATGGATCATCAAATCCCTGAAGGTTTCAAACTCGTAAACATTGAATCATACGATGGCACAACAGATCCCACGGTCTGGATCGAGTACTATCTCCTTCACATCCACATGGCCCGCGGTGATGATCTACACGCCATCAAATACCTCCCACTCAAGCTTAAAGGACCAGCCCGGCATTGGCTTAACAGCTTGCCAGCAGAGTCAATTGGTTGTTGGGAAGACACGGAAGCCGCATTCCTCGACAATTTCCAGGCACATATGTGCGACCACGAACGCCGATGACCTAAGCCACATAATTCAGCAGCGGAGGAATCGGCGGACAATTACGACACGGTTCCTAACCAAGAAAAATCAAATCGTTGATTGTCCGGATGCAGAGGCCCTTGCAGCCTTCAAACATAACATCCATGACGAGTGGCTTGCCCGGCACCTAGGACAGGAAAAGCCGAAATCCATGGCAGCCCTCACAACGCTCATGACCCGCTTTTGCGCGGGAGAGGACAGCTGGCTAGCTTGTAGTAACAACATGACCAAGATCCCTGGTAATTCGGATACCAAGGACATCAATGGCAGGTCGCGTCGCAACAAGCACGAGCACCGCATTGACGGCGAAAATGCTGAGGATACGGCAGTCAATGCCGGATTCAGGGGCTCTAAACCCGGTCAGCGGAAAAAGCCATTTAAAAGAAATACTCCGGGCCCTTCCAATTGGGACCGAATACTCGATCGCTCGTGCCAGATACACGGCGCCCTGAAAAACCAGCCAATCACACCAACCGGGATTGTTGGGTGTTCAAGCAGGCACGCAAGTTAAATGCCAAAAACAATGACAAGGGGCTGCATAGCGATGACGAGGAGGAGCCCGGCCACGAACAATAGAGGACGAAGGGCTTCCCGCAAGTGCGGACGGTGACCTTGATATACGCAACCCACATACCCAAAAGGGAGCGGAAGCGTGCACTAAGGGACGTATATGTAATGGAGCGATCGCCCCAAAGTTCAACCCGTGGTCTTCCTGCCCGATCACTTTTGATCGAAGGACCACCCCACTAGCATCCTCCATGGCGGATTCGCGCATTGGTTCTAGACCCAATCATTGATGGATTTCACCTCACTAGAGTCCTAATGGACGGCGGCAGCAGATCGAACTCGCTTTATCGTGACACGGCGCATAAAATGGGCATAGACCCATCAAGGATTAAACCCACGAAGACGACCTTCAAAGGCATCATACCAGGTGTAGAGGCCAACTATGACAGGCTCGATTACACTTGAAGTGGTCTTCGGATCCCGTGATAACTTCGAAGCGAGGAGTTAATCTTCGACATAGTCCCGCTCGCAGCGGCTATCACGCGATCGCCGGACGAACCGCATTTGCAAATTTCAATGCGGTGCCGCACCACATATCTCAAGCTCAAGATGCCAGGTCCTCGAGGAGTCATTACGGTCAATGGAAACACCGAACGCTCTCTCCGGACGGAGGAGCATACGGCGGCCCTCATGGCGGAAGTACAAAGCAGCCTCTTAAGGCAATTCTCGAGTCCGGCTATGAAACGTCCGGACACCGTCAAGCGCGCCCGGAGTAACCTACAACAAGACCTCCTGGCACGTTCCCAGCACGCATAGCAATGCGGCCCAAAGCCCCAGCCCTCTCGAAATTGCGAAACCAGTACTACGCGTACATAATTACGCTCTGGAAATACCATGGTCATAGGGGAAGGGGCACGACCACGGCATGCCCAAAATGCGGCTCAACCACACCAGGGGCTCCTGATTGTGTCATTCTTTTCTTTTCTTCTCTTTTTTTACATTCAGGACTCCGTTATCACGAAGCCCTGTCCGGCAGTAGAATCGCCGAACACACGATGCAACAGCCAGGGAAGCAGAAACCTACATCGAGTGTCCAGGTGGTCTCCATTACGAGCAGTATACCTGTTCTACATACCATCCCGCAGCTTACCCCTGGAGGGGGACATGTTAAAAAGTCCCGTCCCTTGCTTATCGCACTATTTGTATCGCTCTGCTCTTACTGCAGCCCTTTTGAATTAACAATACATAGCTTCTGCCTATTATTGAATTCCTTTTTTTCTATATATGTTCATTACGACATTGTGCAACCGTACACTTTGGTACGGGCAATACACCAGGGGCTTAAGTACCCCACAACATGGTGTGATAAGTCCGAACACTTTCACAAGTGCGGCACCCCGAACTTATAGCATTATATGCATCGGCTCCGAATCATGTCTTGGGTCAATAGTTGGGTTTGCCCGGCTCTCGTGTTTTGGTACCTTATGTTCCGTTATATCGGCTAAGGTAGCGCTGGGAGAACCACTGCGATTGTGCCCCGGTTGAGCTGGGTTAAGCACCTCAGTGGAGAAAGCTAAAACTAACCGTCATGATAGGGCGAGAGCCGGTCGCTGTTCGAGAGGTTTTCGAGTCCCTAAAGACTTATGCCGCTTAGAGCGAGGAGTCGGCATTGTCCGGCCTAGGCGTGGATAGTGCCCCGAACTCGGTCTTCCGAATACTGAGGGCTTCACGAAATTTAAAATTATATAATTCTATGGCTAAGTGAGAGTGTTCAAGCATTATAGTCTGGTTGCCTTGTTCGTTGCGTTGAGCGCCTCCCTCGAAGGACCCAAGAATGGGAACAAGAGCGCTCAAGTTTATCCCGAACACCCCAGCACTCGTGGCATGGGGCTGAAGCCGACGACTCGCCATCTCTCAAATTTAATACACGGCCGCACAGAAGGTAATATTTTAAATTCAAAAGTGTTGCTTAGCGCATATGAACAAGTTTTCAGCGTACAGGATAACAAATGCGAGTCTACTCAAAAATTACATCTTTGGAGCATTCATCCGCTATAAGGCGGGCACCCTTCAGGACGCCCTCATAATACATTTCAGGCTTGCGATGCTCCTTTTTCGGTGGTGGTCCGTCCGTCACAAGCTTCTCAGCGTCCATCTTGCCCCAGTGCACCTTAGCAAGGGCAAGGCCTCTGGGCACCTTTGATGCAGACGGAGCGCTTGATGACTTCAACCCATGGACAGGCGTCCACCAGCCGCCTCACCAGCCTGAAGTAGCTCCCAGGCATGGCTTCCTTAGGCCACAGCCGAACTATGAGGCCTTTCATGGCCTGTTCGGCCACCTTATGGAGCTCGACCAGCTGCTTCAACTGGTCGCTTAAGGGCACCGGTGTCCGCCTCAAAGATACCGAGACCAGAACACCTTCTCCGTCGAGCTTCCCTCCTCGGCTCGATAGAATGCGGCTGCATCAGACACACTGCGGGGCAGATCTGCTAATGCTCCTGGAGAGCTCCGGATTCGGGTAAGTAACAGATAATTCACTATCACATGCTTGCTTTGCATATAGAATGCCTTACCCGCCGCTATCTTCTTCATCGCCTCAATTTCCTGGAGGGCTTTTTGGGCTTCGGCCTTAGCGGCTTTGGCGCTCTCAAGGGCCGAGGCGAGCTCGGACTCTCGAGTCTTTGAGTCACGCTCCAAACTCTCGTGTTTTTCACGAGAGCCTGGAGCTCTTGCCGCACCTCCGCCACCCGCGCCTCCTTCTTCTCTCGCTTTCGGTCCGCTCAGCCGCATTGCTTTCAGCCTTGGACACCGCTTCCTTGTGGTCGCCACCTCGTTAAGTGGCCCTGCAGTATTCACGTTATTCCTGTCATTTTTTGTAACCACATCTTTTAAATACTCCCATAAGGTATTACTTACCTTCCTTGTCCTCGAGTTGCTTTTTGACAAGGCCGAGCTCGTTCTCGGACTGCTCAAGGCTCTGCTTCAATGCATCAACCTCCACAGTCAGTGCGGCAGAGGTCAGCAGCGCAGCCTGCATTCCCATATTGACATACTTATGTTAGACTCATGTGTATATCTTTTTAGATCCTCAGTTCGGCTTTTTCTTTCCGAACACCAAACTGAGCATCAGGGGCTACTGTCTATGCGGTAATATTTTTATATATTAAATACATACCTCAAAGCCTGTTAGAAGGCTGGCACAGGCTTCGGGCAGCCCGCTCTTAGCGGACTGAACTTTCTGGATCACCACACTCATAACAGTGCGGTGCTCCTCGTCGATGGAAGCGTCGTTAAGCGACTCCATCAAATCATCCGGTGCCTCCGGTTGGACGGAGGTCACAGCGTCGCGGTCTTGCCCTTCTTACGAAGGGGTCGCCTGTCGGACTCTGGAACCACTAAAGGTTCCGATGCAGTCCGCATGGTCGGACTTGAAGCCCTTGAGGTTTTATCCCCTTTGCGCCGAGTCCGGGAGGTCGCCTTGCGGCGCCTCTGGCCATCTCCTCTGGCTGGGCCCCTTTGGGAATCCACCCGGCGTCATCCGGCGGGGAGGAGACGAGGCGGTCGGAAGTGAGCTGCTATTCACATCCGACGAATCCAGGGAGCCGCTCGACGAAGCGTCGAGCCCGTCTTTGGGAGGGCTGCATGGTTATACTCGGTGTTAGAAGATGTTGTGCGACAAATGGAACGCCATGAGTTATTCTGGTTTCCGGACACTTATGATTTCGCCAGGGGCTTGATCCTTGGTGGCCACTCCTCTCCGCCGTCGTCAGCATTGGTGGTGTAGTCCGGAGGGAGGGTCCTTCCCTTCTTGGACCCTCCGGCCTCCCCAGTTGGGGTGGCCTTCCTTTTCTTGTCCTCCCACTGGGAGAGGCCTCTTTTCCTCCTCCTCGTCTTGGGAGGAGTCCATATGGAGTCATCGGACGATGAGTCCGAAAACACCCGGCGTCGGGAACTCCTTCGGGTCCCCGTGGCCTTCTTCTTGGCCTTCTTCTCCGGCACCACGTAAGGTGCCGGAACCAGCAGCCCCGTCAACCGGGCGTCCGCTGGGTCTTCTGGCAAGGGAGCCGGACAGTCGACCTGTCCGGACGTCTTCTGCCAGTCCTGTTCAAGGTGAGGGAGTTTTAGATCCCGCATAGATTCAAACTATGATAAAAGAGTCCCATAAAGGGTAAAATAGCTTACCTCGCTGGCTTGATGCCGCGAGCTGAATCCATGATCTTTGGTAGCGGATGCGGGAGCCTCGGCGCCCTTGAACAGCACCTTCCAGGCGTCTTCGTGCGTAGTGTCGAAGAGCCGGCTCAAGGTTCGGTGTTGTGCCGGATCAAACTCCCACAAGTTGAAGGCCCGTTGCTGGCATGGGAGGATCCGGCAGATGAGCATAACCTGGACTACGTTGACAAGCTTGAGCTTCTTGTCCACCAGGTTTCGGATGCAGGTTTGGAGTCCGGTCAGCTCTTCCGAATTACCCCACGTCAGGCCCGTCTCTTTCCATGAGGTGAGCCATGTAGGGAAGCCAGATCGGAATTCGGGGGCCGCCGCCCATTTGGAGTCGCGCGGCTCGGTGATGTAGAACCACCCCGATTGCCACCCCTTTATGGTCTCCACGAAGGAGCCCTCGAGCCATAGGACGTTGGCCATCTTGCCCACCATGGCACCTCTGCACTCCGCTTGGCGGCCGCCCACTACCTTCGGCTTGACATTGAAGGTCTTCAGCCATAAGCCGAAGTGGGGCTGGATGTAGAGGAATGCCTCGCACACAACGATGAACGCCGAGATGTTGAGGATGAAATTCGGGGCCAGATCGTGGAAGTCTAGGCCGTAGTAGAACATGAGCCCCCGGACAAATGGGTGAAGTGGAAACCCTAGTCCATGGAGGAAGTGGGGGAGGAACACCACCCTCTCATGGGGCCTGGGGGTGGGGATGAGCTGCCCCTTGTCGGGGAGCCTATGCGCGATGTCGTCGGACAAGTATCCGGCCTTCCGCAGCTTTTTGATGTGCCCCTCCGTGATGGAGGAGGCCATCCACTTGCCTCCCGCTCCGGACATATTTGGAGAAGGTTGAGGTGGGATGTGTGGACTTGGGCGCTGGAGCTCGAAAAGCGGAAATGGATAAGCAAAGGAGGAAGAAGGCGTGTGTGAAAAAGTGGATCATTATCCCCTTATATGGACAGACAAAGCTATGCGTCCCCACCGGCCTGATAAAACTCGCTTATCTCCCAAGCGTCGTAATCAATGGCGCGGTTGGGTTACCCACGCCCGTATTGATGAGAATCCCGAAATAAGGGGATGCGATCTCTGCTTTGACAAGACGTGCCAAGGGAACCGCCTCGCTAAACGCGCTGAGGTGGGACAGTAAAAACGATTCGAATAAAGGCTTGGTCATGGTGTGATGTCGCGCTGCGGAATACATCAGCAGATTGAACTTGTGTAAATATTATTCTCTCTATGATGGTATGTGGAACTTATTTTGCAGAGCCGGACACTATCCTTGTGTTCAAAATCTTCTATGAATTATTCGGAGGAGGAACCCGCCTTGCAATGCCGAAGACAATATGCGCGCCGGACTCGTCGTCATTGAAGCCTGGTTCAGGGGCTCTTGAGGAGTCTGGATTAGGGGGTGTCCGGATAGCGGACTATAGCCTTTGGCGGACTCCTGGACTATGAAGATACAAGATTGAAGACTTCGTCCCGTGTCCGGATGGGACTTTCCTTGCCGTGGAAGGCAAGCTTGGCGTCTGGATATGTAGATTTCCTACCATTGTAACCGACTACGTGTAACCCTAACCCTCTTCGGTGCCTATATAAACCTGAGGGTTTTAGTCCGTGGGGACGAACAACAATCATACCATAGGCTAGCTTCTAGGGTTTAGTCTCTCACGATCTCGTGGTAGATCTACTCTTGTACTACCCATATCATCAATATTAATCAAGCAGGAGTAGGGTTTTACCTCCATCGAGAGGGCCCGAACCTGGGTAAAAACATCGTGTCCCTTGTCTCCTGTTACCATCCGCCTAGACGCACAGTTCGGGACCCCATACCCGAGATCCGCCGGTTTTGACACCGACAGGTGTGCTGGGGACACAAGAGACTCTTTGTTATTTGGTTGCAGGGTTGCTTGAGAGAGACCATCTTCATCCTATGCCTCCCATGGATTGATAAACCTTAGGTCATCCACTTGAGGGAAATTTTCTACTGTCCTACAAACCTCTGCATTGGAGGCCCAACAACGTCTATAAGAAGAAGGTTGTGTAGTAGACATCAGCGCCTCAATCTGCTCAATAGCCTTGGTTTTGTTTGGGTTTGCCTCGTTCCCACGCTGCGACACAAAGAATCCGAGAAGCTTGCCAGACAGAACGCCGAAGACACACTTCTCAGGGTTCAGCTTGAAGTTGATCTTGCGCAGGTTGGCAAATGTCTCTTCTAGATCTTGCACAAGAGTTGCCCCGTCCTTGATTTTGACCACTATGTCCTCCATGTATGCTTCCATATTTCTATGGAGCTGGGGTTCAAAACCAATTTGGACTGCTCTTGCAAACGTCGAGCTAGCACTCTTCAACCGAAAGGCATCCGTAAAAAGCAATACATACCACATGGGGTGATGAATGCTGTCTTCTCTTCATCTTCTCTCATCATGAAGATTTGGTGGTAGCCCGAGTAGGCGTCGAGGAATGACAACAGATCACACCCGGCCGGGGAGTCGACAATCTGGTCGATGTGTGGCAACAGGAAGGGGTCCTTAGGACAAGCTTTATTGATATCTATGTAGTCAATACACACCCTCCACTTCCCATTTGCCTTGCGCACCACTACCGGATTGGCCAAACACGTCGGGTGGAGCACTCCTCTCACCAAACCTGCCACTTCTAACTTCCTGATCTCCTCTATGATGAACTCCTGCCTTTCCAGAGCCTGCTTTCTGACCTTCTGCTTGACGGGCCGCGCATGAGGACAGACAGCTAGGTGGTGCTAAATCACCTCCCTGGGAATACCGGGCATGTTGGATGCTTGCCACGCAAACACGTCGACATTCGCCCGCAGGAAGGTGACGAGCGCGCCTTCCTATTTGCTGTCGAGGGTGGAGCCTATGGTGAAGGCCCCTCCCGTGCCATCCTCCCTGACGGACACCTTCTTGGTCTGTGGCGGCTCAGCTCTGGATTTCTTGCTCTTGCCGGTAGAACTCTTTGGCACATCCTCGATGGTAGCACAACACTCTGAGGAGGTGCGCTTGCCGGAGTGGGTGCAAGAGGTCTTGCCGGGCTTCTTCTTCCCTCCCGGGCCTTCAGCAGTAGGAGCAGGTGCCTTGACGGCAGCTGCTGCAATTGCTTCCCAGTAGAGTTGGTTGGCGCAAATCAGCGCGTCCTTCTTGCCATGAACTTGGCTAGTGCCGGGCGGCCGAGGATCCCGTTGTAGGGCAAGGGGATTTCGGCCACGTCAAAGATGATCCTCTACGTCCTGTAGTTCAACTCTCCTCCAAACGTCACGGGTAGTGTGACCTTCCCTTCTACTGGCTCCTCCCGGATCGACCCCTTGAAACGTGCCCGTTTCCTCGAGGTCTTCATCAGGAATTTGCAGCCTTTTGATCACGATGGGCGAGATCAAGTTCAGGCCGGCCCTGCCGTCAACCAACATCTTGTTCACCTTGAGGTTGCGTATCGTTGGTGAGACCAATAATGGAAAACACCCGACTGCGGTCGTGCGGTCAGGGTGGTCCACGGTGTCAAAGATGAGGGGCGTGCTGGACCACTTCAGCGGCTTCTGAGCATCGAACGACGGCTCCGCTGCTGTAGTCTCATGCGCCCACTGCTTGAGCTGGCGGTGAGAAGTATGCAGCGAGGTGCCATTATCGACGCACATGGCCTCCGTAGCCTTCTGGAACTCTTGCTCACCGAACTCGTCATCCTCGTCGTGATCATCGTCTTCTTGTTTCTTGTCACGGCCCCGAGCGGGCCTCTCTTGCTGGTTATCCTTGCCGGGGCGGCTTCCTTGGCCGCCACGCTTCCTGTCGGATCCCTCAGCATCGTCCTGACCTTTCTCCTTGTCCCGCCTTTCATACTCGGCCTTTTGCTTTTCAGCAAGCAGCTCGACTTGTCGGCATTTCTGGAGGTCGTGGCCCTTGGTGCGGTGGATCTTGTAGTACTGCTTGTCGGAGCCCCCTTGCTTGTCGGCCGCTGCTAAGGCCCGGCAGGCGGCGCACTCGGCAATCTCCTTGTCGGGGCCGTCTGCCTTGACCTTCTTGGCAGTGCCGGTGTCGTCAGACCCCTCGACGGCAAGTACGGCCTTGCCCTTGCATTTCCTGTTGCGATGCCGGCCCTTCTTCGTCAGGGTGGCGGCGTCTTCGTCGGTAGAGTCGGTTTCCGCACCGCCGTCTTCGCCGGGGTACTTCCTTCCCTCTTCATCTCGGGCGCATTTATCGGCCAGAACGTAGAGCTCGGCCACATCCTTAACCATGGTCATCGCCAGCTCTTCACGCATCTTGCGATTGCGCACGTTCTAGAGGAACGCGCTGATCACAGCAGCGGGATGAACGTCAGGGATGTTGTACTGCACCCGTCTGAACCTCTGGATGTACTTGCGCAGGGTTTCCCCTTCCTTCTGGGAAATGATATGCAGATCACTGGCCTGGCCATGAGCTTGGTGGCCTCCTTTGAAGGCGCCAACGAACGCATGGCACAGATCCGACAAAGAAGAAATGGAATCCGCCGGCAAGTGCATCAACGAAGACATAACATTGGGCTTCAGCGCCAGCGGGAAATAATTGGCAAGCACCTTGTCGTCGCGAGCTCCGGCCGCCTGCATCGCGATGGTGTAGATGCTGAGGAACTCGGACGGATGGGTCTTGCCAGTGTACTTCTCGCCGACGTCGGGCTTGAACGTGCGGTGGGACGGCCACTGGAACTGCCGCAGCTCACGGGTAAAGGCCGGGCAGCCCACCTCGTAAGGTAGGCCGCCGCAGCCCCCCGATGTTGGGTGGTCCATAGCGGGTCCCGCCTGCTTGTCCGACTGGTGGCGTGTATCACGCCGGCGCTCGATAGTGGTCCGAGCATCTTCATGACCTCGTTCTCGAAGAACTTGGCCCTGGTCGCGGTGGGTCCGCGGGTCGGACGACGCTATAGAGATGTTATCACAAGCATCGTCACCACGAGCAGACGCCCACGGCGGCTGGCGAGGAGGAGGAGAGTGCACCGAGTCCATAGCTCCCCCGGTCCTCCCAGCGCTAGCATGTGGTGGCTCAGTGAAGCGCTGACCCGAGGGCCCCGCCAGTCGTGGATCGTCTTTATTGGTGACGGCGACGAGGCTCCGGATGGTGGCCCTCCACTCGTCGAGCTTCTCTGCAGCAGGAGGGAAGTCGAGGAGCAGCTGCACGCGTGCCAAAGCTTCCGCTGGCGTGGGTGGCGGCGATAGCTGCGTGGACCGTGGCGTGCTTCGACTTCTAATCATGTTAGAAGGAGCTCCACCACGACCCAGCGGCTACGCGCCATTTTCGCCAGCACTTCGGCGGGCATGCTGAACTCCTTCATCCCGCGAATGACGCACATGGCTCTTCCTACGGCGGTGCCCAGGGTCGCCGGCGTGGTGACGTTGTTCGTCGTGCACACCATGGGAAGAGCGCGCAGTGGTCGCCGGCGTGGGTGTCTTGGAGGTCGCTGCGCCGCCCGGAGGTGGCACAACGACACCACTGGAGGGCCCCGCGCCGCCTGCGGGTGGCCCAGCTCCGTCTTCGGACCTGGCAACGTGCGGCCGGTCGTTGGGCGTGCGAACGATGCCGCTCGCCAGGCTCTGACTGCCAGGGTGACACTGGTGCTCGCGGACCGCGGCCCGGGTCCTGTCCGCGACCGGGCCGCTGCTCGCCCGTAGTGGTACGGGCCGTTCGGCCCCCGACGAGCCGATCGCCGTGGCCGTCTTCTTCTTGGGAGCCATGGCGATGAAGAAACGCTAGGCTAGCTACTAGACCAGATTCTCACAATTGCGCCCCCTACCTGGCACGCCAAAGATGTCTGTGTGGATCGACACCTATGGGATCACAAGAATCCCTACTACGGTTGCCGGGGCGCAGGTTTGCAAGAAGAGCAGGATCGATGAGTCAAGACAAGGATCGTTTACCCAGGTTCGGGCGCGAGTATGCGTAAAACCCTAGTCCTGCTTTGGTGGGTGTATTTCAGAGAGTTGTTGAGCTCTCGAACTAGCTATGGTGAGTGTGTGGTTCGAAAGAGCCGAATCCTCCTCCAGTATGCCATGGGCCTCCTTTTATAGGCGAAATGGTTGTCACAATGGCATACATGAGGTGGAAAGGTGTACAGTATTGCGAGCTTATCGCTCGTATTACAGTACAAGTCGCATTTAATGCACCGCCGAGGTGTCCCCTAGCTTTATCGGGGACGGGGGCGAGGCTCGTCCCGTCCGTCGCCGCTCCTCCTTGCTTCGACACGCGCCCTGGCCTGCGATGCGTGCGGCGCCATGTAGGCAGGCAGGCAGCTGAGGTGGCGCGGTGGTAGGGTCTTCATGAAGATCTGCATGCCGCCACGCAGGTGCCTGCTGAGTTGGCCTGGAAGCTGCATGTTGCCACGCAGGTGCCTGCCCAGCTGGTTTGGGCTGGCAGCTGCATGCAAACGGCGGTGGAGACTTGGCTGGTGCGGGCCTGGTAGTGGCCCTGCTGGCGTCTTCGGCGAGAGCCTTGCCGGGGGGGCCGGCAAGGGTCTTGCCGTGGTGCACTGTCGTTCCCGGCAAGAATTTTGCCGGGGGGTCTCGTGGCTCCCCTCGGCAAGGATCTTGCCGAGGATCGTTGTCTTCTAATCCTCATCTGATCTTGAATATGTCCTCACAAAGATCTGCATGCCACCACAAAGGTGCCTCACGAGCCCTGGCCCCACGTGGCTGATGGTGTTGGGGACGTGGGCTCAAGGGTGGCTCGCCCTGTTGGTGTTTGGGCGCGCTGCCCCGGCAAGGGTCTTGTCGGGGCAGCTGAGGCAGTCCCCAGCAAGGGTCTTGCCGGGGGAAACTGCTCCGCCCCTCTGCTTCTTTGCATTCTTGGTCTTGGCATTGCTCTGGCTGTCTTGGGCCTTGGTTTTGCCTTGGTTCACCACCCCTGCTCTGCTTGGTGTGGCCGTGGGCGCGGCTCCGACTGCTCGTGCACAGGTAAAGGGGTACAAAGGTACGCCCCTTCTTTTGTACACCGACACTTATCAAGTATCAAACTTCTCATGATATTCAATGAACTCAATATGGAAGATTAATTTCACAATTTAAAAAAAAATACCATGCTGTTTAAGACTCTCAAAATAATATAAGTGAAGCATGATAGATCAATAACTTTTTTAAAATACAACCACCGCCGTGCTCTAAAAGATATAAGTGAAGCACTAGAGCAAAAACTATATAGCTCAAAAGATATAAGTGAAGCACATAGAGTATTCTAACAAATTCCGAATCATGTGTGTCTCTCTCAAAAGGTGTGTACAGCGAGGATGATTGTGACAAACTAAAAAGCAAAGACTCAAATCATACAAGACGCTCCAAGCAAAACACATATCATGTGGTGAATAAAAATATAGCTCCAAGTAAAGTTACCGACAGACGAAGACGAAAGAGGGGATGCCTTCCGGGGCATCCCCAAGCTTAAGCTTTTGGTTATCCTTGAATTTTACCTTGCGGTGCCATGGGCATCCCCAAGCTTAGGCTCTTGCCAATCCTTGTTCCATAATCCATCAAATCTTTACCCAAAACTTGAAAACTTCACAACACAAAACTTAATAGAAAATTTCGTGAGCTCCGTTAGCGAAAGAAAACAAAACACCACTGCAAGGTACTGTAATGAACTCATTCTTTATTTATATTGGTGTTAAACCTACTGTATTCCAACTTTTCTATGGTTCATAAACTCCATTACTAGCCATAGATTCATTAAAATAAGCAAACAACACGCGAAAAACAGAATCTGTCAAAAACAGAACAGTCTGTAGTAATCTGTAACTAACGCAAACTTCTGGAACTCTAAAAATTCTACCAAAATAGGACGACCTAAATAACTTGTTTATTGATCTGCTGCAATTCGAATCAGTATTATATCACGTTCTGGTAATTTTTAACAATTGTTTTCGTGAACAGAGAGTTTCTGGAATTTTCAGCAAGATCAAATAACTATCATCCAAGAATATCATATAGGTGTAAATTGGCACAAACACTAATTAAAACACAAAAACACATCTAAACAGAATCTAGATGGATTATTTATTCCTAAACAGAACCAAAAAGCAAAAAACTAAAAATAAAATTGGGTTGCCTCCCAACAAGCGCTATCGTTTAACGCCCCTAGCTAGGCATAAAAGCGATGATAGATTTAGGTATTGACATCTTTGGTAGACAATCCATTGGTGTCTCTCATAATAGATTAATATGGTAATTTAATTTTCTTTCTAGGGAAGTGTTCCATGCCTTTCCTTAACGGAAATTGGAATCTAATATTCCCTTCCTTCATATCAATGATTGCACCACTCGTTCTAAGGGAAGGTCTACCAAGAATAATAGGACATGAAGGATTGCAATCTATATCAAGAACAATGAAATCTACGGGCACATAATTCCTATTTGCAACAATAAAAACATCATTAATTCTTCCCATAGGTTTCTTAATGGTGGAATCCGCAAGGTGCAAGTTTAAAGAACAATCATTAAATTCACGGAAACCTAGCAAATCACACAAAGTTTTTGGAATCGTGGAAACACTAGCACCCAAATAACACAAAGCATAGCATTCATGATCGTTAATTTTAATTTTAATTGTAGGTTCCCATTCGTCATAAAGTTTTCTAGGGATAGAAACTTCCAACTCAAGTTTTTCTTCATAAGATTGCATCAAAGCATCAACGTTATGTTTAGTAAAAGCATTATTTTGACTATAAGCATGAGGAGAATTTAGCACGGATTGCAACAAGGAAATACAATCTATCAAAGAGCAATTATCATAATTAAATTCCTTGAAATTCAAGATAGTGGGTTCATTGCTATCTAAAGTTTTAACCACTTCAATCCCACTTTTACCAATTTTAGCTTCAAGATCTAAAAACTCCGAATTTTTAGGACGCCTTCTAACTAAATTTGACTCATCTCCAGTCCCATAATCATCAAGATTCATATTGCAAAACAAGGATTTAATAGGGGACACATCAATAACTTTTAGATCTTCATCTTTATTCTCATAAAAATTAGAAGAACACGCCTTCACAAAGCAATCTTTCTTACCACGCATCCTAGCGGTTCTTTCCTTGCACTCACCAATGGAAATTCTCATGGCTTTGAGAGACTCATTGATATCATGCTTAGGTGGAATAGATCTAAGTTTCAAAGAATCAACATCAAGAGAAATTATATCCACGTTCCTAGCCAATTCATCAATCTTAGGCAATTTTTCTTCAAGCAAAGCATTGAAATTCTTTTGAGAAATCATAAATTCTTTAATACTAGTCGCAAAATCAGAGGGTAACTTATTAAAATTTCCATAAGAGTTGTTGTAGGAATTACCATAATTATTAGAGGAATTACTAGGGTACGGCCTAGGATTAAAGTTTCCTCTATACGCGTTGTTACCAAAATTATTCCTACCAACAAAATTCACATCCATAGATTCATTATTATTCTCAATCAAAGTAGACAAAGGCATATCATTAGGATCAGAAGAAACACTCTTATTAGCAAACAATTTTATAAGTTCATCCATCTTTCCACTCAAAACATTAATTTCTTCTATCGCATGCACTTTTTTACTAGTAGATCATTTAGTGTGCCATTGAGAATAATTAACCATAATATTATCTAGGAGTTAATTTTCTTCTCCTAATGTGATTACCATAAAAGTGCCTCCCGCGGCCGAATCTAAAAGATTTCTAGAAGTAAAATTCAATCCGGCAAAAAAAAATTGTATAATCATCCACAAATTCAAACCATGAGTAGGGCAATTACGTATCATTAATTTCATCCTCTCGCAAGCTTGTGCAACATTTCATGATCAAGTTGCTTAAAATTCATGATATCATTTCTAAGAGAGATGATCTTAGCGGGAGGGAAATACTTAGAGATAAAAGCATCTTTGGACTTATTCCAAGAATCAATACTATTTTTAGGCAAAGACGAATACCAAGTTTTAGCGCGATCTCTAAGAGAAAACAGAAATAGCTTCAATTTAAGAATATCATTATACACATCTTTCTTCTTTTGCATATCACACAAATCAACAAAGTTATTTAGATGGGTAGCGGCATCTTCACTAGGAAGGCCGGCGACTTGATCTTTCATAACAAGATTCAGCAAGGCAGCATTAATTTCACAAGATTCAGCTTCAGTAAGAGTTGCAATCGGAGTGCTAAGAAAATCATTGTTGTTGGTATTAGCAAAGTCACACAATTTAGTATTATCTTGAGCCATCGTGACAAGCAAGCAGCCCAACACACGAGAAAACAAGAAGCAAGCGAATAAGAGGCGAACGGAAAAGAGGTCGAATAAAACGGCAAGGGTGAAGTGGGGGAGAGAAAAACGAGAGGCAAATGGCAAATAATGTAATGTGAGGGATAAGAGTTTGTGGTGGGTACTTGGTATGTTGACTTGTGCGTAGACTCCCCGGCAACGGCGCCAGAAATCCTTCTTGCTACCTCTTGAGCATTGCGTTGGTTTTCCCTTGAAGAGGAAAGGGTGATGCAGCAAAGTAGCGTAAGTATTTCCCTCAGTTTTAGAGAACAAAGGTATTAATCCAGTAGGAGGCCATGCTCAAGTCCCTAGCACCTACACAAACAAATAAGAACCTTGCAACCAACGTGATAAAGGGGTTGTCAATCCCTTCACGGCCACTTGCAAAAGTGAGATCTGATAGAGAATATAAGATAATATTTTTGGTATTTTTATGATAAAGATTAAAATTAAAGATTGCATAATAAACAAAGATAGAAATAGCTTGTTGACGGAAGATTAATATGATGGAAAATAGACCCGGGGGCCATAGGTTTCACTAGTGGCTTCTCTCAAGATAGCATAAGTATTACGGTGGGTAAACGAATTACTGCCGAGTAATTGATAGAATTGAGCATAGTTATGAGAATATCTAGGTATGATCATGTATATAGGCATCACGTTTGTGACAAGTAGACCGACTCCTACCTGCATCTACTACTATTACTCCACACATCGACCGCTATCCAGCATGCATCTAGAGTATTAAGTTCATAAGAACGGAGTAACGCTATAAGCAAGATGACATGATGTAGAGGGATAAACTCATGCAATATGATATAAACCCCATCTTTTTATCCTCGATGGCAACAATACAATATGTGTCATTTCCCCTACTGTCACTGGGATAGAGCACCGCAAGATTGAACCCAAAGCTAAGCACTTCTCCCATTGCAAGAAAGATCAATCTAGTAGGCTAAACCAAACTAATAATTCGAAGAGACTTGCAAAGATAACCAATCATACATAAAAGAATTCAGAGAAGGTTCAAATATTGCTCATAGATAATCTTGATCATAAACCCACAGTTCATCGGATCTCGACAAACACACCGTAAAAGAAGATTACATCGAATAGATCTCCAAGAGAATCGAGGAGAACTTTGTATTGAGATCCAAAGAGAGAGAATAAGCCATCTAGCTAATAACTATGGACCCGAAGGTCTGAGGTAAACTACTCACACATCATCGGAGAGGCTATGGTGTTGATGTAGAAGACCTCCGTGATCAATGCCCCCTCCGGCAGGACGCCGGAAAAGGCCCCAAGATGGGATCTCATGGGTACAGAAGGTTGCGGCGGTGGAATTAGGTTTTCGTGGTGCTCTTCGATGGTTTGGGGGTACGTAGGTATATATAGGAGGAAGAAGTAGGTCGGTGGAGCCACGAGGGTGGAGGGCGCGCCCCCTGCCTCGTGGCCTCCTCGGTGATTTCTTAACGTCCACTCCAAGTCCTCTGGATCATGTTTGTTCCAAAAATAACTCTCCCAAAGTTTCCATCCCGTTTGGACTCCGTTTGATATTCCTTTTATGCGAAACACTGAAATAGGCAAAAAAATAGCAATTTGGGTTGGGCCTCTCGTTAATAGGATAGTCCCAAAAATAATATAAAAGTGTATAAATAAGCCCATTAAACATCCAAAACAGAATATATAATAGCATGGAACAATAAAAAATTATAGATACGTTGGAGACGTATCAGATGGTGCTCCGGTTTGTGATGTCTTGGCATCCGGACCTGAAGCTGGATCGGCTGATGGGCCAGCGAGCCGGCGCGGAGCGCTGGTTGCAGGCGGAGGCCAGAAAAATCACCGCTCAGGCCAGCTACATCGCCAGGTTCGCGATTCACGACGAGTTCCAGCCAGAGCGAACAGACATTGGCGGGGTCGTTCCTGTTGACGACTTCGGCCTGCTTCTGGACGATCCAGAGGGCAGCTCCAAGGGGACTGGCGTTTATGGTGATGAGGACGCTGAGGTGGGAGATTCCGGCGCCTCGGTGAATCCAGAGGCCACCGAGGGGGAGCCGGCAGCTACACAACCCGGCACTGGAGATGCCTGAAGCTGGACCTGTCCCTTTTTTATCTTAGTGATAATTTCTGTTAGGTAGCAGAACTACCCACCCACTGGGGGGTTCTAGGTGTAATGTAATGAACTCCGGCCTTGGGCCTGTTTTACTTGATGTAAATATTTCGTGAGTGTTTGGGCTTTTGCTTTTTTTGGGTCATTTTCTTGATTGCTTCCCCTCCGGGTCTCCCCCCACCACCCCCCCCCCCCCCGCCCTCGCGAGTCGAACAGTCAGGTTCCGGTCCGTGACAAGGAGTTTGGTCCCGATGTGTTGTACTTAGGCCTAAAAAACATTGAGCGTGAGCGAAACACCCACTGGGTCGGCTAGCGGCAGCCGGCGAAGCCGGTTGGCGACCAGCCAGTCGTGCGGTAAGTTAAGGTGGCGGGGCCGGGTTGGCCAACCCGATGGACCCAACTTAGTATTCGTAGCATGCTGATGCTTTGGCCCATATTTCTTGTCGGCCGACGGCCGAAGCCGGTTCTATGGCGTAAGGCGAAGTGGAGGGCCGTGGCAATCTGAACACGGCAAGATTTGCTAAGAAAGGCGGCGGGTGGTGGCCAAGCCGGCCAGCCCCCGAGCCCCAGGGTTGAGCGAGTCAGCCCGACGGTGGTGTTTTTAAGAAAAAATGTACAATGTGTGAGACACAATAACTTGGTCGGAAAGGGCAGCCCCCGAGCGTCGTTCGGGGACCCCATAGTTTTCATATGGTTACAAAAGGTAGTGATACATACATGCACACAGCTAACTGTAAAACGGGCGGAGGAGTTCTGCATTCCATGGGGAGGACAACTTGTATTGGCCGGCTTGCTGCTGGACGAGTCAGAGGACGAGGTCTCCCTCGCGGAACGCGAGGGGCTTGATCTTCTTGTTGTGGTAGTGCCTCAGGCCTTGCTGATAAATGGTCGATCGGCTGAGCGCCAAAAGGCGTGCTTCTTTGAGTAGGTCGAAGCCGTCTTCACGGGCTTCCTTGGCTTCGGCTTCGGTGTACATCACGACTCGTGGTGAGTCGAATTCGATGTCGGTCGAGATGACGGCTTTGGCTCCGTAGACGGGGAAGAATGGGGTGAACCCGGTTGATTGGTTTGGCGTTGTGCTGAGACTCTAGAGGATGGCCGGCAACTCGTCGATCCAGCTGTCGGGTGAGCGGACAAGCGGCTCCACGAGCCGCGGCCTGATGCCGGATAGAATGAGGTTGTTGGCCCGCTCGACTTGGCCGTTGGACTGCGGGTGTGCCACGGAAGCCAAGTCAAGGCGGATGTCAGAGACGGAGCAGTACTGCATGAGCGCGCCCTTGGCGAAGTAGGTACCGTTGTCCGTGATGATGCTGTTCGGGACGCCGTAGCGCACCGCGATATCCTTGATGAACCGGACGGCTGTTGGCCCGTCCAGCTTCTTTATTAGTCGTGCTTCGATCCACTTGGCGAACTTGTCCACCGCCACCAGCAAGTGCGTCATGCCGCCTCGAGCGGTCTTGAAAGGTCCCACCATGTCGAGCCCCCAGACCGTGAAAGGCCAGGTGAACGGGATGGTTCACATCACTGAAGCCGGCTGGTGGGATACGCTTGCTGAAGCACTAGCATCCCTCACACTTGAGGTCAAGCGACTCGGCGTCTTGGAAGGTCGTGCGCCAGTAGAAACCATGGAGGAAAGCCTTGGACACCAGGGATCTCGAGGCGGCGTGGTGCCCGCACTCGCCCTGGTGTATGTTGAGGAGGATCTCTATGCCCTTGTCCTGTTCGACGCAACGTTGGAAAACGCCCGTTGAACTGCGCTTGACGAGCTCGTTGTTGATGATGTTGTTGGCGGACGCCCGGCGCTGCACTTGCCGGGCTTCAGTCTCGTCCATGGGGAGAACCCCGTTCTCCAGGAACTCTAAGATAGGCAGGGCCCATGATGGGGCCGTCACCACGGCGAAGATGTCCACTATGGTGGGTTCTGGGGCGGCAGCCCCAGAGCCGGATGTGGCAGCCCTCGGTTTGGGGACGACAGCAGCCGGGTCGAGGATGATGGCGGCCGGGTTGAGTGAGGCAGCCCTCGAGCCGGGTTGGCAGTCCCTGGATCGGGTTCAGCAGCCCTCGGGCCGGGTTCGGTAGCCCTCGGGTCGGGTAGAGACGTGGTCGGGTTGTCCGGGATGAAGATGGACTCGGAGTCTAGAGACGGATTGACAGACGGCTTCTGCAGGTGCTCGAGGGAGACGCCGGATAGAATGGATTGCCGAGATGAGCCAATCTTGGCTAGTGCATCAGCGGCTTCATTCTCCATGCGCAGACGTGGAGGAACTTGCAGCCATCAAAGAAGCCGGACAGCTACTGGACGAGGAAGCGGTAGCTCGCCATGTTGGTGTCGCGGGAATCCCACTCGCCGGAACACTGCTGCACCACAAGATCCGAGTCACCGTAGCACAGGATGCGCCGGATGCCGAGTTCCTTGGAAAGCCGGAGGCCAGCACAAGGGCTTCATACTTGGCGACGTTGTTGGAGGCGGCGAAGTGGATCTGGAGCGCGTACAGAAGCCGGTCGCCCTTCGGGGAAGACAGCACGATGTCGGCTCCCAAGCCAAGGCGCATCTTGGATCCGTCGAAGTGCATGCACCAGTGCGTCGAATCTGGCGGCGGTGGCAGGTACTGGGTCTCGGTCCAGTCGACGAAGAAGTCGACCAGAACTTGGGACTTGATCATGGTGCGGGGCTCGTAGAGGATGGTGCGGCCGGCTAGCTCAACCGCCCACTTGGCGACCCGGCCATAGGCGTCTCAGCAGCCAATAATCTCGCCGATGAGGGCCGTGCTGACGACTTTGACAACATGCTCTTGGAAATACTTCTTCAACTTATTGGCGGTAAAATAAACGTCGTAACACATCTTCTGGTAGTGCGGGTAGTTCTACTTCGAGGCGCAAAGCACCTCACTCAAGTAGTAGAGTGGGCGCTTAATAGACTGGATCTTTCCCTTATCTGGTCGCTTGACTACCACCACCATGTTGAACGACCACGAGGTGGCGGCAATGTAGAGCAACAACGGCTCCTTCTCGGTCGTTCAGCCAGGACGGGTGCGGTGAAGAGCATGCGCTTGAGATCCTAGAAAGCTTCGTCCGCCTGGTCGTTCCACTAGAACGGCGCTGTATTCTTCATCAGCTGATACAGGGGCAAGGCCCTCTCGCCTAGCCGGCTGAGAAACCGGCTGATCGAGGCCAAGAAGCCGGTGTATTTCTGGACATCACGCAGCCGAGCCGGCCTGCGCATGCGCTCGATGGCCTTGATCTTCTCCGGGTTCGCCTCAATGCCACACTCCGAGACGAGGAAGCCGGGTAGCTTTCCGGTCGGGACTCTGAATATGCAATTCTCCGGGTTGAGCTTGATCTGGTACTCGCGCAGGTTGGCAAAGGTTTCCTTCAGGTCATCGAGGAGCGTGAGGTGCTGCTTGGTCTTCACCACGATGTCGTCCACGTAAATGTGGATGTTGCGGCTGAGTTGCGGCAGCAGGCATTTCTACATGCAGCGTTGGAAAGTGGCGTCGGCGTTTTTCAAGCCGAACGACATGGTGATGTAGCAGTACACCTCGAAGGGCATGATGAAGGGCGTCTTCATGGCATCGGCCGGGTCCAGCTTTATCTGGTGATAGCCGGAGTAAGCATCCAGGAAGGATAGGAGCTCACAGCCGGTGGTGGAGTCGATGACTTGGTCGATACACGGGAGGGCGAATGGATCCTTGGGGCAGGCCTTGTTCAGGCTGGTGTAGTCGATACACATGCACCAAGTCTTGTTCTTCTTCAGGACGAGGACTGGGTTGGTCAGCCACTCGGGGTGGAACACTTCAATGATGAAGCCGGCCACCAGGAGCTTGGCGACCTCCTCACCGATGGTTCTTCTCTTCTCTTCGGAGAAGCGACATAGGGGTTGACGGATGGGCTTGGCGTCCTTGCGGACATGGAGTTTGTGCTCGGCGTACTTCCTCGGGATACCCGCATCTCCTTTGGGGTCCATGCGAAGATATCTCGATTCTCACAGAGGAAGTCGACGATCTCGCCTTCCTATTTGTTGTCGAGGCGGATGCCCATGAGAACGTACTTGCTGCAGTTGGGGTCTTCCGGGTTCAGCTTGACCCTCTTAGTCTCCTTAAAGGGCTAGAACAAGGCCTCGTCGGCCGGCTCCTCAGCCGAATCTTGCACGGCCGGTGTCTCGTCGGCCAGCGCGACGATCCGGTTGAGCTGGCGCCGCTCCTCGGCTATGACCAGTGACTTGACAAGTATGGTGTCGTCTCGGGCGCACTCCAGGGACTTGTGGTAGTCACCGATGATGGTGATGAGGCCCGTCAGACCCGGCAGCTTCATTTTCAGACAGGCATAGTGGGGGACCGCCATGAACTTGGCAAGCGCAGGCCATCCCAGCAGCGCATGATACGCGTTGGACAGGTCCACCACCTTGAACCAGAGCGGCTCGCTTCGGAAGTGGTCGCTGGTGCCGAACAAGACATCGAGCCGGATCCGGCCGATGGGGGAGCAGGAGAGGCCGGGCAGGATGTCGTGGAAGATCGGTCCAGGTCGGCTGATGTCTACTACGCATCTATATTCTTGTAGACACGTGTTGGGCCTCCAAGCGCAGAGTTTTATAGGACAATAAAAATTTCCCCTTAAGTGGATGACCTAAGGTTTATCAATCTGCGAGAGGTGTAGGATTAGGATGGTCTCTCTCAAACGATCCTGCAACCAAATACAAGAAATTTCTTATGTCCCCAACACACCCAATACAATGGCAAATTGTATAGGTGCACTAGTTCGGCGAAGATATGGTGATAAAAGTGTAATATTGATGGTAGAAATATATTTTTATAATCTGAATAAATAAAAATAGCAAGGTAGCAAATATTAAACGGGCACAAAAACGGTATTGCAATGCTTGAAAATGAGGCTTAGGATCCGTACTTTCGCTAGTGCAATCTCTCAATAGTGCTAATATAATTGGATCATATAACCATCCCTCAAAGTGCGATAAACAATCACTCCAAAGTTGCTATCTAGTGGAGAACATAAGAATAAATTGTCTGTAGGGTATGAAACCACCTCAAAGTTATTCTTTCCGTTTGATCTATTCAAGAGTCCGTACTAAAATAACACAAAGCTATTCTTTCCGTTTGATCTATCCTAGAGTTCGTACTAAAATAACACCAAAGCAAATTCATATTCATAATACTCAATCCAACACAAAGAACTTCAAAGAGTGCCCCAAGATTTCTATCGGAGAAACAAAGACAAGAACGTGCATCAACCCCTATGCATAGATTACCCCAATGTCACCTCGGGAATCCGCGAGTTGAGTGCCAAAACATATATCAAGTGAATCAATATGATACCATTGTCACCATGAGTATTCAATTGCAAGACATATATCAAGTGTTCTCAAATCCATAAAAGTATTCATTCCGATAACAATGAAATCTCAAAGGGAAAAACTCAATTCATCACAACAAAATAGAGAGGGGAAAACACCATATGATCCGACTATATTAACAAAGCCCGCGATACATCAAGATCATGACATATCAAGCGAGAGAGAGAGAGAGTAAACACATAGCTACTGGTACATACCCTCAGCCCCGAGGGTGGACTACTCCCTCCTCATTGTGGTGGACGCTGGGATGATGAAGATGGCCACCGAAGATGATTCCCCTCCCGTTTGGGTGCGGAGCAGGGTCTAGATTGGTTTTGGTGGCTCTGAGAGACTGTGGCGGAACTTCTGATCTAGGTTAACCCCGAAGGTTTTTGGAATATTTGTGAATTTATAGGGTAAATAGGGAGTGCGGGAGGCCATCGAGGTGGGAACAACCCACCTGGGCATGCCTGGGCCCCCAGGCGCGCCCTGGTGGGTTATGTCCCCCTCGGGGCACCCCCCAGGTGCTTCTTTGGCCCACTGTTGGTCTTCTGGTCCATAAAAAATCTCCGTGAAGTTTCATTGCATTTGGACTCTATTTGGTATTGATTTCCTGCGATGTAAAAAACAAGCAAAAAACAAAGAATCGGCCTTTGAGCCTTTGGGTCAATAGGTTAGTCCCAAAAAATGATATAAAGTTGCTATAAAATGATTGTGAAACATCCAAGAATGATAAAATAACAACATAAATACTTCATAAATTATAGATACATTGGAGACGTATCATCGGCTCCAAGTCTTTGGCCTCGAGGCCGAGCTTGGTCATGGTGTCGCGGTAGAGGATGTTGATGTTGTTGCTGCCATCGATGAGGACCCGGGAGAACTTGCACGTGCGCCGGGGTGTGACAATGGTGGGGTTGAGGATGAGGGCGTAGCCACCCGGATTTGGCATGACGGCCGGGTGGTCTTCTTGGGTCCAGGTGACCGGGCTCCGAACAATGCATGTATTCCGTCTTGGCCGGGATGACGGTGTTCACCTCCTGTCAGATGATACGTCTCCATCGTATCTACTTTTCTAAACACCTTTTCCCTTGTTTTGAACTCTAACTTTCATGATTTGAATGGAACTAACCCGGACTGACGCTGTTTTCAGTTGAATTGCCATGGTGTTATTTTTGTGCAGAAATAAAAGTTCTAGGAATGACCTGAAACTTCACGGAGAATATTTTTGTAATATATAAAAAATATTGGCGAAAGAATCAAGACCAGGGGGCCCACACCTTGTCCACGAGGGTGGCGGGTGCGTATACCCCCCCTGGGCGTGCCCCCCTGTCTCGTGGGCCCCCTGAAGCTCCACCGACCTCAACTCCAACTCTATATATTCACGTTCAGGGAGAAAAAAATCAGAGAGAAGGATTCATCGCGTTTTACGATACGGAGCCGCTGCCAAGCCCTAATCTCTCTCGGGAGGGCTGATCTGGAGTCCGTTCAGGGCTCCGAAGAGGGGAATCTGTCGTCGTCGTCATCATCAACCTTCCTCCATCACCAATTTCATGGTGCTCTTTGCCGTGTGTGAGTAATTCCATCATAGGCTTGATGGACGGTGATGGGTTGGATGAGATTTACCATGTAATCGAGTTAGTTTTGTTAGGGTTTGATCCCTAGTATCCATTATGTTCTGAGATTGATGTTGCTATGACTTTGCTATGCTTAATGCTTGTCATTAGAGCCCGAGTGCCATGGTTTCAGATCTGAACCTATTACGTTTTCATGAATATATGTGAGTTCTTGATCCTATCTTGCAAGCCAATAGTCACCTACTACGTGTTATGATCCGGTAACACCGAAGTGACAATAACCGGGACCACTCCCGGTGATGACCGTAGTTTGAGGAGTTCATGTATTCACTAAGTGTTAATGCTTTGGTCCGGTACTCTATTAAAAGGATACCTTAATATCTCTTAGTTTCCAATAGGACCCCGCTGCCACGGGAGGGTAGGACAAAAGATGTCATGTAAGTTCTTTTCCATAAGCACGTATGACTATATTCCGAATACATGCCTACATTACATTGATGAACTGGACCTAGTTCTGTGTCACCCTATGTTATAACTATTGCATGAGGAATCGCATCCGACATAATTCTCCATCACTGATCCAATGCCTACGAGCTTTTCACATATTGATCTTTGCTTAGTTACTTTACCGTTGCCACTGTTACGATTACTACAAAACTATTACTGTTACTTTTGCCACCATTACCGTTACTTCCATACTACTTTGCTACTAAATATTTTGTTGCAGATATTAAGTCTTCCAAGTGTTGTTGAATTGACAACTCAGCTGCTAATACTTGAGAATATTCTTTGGCTCCCCTTATGTCGAATCAATAAATTTGGGTTGAATACTCTACCCACGAAAACTGTTGCGATCCCCTATACTTGTGGGTTATCAAGACTATTTTCCGGCGCCGTTGCCGGGGAGCATAGCTCTATTCTTTGAGTCACTTGGGATTTATATCTGCTGATCACTATGAGGAACTTCAAAGACGAAAGAACTAAGATTTTTCCCTCAACTACGAGGGGAGGTAAGGAACTGCCATCTAGCTCTGCACTTGATTCACCTTCTGTTTTGAGTAAACTTGCGACACCTAAACCTAAACATGCTATTGATTCTGATATGTCGCATGTTATTGATGATGCCACTTCTGTTATGCATGATGCTGTTGGGGAACGCAGTAATTTCAAAAATTTCCTACGCACACACAAGATCTATCATGGTGATGCATAGCAACGAGAGGGGGGAGTGTTGTCCACATACCCTCGTAGACCCAAACGGAAGCGTTATGACAACGCGGTTGATGTAGTCGTACATCTTCACGATCGACCGATCCTAGTACGGAACGTACGGCATCTCCACGGTCTGCACACGTTCAGCTCGGTGACGTCCCACGAACTCACGATCCAGTAGAGCTTCTAGGGAGAGTTCCGTCGGCACGACGGCGTGATGATGGTGATGATGAAGCTACCGGTGCAGGGCTTCGCCTAAGCACTATGACGATATGACCGAGGTGGATTATGGTGGAGGGGGCACCGCACACGGCTAAGAGATCAATGATCACTTGTGTGTCTATGGGGTGCCCCCCTCCCACGTATATAAAGGAGTGGAGGGGGGACGAGGTCGGCCTCCTAGGCGCGCCCCAAGGGGAGTCCTACTCCCACCGGGAGTAGGATTCCACCCCTTCCATGAGTAGGAGAAAGAGGGAAGGAAGGAGGAGAGAGGGGGGAAGGAAAAGGGGGGCGCGTGGCCTGCCCTGGCCACCCCTTCCTCTCTCCACCAAGGCCCATGAGGCCCACTACACTCCCCGGGGGGTTCCGGTAACCCCCTGGTACTCCGGTATTCGTCCAAACTCTCTCGGAACCCTTCCGAAGTCCAAACATAGGCATCCAATATATCAATCTTTATGTCTCGACCATTTTGAGACTCCTCGTCATGTCTGGGACTCCGAACTACCTTTGGTACATCAAAACACATGAACTCATATTGCCGATCGTCACCGAACGTTAAGTGTGCGGACCCTACGGGTTCGAGAACTATGTAGACATGACCGAGACACGTCTCCGGTCAATAACCAATAGTGGAACCTGGATGCTCATATTGGTTCCCACATATTCTACAAAGATCTTTATCGGTCAAACTGCATAACAATATACGTTGTTCCCTTTGTCATCGGTATGTTACTAGCCTGAGATTCGATCTTCGGTATCTCAATACCTAGTTCAATATCGTTACCGGCAAATCTCTTTACTAGTTCCGTAATGCATCATCCGGCAACTAACTCATTAGTCACATTGCTTGCAAGGCTTATAGTGATGTGCATTACCGAGAGGGCCAAGAGATACCTCTCTGACAATCGGTGTGACAAATCCTAATCTCGATCTATGCCAACTCAACAAGTACCATTGGAAACACCTGTAGAGCTCCTTTATAATCACCCAGTTACGTTGTGATGTTTGGTAGCACACAAATTGTTCCTCCAGTATTCGGGAGTTGCATAATCTCATAGTCATAGGAACATGTATAAGTCATGAAGAAAGCAATAGCAATATACTAAACGATCAAATGCTAAGCTAACGGAATGGGTCAAGTCAATCACATCATTCTCTAATGATGTGATCTTGTTAATCAAATGACAACTCATGTCAATGGCTAGGAAACTTAACCATCTTTGATTCAACGAGCTAGTCAAGTAGAGACATACTAGTGACACTCTATTTGTCTATGTATTCACACATGTACTAAGTTTCCGGTTAATACAATTCTAGCATGAATAATAAACATTTATCATGATGTAAGGAAATATAAATAACAACTTTATTATTGCCTCTAGGGCATATTTCCTTCAGATGCTTATGATGAAACTACTTCTATGCTTGAAAATAATGTGCCACTAGGTGAATTTTTTGATGAACAACTTGCTAGGGCTACAGAGAATGAAATTATTGAAACTGATAATGTTGATGAAAGTAATGATGAAGATTCTCCCCCTAGATATGAATTGCCTGATGTACCTGAGGGTTATGTTATGGATGAAGAAACTGCTAGAGATTTTCTTGTGCAATGATAGATATGATCTTAAGAAATTATTAGCTAAGCTGAAAGAAAAATCTTTGAATGCTAGACTGAAATATGACCCTGCTTTTGCTACTTCACCTATCTGTATTTCCGATAAGGATTATGATTTCTCTATCGATCATGAGATAATTACTTTGGTTGAATCTGATCCTTTTAATGGCTATGAATCTGAAACTATTGTGGCACATCTTACTAAATTAAATGATATAGCCACCCTATTCACTCATGAGGAGAAAATTCATTACTACTATATCCTTAAATTATTTCTGTTCTCATTAAAGGAGATGCTAAAACATGGTTTAATTCTCTTGATCCTGGTTGTGTGCGTAGTCCCCGGGATATGATTTATTACTTCTCTGCTAAATATTTACCCACTCATTAGAAACAAGATGCCTTAAGGGAAATATGTAATTTTTTGCAAATTGAAGAAGAGAGTCTCCCACAAGCTTGGGGGAGGCTTCTCCAATTACTTAATGCTTTGCCTGATCATCCTCTCAAGAAAAATGAAATACTTGATATCCTTTATAATGGACTAACTGATGCTTCCAGAGATCACCTGGATAGTTGTGCTGGTTGTGTTTTCAGGCAAAGAACTGTTGATCAAGCTAAATTGCTATTGAATAATATGTTGAGTAATGAAAATGATTGGACACTTCCTGAAACAACTCCTAAGCCAACTCCAAAGAAAAGGGGTATTCTATTTCTCAGTCCTGAAGATATGCAAGAGGTAAAGAATCTATGAAAGAAAAGGGTATTAAAGCTGAAGATGTTAAGAATTTACCACCTATTGAAGAAATACATGGTCTTGATAACCTGACACAGGTAGTAAAGGTAAATTCTCTCTATAGATTTGATGAAGGTGATATCCCTCATAATAAGTCTGCTAGCCAATGCTTAGATGAGTTTGATTATTTTATTGTTAAACAAGAAAACTTCAATGCTTATGTTGGTAGACATTTGAAATGAAATGCTTATATGATTGAACATTTGAGTGATTATATGTCTATCGTTAAAGGTGAACTTAAACTTATTAGTAAACATGCTTCTATGGTTACCACTCAAGTAGAACAAGTGCTTAAAGCTCAGAATGATTTGCTCAATGAATTAAATAATAAGAAAAATGATAATGCTGTTAGAGTTATGACTAGAGGGGGTAAAATGACTCAGGAACCTTTGTATCCTGAGGGCCACCCTAAGAGAATTGAGAAAGATTCTCAAAGAACTAATGTTTATGCATCTAGTCCTTTTAAGAAGAAGAAAAAGAAAAATGATAGGACTTTGCATGCTTCTAGTGAACCTATTGTTGACACACCTGAGAATCCCAATGATATTTCTATTTACGATCTTTGAAACACAATCTGTAATGAACATGAACCTAGTGATAATATTAATGATGATGTTCATGTTGATGCTCAAGCTAGCAATGACAATGATGTAGAGATTGAACCTACTGTTGATCTTGATAACCCACAATCATAGAATCAACGTTATGGTAAGAGAGGCTTCGTTGCTAGAAAGCACGGTAAAGAAAGAGAACCCTGGGTTCAGAAACCCATGCCTTTTCCTCCCAAACCATCCAAGAAAAAGGATGATGAGGATTTTGAGCGCTTTGCTGAAATGATTAGACCTATCTTTTTGCGTATGCTTTTGACTGATATGCTTAAAATAAATCCTTATGCTAAGTATATGAAGGATATTGTTACAAATAAAAGAAAGATACCGGAAGCTGAAATTTCCACCATGCTTGCTAATTATACTTTTAAAGGTGGAATGCCTAAGAAACTAGGAGATCCAGGAGTACCAACTATACCATGCTCCATTAAAAGAAACTATGTTAAAACTGCTTTATGTGATCTTGGAGCCGGTGTTAGTGTTATGCCTCTCTCTTTATATCGTAGACTTGATTTGAATAAGTTGACACCTACTGAAATATCTTTGCAAATGGTCGATAAATCAACTGCTATACCTGTCGGTATTTGTGAGGATGTGCATGTTGTGGTTGCAAACGTTACTATTTTAACGGACTTTGTTATTCTTGATATTCCCAAGGACGATAGTATGTCTATTATTCTTGGTAGACCCTTTTTGAATACTGCAGGGGCTGTTATTGATTGCAACAAATGCAATGTCACTTTCCATGTTAATGGTATCAATTCTATTGGAAAAATTCCAATGATTACTATTGGAGGTTTGAATTCCCTCTTCCTACTGTCAAGAAGAAATATGATATTCTTATTGTTGGGGACGTGCATATCCCCGTTGAGGTAACTTAGTGTTATTCGAAAATTCTTCGGTTTCATGCGATTCGAAATGAGTTTGTTAACAAGACTTGATCAACCTTGTTAGTGGATTCCTTTTGATGAGCACGAGATGGATGAAGTTCGAAAGCACAACTCTTTGTACCCTCCTTTTACTTTATGTTATTTAGATTAAATAATGCAAAAATAGTATATTCTGTCTATTTTCTGGATTATCCTTGCAATAAAAATATACCCCTAAATTAAAGTTCTCCAAATGTCCCGAAATTGAAATATGATTTTTTGTAGAATATTTAAGAATATCTGGCACTGAGAACACACCAGAGGGGGCAACCACCTGGCCACGAGGGTGCAGGACGCGCCCTACCACTCTAGGCGCACCCCCTGCCTCGTGGGCCCCTCGTGTCCCCCCTCCACTTATTCCAGCACCCACACACTCCTTATTCCTCCAGAAAAAATCACCTACCAGCTCAAGCACGAGTTCTAGCTCATCTTGCTGCCATTTTCGATCTCCTTGCTCAAAGCTCCATTCACAAAACTGCTTTGGGGGATTGTTCTTCGGTATGTGAGTCCTCCAATGGTCCAATTAGTTTTTGTTCTAGTGCTTTATTTATTGCAATTTTTTGCTGCTTAGGTGACCCTATTCTAGAGCTTGCATGTCAAATTTATATGGTCCCAAGAAGTTCTAATGCATGATATAGTCTCTAGGCACTTGTGGGAGTAGTTGCTATCAATCTTGTTGAGTTTGGTTCACTTATTTTGAGTCACTAAAAATTTAAGAAATTTTCGGAGAATGATGAAGAGATTATTGAGGGGCTCTTCGAGCCGAAGCTCGAAGGATAAGCAAAGTGAAGAAGATAAGAAGCCCAAATATAATCTTCCTCGCACCGCGGAAGTTCGTCCGTGTGAATGGCCTTGTGATGAATTCTTGAGAGCAGTCGGGATTCATGATCATTTTTATTATTTGGTTAAGAAGGCGGGCCTCGTCAAATTCCTCTGCGACCAGCGCGAACAGTATCTCCTCCTCACTAATATTTTCATGCAAAATTTTCATTTCCATGCTAGGAGATCGCCACCTTGGGTGGATTTTTATTTATATGATGAGTTTAAGGAGATGTCAGTTTATGATTTTTGTGTGGTTTGCAAGTTACCCTTTGCGGGCAGCATAGAGGAAGCACATCATAATGATGTGGAAGGGTTTATTGATATGATTGTTGTAGGGGAAACGAGGAAAGTTTCCGATGCAAGAATCACTAGCATACATTTTCCTGTTATGCGTTACTTTCCAATATTTGCTAGTAGATGCTTAATTGGTCGTGGGAACAGTGGAAACCTTAGTGCCCCTGATATTGTTATTTTACGCCATGCCTTGTTTCTTGATACTACTTTCAGTTTAGGCGCTATTGTTGCTAAACGGTTAAATCTGAACCGTACAAAGGGTCCCATCTTTGGAGGCATCTTTTCTTCGCGCCTTGCTGCACACTTTAACATACCTATTAGGCATTATGAGAAAGAGGAAAAGTTGATGCTCCTATTTTTCTAGATTATAAGAGTACGGTAGCACATGATTTTATTGTTAAAGATAAGAAGAAGATGCTTAAGTATAAATTGATATTTGATAAAAATTATTGTGAGATTATTACCTTGCATGTGCCCTCTTTGTTTAACATATTTTCAGGCACGTACCTCATTTTTGCCGGAGGCCGTTCATGCATACTTGAGTGTGACGCCTGCTCTAGAGGTTGAGCCGGAGTCACCACTTGACCCTTATCGGCAGTCTGTTTATCAGTGGGATCCGGAGGAGATCGCCAACTAGTGGCACCCCGAGGATCCTCCTCAGTACACTGGAGAGGACCATTTTGATCCATGGGCATATACCAACTTAGGCCAAAAGCCTAAGCTTGGGGGAGTACGTATTTATCACCGTCATTACATTCATGTTCACACACTCATTCCAGTTGTCGGTGCTCATACTTTTTCATTGTAATATCCATGCTAGTTTATTTTCCTTTTTCTTGCTTTCTTCTTGTGTGTTTGAAAACCCTTTAGAAAAACAAAAAAATAGTTGTAGCTTTTAGCTAGTTTACTTTCCATGCCTGTAGTAGTAGTAATAGTAGTAGTAGTAGTTAAAATCAAACCCAAAAAGATTTCTCGTTCTTCTTTTGCTTATTGGGAGCTTTCCCATGTAAATAGTTTTATTTCTTTTCTTTGGGGGCCGAGAGGAGAAGACCATAATGAAAATGTTGAAGTGGCTCTTATATGCATTATTGTTGATTTAACAAAGAGCCCATGTTACCTTGTGTAACGCCCCCGATGCGGCTATATCTCCCACGTGTCGAGGCACGACTTAGAGGCATAACCGCATTGAAAGCAATGTTGCAAGTGAGGTAATCTTCACACAACCCATGTAATAAATAAGGGAAAGAGATACATAGTTGGCTTACGATCGCCACTTCACACGATTACATAAATAAACATCCATCATTGAGTACACTCAAGGTCCGACTACGGAACCAAAATAAAGAAGATACCCCAAATGCTACACAGATCCCGATCGTCCCAAGCTGAGCACCACTATCGATCATCTGGAAAAGACACATAGTAACGACCACGTTCCTCGTCGAACTCCCACTTGAGCTCGGTTGGAGTCACCAGACCGGCATCGTCGGCACCCGCAACTGTTTTGGGAAGTATCTGTGAGTCACGGGGACTCGGCAATCTCACACCCGAGATCAAGACTATTAAAGCTTATAGGAAGGACAGAGTAGTATAGTGGAGCTGCAGCAAGCGACTAGCATATATGGTGGATACTTCGCAAAAGAGAGCGAGAAGAGAAGCAAAGCACGGACGTGAAGCTAGTAGCGATCAAGAAGTGATCCTGAACTACTTACGTCAGACATAACTCCAACACCGTGTTCACTTCCGGACTCCGCCGAGAAGAGACCATCACGGTTACACACGCGGTTGATGTGTATTTTATTTGAGGTCAACTTGGGTTTTCTACAACCGGACATTAACAAATTCCCATACGCCTCATAACCGAGCACGGCTTTGAAAGATATTACCTGCAGGGTGTCCCAACTTAGCCCATTATAAGCTCTCACGGTCAACGAAGGATATTCCTTCTACCGGGAAGACCCGATCAATCTCGAAATCCCGGACTACAAGACATTTCGTGACAAAGAATAAAACAAGACCAGCAAAGCCACCCGAATGTGCCGACAAATCCCGATAGGAGCTGCACATATCTCGTTCTCGTGGCACACCGGATGGGCAAGACGTCGGGTTGGCATAGACCTGGATTGCCAGTGGGGCGCCGGACATCGCCAGAGTTGGGCCAGCACTCGAAGGAGCACTGGTCCGGGGTTTAAAATAAAGATGACCCTCGGGCTCGCGAAAACCCGGGGAAAAAAGGCTTAGGTGGCAAATGGTAAAACCAAAGTTGGGCCTTCTTTGGAGGAGTCTTATTCAAAGCGAACTGTCAAGGGGGTCCCATAAATCACCCAACCGTGTAAGGAACGCATAAAAATCAAGGAACATAACACCGGTATGACGGAAACTAGGGTGGCAAGTGTTTAACAAAACACAATGCATAAGGACGAGCCTTCCACCCTTTACCAAGTATATAGATGCATTAATTTTAGCAGATATTTATATTGTGATATCCCCAACAAGTAAACATGTTCCAATAAGGAACAACATCTCCATGTTCCAACAAGGAACAAACTTCATCTTCACCTGCAACTAGCAACGCTTATAAGAGGGGCTGAGCAAAGCGGTAACATAGCCAATCAACGGTTTGCTAGGAAAGGATGGTTAGGGGCTGACATGGCAATATGGGTGGCATGATATAGCAAGTGGTAGGCATCGCAGCATAGGCATGGCAAAAGAGCGAGCATCTAGCATAGCAAAGATAGAAGTGATTTCGAGGGTATGGTCATCTTGCCTGCAATGTTCTCGAGTTGTCGAAAGCTTGATCCTCGTAAGCGTTCTCAACAGGTTCCTCGTTCACGTACTCGTCTCGGCTCTACCCAAAGCAACAACACAAACAAAGGAACCACAATAAATCACGGTGCAATGCACAATCAACATGATGCAAAACATGGCATGATATGCGGGATGGGATATGCAATGCGTATGCAGCGCTCGGAAGGAAAATGATGAACCAGGCATCAACTTGGCAAACCAAGTATGCCACTGGAAAGATGAGATGATTTCGGTTGAAATCGATATAAAGATCACCGAATCGGATGCACGGTTTGCAAATGACAAGCAAAACAAGAATGGCACAAATCTGCCATTAACAGCATGATGCCACTTAGCAAGCAACAAATAATTAAGCTACTGCACCCAAACGTATCAACAAAGTACATGGCAGTGATCTACACAAGATGCTTGACAAAAGATGAGCACTGAGCTACGGCTATTTCACCTCATAACAGGTTCAAACAAGCATGGCAAAAGTGCAAAAATAATCAGGCTGGACATGGCAAAAACAGCAACAGGTTGCAATGTTCAGAGCAACAAAACTACATGCTACAGGAACTTAAAATAGCAAAACAAGGCATGGCATGAATCTACTCAAAGCATAGAACAAAAGTCCCTTACTGACCATAAGCCAAAAAGGATCCGAAAATATAGTAACACCCATGTCAATATTGAAAGTTTCGTTAACAGATTCAGCAACATGGCATGTCAAAAACTGATAACAAGTAGGCATGTTTACAAGCTCAATGCACTCACTACAGAGCCTTAAATGATAAACTAAGCATACATTCATCAAGAAGACATGTCATAGAAGACATACATAGCGAGAACAATAACATAGCATAAATGGATCAACCACAACAATCTTGGCAAAATTGAATAACATGTAAACAATCTGCCAGGAAACATTTTATAGCAAAAGTAGAGCTCGATTGACTCAATCTATGGTACTCCATAATTGCAAACAAGGACATGGATGGATAGAGCAAGACATGTTTAACAAAACATCCTTACTGAAGTATCTCAAAATATGCACGGATCTCTCGGTAGCATCAAGTTAACATGGCATCAAGATATCAGCTAAACAGGGCTGAAAACAGCAACATCAGGAAACCTACTTTGCATGCTTGTGCTAGTCACCACATAGATCACAAAAATACATGGCATACACCCCTGGAAAGATGGCATGGCATATTACAAAACACATGTAGGACTCCAATTCATAGGGTGCACACATCAATGATGGCAAAAATAACAAAAGTGCAAGTTCTGTTACGAAACAGAAACTAACATCACATAGCATCCTTCCAACAGCACTTATGGCATCAGGATGAGCTCAAATGAAAATGATGCAATGATATTAAATGATCTACTCTTCGAGACGAACATTTTGACATATTATACGCGAAAAATGGATCTACGGATGCGAAGATATAGCATGTTAAACATTGCACAAAATAACAATGATGCAAAAATACTTGGGAGAAACTAGGAGGGGGGAGAAGAGAAGAGGTCAACGGGCTCGGGTTACGAGGCCGGATCGGGGCCGATCCGGGCTGCGGCGGAGGGAGGAGCTTCGCCGCGGGTCGGGCCGAGGGGCGGCGGTCGGCGGGCCCGGCCGAGGGGCGGGCGATGGCCGAGGAGGCGGCGGCTGGGCGACGGGACGGGCGTGAGCTGGCGCCCGGGCGGGCGGGAGGCGCTGGCGGGCCGCTGCTCGGGAGCGGCCGGGCGAAGGGCGGGCGGCGGGCGGTTGGCGACTGGCACCATGGGTCGGGGCCGAGCGGGCAGCAAGTGAGGAGAGAGAGGAGGCGGCGAAGTGGCGCTGGGTTGACGTGGCGCCCATGATTGGGCGGCGGCGGGCGGACGCGTCTGCTCACCCGGGACGTGTCCGGGCGGCGCGAGGGAAATAGCTAGGGTTTCGGGGGGATGACCCGGGATTTCGGGGGAGGCTGTTTAAATAGGCATAGAGGGAGCTAGGAGAGTCCAAATGAGGTGTAGTTTTCGCTCACACGATCGTGATCGAACGACGGAGAGCATGGAAGTGACTTAGATGGGTTATTGGGCTGTTTTGAAGGGGTGTTGGGCTGCAACTTAAAAGAGGCCTTTGCGAGAGTGCGGTTAACCGTTGGAGTACCAAACGAGCTAAAATGACCGAAACTTGACCGGTGGTCTACGGTGGTATACCAAGGCCACTAGACAAACCTCGGTCCATTTCGAGAAGGTTTAATACCCGCACACGGAAAAAGCGTAAAAGGGACCGGGGAGATAGGAGTGTCGGATTGCAAAAGCGGACAACGGGAAAATGCTCGGAATCATGAGACGAACACGTATGCAAATGCGATGCACATGATGACATGATATAAAATGCATGACATGGACAAAATGCAAAAAGAGGAAAACCCAACCACGGAGGGAATATCATATCACAATGCTGAAAATGGCAAGAGTTGGAGTTACAAATGTGGACAGTTACATCCGGTGTTACAACACTCCACCACTACAAGAGGATCTCGTCCGAGATCTAGGACTGAAAGAACTCTGGATATTCGAAACGGAGGTGATCCTCGCGCTCCCGGCTTCTCGGTCGGAATGGTGTGACCACTTCACTTTCAGGAATTTGATTGACTTGTTGCGAGTCTTGCGCTCGGTTTCTTCAAGAATAGCAACGGGGTGCTCATGATAAGAGAGATCTTCTTGAAGGTCAATCTCTTGAAGTTGATAGTGCGTTCAGAGTCTTGAAGCACTTGCGAAGCTGTGACACGTGAAACACATCGCACGCGTTTGCAAAGTTGGATGGAAGCTCAAGTTGATAGGCGAGATCTCCTCTTTTGCCAATTATCTTGAAAGGACCCACGTATCTAGGGGCAAGCTTCCCTTTGATACCGAAGCGACGAGTGCCTTTCATTGGAGAGACGCGGAGGTAGACATGGTCTCCGATTTCAAAAGTCACATCACGGTGCTTATCATCATAATAGCTCTTCTGGCGCGATTGCGCGGCTTTGAGATTCTCACGAATGACTTGGCACATTTCTTCCGCTTACGTGATCAAGTCATTGCCAAGAAGTTGGCGTTCACTGTCTCGAGACCAATTGAGAGGAGTACGGCACTTTACGCCATAGAGAATTTCGAATGGGGCCTTGCCCGAACTTCGCTTGGAAGCTGTTGTTGTAGGAGAACTCGGCATATGGAAGACAATCCTCCCACTTCATACCGAAAGAAATGACACAAGCCACTGAGCATATCTTCAAGGATTTGATTAACTCGCTCGACTTGGCCACTTGTTTGAGGGTGGAAAGGCTGTCTTGAAACGAATGTTGGTGCCCATGGCCTTACGAAAAGAATCCCGAACTTGGAGGTAAAGATGCTGCCACGGTGCAGAAGAGATCAATTGTGGAATGCCGTGCAAGGAGACAATCCTGGAGGTGTATAGCTCGCCAACCGAGCTGCTGTGATGGATTCTTTGATAGGAAGAAAATGAGCCACTTTAGTCGACTTGTCAATGACAACGAAGATAGCATCATTTCCACGCTTGGACTTTGGAAAGCCGATCCACGAAGTCCATTTCAATATGATCAAACTTCCATTCAGGAATAGCAAGAGGTTGGAGGAGACCAGCTGGTCTTTGGTGTTCTGCTTTCACTCTTCTGCAGACATCACACTCATTCACGAATTGAGCAATTTCTCGCTTCATTCGAGTCCACCAATATGACTGCTTGAGGTCATGGTACATCTTCGTACTTCGGGATGAATGGATAGAAGCGAATTGTGAGCCTCGTTCATAATGACTTTTCAGTAGATCACCCTTAGGAACCACAATCCGGTCCTCAAAGAAAAGAGTATCTTTGTCATCAACGTGGAAGCACTTGTACTTGGAAATGCCCTTGTCGATACCACGTTTCACTTTCTTCACCATGGTATCCAAAAGTTGAGCCTCACGAATCTGATCTTCCAAAGTAGGAGATACTATGAGGTTGGCAAGAAAACCTTGAGGAACAACTTGAAGATTCAGCTTGCGGAACGCTTCACAAAGATCCGGTTGAAAGGGCTTGAGGATTAGACTGTTGCAGTAAGCTTTCCTGCTCAAAGCATCTGCAATGACATTGGCCTTGCCCGGAGTATATTCAATACTTGGGTTGTACTCTTGAATCATTTCGACCCATCGAGGCACTGAGGTTGAGGTTGGGTTGAGTGAAGATGTACTTGAGACTCTTGTGATCGGTGAAAATGTCCACTTTCCTTCCCAACAAGAGATGTCTCCATGTAATCAATGCATGGACAACTGCCGCCAACTCAAGATCGTGAGTGGGGTAGTTCTTTTCGTTGGGCTTCAATGGCGAGAGGTATAAGCCACAACTCTCTTCTCTTGCATTAACACAAAGACCGAGACCTTGAAGAGAAGCATCACAGAAAACCTCAAATGGCTTGGATTCATCGGGAGGAGTCAAGACAGAGCTGTGACGAGTTTCTCTTTGAGAGTAATGAAAGCAACGTCACACTCGTGGAGACGGACATACTTCACATGCTTACGGAGGAGGTTGGAAAGAGGCTTTGCAATCTTGGAGAAGTTCTCAACGAATCTTGACAATAGCTTGCAAGACCAAGAAATCATGGAGCTGCTTGACATTCGAGGAGGTTCCCAATTCACAATTGCGGACACCTTCTCGGGATTAACTGTGATGCCCTTGGCGGAGATGATATGACCAAGATAAAGCACTTCATCAAGCCAAAATTCACATTTTGAGAACTTCGCATAGAATTGATACTCTACGAGTTTGTCTAGCACCAATCGCAAATGTTTGGCATGATCCTTCTTATTCTTGGAGAAGACCAAAATATCATCAAGATAGACCAAGACGAATTCATTGGTGTAGGGATTGAAGATGAAATTCATCATCCGAGAGAATGTTGGAGGAGCATTGTCGAGGCCGAAAGACATGACAGTATATTCATAAGAACCAAAGCTTGTTCGAATGCTTTGTCTTGGGAATATCTTGTTCACGAATGCGAATCTGATGATACCCCATCTGAAGGTCAAGCTTGGAGAACACCGTAGCACCTTTGAGTTGCTCGAAAAGCTCATTGATGTTGGGAAGTGGGTACTTGTTCTTGATAGTCTTCTTATTCAATGGACGGTAATCGATGCAAAGTCGGTCCGTGCCATCCTTCTTCCGGACAAAAGAACACCACAACCCCAAGGAGATGAACTCGGTGCGATCAAACCCAGACGCTCTTGTTCATCGAAATGCTTCTTCAATTCCTTCAGCTCATTAGGTCCAAGCTTGTATGGACGCTTGCAAACGGGTTCGATGCGGGCTCAAGATCAATAACGAACTCAAGCTGGCCGATGAGGAGGCATACCCGAAGCTCTTCCGGAAAGACATCTTGGTACTCACAAACGATCGAATCGAGAGATGGCATTCAGTTCGCCCTTCTCATTGAGAGAAAACAACCGAATGGTTTCATCACGGCGGCATAGATAATCACATCATTAGAAGAGTGAGTTAATTGAATTTCTGGCAGCACAATCAAGCTGAGCTTTGTCGAGAAAGCCGATCCATTCCGAGAATAAGATCAATATCTGAGTCGCCAAGAACCATTGGTTTAGCGAGAAATCTGTAATCTCCCATCTTGATAGAAACGTCTAGAGCCATCATTTTTGTATTCATGAACAAACCCGGAGAGGAAACCGCTATCGGCTTAGGCAGATCGACAGTATGCAAATTGTTCATGGATGCAAAAGGTCTTGATATGAAAGAAATAGATGCACCAGAATCAAATAAGACTTTTGCAGGAATATCATTAACTGGAAGATTACCCATTATCACATCAGAAGATTCCTCTGCTTGAGCTGCATTCATCATATTCACCTTTGCAGACTTGGGATTATGCTTGACCACTGCATTGCTGGAAGATTTCACAGGAGGAGGAGGCGGAAGGCGCCTCTGGTTGAAGCATTTGTTCGCATAGTGACCTTTTCTGGCGACATTTGTTGCAAGTGACCTCGGAGAGCGGACGGTGGTAAGGAGCACTTGACCTTGGAGCTTGAGAATTAGACTTGTTACGATAGCTTGGGTTGGGTGGGTGGGAAGATCCACGGCCACCGAAGTTCTTCTGGCGATAAGGCCGACGACGGAGGAGGAGGAAGGTAAAACTTCTGCTGCTTAGCTGCCACTTGAGAGGAAGAAGAAGACTGAACTGCATCCCCGATTCTCTTCTTAGAAGCCTCACATTTGAGCTGGGCAGCTTCTTGCTTCAAAGTGCCATGTTGTAGAAATCATCATACTTAATCGGCTCAAAAGCACAAGAGCTAATTGCAGATCTTCTCTCGGACCACCTCTGAATTGATAGATCATACTCTTTTCATCGAGCACGTCTTGCTTAGCAAAGCAAGCGAGCTTACAGGCTGGATATTGTATTGATAGAGCAGACATGTTGCCCTGCTTGAGATTGCGGACCTCCTCACGCTTGCTCTCAACAACACTTTTCGGAATGTGATGAGCTCTGAAATCACGGCGGAACTCATCCTGTAATGACACGACCTCCTCTGGAATCTTTGTATTCTTGGTACCACTCGCAGCTTGATCCTTGAGTTGAAATGATGCAAACTTGACAAAGTCCTCAGTGTCGACATTGCTACAATCAAAATGCTTGCAGATGTCCACAAGCCAATCGTCGGCGTCTGTGGCCTCAACACGTAAACCGAAAGACTTGGCTGATTAGCGAGGAACCGACCGAGAGTAGCAAAATGCGGCTGATTGTTGCCTTGACCTTGATTGCCTTGATTGCCTTGCCCTTGAGTACGCTCTTGCAAGAGCTGCAAAATCATCGAGCATTGGCATTGGTGGCTGCCATGATAGCTTGCCAGCCTCCGGAGGCGGAGGTGGAGGTGGAGGTGGAGGTTCTGATCCCCATCATTGCGATCCGGATTGACGCGTTGGCGGAGCCATCTGAAGAGGGTGACATCCGTTAGTCCTTGGATAGACAAATAGATAAGTAGAATCAACGGATAGAAATTGCAACATATAGTCTTCACAATAAACATTCGAACAAGAATGAACGAATGAATTCCAAAGTTAATCATCACACGTCCATTAAGGTGAGAAGCCACTTAGATAAGGATGTGGAAACAACAAGCTGTCTTAGAAACAATTCGAATATCCTGGCCCGAAAACAAAAGGTTGGCTTCTAGAATGAGCCGGAACAAACACATGATAGAGATTTCGCCCAAAGTGTTCGTGGTGGGGCCCACACGGACACGACGTATAGCGACAAATCACGAATGACTAACAAGACGTCCCGAATCAGCATAGCCAAGGATTCTTTAAGGCGTCTCGCGACCATCAGAATCGACCGTGAATGGGCGGACCACTAGACGTTGGACCCCAATCTCAAATCACACATCATCGGAAAGATATCCTGTAAGCTACTAGAATTCCCACCTATAAACTCCGAAACTTTCTGGTTATGCAATCTGGTGTTGGGGATACAGGGGACACAAAATATATCACCCAAACTAACAATACCTAGATCCATTTGTATCCATCCGTCAACACATAACCAAGAAATCCTCGGAAGCGTGTACCTCGACCTTGAAAAACATCCGTTATACAAGTCATGGCAATACTCCACTTTTCGCCACAAGATCGGGCTATCAGGGTTATCTCACCAACAACTGCACAAAAGAGATTTCGATGTCGGCAAAACTCGGGTATTCCAGAACTGCAACGATAAAATTGTGGCGACAACACCTCGGAGCTCAACTCCCGGGACACCGCCACAACCCCTAAATGTCGGAGGCACCAAGAACAATGTTCTCGTCACAAAACCATCGGAACGATTCCAAGATACCCACGTGATCCTAAAAAAATTTAGTGAAATTTGAGGAGAGAAGAGTCAAAACACTACGTCAGGATACCTCACAGAGCGACGAAGGAGACTGGGAAGTAAAAAGAATCCTACTCTCCGATATATATAATCCTAAGACTCAAAACATTTTTCCATTCTAGACTCAACAACGCCAACAAACAATCAAGTAGGGGGCTCCTAAGTCGGGGAAGGCTCTGATTACCAACTTGTAACGCCCCCGATGCGGCTATATCTCCCACGTGTCGAGGCACGACTTAGAGGCATAACCGCATTGAAAGCAATGTTGCAAGTGAGGTAATCTTCACACAACCCATGTAATAAATAAGGGAAAGAGATACATAGTTGGCTTACGACGACACTTCACACAATACATAAATAAACATCCATCATTGAGTACACTCAAGGTCCGACTACGGAACCAAAATAAAGAAGATACCCCAAATGCTACACAGATCCCCGATCGTCCCAACTGGGCACCACTACTGGTCATCTGGAAAAGACACATAGTAACGACCACGTTCCTCGTCGAACTCCCACTTGAGCTCGGTTGAGTCACCTGCACTGGCATCGTCGGCACCTGCAACTGTTTTGGGAAGTATCTGTGAGTCACGGGGACTCTTCAATCTCCCTCCAGCGAGATCATGACTATTTAAGCTTATAGGTAGGACAGAGTAGTATAGTGGAGCTGCAGCAAGCGACTAGCATATATGGTGGATACTTCGCAAAAGAGAGCGAGAAGAGAAGCAAAGCACGGACGTGAAGCTAGTAGCGATCAAGAAGTGATCCTGAACTACTTACGTCAGACATAACTCCAACACCGTGTTCACTTCCCGGACTCCGCCGAGAAGAGACCATCACGGTTACTCAGATTGATGTGTATTTTATTTGAGGTCAACTTCGGGTTTTCTACAACCGGACATTAACAAATTCCCATCTCGCCTCATAACCGGGCACGGCTTTGAAAGATATTACCTGCAGGGTGTCCCAACTTAGCCCATTATAAGCTCTCACGGTCAACGAAGGATATTCCTTCTACCGGGAAGACCCGATCAATCTCGAAATCCCGGACTACAAGACATTTCGACAGCAATAAAACAAGACCAGCAAAGCCACCCGAATGTGCCGACAAATCCCGATAGGAGCTGCACATATCTCGTTCTCAGGGCACACCGGATGGGCAAGACGTCGGGTTGGCATAGACCCTGGATTGCCCAGGGGGCGCCGGACATCGCCCAGGTTGGGCCAGCACTCGAAGGAGCACTGGTCCGGGGGTTAAAATAAAGATGACCCTCGGGCTCGCGAAAACCCGGGGAAAAAGGCTTAGGTGGCAAATGGTAAAACCAAAGTTGGGCCTTGCTGGAGGAGTCTTATTCAAAGCGAACTGTCAAGGGGTCCCATAAATCACCCAACCGTGTAAGGAACGCATAAAATCAAGGAACATAACACCGGTATGACGGAAACTAGGGTGGCAAGAGTGGAACAAAACACGGGCATAAGGCCGAGCCTTCCACCCTTTACCAAGTATATAGATGCATTAATTTTAGCAGATATTTATATTGTGATATCCCCAACAAGTAAACATGTTCCAATAAGGAACAACATCTCCATGTTCCAACAAGGAACAAACTTCATCTTCACCTGCAACTAGCAACGCTATAAGAGGGGCTGAGCAAAGCGGTAACATAGCCAATCAACGGTTTGCTAGGAAAGGATGGTTAGGGGCTGACATGGCAATATGGGTGGCATGATATAGCAAGTGGTAGGCATCGCAGCATAGGCATGGCAAAAGAGCGAGCATCTAGCATAGCAAAGATAGAAGTGATTTCGAGGGTATGGTCATCTTGCCTGCAATGTTCTCGAGTTGTCGAAAGCTTGATCCTCGTAAGCGTTCTCAACAGGTTCCTCGTTCACGTACTCGTCTCCGGCTCTACCCAAAGCAACAACACAAACAAAGGAACCACAATAAATCACGGTGCAATGCACAATCAACATGATGCAAAACATGGCATGATATGCGGGATGGGATATGCAATGCGTGTCACAGCGCTCCGGAAGGAAAATGATGAACCAGGCATCAACTTGGCAAACCAAGTATGCCACTGGAAAGATGAGATGATTTCGGTTGAAATCGATATAAAGATCACGGAATCGGATGCACGGTTTGCAAATGACAAGCAAAACAAGAATGGCACAAATCTGCCATTAACAGCATGATGCCACTTAGCAAGCAACAAATAATTAAGCTACTGCACCCAAACGTATCAACAAAGTACATGGCAGTGATCTACACAAGATGCTTGACAAAAGATGAGCACTGAGCTACGGCTAGTTCACCTCATAACAGGTTCAAACAAGCATGGCAAAAGTGCAAAAATAATCAGGCTGGACATGGCAAAAACAGCAACAGGTTGCAATGTTCAGAGCAACAAAACTACATGCTACAGGAACTTAAAATAGCAAAACAAGGCATGGCATGAATCTACTCAAAGCATAGAACAAAAGTCCCTTACTGACCATAAGCCAAAAGGATCCGAAAATATAGTAACACCCATGTCAATATTGAAAGTTCAGTTAACAGATTCAGCAACATGGCATGTCAAAAACTGATAACAAGTAGGCATGTTTACAAGCTCAATGCACTCACTACAGAGCCTTAAATGATAAACTAAGCATACATTCATCAAGAAGACATGTCATAGAAGACATACATAGCGAGAACAATAACATAGCATAAATGGATCAACCACAACAACCTTGGCAAAATTGAATAACATGTAAACAATCTGCCAGGAAACATTTTATAGCAAAAGTAGAGCTCGATTGACTCAAGCTATGGTACTCCATAATTGCAAACAAGGACATGGATGGATAGAGCAAGACATGTTTAACAAAACATCCTTAGTGAAGTATCTCAAAATATGCACGGATCTCTCGGTAGCATCAAGTTAACATGGCATCAAGATATCAGCTAAACAGGGCTGAAAACAGCAACATCAGGAAACCTACTTTGCATGCTTGTGCTAGTCACCACATAGATCACAAAAATACATGGCATACACCCCTGGAAAGATGGAATGGCATATTACAAAACACATGTAGGACTCCAATTCATAGGGTGCACACATCAATGATGGCAAAAATAACAAAAGTGCAAGTTCTGTTACGAAACAGAAACTAACATCACATAGCATCCTTCCAACAGCACTTATGGCATCAGGATGAGATCAAATGAAAATGATGCAATGAGATTAAATGATCTACTCTTCGAGACGAACATTTTGACATATTATACGCGAAAAATGGATCTACGGATGCGAAGATATAGCATGTTAAACATTGCACAAAATAACAATGATGCAAAAATACTTGGGAGAAACTAGGAGGAGAAGAGAAGAGGTCAACGGCTCGGGTTACGAGGCCGGATCGGGCCGATCCGGCTGCGGCGGAGGGAGGAGCTCGCGGGTCGGGCCCGAGGGGCGGCGGTCGGCGGGGCCCGGCGCCGGAGGGGCGGCGATGGCCGGAGGAGGCGGCGGCATGACGACGGACGGGCGGCCGGAGCGCTGGCGGGCGGCGGAGGCTGGGCTGCTGCTCGAGCGGCCGGGCGGGCGGGCGCGTGGCGGTCAAGTGGCGACACCATGGGGCCGGGGCCGAGCGGGCACAAGTGAGGAGAGAGGAGGCGCGGGCGGGGGACGTGGCGTGGCGCGACACGGGCGGCGGGCGGACGCGTCTGCTCACCAGACGTGTCCGTGGCGGAGGGCGAAATAGCTAGGGTTTCGGGGATGACCGGGATTTCGGGGAGGCTGTTTAAATAGGCATAGAGGGAGCTAGGAGAGTCCAAATGAGGTGTAGTTTTCGCCCACGATCGTGATCGAACGACGGAGAGCATGGAAGTGACTTAGATGGGTTATTGGGCTGTTTTGAAGGGTGTTGGGCTGCAACTTAAAAGAGGCCTTTGCGAGAGTGCGGTTAACCGTTGGAGTACCAAACGAGCTAAAATGACCCGAAACTTGACCGGTGGTCTACGGTGGTATACCAAGGCCACTAGACAAACCTCGGTCCATTTCGAGAAGGTTTAATACCCGCACACGGAAAAACGTAAAAGGGACCGCCGGGGAGATAGGAGTGTCGGATTGCAAAAGCGGACAACGGGAAAATGATCGGAATCATGAGTCGTACAATTATGCATATGCGATGCACATGATGACATGATATAAAATGCATGACATGGACAAAATGCAAAAAGAGGAAAACCCAACCACGGAGGGAATATCATATCACAATGCCGAAAATGGCAAGAGTTGGAGTTACAAATGTGGAAAGTTACATCCGGGGTGTTACACCTTGTCTTCTCCCTTGTAGTAAATTCTTGCAGATTCTAGCTTAGTCCAATGCATGTGCACTATTATTATTATCCACGCCGTTCGGTTGTGCAAGTGAAAGGTAGTAATGACGATATATGATGGACTGATTGAGATGAGAGAAGCTGGTATGAACTCGACCTATCTTGTTTTTGTAAATATGATTAGTTCATCGTTCCTGATTCAGCCTATTATGAATGGAACATGTTTGCAATGACAATTAGAGATTATAGTTGCTTATGTCATGCTTGATTAGCTAGGAGTTTATAATGGTTTACCTTGCGTGCCAACATGCTATTAAAATGGTTGTGATGTGGTATGATAGGGTGGTATCCTCCTTTGAACGATTCGAGTGGCTCGACTTGGCACATGTTCACGCATGGAGTTGAAAGAAAATCAACATAGCCTCCACGATATTTATGTTCATGGTGGATTATATCCTACTCATGCTTGCACTCAATGTTTATTAATTTTAATACATGTTCATTACTGTTGTCGCTCTCTAGTTGGTCGCTTCCCACTCTTTTTCTAGCCTTCACTTGTACTAAGCGGGAATACTGCTGGTGCATCCACTTCCATAAACCCCAAAGTTATTCCATATGAGTCCACTATACCTTCCTATATGCGGTATCTGCCTGCCGTTCCAAGTAAATTTGTATGTGCCAAACTCTAAACCTTCAAATGAAATTCTATTTTCTATGCTCGAATAGCTCATGTATCGACTAGGGTTGTCTGTATCTTCCATGCTAGGCGGGTTATTCTCAAGAGGAGTGGACTCCGCTCCTCACTCACGAGAAAATGGCTAGTCACCGGGATGCCCAGTCCCATGCTCAAATCAAAATAATTGCAAACAAAACTCCCCCAGGACTGTTGTTAGTTGGAGGCACCCGTTGTTTTAGGCAAGCCATGGATTGATGCTTGTTGGTGGTGGGGGAGTATAAACTTTACCATTATGTTTGGGAACCGCCTGTAACGTGTGTAGCATGGAAGATATCGAGATCTCTCGGTTGTTATGTTAACAATGTAAGTATGCCGCTCAAAATATTATTCATCTCTATTTCAAAAATCGAGCTTTGGCACCTCTACAAATCCCTGCTTCCCTCCGTGAAGGGCCTATCTATTTACTTTTATGTTGAGTCATCACCCTCCTATTAAAAAGCACTAGCCGGAGAGCACCGCTGACATTTGCATGCATTATTATTAGTTTATATTGAATATGACTATGATTGGATCTCTTTTACCATGAATTACAATGTTTAGTTAGTCCTTGATCTTCAGAGTTGCTCTGCATTTATGTTTTGCGATCTCAGAAAGGGCTAGCAAGATACCATCTTGTTATATCATATTATGATTGTTTTGAGAAAGTTTTGTCATCCGAGATTTATTATTATTGCTCAGTAGGTGATTATGCCATTGATATGAGTAAATATGAGACCTAAAGGTTATTGTGAATATGGTTAGTTTATAATCTTTGCTGAAAACTTGAATGCTGGCTTTACATATTTACAACAACAAGAGAAAATAGAGTTTGTAAAAGTTTTCTTTATCACTTTCAGTTTATCAATTGAATTACTTGAGGACAAGCAAAGGTTTAAGCTTGGGGGAGTTGATACGTCTCCATCGTATCTACTTTTCCAAATACTTTTGCTCTTCTTTTGGACTCTAACTTGCATGATTTGAATGGAACTAACCCGGACTAACGCTATTTTCAGTAGAATTGCCATGGTGTTATTTTTGTGCAGAAATAGAAGTTCTCGGAATAACCTGAAACTTCACGGAGAATATTTTTGGAATATATGAAAAATACTAGCGAAAGAATCAAGACCAGGGGGCCCACACCCTGCTCACGAGGGTGGAGGGCGCGCCTACCCCCCTGGGCGTGCCCCCTGTCTCCTGGGCCCCCTGAAGCTCCACCAACCTCAACTCCAACTCTATATATTCATGTTCGGGGAGAAAAATCAGAGAGAAGGATTCATCGCATTTTACGATACAGAGCTGCCGCCAAGCCCTAATCTCTCTTGGGAGGGCTGATCTGGAGTCCGTTCAGGGCTCCGGAGAGGGGAATCCGTCGTCGTCGTCATCATCAACCTTGCTCCATCACCAATTTCATGATGCTCACCGCCGTGCGAGAGTAATTCCATCGTAGGCTTGCTGGACGGTGATGGGTTGGATGAGATTTACCATGTAATCGAGTTAGTTTTGTTAGGTTTGGTCCCTAATATCCATTATGTTCTGAGATTGATGTTGCTATGACTTTGCTATGCTTAATGCTTGTCACTAGGCCCCGAGTGCCATGATTTCAGATCTGAACCTATCACGTTTTCATGAATATATGTGAGTTCTTGATCCTATCTTGCAAGTCAATAGTCACCTACTATGTCTTATGATCCGGTAACCCAGAAGTGACAATAATCGGGACCACTCCCGGTGATGACCGTAGTTTGAGGAGTTCATGTATTCACTAAGTGTTAATGCTTTGGTCTGGTACTCTAATAAAAGGAGGCCTTAATATCCCTTAGTTTCCAATAGGACCCCGCTGCCACGGGAGGGTAGGACAAAAGATGTCATGCAAGTTCTTTTCCATAAGCATGTATGACTATATTCGGAATAGATGCCTACATTACATTGATGAACTGGAGCTAGTTCTGTGTCACCCTATGTTATAACTGTTGCATGAGGAATCGCATCCGACATAATTCTCCATCACTGATCCAATGCCTATGAGCTTTTCACAAATTGATCTTTGCTTAGTTACTTTACCGTTGCCACTGTTACGATTACTACAAAACTATTACTGTTACTTTTGCCACCGTTACCGTTACTTCCATACTACTTTGCTACTAAATATTTTGTTGCAGATATTAAGTCTTCCAGGTGTGGTTGAATTGACAACTCAGCTGCTAATACTTGAGAATATTCTTTGGCTCCCCTTGTGTCGTATCAATAAATTTGGGTTGAATACTCTACCCTCAAAAACGGTTGCGATCCCCTATACTTGTGGGTTATCATCGGAGCAGGCGCTCGCTACGATTGTCGTCGCTGAGACTGGTGAAGACGACGTAGGTCACATTCTGGTCGGGGTAGACGTCATCACGCATCGCGCCGCCAGCCGGGGCGGGAGTGGAGGAGGCGGAGGTGGCAGCCCCGCACCCTGAGCCGGAGCCAGAGGAGGTAGGATATCGCCCCTTATGATGCTCTTGGTGATGGCGCATTGCCGGAGCGTGTGTGTGGACGGTCTCGCGCCGTTGTGGTGCTTGCAGGGAGCGTCGAGCATCTCCTCGAAGCTCATGGCGGGTTGCCACGCCGTCTTGCTGGTCTGCCGGCGTTTGGCGGCCGGCTCGGCCGCGGGTGCCTGTTCGGCGGCCACGATGAGGCGGTTGTCGTAGCGTTGAACCGGCTGGTCGGCTTTGCACTTGTTGTTCTGCTCCTGGCTGCTCTTGCCTGCCGTCTTGGGAGGGGGAACCGGCTTCGCCTTGCCGGCTTCATCCCGCGCCACCTGGTGATCTTCATGGCGGAGTCGGCGTTGGCATACTTGTCCGCCGTCACCATGAGCGCTACCATGGTGGCCGGCTCGGAGCGCAGGAGCTTGTGCTTGAGTAGGGTGCCATCCCGACAACCGCTGACGAAGTACTGGATGGCCTGAACCTCGTGGACGCCCTCGCAGCTGTTCCGGAGCTCGGTCCAGCGTGCAAGGTACTCGCGGCCGGTCTCCATCGGTCCCTGCACGCACATGGCGAGCTGGCTGGGGCGGCTAGGCCGCTTGTAAGTGCGAGTGAAGTTGTGCATGAATGCCTGCTCGAAGTCGACCCACGCGTTGATGCTGCCAGCCAGCAGACTGTTCAACCACGTGCGGGCCGAGCCCTGGAGCATGAGCGGGGTGTAGCGCATGGCGAGGCAAGGATTGCCGCCCGCGATGCCGATGGCAGTGGTGTAGTCGATGAGGCAGTCCTCCGGCTTGACGGTGCTGTTCTACTTGAGGGTGTCGCGAGGGAGCGTGAACCCTTTGTGGAAGGGCTCATCCCGGATGCGCTGGCCGAAGCAAGCCGACCCAACAGCATTGTTCTCCTCTAGCTCCAAAGAGAGGGCAAGTTGGTTGAGGCGGTGGCAAGCGTCGGTGTCATCGATGGCGCGCGGGCCAATCCGGCTGGCTACCGCGCCACGAGGGGCCGGGTCGGCTGAGGCCGGACAACAACCGGGTGGCGGGGGAGGACCGCACCGGCACCGGTCTTCCGGGGCCGGCTCGTCGGCCAAGCCGCTGATAGTCGCTGAGGCGCGGTTGCATCGGGTCCGGGTGCGGCCGGAATGAGCTTCGCGGGGTGACGAAGACGTCGTGTTCTACTGGTCGGGATCGTCGGTGCGGAGCGAGGCGGATCCTGCAGGCTTGGCGAGCTGGTTGAGGCGGTCCTGCAGCGTGTTGGCTGCATCGAGGAGGTTGTTCACCCGCTTCAGGTGGTCCTTCAGCTCCTCACGGACAAACTGGTCCAGGCAGATTGCGGCCGCCTGGGCGGCATGCATGTTCTTCACGAGGGTTTCATAGATAGGGGGATTGCGCCAAGGGCGTGGCTGATGGCGCCACCCCGGGCCCGCATGTCGACGAGCCGGCCTGGCTTGGCAGCAGCAGGCATGAAGCCGTAAGCAACGCCGCGCTCCAACTAAGCAGAGTCCATACGGCGTTGCATGGCAGCGAGCGTCTCGGACAGGTCCAACAGGCACTAGCGGTCTTCCTCGAGCCGAGCCCGAGTCTCGGAGACGTTGGAGGCATCAACGTCAGTGGCGATGGGGATGCAGAGGCTTTACATCATGGCACGCAGCGGGTTGGGCACGTTGGCACGATCCGCTGTGGCCCTGGCCTCGGCGGCCTTCCTCGCAGCTGAAAGTACATGTAGTCCCCATGTGTGGTTTTGGTAATTGATGACAATCCTAATGGGCTAATGTTTGCATTGAGTTATACATTTGAAGGAAAGTTCCATTTCCAATGCATGAAGAATATTGGATGAACTGAAGGATGTTTGTTCCATGGTGATGCAAGAAGGAGATAGAATGGATTCGAAATGAATGCCATATACATATTCTTGTGCATGCATCAAGGCTTATGGGTTGAATCATGATGGATCAAGATCTTGAGAGAATGATTGAAGAGAAGAATTCTACATATGCTCGAAGATAGGATCATTATGAGCTCATATGTTGAGTCATGGATTATTATGTCTTGAAGCAAGTAATTCAAGTGAAGAATTCATTTTGCCTCTCAAGATACTATGTTGGAGCATGAGAACGAGCAAATGATGTCCAATATGATATTCAAGGAGAAACTTGATATGGACATGGTGAATTGAGATATTGGTTATTATGTCTTGAAGAAATGAAGCATAGTGAAGATATCAATAGGGCCTTCAAGACATCAATATTAATCATGGAGCAAATATAAATGTTGACCAAGATGAAGATCAAACATTGACCTCTAAGATGGTCAACACACAAGCGCATATCATGTGCCACATGAGATCTTGTGGTATGGTAAGAATTTATCAATTGCGCTTTGTGTACTAACCCATACTATGTGTTGTTTATGTTATGTGGGTTAGGTAATTCTCATGATATTGGTGCTTATAAGAAAGCTTGGTGCTCATCAAAGCATGTCATCAAGTAATTAATGTTGATGGACAAGTAAAGATGAATGCAAAGCAAAGCTTTCCACATTGTGTATGGGGGAGCTATTTGAAGACTTCTCCAATGTCTTGCCTTCAACTTGAGCCATGAAGAAACATCAATATAAAGCTCAAGTGAAAGGCTATAGTCAAAGGTATTAGTTCCTTTGGCTTTAGATGTGAGGATCGATGACCATCTAAAAGGGTATATGCTCAAGAATGAGTTTCCGAAAGCTATCTAGTATAGTTCTTTTATGATTCTTGAGTTATAGGGATCCCGCACTATTAAGAGGGGGTCAAAGGGGTTAGTGATGGATTTTCTCAATTCAACATCATCTATTTCTATTCTTCTCACATCATATTCCAACATAGGCATATTTCACTCCTATCCAATACAAATACAATATGCCTACATATCTCAAAAGAAAATCCAAAGCCAACTAGGTTCCTCAAAGTATATGTATAACCCTTGCATGTTTTGCACGCTCCATTTTGCCTTATCTTGGGTGTTCTCTATGTGAGGACCTGGAGCTTTTCCATTGCTTCAAAACGAGCCCAAGATCATCAAAATCGGAGTCCGAATGTAAAAGTTATGCATGTTTTAGTTTTGGGGTTCCTCCTATTTTTTTAATGGCCGGACATCCAGGACTTGGCCGGATGTCCAGGCTTCCGGGTCGCCCCAGATATCCGGGATCCTCCCGGAAATCCGGCCCGCAAATTCGAAAACCTGTTTTCAAATGTTGGTTGTGCCTGCCGGATGTCCGGCACTTGCCCGGATGTCCGGCCCGGCGCTGTCACTTACTCACAAATGGCTAGTTTTCTAGGCCCTCTATATATATATATATCCCTCTAATAATCCGGTAGAGGGTTGACCACTTCATCCCAAATCGCCCCAAGAACACAAGTGGTTCCCTCTCACTTCTCCTACACAAAATATTAGATCCCGGAGAGATTCTTGAGAGTTCTTGAGAGTTTTTCCAATCAAGTGATAGGTCCACTCCCTCTCCCTCTCTTGATCAAAGGAATTCGTAATTTGAGCAAGTCTTGAGCATTTCCCCTTTGTTCTTGTTACTCTTAGAGGTTGGAGACTCCTAGGCGGTAGGAGTGCTCCGGTGAGGAATCAACTTATGATTTGTCCCCCGGAAAGTTTGTGAAGGTTTGGAGGCCGCCTCAAGGTCTACCACTAGTGGTTGAGAATCACCTTTGTGGTGATATCTCAAGGAGAATAGGGTGAGCCTTCGTGGCGTTGGTGTGCCTTCGTGGTAACATCCACCTCTCTAACGGTGACTAGCTTCCCTCCAAGGAAGTGAACATCGGGATACATCCTCGTCTTTGTGACTTTGGTTATCCATAACCCTAACTCCTTACTTGTGGTTTACTTTGGTCACTTGACCGTGCATTCACTATATCTTGTTATCCTCATTATATGGTGTTGGCCACTCCCTTGAAGAGATTATTTAGGCCTACACTTTATATTCGCAATTCATACTTTTTACTATTGTTCTATCTTATGCTTAGTGTGAATTGCTATAGCTTCTAACATTCATTTTCATATCTTGGGACATAACTTGTGTAAGCTTGTAGTGCTTACTTGAGTTTGCTTGTATCATTCAATTCCATATATCGTGATACAATTTGTGTAAGCTTGTATTGCTTACTTTTGGTTGTGTGTGTTATTCATTTCCATATCTCGTGATATACATTGAGTAAGTTTGTGTGACTTACTTGTGCTTACTCGTATCCTCGTTGTTCTCATCTTGTTTATCCTAAGTTGTTGGTGCACTTAGTGAGACTAGTATATTTAGGATTTGTGCTTGAAAAGTATCCGTTTAGTTTATTTCCGCATTTGGATATAGCCGATTCCGTAAAAGATTTTAAAACGCCTATTCACCAACCCCCCCCCCCCTCTAGGCGACATCATGGTCCTTTCAATTGGTATCAGAGCACGGTCTCTCTTATTAGGCTTCATCGCCTAGAGAGTAATGATGTCGACTAGTGAACTAGTGCACGATGACACATTTTGTTTTAATGGCACAAATTACATTATGTGGAGATTACGCATGCTTTGTCACTTTCGGGCCATGGGTCCAAATGCTTTGCGGATTTTTGTTGTAGGGGATTCAAATCTAAAGGATGGACAATCTCCATCACTTGAGGATATGCATCTTAATAGTCAAGTGTTGAGTGCCATTCACCAAGCTATATCCTTCGAAGTGTTTAAGGAAATCTTGACTTGCAAGTCGGCTCATGAGGCTTGGACCAAACTTGAAGATATATATGGTGGGTCCAATCTCGATGAAGACAATATTCTTTTCGGGGAGTTAATGGAGGAGTTCTCCACATTTTTAAATCATGAAGAACTCTCTATTGCTTCCACCTCCAATTACTTGGACACTTCAATATTTTCCACTTCACCATCATGTGGCGTGCCACAAGGTAATGACATGGTGAGTGAAGAAATATCTTGTGATGATGGTGGTAAGCTCATTTCTGATGATATGCTTGATCTCCCATGTTGCCATGATAGAAATGCTTTGGTTTCCTCTAGTTGTTCTATGACTAACTATGTAGAGGAAATCAAGAAAGATGAGGCATGCTTGATTGATGAAGAACCCTCTTCTCCAAAAGAATCATCATCACCCCCCTTTGTTCACATGTGCCTCATGGAAAGAGGTAATGATGAGGTATCATCTTTTCTTAGTGATAATGATGATAGTTGTAATGAGGATGATGATGATGACTTGACTCAAAATCTCTATGAGATTGGGAAAACTCTTCATATAGCTAAAGATAACACTTATAAAAGGTTCCAAGATGTTCTTGCTTGCTTTCAAAAATGTAATGACTTATTTCTTAACGAGCAAGCGAAAAGTGAACAACTTGAACATGAACTTGCTAAGGCTCATCAATGTCATAGTGACTTGAGGTCTATCAAAGAAGAGATTGAAGTTACTCATTGTAAACTTAAATAGGATTTTTAGCACCTTGACCTTGGCTACAAGAATGTCAAAGGAGAGCTCACCAAACTCTCTAAGTCTCATGAGGAACTTCAAGCTACTCATGCGGAGTCTCTAGTTTCTACATACTCCTCTCATATTGATAATGATGCTTGTGCTACTAACTCTATCTTGTGTGAAGCACCGATGTTGAAAGAAAATGTTGAGCTAAGGACTCAACTTGATTTGCTAACTAGCAATTATGGGAAATTGGAAGAAATTTATGAAAAGCTCTCGGGCACTCATGAGGATCTTCTAATCTCTCATGATGGGCTAAAGTTAGCTCATGAGGCTATGTTCACGAAGGTAAAATCGTGTGAGTCTCATGTGGATATTAGCACATCTTCTACTCAAAATGCCTTATTTCCATGCGCTAGTCCTTGCAATTCCTCTCTACATGATATTAATACACCTCATGATGAATTGCTTACCTTGTCTTGTTTCTCTAACCATGAAGTTTCTACTTCCACTATTCCTCTTGTTTCTAGTCTTGAAACTAACCATATAGAGGAAATTAATGAGCTCAAGGCCCAAGTCACTAGTTTGAAGAAAGACTTGGAAAAGTGCGATGATGGACATAGTTTTCACTCCAACAAGAAGAAATCCATGAACAATAAAAGGGGGCAAGACCAAGCCAAGAACGAGTCCAACATTTCTTGCTTTAAGTGCAAAAAGGTTGGACATCACGTGAGATCTTTTCCATTGAAGAAAAGGGCTTATAAAGGGAAGCTACATGGGAAGCGGCCTCAAGCTCAATATCAAGTTCAACCTCAAGTTGAGGAACGGCCACTATCCATGATGAACCATGTTATTACTTCCCAAGTTGAGAAAGTAAAGAAGAAGAGAAGGAGGAGTACATGTTGCTATATATGTCGAAAGAAGGGACACATAGCTTCATCATGTCCCAACGGTAACATCTCTAAGCCTCCAATTATCAATGATCATTATTCACTTAGGAAGGATATTGATGGTTATATGTTTTCCAAGTATGTTGGTGCCCAAAGTGGTTTGAAAGTGGATAATACCATTTGGGTTGCCAAGCCTATTGTTACTAACTTCTTAGGACCCAACGTGGTTGGGGACCATCGAGCTCAAACTTGATCAATAGGTGTGTGGAGGGCATTGGAAACTTGGCTAGTTCATTAAGAAAAATGATTCTCACCATTCATTATGGTTCAAACCAAGTCAAGTGAATTATCATCATATTTGTCATTACAATGCTCCTTGTGGCGGTAACTTGTATTTATATTGTCTACATTGAAAGTTACTAGACCCATGCATGTTTAGGTTTTGTACCTAGCATATGTTTGTATATGTTGTGTCTCCTAATATGCTTGATTTCTATTATCTCGCATCTGTAGGTTGCAATGCACGTCATATATTTGTGTGTGTAGTCTCGAGCCTTCATTGCATTTTAGTTGCATCTTATTGGGCTCTTTTGAGATATTAATGGATCACCACTCTAACGGGGAGTGATATGCTATGTGCATATCACAATCCTTGTTAAATGTGTACAATTATGTTATGCCACCTAGAATATATTTGAGATTATCTTATATCTCTGTGGCATGCAATGCATTGTTTATATATGGCATTCTTGTGCGGTTTTTCCCATGATTATCTTCAAAATCATATTCGGAAAATCGTTTGATTAAAGATATTCCAATTGTTGCTTTGCATGATGATCTATCTAATTGGAATGTTAATAATATACTATCCAAGCATTGTGTTTATTTCTAAACTCTCATGTTATGCTTGTGTTAGTATAGATGATCATGTACTTATGTGGATTCTACGCCGAATGATAACTTGAAATGCCATTTGTTCGAGTTCATCGTATTGGTTTGTATGGAGTTATGGGAGTTTGTCATCTCATTGTCTATAGTATTGAGGGAGTCTTGGATTAGGGGGTCTCCGGACAGCCGGACTATATCCTTTGGTCGGACTGTTGGACTATGAAGATACAAGATTAAAGACTTCGTCCCGTGTCCGTATGGGACTCTCCTTGGCGTGGAAGGCAAGCTTGGTAATACGGATATGTAGATCTCCTCCCTTGTAACCGACTCTGTGTAACCCTAGCCCCCTCCAGTGTCTATATAAACCGGAGGGTTTAGTCCGTAGGACGACAATCATACCACAGGCTAGCTTCTAGGGTTTAGCCTGTACGATCTCGTGGTAGATCAACTCTTGTAATACTCATATCATCAAGATCAATCAAGCAGGAAGTAGGGTATTATCTCCATCGAGAGGGCCCGAACCTGGGTAAACATCGTGTCCCCGCCTCCTGTTACCATCCGCCTTAGACACACGATTCGGGACCCCTACACGAGATCCGCCGGTTTTGGCACCGACATTGGTGCTTTCATTGAGAGTTCCACTGTGCCGTCACCGTAAGGCTTGATGGCTCCTTCAATCATCGGTAATGATACGGTCCAGGGTGAGGTTTGCCTTCCCGGACAGATCTTCGTATTCGGCGGCTTTGCACTGTGGGCCAACTCGCTTGGACATCTGGAGCAGATCGAGAGCTACGCCCCTGGCCATCAGGTCGGGTTCGGAAACTTGAACTACACTACCGACATCCACGGACACTTGATCTTCGACGGATTCGAGCCCATGCCAGGTGCGCCGCACGATCACGACGAGCATGATTTAGCTCTACCGTCGGACAGTGTTCGGGAGATCACACCGGCAACTACTCCGGCCTTCAATCCGGAGCAAATTGCGTCATCCGAGGACGGGTGGATAGACCCCGCCAGGGAGGCCGCACTCTCAGCAACGATAGAACCGGATACTGACTTCACCCCTTACGAGAGCCGTGATGCCGAATCACTGGATTCGTCTCCAGCCACGGACTCCGAGCCGCCTGCGTCCGTGCCTATCGAATCCGATTGGGCGCCGATCATGGAGTTTACCTCCGCGGATATCTTTCAGCACTCGCCTTTCGGAGACGTGCTAAATTCATTAAGGTCTCTCTCCTTGTCAGAAGAACCTTGGTAGAACTATGTCCGGCTAGAATGGGATGCTGACGATGAAGAAATTCGCTGCCCACCCACCACCCACTTAGTAGCCACTGTCGATGATTTAACCGACATGCACGTCTTCGACTCCGAAGACATCGACGGTATGGACGACGATGCAGGAGACAAACAGGAACCACCGCCCACAGGGCGCTGGACCGCCACCTCATCATACGATATATATATATATGGTGGATACCCCCAAAGAAGGCAATTGCGACAAGACAGCGGAGGATGACCCCTCCAAGAAGCAACCCAAGCACCGACGTCAGCGGCGCCGCTCTAAGTCCCGCCATAGCGAAAGCAATGATACCGGCACAAGAGACAATAACACTCCGGATAGTGCTGAAGACAATGACAATCCCCTCCAGCCATATTTAGAGCAGGAGGATGAACAAGCTAGCCCTCCAGAACAGGCAGCAGATGGAGAAACAGAGGATGACAATTACATGCCTCTCTCCGAAGACGAGGTGAGCCTCGGCGCCGAAGAATTTATCGTGCCTAAGTATCCCGTCGAGCAGGAGCGCTTTAAGCGCCGGCTTATAGCCATAGAAAATAGCCAGAAGAAAAAGCAACAACAGCTTCGAGCTGATCAAGACTTGCTAGCAGACAGATGGACCGAAGTCCTTGCGGCCGAGGAATACGAACTCGAACGCCCCTCCAAGAGTTACCCAAAATGCAGGTCGCTACCCCGACTTGAGGAGGAACCATTGAAATCTACTTCACCAGCGTATGATGCAATTGACCGGCCAACTCGTGGCCGAGACAGAGAGGCGTTTCATCCAGAAGATCAGCCTGCACCCCGCCGCCACTCGAACAAAAATACCAAGGCCCGGGGCAACACGCGGGACCTGCAAGACGTATTGGAAAGCAGGGCAAAACATGCAAGATCGATATACGGGTCACGGGGGCGCGCACCAACACAGGACGATGACCATCACGTCGGATACACTAAAAGTAAATCCGGCCGGGCCGAATATAGCAGTCAAGACTCGTATGAACTGCGTCGTGATATATCCCGGCACAGAGGTGCCGCACACCCCCTATGCTTCACTGATGAAGTCATGGATCACGAATTCCCGAAGGGTTTTAAACCCGTAAATATCGAATCGTATGATGGTACAACGGATCCCACAGTATGGATTGAGGATTTCCTCCTCCATATCCACATTGCTCGCGGTGATGATCTACATTCCATCAAGTACCTCCCACTAAAACTCAAAGGACCAGCTCGGCATTGGCTAAATAGCTTGCCAGCAGACTCCGTCGGCAGTTGGGAGGATTTGGAAGATGCATTCCTTGACAACTTCCAAGGCACTTATGTGCGACCACCGGATCTTGATGACTTGAGCCATATAACTCAGCGAGACGGGGAATCGGCCAGGCAATTCTAGACACGGTTCCTAACTAAGAAAAACCAAATCGTCGACTGTCCGGATGCAGAGGCCTTAGCGGCATTCAAGCATAACATCCGTGACGAGTGGCTCACCCGACACCTCGGCCAGGAGAAGCCGAAGTCTATAGCAGCCCCCACGACGCTCATGACCCGCTTTTGCGCGGGTGAGTATAGCTCGCTGGCTCGCAGCAATAACACATCAAGGAATCCGGGCACTTCAGATACTAAAGATGCTAACGGCAGGCCACGTCGTAACAGACACAAGCGCCGCAACAACAGCGATAACGCCGAAGATACGGCAGTCAATGCCGGATTCAGAGGCTCTAGATCCGGTCAGCGGAAAAAGCCATTCAAAAGAAGTACTCCGGGCCATCCAGTTTGGACCGCATACTCGATCGCTCGTGTCAAATTCACGGCACCCCCGACAAGCTAGCCAATCACACCAACAGAGAATGCTGGGTGTTCAAGCAGGCCGGCAAGTTGAATGCCAAAAATAAGGACAAGGGGCTGCATAGTGATGACGAGGAGGAGCCCCGGCCGCCGAACACGGGAGGATAGAAGAGGTTCCCCCCACAAGTGAAGACGGTGAACATGATATACGCAACCCACATTCCCAAGAGGGAACGAAAACGTGCACTAAGGGACGTCTATGCGATGGAGCCATGGAACGGAAACGTGCCCCAAAGTTCAACCCATGGTCCTCTTACCCGATCACCTTCGATCGCAGGGACCACCCCACTAGTATCCGTCATGGCGGATCCGCCACATTGGTCCTAGACCCTATCATTGACGGATTTCACCTCACTCGAGTACTCATGGGCCGGCGGCGGCCTGAACCTACTCTATCGAGGATATGATGCGCAAAATGGGTACATATCCCTCGAGGATCAAACCCACCAAAACCACCTTTAAGGGTGTCATCCAGTGTACAGGCCCATTGCACGGGCTCAATCACCTTTGGAAGTGGTCTTCGGATCTCCGGACAACTTCAAGCGAGGAGTTAATCTTCGATATTGTCCCGTTCATGATGGCTATCACGCCCGCTTTCGGCGAACCGTATTTGCAAAATTCAATGCGGTACCGCATTACGCATACCTCAAGCTCAAGATGCCAGGACCTAGGGGGTCACAATAGTCAATGGAAACACAGAGCTCTCGCTCCGCACGGAGGAGCACACTGCGGCCCTCGCAGCAGAAGCACAAAGCAGCCTTTCAAGGCAAACCGCCAATTCGGTGATACACCCCCCGGACACCCTCAAGCGAGTCCGGAGTAACCTGCAGCAGGATCGCCTGGCATGTTCAGAGCCCGCCTAGAAATTAGGCCCCCGTCCTAGTCGATCAGCGACAAAATCCATGCAGCGCGTACATAATTACGCCTTTGAAATACCATGGGCATAGACGGGGGCACGATCAGGGCATGTCCCTTAATGCGGCTCAACCGCCCTAGGGGCTGCATACCTTTATCATTTTTCTCTTTCAGGACCTTACTCTCTGGAAGCCCTTTCCGGCAGCATGATTGCCGGACACATTACGGGAAGGAACAACCAAGGAGGCAAGAAGCTAAGTCGTACAATGGAATCCCAAGGTGGTCTCTGATAACGATCGAAATACCTGTTTTAAATACCCGTACGCAGCTTGCCCTTGGATAGGACATGTCAAATAGTCCTATTCTTTTCTTATTTGCACTACCTCTATACATACGCTTTGATGTATTATTTAAATAACAATGCATAGCATTAGTCTATTATTGCATTATCCATCCTTTTTTCTTATATGTTCGTTTACGACAATTTGCACCTGTACATTACGAAATGCGGCTAGTACGCCAGGGGCTTTCATATACCCCATAATACGGCGTGAGAAGTCCAAACACTTTTGACAGTGCGGCACCCCGAACTTATAGCATTATATGCATCAGCTTCGAATCATGTCTTGGGTCAATAGTTGGGTTAGCCCGGCTCCCATGTTTTGGTACCTTATGTTCCGCTATATCGGCTAAGGTAGTGTTGGGAGAACTAGTGCGATTGTGTCCCGGTTCTTCCAGACGAGCACCTCAGTAGAGAAAGCCGAAAACTGACTGTCATGATAAGGCAAGAGCTGGTCGCTGTTTGAGAGCTTTCAAGTCCTTAAAGACTTTTTCCGCTTCGGGCGAGGAGTCGGCCTTGCCCGACTTAGGCGTGTATAGTGCCCCAAATTAGGCCTTCCGAATACTAGGGGCTTTGCCAAAATTTAAAATTGTAGACTTCTATGGCTAAGTGAGAGTGATAAAGCCTTATAGTCCGATTGCCTGGTTCATTGTGCTGAACACCTCCCTCGAAGGACCCAAAATTGGGATAAAGAGTGCTCAGGTTTATCCCAAACACCCCAGTACTAGTTACATGGGGGCAGAAGCCAACGACTGGCCAACTCTCAGATTTTATAAACGGTCGCACAGAAGGTAATATTTTAAATTCAAAAAGCGTTGCATAGCGCAAATGAACTAGTTTTCACATCACAGGATCACATGAGCACGTTCATTCAAAAATTACATCTTTAGCACACTCCTCCGCCACAAGGCGGGCACCCTTCAGGACACTGTCATAATACATTTCGGGGTGGCGATGCTCCTTGCCCTGCGGTGGCCCCTCCTTCACCAGCTTATCGGCGTCCATCTTCGCCCAGTGCACTTTCGCACGGGCAAAGGCCCTGCGTGCACCTTCGATGCAGACGCACCGCTTGATGACTTCAAACCGGGGGCAGGCATTCACAAGCCGCCTCACCAGGCCGAAGTAGCTGCTAGGCAGGGGCTCGCCAGGCCACATCCAGACTATAAGACCCATCATGGCATGTTCGGCCGCCTTGTGGAGCTCGACCAGTTGCTTCAGCTGGTCGCTCAAGGGCATTGGGTGTTCGGTCCCAAAGATATCTGAGACCAGAACAACTTCTCCGTCGAGCTCCCTCCTCGGCCCGGTAGAACTCCATGACATCGACACATCTTGGGCAGATCTACGAACGCTCCTGGAGAGCTTCGAACTGGGTAAGTAAAAGGAAATTTTCTTTCACATGCTTGCTTTGCATAATGAATGCCTTACCCGCCGCTATATTCTTAATCACCTCAATTTCCTTGAGGGCCTTTTGGGCTTCTGCCTTGGCATGTTTTGCGCTTTCGAGGGCCTTCGCAAGCTCAGACTCTCGCGTCTTAGAGTCAAGCTCCAAGGACTCGTGCTTCTTGGCGAGAGCCTGGAGCTCTTGCTGCACCTCGCCTACTCGGGCCTCTTGTTTTTCTCGCTTGATGCACTCCTTGGCCGCTTTGTTTTCGGCCTCGGACAGCGCCTTCTTTAGGGTCGCCACTTCGGTCGTGGCCCCTGGCACATTCATGATGATCCTATTACTTTGCAACAAAATTTCTTTTTAATATATAGACAAGGTATTGCTTACCTTTGCACTCCTCGAGCTGCCTCTTGGTAAGACTGAGCTCTTCCTCGGACCGTTCAAGGTCCTGCTTCAGGGCAGCGACCTCCGCATTACGTGCGGCAGAGGCCAGCAGTGAAGCCTGCATATTCACATAGACATATTTTGATTAGACTCTTGTGATTATTATTTGATCCTCTATTCGGCTTTTCTTCATGAGCATGAAAGCGAGCATCGAGGGCTCTTGTCTATGCGATAATATTTTCCTATATTTTGATTACTTACCTGAAAGCCTGTTAGGAGGCTGGCACAAGCTTCGGTTAGTCTGTTTTTGGTGGACTGAAACTTCTCGATCACCGCACTCATGATAGTGCGGTGCTCTTCGTCGATGGAATCGCCGCGAAGCGCTTCCAGCAAGTTGTTCGGTGCCTCTGGATGGACAGAGGCCACCGGCATGGGCGGCTTGCCCCTCTTAACAGGGGGTCGCTTGCCGGAGTCTGGAACCACTGGAGGTTCTAGCGCAGTGTTCGGCTGGGGGCCGAACTTGGAGCCCGTGGGAGTCTTGCTCCCTTTGCGCTCAGGGTCCGGAAGGTCCCCTTGAGGAGCCTCCAGGACTACCTCCCCTCGGCTCGGTGCCCTTTGAGACATCACCTCGACGTTGTCCGTGGGGCGAGGGGTGGAGGCGGTCGGAAGTGAATCGCTATTCATATCCGACGGGTCCAAAGAACCATCCGACGAAGATACGCCGATATGGGCTCGGGACGGACTGCATAATCATGTTCGGCATGATGAGAAGCAGTGCAATAAAACATACCATGATTTACTGTGGTATCCGGATACTTACGACTTCGCCAGGGGCTTGTCCCTGGGTAACCACTCATCGCCGATGTAGGCAGCCGTCGTGGAGCAGTCCGAAAGGATGGCCCTTCCCTTCTTAGACCCTTCGACCTCCCCGGTTGGGGCGGCCTTCCTTTTCTTGTCTCCCCCAGCTGGGGGGAGAACTTTCCTATTCTTCCTCCTCGTTTTCGTGGGAGGAGTGCGCCTTGGAGTTATCAGATGATGAGCCCGATATCACCTGGCGCCGGAGACCCTTTCGGGTCCCCGTGGCCTTCTTCTTGGCCTTCTTCACCGGCACCTCGTAAGGCGCCGGGACCAGCATCTCCGTTAGGAGAGCATTTGCTGGATCTTCGGGCAGGGGGGCTGGACAATCGATCTGCTCTGTTGTCTCGACCCAGTCCTAGAAAATGGCGTGGAAGCTTAGATCCCGCACATGATTAAACTGGGGAAAATAAATATCCTGTGAGATATAAAAATTTACCGGATTGGCATGGCACTTTGCGCTGAGTCCGCGGTCTTAGGTAAGAGGACGAGGTACCTCGGCACCCTTGAACAGCACCCTCCAGACGTCCTTGTGCGTCGTGTCGTAGAGCTCTTGCAGCGTCTGGTTCTTGGCTGGGTCGAACTCCCACATATTGAATGCCCGTCGTTGACACAGGAGGATCCAGCGGAAGAGCATGACCTGGACCACGTTGACGAGCTTGATTTTCTTGCTCATCATGTTTCTGATGCATTTTTGTAGTCCAGTCAGCTCCATCGAGGAACCCCAAGATATGCCCTTCTCCTTCTAGGAGGTGAGCCGCATGGGGACGCTGGATCGAAATTCGGGGGCCGCCACCCAGTTGGTGTCGCGCGGCTCGGTGATGTAGAACCATCCCGATTGCCACCCCTTTATGGTCTCCACATATGAGCCCTCGGGCCATGTGGCATTGGGTATTTTTCCCACCATGGCGCCTCCGCACTCCGCTTGCTGACCGACCACCACCTTCGGTTTAACATTGAAGGTCTTGACCTGAGGCGAAGTGGGGCGGATGCGAGGAAAGCCTCGCCTGACGATAAACACCGAGATATTGAGGATGAAGTTAGGGGCCAGATCATGGAAGTCCAGCCCGTAGTAGAACAGGAGGCCGCGGACAAACGGGTGGAGGGGAAATCCCAGTCCGCGGACGAAGTGGGTAAGGAAAACTACCCTCTCATAGGGTTCTGGAGTAGGGACGATCTGCCCCGCATTGGGCAGCCGGTGCGCGATATCCGTGGCCAGGTATCCGGCTCCCCGCAGCTTTTTGATGTCCTCCTCCGTGACGGAGGATTTCATCCACTTGCCTCCTGCTCCGGACATGCTTGGAGCGGTTTGAGGAGAAGGATGCGAACTTGGGTGCTGGAGCTCGAGTGCGCAAGAATGGATGAGCAAGGATAAAGAAGGCGTGGGTGAAAAAGGTGAACCCTTATCCCTTTATAAGGGCGGACGAAACTATACGCCCCCCACCTACTTAGTAAACTCGCTTATTCCCAAAGCGCCGTAATTGATGGCGCGGTTGGGTTACCCACACCCGTATTGATGATAATCCCGTGATAAGGGGACACTATCTCTGCTTTGACAAGACGTGCCAAGGAAACCGCCTCGCAATATGTGACGTGGCTGGTTGATGTCTACTACGCAACCTTCTTCTTGTAGACGTTGTTGGGCCTGCAAGTGCACAGGTTTGTAGGACAGTAGCAAATTTCCCTCAAGTGGATGACCTAAGGTTTATCAATCCGTAGGAGGCGTAGGACGAAGATGGTCTCTCTCAAACAACCCTGCAACCAAATAGCAAAGAGTCTCGTGTGTCCCCAACACACCCAATACAATAGTAAATTGTATAGGTGCACTAGTTCGGCGAAGAGATGGTGATACAAGTGCAATATGGATAGTAGATATAGGTTTTGTAATCTGAAATAATAAAAATAGCAAGGTAACTAATGATAAAAGTGAGCCTAAACGGTATTGCAATGATAGGAAACAAGGCCTAGGGTTCATACTTTCACTAGTGCAAGTTCTCTCAACAATAATAACATAGTTTGATCATATAACAATCCCTCAACATGCAACAAAGAGTCACTCCAAACCCACTAATAGCGGAGAACAAACGTAGAGATTATGGTAGGGTACGAAACCACCTCAAAGTTATTCTTTCCAATCAATCCGGTGGGCTATTCCTATAAGTGTCACCAACAGCCCTAGAGTTCGTACTAGAATAACACCTTAAGACACAAATCAACCAAAACCCTAATGTCACCTAGATACTCCATTGTCACCTCAAGTATCCGTGGGCATGATTATACGATATGCATCACACAATCTTAGATTCATCCAACCAACATAAAAGTACTTCAAAGAGTGCCCCAAAGTTTCTACCGGAGAGTCAAGAACGTGTGCCAACCCCTATGCATAGGTTCATGGGTGGAACCCGCAAGTTGGTCACCAAAACATACATCAAACGGTACATGATATCCCATTATCACCACAGATAAACACGGCAAGACATACATCAAGTGTTCTCATAAAAGACTCAATCCGATAAGATAACTTCAAAGGGAAACTCAATTCATCACAAGAGAGTAGAGGGGAGAAACATCATAAGATCCAACTACAATAGCAAAGCTCGGGATACATCAAGATCGTCCCATAGAGGGAACACGAGAGAATACGAGAGAGAGAGAGAGAGAGAGAGAGAGAGAGAGAGAGAGATCAAACACATAGCTACTAGTACATACCCTCAGCCAGGGTGAACTACTCCCTCCTCCTCGTCATGGATAGCGCCGGGATGATGAAGATGGCCACGGTGATGGGTTCCCCCTCCGTGAGAAGTCTTGAGCGGGCTCGAGAGGTTTTGGTGGCTCTGAGTCTTGCGGCAGCGGAACTCCCGATCTATCTTCTGTTCTAGAAGTTTTATGATCTGTGGTATATATGGGTGCAGTGCGTCGATGGAGCTTGGGGGCCACGAGGCAGGGCGCGCCAGGGGGTGGCGCGCCCCCTACCCTCGTGAGCACCTCCCTCATCTTCTGACGTAGGGTCCAAGTCTATCCGGTAGGTTTCCTTCCAAAAATAACTTCTCCAGTTGATTTCATTCCGTTTCGACTCCGTCTGATATTCCTTTTCCTCGAAACACTTAAATAGGCATAAAACAGCAAATCTGGGTTGGGCCTTCGGTTAATAGGTTTGTCCCAAAAATAATATAAAAGTGGATAATAAAGCCCAATATTGCCTAAAACAGTATATAATATAGCGTGGAGCAATCAAAAATTATAGATACGTTGGAGACGTATCAAGCATCCCCAAGCTTAATTTCTGCTCGTCCTCGAGTAGGTAAATGATAAAAAAGATAATTTTTGATGTGGAATGCTACTTTGGCATAATTTCAATGTAAATCTTCTTAATTGTGGTATGAATATTAAGATCCGAATGAATACAAAATAAAAGTTCATATTGATAAAAGAAATAGTAATACTTCAAGCATACTAATCAAAGTAATCATGTCTTCTCAAAATAGCATGGCAAAAGAAAGTACATCCCTACAAAATCGTATAGTTAGGCTATGCTTCATTTTCATCACACAAAGATGTTCCCAACTTCTATACCCCCGATGACAAGCCAAGCAATTCTTTCACACTTAAATAATCTCAAACTTTTTCAACCTTCACGCAATACATGAGCGTGAGCCATGGATATAGCACTATGGGTGGAATAGAATATGATGATGGGGATTGTGTGGAGAAGACAAAAAGGAGAAAGTCTCACATTGACGAGGATAATCAACGGGCTATGGAGATGCCCATCAATTGAATGTCAACATGAGGAGTAGGGATTGCCATGCAACGGATGCACTAGAGCTATGAATGCTCAACAAAAGAAAACTAGTGGGTGTGAATCCAACTTGCTTGCTCATGAAGACCTAGAGCATTTGAGGAAGCCCATCGTAGGAATATACAAGCCAAGTTCTATAATGAAAAATTCCCACTAGTATAAAAAGACAACTTATGAGACTCACTATATGAAAACATGGTGCTACTTTGAAGCACAATATATGAGACTCACTACATGAAGAACAAGGTGCTACTTTGAAGCACAAGTGTGGAAAAAGAGATAGTAACATTGCCCTTTTATTTATTCATTCATTTTTTGGGCCTTTCCCTTTTTTCTTTTTGGCCTTTCTTTATTTTTGATTGGGCAATGCTCTAATAATGATGATCATCACACTTCTATTGATTACAACATAAGGATTACAACTCGAAACTAGAACAAGATATGACTCTATATGAATGCCTCCGGCGGTGTACTAGGATGGTGCAATGAATCAAGAGTGACATGTATGAAAAATAATGCATGGTGGCTTTGCCACAAATACGATGTCAACTACATGATCACGCAATGGCAATATGAAAAAAGTAAAGTATGTCATGATGATGATGAACGGAACGGTGGAAAGTTGCATGGCAATATATCTCGGAATGGCTATGGAAATGCCATAATAGGTAGGTATGGTGGCTGTTTTGAGGAAGATATAGGGAGGTTTATGTGTGATAGAGCGTATCGTATCACGGGGTTTGGATGCACCGGCGAATTTTGCACCAACTCTCAAGGTGAGAAAGGGCAATGCACGGTACCGAAGAGGCTAGCAATGGCTGAGGGAGTCCTGGATTAGGGGGTATCCAGACAGCCGGACTGTGTACAACGTCCGGACTATTGAAGCGTGAAGATACAAGACTCAAGACTTTGGCCCGTGTCCGGATGGGACTTTCCTTGGCGTGGAAGGCAAGCTTGGCGATCCGGATATTATATTTCCTTCCTTGTAACCGACTCCATGTAAACCCTAGCCCTCTCCGGTGCCTATATAAACCGGAGAGGTCGGTCCTTAGAAGGCCGATCACAATTACATTCATACCATCATAGGCTAGCTCTAAGGGTTTAGCCTCTACGATCTCGTGGTAGATCTACTCTTGTACTACCCATATCATCAATATTAATCAAGCAGGAAGTAGGGTTTTACCTCCATCGAGAGGGCCCGAACCTGGGTAAACATCTGTGTCCCTTGCTTCCTGTTACCATCAGCCTTGACGCACAGATCGGGACCCCCTTCCCGAGATCTGCCGGTTTTGACACCGACATTGGTGCTTTCATTGAGAGTTCCTCTGTGTCGTCGCTATTGGGCCCGATGGCTCCTTCAACCATCGTCAATAACACGATATCGGACGATCCACGGCGAGCACGGCTTAGAACTGCTTTGTCGGACAAAGCTCGGGTATCGCCCCGCATTAGCCTCGGACCTAAATCCGGAGTAGGCTGCGTTGCACGAGGGCGGAGGCTGGACCCGCCCGCGGTCGCGCACTCATCGGCGTTGGAGCCAAACACGGGCCTTACCTGCTGGTGGCCTATGACTCGGACCCGGATTCGTATCCGGATGTTGAGTCGGTCCGCGCACTCCGGACGGTCGAGCGATTGGGCTCCGGTAATGGAATTCACCGCCGCGGACATTTTTCGGCACTCGCCCTTTGGCGACATGCTGAACTCATTGAAAACTCTCTCTTTGACAGAAATTTCTGGGCCAAACTAGGTCCGGTTCGAGTGGGAAGCGGGGCGGCGAAGAAATTCGTTGCCCACCCACCACCCACTTCATAGCCACGGTCGATGATTTAACCGACGTGCCTGAGTTCGACTCCGAAGACATCGACGGTATGGACGAGGTGCAGGAGAGGATGTAGAATCTATGGGGCGCTGGACTTCCTCCTCGTCACACGACGTATACATGGTGGATATGGCCAAAGAGAACAAAGGCGACAGTCCGGATGATAAAACCCCCGGACCAGGGCCAAAGCGATGGCGCAGACGCCGTTCTAAGTCCAAAGAACAAGAAAATAGTGACAAGAGCGCCAGAAGGATCGATAATACAATCAACTCCGAAGGCAACAATGACCATAGGGACCCAGCAATGGAGCAGGACGAACCAGGTCACCCTGAACATAGTTTGGAAGCGGGGCGCCGAGGACAATGATCCCGGCAGACGAGGTCATCAAGGCGAACCCGGCCGCGATAAAGCGGTCTGAATAACGATTCAACCCGAAAAAACACGTGGAGCAGAGATAACCTCCACGTAAAAGCTTATGGCCACCGCAAGAAGCCTAAAGAAGCGAAGCAACGGCTCAAGGCTGCACGAAGCGCTCAACCGTAGATGGAATAAAGTGCTGAACCTTTGAAGAAAGATACGGCGATGATCGCCATACAAAGAGCTATCCAAAACGCAAGCTACTGCCAGAATTCGACGACGAAGCTGTACCACTTCATAACTGCAACAAAGCGGCTACCGATCCACATGAACACTTGAATAAGAAAGCTGGTGCGGCTAGGTCCATTTAAGGATCCAAAGGACGCACCCCGGCGAAGGACTATGGTCGCCAAAACGATTACGCCAATCGAATACCAGTCCAGAATAAAGACCGGACACAACAACATCCGACGACATGCCACAGCACGTCCAGATCTGAGAGGGCTGCTCACCCCCTGTGCTTTACCGATGAAGTACTGGACCACGGATTCCCACAGGGCTTTAAACCTGTGAACATAGAGGCATACGATGGAACGATAGACCCAGGGGTCTGGATCGAGGACTTTATCTTACACATACATATGGCTCGTGGGGATGACCTTCAAGCCATCAAATACCTCCCCCTCAAGCTGAAGGGACCAGCTCGACCTTTGGTTGAAAAGCCTCCCCAAAATTCAATTGGGAGCTGGGAGGAACTCGAGGGCGCTTCGGGCCAACTTTCAAGGGACCTATGTCCAGCCTCAGGATCTTGACGACTTAAGTCGAGATAGTCCAACAGCCGGAGAATCCGCCCATAAGTTTTGGAACAGATTCCTCACTAAGAAGAATCAAACTGTTGATCGTCCGGATCTTTGAAGCCTTAGCAGCATTCAAACACAGCATCCGTGACGAGTGGCTCGCCAGACACCTCGGCCAAGAAAAGCCAAGGACAATGGCAGCCCTAACAAGCCTTATGACCCGCTTTTGCGCGGGAGAAGATAGCTGGCTAGCCCATAAAGGCACCAGCGACCCGGCACATCAAAATAAGGGATGGCAACGGGAAGCCACGGCGTCATAAAAACAAACGCCAAAACAAGGAAGAGAGCCCGGATAACACAACGGTTAATGCCGGATTCAGGGGCTCTCGACCTAATCAGCAAAACAAGCCATCTAAAGGCAGCAAAGAGGGACCATCCGGTCTGAATAGAGTCCTAGACAGACTATGCAAAATTCATGGCACCCCTGACAAACCCGCAAACCACACGCACAGAGAGTGCTGGGTCTTCAAGCAGGTCGGCAAATTAAACACCGAACACAAGGAGAAGGAAACACCAAGTGAAGACAAGGATGAACCTCGCCAGCCGAACACTGAAGGACAGAAAAAATTCCCGCCAGAGGTTAAAACAGTGAACATGATCCACGCGACTCACACATCCATGAGGAGGCACGAGCAGCGCATAGAGACGCGCTCGATATAGAGCCCATCGTACTCACGCCTAACCGCTGGATGCCTTATCCGATCACTTTCGATAACTTGGATGACCGAACTAGTATTCGGCACGGAGGATCAAAGGCCTTGGTGCTTGACCCAATAATCGATGGATACCGTCTCACCCGCATCCTTATGGACGGCGGCGGCAGTCTCAATTTAATATATGAGGACATTGTCCGCAGGATGGGGATTGACCCATCCAGAATTAACCAAAGCAACACCACCTTTGAAGGGGTGATACCAGGCGTTGAAGCCCATAGCAGAGGCTCCGTCACCTTTGGAGGTAACATTCGGCTCTCGGGCAACTCGAAGCGAAGAACTACTCTTCACCATCGCACCCTTCCAAAGCGACTATCACGCAGTGCTCGGAAGAACGGCCTTCGCTCGCTTCAACGCGTTGCCGCACTATGGCTACCTTACACTTAAGATGCCCAGTCCACGTCGCGTCCTCACCGTTAGCGGACTAGCAGAGCGCACGTCATGCGCATAGGAACACGCGACGACCCTCGCGGCCGGACTATAAGCGGCCTCCAACATCAGAAAACATGACTGGTAATTAAAGACCACAAACTCGGCTAGACGAGTCCGGTCGCCCGGATAAAATTGAACCAGGGCCCCGTATATGTAATCCCATAGCGGACACCAGGGGCTATAAATACTTAACACTGTCCCACAGTTGGCTCAACCTTATGGGCAGGCCAACATCTTACACTTTTTTCCATCGCATACTTATGTTGTGCTCTTCTACAAGTTTTCCTTTTTCCACAGGCAACGTTCGCGCGATACCCTTCCAGGATACGGCACAACGGAGACAAAGGCGCAGACATGCAGCAGGGCCCCGTTCAACATGTTTCTTTTTAGATTAAGCCCCTATGTAAACCTTTTCTATTGCCTCTTGTTGTTCAACAATCCCATGGGTCCCATGCCCACAGAGGATACTGCCGTTTTTGGCATCTCACCACGACAGATTAACGCACGTACCTGGAAAAACAGGGTTTATAACGAATGGGCATTCTTGAGCCCATCGAGTATTATAAAGTCCGAATACCCTCGGGAGTGTTCGGCGTCACGAGTTTGGACTTATATGCAGCAGCTCTGAATCATGTCTTTGGTCAAATGTTAGGTTTGCCCGGCTCCTGGGTTTGCCGCCTTACGTTCCGTTACTATCGGCTAAGGTGGCCAAAGGAGAACTACTGCGATCGTGCCCTGGTTATTCTGGACGAGCACCTCAGTATAGAAAGCCGAAAACTGACTGTCATGATACAGCGAGAGACTGTTCAACTACTCGAAGACTTATCGGAATCTTTAGGATTCCTCCGCATTAACGAAGGACCATTGCCCAGTCATGTACACACGCCCCATATTCGGATGCCCGCGAAATGTACCAGGGGCTACATAGTAGCCCCAACATTAATTTCCATGGCTAAGCGAAAGTGTTACAGCTATATAGTCTGGTTGCCTAGTTCGACGTGCGATCACCTCCTTCATGGACCAAGACGTTGGATCAAGTGTGATTATGCATATTTTTTGCGAACACCCCCGCATTGTTTGCGTGGGGGCTGAAGCCGACGACTGCTATCTTTTGGATTACACATACATACATACATATATATATATATATGTAAACAGCCGCACAAGGGACACAACAACACTTTCGGGCAAAAAGTATAAATATAGCCTTATAACCAAAATAACATTGTTTTTACAATAATTCGATTTATCACTCGAATAATACATTCTTCGAGCACTGCGCCTCTATGAGGCGGGCACCTTCTGTGACCTGCGCCAAGTAGTGCCCAGCCGGACATTGGCCCCATTTGGATCTTGGGTCGCTATAATATTGGCCTCCGTGTCATCCAATAGGCTTTAACGCGGGCAAGAGCCATCCGTGCACCCTCTATGCACGCCGACCTCCTCATGGCATTGATCCGAGGCATGGCCCCAAGGAATTGCTGCACCAATCCAAAGTAACTATCCGGCTTAAGCCCTTCAGGCCAAAGATGGTCTATCACAGACCGCATTGCAAGACCGGACAGCCTGTGAAGCTCCGCCACAGCAGCCATCTTTTCATTTAATGGCAGCGGGGCGAGTGGGAGCAGCGAATTGCGACAGAAAATCTTCTCCACTTCCCTATCACCACGACCCTCGAAGAACTTGGCGGCGTCGGCCGTACTCTTCACCAAATCCGCGCTCTGGCGTCCGCAAGACTCAGCGCCCATCGAGGGAGCATACTTCGGACCGAAAAACTTCGTCCGCAGCAAGTAGGAATCTCCAGTCACGATTTTACCGGCCTGTTGAAGCTCCTCCCGCGCACACCTGAGCTTGGTCTGTATTTCCTTGGTGGCATTGCGTGCCTTGTCTAGCTCGGCCAAGCTATCCTTATGCTCCCTTTCAAGGAGCTCATACCGGTTAGCGGCATTTTTTAACTCAATAGCCATTTCGGCCATATTTTCTTCGCTTCAGCAATGAGCTGCTTGTTCGGCTCTCAGTTCCTCGGTCGCCTTTAGGGCAGCCGCACTGCCAACCCGAGCTTGTTCCTTGGCTTGAACAAGTTCTGCCCTTAGGGCCTCCACTGCAGCAGCACCATCTGCAGTCCGAACATATTACACTAATATCATGCCGCCTCCATATTTTCCTATATAAAGGAAGACGGAGCACATACCCTATGACTTGTCTAGCCGCTCGTTCACCAGCGTGACATCGGCATCAATCGATCGAATCTGCCTGGTCAGTTTGAAGACTTCCACGGACTAGTCGGCGGCCGGACTCACTGGTACCTGCACAAATTTATAGCGCAATCATTGATTTATGATCTCCCGTTTGCCCGCTAGGGCGGGCAAACAGAGTCTCAGGGGCTACTATCTGTACGGAGCACACCTAACACGTGCCTCACAGCCAAAAACAGTGTATTTTTCATTACATACCTCAAAGCCTCTGAGCAGACTTGCAAATGCTTCATTCAAACCGCTTGTAGCGGACGAGATCTTCTTGAGCACCTCGCTCATTAATGAGCGGTGCTCCTCCGAGAGCGCGGCTCGCTCCAGTAGGCCCGCCAGTATGTATGGCCGGACATCAAACTGTGCCAGACTCTTCCCATCGCCCCTCGCAGGAGCCAAATGCTCCGGGCTCAGGGGGGCAGACGCATTGGCTTCCGCCTTCGGCAGATCCGGACTCCTCCGTGACGACACCTCATTGTCGCCTGCTTCATGAGCCGGAGAGGTGGGTGGGGTCTCGCTCTCCATCATCTCCGGAGGAAGATCCCCTGAAGATGAACTCTGTTGAGGAGGGCTGCTAGCCGGACTGCGAAAGATGAATCCTGGTTATTAATCTAGGAGGAACGCAGTACCTTCGAATCAAAAATTAACTTACAGCTTGGTGGAGGCTGGCCCGATGGTGGGCACGATCACGGTGAGGGTGCCCGTTGAAGCGAAACCCCTGGTGTTATCTTTTTCCCGGGTCTGGGCATCTCCGTCTCCGAGTCTTCGGAAGCAGCCCTCTTCTTCCTGCGCGGGGAGGAGGCCTTAGCCTTTCCTTCCCGACTATCCTCCTTAGGAGAGGTAACAATTCCCCCGGTTCGGATGTGTAGCGTGTGGGGTTCGGATTCTTCATCCTTCCCCTTGTCTTTCCCCGGGGGCATCCTGCTGAGTACTCGGTCAAGCATCTTGGCCATGGTGGGGGCGGGCAAGCCTTCGGGAAGTGGCGCCGGACATCTAATTCTCTCCGCCTTGCTGAGCCATTCACGACGCGGATGATTTTCAGAATAAACAATCATAACAGATACAAAACACGGTGTCCGGTGTCAAGTTTACTTACTTGGGTATCTAGGCGATTGCAGCTTAGGCCCGCATCCTCGATGGTGTCGGGACACTTTACTTTCCGTTCGAAGAATAATTTGCACATCTCTTCGGGCTTCAGGCCGAAGAAGTGCTTGATGGTCCGCGGACCCTCCGGATTGAACTCCCACATCCGGAGAGGCCGGCGTTGGCATGGCAACATCCGCCGGACCAACATTACTTGCAGTATGCCGACAAGATTAATGTCCCTTGCAAGAAGCTCCCGGATGCGATTCTGTAGTACCGGTATATCATCGGCGGGTCCCCAATTCCGCCCTACGTCTGTCCAAGACGCCAACTGTGACGGAGGGCCCGAACGAAAATCGGGGGCGGCCACCCACTTTGTGCCCCTGGGAGCTATGACATAAAACCACCTCCGCTGCCATACATCAGATACTTCTGGGAAAGAACCCTCTGGCCACGGGGCATCGCCGTTCCTGCTTATTACGGCACCCCCGCACTCCACATGCCTCCCCTCGATCATCTTCGGCGTCACATTGAAGGTCTTGAGCCATAAGCCGAAGTGTGGGGCGATATGGAGAAAAGCCTCGCACACGATAATAAACGACAAGATATGGAGGATAGCGTTGTGAGCCAGATCGTGAAAATCCAACCCATAATAGAACATGAGCCCCCTCACGAAGGGATCAAGGGTGAAACCCAGACCATGGAGGAAGTGTGGGACGAAAACGACGCACTCATTGGGCTCTGGCGTAGGGATGACCTGCCACAGGCGGGGAGCCTGTCTTTGGATATCCGGTTAGGTATCCGACCTCCCTAAGCCGCAATGTCCTTCTCCTCGATCGAGGAGGCGACCCACCGACCTTGAGGATCAGATCCGGACATCTTGGCTGGTTAGGAGGGTGGAGCTTAGGTTTTGGGTGTTAGAACTTCGAGGTGCGAGAACGCGCGATGAAGGTGAAGAAAGAGGCGTAGGTCTCGACCCCTTTATAAAGAGGGTGAATATCAAGAGTCCCCGGCGTGACCGTTTGAGGCTTATCTAAAAACACACGGGTTATACCAACCGCCATCGTGGGGTCACGCGTGCTCATATTGATGGAAAATCCCGTAATAAGTGGAATACGATCCCTGCCCCGATGGGACGTGCCAGCAAAACCACCTCGTAATGCGAGTCGTCATGGGGTAAGAAACTCCGGTTCACGTTGGACCGGGCCACGATGTGCGAAGACTGCCAATAGATCAAGTTTATGCCATACGAAGACCATCTCGTGGATCCGGACACGGTTTCGGTGTTCGATAATTACCTTGGAGTATTCGGAGGAGGAACCCGCCCTACAATGCCGAAGACAAGACTGCGCTCCGGACTCATCGTCATTGAAGCCTGGTTCAGGGAGACTCTTGAGGAGTCCTGGATTAGGGGGTATCCGGACAGCCGGACTGTGTACAACTTTCGGACTATTGAAGCGTGAAGATACAAGACTCAAGACTTCGGCCCGTGTCCGGATGGGACTTTCCTTGGCGTGGAAGGCAAGCTTGGTGATCCGAATATTATATTTCCTTCCTTGTAACCGACTCCATGTAAACCGGAGAGGTTGGTCCTTAGAAAGCCGATCACAGTTACATTCATACCATCATAGGCTAGCTCTTAGGGTTTAGCCTCTACGATCTCGTGGTAGATCTACTCTTGTACTACCCATATCATCAATATTAATCAAGCAGGAAGTAGGGTTTTACCTCCATCGAGAGGGCCCGAACCTGGGTAAACATCTATGTCCCTTGCTTCTTGTTACCATCAGCATTGACACACAGATCGGGACCCCCTACCCGAGATCCGCCGGTTTTGACACCGACAATGGCGGAAAGGTAAAAGTGCGTATAATCCATGGACTCAACATTAGTCAAAAGAACTCATATACTTATTGCAAAAATTTATAAGTCATCAAAAATCAAGCACTACGTGCATGCTCCTGGGGGATAGATTGGTAGGAAAAGACCATCGCTCGTCCCCGACCGCCACTCATAAGGATGCACAAGCCAGGTACACTTCATGTTTCAAATTTGTTACACAACTTTAACCATACGTGCATGCTACGGGACTTGCTAACTTCAACACAGGCATTCTTTGAATTCATAATCACGCAACTAGCATGACTTTAATATCACTACCTCCATATCTCAAAACAATTATCAAGCATCAAACTTCTCTTAGTATTCAATACACTCATAAGAATTCTTACAAATCTTGTATGCTTAGCATATTAGGATTATTTAAGCAAATTACCATGCTATTTAAGACTCTCAAAATAATATAAGTGAAGCATGAGAGTTCATCTATTTCCTCAAAATAAAACTACCACCATGCTCTAAAAGATATAAGTGAAGCACTAGAGCAAATGACAAACTACTCCAAAAAAGATATGAGTGAAGATCAATGAGTAGTCGAATAATTGTGCAACTATGTGAAGACTCTCTAACATTTAAGAATTTCAGATCTTGATATTGTATTCAAACAGCAAGCAAAACAAAATAAAATGACAATGCAAGGATATCACAACTCATGTGAAGAAGCAAAAACTTAGGCTCAACCGATACTAACCGATAGTTGTTGAAGAAGAAAGGTGGGATGCCTACCGGGGAATCCCCAAGCTTAGATGCTTGAGACTTCTTGAAATATTATCTTGGGGTGCCTTGGGCATCCCCAATCTTGAAATTTTGTGTCTTCTTAATTCCTCTCATATCATGATTTCTCTTTTTATCAAAAGCTTCATTCACAACAAACTCAACAAGAACTCGTGAGATAGGTTAGTATAAACCAATGCAAAAACTTATCATTTTCTACTGTAACAAATCACTTAAATTATTATTCAACATTTCATACTAAATTCCTCTGCATATTTAATACTCCTATCCTCAAATAGAATCATTAAACAAGCAAACATATGCAAACAATGCAAACATAACAGCAATCTGCCAAAACAGTACAGTCTGTAAAGAATGCAAGAGTATCAATACTTCCCTAACTCCAAAAATTATGAACTAAAATTCCCACTGTAATAAATTTATCAGAGCTCAATATGCAAAAATATTCAACATTATACCACTCTCTGAATTTTCTAGGGAATTTTTCCAACAGCGGTAAACTTTCTGTTTTCAAACAGCAACATGTATACTAGCAAAATAAGCATGGCAAAGGCTATCCTTGACTTTTTTTATTGGAAATAAAGATGGAAAACATTAACCTAAATGACAGAAAGCAAAAACTAACAAAAGGAAATGACGCTTCAAGCAAAACACATATCATGTGGTGAATAAAAATATAGCTCCAAGTAAAGTTACCGATGAACGAAGACGAAAGAGGGGATGCCATCCGGGGCATCCCCAAGCTTAGGCTCTTGGTTGTCCTTGAATATTACCTTGGGGTGCCTTGGGCATCCCCAATCTTAGGCTCTTGCCCATCGAATCTTTACCCAAAACTTGAAAACTTCACAACACAAAACTTAACAGAAAACTAGTGAGCTCCGTTAGCGAAAGAAAACAAAACACCACTTCAAGGTACTGTAATGAACTCGTTATTTATTTATATTGGTGTTAAACCTACTGTATTACAACTTCTCTATAGTTTATAAACTATTTTACTAGCCATAGAGTCATCAAAATAAGCAAACAACACAACAAAAACAGAATGTGTCAAAAACAGAACCGTCTGTAGTAATCGGAAACTAACGCAAACTTCTGGAACTCCAAAAATTCTAAAATAAATTGGTGGACCTGAGTAATTTTTCTAGTAATCATCTGCAACAAGAATCAACTAAATAGCACTCTCCAGTAAAAAGTTGAAGCTAATATCATGAGCGCTAAAGTTTCTGTTTTTTACAGCATGATCATAAAGACTTCACCCAAGTCTTCCCAAAGGTTCTACTTGACACAAACACAAATTAAAACACAAAACCACATCTAAACAGAAGCTAGATGGATTATTTATTCCTAAACATAACCAAAAATCAAGAAATTAAAATAAAATTGGGTTGCCTCCCAACAAGCGCTATCGTTTAACGCCCCTAGCTAGGCATGATGATTTCAATGATGCTCACATAAGAGATAACAATTGAAACATAAAGAGAGCATCATGAAGAATATGACTAGTACATTTAATTATAACCCACTTCCTATGCATAGGGATTTTGTGAGCAAACAACTTATGGGAACAATAATCAACTAGCATAGGAAGGCAAAACAAGCATAACTTCAAAACTTTAAGCACATAGAGAGGAAACTTGATATTATTGCAATATGTAGAAGCATGTGATCCTCTCTCATAATAATTTTCAGTAGAATAATGAATGAGTTCAACAATATAACCAGCACCTAAAGCATTCTTTTCATGATGCATAAGCATATAATTTTTATTACTCTCCACATAAGCAAAATTCTTCTCATTCGGAATAGTAGTGGGAGCAAACTCAACAAAATAACTATCATATGATTGAGAATTAAGATCAAGATGACAAGTTTCATGGTTATCATTATTCTTTATAGCATACGTGTCATCACAATAATCATCATAGATAGGAGGCATGCGTTCATCATAATAAATTTGCTCAACAAAACTTGGGGGACTAAACATATCATTTTCATCAAACATAGCATCCCCAAGCTTGTGGCTTTGCATATCATTAGCATCATGGATATTCAAGGAATTCATACTAACCACATTGCAATCATGCACATCATTCACATATTTTATGCCAAGCATTCTATGTAATTTTTCTTCTAGTACTTTGGCACAATTTTCCTTTCCATCATTCTCACGAAAGATATTAAAAAGGTGAAGCGTATGAGACAAACTCAATTCCATTTTTTTGTAATTTTCTTTTATAGACTAACTAGTGCTAAAACAAGAAAAAAAAAGATTCGATTGCAAGATCTAAAGATATACCTTCAAGCACTCACCTCCCCGACAACGGCGCCAGAAAATAGCTTGATGTCTACTACGCAACCTTCTTCTTGTAGACGTTGTTGGGCCTGCAAGTGCACAGGTTTGTAGGACAGTAGCAAATTTCCCTCAAATGGATGACCTAAGGTTTATCAATCCGTAGGAGGCGTAGGAAGAAGATGGTCTCTCTCAAACAACCCTGCAACCAAATAGCAAGGAGTCTCTTGTGTCCCCAACACACCCAATACAATAGTAAATTTTATAGGTGCACTAGTTCGGCGAAGAGATGGTGATACAAGTGCAATATGGATAGTAGATATAGGTTTTTGTAATCTAAAATAATAAAAACAGCAAGGTAACTAATGATAAAAGTGAGCGTAAACGGTATTGCAACGATAGGAAACAAGGCCTAGGGTTCATACTTTCACTAGTGCAAGTTCTCTCAACAATAATAACATAGTTTGATCATATAAAAATCCCTCGACATGCAACAAAGAGTCACTCCAAAGCCACTAATAGCGGAGAACAAACGTAGAGATTATGGTAGGGTACGAAACCACCTCAAAGTTATTCTTTCCAATCAATCCGGTGGGCTATTCCTATAAGTGTCACAAACAGCCCTAGAGTTCGTACTAGAATAACACCTTAAGACACAAATCAACCAAAACCCTAATGTCACCTATATACTCCATTGTCACCTCAAGTATCTGTGGACATGATTATAAGATATGCATCACACAATCTCAGATTCATCCAACCAACATAAAAGTACTTCAAAGAGTGCCCCAAAGTTTCAACCGGAGAGTCAAGAACGTGTGCCAACCCCTATGCATAGGTTCATGGGCGGAACCCGCAAGTTGGTCACCAAAACATACATCAAGTGGCACATGATATCCCATTGTCACCACATATAAACACGGCAATACATACATCAAGTGTTCTCATAAAAGACTCAATCCGATAAGATAACTTCAAAGTGGAAACTCAATTCATCACAAGAGAGTAGAGGGGGAGAAACATCATAAGATCCAACTACAATAGCAAAGCTCGAGATACATCAAGATCGTCCCATAGAGGGAACACGAGAGAGAATACGAGAGAGAGAGAGAGAGAGAGAGAGAGAGAGAGAGAGAGAGATCAAACACATAGCTACTGGTACATACCCTCAGCCCCGAGGGTGAACTACTCCCTCCTCGTCATGGATAGCGCCGGGATGATGAAGATGGCCACGGTGATGGGTTCCCCACCGGTAGGGTGCTTGAACAGGCTCGAGAGGTTTTGGTGGCTACAGAGGCTTGCGCGGCGGAACTCCCGATCTATCTTACATTCGGAAGTTTTACGATACGTAGGTATATATGGGTGCAGTGCGTCGGTGGAGCTTGAGGGCCCCACGAGGCAGGGGCGCCCCTACCTCTAGCGACCGGACCTCAAACAGTCGATCTACGTGCTCGGTGTCATCCTGGATCGATGTCGACACCACACAGTACTCGGAGGATTTATAACAGAGTAGCAATCACACACTTATTACAATCGAATGTCTCAAGAGAGGACTTAATAAAATAAACTTGGCTTAAGGCCAACTAATAACGATAACAGTGGAAGGCTTGGAAGAATAAGCGAGTCCATCAACTCCAACGGCATCACTGAGTATAGAACCACCACCTATGCACCTTACTCGTCGTGTGAAAAGTGCGCAACATGAAGCGTTGCAGCGAAAGCAGTTGACACATGGAATATCTTTGGCAATGTAACACATAGAGAATAATGGAATGAATAAGCTATACTATATGCATATTTGGCTGGTGGAAAGCTCTATGGTTACTGATTTTACATAAAGCCAATTTTTCCCTCTTGCAAAGGAATAAATTTATTTAACTATCATGGTGGTTGTGAAACATTGAGAATGGTTGATGACATTCTCAATCCCAATTAAAAGTACTCTTTAACAAACCCAACAATATTAATTAGAAGTAAGATGATGAGATTCACATGATATCCAGGTACTAGATACTCAAGATGTCCATAACCGGGGACACGGCTAACCATGATTAGTTTATACACTCTGCAGAGGTTTACGCACTTTTCCCCACAAGACTCGATCGCCTCCGTTGGATTTCTCGCACTACATGATGTTTGAGAAACGGATGACCGAGACATAGTCTTTCAGAAGCACTAGCACCTTACATGTGGGTAGACCGGTACACCTACTTTCCCCTACATCTGCTAGTCTACCCGTACGAGTTCGCACAACTTAATCAAATATGCCAGAGCCCATAATGGCTTGTGGCTGCACACGGAAGTTTCTAGTTTGAATAATCTCATGATCCCTCTGAGCCTGAGTGGTGGTCCGAAAAAATACAGGCAAGTCCTGATAGAAACAGGGTGCCTCAATCCACCCAGATGTGTGTTTAATTTGCCACCTTAAATAAACCATTAAATAACAATCTCACATCTGTCATGGATACACTCACCCAATCCACGTCTACTAGCATAGCATGGCATAATAAGCAAACGTAGAAGTAACTCCCAAGGGTTGATAATAAAACAGGTAATAGGTACTACCTCAACTACTTCCCATCCCACAATTTAATTAGATCCTAAGCATGCAAGTGTTTGAGAATAGATAAATGCATAAAAACTGGGTATGAGAAAAGTATGATCAAAGTGTTACTTGCCTTGCTGATGATCCGCGTAACCTAGAGACTCGAAGTAACAGACGGCGCACTCCGGGTAATCTATCGCAGACAAACAAACAAGCATACAATAGATACTCATCTAATGCACAGGTAAAACTCAAATAGATCTAACCAGATAGTTCAACTTAAGAACTCCGGTTTGCAAAAAGAATCGAATCAAGCGAAGCAACGAAAGTCAAGCGGCGGAAGAAAAGCGACTTCGTTTTACTAATCTGGATCTAAGTCAAATTTTACAGAAGCAAAAACTTGTTTAAGTAGATTATTCGGAAAGAGGGTTTCGAGACGAAACTCTAGGCGCTTGAATCGCCTGATTCCGATAAACGAGCAAAAACTTATACTAAAACGAAAATCGGATCTGGAATCGCGATCAGAAAAATCGCGGATTAAATCCGAGAAAAAGAAAAACGACGAACGGGTTAACGAACGGACGTTCGTTAATTAACCGAAATCGAAAAAAAACGAAAAAAACCGAAAAAAACGAAGAAAACTGCTCGGTTTTTATAAAAAATCGCACGGAAATCGGTGGCGAACCTCGAGGCGTCTGGCTCAGCGGTGTGGCGTAAATGAGGCGGCTAGGGTTTGGTAGTGCGGACCCGGCTCGGGTGGGCTGGGAGCTCGGGCGGCTCCGCTTATAAAGGCGCCCCCGAGCGGAGTCCCGCTCGGGTACGGCCCGGTAAGGCGGTGCGCGTTTTTTTTAATAATTACGCGCAGAAAAATAAAATCAAAAGAAGTACTAAACGGACTCCAAAAATCCCGAAATAAATTTTCCCCGGCTTCTAAAATCAAGCCGGATTTAATGAACATTTATTTGGGGCCTAAATGCAATTTTGAAAAACGCGCATTTTTCCTAAATTCAAATAAAAGGGCGAAAAACTCCAAAATAAAATCTTATTTGATTTTATTATTAAATCTTCATTATTTCTTTATTTTGGGAAAGTAATTTTATTCCCTCTCTCATATTTTTGTAATAGAAATAATTGAAGATAAAATAATTAAAATCAAATGATCCTATTTTCAAAATTTGAGAAAACTCAAATATGAAAATAATGAAAATCCCCAACTCTCCCGTGGGTCCTTGAGTTGTGTAAAATTTCTAGGATAGAGCAAAAATGCAATGAAAAATATGATATGCAATGATGCTCTATGTATAACATTCCAAATTGAAAATTTGGGATGTTACAAACCTACCCCCTTAAGATGAATCTCGCCCTCGAGATTCGGGTTGGCTAGAAAATAGGTGAGGGTGGTCCTTAAGCAAACTCCCTCTCGCTCCCAGGTGGCTTCATCCTTAGTGTGGTGGCTCCGCTGAACTTTGCAAAACTTAATGACCTTGCTTCGGGTGACTCTGCTGGCATACTCCAGAATCTTAACCGGTTTCTCCTCATAGGTCAAATCATCATTCAACTGAATCGCTTCGGTGTACGGTATCTCTCGGTGGTATATCGGCCATCTCTGCGTGACACTTCTTCAACCGAGAAACATGAAACACATCATGAACTCCTGACAATCCTTCGGGTAATTCCAACTTGTACGCAACTTCTCCCATGTGTTCCAAAACACGATAAGGTCCTACAAATCGAGGTGCTAACTTTCCCTTAACTCCAAAACGCTTAACTCCTCGAACTGGCGATACACGAAGATAAACTCTGTCTCCGACTTCATATTCTGTCTCCTTGCGTTTTGAATCCGCATAACTTTTCTGTCTTGACTGGGCTACCTTGAGCCTATTGCGAATCAACTTTACCTTCTGTTCAGACTCCTTAATAAAATCTGGTCCAAACAACTGTCGGTCTCCAACTTCATCCCACAACAACGGGGTCCTGCACCTCCTTCCGTACAAGGCTTCGAAAGGTGCCATCTTCAAACTGGATTGATAACTGTTGTTGTTAGAAAACTCCGCATATGGCAAGTTGTCGTCCCAACTTGATCCATAATCCAAAGCACAAGCTCTAAGCATATCCTCCAAAATCTGGTTGACTCTCTCGGTTTGTCCATCTGTCTGCGGATGAAAAGTCATCTTGAACTCCAACCTGGTTCCCAAAATTTCGTGCATTTGCTTCCGAACTTTGAGGTGAATTGGGTTCCTCTATACGTCTGATACTCCTCGGAACTCCATGCAAGCATACGATCCTGGTCATGTATATCTTAGCCAATTTGGCCTTCTTGTAGGTAGTCTTTCTTTGGAATGAAATGAGCTACCTTCGTCAAACGATCGACTATAACCCAAATCGAGTCATAGCCTGAACAAGTCCTGGGCAATCCCATGATGAAATCCATACCTAGTTTATCCCACTTCCATTCGGGTATAGGCAATGGTTGTAACAATCCTGGCTTCGATGTTACGCCTTGACTTCGACATACATCACAAACTACTACGTACTCTGCAATATCCTTCTTCATTCCGGTCCACCAAAAAGTATTCTTCAAATCCAAATACATCTTGGTATTTCCTGGGTGAATCAAATACGGTGAATCATGTGCCTCTTGTAGAATCAACTTCCTGATCTCCGGGTCATTGGGCACATAAACACGGTTCTCAAACCATAAGGTATCGTGCTCATCCTCATGAAATCCCTTAGCCTTTCCTTCGCTCATTCTCTCCTTTATTTAGGCAATCTCTTTGTCAGTATTCTAAGCTTCCCTGATCTTGTCCATCAAAGTTGAGTGAATCTCCAATGCTGCTACATAGCCTCTCGGAACTATTTCCAAACATAGCTCTCAAAGATCCTCGGCTAACTCCTTTGGTAAATCTCCGGTCATGAGTGTCTCTTACAGCTCAACGCGTCTGCTACAACGTTAGCCTTTCCGGGGTGGTAATGCAATCTCATATCATAATCTTTGATAAGCTCCAACCATCTCCTTTGCCTGAGATTTAACTCCTTATGCGTGAAGATGTACGTCAAACTCTTGTGATCCGTATACACCTCATAATGGTTTCCAATGAGGAAATGTCTCCATGTCTTCAACGCATGCACTACGGCTGCTAACTCCAAATCATGCGTAGCATAATTTAGCTCATGAGGCTTAAGCCGTCGTGAAGCATCTGAAACAACTCTTCCCTCCTGCATAAGCCTTTGCTCCAAGACCTCGACATGAGCGCCGCAATATACCTCATAATCCTTGGTCTGATCTGGCGGAATTAACCTTTGGTGAGGTAACCAAACGTTTCTTCAACTCTTGGAAACTAGCTTCACACTCCTCGGTCCAAATGAACTTGGTATCCTTCTTTAATAATTTTGTCATAGGCTTCGCCAATCCTTGAGAAATTCTCAATGAATCTCGGTAGTATCCCGCTAGTCCAAGGAAACTCGGATCTCTCCAAGCTGTTGTTGGCGCTTCCCGATTTATTCTGGTGACAACTTTAGTGGGGTCTACTGCTATACCTTCTCCGGATATAACATGTCCAAGAAATCCAACTTCCTTCAACCAAAACTCACACTTGCTGAACTTGGCATACAACTGGTGTTCTCTGAGCTTCTCGAGTACCAAACGCAAATGCTCCTTATGTTCCTCTTCATTCTTCGAGTAAACCAAAATATCATCAATGAACACCACAATGAACTTATCCAAAAACTCCATAAACACTTTGTTCATCATGTTCATAAAATAGGCGGTGCGTTAGTCGGACCAAATGACATAACGGTGTACTCATACGGCCTGCACAGTGGTAAAAGCCGTTTTAGGTATATCCTGCTCTCGAATCTTCAACTGATGGTACCCTGATCGCAAATCGATCTTGGAAAACACCTTAGCTCCTTGCAACTGGTCAAACAAGTCATTGATCATCGGCAACGGGTATTTGTTCTTAATGGTCACTTCATTCAATCCACGATAATCAACAACCATTCTTAATGATCCATCCTTCTTCTCCACTAGAAATCTTGGTGATCCCCAAGGCGAAGAGCTTGGGCGAATAAAACCTTTATCCAGTAACTCCTTAATCTGCTTCTTAATTTCCTCCAAATCTTGGGCTGGCATCCTATAAGGTCTCTTAGATATCGGCCCAGTGCCTGGCAATAGTTCAATCAGCAACTCAATGTCTCTATCCGGTGGCATGCCTGGCAACTCTTTCGGAAACACGTCCGGGAAATCCCTTACCACTGGTACTTCCTCCTGCACAACTCCTGATAAGGAATTTACATGTGCTCTCCTCGGCTCATGCCGTGATACATACTTGATTCTCCTTCATACGGGGTGGTAAGCAAAATTGTCTTACTGGCGCAATCGATGTTTCCTCCATACATCGACAACCAATCCATACCAAGAATTACATCCAAACCTTGGGATTCCAAAATAATTAAATCCGTTGGGAAAACATGCCTCCCTATACTTAATGGCACTTGAAAACATCCTTGACTGGCCATATACTCCGCTCCCAGTGAGCTTACTAGCATGGGTGTCTTAAGAGTTTTAGTGGGTAGGCTAAACTTATCCATAAATCCTTGATATGAATGAATGCGATGCACCAAGTATCAAAAAGAACAAGCTGCAGTAAATGACTTAACCGTAAACTTACCTATTACGCATCCGGTGAGCTTCAACCTCCTCCACGATAACGTGGTTCACTTGTCCTTTGTTGAAATGATTCGGCTTCTTTCACGAGCTTCCATTGCCATATCCATTACGGCCTTACGGACAATCGTTTGCATAATGCCGGTCTTGCGGCACTTAAAGCAAGTGATGTGGCTCAGGTCTACCTTGGATGGTGTTGACGGGTTGGTGCGGTTCTGTCCATTGCTTCCTCCATTCCCGTTCCCATTCTTGGTGCCATTATGGTTGTGCGAGCTACCTCCTCCATGGGTATGCTGAAATTGTCCTCCTGGCTTCGGGGTAAAGCGAAGCTTCTGCTGAGCTCCAGAGTTATTCTTCCCCTGTTCATACTTCCTCTTGCGATTTTCAATCTGCTGCTGCTTCCCTTCAATCATGAGAGCACGATCTAATAACTCTTGGTAGTTATTGAAAGTGGCTACCATCAACTGCATGCTTAGCTCATCATTTAGTCCTTCTAGAAACTTCTCCTGCTTAGCTGCGTCTGTAGCAACGTCATCTGGGGCATAACATGCTAGCTTACTGAAATCATCTACATCTTTGTGGCTAACTGTCCAGTCCTCCTTGGCGCAAGTTGTGAAACTCACGCTTCTTCATGGCCATAGCTCCTCTTTGAAACATGGGCAGATGGAAAGCTTCTTTGGCCGATCCCATGTGGCGGTGTCTCTGAGTGGTAAGTGGTTGTAAAATTCTCCCACCATCTTTGTTGCGGGTCCTTCAAGCTGGTGTGCGGCAAACTTCACCCTTTCTCCATCTGTACATCATGCAGTGGTCAACTCCCTCCCTATCTTACGGAGCCAATCATCTGCATCAATCGGCTCGGTGCTACTGGGAAACACCGGCGGATTCAGCCTTAAGAAACGGGTCAAATGGTCAACAGGTGGTGGTGGCGGTGGGTTTTTGTTGTTGTTGTTGTTGTTGTTGTTGCCTTGGTTCTGTACCAATGTTTGAATCAAGGCATTCTGCTGCTGAATCAACTGCGTGATCTCTGGCGGAAAAACAAATCCGGGGTCGCGTCTCGGAGGCATCTGAGGGTTTAAGAAAAGACGATAATTTAGAATAGAATGAGGTCTAGAGAGAAACACTACCCATATGCACATGAGACAAATCACACAATATCACTCCAATCAATTCAAACAAGGGCATACAACGGTCTATCTATCGTTACAAAGTGCTGAAACTAAAACTAATATAACATGGGGGTAATCTACTCTGTTATGGTGGTCAACTAGAAAAAGCGCTCCGATGAAGACTCCATGATATCTGCTCGGCTTCATCTTCGTAATCATCATCACTAGGATCAGAATCGGTGTCATCGATGATGATGTAGTTCTCTGGACAGGTGCTATCTTCATCTCCTCCTCCGGGTGCTGAATTACCCATGAGTTCTTCAATCTTCTCCTTAAGATCGCCGTTTTGTCCCACTAGAGCTACAATCTCCTCCATGTAGTCCTTGCGAGTGGCCTTCAGTTCTCCTTCTAGTTCGATAATATTGGTTTTTGCTGTCTTTAACTCCATCATGTATGTGCACATCTGGTTCTCCTGACGTCGAATGTGCTGGTTTAACTCCTGGATGAAAGCTGCAATGGATCGATCCTTCTTAGTGCCAACTATCTCCCATTGTTCATCTCGGCGTCATAAATCTGGTAGATAGTATCCTTGAGATCGTCTTTATAAACTTCTCCAATGCGCCCCATGGTTATGTGAGCTGCCATGCTCTTTCCCAGACTCCAGGTTGGTGCATTGAAAACACACTCTATGGGCTCCGTGATTGACGCAAACGTCCTTCCGGGAACTTGAGCTTGAATCTTCCAGCGCTCTTCTTAGGGTAAAGTGGAATTGTAGGTCCCGGTGAAGCTTGGTAATCCAATGTGTTGACGTGACTCTTACAGCTCAACGCGTCTGCTACAACGTTAGCCTTTCCGGGGTGGTAATGCAATCTCATATCATAATCTTTGATAAGCTCCAACCATCTCCTCTGCCTGAGATTTAGCTCCTTCTGCGTGAAGATGTACTTCAAACTCTTGTGATCCGTATACACCTCACAATGATTTCCAATGAGGAAATGTCTCCATGTCTTCAATGCATGCACTACGGCTGCTAACTCCAAATCATGCGTAGCATAATTTAGCTCATGAGGCTTAAGCTGCCGTGAAGCATACTGAAACAACTCTTCCCTCTGCATAAGCCTTTGCTCCAAGACCTCGACATGAAGCGTGTAATATACCTCATAATCCTTGGTACGATCTGCAGAATTAACCTTTGGTGAGGTAACCAAACGTTTCTTCAACTCTTGGAAACTAGCTTCACACTCCTCAGTCCAAATGAACTTGGTATCCTTCTTTAATAATTTTGTCATAGGCTTCGCAATCCTTGAGAAATTCTCAATGAATCTCCGGTAGTATCCCGCTAGTCCAAGGAAACTCCGGATCTCTCCAACTGTTGTTGGCGCTTCCCGATTTGTTACAAAGTGACAACTTTAGTGGGGTCTCTTGCTATACCTTCTCCGGATATAACATGTCCAAGAAATCCAACTTCCTTCAACCAAAACTCACACTTTGAACTTGGCATACAAGCTGGTGTTCTCTCGAGCTTCTCGAGTACCAAACGCAAATGCTCCTTATGTTCCTCTTCATTCTTCGAGTAAACCAAAATATCATCAATGAACACCACAATGAACTTATCCAAAAACTCCATAAACACTTTGTTCATCATGTTCATAAAATAGGCAGGTGCGTTAGTCAGACCAAATGACATAACGGTGTACTCATACAGCCCGTACCTGGTGGTAAAAGCCGTTTTAGGTATATCCTGCTCTCGAATCTTCAACTGATGGTACCCTGATCGCAAATCTCAAGAGAGGACTTAATAAAATAAACTTGGCTTAAGGCCAACTAATAACGATAACAGTGGAAGCTTTGAAGAATAAGCGAGTCCATCAACTCCAACGGCATCACTGAGTATAGAACCACCACCTATGCACCTTACTCGTCATCTGAAAAGTCTGCAACATGAAACGTTGCAGCCCGAAAACGGGTCAGCACATGGAATATGCTGGCAATGTAACACATAGAGAATAATGGAATGAATAAGCTATACTATATGCATATTTGGCTTGTGGAAAGCTCTATGGTTACAGTTTTACATAAAGCAAATTTTTCCCTACTGCAAAGGAATAAATTTATTTAACTATCATGGTGGTTGTGAAACATTGAGAATGGTTGACAGCATTCTCAATCCCAATTAAAAGTACTCTTTAACAAACCCAACAATATTAATTAGAAGTAACATGATGAGATTCACATGATATCCAGGTACTAGATACTCAAGATGTCCATAACCGAGGACACGGCTAACCATGATTAGTTTATACACTCTGCAGAGCTTTGCGCACTTTTCACCACAATACTCGATCGCCTCCGTTGGATTTCTCGCACTACATGATGTTTGAGAAGCGGATGACCGATACATAGTCTTTCGAAGCACTAGCACCTTACATGTGGGTAGACCGGTACACCTACTTTCCCCTACATACGCTAGTCTACCCGTAAGAGTTCGCACAACTTAATCAACTATGCGAGCCCATAATGGCTTGTGGCTGCTACGGAAGTTTCTAGTTTGAATAATCTCATGATCCCTTTGAGCCCGGGTGGCGGTCCGAAGAAATCTGAGGCAAGTCTGATAGAAACCAGGTGCCTCAATCCACCCAGATGTGTGTTTAAGTTGCCACCTTAAATAAACCATTAAATAACAATCTCACGTCTATCATGGATACACTCACCCAATCCACGTCTACTAGCATAGCATGGCATAATAAGCAAACGTAGAAGTAACTCCCAAGGGTTGATAATAAAACAGGTAATAGGTACTACCTCAACTACTTCCCATCCCACAATTTAATTAGATCCTAATCATGCAAGTGTTTGAGAATAGATCTAATGCATAAAAACTGGGTATGAGAAAAGTATGATCAAACTGTTACTTGCCTTGCTGATGATCCGCGTAACCTAGAGACTCGAAGTAACAAAGGCGCACTCGGGTAATCTATCGCAGACAAACAAACAAGCATACAATAAATACTCATCTAATGCGGGTAAAACTCAAATAGATCTAACCAGATAGTTCAACTTAAGAACTCGGTTTGCAAAAAGAATCAAATCAAACGAAACAACGAAAGTCAAACGGCGGAAGAAAGCGACTTCCTTTTACTAATCTGGATCTAAGTCAAATTTTACAGAAGCAAAAACTTGTTTAAGTAGATTATTCGGAATGAGGGTTTCGAGGCGAAACTCTAGGCGCTTGAATCGCCGCTTAGATAAACGAGCGAAAAGTTATACTAAAACGAAAATCGGATCTGGAATCGCGATCAGAAAAATCGCGGATTAAATCCGAGAAAAAGAAAAACGACAAACGGGTTAACGAACGGACGTTCGTTAATTAACCGAAACCGAAAAAGAAAAAAAAGAAAAAAATAAATAAATAAAACCGAAAAAACCGAAAAAAACCTAAGAAAACCGCTAGTTTTTTATAAAAAGCAACACGGAAATCGGTGGGCGGCGAACCTCAAGGGCGGCGTCGTCGGCCATGGCTGGCGCTAGGGTTTGGGCGCGGGTGAGGGCCGGCTCGGGTGGGCTGAGGCGCTCGGGCGGCTCCGCTTATAAAGGCGCCCCCGAGCGGAGTCCCGCTTGGGTACGGCCCGGTAACGTGGTGCGCGTTTTTTTTAAATAATTACGCGCATAAAAAAATCAAAAGAAGTACTAAACGGACTCCAAAAATCCCGAAATAAATTTTCCCCGGCTTCTAAAATCAAGCCGGATTTAATGAACATTTATTTGGGGCCTAAATGCAATTTTGAAAACGCGCATTTTTCCTAAATTCAAATAAAAGGGCGAAAAACTCCAAAATAAAATCTTATTTGATTTCATTATTAAATCTTCGTTATTTCTTTATTTTGGGAAAGTCATTTTATTCCCTCTCTCATATTTTTGTAATTGAAATAATTGAAGATAAAATAATTAAAATCAAATGATCCTATTTTCAAAATTTGAGAAAACTCAAATATGAAAATAATGAAAATCCCCAACTCTCCCCGTGGGTCCTTGAGTTGTGTAAAATTTCTAGGATCGAGCAAAAATGCAATGAAAAATATGATATGCAATGATGCTCTATGTATAACATTCCAAATTGAAAATTTGGGATGTTACACTACCCTCGTGAGCACCTCCCTCATCTTCTGACGTAGGGTCCAAGTCTATCCGGTAGGTTTCCTTCCAAAAATAACTTCTCCAGTTGATTTCGTTCCGTTTCGACTCCGTCTGATATTCCTTTTCCTCGAAACACTGAAATAGGCATAAAACAAAGAATTTGGGCCTCCGGTTAATAGGTTAGTCCCAAAAATAATATGAAAGTGGATAATAAAGCCCAATATTGCCTAAAACAGTAGATAATATAGCATGGAGCAATCAAAAATTATAGATACATTGGAGAAGTATCACTGTTTGAGAAAAACGGTTCAAATAATGACCGGGCCGTGGTGTGATGTCACACTACAGAATGTGTCAGCAGATTAGATTTGTGGAAAAATTATTCTCTCTACGGTGGCATGTGGAATTTGTTTTGCAGAGCCGGACACTGTCCTTGTGTTCAAAATCTTCTATGGAGTATTCGGAGGAAGAACCTGCCTTGCAATGCCGAAGACAATCTGGCCTTGGACTCATCGTCATTCAAGCCTGGTTCAGGGAGCTCTTGAGGGAGTCTGGATTAGGGGGTCTCCGGACAGCCGGACTATATCCTTTGGCCGGACTATTGGACTATGAAGATACAAGATTGAAGACTTCGTCCCGTGTCCGGATGGGACTCTCCTTGGTGTGGAAGGCAAGCTTGGCAATACGGATATGTAGATCTCCTCCCTTGTAACCGACTCTATGTAACCCTAGACCCCTCCAGTGTCTATATAAACCGGAGGGTTTAGTCCGTAGGACGACAACAATCATACCATAGGCTAGCTTCTAGGGTTTAGCCTGTACGATCTCGTGGTAGATCAACTGTTGTAATTGTCATATCATCAAGATCAATCAAGCAGGAAGTAGGGTATTACCTCCATCGAGAGGGCCCAAACCTGGGTAAACATCGTGTCCCCCGCCTCCTGTTACCATCCGCCTTAGACGCACAGTTCGGGACCCCCTACCAGAGATCCGCCGGTTTTGACACCGACAAGTATCCTATATCTACTTGAGTGAGATATTCCTATGAGTATGTGTGCAATGCATATCTTATATGCTCATTGGTTTTCCTTTGTTCATATGTTGAACTTTGTGTGCTATCATATGTTGATTTGTCGCTTTGATTTATTTTGGACAACATGAATGACTAGTGATGTTATTGGAAGTATTAATGGTTATGTGTTCATTTTTTCATTTTGTATCTCCCTGGTTTTTTGCAGGCATGTGCATGCATAGTTACTATGTGTAAATTCGCACGCCTTGTTTGCTTTATTTGATCCCATATATATATGGTAAATCCATAAAATTCTTAATAGCTAAGATGTGCATGAAATTCAAAATCATATCAATATGCACATACTTAAGTGGTTTTACCCTATGTGTTGTATTTATGCTAACTACTTCGGACCCAATAAGTTTGGGGACCATATCGGACTTAAAATGTTTTAGGTACATTTGAGAAGCATTGGGTGATTGGCTTATTTATGAAGGTGGTGGCACTATGAGGAAATTAGAGCCAAGCTTGGACATTTTATTGATCTACGACTTCATACCAATGCTATCTCGGTAACAAGTATTTACTTCATGCATATATATAGAAATGGGGTCAACCTTGTGTAGGTTGCATCATGGCATGAATTTCTTGACTCATTCTTGTGATACTTGTTTCCTCTCTCAATGCATCCCAACAATGATCTCTTGTTGCTAGTTGTGATGTCTTTGATGGTTGTGTGTTTGGAGTTCATTAATATACAATAAGATAATATTAAGCCATGTGCTATGCTTTCAAGCAAAGATCGCATTGGTATATTTTATGACTCCCGTTTGGATATCTTATTCTTTCCTTTTGTAACCGTTTAATGTGTACATCCTTCTTTGTGGATATATATGTCATTTACCTAGAATCTTATACACGTGAGAGAAGTTACATATCTAGTTGATATCCCTATTCTTTCATGTCCATCGTTTCATTCTCCTTTTATATCTTTGGTGGCTCCGTGGAAGCATTAGTTGTATGAGTGTGTCTCTTACCTCTTTGCATCTTAGTCCACTCATGTTTGGTGAAGTTTGTTGTCCTCGTGCTTGTCTTGACAAGCCTATTATTTCCTATCTTCACCATGGGCTGTCACAAGCTTTGATTTTTAATTTGCTATTAGTGAGCTTGTGAAACCCATTTGCTTGATGTGTGTGTCACCTGCTTAAGTTCGTGTGTGTGGGAAGGACATGTCTGGCACCTTGAATCTCATTTACTCAAGACTATGTTGATGCTTAATTCTCATCCTTATATTAGTCTTCTCAAGTGCTTTGACGTGACTCACACACATTGTTTTGGTTGTGCCTATTATTAGGTTGCCTCATTTACATGTTGCTCAACCATATGTTTGTTGCAATTGCTAGCCTTCTTTTCTTACCTATGCTTGCTTGCAATTGTTTTGTGTTCCTATTGATTTTGGGGGAGTGATGATCCTATTTTGTGCACTTGTATCCAAATAAAAAAATCTAAATAGTGCACAAATCATGGGGAGCTTCTCTATTTTCCTTGAACACTCCTTTGCTCAAATCATAATTTTCTTTATCCTTCTGGCTCGTCAGATCTTTTGATTGCTTGCGTCATTTTGTGTTATGCAAATGAGATCAATTTGTGCCATGTGCCTTGCTCTTATGCTAGGCTCAAAGTTGTATAATAGTGAATTCACCCATGGATATCATGTTCTTATCAATTACAACCTTTTTTGTGTATACGGGTTTCTTTGTGTATACATATCATGATTATTATTGGCCACTTAGAAATTTTTATACATAAGAAAGTTCATATATTTCCTTGATATCATTTACTCCTTGTCGTCCACTTTGTGTGGTGTGGCTTCGGTAAGAGGTTGTGTCGTGAGTGCTTATATGCATTGCATATATCCTTGCGCACTCATGTGTATTGGATGTATTTTGGACCATACTTGAAATGATGATCACATTGGATATTCCTATTTTATCTTGTCCAAAGTATGTTCTTTGGATCTTTTGAATGTTATCCTCCAATGTTTAATCTTATTTTCATATCATACTATATTGTTTCATTCTAGATCCTAAATATGGGTTGAGCTCCTCAAATTTTTCATCATTGAATATGTGCATTTGATTTCACTCACATTTTCGCGATATGCACACATTAAGGAGGAACTCATACTATATTAGTCCTCTATTTTTTTCATCCATTTTGGCATTTGTTGCCAATGGGGGAGAAGTTTAGAGGGTTTAAGATAAGTATTTTTGTAAGTGCTTGTTGTCACTCATCCTTATCTACCCTGGTTATATATGTTTGTTGCATGAATGAATATATAGAGAAATATCCACCTAGTGTATGCCAACCAATATATACAAGGAAATTCAAAGTTCATTCACACGTGCATATATTGTGGGGGAGCTTGCTCTATATATTGTGGTTCCACTAACATCAAATACTTATGTAGTGTTTCGATGTTAGTACACTGATCCTGATAAACTCAAGTATCTTTGTGACACTTGATGCTATCAATACTATCTCAAGTATACAATTTATCCTCGGGTAAATTGCACACTTGTGTTAAAGTTCATTATATAAACCCTCTTGTTGAGATTGTCATCAATTACCAAAATGGGGGAGATTGAAAGTACATGTAGTCCCCATGTGTGGTTTTGGTAATTGATAACAATCCTAATGGACTAATGTTTGCATTGAGTTATACATTTGAAGGGAAGTTCCATTTCCAATGCATGAAGAATATTGGATGAACTGAAGGATGTTTGTTCCATGGTGATGCAAGAAGGAGATAGAATGGATTTGAAATGAATGCCATATACATATTTTTGTGGATGCATCAAGGCTTATGAGTTGAACCATGATGGGTCAAGATCTTGAGAGAATGATTAAAGAGAAGAATTCTACATATGCTTGAAGATAGGATCATTATGAGCTCATATGTTGAGTCATGGATTATTATGTCTTGAAGCAAGTAATTCAAGTGAAGAATTCATTGTTCCTCTCAAGATACTATGTTGGAGCATGAGAACGAGCAAATGATGTCCAATATGATATTCAAGGAGAAACTTGATATGGTCATGGTGAATTGAGATATTGGTTATTATGTCTTGAAGAAATGAAGCATAGTGAATATATCAATAGGGCCTTCAAGACATCAATATTAATCATGGAGCAAAGATAAATGTTGACCAAGATGAAGACCAAAGATTGACCTCTAAGATGAATTGACACACAAGCGCATATCATGTGCCACATGAGATTGTAGAGACCGGACCTCAAGCGATCGATCTACGTGCATCGATGTCATCCACTGGATCGATAATCTTGACACGCCGCGATTACTAGAAGGATTTATAACAGAGTAGCAATCAAAAACTTATTACATTGAATGTCTCAAAGAGAACTTATTACAATAAATATGGCTTAAGGCCATCTAATAATGATACCAGTGAAGGCTTGGAAAATAAGCGAGTCCATCAACTCCAACGGCATCACTGAGTATAGAACCACGACCTAAGGCACCTTACTCATCGTCTGAAAAGTCTGCAACATGAACGTTGCAGCCCAAAAACAGGTCAGCACATGGAATATGCTGGCAATGTAACACATAGAGAGCAATATGAAAGAGTAATGCTATACTACATGCATATATGGCTGGTGGAAAGCTCTATGGTTACAGTTTTGCATAAAGCCAATTTTTTCCTACTGCAATGGAATAAATTTTATTTAACTATCATGGTGGTTGTTAAACATTGAGAATGGTTGACAGCATTCTCAATCCCAATTAAGCATCATCAAATCAAAACCCAACAACATTAATTAAAGTAACATGATGAGATTCACATGATAATTCAAGTACTAGATACTCAAGATGTCCATAACCGGGGACACGGCTAACCATGATTAGTTTGATACACTCTGCAGAGGTTTGTGCACTTTTCCCCACAAGACTCGATCTCCTCTGTTGGGATTCTCGCACTACATGGTGTTTGAGAAACGGATGACCGAGACATAGTCTTCGAGCGCTAGCACCTTACGAACGGGTAGACCGTACCAACCTACATCCCCTACATCTGCTAGTCTACCACTATAAGAGTTCGCACGACTTAATCAACTATGCTAGAGCCCATAGTAGCTTGTGGCTGCACACGGAAGTTTCTAGCATGAATAATTTCATGATCCCTTAGAGCCTGGGTGGCGGTCCAAAATGAAACAGGCAATCCTGGAATACCCAGGTACCTCAATCCACCCAGATGTGTGTTTAGGTTGCCACCTTAAATAAACCATTAATTAAGATCTCACATCTGTCATGGATACACTCACCCAATCCACGTCTACTAGCATAGCATGGCAATATAAACAAACGTAGAAGTAACTCCCAAGGGTTTGATAATAAAACAGGTAATAGGTACTACCTCATCTACTTTCCCAATACCCTCAATTTAATTAGATCCTAATCATGCAATATTTGAGGATTGATCTAATGCATAAAAACTGGGTATAAAAGGGATATGATCAAAGTGTTACTTGCCTTGCTGATGATCCGCGAAACCTAGAGATTCGAAGTAGCAAGCGGCGCACTCCGGGTACTCTATCGCAAACAAACAAGCATACAATAAATACTCATCTAATGCACAGGTAAAACTCAAACAAAAGATATAACCAGAAAGTTCAACTTAAGAACTCCGGTTTGCAAAAAGAATCAAATCGAACGAAGCAACGAAAGTCAAACGGCGAAAGAAACAAGCTTAGTTTACTAATCTGGACCTAAGTCAAATTTTACAGTAGCAAAAACTTGTTTGAGTTGATTATTCAAAAAGAGGGTTTCGAGACGAAACTCTAGGCGCTTGAATCGCCTGATTCCGATAAACGAGCGAAAAGTTATACTAGAACGAAAATCGAATCAGAAATCGCGATCAGAAAAATCGCGGAATAAATCCGAGAAAAAGAAAAACGACGAACAGATTAACGAACGAACGTTCGTTATCTGGATCTAAATGATGAACGCATTCGTTAAAACGAACGAACGAGCGAACGCTCTCTAAATAACCTAAACCGAAAAAAAACAGATCTAATAAAAAACGGATCTAAAAAAACCAACGAAAAGCCGACGAAAAAACCGAACAGTTTTTCTAAAAAAAACCGGCGGCGGCGGGGTCAACCTCGGCGTGCGGGTCGGCAGCGACGGCGGAGGCTCGACGGGCGGCTCGGCGGCGGGCGGTATGGCGGCGGCAGCGGCAGCGGCGGCTCTGTCGGCTAGGGTTAGCGCGAAGGCGTTGGCTGGCGGCGGCTTGGGTCGGTCCGGGCGCTATATAAAGACCCGGCCGGTGAGTCCTGGCGATTACGCCCATAGTCGGTTCGGATATTAATATTTTTTTAAATAATTACGCGCAGAAAATCAAACGAAAGAAATACTAAACGGACTCCAAAAATCCTGAAATAAATTTTCCCCGGCTTCTAAAATCAAGCCGGACAAGATGAACATTTATTTGGAGTCTAAATACAATCTTGAAAAACGCGCATTTTTCCTAAATTCAAATAAAATAGCAATAAACTCCAAATAAAAATATTATGTGATTTTTTTATTAAATGTTCAATATTTCTTTATTTTGGGAAAGTCATTTTATTCCTATCTCATATTTTGATAGTAGAAATAATTGAGGATAAAATAAATAAAATCAAATGATCCTAATTTCAAAATTTGAGAAAACTCAAATATGAAAATAACGAAATCTCCAACTCTCTCCGTGGGTCCTTGAGTTGTGTGAAATTTCTTGGATCAAGCCAAAATGCAATAAAATATGATATGCAATGATGATCTGTGTATAACATTCCAAATTGAAAATTTGGGATGTTACAAACCTACCCCCTTTAAGATGAATCTCGCCCTCGAGATTCGGGTTGGCTAGAAAATAGGTGAGGGTGGTCCTTCAGCAGATCTTCTTCTCGCTCCCAGGTGGCTTCATCCTTGGTGTGGTGGCTCCACTGGACTTTGCAAAACTTGATAACCTTGCTGCGGGTGACTCGCTGGCGTTCTCGAGAATTTTGACTGGTTTCTCCTCGTAGGTCAAATCATTACCCAACTGAATCGCTTCCAGTGGCACAGTATCTCTCAGAGGTATATCAGCCATCTCTGCGTGGCACTTCTTCAACTGGGAAACGTGGAACACGTCGTGAACTCCTGACAATCCTTCGGGCAATTCCAACTTGTAAGCAACTTCTCCCATGCGCTCCAAAACTCTGTATGGTCCCACAAAACGTGGCGCTAACTTTCCTTTAACTCCAAAGCGCTTAACTCCTCGAAGTGGAGATACTCGAAGATAGACTCTATCTCCGACTTCGAAAACTGTCTCCTTGCGTTTAGAATCCGCATAGCTCTTCTGCCTAGACTGGGCTACCTTGAGCCTATCGCGAATCAACTTCACCTTCCATTCAGACTCCTTAATCAAATCTGGTCCAAACAACTGGCGGTCTCCAACTTCATCCCACAACAATGAGGTTACGCACCTCCTTCCGTACAAGGCTTGGAAGGGGCCATCTTCAAAGCTGGATTGATAAGCTGTTGTTGTAAGAGAACTCTGCATCTGACAAATTGTCGTCCCAACTAGATCCATAATCTAGTGCACAAGCTCTCAGCATATCCTCCAAAATCTGATTGACTCTCTTGGTCTGTCCATCTGTCTGCGAATGAAAAGTTGTTTGAACTCTAGCCTGGTACCCAAGGTTTCGTGCAACTGATTCCAGAACTTTGAGGTAAACTGGGTTCCTCTATCTGATACGATGCTCCTCGGAACTCCATGCAGACATACGATCCTGGTCATGTATATCTTAGCCAACTTAGCACTGTTGTAAGTGGTCTACACTGGGATGAAATGAGCTACCTTCGTCAAGCGATCAACTACAACCCAAATCGAGTCATAGCCTGAACGAGTCCTGGGTAATCCCGTGATAAAATCCATGCCTAATTTTTCCCACTTCCATTCGGGTATCGGCAATGGTTGTAACAAACCTGCTGGCTTCTGATGTTCTGCCTTCACTCTTTGACATACATCACAAACTGCTACAAACTCCGCAATATCCTTCTTCATTCCGGTCCACCAGAAAGTGTCCTTCAAATCCAGATACATCTTGGTATTTCCTGGGTGAATCGAGTACGGCGAATCATGGGCCTCTTGCAAAATCAACTTCCTGATCTCCGGATCATTTGGCACATAAACGCGGTCCTCAAACCATAGGGTATCGTGCTCATCCTCACGAAATCCTTTAGCTTTTCCCTTGCTCATTTTCTCCTTAATAGAGGCAACCTCCTTGTCAGTTGCCTGAGCTTCTCTGATCTTAACCATCAAGGTAGACTGTATCTCCAATGCTGCTACATAGCCTCTCGGAACTATGTCTAAACATAGCTCCCGAAGATCCTCGGCTAACTCCTTTGGCAAATCTCCGGTCATGAGCGTGTTGACATGGCTCTTGCGGCTCAACGCATCTGCTACTACGTCAGCCTTCCCGGGGTGATAATCCAATCTCATATCATAATCCTTGAGGAGCTCCAACCATCTCCTTTGCCTGAGATTCAACTCCTTCTGCGTGAAGATGTATTTCAAACTCTTGTGATCCGTGTACACCTCACAGTGGTTTCCAATGAGAAAATGTCTCCATGTCTTTAATGCGTGTACTACGGCTGCTAACTCCAAATCATGTGTAGCGTAATTCAACTCATGGGGCTTAAGTTGTCGTGAAGCATACGAAACAACTCTTCCCTCCTGCATAAACCTTTGCTCCCGATCCTCGGCGTGAAGCGCCGCATAATACACCTCATAATCCTTATACCTGATCTGGCGAGAATCAACTTGGTGATGTAACCAATCGTTTCTTCAACTCTTGGAAGCTAGCTTCGCATTCCTCAGTCCATTTGAACTTGGTATCCTTCTTTAACAACTCCGTCATGGGCTTCGCAATCTTCGAGAAATTCTCAATGAATCTCCGGTAGTATCCTGCCAGTCCAAGGAAACTCCGGATCTCTCCAACTATCGTTGGTACTTCCCAGTTGGTCACAGTGACAACCTTAGTGGGATCTACTGCTATACCTTCTCCGGATATAACGTGTCCGAGAAATCCAACTTCCTTCAACCAAAACTCACATTTGCTGAATTTGGCGTATAACTGATGTTCTCTGAGCTTCTCAAGTACCAAATGCAAATGCTCCTTATGCTCTTCTTCATTCTTTGAGTAAACCAAAAATATCATCAATGAACACCACGACGAACTTATCCAAAAACTCCATAAACACCTTGTTCATCATGTTCATGAAATAGGCAGGTGCATTAGTCAGACCAAATGACATAACGGTATATTCATACAGCCCATACCTGGTGGTAAAAGCCATCTTGGGTATATCCTGCTCCCGAATCTTTAACTAATGGTATCCTGATCACAAATCGATCTTGGAAAATACCTTAGCTCCATGCAATTGGTCAAACAAGTCATTGATCATCGGCAAAAGGTACTTATTCTTAATGGTCACTTCATTCAATCCTCGATAATCAACAACCATTCTCAATGATCCATCCTTCTTCTCCACTAGAAGTACTGGCGGTCCCCAAGGCGAAGAACTTGGGCGAATAAAACCTTTATCCAGTAACTCCTTAATATGCTTCTTAATTTCTTCCAAATCTTGTGCGGGCATTCGGTACGGTCTCTTAGATATTGGCCCTGTGCCTAGCAACAGCTCAATCAAAAACTCAATGTCTCTATCTGGTGGCATGCCTAGCAACTCTTCTGGAAATACGTTCGGGTAATCCTTCACCACTGGTACTTCCTCCTGCACAACTCCTGATAATGAATTTACTTGTGTCCTCCTCGGCTCATGTCGTGATACATACTTGATTCTTCTTCCTTCTGGGGTTGTAAGCAAAATCGTCTTACTGGCGCATTCAATGTTCCCTCCATACTTCGATAACCAATCCATGCCTAATATCACATCCAATCCTTGCGATTCCAATACTATTAGGTCCGAGGGAAACACGTAATTACCAATCCTTAATGGTAATCGATCACACCATAGACTAGCCATATATTCTGCTCCAGGCGAGGTTACTAACATGGGTGACCTAAGGGCTTGGGTTGGCAGTTTATACTTATCCACAAATCCCCTTGATATGTATGAATGTGATGCACCAGTATCAAAAAGAACGACTGTAGTAAATGTCTCAACAAAAAACTTACCTATTACTGCATCTGGTTGAGCTTCAACCTCCTCCACGGTAACGTGGTTCACCTGTCCCCTGTTGAAAGGGTTCGGCTTCTTCCCTGAGCTTCCATTGCCATTTCCATTCTGGGCTTCGGGACATTCATTGGCATAATGTCCAGTCTTCTTACACTTAAAGCAAGTGACTTGGCTCAGGTCTCTCTTGGCTGGGGTTGACGGGTTGGTGCGGTTTTGTCCATTGCTTCCTCAATTCCCGTTTTCATTCTTGGAACCATTGATTGTGCGAGCTACCTCCTCCATGGGTATGCTGAAATTGTCCTCCCGGTTTCGGGGTAAAGCGTAACCTGGCTGAGCTCCAATTGTACTTCCCTTGACCATACTTCCGCTTGCAGTTTTCAATCTGTTACGCTTCCCTTCAATCATAAGAGCACGATCTACCAACTCACGGTAGTTGTTGAAAGTTGCTACCATCAAGCGCATCTTTGAGCTCATCATTCAGTCCTTCGAAACTTCTCCTGCTTAGCGCATCAGATGTAACGTCATCCGGGGCATAACGTGCTAACTTACTAAAATCCTCCACATACTGGCTTACAGTGCACCCTCCTTGGCATAAGTTGCGAAACTCACGCTTCTTCATGGCCATAGCTCCTGTTGAAACGTGGGCGATGCGGAAAGCTTCTTTGAAACCGATCGGTGGCGGTGTCAATAGGGTGTGTGGCTGTGTAATTCTCCCACCATGATGCTGTGGGTCCATCAAGCTGATGTGCGGCAAAACGCACTCTTTCCGCATCTGTGCATCCTGCAGTGGTCAGCTCCCTTCCAACGGCTCGGTGCTACTGGAAAACACCGGCAGATTTAACCTCAAGAAACGAGTCAAATGGTCAACAGGTGGTGGTGGTGGGTTGTTGTTGTTGCCTTGGTTCTGTACTAGTGCTTACATCAAAGCATTCTGCTGCTGAATCAACTGAGTGATCTCCGGTGGGAAAACAAATCCGGTGTCGCGTCTCGGAGGCATCTGAGGGTGTTAGAGAAGATGAGAATATAGAATAGAATGAGGTCTAGTGAGAAAACACTACCCATATGCACATGAGAGAAAAGCAAACAATATCACTCCAATCAATTCAAACAAGGCCATACAACGGTATATCTATCGTTACAAAAGTGCTTGGACTAAACTAGATACAATGGGGGAAATACTACTACTGTTAGGGTGGTCAACTAGAAAAACTGCTCCTGATGAAGACTCCATGATATCCGCTCCAGCTTCATCAACATAGTCATCATCGTTGTCGTCAGGGTCCCAGTCGGTGTCGTCGATGATGATATAGTTATCCGGGCCAGTGGAATCGTCGTCTTCTCTTCCTGGTGCGGGGTCTCCCATGAAAACTCCTAGCTTCTTGGTTAGGTCGTCATTCTTCTCCACTAGCACTTCAACTTCTTCCATGTAATCTTCACGTGTAGCCTTGAGTTCTTCCTCTAGCTCCGTGCTCTTGGTCAAGGCCTTCTGCAGATCCATCATGCTGCAAGACATCTGGTTCTCCTGACGTCGAATGTGCTGGTTTAACTCCTGGATAAAAGCTGCAATTGATCTATCCCTCCTGGTGCTGATCATCTCCCATTGCTCATCTCAACTCCCACAAATCTGGTAGATAGTATCCTTGAGATCATTGCGGTAAACTTCTCCAATACGTCCCATGGCGATGTGGGTTGCCATGCTCTTCCCTAGATTCCAGGTTGGTGCATCAAAGGAAAACTCTATGGGCTCCGTGACTGGTGTGAATGTCCTTCCTGGAACTTGAACTTGAATCATCCAGCGCTCCTCTTCGGGTAAAGTGGTGTTGTAGATCCCGGTGAAGCTTGGTACTCCGATGTTCAGGTATCTAGTGACTTCCTTCAAGTGACGTCCAAAGGGGGTATCATCATCTGGTTGCATGAACTTGTTCCTTGCATCCGCCATCCTAAAAGAGTAGAAAAGGATGAGGAGTCAGAAATGAGAAGAAAGAGTAGTGATCTAGGGCTTTAGCTTAGTGGTCGTGTCCCTCACGGTCGCGTGTGCTCGATACCATCTTGTAGCGACCGGACCTCAAGCGATCGATCTATGTGCATCAGTGTCATCCTGGATCGATGTCTTTGACACGCCGCGATTACTAGAAGGATTTATAACAAATTAGCAATCACACACTTATTACATCGAATGTCTCAAAAGAGAACTTATTATAATAAATATGGCTTAATGACATCTAATAATGATAACAGCGGAAGGCTTGGAAGATAAGCGAGTCCATCAACTCCAACGGCATCACTGAGTATAGAACCACGACCTAAGGCACCTTACTCGTCGTCTAAAAAGTCTGCGACATGAACGTTGCAGCCCGAAAACGGGTCAGCACATGGAATATGCTGGCAATGTAACACATAGAGAGTAATATGAGAGAGTAATGATATACTACATGCATATATGGCTGGTGGAAAGCTCTATGGTTACAGTTTTGCATAAAGCCAATTTTCCCTACTGCAAAGGAATAAATTTTATTTAACTATCATGGTGGTTGTTAAACATTGAGAATGGTTGATAGCATTCTCAATCCCAATTAAGCATCATCAAATCAAAAACCAACAACATTAATTAAAGTAACATGATGAGATTCACATGATAATCCAAGTACTAGATACTCAAGATGTCCATAACCAGGGACACGGCTAACCATGATTAGTTTGATACACTCTGCAAAGGTTTGTGCACTTTTCCCCCACAAGACTCGATCTCCTCCGTTGGGATTCTCGCACTACATGGTGTTTGAGAAACGGATGACCGAGACATAGTCTTTCAGAAGCGCTAGCACCTTACGAACGGGTAGACCGTACCAACCTACATCCCCTACATCTGCTAGTCTACCATTGTAAGAGTTCGCACGACTATCAACTATGCTAGAGCCCATAGTAGCTTGTGGCTGCACACGGAAGTTTCTAGCATGAATAATCTCCTGATCCCTTTGAGCCTGGGTGGCGGTCCAAAAACAAACAGGCAATCCTGGAATACCCAGGTACCTCAATCCACCCAGATGTGTGTTTAGGTTGCCACCTTAAATAAACCATTAATTAAGATCTCACATCTGTCATGGATACACTCACCCAATCCACGTCTACTAGCATAGCATGGCAATATAAGAAAACATAGAAGTAACTCCCAAAGGTTTGATAATAAAACAGGTAATAGGTACTACCTCATCTACTTTTCCAATACCCTCAATTTAATTAGATCCTAATCATGCAATGTTTGAGGATTGATCTAATGCATAAAAACTGGGTATAAAAAGGATATGATCAAAGTGTTACTTGCCTTGCTGATGATCCGCGAAACCTAGAGATTCGAAGCAGCAAGCGGCGCAATCCGGGTACTCTATCGCAAACAAACAAGCATACAATAAGTACTCATCTAATGCACAGGTAAAACTCAAACAAAAGATATAACCAGAAAGTTCAACTTAAGAACTCCGGTTTGCAAAAAGAATCAAATCGAATGAAGCAACGAAAGTCAAACGGCGAAAGAAACAAGCTTCGTTTACTAATCTGGACCTAAGTAAAATTTTAAAGTAGCAAAAACTTGTTTGAGTTGATTATTCGGAAAGAGGGTTTCGAGACGAAACTCTAGGCGCTTGAATCCCCTGATTCCGATAAACGAGCGAAAAGTTATACTAGAACAAAAATTGGATCAGAAATCGCGATCAGAAAAATCGCGGAATAAATCCGAGAAAAAGAAAAACGAAGAACAGATTAACGAACGAACGTTCGTTATCTGGATCTAAACGATGAACGCGTTCTTTAAAACGAATGGACGAGCGAACGCTCGCTAAATAACCTAAACCAAAAAAACCGATCTAATAAAAAATGGATCTAAAAAAACCGACGAAAAACCGATGGAAAAACCGAACGGTATTTCTAAAAAAACGGCGGCGGGTCAACCTCGGCGTCTTGGTCGGCTCGTGGCGCAAGACCATGGCGGCACAAGAAGCGGCGGTGGCGGCGACTCTGGCGGCTTAGGGTTAGGGCGAGGGCTGAGCACGGCGGTGGCTTGGGTCGGCCCGGTATATAAAGACCCGGCCAAAGTGAGTCTGGCGATTCTGACCCATAGTCGGTTCGGATTTTTTTAAATAATTCTGGCATAAAAATCGAACGAAAGAAATACTAAACGGACTCCAAATATTCGAAATAAATTTTCCCGACTTCTAAAATCAAAAGGCAAGATGAACATTTATTTGGGGCCTAAATGAAATTTTGAAAAATGCACATTTTTCCTAAATTCAAATAAAATAGCGATAAACTCCAAATAAAAATCTTATTTGATTTTTTTATTAAATCCTCAATATTTCTTTATTTTAGGAAAGTCATTTTATTCCCTCTCTCATATTTTGATAGTAGAAATAATTGAGGATAAAATAAATAAAATCAAATGATCCTATTTTCAAAATTTGAGAAAACTCAAATATGAAAATAAAGAAATCTCCATCTCTCTCCGTGGGTCCTTGAGTTGCGTGAAATTTCTAGGATCAAGCCAAAATGTAATAAAAAATGATATGCAATGATGATTTGTGTATAACATTCCAAATTGAAAATTTGGGATGTTATAGAGATCTTGTGGTATGGTAAGAATTTATCAATTGCGCTTTGTGTACTAACCCATACTATGTGTTGTTTATGTTATGTGGGTTAGGTAATTCTCATGATCTTGGTGCTTATAAGAAAGCTTGGTGCTCATCAAAGTATGTCATCAAGTAATTAATGTTGATGGACAAGTAAAGATGAATGCAAAGCAAAGCTTTCCACATTGTGTATGGAGGAGCTACTTGAAGACTTCTCCAATGTCTTGCCTTCAACTTGAGCCATGAAGAAACATCAATATAAAGCTCAAGTGAAAGGCTCTAGTCAAAGGTATTAGTTCCTTTGGCTTTAGATGTGAGGATCGATGACCATCGGAAAGGGTATATGCTCAAGAATGAGTTTCCGGAAGCTATCTAGTATAGTTCTTTTATGATTCTTGAGTTATAGGGATCCCGCACTATTAAGAGGGGATCAAAGGGGCTAGTGATGGATTTGCTCAAATCAACATCATCTATTTCTATTATTCTCACATCATATTCCAACATAGGCATATTTCACTCCTATTCAATACAAATACAATATGCCTACATATCTCAAAAGAAAATCCAAAGCCAACTAGGTTCCCCAAAGTATATGTATAACCCTTGCATGCTTTGCCCCCTCCATTTTGGCTTATCTTGGGTGGTTCTCTATGTGAGGACCTGGAGCTTTTCCATAGCTTCAAAACGAGCCCAAGATCATCAAAATCGGAGTCCAGATGTAAAAGTTATGCATGTTTCAGTTTTGGGGTTCCTGCTGTTTTTTTAATGGCAGGACATCCGGGACTTGGCTGGATGTCCGGGCTTCCGGGTCGCCCCAGATGTCCGGGATCCTCCCGGAAATCCGGCCCGCAAATTCCAGAACCTGTTTTCAAATGTTGGTTGTGCCCGCCGGATGTCCCGCACTTGCCCGAATGTCCGGCCCGGCGCTGTCACTTACTCACAAATGGCTAGTTTTCTAGGCCCTCTATGTATATCCCTCTACTAATCCGGTAGAGGGTTGACCACTTCATCCCAAATCGCCCCAAGAACACAAGTGGCTCTCTCTCACTTCTCCTACACCAAATCTTAGATCCCGGAGAGATTCGTGAGTGTTCTTGAGAGTTTTTCCAATCAAGTGATAGATCCACTCCCTCTCACTCTCTTGACCAAAGGAATTCGTGATTTGAGCAAGTCTTGAGCATTTCCCCTTTGTTCTTGTTACTCTTGGAGTTTGGAGACTTGTAGGCGGTAGGAGTGCTCCGGTGAGGAATCAACTTGTGATTTGTCCCCAGAAAGTTTGTGAAGGTTTGGAGGCTGCCTCAAGATCTACCACTAGTGGTTGAGAATCGCCTTCGTGGTGATATCTCAAGGAGAATAGGGTGAGCCTTCGTGGCGTTGGTGTGCCTTCGTGGTAACATCTACCTCTCTAACGGTGACTAGCTTCCCTCCAAGGAAGTGAACATCGGGATACATCCTCGTCTTTGTGACTTTGGTTATCCATAACCCTAACTCCTTACTTGTGGTTTACTTTGGTCACTTGATCGTGCATTCACTATATCTTGTTATCCTCATTATACTGTGTCGGCCACTCCCTTGAAGAGATTATTTAGGCCTAGACTTTATATTCGCAATTCATACTTTCTACTATTGTTCTAGCTTATGCTTAGTGTGAATTGCTATAGCTTCTAACATTCATTTTCATATCTTGTGACATAACTTGTGTAAGCTTGTAGTGCTTACTTGAGTTTGCTTGTATCATTCAATTCCATATATCGTGATACAATTTGTATAAGCTTGTATTGCTTACTTGTGGTTGTGTGTATTATTCATTTCCATATCTCGTGATATACATTGAGTAAGTTTGTGTGACTTACTTGTGCTTACTCGTATCCTCGTTGTTCTCATCTTGTTTATTCTAAGTTGTTGGTGCACTTAGTGAGCCTAGTATATTTAGGATTTGTGCTTGAAAAGTATCCGTTTAGTTTATTTCCGCATTTGGATATAGCCAAATCCGTAAAAGATTTTAAAACGCCTATTCACCCCCCCCCTCTAGGCGACATCATGGTCCTTTCAGCAGCGCTGGACGAAGAAGAGGCGCTGGTGTCAGTGAGGAATACCTGCACGCGGAGGTCCATCACCTCGGCGAAAGCGCCGTTGCTGAGGGAAATGGGGGAGTCGGAGACGTCAAGCACCCCGCTGGGGTACTCGTCGCTCGCGGGCGCATCGGAGATGCGTAGTGCGGTGAAGGAGGCGGCGAGCGCGTCGATGATGTCGTCCACCAGCATGACGGGCTCGTCGGAGTCTGAGAGGAGCCCCGTCTGGAACATGTCTCCGGGCGGGACCTCGAGCTGCCCCACGGTGGGCGCCAACTGTCGTGGTGGGCGCACGACAGATGCCAAAGGATGGCTAAAGAGAGGAGGAGTCTCGAGGGCACCGGTGGGCTCCAGAGGCGAGGTCAGGATGAGCGAGCGAGGGACGCAAGACATACCCAGGTTCGGGACTCTCCGGAGAGATAACACCCCTAGTACTGCTGAGTGTGGTTTATATGAAACAGTATAGAGTTGCTCCTAGAGCTGTATGGAGGAAGAAGGGAGGCAGGCCAAGGCTTAGGCTGCTCCTTCTCCCTGCGTATGAGTGTGTGTATGTGATTCATGCGTGCCCGTGTGCATGAGGGCTCCTGGGGGGGTTTATAGGTCAAGCCCCCATGGGTACAATGGTAATGTTACAAGGTCATGGGGCCGAGTTCTCATCGTCCAGGAAGCCGACGCTGGGTCCCGCCGGGTGTCAGGGCTCGTCGGGTTCTCTGGGCACGGGCCCCGTGTGTCAGGAGGCATTGTGCCATGTCTTGTCGGTCGTCACGGAATGGCCGGGTCAAGTCCGCTACAGTAGTGCACCGCCTGGTCGCTGTCTGCTGGTGTCAGCAGTGACGGTAGGTGCGCTATAGCCACGTCGGCCTTGGTCAGTAGGGTAGGTGGGGCACTGTTGCCACGCCTCTGCCGGTCAAAGGAGTTGGTGGGGTACTGTTTCCACGCTCATCCCCGTAGTGGAGACTCGTCGCATCGTACGTCTTGGATGGGACGGGAGCTGACCTCGGCCGGGTTGAGGAATACGCCACGGGAGAGCTGTCTTGTTGGAGAAGTCTTGGTTTGTCGGGCTCGGTCGTCTTGCGCCAGCCGTCAGGGCCGGGTTGCCGTCTTGGCCGGGTTGACGAACCTGGCCAAGTGCGTGCCGCATTAAGGGGCGAAGCTGGCCCCGATGTTTTTGAAAAGGATCCGAGTTTCGTTGCTTGCCCGGGGTTCATCCCCCCCCCCCTAGAATAAGTCAGTGGTGAACTGAGGAGAGTAACTATACTAACCCACTTCGTTGGAGATGCAATACTCTCGATACTGTATGGTAGGATGACTATTGTCTTAATGTGTTCCAAAGCTTATGTAAGCAAGATGCTATCCTACAGAGCGATCTTTGGAGGAACACACCTATATGAGCCCGACTGCTAGTCACAGTCTATGAGATTGGGGTGATCTCTAGTAAGCTCACGCATAGGCCAGGAGTGTGACTTATATGCTCCACCCGAAGGGTCAGCCTTCGGCACCCTATTACTAGTAAGACATGTGGTTAAGCTTCTTTACGCCAAACTGACAATTCAAGGCATAGTCCATTGTTTAGTTATGAAGGAGTGTAACTATTTGCTCTGGGTGAAGTTCAACCTTAACAGGTCTTCAATGAAACACTGGTATATCGAAACAATAATTGGAACAAAGGACACAATAGGCCCTCGAGATTTGGTGGGGATTGTTGAAATATTAGGGTGGGCCTAAGGCCCATCAAACAATTTCTGAAAATCTCTAAGGGCCCATGTGGTTTTAATTGGCACTAGGTGTAGTGGGAAGTTTAGTCTACCCCAGAAGTTGGAGAGGAATTGGACCTCCTTATAAGGGTTTCTCTTCCACGTGCTATTGGAGCTTGAGAATAGAAGAGACCCTCACGCACTCCTCCTTCGTCGCCCGCCTCGTCACGACGCACCGCGGGTTGCGGGAATGAGCCGAGCCAAGCTCACACCTATGCGCTTATTTTTGTCAGTCAGTAACAAAGAGTTTCTGGCAGCTGGGCCACGATCTAAACATTGCATCGTGGGCTGTCACAGACTCAGACGTGGGTCGAGCCCACGTCTCTCCACGCGGTTGCGCCTATATAAGTGTGCGGTGTCTTCTAACCCTAGCCGCCACGAACATACCACATCTGCTCCACGCGCACTGCCCACCGTCATTCCTTTGCTGCTGCTGCCGCTGGTGACTTCATCCTGTCCGCCACGTACACGGCCGACGGGAGGGCAGGTCTCCAATACCCCGCCTCTCCTGATCCTCTATGGGAGAGGGGCGATTAGATTTTTGGAAAGCGACCACGCGACTGCTCGCCTCCGATCCGCTACTTCCTCTACGTCTGTGTCGTCTTCGTCGACATCATTTCTCATACCGAAGCCGGCCTTTTTGCCGCCGAGAAGCTCGAGCCGACAAGAAAGCAGCTGCTAGCCTGCTACCGCCGCTGTTGCTACCGCCCTCGCGGCTTCTGCCTGGCCTACTGGAGGGTATAACTCATTTATCCTGCTCCTACTGTTTTCTGTTATAACCATGCTAGCGTTATACGTAGATGTGTCTGCCATTAGCGTAATACTATATGCTTGTGTGATTCAATATCAGCATGTTGTTAATTATATCAATGCCATGCCAGTGATTTATTCATGGATTAAATTAATCAAAAAATTGCCTACTTATTCAACATTGGACCCCTAACAAGACTTCTGTTGGGCTCCGTTGAGATAAGCCATCCCTGGTGCATGGCACCGCCACCCCTCCATTCAAATTGTTCTGAATAAGATGGAGGAGGAGGAAACACGGCACCGTCACACTAGTTAGGTCTTTAGACTTCGAGTCCGGGTTGTAAACTTGTGGATGGATTTTCTTTACCCTCTCTTCTATTAATACTCCCTCTGTTTCTAAATATTTGTCTTTCTAGAGATTTCAACAAATGATTACATATGAAGCAAAATAGAGTGAATCTACATCCTAAAATATGTTTATATACATCCATATGTGATAGTCTATTTGAAATCTTTAAAAAGACAAATAGATATACATCCGTATCTAGACAAATTTAGGAGAAGAATTTTAAGACGGAGGGAGGGAGTACTAGAAACGGAGGGAGCATATGATATACCACGCTTATGCATAGTTTTCAAAAAATTATTACGACGGAAAAGCATACTGTACGAGACACAAGACAGGAAAAGGCGGAACGCGTGCACGCACGGCGGCACCGGCACGGGATCGTCGCCCTTGCCACGACACACGCTACATAACCCGGCGCCGGGACACGCATGCCACGCATTTGGCGCTTTGAAACCCGAGCAAATCAAGCGGTCAATGACGACCCACCCACCGCGAGTAACTGCCAATCGCGCGATCGCGGGTATTGAAACTCGGCATCTCGCCTTGCAACGTTCCCCTCCAGCGGCAATCAAACCAAAACCAAAACCAAATCCAATCCATCCGAAGAAAACGCCCGCTCCCCTCCGAGCGAGGAGAGCACCAACCCAACACGCACCTGCACGATCGGCGCCACCTCGGCACACTGGTGCGGTGCGCGACCGTTGGAGCGGCGGGGTCCGTCTCCCCGCGCTGCCCTCGCGCCGGCCGCGGCGGGGCGCACAGCGGCCGGGGGCACCGCGGGGATTCGGGGCCTGGCGGGGCCCGAGAAAGACACCAGTCCCATGCACGCACGCCGCCCCAAGCTCACACCTCCTCCCTCCCTCTGCTCTCTGCTGCTACACCTCACTCCCACCGCATGCTCTCCTCTCGCGCCGGTTACTTTTCAGCTCACTCCCTCACTCCACTCCCACTCCCCAGCCGAAATTTGGAAGGACGCGGCCCGGCCCGACCGAGGAGTCAAGAGGGGTGAGAGCGCGCTGTCAGTGGAGGCAACAACGGTTACTGCCTGCCTTCGTCTTCCCAGCCAAGATTTGAGAGGAAGATTTGGGAGGAAGGGAAGAGGAGGAGGCGACTGACTGATCGATCGATCGGGCGGCCGGCCGGCGAGGCGGCGATGGGCTGCTGCCAGTCCAGGCTGGAGCGCCAGGAGGCGGTGTCGCGCTGCAAGGCGCGCCGCCGCTACACCAAGCACCTCGTGCAGGCGCGGCGGGACATGGCCGCCGCCCACGCGCTCTACCTCCGCTCGCTGCGGGCCACGGGCGCCGCGCTGCTCCAGTTCGCCACCGCCGAGGCCGACAACCCGCACCCGCGCCCTCCCCGCCACCAGCGCCAACAGCCGCCGCCCTCCCCGCCGCCACCTCCTCCTCCCCCGCCCCCGCCGCCGCCACCACCCCCGCCGCTCAGCCCCGCGCGGACCGCCAGCTCCTGGACCACCACCACCTCCTCCACCATCAGCGCCTCGCAAATCCTGCCGCCCCCTCCCCCTCCGCCCCCGCCGCCGCCGGCCCCAATGCCGTCCAGCTGGGATTTCTGGGACCCCTTCGCGCCCTCCTCCTCCCGCTCCCCAACCGACGCCGCCGCCGAGTGGGACGACGCGGCCACGTCCCTCGCCGAATCCCCCCGCGCCGCGCCGCCGCCCGTCGTCGTCACGGCCAAGGCCGCCCAGGCCCAGCCCCCGGCGCCGTCCGTCGTCACCACCACCACATCCACCGCCAGCGAGCTCACCGTCGTCGCCCTGCCCCGCGGCGGCGGCGGCGGTGGCGCGGCAGGGAAGAAGGACCTCGCAGAGATCGCTACCGAGATCGACGAGTACTTCCTCAAGGCCGCCGACGCCGGCGCCCGCGTCGCCGCGCTGCTCGAGGCCCCAATCTGCGAGCTCCCCAACGCCAACAACAGCCTACCAGGCAAGAACAGTCCTCAGATCAGCTTACCTCGATTTTCCATCGGTCCATCCCGCTCACATTTTCAATTGTGTCTGACGAAATCTTTGCTGCGTGCAATGGAATCGATTCTTGCTTCTTCAGGTAGGGTGATGAGCTACGGCAAGAACCTGAAGCCGACGGGATGGTCGTGGGGCGGCGCAGGAGGAGGGTACGGGAAAGGCAGCAGCAATGGCTTCTCCAGGTTCGGGACAGGAGACGAAGGCATGATGGGCAATGGCGGAGGCAGTGGGATCCTCAGCCACTCCTCCACCGTCGAGAGGCTCTACGCCTGGGAGAAGAAGCTGTTTCTCGAGGTCAAGGTGCGTTCGTTCATCATCTGTAACCCACTTCATTGGCATTCTTTACTAGCTTCAGTTTTGGACCGTCGATCAAAATGTGCAATAGAGCTTTGAGCACATTGATTCATCTCAACATAGAGTAGGTGAGCAGGCAGATTCATCGAAATGCACGGCTTGGTTAGATAGATCTCAAGCAGTGGGTGAATGAGTGGCTTGGTGCTTTTGAGGAGCCAATGGCCCTCCTTTTGCTGATTATGACTATCATATTAGTACATTCTGTGATGGCCATGGGAGATACTAACAAGGATTCCAGTGGGGTGGCAATTGGTTCTGTCTCGACCAAAGTACATTCTGGTCACATGGATGCATTGTTTGTTTGTTCATTCACTTTGCAGTAATCTTTTTTTAACCCTCTCTGTCAGGAGGTTCTGTAAATATGATATGCAACCTACGTGCCTTTGGATTCTTCCAAGTAAAAAAGATGATCTTTGTGCGTTATTTTATAAGCTGCAAAGACAGAAATTCATGTGCTGCTCTGTTCTCCGAATATTGGTACAGCTGATGTGATCCTTCATCGAATAGTTTTAAACTTGTTTAGCTCATTTACCATGGTAAAGAACTAAAGATAGGCTGTTTCATCGTCTTTCACCAAGTAATCATGAAATGTCAGCTTTGTTTTACAGCTTTAAAGATACAAATCCTTGTGCTTCTTTTGATAGAGATAGGAATAGTGCATGCATCCATGGCTTTGCAGAGTCAATTTTTGCCCTTTTATCGCATCAAAACTTAGCAGATAGATATTACCGTTACGCTTCCGCTAACCGCGCAATCAAATCGAGCAGAACTACGAGGGGCTTAAGCAGGAGCATGACAAGAAGGTGGGGCTGCTGAGGAAGCAGGAGGTGAGGGGGGTGGACTACCTCAAGATGGAGAAGAACAGGATGGAGATGGAGAGCCTCGAGTCCAAGATGCTGGTGGCCACCCAGTCCATCGACACCACCACCTCCGAGATCATCAGGCTCAGAGAATCAGAGCTATTCCCTCAGCTACTTGAGCTGGTTGCTGGGTCAGTACCACACTACCATCACTCCTCACTCATTCATTTACCGTATGCATCCAGTACTGGTACCTCACATGTCTCACTACTTCCTGTATCTGTCGTTTTTTGCATAGTACTACTTGCATATGCATGGTCAAGAAATAAATAAATATAAGCTTGATGATATAGCTAGGCTGGACATATGGACCACGGTAAGGGGCTTCCCAGATGAGGCCTGTGATAACAGCAGTGCCATTAGTTCTTGGCTGTTTTGATCCTGCCAACCGCAGATTCAGAGTTTCAGACCATGTATGCTGCTGTTTCTCTTTGGTCCTCATGCAAATGCACCCTTGGCACTGTAGCAAGTCAACACTCGCTGATTTGCAAGGATGAGCATTCAAGTAGTGGAGTAATGTGATAGTGGTGTTGGTGGGATCCTTATGGGTTAACTGTCCTGACTGAATCCCCTGCTCACTGATTCGGTCAGTACTAGCTAGGCCTGCCTGAGAGATCTTCCAGGCATCATTCGCCTGGTCCAGCTGAGCTGGCCCCTCCCTTTAGGCAATGGTGGCTGAAGCTATATTACTTGCACATCAAACCTTTGAGGTCATTCATAGTGGTGGTGGTGTTTCACATGTCATTGCTTGATGCTATGAGCCTGATGATTAGTTTGGTAGTACTGTTTATCGCCATCGGAAGCGTGCCTTTAGGAAGTTTGGAACATAATAGCTAGTTCAACAGTTTCCAAAGAACTTTGTTTTCTTAAAGGAAAAGGAGGAAAGATCATGCGAGTCCTTGTTCATGGCACCTCTGCTTTGGTATCAGCCGTTGCGTGCCTCACTCACACTTCTCAGGTTCTTGTATAGTTTTCCATCAATGATACGGTGACCTAAGCTTGGTGTGTACTTTGTCTTAACGTCATGATGCCTCTAAATGAAAGAATTACTTTGATATTACTGAATACACAAACCTCCTACCCACATTTTGGTTAATTACGCAGTTTTGTTCCTGCACTTTACTTCAGTTACTTGTGTACCCAGCTGCTCCCTGCCTGTGAATATCAATACTCTCATAGTACAAGTCAGATAGTTAGATGCATCATTTATTTCCTGCCAGTACATTTCCCTTTCTTGGGTAAACATGTATGTTTGCTCTGTTCTCATGCATGTTTCCTCTTGTGAATGCATTCCATTTCAGCTTGATGAGCATGTGGAGGGGCATGTATGAGTGCCATCAGGTACAGACCCACATGGTGCAGCAGCTTGAATACCTGACCATGAGCACCAACCCAACCTCCAATGACCACCGGCAAGCAGCGCTGCAGCTCGAGATCGAGGTGGACAGGTGGTACTCGGCGTTCTGCAGCCTGGTTAAGTCCCAGAGAGATTATGTCTACTCGCTGACCGGCTGGCTTCGCCTCTCCCTGTTCCAATGCCTTCACAACCCACTCATGAAAGACATCCAGAACTCCGACATCTACAGCCTGTGCGAGGAGTGGCAGCTGGCCATCGACCGGATCCCCGACAAGGTGGCCTCGGAAGGGATCAAAACCCTCCTTTCAGTGATCCACGCCGTGGTAGTCCAGCAGGCGGAGGAGCAGAAGCAGAAGAAGAGGTCAGATGCTGCATTCAAAGACTTTGAGAAGAAGACAGAGGAACTGCGATCTCTGGAGTCCAAATACGGGCCGTACTCTGCTGAAGGCTATGGAGAGATGACGCGGAAGACACCGGTGGCAGAGAAGCGGGCGAAGGTGGAGGCCCTGAGGAGCAGGGCGGACGACGAGAAGAGCAAGCACGAGAAGAGCGTCGGGGTGACGAGGGCGATGACCCTGAACAACCTCCAGACGGGGTTCCCCAACGTCTTCCAGGCGATGACGGGCTTCGCCAGCGTCTGCATGGAGGCGTTCGAGTCGGTGTACAACTTCAAGCGGAGCTCGGACCGGGCGCTCGACATGAAGAGGCTGCTGACCTGACCTGATGAGAGTGGCATTGCCTCTGGTCACTGTATAAAATGTATACAGTTTGTAGGCTTGTAGTGTGATGGTAGTAGGGCTGGAAGAGAGTTTGATTTTACAGAGCCAACATTGGTCTGGTACCTGGTGACTAGTCTAGGCACAGAAATGCCTGGAGCTCGTTTGCTTGCTGTAAATGATCTCGAGGCCTTGCCTTCCTTTCTTTTTGCCTGGCTTCTAGCTGTTAATCATTCAAAAATCTGGCTGTTTTGAAGAGCTGCATTTTTTTATCATCCGGCAGATGGTGTGATCTAGAGTTGGCTTTCCGTTTATTCCTCGATCGCACCGGCTTCTATAGCACCGCGCCACCTTCTCTCTCAGGCTTTGTATGCTAATATACTGGAGAATTTGGGCAGGTGTGCTGTTTGCACTACCAAAATTTAGACTAGTTGCACATGATAGCAGGGTTGTTTTGTGCCATGGTATCACACAGGTGGTGTAAAAGTGCAATTTCATAAATACAACAATTCAAAATTTCAATCTGTTCACACGATAAGCGTGTCTTCAACCGTGAGCACCCGATCACCACAAAGAAGTTATAATGCCATTTCTGTTGTTGACAACGAGCCTACGTTGTTCTCACGAAACTTTTGAGTAATTAACAGAAAATCTCAACTAGATCAAGCGGATGTTCTGGAGAGTGGAGACCAAGCAGATGTTCTGCACAGAGATAAAGGAATGTCTGCATAGTTTTTGCTAGCTGCTTCACGGCACGAACCCTCGTGCGCCAGAGCATTTTGGCACCTTGCCCGCAGCTTCTATGAAGTTCTCCACTGCAACTCGATTTGAATCTGCCCGTATTTCGAGTCGATGAGACGATACTTTTCATTGATCCGCCTGTTGCTGATCACGTCTGCCAGGGTTATATCAATGTAGCCTAAGGTTTCCTGTAACAACATAATATAAGCAAAGTGATTGGACAATTTCGTACAATCCAGCCATTGTACTAAGAAATGCCATCAAGAGATATAGTCGAACCCACTTACTCATATCAAAAGATACTGAAGAAATAGAAGTAGTACTGTATCAAATATCTGTTGTGAACAGGAATTTTGTGGCTCTCCGTTATGACTATTTCCTCTAATATAGTCACGGAGCAACCAGAATGCTTGTAAAGCGAATTACTACATCAGCTAAGGGCCAGGCATTTCTTGTAGAATATCGTACCTTGCCATGTAACATTCCTCCTATCTTTCCAGCTTTGCTTAGGACTTGAACATGCAACTTATCATTTGTAGGTGGTTCCTCGCAAGCAAACTCAAACTCATGCTCCCAACGTGGATCCCTGTTCTTCTTGACAACCTAGAACAGAGGAGGAAAATCGAGTGCCGTAAAGCATGAGAAAAACATCACAACCTTTGTTACAAATAGCTAGGTGCAAGTGCCTAATATATACGTACTACTACACTTACAAATACCTTTGTTTTCTTCTCTTCTCCTTTAAAGGTTATCTTTGCGTATGGGTTTGTGTGATGCTTCCCTTCAACATCTTGAGCTTCGTGAAGGATGACGAAAAGCAGCCCATCACCAGCTGGAGTGTTGCCTGGGGCTTTCTGTACTTGATCAGTACCATCCATGCTTTCTTCCTCCGTGTCTTCTTCTTGCTTGAAAGGCTTATATGTCACCTCCAAGGTAATCTGACCACGAGATTTCTCATTTTGTACATCATTTGGATCCATGGTCTTGAGTAAGTTAAGAGTCATCACTTTAGTCTCCTCCGGGGCAAGTTCTTTCAACAGAACCCTGCTCATGCCCATCTTCTCATGTTTTCCAACCTAGATACATCAAAGAAATACCTTAGCTGCGTATTATTTGGTCATGTGTACGAAAAGAAGCTACATCGGACTTGTGATTGATGAACAAAGGAAGGAAGACATGCCTGTGCCCGGTGGAAGACATTAACAACCAGCGACTGGTTTTCCAGATCCTTCACAACAAATTTGAATTCTTCATTCCACTCCGGACTGAGACTGCTGCGCTTTACTGTCGTTTTCTTGGATGGAAGCCAGTCATCCGACATCTTAAGTTTCACGTACGGATCTGATTTACTACCCAACAGGCCCTTCTTTTCCAGATTTTGAGCTCTTACAACTTTCACAAATAGATTTCCAACAGGCCTCTTTGATGCTCTGTCAGTATGCAGAAGCCGCCATTAGTAACAGACATCTTTAAAACGCTGCACAAACAACCACAAAGTGATCAAAACTTTACATTGAAGGATCCATTACAGGGACTTGTTGTGTCTTTGGCCGCAGCAGACACATGCTCGCAGCTCGCGACGCTTCTTGATGGTATCCTGCAGCTACAAACACACAAAACAGAAGTGTTGAATAACGAAACATTTTTATTGAGCATCTAAACAAAATCTATCTTTGGCCACACAACAATGTCGCGTGGTTTTGCATGAGCATCTAAACACATGGCCGCCGCCCACACGCTCTACCTCAGGCTGCTGCCGCCGCCGGCGAGGCCGACAACCCCGCCACCACCAGAAACCGCCTCCGCCTCCCGATCAACAAGAGCAACCCGAGCTCTCTCCCGATCCTCTCACGGATGCTTGTATCAATCGGACTTTAACAGAGTAGCAGAGAGTATATGGGGCCTAGGGTTTTTAATTGGGAAATTGAGTTCACGCCGACGCAGCGCCGAAGGAGAGCTCTTATAGGCAGCTAGCTGTTCACCGAGTGGAAGTGGAATCACTCCATCCAGGGAACCAGATCCTCTACCGTGCCCGAAGGCACGTCAGAGGTGCCGTGTCTTCTTGCTTTCCAGCAAAACAGGCGCATTGGGCTGTAGCCTACGAGCAGAACGGCCCAACTAATGGGCCTGCTATTTTGATTGTCTTTTCTGTTCATTTTCAGCAGCTTGACAAGCGTTTGGCTAAAAAAAAAACAGCTTGAGAACGGGAGGATCACACGTTCATTGAATAGCAAAGCAAGATTTTTTCTGCGGAAAACTTCCAACCTATTTTTGTCCGAAAAGATCAGCTCCAGCTCAGTCTCTTGGAGGTGCTCATACGGATAGAGTGCGCATGCATGGGTTCATAGGGTGAGTGTATGCTCATGTATGTGAGCGACTATTCAACGTTGGGGTTTCTCGTGCATCCCGCCGGCACCGGCGCCGGTCTATCCCGACCCTTGCCGGCGGGAGGGCTCCGTTTTTTTCAAGATTTTTTGAGTTTTTTTAGGGTTTGTGTCCTCCCAGAGAAGTCAAGCGGCGGTGACTCTCTGAAGATGGAATAAGGTTCTCCCCGCTTAGTTTCCGTCCCGGTGGTGTTTCTAGCATCATCGGAGGGTGTGCGGATGTTTCTCCGGCTGATCTCGCGGGATCCCATCTTTGTTCGTCTGTGTTCATGCGTCTACAAGCTGGATCCTTCCGGTATATGCTTCTCTTCAACAGTGGTGATTGTTGTTCTAGTGCGTTGGTCCTATGGAGCCTTAGCACAACGACTTTCCAACTGTCTACAATAACAAGGTTTGTCTAGCTCCGAAGAGGGAGAGGCGAAGACGGCGGCGCGCCGTCGGCTCGCTCTAGTTTTGTAGTCATTGCTAGGTCTCTACGGACTTGGATGTATATTTTACTTCTTGTTTTCTTTATACTACCTTTATAGTTGATGAATAAATTAATAAAATCTCGCAAAAAACATTCCTTATACGACAAATGATTAATAGTGGTTGTTTGGTGGTTTTGAAATCTTGATGTAATTTTTATTATGTTTGAGATGATTTACACTTCCGATGAACTTTTATAATAGATCTGATTTTTCCGGAAAAAAAGGTTGGATGTCTTTCGCATAAAAAATCTTGCTTTGCTATTCAACTACCGTGTGATGCTCCTGTTCTCAAGCTGTTTTTTTTAGACAAACGTTGTCAAAATGCTGGAAATAAACAGAAAAAATAATCGCTATTCAACTACAGTGTGATGCCCCCGTTCTCAAGCTGTTTTTTTAGACAAACGTTGTCAAGCTGCTGGAAATAAACAGAAAAAATAATCAAAATAGCAGGCCATTAGTTGGGCCGCTGCTCAGGCTACTGGCCCAGAAAGCGCTTTTTCTTTGGAAAGCAAGGAGACACGGCACCTCTGACGTGCCTTTGGGCACGGTGGAGGATCTGGTTCCCTCTCGATCTACAGTAGTACTATCTATCAATTTTTTTACCCAGATTAGTAGAACATGGAGCACACTGGGCGTCAACCGGCTGTGGATCTGCTTTTTAGCTGGTGCATACTCCCCCGTCGCTTTCCACCTCGCAGCGCACCCACGATTGTTTCTCTGTAAAACACTGTAGCGCTCTCATTCCCTAGTGCCTGGAGCCTGAAGTAGTATCTCGTACCCTATGCGCTGCCTAACGGTGCATCTCCAACGCTGTCCCCTAACATGGAACGTTATTGCGGAAGCCGGCCATCCAATCGTAGTTATCAATTTTTTCCTATTTGTCCGACCTTGCTCGTGTAAGCATTTCATCAAACACTTTGTGTGCACGAGAGCACGGACACACGCCATCGGCGGTCGTGACTGACATAAGCAACAACTTGTGATTGAGAGTTGTTCCCTGTGATTTGAGAGATTTGTTCCTGTGAGACTTCCCTGTGATTTGTACCCATCGCATGGATCAACCGCTTCCTGCGGCGGGTGCCGGTGCACCGAGAAGGACGAGCTCGGGGATTTTTTTCAGTCACGCACATTGTGTTCAGGAGAAATCCGGGATCCTTATGTGCGCGCGCGCTTTGGTTTTGCGTCCATGGCCAATGCCAAGGGCGAGCTCGAACTTGCTTGTTGTCCACCGGGCGTGCTTGCAGGAGAGAGGAGAGAGGGGGCTACATGGTTGCCTTTGGTTGGACATGTAGATAGACGCCCGCAAAACGTCCTCAAGTTTGCGGCAGTATACCAAATTTCAGGAGACCTCGTTGGATGACAGAAGCGATCTAAACACTGGGGTCGAGACATATACGGGCACTTTCTATCGAAAAAGGCTTTCGCTTCACTTTATATATAAAGCAGAGATCAACAACAATCCGGTGCAAACACACGCCACCACAATGCTGTAACGCCCCGGATTCGATGCGCCAGGTGTCCGCCAGCTATTTGCCGTCCTTGCCATGTCATTTGCTTGCGTGTTGCACTTTGTCGTGTCATCATCTACATTTCATATCATGTCATCATGTGCATTTCATTTTGCATGCATGTTCGTCTCTTGCATCCGAGCATTTTCACCGTTGTCCGTTTTGCAATCCGGCACTCCTATGTCTCCCGGCGCTCCCTTTTACCTCTTTTCGTGTGCGGGTGTTAAATGTTCTCGGAATGGACCGAGGTTTGTCAAGCGGCCTTGGTATAGCACCGGTAGACCGCCTGTCAAGTTTCGTGCCATTTGGAGGTCGTTTGATACTCCAACGGTTAACCGGGTAACCGTAAAGCCCCCTTCTCTTTGCAGCCCAACACTCCTTTCAAAGTGGCCCAAAACCCAGCAAACTCCCCTCCATGCTCTCGGTCGTTCGATCACGATCGCGTGGCCGAAAACCGCTCCTCATTTGGAGTCTCCTAGCTCCCTCTACCTATATATATGCCTTCCCCTTCCAAATTCGCACATGAATCCACCCCTAACCCTAGCAGTTTTCCTCCTCGCGCCGCCGGACGCGTCCGCCCGCGCCGGACACGTCCGCCGACCACCTCACTCCGACCAATCAGAGGAGGCCACGTCACCCGCCGCGCGCCGGGCGGTGGCATCGCGCCACATCGCGTACGCCCGCGTCCGCGCCGTCGACGCTTCGGCCGGCCTTGAGCCCTCCTGCCCATCTGGCAGCGCCGCCGCCAGCGCCTCGCGCCCGTGTCGCCCGCCGCCGTGCTCCTCCGCCCTCGGCCGCCCGGCCTCCAGCGCCATGGAACGCCGCGCCGCCCGTGCCGCCGCCGCCGCCACGCGCCGGATCTGGCCAGATCCGGCCGGGCCCCTCCTCCGGCGAGCTTCTCCGACCTCCCCGGCCCCGTCCCCGACAACTCCGGCCACCGGCGCCTCGGATCCGGCGAGATCCGCCGCCGCTTCGATTTCCGTGCGAATCGAGGTTGACACCGAAATCTACTAAGTTCCTGGTTTTTAACATTTTCATGCAATATTTATCGCATCATAACTTGCTGCATACTACTCCGTTTCGTGCGTGTAATATGTCAAATTGTTCGCTTCGACGAGTAAATCATTTCATTCCATTGCATCATGTTCATTTGAGTTCATCTTGATGCCTGAATCTTCGTTTCAAGAGTGCTATATGATGTTAACCTGCTGAAACTGTTATAACTTGATGATTTGTCATTTTTGTTGCATTTGATATGTGCGTCCTATGAGGTTGATGTCTACATGTGTTTTGATCTATGCCATGCCATCTTTACAGGGGTGCCGTCCACGTATTTTTATGATTCCTGTAGTGAGTGCATCAAGCTTGTTAAGTAGGGTACTTGCTGTTGCTGTTTTGCATGTCTAAATCTGCTATATCATGATGCTATGTTAACCTGCTTCTGTAAGTCATTCTATGCATAATATGGAGATTTTCACTAAGGATGTTTTGTTACTCATGTCATTCTCTATCCATTCATGCCCTTGGTTGCATTTATAGCTTCCTGTAGATTGTTGTTATATTGCTCCAAAATTGCTAAATAATGTTGCTGTCAGCCTGTTAACATTAAGTTCAGTTTTGCCATGATTGTTGCTAGTGATCCATGCATCCTATGAACTTGCTCTTGCCATGCTTAGCTTCATAAACATGTCTTCTTACTGTGAGTTGCCTTTACATGCCATGTATTGCTCTGTGGTGAGTGGTTCAAGCTCACCAACATGTCTACTTATTGTTATTCCTGCCATGTATGAATCTGTCATATAACTTGCCATGTTTACATGAGTGTCATCATATTTTATGTGCCCTTTTGGCTCATGGTCATTAAGTAACATTTGTTCTATGCAATTAGTAGATTAATTCCATGCCTTTTTTTGCCATTATAAGTTCCTTTAGCATGTTGTTTGATAGCTCTAAACATTGCAACCTGATGTTATTTCTGCAAAGTCTGAAACTGTTAGTATTTGCAATCTTGCCATGTCATTTTGAGCATGTTATAGTGATTTCTGGAGATAGCTCAGTGTTCATGTTTTGTCATGCTTTACCTGTAAATCATGCTCATGCCTTTTGTTTTCACGTTGAGGTCCTGTAGCATATTGTTTTGATGCTTGCAATATGTCTAGTTGCTGTTTTGGATAGATTGTTGTTATGTCTTGTATAGAGTGTATGTGTTGAACCGTTGCTCCGTTTTGAGTGTGCTCTATATGAAACTTGCTTGATTTTGCATTTAGTTTCATATTATCATGTTGCATCCTTGTTTTGAGGTATTTGCTTGATGTTTGAATGCATGTTGCATCAATGCCATGTTTAACTTGTTTTGCTCATATCTTCTAGGCCGTAGCTCCGAATTAAATGAACTTTATATGTAACTTGACTAGAATCGCGTGTAGATCATCTTGATGAATTTTAACTTGCTATTTAACAACTTGAACATAAGGTTTATTCAGATCTGGACCAATTTTGAAATTTGCATATGAGGACTTACCGGAATTGTTCTATGTTGTTTCCGGCCTCATTTAAACTGGCTTTGATGTGTTGGTCTTGTATGCATCATCTTTTGCCATGAGTAACTTCATGTAGTCTTGTCATGCATCATGCTTGTTTGTGCATCATGCCTTGTTCATGTGTGGTGTGTTTACTATGTTGTGTGCTTCTTTTCGATAGTTCCTGTTTCGTTGCGATCGTGAGGATTCGTTCGTCTACGCTTGGTTCGTCTTCGTGGCTTCATCTTATTCATGGACTCGTTCTTCTTCCTTGCGGGATTTCAGGCAAGATAACCGTCACCTTGGATCTCATTACTATCATTGCTATGCTAGTTGCTTCGTTCTTTCGCTATGCTGCGCTACCTATCACTTGCTGCTCAAGCCTCCCAAATTGCCATGAACCTCTAACCTTTTCACCCTTCCTAGCAAACCGTTGTTTGGCTATGTTACCGCTTTGCTCAGCCCCTCTTATAGCGTTTCTAGTTGCAGGTGAAGATGAAGATTGCTCCATGGTGGACAGGATTTTGTTGGGATATCACAATATCTCTTATTTAATTAATGCATATATATACTTGGTAAAGGGTGGAAGGCTCGGCCTTATGCCTGGTGTTTTGTTCCACTCTTGCCGCCCTAGTTTCCGTCATATCGGTATTATGTTCCGGATTTTGCGTCCCTAACGCGGTCGGGTGATTTATGGGACCCCTTGACAGTTCGCTTTGAATAAGACTCCTCCAAAGAAGGCCCAACCTTGGTTTTACCATTTGCCTCACCACCACCTACCTTTCCCTTGGGAGTAATTAACCCAAGGGTCATCTTTATTTAGCCCCGGGCGGTGCTTCTCTAAGTGCTGGTCCGAACCAGTAGATCAAGGGGCCCCTCGTGGAAACTTCGGGTCTGGTTTTACTCGTAGGATGTCTCATCCGGTGTTGCCTCGAGAACGAGATATGTGCAGCTCCTATCGGGATTGTCCGGCGCATCGGGCGGCTTTGCTGGTCTTGTTTTATTCTTGTCGAAATGTCTTGTAGCCGGATTCCGAGACTGATCGGGTCTTCCGGGAGAAGGAATATCCTTCGTTGATCGCGAGAGGTTATCATGGGCTAAGTTGGGACACCCTGCAGGGTTTGAACTTTCGAAAGCCGTGCTCAGCGGTTATGTGACAGATGGGAATTTGTTAATATCCGATTGTAGTAAACTTGAAGCAAACTCTTCTAAAATACACCAACCGGTAATGCGTAACCGTGAGTGTCTCTTTTTGGGGTTGATCGAGGAGAACACGGTTTACGGGTTATGTCTCGGCGTAAGTAGGAGTTCAGGATCACTTCTTGATCATTACTAGTTGACGACCGTTCCTTTGTTTCTCTTCTCGCTCTCATTTGCGTATGTTAGCCACCATATCATGCTTAGTCGCTGCTGCAACCTCACCACTTTACCCCTTCCTTTCCCATTTGAGCTTTGCTAGTCTTGATACCCATGGTAATGGGATTGCTGAGTCCTTGTGGCTCACAGATTACTACACCACCAGTTGCAGGTTCAGGTTTCACGATGATCATGACGCGAGAGCGATGTTGCTTGTTTTGGAGTTCTTCTTCGCTTCTTCGATCAGGGACAGGTTCGGTGTCGGTAGCCTGGGCTAGCAGGGTGGATATTATTTGAGTTTCTGTTTATGATTCATCCGTAGTCGGATGTTGATCTTGTATGTTGCGTTGTTGTATTCATGTGACATTGTATGTCCGGGTTGTATCCCTATGTATTATGTAATGTTGATGTAATGATATCCACCTTGCAAAAGCGTTTCAATATGCGGGTCTATCCTTGGTGGGACCTTCGAGTTCCTTTTGGATAGAGTCGCATATTGGGCGTGACAAATGCGTACACACATCCAAGGCAGGATACAAAGGCACTGAGCGCAGCAACACCATCCCTAGCACTACATGAGCACCCGGGGACTCCAACCGTGAACGGCACCGCGAAGAGATGAAGCCGCATATGACGAACCGAGGGCTCCAAGGCGGTGCCTTCAGGAAGGTTACGACACCGGAGCGCCGCCATCGCCTGATCCAAGGATCAGAGTTTTCCCTGAAGCACCACGATGGGCAATGAGGGCCGCGACGACGCCTTCAAGAAGGGAACGAGCTTCGCCGCCGCCGGTCCGTGCGAAGACAGAGCAGGTTTTCACCCCGGCCAACACTCACCGCCACCGAACGCCACACCCTACCACGCCGCCCACACGGCCATGACCATCGGGCAGCACCGAGCCACAGGCATTGCCCAGGAGCACCGCGCTACCCGCCACCAGGCCGCCGCCCCGACATCCAAGACCTAAGACACCACCACACTCGAGACTCGCCGCTACCCCAACAAAAGGGGCGGGTCGAAAGGCCCCGCCTTTCGCACCCCTGGACGGCCCCTAGCGCCAAGACCCAATAGGCCGGCCAAAACTGGCCCCCATCGACCCGTCCTGCCGCACCGGGCGCGAGATGAGCACGATCCTGCAGTCGGACGCGAGATGAGCATGATCTTGCTACCGGGCGCGAGACAAACTCGGTCCTGCAGCCGGGCGCGGGACGAGCTCGGTCTTGCGCCCCGGGCGCGAGGCGGGCGATGGACCGCAGCTAGGAGAGGACCATCCCTTCGACGAAAGTAGCATCCGGACGCCGAGGAGAGGGATCGAAGGCTGAAATAGTCCACCTGCAAACGAGCCGACGGCGACGGAGAAGCCAACCGTCGCTGCAGCCGGAACCGCCGAGCTGCCGTGTAGATACCAAGCAGCAGGGAGGCCACCATACCACCGCCGTAGCCCACGACCAGAGCAGCCACCACGCCAAGCCGCTGCCCAAACCTGCGTCGCTCGCCGAGACCAAGCCTAGGTCCGACAGAGCACGCAACCACCGGCCGCACCTCCTCCCGCCAGCCCCGCTGCCCAAGCACCAGCAGCCGCTCCGCCCGGATGCAGCCACCACGGCACCGCCAGCCATCCCCGCCGCGCATCGGGGAAAGGGCGCTCGATTCGACGCTTGCGGCCGACCGTGACCACCCCACCACATGCCTGGGCCACCCCGACGACATCGGCCACATCCAGCCGCCGTGGACCGCTACACCCGCCGCGGACCAAGAGATCGGCGCAGCGCCGCAAGAGCCGCCACACCCAACGAGGAGGGAAGGAGAAGAAAGGAGGGCGCCCAGGAAGAGGCCGCCGCCGCCCTCACTGGAGCCCGCCCGGGCTTCACCGGCGGAGCGCCTCCAGCAGCGGCGAGACGAGAAGGGGAGAGGGGAAGGCCCGGCGGCGCGCAAAGGGATTCGCCCCCCGTGTCGCCAGAGGAGGGCGACGCAAGGGTGGGAGTTTTTCCAACTCAAAATAATCTATCATACGGGCACTTTGAGGGTTGCTTTGAAGACGCAACCTCCAAATTTCCTCTCGCATCCATCTGCCGACCAGTCCACAGACACGGATGTATGAGCCTGCCATCCAACGTTGTACGCATACATTTCAACAACAACTGGAACCAACCAAACGAAATTCGTGCAAACTATGCGAATTTTGATATAAATACGACATATTTCATTTAAACTAGGATAATTTGTACATAAAATCAGACGATATTTCGTCAGGTGAACTAAAAATCTACAAATAAAAACCCTAAACTACCATATACTTAACGGTGACCTCATAGGCCATGCCAGCCTGACCAGCGACTCCTTCTCCGTCAGTGTCCCCCGATCCGGTGTCGGAGTCATCGGAGTCGGGCTTCGGGCAGCGGAAAGTGGCAGCATCGCGGCAGGGCTTCTCGGCAGCTGCCTGACACTCGCGAATGATCCTCTGTCTATCACCTTGCGTCGTGCGGAGTGCAGCTGCGGCCACCGACGACGTAGGCGAGAGGGGGAGGGCGGCGGGCCTTGGAGGAGGCGGCATGGCGGCGACGATCTTGCTCAGAGACCACTCCTCATCCGTACTTGGCCATCTCCCCGTCGAGGCGGCGAAGACGCCGCTTGCTCGTCTCTGTCGTCGCGGAACGGTCCAAAGCAGAGGCATACGCTAGCTCCGGGTCCGCCTCGGGGTGTGGCAGCGGGATGTCAGAGTTAGCGAACTCTGACTAGCACGCGGTGTTGCGCCTGTCCGCCGGAGCCGCTCCCTGTCAGCGTACTCCTGCGTCGTTAGGGCACTGTGGGACGACGAAGATATGCCGCTGTCGTTGCCGAGGTAGTGGCGAAGGCGACCGCGCACCTTTGCGGTCGCATTGGGCACAGGCGGCGGTGGGCGGCGCTCCTCCTTGACGCGCGGGGCGGCGGAGAGAACCACTCCTTGACGCGTCGGGGCAACGGCGAGAGGCGCTCCTCCTTCACCCGGCGTCCGATTTGAGCGTCGCGGTTGCACAACGGAGAGCGCGGAGGGGATGAGGCTCCGGCTTCATGGGGAGGAGCGTCCTTGGTGGCAGAGCTGGGCCGTTTAGCTGGAGCACGGAGCGACGGCATTAGCTCCATCTGCTGCTGCTCGTACTCCACGTTGGTGGCAACGTACGCATGGTCCGCCATCACCGGTGCGAACTAGGGTGGCTGGTCCTCCTCGTCGGAGGAGATGACGATCTCTGCCTTTGTCGAGGAGCCGCCCGCCGATGAGGATGACGACCCCGGAGTTCGAGGGCGGCGTCCCCACGATCCGCTGGAGCCCGTCCTGGAACCGCCGCCTGCACACCAGCGCCGCCTTTATCAGATTCAATGAACTTTTTTCAAATTTGATGATTCAAGTTTACATACTTCTTTAAAAATCCATGAAAGTTTTTGAATTCACAATTTTCCCCCCTTTTTTGCGATTTTTTCATGGGTTTTTTTTCGTTTTTTCTCAAATGCGAACTTGTAAATGGGCCTGCACACCAGCACCAGGGAGCTACCCGGGCGCCTGAAGCGCCGAATAGGAGCTCCCGATGGCCCGTGCTTACCCGGTTAACATTAGGACAGAAATGTTAGGTCTTCTCAAAAAAAAAAGGACAGAAATGTTAGGACACTTATCCCACTTAACGGTTAATTACGAATGAGACTGCCATCAGACGGATAGAAACGTTAGGACGCGAAATCAGACGGCTAGAAAGGCTGATGCCGTGAGAGGGCTGGGAAAACGCTCAATTTAACCTTCCTTAATGACTTCCGTTTTGAAATTGATCAAGTGTGAGAAATCCTCCTAAAGAAAAAACCACCTGTTAATGTGCAACATGACAGAACTGGCCCTTCCACTAACAAACGGCCTAGAATTCAATCTGGACCTGCTGGAGAAACTACTGACGAGAACTTGTGAAACTACTAATGAGAACTCCGCAGCTGGTAGCATGTGGGCATGGGGGAAAAACCTTTAACATTATCGAGGAAGTGGAGGAGCGATCTGAGAATTTGGGCAGATGCATCTAACACCAGATATCACAACCTTGCGTACGTTAAATTTGTACCACTTGCTGGTCATTTAGATGTCGACCCTGGTGTTTTGTGCAATGCGTGTCACACTGGTGGTGCAAAGTGAAGTAGAAACATAAAACAGAACAAATAAACTTTGAATCTGTTCAAACCATAAGCGTATCTGCAAGGGCGAGAAACATGTCACCACAAAGTCGTAATTCCGTTTTCTGCTGTAGATTAACAAGCCTGCGTTGTTTTGAAGAAAAATTCGAATAATTGACAGAAAATCTCGACAAAGATCAAGCAGATGTTCTAGAGACGAAGCAATATCTACATGGAGTCCATTACAGGTATTCGCAATCTGCTTCATGGCATGAACCCTCCTGTACCTTGTGATGCCACAGCATTTTGGCACCTTGCTCACAGCTTCTATGAAGTTCTCCACTGCAACTCGATTTGAATCTGCCCATTTTTCGAGTCAATGAGATGGAACTTCTCGTTGATCCGCTTGTTGCTGATCACGTCTGCCAGGGATATATCAATGTAGCCCAAGGCTTCCTGTAACAACATAATATAAGCATCAAGCTTCAACAATTTCAGACAGCACAGGCATTGTATCAAGACGTGACAAAGAGTTGGTCAAACTCTCAAGATCAAAAGAAACTGAAGGATTAAAAGCATCAAATATCTGCAGCGCACTGAAATTTTGAGGCTCTCCGTTATGAAAATTTCTCCTAATCAAGTTGCGGAGCAACCAAAATGCTTGTAGTGAATTGCCAGACCAATTAAGGGCCAAGCATTTCTTGTAGAATACCGTACCTTGCCATGCAATATTCCTTTCTTTCCAGCTTTACTTAGGACTTCAACATGCAATTTGTCATTTGTAGGTGGTTCCTCACAAACAAACTCAAACTCATCCTCCCATCGTGGATCCCTGTTCTTCTTGATCACCTAGTACAGAGAGAAATTCAAGTGCCATAAAGCATGAGAACACATCATAACCATTCTAAATAGCTATGTGTAAGCATCTAGTATATACTACATTTACAAATACCTTTGTTTTCTTCTCTTCTCCTTTAAAGATTATCTTTGCGTATGGGTTTGTGTGATGCTTCCCTTCAAGATCTTGAGCTTCGTGAACAACAACAAAAAGCAGCCCACCACCAGCTGGAGTATTGTCTGGAGCTTTCTGCACTTCATCAGCACCATCCACGTTTTCTTTCTCCATATCTTCTTCCTTGAAAGGCTTATATGTCGCCTCCAAAATAATCTGACCACGAGATTTCTCATTTTGTATATCATTTGGATCCATGGTCTTCAGCAAATTAAGAGTCAACACTTTAGTCTCCTCTGGGGGAAGTTCTTTCAACAGAACCATGTTCATGCCCATCTTTTCATGTTTACCAACCTAGAAATATCAATGAAATAGCTTAGCTGGATATTACTGTCTTCGGTAACGTATACAAAATGGAACAACTGCAGACTTCATGAACAAAGGAAGCCATGCCTGTTCCCAGTCAAAGACATCAACTTCCAGCGACTGGTTTTCTGGATCTGTCACAACAAATTTGAAATCTTCATTCCACTCCGGATTGAGATTGCTGCGCTTTACTGATGTTTTCTTGGATGGAAGCTTGTCATCTGTCATCTTAAGTTTCGCGTATGGATCTGATTTACCCAGCAGATCCTTCTTTTTCAGATTTTGAGCTCTTACAACCTTCACAAGTAGAATTCCAACAGGCCTCTTTGATGCTCTGTCAATATGCAGAAGCCATTAGCAACACATATTTTAAAAGCCCTACACAAGCAACTACAGAGTGATCAAAACTATACTTTGAGGGATCCATTATAGGGACTTCTAGTGTCTTTGGCCACAGATACATGTTCCCAACTTGCTTCTTAATGGTGTCCTGCAAATGCACAAAACAGATTAGTCGAATAACGAAATATTTTCATTGATAGGGTAAAGCTAGACACCACATCTCAGGTTTGAGAGATGCAGCATGACTGCGGTGAGCAAAGACACACAAAAAAACAAATATACACTATTGACATCACACTACAAGGCAGAAAATCAAGACTTAGATACACGACAATGTGGTGTCATTTTGCGCGAGCATCATATAGACTACTACAAGCAACAGTCGCATACATACAACAAATTTGATGTCAATGTTACAGAGACAGAGATGAAATAATTCAATTTAGAACCAACACCTAAATCAAGTATATGACAAGAATGAAGAAGCTTAAACATGAGAAGATTCAGAACAGGAGTCAGGAATACCTGAACGAATTTGTAGAGAACAGGAATAGCCATTAAATCTGCTCCGAATAGTTTGAGCCCAAAATCAACATGTGGCTGCAAAACAAATTATAACTAGTAAAAAGCTAAAGCAAGTGATCAGCAGGGTAGTAAGAATATAACCAATTAGTTACCAGACCTTCTCCATGAGAGAAACACTGATATTAGCGAAGCAAGGAAATGTAGGCACCAATGGCTTCAGAGTAATACGAGGAGATGCAAAGACTTGCAGATCCACAATCTGAAAGAACAAGACAAAAAGAAGTAAATCACTATGTTAAATTCTACAACCACAAAACATACTTATCATATCAAGACAGAAGCAGTTAATACCTGGACAGTTGCTTTCAACCCATAGGCCTTCGCAATAACAGTGATATTTGGATTTGCAGCCCACTTTAGAGATGGTTCCATTATCAACTCTTTCTCATCGGTGATATAGACTTTCATTCCTGGGGGAGGACATCAAATGTAAAACATTTAGAATCACATATGATCAATATAATGTAACACCAGCGCATGAAGTGTTAAAAGCACATCATAATCACGAGTAGAAAATCATAATATCGTTAACTCTACAAAGAAGATCGAAGGGCGACGGCTTTTTTCAAGTGTAATTGCAATGTACTATGGTATAGACAACATATAGCAGATTAACTGGAGTGATAGCAATCTCTACATATTGCACATCTGAAGCTATAGTAGGTTCCCAAATAACCGCTTGATCGATGGATGGCAGTTTCATTGCACATAAACGTATAAATACAACTGCAGTTCAGATACTGAACACGACAATCACCATATAAAGAGCATGCATCTGTTCACAAATTCATGCACAATTCTTCATACTGATATTCTAGTTCAGAAGAAAGTCTGAAACCATGTAAAATATAGCTGCATTATCCATTTGTGTTAAGGGGGAATAAGAACACAAATCTACGAAGCAGAAACCTTGTTTTTGCCCTAAAGCAGGACCTGGTGTGAGTAAAGAGAACAGTGTCTGGCGCCTTATGCCTAAGAAATGCTACTAACCTTGAAAGGTGGGCGGTAAACTACCCAGAGTAAGTGTTTCAAACTCAACTGAATCTATCTTGTACTTCTCACAGTTCTCAGCAATAATTGGCTTTGCAATATCCTGCGCCATTCTGCAGATAGCCTAAAGGACAAAACCATATAGAACATAAGCTTTAATGCCAATCAGAGATAAAAATCTTACGTCAGAGTAATTAACAGCATCAAGTACCTTGTTAAGATTGGGCCACATCAATTCCAGAAACCTGTTGAGCCAATCAACCTAACAACAAAAAGCAAGGAAGTGAGGATATAAAGAACTGTGAACTGCTACAACTTAAATACATGCGTTTATTCAAAAATTAGTTGCGAGCTTAAAATTTTGGGAAGCATACTCTATCATAGTCGGGATTCTTGACCCACATAGGAATTTCAGGAAGGATTCCGTCCAACGAATTTGAGTCATATTCCACAAGTGGGCGAACTTCGACGTCCTGAAAAGTAATCAGGAACAAACATTACCATCATGTAGTACTGGGTTTGACCATGAACATCATATGTCAGTTATAACTTATAAACCGAACAAAGAGATACAACCTCCGTCCCAGAAAGATTGCCTTAGATTTTTCTAGATACGAAAATCTAAGGCAACCTTTCTGGGACGGAGGGAGTATAAGCTTAAGGTGTGCCGGCCTCCCGGGATCGCATCAGTCAAAATAATTAGACATTTTTTAACAAAGCAGTTATTGTAGCACAACTATATTCATATACAGCAACATAAAATGATGATTATACAAAGAAAATGAGGTTCGGTGAAAGAAACTGCACACCTTGACATCCGTTGGCTGGAAGTATATGAAGAAATAGTAACCGATAACAATACCAGAAGAGAATCCAAAGCCAAATCCAAAGAGACCAAGCACCGTGCTGACTACGCCCATCTCTGATTGTTCTTAAGACCTTAAAATGTATGGCAGCTTTCTATCAGAAATTGCAAAACCAAACAAATTAAAAGATCAAATATATTTATAAATTGCCAAGGAACAAGCAGAGAAAGCTAATACCAGTTTTTAACATGCTTATTTTCTGCAAATATCCTGTTCAAATTTATTCAGACGGGTTTCTGTAGGGCATTATCTCTAGCCTACCCCAACTTGCTTGGGACAAAAGGCTTTGCTTCTGTTGTTGTTATTGTTATTGTATCCTATTCAAATTTGTACAGATGGCATGAAACAATCCCCGATTTTATACTAGTAGTTCTTCTAATTACAAACATATCTATACCGATTCTGAAAGTTAACATAAAGCAGTTTCTCAAATTAAAACTGGAGGAACCCTCAGTGCAGATTCCACCACAGTATGGAAGAAACGCCTCAGACCACATATCACAAAATACTAAGCGAAAGGCTCTTTCAATTAGTGAAAACGATAGGCAGGGGTTAATGATATAAAAAAAGCTTAGCATAGCTGATGCCAATCGTCCTGAAAATACATAGATAAAGGTACTTGGGGGCGCAAGGAGAATAGCTGTAGCTTTCGAGCTGATCCCACGGATTTCAGAATAATATAGGGTGGCTCTACCAAGTTGCATGGTGGAGTAAAAGGGTGGTGGCACTTTTGGAGATTGTCCTTGCTCAAGGGTCACCTTGGTACTTTAATCTTTGCCTTCAAGGCAGGTTTCTTCTTTGGGATCGGATCATGGATTGTAAATTGCAAGTGTCAATAAAAGTAAGTGATGGGGCAATTATCAGACAATATAGGTCATCTCAGTGTTACCCAATATGAAAATTTCTTCATAAAAAATATGTTAGGTAGAATCGAGCTCTTAAAAAAACAAACGAAGCAATCTGAAAGAGTGCTGCGCGTAGATTACGGGGTGTATGTAGTGCCCAAAGAACACATCCGTGCTGCTAAGATGAATTCAACTACATCCAGTTGGAGAAACAACCAAGGTTGCCGCATTTATCGATTCGCGAACATGCATGTCCTGACTAAACACGATTTGACCATGACAGCAAAATGAAACATCAGGGCGCATCAGACAGAGCAGATCGACGCACAAACGCACTACCAAACCGACGAATCAGGCGTCCAAACGACACCACGCGATGAGCCCGCGCCACGGGATGCGTCGCGGGAGGCGGATCTGGGTAAGCATCCGGCGCAGAGAAGCCCGCACGAACCCACCGACGGCGGCGTAACCCCCGGCCCGGAGAACCGACGCCCGCTCCGCGAATCCGAAACCTCCGGCCCGGCGAAGCACGGGCGTGCCGGCCACAGCCCGGGCCGCCGCCGAGCCCGGGCACGCGACGGGAAACCGAAGGATCGGCCGGGACGGGCAGCGGCCGCGCGCGCGCGGGGCGGCCCGAAACGGTTAGGAGGGGAAGGGAGGGAGCGGAGGAGAGAGGACGAACCAGAGGGGCCGGCGGCGGGTGTCGCGGTCCGTGCGGCGTCGGTCACCAGAGTGTGTGGGCGGAGGAGGCGGGGCGCGCGGCCATGGAACGCGGCGGGGAGGGGATTTCGAGGGGCGGAGAGATCGAATGGGTGTGCGTGTGTGGGTGTGTGGGTGGGAGGAAACGTCTGGTGCATGGGCCGCTCGGCACGTTGCGGCACACGCGGCCGCGATCCCGGGCGGGCGCGGTGGAGTTAATTAGCGGTGGAGGCCGGCTGGGGCCCACCGTTAATTGAAGACGATTATTAAGCTGCGAGGGTGAGTGCTCGGAGCCACTGGCGTGCGGGGCCAGGGCACGGGCACGAGCGCATCCGCTCCGCGCACACGGCGGCGATGCGTGCGCCCCGTGCCTGCCGTGAGTCCGTTTTGGTTTTCTCAGGTAGTCAGCGGTTTTCTCAGGTAGTCGGCCGGCCTCTCCGTGAATCGCTAAATTATTTTATTTTATTTTTTTAATTCAATTGAATCGCTAAATTATGGTGCCATATGGCAGAGTGACCACCTTCCTGGCAAAAGGAAATTCTTATTTGGTTGGAGGATATTTAGATATATTATAACTGAGCAGTTTTCCTGCTGTCTCAAGCCATTAGCATTTGCAACCGTCGGATGTTCACTTTTAGACGTTGTCGGCCGTCAAATCAAATTCTGGCACGGCATTTCCCGCGACCGAACTGGGCAGCTGCTCCAACGGCAAAAGTGGAGGCGCGTGGTTAATTGGGCCCTCGCTCGCACGAAGGCCTTTCGTGGGCCGGATATTTTTCTCGTACAGAAGAAAGATCGCCTCCTCCCCACCCCGACCTCTCGTCTCTCTCCCAGTCTCCCTCCCCTGATGTGTGCGATTGTACGCCGCCGGAATTCCGTCGTCTCATCTGGTTATCCCCGTCGCTGCTCCCTCACTTGCGCTCTCGCGAAGACGACGGGCGCGAGGCGCACGCGCGACACAGGGCGCTCTCCTCCTTGATGAGACCTCCTCCCAGATCTCTCCTTCTCTCTACCGACCGTGGTCGGCGGCGTTTAAGCCGGAGAGATCCACGTCTTCCCTCTCCTTGGCGGCCCTGATTCCCTGTGCCGCCACGACGCCGACCATCTTCGGAAATTCTTATTTGGTTGGAGGATATTATTATGAAGGTGGAGCGGAACGTTTGTTACATGGCGATAGAAACATAAAGTTTTTTCACCATGCAGCCACGGCAAAAAAAAATGAAATTGTATAAAGAAGCTGCTCCATGACATGAGAGTGTGGCATTCAGGTACGGCTGAAATTAGTGACCATATTATGCGGTACTTTTTCGGTTTATTCACGGCTGAAGTTGATGCTCCTAATTCGAATATATTGGCATCGGTTAAAAGAATACTAACACATGACATGAACAATGCGTTGCTAGCTCTTTATTCGACTGAAGAGGTCAAGAAGGCATTGTTCGATATTGGCGATCTAAAGGCCCCGGGACCGGATGGCTTGCACGCGATATTTTACAGGGGGTTTTGGCCCATGCTTGGAGAAGATCTTGTTGATGAAGTGTTGAAGGCCCTTGAAAATATATTTTCCAGATAAAGTGACTCTGTTCCAGCCTATCGGTTTATGCAATGTTGTTTACAAGGTAATCTCAAATATGCTAGCAGCAAGGCTGGAAGTTTTTTTACTTGACATTATTAGCCCAACGCAGAGTGTTTTTATTCTTGAGCGTCTGATCACAAACAATGTCTTCGTAGCTTATGAAAGTTTTCATGGATTAAGGAACAAGAGAGATGGCCATAATGGTTGGTACGTATGCGGTGAAGCTGGACATGCATAAGACATATGACCGGGTTGAATGGTTGTTTCTAGAAGGTATTCTGGTGAAATTGGGATTTCGTGAAGAGTGGGTTAAACTGGTTGTGCAATGTGTTAGTACAGTGGGATATTGCGTACGTGGTGGATTGGGCTACCTTGCTGCACTTTATTTACTGTTACCGTTACTTGTTTGTTACAAATTATCTTGCTATCAAACTACTTGTTACCGACATATTTCAGTGTTTGCAGAAATTACCTTATTGAAAACCATTTGTCATTTCCTTCTGCTCCTCGTTGGGTTCGACACTCTTACTTATCAAAAGGACTACGATTGATCCCTTATACTTGTGGGTCATCAGTGGCCTCCTCTGGTATTTCTTTTCTCCAATATTTTTTATATATTTCAAAATAAATCTCCGTAAAATTTCAGCTCATTTGGAGAAGTGCAGAATAGGTATCTCTGACGTAGCTTTTTCAGATCCAGAATTCCAACTGTCGGTATTCTTTCTCTTTATGTAAACCTTGCATATTATGAGAGAAAAGGCATTAGAATTACTCCATAAAGTGTTATATTGAATGAAAACACTATAAATAACAGTAGGAAAACATGATGCAAAATGGACGTATCAAACTCCCCCAAGCTTAGACCTCGCTTGTCCTCAAGCGAAAGTCGATATCGAGAATCATGTCCACATGTTTAGAGAGAGATGTGTCGATAAAAACAAAATACGGACATAGTAGCATCATGATCATTATTATAACAACAATAACTTTATCATAAAACTTCTTATGAGCAAGTAACAATTCATCACATCGAAGTATAAGTCATAAACTTTCTTGAAAACTAATAAACTATGCTCTCAGCCAACAATGCAATTGCAATTCATCATATATTCAGGAAGGGTCTCATGTCGGAGCTTTTTAGCAAGTCCACATACTGAACCATCATTTAGTTTTCTATGATTACTGACACTCACATAATATATATGGAGCAAAAAGTTTCAACCAGAAACATAGGAAGATAGGGGGTTATAGTTTCGCCTCCCAACTTATTCACCTCAAGGGTGATGTCAACAATAATAACTCATGATCACTCATATCCAACCGGATATATGTGCTTAGATCTTTTCCCACCACATGATGCTTGCAAAAGAGAAAAATAAAAGGAATAGAAGGGAATACTATTGACTCTTGTATAAAAATAAAAGATAGGCCCTTCGTAGAGGAAAACAGAGGTTGCCATGCGCTTTTTACTATTGGATGCACAATCTCTTAATGCAAAAGAATGTCACATTATATTGCCCCCTGTGATAGCAACCTTTATTACGCAGTCCTTCGCTTTTATTACTTTGCCATCACAAGTTTGTACAACGCTTATTTTCCCTTAAAATAAAAGATCAAACATATTTAGAAGCAATTTTTATTGCCTTATGCACTGATGAAAATATACTTGAAGGATCTTATTCAATCCATAGGTAGGTATGGTGGACTCTCATAACATGAAAGTGGTTTAAGGTTTTTGGATGCATAAGTAGTATCTCTACTTGGTGCGGATTTTTTGCTCGCAAAGATATTGGGCAAGCACCACATGTTGGAGGATTTATGACAATATAACTTCTGTGTGAATATTAACAAACATAAATTATTATGTTGTCTTCCTTGTCTAGCGTCCACAATTTGCAATTGAATACTTGATGGGGGCTCACAATCATAAAAGATGTCCAAGATGGTATATTTGCATGTGAATATTCTCTCCCTTATTAATTCTTTAATGAATTGCGTCATTGACCAATGTTATGTTTGTCAACTTTAAATAAATTTTACCACTTATACTTTTCTTATATGATGTCATTACTGAAGGAAATATGCCCTAGAGGCAATAATAAAGTTGTTATTTATATTTCCTTATATCATGATAAATGTTTATTATTCATGCTAGAATTGTATTAAATGGAAACTTAGTACATGTGTGGATACATAGACAAACAGAGTGTCACTAGTATGCCTCTACTTGACTAGCTTGTTAAATCAAAGATGGTTAAGTTTCCTAGCCATAGACATGAGTTGTCATTTAGATATATTATAACTGAGCAGTTTTCCTGTTGTCTCAAGCCATTAGCATTTGCAACCGTCGGATGTTCACTTTTAGACGTTGTCGGCCGTCAGATCAAATTCTGGCACGGCACTTCCCGCGACCGAACTGGGCAGCTGCTCCAACAACAAAAGTGGAGGCGCGTGGTTAATTGGGGCCTCGCTCGCACGAAGGCCTTTCGTGGGCCGGATATTTTTCTCGTACAGAAGAAAGATCGCCTCCTCGCCACCCCGACCTCTCGTCTCTCTCCCAGTCTCCCTCCCCTGATGTGTGCGATTGTGCGCCGCCGGAATTCCGCCGTCTCATCTGGTTATCCCCGTCACTGCTCCCTCACTTGCGCTCTCGCGAAGACGACGGGCGCGAGGCGCACGCGACCTGGGCGCTCTCCTCCTTGATGAGACCTCCTCCCAGATCTCTCCTTCTCTCTACCGACCGTGGTTGTCGGCGTTTAAGCCGGAGAGATCCACGTCTTCCCTCTCCTTGGCGGCCCTGATTCCCTGTGCCGCCACGACGCCGACCATCTTCGGGTCTTCATGCCACACACACAAGATGGTGGTACCCCATCGCATCACCTCGATTCTACTCTATCATCACATCGCTTATTTGGCTTAAGGTCAAATTGGATTTTATGGATTAGTTTAGAATCTCACGCTATTTCAAATAGAAGGCATGAGTATGCTTTCATCCTAGAAGTCGATCGTGGGCCTGAAGTTGATCAATGATAATGTTGGATATTTGATCATGTTAGTTAGCAATATTGTCACGCTTAATTCAATACTTTGATTGTTAGATTTTGTTTTGTAGAGTTAGTCAATGCATCAAAAAGATTTTGTAATCTGTTGTGCACCAGGTAGGAAATTTCATAATAGATTCATTATGTGCTTCCAAAGCTCAGAGCATCTGCAGATTTGTCAGATTTCCAAGACAATTGGTGATATAGCACGCCACAGGAACATTTAAACCGTTAAACGCTATCCAATTTGGATCATTTTTTTCTCGACAAGCCTAAGCCTTTTCAATTTCACAATCCCACTAGGCACCTCATGTAAGTCAGGTCTAGCAAGGTCTTCACTTTTGAATTACGTAGACCCAAATGGCTGAGAAGCTTGAAATTTTATTAGTGTGTCCTATCTGCAGGATGACTTGTTGATGCTCTAACCTTTCAAGATGAAAAGGATACTGGGAAGGTTCGTGCATTTTGATAGAGAGAACAATGTCATTCAAGGTGAAATCATCACTCATACTTTCTTTATTTAGAAGAGGTCATCTTCGTTGTTGCTACCTTAGATGTATTGTACCTCTATCATTAATGAACAACATGCTCATTCTCTAGCATTCGTTAATTCATGTATATAAATGAACCATATTACCAGTCTAAAGATCACACTTTACTTGCTTTCTTTTCTGCAGATGAAAGGCAAAGTCAAGGACCCTTCCACGAGCGACATGGATCGGGTGAGCTTCATTTTGTTAACTAATTGTGACAGTCACTATTTGTTGGGGAACGTAGTAATTTCAAAAAATTTCCTACGCACACGCAAGATCATGGTGATGCATAGCAACGAGAGGGGAGAGTGTATGTCCACGTACCCTCGTAGACCGTAAGCGGAAGCGTTATAACAACGCTGTTGATGTAGTCAGACGTCTTCACGATCCGACCGATCCAAGTACCGAACGTCACGGCACCTCCGAGTTACGCACACGTTCAGCTCGATGGCGATCCCGGACTACGATCCAAAGAAAGTGTCGGGATGAGTTCCGTCGACCTGACGGCGTGGTGGCGATGATGATGCTCCACCGACGAGGGCTTCGCCTAAGCTCCGCGATGATATGACTTCTCCGGCAGGGCTTCGCCTAAGCTCCGCGACGATATGACGAAGTGGAATATGGTGGAGGGGGCACCAGACACGGCTAAGGAACGATCCGTAGATCAACTTGTGTGTTCATGGGTGCCCCTGCCCCGTATATAAAGGAGGAGGAGGGAGGAGGAGGCCGCCCTAGTGAGGGCGCCATGGGGAGTCCTACTCCCACACGGAGTAGGATTCCCCTTTCCTAGTCCAACTAGGAGTCCTTCCATGTATTAGGAGTAGGAGACAAGGAAGGGAAGAGAGAAGGGAAGGAAGGAGGGTGCGGCCTCCCCTAGTCCAATTCGGACTAGGCCATGAGAAGCGCGGCCTGCCCTAGGCAGCCCCTCTCTCTTTCCTGCAGGGCCCAATAAGGCCCAATACTTCTCCCGGCGAATTCCGTAACTCTCGGGTACTCAAAAATACCGAATCATTCGAACCTTTCCGAACTCCGAATATAGTCGTCCAATATATCGATCTTTACGTCTCGACCATTTCGAGACTCCTCGTCATGTCCCCGATCTCATCTGGGACTCCGAACTCCTTCGGTACATCAAAACTCATAAACTCATAATATAAGCATCGCCATCGAAACCTTAAGCGTGCGGACCCTACGGGTTCGAGAACTATGTAGACATGACCTAGAACTATTCTCGGTCAATAACCAATAGCGGGACCTGGATGCCCATATTGGCTCCTACATAATCTACGAAGATCTTTATCGGTCAAACCGCATAACAACATACGTTGTTCCCTTTGTCATCGGTATGTTACTTGCCCGAGATTCGATCGTCGGTATCCAATACCTAGTTCAATCTCGCGTCACCGCAAGTCTCTTTACTCGCTCTGTAATGCATCATCCGTAACCAACTCATTGGTCACATTGCTTGCAAGGCTTATAATGATGTGCATTACCGAGAGGGCCCAGAGATACCTCTCCGAGCAATCGGAGTGACAAAACCTAATCTCGAAATACGCCAACCCAACATGTACCTTTGGAAACACCTGTAGTACTCCTTTATAATCACCCGATTACGTTGTGACGTTTGGTAGCACCCAAAGTGTTCCTCGGTAAACGGGAGTTGCATAATCTCATAGTTACAGGAACATGTATAAGTCATGAAGAAAGCAATAGCAACATACTAAACGATCAAGTGCTAGGCTAACGGAATGGGTCATGTCAATCAGATCATTCTCCTAATGATGTGATCCCGTTAATCAAATGACAACTCATGTCTATGGTTAGGAAACATAACCATCTTGATTAACGAGCTAGTCAAGTAGAGGCATACTAGTGACACTCTGTTTGTCTATATATTCACACATGTATTATGTTTCCGGTTAATACAATTCTAGCATGAATAATAAACATTTATCATGATGTAAGGAAATAAATAATAACTTTATTATTGCCTCTAGGGCATATTTCCTTCAGTCTCCCACTTGCACTAGAGTCAATAATCTAGTTCACATCGCCATGTGATTTAACGACAATAGTTCACATCACCATGTGATTAACACCCATAGTTCACATCGATATGTGATCAACACCCAAAGGGTTTACTAGAGTCAGTAATCTAGTTCACATCGCTATGTGATTAACACCCAAAGAGTACTAAGGTGTGATCATATTTTGCTTGTGAGATATTTTTAGTCAACGGGTCTGTCACATTCAGATCCGTAAGTATTTTGCGAATCTCTATGTCAACAATGCTCCGCAAGGAGCTATTCTAGCTAATTGCTCCCACTTTCAATATGTATCTAGATCGAGACTTAGAGTCATCCAGATCGGTGTCAAAACTTGCATCGACGTAACCCTTTACGGCGAACCTTTTGTCACTTCCATAATCGAGAAACATATCCTTATTCCACTAAGGATAATTTTGACCGCTGTCCGATGATCTACTCCTAGATCACTATTGTACTCCCTTGCCAAACTTCGGTGTAGGGTATACAATAGATCTGGTACATAGCATGGCATACTTTATAGAACCTATGGCCAAGGCATAGGGAATGACTTTCATTCTCTTTCTATCTTCCGCCGTGGTCGGGTTTTGAGTCTTACTCAATTTGACACCTTGTAACACAGGCAAGAACTCTTTCTTTGACTGTTCCATTTTGAACTACTTCAAAATCTTGTCAAGGTATGTACTCATTGAAAAACTTATCAAGCGTCTTGATCTATCTCTATAGATCTTGATGCTCAATATGTAAGCAGCTTCACTGAGGTCTTTCTTTGAAAAACTCCTTTCAAACACTCCTTTATGCTTTGCAGAATAATTCTACATTATTTCCGATCTACAATATGTCATTCACATATACTTATCGAAATCTTTGTAGTGCTCCCACTCACATTCTAGTAAATACAGGCTTCCTTTGTAAGTTCAGTATAAACTATATGCTTTGATGAACTTATCAAAGCGTATATTCCAACTCGAGATGCTTGCACCAGTCCATAGATGGATCATTGGAGCTTGCACACTTTGTTAGCTCCCTTTGGATCGATAAAACCTTCTGGTTGCATCATATACAACTCTTCCTCCGTAAAACCCATTCAGGAATGCAGTTTTACATCCATTTGCCAAATTTCATAAATTGTGGCAATTGCTAACATGATTCGGACAGACTTAAGCATCGCTACGGTTGAGAAAATCTCATTGTAGTTAACACCTTGAACTTGTCAAAACCTTTTTGCGACAAGTCGAGCTTTGTAGATAGTAACACTACTATCAACGTCCGTCTTCCTCTTGAAGATCCATTTATTTTCTATTGCTTGCCGACCCTCGGGCAAGTCAACCAAAGTCCACACTTTGTTTTCATACATGGATCCCATCTCAGATTTCATGGCTTCTAGCCATTTAAGCGGAATCTGGGCTCACCATCGCTTCTTCATAGTTTGTAGGTTCGTCATGATCTAGTAGCATGACTTCGAGCAGGATTGCCGTACCACTTTGGTGCGGATCTCACTCTGGTTTACCTACGGGATTCAGTAGTGACTTGATGCGAAGTTACATGATCATCATCATTAGCTTCCTCACTAATTGGTGTAGGAATCACTGGAACTGATTTTCGTGATGAAATACTTTCCAATTCGGGAGAAGGTACAAATTACCTTATCAAGCTCCACTTTCCTCCCACTCACTTCTTTCGAGAGAAACTCCTTCTCTAGAAAGGATCCATTTATAAGCAACGAATGTTTTTGCCTTCGGATCTGTGATAGAAGGTATACCCAACAATTTCCTTTGGGTATTCTATGAAGACGCACTTCTCCGATTTGGGTTTGAGCTTATCAGGATGAAACTTTTTCACATAAGCATCACAACTTCCAAACTTTAAGAAACGATGACTTAGGTTTCTTGTTAAACCATAGTTCATACGGTGTCGCCTCAACGGATTTAGACGGTGCCCTATTAAGCGTGAATGCAGCTGTCTCTAATGCATAACCCCAAAAGCGATAGTGGTAAATTGATAAGAGACATCATAGATCGCACCATATCCAATAAAGTGCGATTCACGACTTTCGGACACACCATTATGTTGTGTTGTTCCATATGGCGTTAGTTGCGAAACTATTTCACTTTGTTTCAAATGAAGACCAAACTCGTAACTCAAATATTTATCTCCACGATCAGATCGCAGAAACTTTTTTTTTTTTGTTACGATGATTTTCCACTTCACTCTGAAATTCTTTGAACTTTTCAATTATTTCAGACTTATGTTTCATCAAGTAGATATACCCATATCTGCTCAAATCATTTTGTGAAGGTCAGAAAATAACGATACTTGCCACGAGCATCAACACTCATTGAATCGCATACATCGGTATGTATTATTTCCAATAAGTCGGTAGCTTGTTCCATTGTTAGGAGAGCGGAGTTTTAGTCATCTTGCCCAAAAGGCACGGTTCGCAAGCATCAAATGATTCATAGTCAAGTGATTCCAAAAGTCCATCGGCATGGAGTTTTCTTCAAGCGCTTTACACCAATATGACCTAGAGCGGCGATTACCACAAATAAGTTGCACTATCATTATTAACTTTGCATCTTTTGGTTTCAATATTATGAATATGTGTATCACTATGATCGAGATCCAATGAACCATTTTCATTGGGTGTGTAACCATATAAGGTTTTATTCATGTAAGCGAACAACAATTTATTCTCTTACTTAAATGAATAACGTATTACAATAAACATGATCAAATCATATTTATGCTCAACACCAAATAACACTTATTTAGGTTCCACACTAATCCCGAAAGTATAGGGAGTGTGCGATGATGATCATATCAATCTTGGAACTACTTCCAACACTCATCGTCACTTCCCCTTCAACTAGTTTCATTCATTACGTAACTCCGTTTCAAGTTACTACTCTTAGCAACTATACGATTATCAAATACCGAGGGGTTGCTATGAACACTAGTAAAATACACATCAATAATCTGTATATCAAATATACCTTTGTTCACTTTGCCATCCTTCTTATCCACCAAATATTCAGGGGTAGTTCCGCTTCCGGTGACCAGTTCCATTGCAGCAAAAGTACTTAGTCTCGGGCTTAGGTCCAGACTTGGGCTTCTTCACTCGAGCGACAACTTGCTTGCCGTTCCTTTTGAAGTTCCCCTTCTTCCCTTTGCCCTTTTCCTTGAGACTAGTGGTCTTGTCAATCATCAACACTTGATGCTCTTTCTTGATTTCTACCTTCGTTGATTTCAACATCACGAAGAGCTCGGGAATCGTTTCGTCATCCCCCGCATACTATAGTTCATCACGAAGTTCTAGTAACTTAGTGATGGTGACTAGAGAATTCTGTCAATCACTATCTTATCTGGAAGATTAACTCCCACTTGATTCAAGTGATTGAAGTATTCGACAATCTGAGCACATGCTCACTAGTTGAGCGATTCTCCTCCATCTTTTAGCTATAGAACTTGTTGGAGACTTCATATCTCTCAACTCGGGTATTTGCTTGAAATATTAACTTCAATTCTGGAACATCTCATATGGTCCATGGCGTTCAAAACGTCTTTGAAGTCCCGATTCTAAGCCGTTAAGTATGGTGCACTAAACTATCAAGTAGTCATCATATTGAGCTAGCCAAAGCGTTCATAACGCGCATCCGCTCCTGCAATAGGTCCATCACCTAGCGGTGCATTAAGGACATAATTCTTACATGCAGCATTGAGGATAAACCTCGGATCGCGGATCCAATCCGCATCATTGCTACTAACATTTTTCAACACAATTTTCTCTAGGAACATATGAAAATAAACATATGAAAGAAACAACGCGAGCTATTGATCTACAACATAATTTGCAAAATACTACCAGGACTAAGTTCATGATAAATTTAAGTTCAATTAATCATATTACTTAAGAACTCCCACTTAGACAGACATCTCTCTAGTCATCCAAGTGATCACGTGATCCAAATCAACTAAACCATAACCGATCATCACGTGAGATGGAGTAGTTTTCAATGGTGAACATCACTATGTTGATCATATCTACTATATGATTCACGCTCGACCTTCGGTCTCCGTGTCTCGAGGCCATATACGCATATGCTAGGCTCGTCAAGTTTAACTTTGAGTATTCCGCGTGTGCAAAACTGGCTTGCACCCGTTGTAGATGGACGTAGAGCTTATCACACCCGATCATCACGTGGTGTATGCAGGCACGACGAAGTTTGTAGCGGTGCATACTTAGGGAGAACACTTCTTGATAATTAGTGAGAGATCAACTTAAAATGCTACCGTCAATCAAAGCAAGAATAAGATGTATAATAGATAAACATCACATGCAATCAAAATATGTGACATGATATGGCCATGATCATCTTGCGCCTTTGATCTCCATCTCCAAAGTAATCTTGTCATGATCTCTATCGTCACCGGCACGACACCATGATCTTCATCATCTTGATCTATATCAATGTGTCATCACATGGTTGTCTCGCCAACTATTGCTCTTGCAACTATTGCTATCGCATAGCGATAAAGTAAAGCAATTATTTGGCACTTGCATCTTATGCAACAAAGAGACAACCATAGGGCTTACGCCGATTGCCGATAACTTCAACAAAACATGATCATCTTATACAACAACTTATATCTCATCACGTCTTGACCATATCACATCACAACATGCCTGCAAAAACAAGTTAGACGCCCTCTACTTTGTTGTTGCAAATTTTACGTGGCTGCTACGGGCTTAGCAAGAACCGTTCTCACCTACGCATCAAAACCACAACGATAGTTTGTCAAATAGACTCCGTTTTAACCTTCGCAAGGACAGGGCGTAGTCACACTCGGTTCAACTAAAGTGAGAGACAGACACCCGCCACCACCTTTAAGCACGAGTGCTCGTAGCAGTGAAACCAGTCTCGCGTAAGCGTCACGCATAATGTCGGTCCGGGCGCTTCATCTCACAATACCGCTGAACCAAAGTATGACATCTTTGGTAGGCGGTATGACTTGTATCGCCCACAACTCACTTGTGTTCTACTCGTGCAAAACATCAAACCATAAAAACCTAGGCTCGATGCCCTTTGTTGGGGAACGTAGTAATTTCAAAAAATTCCTACGCACACGCAAGATCATGGTGATGCATAGCAACGAGAGGAGAGTGTATGTCCACGTACCCTCGAGACCGTGGCCAGGCGTTATAACAACGCGGTTGATGTAGTAAATGCGTCTTCACGATCCGACCGATCCAAGTACCGAACGTCACGGCACCTCCGAGTTCTGCACATCGTTCATTTCGATGGCGATCCCCGGACTCCGATCCAGCAAAGTGTCGGGGATGAGTTCCGTCGACATAACGGCGTGGTGGCGATGATGATGCTCCACCGACGCAGGGCTTCGCCTAAGCTCATGACGATATGACTTCTCGGCGCGAGGCTTCGCTTAAGCTCATGACGATATGACCAAGTGGAATATGGTGGAGGGGCACCGCACACGGCTAAGAGCGATCCGTAGATCAACTTGTGTGTTCATGGGGTGCCCCACCCATATATAAAGGAGGGAGGGAGGAGGAGGCCGGCCCTCGTAGGGGCGCGCCATGGGGAGTCCTACTCCCACCTGGAGTAGGATTCCCCCTTTCCTAGTCCAACTAGGAGTCCTTCCATGTATTAGGAGTAGGAGACAAGGAAGGGGAAGAGAGAAGGGAAGGAAGGAGGGTGCGGCCTCCCCTAGTCAATTCGGACTAGGCCATGAAGCGCGCGGCCTACCCTAGGCAGCCCTCTCTCTTTCCCGCAGGGCCCAATAAGGCCCAATACTTCTCCCGGCGAATTCCGTAACTCTCGGTACTCGAAAAATACCGAATCATTCGGAACCTTTCCGATTTCGAATATAGTCGTCCAATATATCGATCTTTACGTCTCGACCATTTCGAGACTCCTCGTCATGTCCCCGATCTCATCTGGGACTCCGAACTCCTTGGTACATCAAAACTCATAAACTCATAATATAAGCATCGCCGAAACCTTAGCGTGCGGACCCTACGGGTTCGAGAACTATGTAGACATGACCTAGAACTATTCTCGGTCAATAACCAATAAGCGGGACCTGGATGCCCATATTGGCTCCTACATATTCTTCGAAGATCTTTATCGGTCAAACCGCATAACAACATACGTTGTTCCCTTTGTCATCGGTATGTTACTTGCCGAGATTCGATCGTCGGTATCCAATACCTAGTTCAATCTCGTCACCGGCAAGTCTCTTTACTCGATACGTAATGCATCATCCCGTAACCAACTCATTGGTCACATTGCTTGCAAGGCTTATAATGATGTGCATTACCGAGAGGGCTCAGAGATACCTCTCCGACAATCGGAGTGACAAAACCTAATCTCGAAATACGCCAACCCAACATGTACCTTTGGAAACACCTGTAGTACTCCTTTATAATCACCCGATTCGTTGTGACGTTTGGTAGCACCCAAAGTGTTCCTCCGGTAAACGGGAGTTGCATAATCTCATAGTTACAGGAGCATGTATAAGTCATGAAGAAAGCAATAGCAACATACTAAACGATCAAGTGCTAGGCTAACGGAATGGGTCATGTCAATCAGATCATTCTCCTAATGATGTGATCCCGTTAATCAAATGACAACTCATGTCTATGGTTAGGAAACATAACCATCTTGATTAACGAGCTAGTCAAGTAGAGGCATACTAGTGACACTCTGTTTGTCTATATATTCACACATGTATTATGTTTCCGGTTAATACAATTCTAGCATGAATAATAAACATTTATCATGATGTAAGGAAATAAATAATAACTTTATTATTGCCTCTAGGGCATATTTCCTTCACTATTGTGGAACATTGAGACTCATCAGGCGTCATCCATTTTGACTTTAATCTAAGGAAGCAGAAAAAACTGATGCCAAGAGGTGCAAGATGGATGGTGGTGAGAAGAACGTGACCTCAATGAAGCCAAAGGTGGATAGATGATGGGGAGCATGAGAATTTAGCGAAGCTTTTGCATAAGGAACATGTAATCTTCTAAGCATATAGTCAATCATGATCCAGACCCAGATACTACTTTTTAACATCTTGAGTTTACCTTCAATTGTTGATCGGATTTGAGAGACTTTGACAGTTGCCATTGATGTGATAAGAATAAAGCTTTGTAGCTGATGAGCGAGTAAATGGGGTTGGCGCTGTGTCTCTGATTTGCCCATGTGCTGCATATCGACTCCAGTGCGCATCCATTAGGTAACTTCAGTAAGATTGATATATCCTTAGTTAATTACATTTGTCGTGGATTTATTAGTGTACTTGTACAACTTGGTTCATGAGTAGTACTTGTTGACTTTTGGTTCTCTATGTTGTTGACATGCCATGTTTGTTCGTACGGTTTAATGCTTTATGCAGATAAGAGCCTAAATAATTTGGTTGGAAGTGCTTATTATGTTGCTCCTGAAGTTCTGCATAGATGCTAGCACGGAAGCTCATGCCTGGAGTATATATGTCATTGTACATATCCTCCTTTGTGGCAACATTGCTTTTTCTGCACATGCGGAATCTGGTATCCCGTTCTGTTCTCAAAGCAATGGATTTTGTTAAGTGCTTTCGATCCAAAGATTCACATAGAAGGATGCCTGCAGCACAAGCTTCTATGGATCTAGCTTAAACTTATGTGATTATTAGTATCCCATGTGTTCTTTAGATCGCCCAATCAGAAATACAATCACTTTAAAATGCCATCGAATGCCCTTATATTCTGTCCTATCAAAGCTTAAACTCGTTCATCATCTGTAAAGATGCTTTGATGGTCTGCATCGATGAAATTTGTTCTAATTTTCTTCTTTTGTTCCGCAGACAAGATATATGACGTTGCTTCTTCAAGTTTGTACTTGCATCCTTCTATCTGACAATATTTTGTTTCTGCTGAAGAATGGTTGTGCCATAACCTCCTTGTTTTCATAAATGGTTAATTAGTTTCATTTCCATGTGTCATAGAACTTCTTGATCAAGATTACCACATATGCTTACAATCTTCATAAGTTTTTATTTGGGAGCCTATTTTTTGTACCTTCGATTTTAAGTATCAAAATGGAGTGATTAGATAGCTCTCAAACTCTAATCTACCTTGGAATCAATTTATTTGCAATTCAAAGTGGCGCCCTCAAATATTTCTTTTGACACACGTGAGTGATCGCTTTTAATTTTATTATCTACAAGTTGCAGCTATTGGCTTTGTTGACCTAGACTGTAGAATAGCCTGTTGTTCTGAAAATGCAGTATTCTTCATTGGACCTTGATAGAAATGGACGTATATTTGGTGCATCGAGACGCTCTGGCCATTGATGTATGATATTTCTTGATAAGCTTTGTTGACCTAGATTATTGATGAGACTTTTTATCTGAAAAATGCAATATTCTGTATAGGAACTTGGTATAAAAGGATATATATTTGCTGCATTAAGACCATGTGGCCATAGGTTAACAAGGGATCTGCCTAGACCGTGCCCCCGTGGAGCTGACCTTCTAACACAGCACGACACACATTATGTGTTCCTTTTTCCCTTTTCTTCCTATGTTATTTCCACATCTTTGTTCTCTCCATTTTTTCTTGCTATTTACCTTATGTAGGTCAATTGCTTAGGCCTTTTGAGTTTTGTAATTAGCATCTTTCCATAGGCGATGATCAGAGTGATTAAAGTGAAAATTGTAATTAGCATATTTCTTGACTTTCATTAGAGCCTGCTTGGTTGCAGCCCTGAGAGACTTTCCTTAACACCTCACAAAGTTTGTTATTAATTCGTTGCCATTCATTCTTGACACTATTGGACTTTTCACATGGTAGTTTATTCCCTTGTTATCTATGCTCAAGGACAAGGTTTATGCAAAGGGTTCTGTAGCTATTGACAATATTAGCGTTGCATATTTTTATTGCTTTTGTATCTGTGCATAAACAAGCTTGTTAGTTCTAACTATTCCCAGTTTGAAGTTACAAATTTGTTCCAAAATTGATTAATATAGTACTAAATAATTTTTTGTAGTTCATCAAAATATGCCAATTCAAGATAAATTCTTCCATTCTAACAAATATACAAATAAATTTGTGCAAATTTAACATATATGTTTTGTGTCTCCAAATGTCAATTATCAAATAGACGGACGCAACAACGCGCGCCTTCAATGATCTAGTTTGATTAACGGGATCACATCATTAGAGAATGATGTGATTGACTTGACACATTTCATTAGCTTAGCATTTGATCATTTAGTATATTGCTATTGCTTTCTTCCTGACTTATACATGTTCCTATGACTATGAGATTATGCAACTCCCGAATACTGGAGGAACACTTTGTGTGCTACCAAAGCGTCACAACGTAATTGGGTGATTATAAAGGTGCTCTACAGGTGTCTCCGATGGTACTTGTTGAGTTGACATAGATCAAGATTAGGATTTGTCACTCCGATTGTCGGAGAGGTATCTTTGGGCCCTCTCGGTAATGCACATCACTATAAGCCTTGCAAGCAAAGTAACTAATGAGTTCGTTGCGGGATGATGCATTACGAAACGAATAAAGAGACTTGCTGGTAACGAGATTGAACTAGGTATTGAGATACCGACGATCGAATCTCGGGCAAGTAACATACCGATGACAAAGGGAACAACGTATGTTGTTATGCGGTTTTGACCGATAAAGATCTTCGTAGAATATGTAGGAGACAATATGAGCATCCAGGTTCCGCTATTGGTTATTCACCGGAGATGTGTCTCGACCATGTCTACATATTTCTCGAACCCGTAGGGTTCGCACGCTTAACGTTCGGTGACGATCAGTATTATTATTAGTTTATGTGTTTTGATGTATCGAAGGTTTGCCGGAGTCCCGGATGAGATAAGGGACATGACGAGGAGTCTCGAAATGTTCGAGACGTAAAGATCGATATATTGGAAGGCTATATTCGGACATCAGAAAGGTTCTGAGTGGTTCAGGTATTTATCGGAGTATGTCGAGAGTTACGAATTCGCCGGGAGTATATAGGCCTTATTGGGCTTTAGGGAGAGAGAGAGGGGCTGCCTAGGGCAGGCCGCGTGCTCCCAAGGCCTAGTCCGGTGGACTAGGGGAGGCGGTGCCCCTCCTTCCTTCTCTTCTCTTCCCTTCCTTCTCTCCTACTCCTACTACTTGGAAGGGGGGAATCCTACTCCCGGTGGGAGTAGGACTCCCCAGGGCGCGCCATAGTAGAGGGCCGACCCTCCCCCTGCTCCACTCCTTTATATACGGGGGAGGGGGTGACGAAGACATGTACCTAGGGTAGGGTCACAGGCCTGACCTAGATACCCTCCCCAAGGACATCACTTTATCACCAGAAGCATTCGAAGAATAATCATCTTTCTATCGACCATGAAATGTTCCACTCGACAGACTTGAAGTCACTCGACCATGAAGACTATCACTCGACCGCCAGCAGATCTAAAGCCACTCCGCATTGCAACGGTCGGTCATTATGTAGCTTTAATGGTCATTATGTCACTTTATTCTTAGCGTTACGATGAACGCCCTATCTTAATGTACTTTAAACCTGCGTGGCGAGGGGCGGAGGGTGCGGCGAACTCTATATAAGCCACCCACTCCTCAGTGACAAGGGTTCGCACCCCCTGTAACTCACACGCATATAATCTAGTCGACCGCCTCCGGGCTCCGAGACGTAGGGTTGTTAGTTCTTCTGAGAAGGGCCTGAACTCGTAAAACTCGCGTGTACAACTCCTCCATAGCTAGGATCTTGCCTCTACATCCCTATCCCCCATTCTACTGTCAGACTTAGAAACACGACAGTTGGCGCCCACCGTGGGGCGGGTATCTTAGCGACTTGTTGGAGAAGTTGCAATTTTTTCGATCCCCATCAACATGGTTTCAGGCAGAGGTTTGGCCGAGGGCTGTGCGAATCCGTCTCGGCACGCTCGTGTTCGTCGCCGACGACTCCGCTTAGCTCCAAGAAGCTCCACTCAACGTCGAGGCGCTCCCCGTCCGCGGGGCAACGCACTTTCGCGCGTGCGTCCTCCTATGGCAGCCGTCGACTCAGTATCGGCGGCTCCTGTGGCGTCCTCCCTCCCTGTTGCCCACCGGCGCAAGCGTTCCGGTCGATCGAGGCTTCAGCGGTGGGTGAGCCACGCGATGGCTCGCCAGTCCGCCACCCCCCAAGTCGCGGCAATCGAGCCCGACGAAACTCTCTACGGCCTGTTCGACCTGTCGACTGGCTCCGCAGAGACTGCATCCGAGTGTGACAGTAGTGACCCCGCGGCGGAAGTCCTGATGGTCAATGGACCCCGCAGTCCTCCTGGCTTCCCTTGCGTCGACGGTGGCGATGGCGGAGGTGATCCGTCGCGTGTCCACGAGGAGTACCTCCCCGAGCCCCTCTAAGGGAGTCCTGGACTAGGGGGTGTCCGGATAGCCGAATTATCATCTTTGGCCGAACTCCTAGATTATGAAGATACAAGATTGAAGACTTCGTCCCGTGTCCGGATGGGACTTTCCTTGGCGTGGAAGGCAAGCTTGGCGATATGGATATGTAGATTTCCTATCATTGTAACCGACTCTGTGTAACCCTAACCCTATCCGGTGTCTATATAAACCGAAGAGTTTTAGTCCGTAGGACGAACAACAATCATACCATAGGCTAGCTTCTAGAGTTTAGCCTCTCTGATCTAGTGGTAGATCTACTCTTGTACTACCCATATCATCAATATTAATCAAGCAGGAGTAGGGTATTACCTCCATCGAGAGGCCCGAACCTGGGTAAAAACATCGTGTCCCTTGTCTCCTGTTACCATCCGCCTAGACGCATGATTCGGGACCCCCTACCCGAGATCCGCCGGTTTTGACACCGACATTGGTGCTTTCATTGAGAGTTCCTCTGTGCCGTCACCGATAGGCCCGATGGCTCCTTCGATCATCAACAACGATGCAGTCCAGGGCGAGACTTTTCTCCCCGAACAGATCTTCGTATTCGGCGACTTTGCATTGCGGGCCAATTCGCTTGGCCATCTAGAGCAGATCAAAAGCTACGCCCCTGGCCATCAGGTCAGGATTGGAAGTTTAAACTACACGGCCGACATCCGCGAAGACTTGATCTTCAACGAATTCGAGCCGCAGCCGAGCGCGCCGCACTATCTCGATGGGCATGATCTAACTCTGCCGCCGAACAGTGTCCTGGAGGCCGCACTAGTGTCCGCTCCGGACATTGATTCGGAGCCGATCTCGCCGATCGAGGATGGTTGGTTGGACACCACCTCGGGGGCTGAAATCTCTACGGCGATCGAGCCGAACACCATCCCTGTCCGTCGCGGAGCTCGTGACTCCAGTGTGCCGGACTCCTTCCGGACTCCGAACCTTCGCGCCCCTGCCGGTCGAATCCGATTGGGCGCGGTTATGGAATTCAACGCCACGGACATCTTTCAAGACTCACCTTTCGGCGATATCCTGAACTTCGCTAAAGTCTCTCTCTTTATCGGAGAGCCTGGCGGACTACGGTCGGGAAGGTTGGGATGCGGACGACGAAGAAATTCAACGCCCACCCACCACCCACTTTCTAGCCATCGCCGAAAGTTTAAACGGCGTGCTCGATTTCGACTCAAGACATCGACGGTATGGACGACGATGTAGGAGACAACAATGAACCAACACCTATAGGATACTGGACAACCACCTCATCCCATGATGTATACATGGTGGATACACCTAAAGGAAGTGACGACGAGGAACAACCGGACACTATGAAGGATAAATCCCTCGAAAAGCAGTCAAAACGGCAACGTAAACGCCACACCAAGTCCCGCCTCGACAAAGACCCAGCCATAGAGTAGGGTGAACCGGTGGACGACGAACATGCTATCGAGCAACCGTCCGAACAGGACAACTGGGATAAACAACCCGTCCCCGGCGAAGATAACAGTCCGGACGATCTCACGCCGGACAAATTGTTGGAGCAGAAGAACCTCCACAAAAGGCTCGTCACCACTGCGCGTAGCCTGAAAAAGGTAAACGGAAGCTCAAAACAGCGGAAGATGCACTCGAGAATCAGATGGAGCAAAGTACTCAACATCATGAGACAAATCTGGCGACGATCGAACAAAGAGCTACCCAAAGAGAAAACTACTGCCCTAATTTGATGAGGAGGCCGTAGATCCCCCACAATCAAAAAGCAAGAAGGCCACCCGGTCGGATGGATGACCCCACGGCAAACAGCGAGCGGCAAATGGCGCCACACACAAGCCGGTACGCGATCCGCATAAGGATTCACATCAAAATGATGGCCCAGTCAGGTCCATCTATGGGCCGAGAAAGCAAGCTCTTCAAAGCAATGCAACACTCCAAATATCTGAACATCACGGCACACCCAAATACAGGGGCGCCGCACATCCCCTATGTTTCATCGATGAGGTGCTGGATCATGAATTTCCAGCGGGATTCAAACCCGTAAACATAGAGGCATACGATGGAACAACAGGACCACTGAGTTCTGGATTGAGGATTACATCCTCCACATACACATGGCTAGAGGAGATGATCTCCACGCCATAAAATACTTACCCTCAAACTCAAAGGGCCAGCTCGGCATTGGCTTAAAAGCCTTCCGAAAACACCATTGGAAGTTGGGAAGAGCTCGAGGATGCGTTTGGGCAAATTTTCAGGGGACCTATGTCCGCCCTCTAGATGCGTATTTATCTAAGTCACATAACTCAACAGCCGGAGAGTCAGCCGGAAGTGCAGAACAGGTTCCTTACCAAAAGAACCAAATAGTCGATTGTCCGGACGGCAAGCCTTAGCAGCCTTCAAACACAATGTCCGAGACGAATGGCTCGCCAGACACCTCGGCCAAGAAAAGCCAAGAACAATGGCCGCATTAACAAGCCTCATGACCCGCTTTAGCGGGAGAGGATATCCGCTAGCAAGATGCAGCACCAAATGACCCAAGTACATCCGAAGTCGAGGATGGAAATGGAAACCACGGCGCAACAAGGACCAGCCGGATTAAGGGAACGGTCCAAAGAGCGACGGTCAACGCCGGATTCAAAAGCTCACGGCAGAACAATAAAAACTGCCCTTAAGGACAATAGCGATGAGCTATCCATATTAAACAAAATCTTGGACAAGATATGCCAAATCCACAGTACCCCCGGGAAGCCTGCAAACCACACCCACAGAGATTGTTGGGTCTTCAAGCAGTCCGGCAGACTCAATGCCGAACACAAGGGGCTCGACACACCAAGTGAGGATGATGACGAACCCCACAAGCAGAGCACCGGAAAACAAAAGAATTTCCCACAAGAGGTCAAGACAGTAAACTTACTTCAAGCAACAAAAGGGGAAAACAGAGCGGCACCCATTGAATTACGCGCCGCACAATCTACCCCAGCGGAGTACCAACACTGGTTGTCAAAACCAATCACCTTCGACCATCAGGACTACTCCGAAAGTGTCCGGAATGCAGGATGGACTGCCTTGATATTGGATCCTATAATCGACGGATTCCAATTTACACAAGTCCTCATGGATGGCGGCAGTGACATAAACCTGATATATCAGGACACAAACCGCAGTATGGGGAAAGACCCAAGCAAAATTAGCCATAGCAACACATCCTATAAAGGAATAATTCAAGTCACATATGCCCATTATGCGGGCTCCCTAACATTAGAAGTTATGTTCGGTTCATCCGACAACTTCCGTCATGAAAAGTTAGTCTTCCATGTCGCCCCATTTAAAAGTAGTCATCAAGCACTATTGGGACGCTTGAAGCTTTCGCTGCTTTAACGCGATTCCGCATTATGCATCTCTTACACTTATTATGCCCGGTCCACGAGGCTTCATCTCAGTAATGGGAAACTCCGAGTATCCCTCGAATACGGTAAAATGTGAGTCTGCCTTATCAGCCTCACACTAAAACGGCTTGGCTGATCAAAGCATCTAAAGTAGGTCGTTCGGACCCGGACACGCAGTTAGGCAAGTCCGGCTTAAATAAACAAGGGCTTACTAGCCGCGTAACCCCTTACAAGGGGCTCCATGCATGTACAACAAGAGACAATAAAGCTCAATTTTATTCATTTTTGAATCGTACTCTGTTTATTTCAAATTACATTTTTCATACGATCTTTTTCAACTAAGTTCCTCTCTTTACTGAGATGAACGCAGTGCTATACCCGTCGAGGATACGGCTGCGCGGAGACCTGTGCGCAGACGTGTAGCAGGGACCCGTGGCAAGGATTCTTTTCAGATTAAGACCCTGTGTAAACCTTTCTCATTGTCTCTTGTTGTCATTCATCCCCCGGTCTCTTGTTATAACCGAGGAGGAGGCTGGCGTTTTGGCATCGGCCGCGTCAGAATTTTGCACGTACCTGGACACCAGGGGCTTATTACCAAGGGCATTGTTCTGCCCGCTTTATAAAAGACCGAATACCTTAGGGAGTGTTCGGCGTCTCGAGTTAGGCCTTATATGCATCAGCTCCGAATCATGTCTCTAGTCAAATGTTGGGTTTGCCCGGCTCCTGTGTTTTGCTGCCTTACGTTCCATTCTATCGGCTAACGCGGCACCGGAGAACCTCTGCGTGTGACAGTTCGGTTCGGGCTGAGCACCTCGAGAGAAAGTCAAAACTGTATGTTATGATATAGCGAAAGACTGGTCAACCACTCGATGTCTCACCGGAATGTTTAGAATTCCTCCGCATTAACGAAGGACCGTTTTTCGGTCAGGCACATACGCAACCCGAATTCGGGAGAGTGCGGTGCCCTGTGGGCTATATATTAGCCCCACACTCGAACCCCTATGGCTATGTGTAAGTGATAAAGCATTATAGTTCGGTTGCCTAGTTTGCTACGCCACCTCCTCCTTTATAGGACCATGACTTTCGATTAAGTGAGAAAGCGCGACTTCTTTAAACACCCCGCACTTTGTGCGTGGGGCTGAAGATCGCCATCTTCGGGTTATATACATATATACATCAACGGCCGCCACGGAGGTAGTTTACTACTTGAAGGCACAAGTATAAAAAGCTCTTACATTAAATTGAAACGTTGTTTCAAAAATCATACATGTCATTTAAACATAATATCCTTCGAGCACTGCGTCTCTATTAAACGAGCGCCCTGCAGGACTTCCTCAAAATAGTGCTCGGCAGGTACTCAGCTTCTGTCCGAATCTTGGGATGCAACGTCGGTGGCCTTCATCTCCGCCCAGTATGTCTTGACACGGGCAAGAGCCATCCGCGCTCCCTCTATGCATGCCGACCGCTTCATTGCGTCGTCTGGCAGTACCGCACCAAGGAACTGCTGCACTAAGCCAAAATAACTCTTGGTGAGGTCCGCTTTGGCCACAAATGAGTCATGACATGACTGATGGCAAGTCCGGATAATCGATTCAGCTCGGCCCATTCGGCTAACCGATCGGTCAACGGAAGAGGACGCTCCGGACTATGGAATTGCGACCAATATAGCTCTTCCCTTCTGTGCCCCTTCTTGCCTCGGAAGTGCTCAATCGCGTCCGCAGCGCTCGCCGCTAAGTCCAGATAAGCATCCTCCAAACTCCACAACTTGTCCAACTGAGCATACTTCGGATCCGTATACTTCCTCCGCAGCAGAAAAGGCTTTCCAGCAGCAACATCCACAGCCTAACGCAGCTCCTCCTTTGCAGCTCTCATTGCGGAGCAGGCATCCTTGGCTTCGACGGTGGCCTTTTTCAGGTCCTCTTGCTCCGCTTGACGTTCTTTTTCAAGAACCCCGCAGCGGTCGGTAGCATTCTTCAACTATATGGCCATATCGGCCATTTCCTCTTCTTTCCGGCAAAGGAGCAGCCCTTCGGCTTTTAGCTCTTGGTCGCCCTTAAAGCGGCCGCATTACTATTTCGGCTTGCTCTTTAGCTCGGCGAGTTCCGCGCAGCTCCTCCACAACGGCACCACCTGCATTAAGCATACAAGTAATAAAACGCAGGCGTCAAGCTCCTTACCAAAGGCGTCCACGAAGAAGTCGCATACCTTGTGACTCGTCAAACCGCTTATTGACAAGCGCGATGTCCGCATCTGCCTCGTCAAGTTGTCGCTTTAGTTCGGCAAATTCATCAGTCCGGCTGGCCACCGGACGCCCCGCCACCTATTTAGGAGCGGCGATATGTTATAACTGAGATTATGATCCTCGGCACGCTGTCAATTTTGACAACATACCGAGTCTCAGGGGCTACTATCTATACAGGGTGCATTCTATATGCATAACTATCAGAAGGTACATCATTTTTGAGTATCTCGAACCCCGTCAGTAAGCTTCTGACGGCTTCATGCAATCTGCTCTAAGCGGATGCAATTCTTTCAATCACCGTACCCATTAGCGCACGGTGATCTTCTGAGATAGCCGCTCGCCCGAGCAGATCCTTGACTCCTCCGACCAAGCCGCCCGATTGGCGCCGGACCTTCCGGCCCCGCCGAACCCGGGGAAACCCTCCGTGACGACACCTCAGGGTCGTCCGCCTCGCATGAAGGTGCGACAGGCGGAGGCGTTTTGCTCTCCATCATCTCCGAAAGAAGATCCCCCGAAGACAAGCTCTGCTGAGAAGGGCTGAGATCCGAACTACAAGGTACAATTTCGGTTATCTTCAGAAATAAATCTGAGGATGTTCTTTATTCACAGGACCCTTCTTTTTACTTACGGCTCATTTGGAGGGCTGATCCTTGGGGAAATAGTGCGGCTGGGGTACTTCCCAGCGCGGACTCTCGACGAAGATTTCTTTCCCTCTTTGAGGCCTTAACCTTGGATCTTCAGGCGGTCCTCTTCTCTCCTTGGAGGGTGGAACTTTTGATCCCTCCTTCCTTCAAAGCCTCCTTCGTGGAGGAAGTTGCTTCCCCGCTCCCCCCTTCGCCTTATTTAAAAGGCGCGGCCTTCAACATCTTGGTCAGCATGGGATCCGGCATGGTCTCTGGGAGGGGAGCTGGATACCTTATCAACTTTGCCCTGGCTATCCACTCCTGTTCAAGAAACGGCTCCTTTAAAGGGCATATATATGATAAATGAATGAACAGCCTGTCCGGTTACAGGACTACTTACTTGAGTATCTGGGCGATTGTAGCTTATCCCTGCATCCTCAGTCAGGTCCGGACACTTCTCTTGTGATCCGAAGAACAATTTATACATCTCCACGGGCGTCGTACCCATAAAATGTTGGAGAACTCGTGGTCCCTCCGGATTAAATTCCCAGACGGAGGGGCGGCGTTCTTGCAGGCGAAGGCGCGAATCAACATAACCTGCGCCACTATGACCAGATTGATCTCTCTTTCTTGGAGGTCTCGAATATGGCCACCTGCTCTGAGAGGAACGTCCTTGGGCGGCCCCAGTCGAGCCCTTGTTGACCCATGACGCCCGGCCGCTGTGGTGGACCTGAGCGGAAGGCGGGAGGCGCCACCCATTTGGTGCCCCTGGGAGCGGTGATATAGAACCACTCCCGTTGCCACAAACCAAGCTCCTCTTGAAAAGAGCCCTCGGGCCACGGGGCATCAGCACACTTGCTTATGACCGCCCCTCCGCACTCTGCTTGTTGCCCCTCGATCATCTTCGGCTCCACCTTGAAGGTCTTGAGCCATAATCCTAAGTGAGGGGTAATATGGAGGTAGGCTTCACATACGGCAATGAATGACGAGATATGGAGGATGGACTCGGATTCAAGTCATGGAAATCCAGCCCATAATAAAACATGAGCCCTCGCACAAAGGGATCCGTCGGGAAGCCTAAACCCGAAGGAAGTGAGACACGAACACCATGCTGTCGCCCGGGCTCAGAGTGGGAATGACCTGCCTGGAGCAGGCAACCTATGCGAAATCTCGCGGTTAGATACTGGCGTCTCGCAGCTTTAGCACATCTTCTTACATTCGGAAGAAGACATCCATCGGCCGAGCTGGTCGGAGCCGGACATCGTCGAAGGTCTGAAGCGCCTAAATCTGAAGCTTTGGGTGTTAGAACTCGAAGCGCGAGGCGAACTCGATAGAGGGTGGAAAAAAGAAGAGGCCCTTGGTCTCATTATAAAGAGGTTGAATACCAAGAGACCTCCCCGTGGTCGATTAGGACTCGCCTTCGATAGAGGAGGCGTGCCAACGGGCACGGTCGGCTTACCCACGTCCGTATTGATGAGAATCCCGGAATAAGGGGGCACGATCTACGCTTTGATAAGACGTGCCAAGGAAACCGCCTCGCTAAAATCGCTGAGGTGGGACAGTAAAAAACGATTCGAATAAAGGCCTGGCCATGGTGTGATGTCACGCCGCGGAATACGTCAGCAGATCTGTGCAAAGAATTATTCTCTCTAAAGTGGTATGTGGAACTTGTTTTGCAGAGCCGGACACTATCCTTGTGTTCAAAACCTTCTATGAAGTATTCGGAGGAGGAACCCGCCTTGCAATGCCGAAGACAATATGCGCGCCGGACTAAATGCGTCATTGAAGCCTGGTTCGAGGGCTCTTGAGGGAGTCTGGACTAGGGGTGTCCGGATAGCCGAACTATCATATTTGGCCGGACTCCTAGATTATGAAGATACAAGATTGAAGACTTCGTCCCGTGTCCGGATGGGACTTTCCTTGGCATGGAAGGCAAGCTTGGCGATACGGATATGTAGATTTCCTACCATTGTAACCGACTCTGTGTAACCCTAACCCTATTCGGTGTCTATATAAACCAAAGGGTTTTAGTCCGTAGGAGGAACAACAATCATACCATAGGCTAGCTTCTAGGGTTTAGCCTCTCGGTTCTCGTGGTAGATCTACTCTTGTACTACCCATATCATCAATATTAATCAAGCAGGAGTAGGGTATTACCTCCATCGAGAGGGCCCGAACCTGGGTAAAAACATCGTGTCCCTTGTCTCCTGTTACCATCCGCCTAGACGCACAGTTCGGGACCCCCTACCGAGATCCGCCGGTTTTGACACCGACACCCTCCCTTCGCAGCAGAAGGAAGAACTTCGCCGCCGGAACATGGATGCACTTCACACTCCTATCGTTGGAGAAACCCCCGAGGCTCGAGCCTTGGAGGAGGTACGCCTGGCCAACTTGGCTGAGCGCACTCGATCGAGAGAACCTCCAGCACGCACTCGACGAGCGTGCTCGGCAGCGTATTCTTGAGTCCAGTCGACGACAACTCTTTTCGCCTCCAACTCAGGTATATCGAACTCCGATTCAGAACCTAACAGCTGCAGCCCGAATAGCAGAGTCAATTCAGCCTTCCCAGTCAGAAGCTGGCAGAGGTTTGATGCAGATCAGGGCTTTACTCTGGGCAGCTGGAGAACAAAATACAGCTGTGTCACAGTCGTGGAATAGGATCCATAGCAGATGCATTGTTGCAGATACAGTCCAGTCGGCTCACAGCCCAAGATCGCCCCCGAGGCGTGAGGGACGTGGAGACCGGCGAGATCAGTACATAAACCGTGAGCAGTATGATCACCGACTCGATCACGATGATCGTAAATCCGAGTGCCCACGCCTCCCAAGGAGTGGGTCATACATGCCTCGGCGACATGATGTGAGACGCCCTCATAGTGGTGGGCGAAGGATTCGATCGACCCGTGAATCGGGCTTTGATGCGAGATCTATTGTCTTTCGTGGTCCAGTCCGATGTAAACAGAGCTCACAGAGAAGGCCATGATAGAGATTTTCCGACCAGCGGCAGAGTGCATGTCTCAGGTCGAGTGCTTGGCCAGATCCATCGAGGTCATGTGATTCCTCCCAACTTCAGGTTGGCGGCCGGAGTCGGTAAGTTCATCGGTGAGTCCAAGCGACACTTGGCTTGAGGACTACCGAGTGGCTGTGTAGATTGGTGGAGGCAATGATGAGGTGGCCATGAAGCACCTTCCTCTGATGTTTGAGGGCTCGGCCAGAGCATGGTTAAATCAGTTAGCTCCTGGCAGTATTTATAGTTGGGAAGAACTTGCCCGAGTGTTTGTGAGAACATTCCAAGGAACATGCAAACGGCCAGCAGGGTTAACAGAGCTGCAATCTTGTGTGCAGAAGCCAAATGAAACTTTGAGGGATTATATCCAGAGATGGATCACGTTGCACCACACGGTGGAGAATGTGTCTGATCACCAAGCAGTTTGTGCCTTCAAGGAAGGTGTCAAATATCGAGAGTTGAATCTGAAGTTCGGTCGGATCGGAGATATGTCTCTGAGTCGAATGATGGACATTGCCACCAAGTATGCCAATGGTGAAGAGGAGGATCGGCTCCGGAGTGGCAAATACAAAACAGTCGCCCACGAAACCGGAGGAGGAAACTCCAGTCGGAAGCAGAAGCGCAAAGCCGAGCCATTGCTCTGGAGAAACCTTAGCCGTGACTCGTGGAAAGTTCAAGGGAAGCCCAAAGGACCGTGGAACCCCAGGAAAATAAAAGATCAAGACGGAAATGATGTGTTGGATTTGCCGTGCCACATTCACACAAAGAAAGATGAAGAGGGTAATCTCATTTACCCGAAGCATACCACTCGACAGTGTTGGATCCTAATCCAGCAGTTCCGAGAGAAACAACCCAAAGAAAAGGAAAAAGAGTCGGACAAAGTTGAGGACAAAGAGGAAAGTGATGATGGTTACCCCCACGTCAATTCCACTCTGATGATTTTTGCTGATGTTGAGAGCAAAAGTCGACTGAAAGTCATCAACAGAGAAGTAAACATGGTCGCTCCAGTGACGCCCAGTTATTTGAAATGGTCTCAGACTACCATTACGTTCGACCAGTCTGATCACCCAACACACATAGCCGCCCCTGGGAGCCAAGCGTTGGTGATCGACCCAGTCGTCGAAGGCACTCGGTTGACTAAGGTTCTGATGGATGGTGGCAGTGGCCTGAATATACTGTATGCGGAAATGTTGAAAGGAATGGGCATTCCGATGTCCAGACTCAGTGAAAGCAATATGAGTTTCCATGTAGTTATTCCTGGCAAGAAGGATGAGTCACTCGGCCAGATCGCCCTTGATGTAGTTTTCGGTGATTCCAAGAATTACCGCAAAGAAAAGTTGACATTTGAAGTTGTGGATTTCCAGAGTGCTTATCATGCTATTCTGGGCAGGCCAGCTTATGCACGTTTTATGGCTCGACCATGTTTCGTGTACCTCAAATGAAGATGCCTGGTCCTAAACGAGTGATCACTATCATTGGCAATCGAAAGAAGGCAGAAGAGTGCTTCCAGAAGGGCTCAAAGATCGCTGATGCACAAATGGCAGTAGTGGAATTGCAGGAGTATCAAAAAAATGCAGATCCGAGTGATTTGTTGTGAGCTAAGAAGCCTGCCACAGATTGACATTTAGATTAAATGCCGGTGAAACGAAGCCGATTCATATTCACCCGACCGATCCCAATGCTGCTCTGACTCACATTTCAACAACACTCGACTCCAAATAGGAAGAAGCGCTCATCCAGTTCCTCCGTGAGAACTGGGACATCTTTGCATGGAAACCTTCTGACATGCCGGGTGTTCCCAGGGGGCTGGCTGAGCATCATTTGCGAGTCGACCCAAAAGTGAAACCAGTCAAAGAACATCTTCGACGGTCCGTCGTACAAAAGAGAAAGGCAATCGGTGAAGAAGTGGCTCGGCTTCTAGCAGCTGAGTTTATCCGAGAGATTTACCACTCCGAGTGGCTAGCTAATGTTGTCATGGTCCCTAAGAAGGATGACTTACTTTGCATGTGCATTGACTTCAAGCATATCAATCGGGCCTGCCCGAAAGATCACTTTCCTTTCCCTCGCATCGACCAAATAGTCGACTCGACTGCGGGGTGTGAGCATTTGTCCTTTTTGGACGCTTATTCCGGGTATCATCAGATCCGTCTGTATGGACCCGACGAGATAAAAACAGCTTTCATCACCCCATTTGGGTGCTTCTGTTATGTCACTATGCCATTCGGCTTGAAGAAACCCGGAGCCACATTCATGCGGATGATTGAAGTGTTTACTCACTCAAATCGGTCGGAATGTGGAAGCGTACATGGATGACATTGTGGTCAAGTCACGTAAAGGTTCCGACCCATCGGCTAACCTTGCTGAAACCTTTGCCAACCTCGGAAGGTATGATATCAAGCTTAATCCATCAAAGTGCACATTTGGAGTTCGGGCGGAAAATTACTCGGTTTTCGTTTCGAGCGAGGGATCGACGCTAACCTGCAGAAAGTGGATGCCATACTCCGGATGGAACGCATACATGCGTGTGCATGATGTCCGAAGCTTCTTGGTTGTTTGGCCGCCCTAAGTCGATTCATTTCTTAACTCGGTGAAAAGGCACTGCCTCTCTACCGACTGATGAAGAAGCCGGATAAGTTCGAGTGGACTCCTGAAGCTGATGCAGCATTTGCAGTGCTAAAAGCCCAGCTTTCCAACCAGCCGGTGCTTGCTGCCCCAATCAGCAAAGAGCCTTTACTGCTTTACATTGCAGCCATAGGACAAGTCGTCAGATGCATTTACTTACGGTCGGCGGGAAGAAGAAGGAAAAGCCTATAAAGTTCAGCGCCCAAAGTATATTATGTTTCAAGTTTGACTCCATCAAAGCAAAGATATCCACATTATCAGAAGCTTGTTTATGGGATTTATATGACCACGAAGAAGGTTGCACATTACTTCTCTGACCACTCCATTACAGTCGTCAACGACGCTCCATTGTTAGAGATTCTGAACAACAGAGATGCAACTAGTCGAGTGGCAAAGTGGGCGATTGAACTCCTTCCCTTGGATATCAAGTTTGAGGCAAAGAAAGCTATCAAGTCCCAAGCAATAGCGGATTTCCTCGCCGAGTGGATCGAACAGCAATTGCCGACTCAAATTCACTTTCGAACCTTTGGACCATGTTCTTTGATGGTTCCAAGATGCTGAATGGTTCCGTCTTTGGGTGGTCTTGGTATCCCCGAGGAGACAAGCTCAGATATGTCCTCCAGATTCACTTTGATTCCTCCAATAATGAAGCAGAATATTTAGCACTCTTGTATGGGTTACGTATGGCCATCTCACTTGGCGTCCGTCGCCTCATGGTCTATGGCGACTCAGATTTGGTAGTCAATCAAATGATGAAGGAGTGGGACGTCAGAAGCCCAGCCATGACTGGTTACTGCAATGCAGTGAAGAAATTGGAAAAGAAGTTTGAGGGGTTAGAGCTCCATCATATACCCCGACTAAAAAATCAAGCAGCCAATGATTTGGCAAAGATAGGTTCCAAGAGAGAAGCCATTCCCAGCAATGTGTTTATGGAACACATTCACACACTGTCAGTTCAAGAAGATCCTTTCACCGAAGAACCCCCGCAGCCTAAGAGTGCCACAGATTCGACTGAAGTCAAAGTCCCAGCCGTGGTCGACGTGGTCATGGAGGTTTTGGTCATCACTCCCGACTGGACAGTGCCATACATTGCGTATATCCTTAGGAAGGAACTCCCAGAGGATGAAGAAGAGGCTCGACAGATCATCCATCGATCCAAAGCCTTTACTGTGATAAGAGGACAACTGTTCAGGGAAAGCGTAATCGGAGTCAGCCAGAAATGCATGACACTAGAAGAAGGTCAAGTGATCCTCAACGACATCCACTCGGGGACCTGTGGTCACCATGCATCCTCTCGGAACATTGTGGCTAAAGCATACCGAGCTGGATTTTACTGGCCATGAGCAAATGAAATGGCGAAAGATATAGTCGACAAATGTGAGGGCTGCCAGTTTTACTCCAATATGTCTCACAAGCTCAAGATCAGCCTCAAGACCATTCCACTTGTCTGGCCCTTTGCTGTTTGGGGATTGGATATGGTTGGACCGCTGATAACTGGTAGGAGCGGCTTCACTCATGTGCTTGTAGCAGTTGACAAGTTTACCAAATGGATTGACGCTAAGCCTATCAAGAATCTTGAAGCCAGCACTGCCGTCAGTTTCATCAGAGAGTTGACATTCAGATACGGGGTTCCGCACAGCATCATCACTTACAACGGATCAAACTTCGATTATGATGAGTTCAGAGCCTTCTGCGCTTCTCAAGGCACACGACTCGACTATGCTTCAGTCGCTCACCCCCAGTCGAATGGAAAAGCAGAAAGAGCAAATGGCTTAATTCTCAAAGGACTGAAACCCCGACTGATGCGTGATCTCAAGCACGCAGTAGGCGCCTGGGTCGACGAACTTCCATCAGTTCTTTGGGGATTAAGGACAACTCCCAATCGGTCGACTGGCCGAACTCCTTTCTTTTTGGTCTATGGAGCTGAAGCTGTTCTACTAAGTGACCTGCTTCACAATGCACCCCGAGTCGAGCTCTTCTCTGAAGACGAAGCAGAACAGGCTCGGCAGGACGCAGTTGACCTCCTAGAGGAGGAAAGAGAGATGGCCTTGATCCAGTCGGCCATTTATCAACAAGACTTGCGTCGATTCCACGCCAGAAACGTGAGGGGTCGAGCTTTCCAAGAGGGAGACTTGGTTCTTCGAGTGGATTGGAAAAAACCACACAAGCTCGCCCCTGCTTGGGAAGGTCCCTTCATTGTCACCAGAGTTCTCCACAATGGAGCATACCATCTCTACAAGGTCGAGCATCAGAAAGACGAGCCACGGGCTTGGAACGCGGAGCTGCTCCACCCCTTTTATACTTAAGTACTCATTTAGATGAGATGTAATAAGAAATACCTTTGTAGTTTGTTTATCAAATACAAGAGCTTTATAATCTTCCTAAACGATTGATGATGCTTTTGTTTGTGTCTAAAATCCCCCAGTGGGTGATTTAGTCGCGAATCCGTTCCGCCTAAGTTTAAAAAAATCCTACCGAGTGGTGAGCAAGCCTCTCATTCGGGGACTTAGTCGCGAATCCGTTTCGCCTAAGTTTAAAAAATCCCACCGAGTGGTGAGCAAGCCTCTCACTCGGGGGCTTAGCTGCAGTCCAGTACTCGCCTAAGTTTAAAAAATCCCACCGAGTGGTGAGAAAGCCTCTCACTCGGGGGCTTAGCTGCAGTCCAGTACTCGCCTAAGTTTGAAAAATCCTACCGAGTGGTGAGCAACCCTCCCACTCGGGGGCTTAGCTGCAGTCGAGTACTCGCCTAAGTGTGAAAAATCATACCGAGTGGTGAGCAAGCCTCTCACTCGGGGGCTTAGCTGCAGTCCAGTACTCGCCTAAGTTTGAAAAATCCTACCGAGTGGTGAGCAACCCTCCCACTCGGGGGCTTAGTTGCAGTCCAGTACTCGCCTAAGTTTGAAAAATCCTACCGAGTGGTGAGCAACCCTCCCACTCGGGGGCTTAGCTGCAGTCCAGTACTCGCCTAAGTTTGAAAAATCCTACCGAGTGGTGAGAAAGCCTCTCACTCGGGGGCTTAGCTGCAGTCCAGTACTCGCCTAAGTTTGAAAAATCCTACCGAGTGGTGAGCAACCCTCCCACTCAGGGGCTTAGCTGCAGTCCAGTACTCGCCTAAGTTTAAAAATCCTACCGAGTGGTGAGCAACCCTCCCACTCGGGGGCTTAGCTGCAGTCCAGTTGTCGGTGTCAAAACCGGCGGATCTCGGGTAGGGGGTCCCGAACTGTGCGTCTAGGCGGATGGTAACAGGAGACAAGGGACATGATGTTTTTACCCAGGTTCGGGCCCTCTCGATGGAGGTAATACCCTACTCTGATTGATTAATATTGATGATATGGGTAGTACAAGAGTAGATCTACCACGAGATCGGAGAGGCTAAACCCTAGAAGCTAGCCTATGGTATGATTGTTGTTCGTCCCCACGGACTAAAACCCTTCGGTTTATATAGACACGAATAGGGTTAGGGTTACATGAGTCGATTACAATGGTAGGAAATCTACATATCCGTATCGCCAAGCTTGCCTTCCACGCCAAGGAAAGTCCCATCCGGACACAGGACGAAGTCTTCAATCTTGTATCTTCATAATCTAGGAGTCCGGCCAAAGATGATAGTTCGGCTATCTGGACACCCCCTAGTCCAAGACTCCCTCAGTAGCCCCTGAACCAGGCTTCAATGACAACGAGTCCGGCGCGCATATTGTCTTCGGCATTGCAAGGATGGTTCCTCCTCCGAATACTTCATAGAAGGTTTTGAACACAAGGATAGTGTCCGGCTCTGCAAAACAAGTTCCACATACCACCATAGAGAGGATAATTCTTTGCACAGATCTGCTGACGTATTCCGCGGCGTGACATCACACCACGGCCAGGCCTTTATTCGAATCGTTTTTCTTGTCCCACCTCAGCGTTTAGCGAGGCGATTTCCTTGGCACGTCTTATCAAAGCGTAGATCGTGCCCCCTTATTCCGGGATTCTCATCAATACGGACGTGGATAACCCGACCGTGCCCATTGGCACGCCTCCTCTATCGAAGGCGAGTCCTAATCGACCACGGGGAGGGCTCTTGTTATTGAACCTCTTTATAATGAGACCAAGGCCCTCTTCTTTTTTCCACCCTCTATCGAGTTCGCCTCACGCTTCGAGTTCTAACACCCAAAGCTTCAGATTTAGGCGCTTCGGACCTTCGACGATGTCCGGCTCCGACCAGCTCGGCCGATGGATGTCTTCTTACATTACGAAGAAGATGTGCTAAAGCCGCGAGACGCCGGTATCTAACCGGCGAGATTTCGCATAGGCTGCTGCTCGAGGCAGGTCATTCCCACTCCCGAGCCCGGCGAGGCGTGGTGTTCGTGTCTCACTTCCTTCGGGTTTAGGCTTCCGACGGATCCCTTTGTGCGGGGGCTCATGTTTTATTATGGGCTGGATTTCCATGACTTGAATCCGAGTCCATCCTCCATATCTCGTCATTCATTGTCGTATGTGAAGCCTTCCTCCATATTACCCCTCACTTTGGATTGTGGCTCAAGACCTTCAAGGTGGAGCCGAAGATGATCGAGGGCAACAAGCAGAGTGAGGGGCGGTCATAAGCAAGTGTGATGATGCCCCGTGGCCCGAGGGCTCTTTTCAAGAGGAGCTTGGTTTGTGGCAACGGGAGTGGTTCTATATCACCGCTCCCAGGGGCACCAAATGGGTGGCGCCTCCCGCCTTCCGCTCAGGTCCACCACAGCGGCTGGCGTCATGGGTCAACAAGGGGCTCGACTGGGGGCCGTCCAAGGACGTTCCTCTGTTGCAGGGCCGTATTTGAGACCTCCAAGAAAGAGAGATCAATCTGGTCGCAGTGGCGCAGGTTATGTTGATTCGGCGCGCTTACCTAAGCGTCGCCCCTCCGTCCGTGGGAATTTAATCTGGAGGGACCACGAGTTCTGCAACATTTTATGGGTACGACGCCCATGGAGATGTATAAACTGTTCTTCGGATCACAAGAGAAGTGTCCGGACCTGACCGAGGATGCAGGGATAAGCTGCAATCGCCCAGATACTCAAGTAAGTAGTCATGTAACCGGACAGGCTGTTCATTCATTTATCATATATATGCCCTTTAAAGGAGCCGTTTCTTGAACAGGAGTGGATAGCAAAGGCAAAGTTGATAAGGTGTCCGGCTTCCCTCCCAGAGACCACGCCGGATCCCATGCGACCAAGATGTTGAAGGCCGCGCCTTTTAAAGAAGGCGAAGGGGGGAGCGGGGAAGCAACTGCCTCCACGAAGGAGGCTTTCAAGGAAGGAGGGATCAAAAGTTCCACCCTCCAAGGAGAGAAGAGGACCGCTTCGGAAGATCCGGAGGTTAAGGCCTCAAAGAGGGGAAAGAAATCTTCGTCAGAGAGTCCGGCGCTGGGAAGTACCCCAGCCGCACTATTTCCCCAAGGGGATCAGCCCTCCAGCGAGCCGTAAGTAAAAAGAAGGGGTCCTGTGAATAAAGAACATCCCTATATTTATTTCTGAAGATAACCAAAATTGTACCTTGTAGTTCGGATCTCAGCCCTTCTCAGTGAGCTCATCTTGGGGATCTTCTTCCGGAGATGATGGAGAGCGAACGCCTCACTTTGTCGCACCTTCATGCGAGGCGGGCGACCACGAGGTGTCGTCGCGGAGGGTTTCCCGGGTCCGTGGGGCCGGAAGGTCCGGCGCCAACCGGCGTCTTGATCGGAGGAGGCTGAAGGATCTGCTTTCGAGGCGGCGGCTGTCTCGAGAAGATCACCGTGCGCTAATGGGTATGGTGATTGAAAGAATTGCATCCGGCCGAGAGCGGATTGCATGAAGCCGTCGAAGCTTCTTGTGACGGGGTTCGAGGTACGCAAAAATGATTTACCTTCGGCATGCTTATGCATATAGAATGCGCCCTGTATAGATAGTAGCCCCTGAGACTCAGTATGTTGTCAAAATTGATAGCGTGCCGATGATCATAATCTCAGTTATAACATATCGCCGCTCCTAAATAGGTGGCGGGGTGTCCGGTGGCCAGCCGAACTAAAGCGGCAACTTGACGAGGCAGATGCGGACATCGCGCTTGTCAATAAGCGGTTTGACGAGTCACAAGGTATGCGACTTCTTCGCGGACGCCTGGTAAGGGAGCTTGACGCCCGTGCCTTATTACTTGTATGCTTAATGCAGGTGGTGCCGCTGCTGTGGAGGAGCTGCGGGCGGAACTCGCCCGAGCTAAAGAGCAAGCTAGAAATAGTAATGCGTCCGCATTAAGGGCGGCCGAAGAGCTAAAAGCCGAACGGGCTGCTCACTGCCGAAGCAAAGAGGAAATGGCCGATATGGCCATAAAGTTGAAGAATGCTACCGACCGCTGCGGGGTTCTTGAAAAAGAACGTCAAAGCGAGCAAGAGGACCTGAAAAAGGCCACCACGAAGCCAAGGATGCCCGCTCCGCAATGAGAGCTGCACCGGAGGAGCTACGTCAGGCTGTGGATGTTGCTGCTGGAAAGCCTTTTTTGTTGCAGAGGAAATATACGGATCCGAAGTATGCTCAGTTGGACAAGTTGTGGAGTTCGGAGGATGCTTATCTAGACTTAGCGGCGAGCGCTGCGAACGCGATTGAGCACTTCCGAGGCCAGAAGGGGCACAGATGGGAAGAGCTATATTGGTCGCAATTCCATAGTCCGGAGCGTCCTCTTCCGCTGACCAATCGATTGGCCGAATGGGCCGAGCTGAATCGATTATCCGGACTTGCCATGAAGCATGTCATGACTCATTTGTGGCCAGGCGGACCCGAAGAGTTATTTTGGCTTAGTGCAAGTTCCTTGATGCGGTACAGCGTGTCGATGCAATGAAGCGGTCGGCATGCATAGAGGGAGCGCGGATGGCTCTTGCCGTGTCAAGACATACTGGGCGGAGATGAAGGCCACCGACGTTGCATCCCAAGATTGAGATGAAGCCAGTACTGCCGAGCACTATTTTGAGGAAGTCCTGCAGGGCGCTCGTTTAATAGAGACGCAGTGCTCGAAGGATATTATGTTTAAATGACATGTATGATTTGTGAAACAACGTTTCAATTTAATGTAAGAGCTTTTATACTTGTGCCTTCAAGTAGTAAACTACCTCTGTGCGGCCGTTGATGTATATATGTATATAACTTTGAAAGATGGCAGTCTTGGCTTCAGCCCCCACGCCTGAAAGTGCGGGGTGTTTGCAAAGAAGTCGCTTTCACACTTAATCCAACGTCTTGGTCCTATAAAGGAGGTGGTGGCGTAGCAAACTAGGCAACCGGACTATAATGCTTTATCACTTTCACTTAGCCATAGGGGTTCGAGGGTGGGGCTACTATATAGCCCTCGGGCACCGCACTCTCCCGAATTCGGGTGCGTATGTGCTGACCAAAACGGTCGCCGTTAATGCGAGGAATTCTAAACATTCCGGTGAGTCATCGAGTGGTTGAGCAGTCTCTCGCTATATCATGACAGTCAGTTTTCGGCTTTCTCTCGAGGTGCTTTCGCTTGGCCGACCAAGGGGCACAATCGCAGTAGTTCTCCTGGTGCCGCGTTAGCCGATAGAATGGAACGTAAGGCAGCAAAACACAGTAGCCGGGCAAACCCAACATTTGACCGAAGACATGATTCGGAGCTGATGCATATAAGGCTTAACTCAAGACGACGAACACTCCCTAAGGTATTCGGTCTTTTATAAAGTTGGTAGAACAATGCCCTTGGTAATAAGCCCCTGGTGTCCAGGTACGTGCAAAATTCTGACGCGGCCGATGCCAAAACGCCAGCCTCCTCCTCGGTTATAACAAGAGACTGGGGGATGAATGACAACAAGAGACAGTGAGAAAGGTTTACGCAGGGTCTTAATCTGAAAAGAATCCTTGCAACGGGTCCCTGCTTTGCCGCGTCTGCGCTTTAATGTCTCCGTTGCCGTATCCTGGACGGGTATAGCACGACGTTCATCTGTAAAAGAGAGGAACTTAGTTGAAAAAAGATCGCGCGAAAAATGTAATTTGAAATAAATAGAGTACGATTCAAAAAATGAATAAAATTGAGCTTTATTGTCTCTTGTTGTACATGCGTGGAGCCCCTTGTAAGGGGTTACGCGGCTAGTAAGCCCCTTGTTTATTTAAGCCGGACTTGCCTAACCGTGTCCGGGGTCTAAACGACCTACTTTAGATGCTTTGATCAGCCAAGCCGTTTTAGTGTGAGGCTGTTAAGGCAGTCTCACATTTTTCCGTATTCGAGGGATACTCGGAGTTTCCCTTTAATGAGATGATGCCTCGTGGACCGGGCATTTTAAGTGTAAGAGATGCGACGCGTAATTCAATGGGTGCCACTCTGTTTTCCCCTTTTGTTGCTTGAAGTAAGTTTACTGTCTTGACCTCTTGTGGGAAATTCTTTTGTTTTCCGGTGCTCTGCTTGTGGGGTTCATCATCATCCTCACTTGGTGTGTCGAGCCCCTTGTGTTCGGCATTGAGTCTGTCGGACTGCTTGAAGACCCAACAATCTCTGTGGGTATGGTTTGCAGGCTTCCAGAATCTTGTGGATTTGGCATATCTTGTCCAAGATTTTGTTTAAGTTGGATAGCTCATCACTATTGTCCTTAAGGGGCAGTTTTTATTGTTCTGCCGTGAGATTTTGAATCCGGCGTTATCGCCACAAGACTTTGGACCGTTCTCTTAATCCGTATTTGGTCCTTGTTGCGCCGTGGTTTCCATTTCCATCCCGACTTCGATGTACTTGGGTCGCTGGTGCTGCATCTTGCTAGCCAACTATCCTCTCCCGCGTAAAAGCGGGTCATGAGGCTTGTTAATGCGGCCATTGTTCTTAGCTTTTCTTGGCCGAGGTGTCTGGCGAGCCATTCGTCTCGGACGTTGTGTTTGAAGGCTGCTAAGGCTTCGGCGTCCGGACAGTCGACTATTTGGTTCTTTTTGGTAAGGAACCTGTTCCAGAATTTCGGGCTGACTCTCCGGGCTGTTGATTATGTGACTTAGATCGTGCGCATCCGGGAGGCGGACATAGGTCCCCTGAAAATTTGCCCAAACGCATCCTCGAGCTCTTCCCAACTTCCAATGGTGTTTTCGGGAAGGCTTTTAAGCCAATGCCGAGCTGGCCCTTTGAGTTTGAGGGTAAGTATTTTTATGGCATGGAGATCATCTCCTCTAGCCATGTGTATGTGGAGGATGTAATCCTCAATCCAGGACTCTGTGGTCTGTTGTTCCGTCAGATGCCTCTATGTTTACGGGTTTGAATCTCACCGAAATTCATGATCCAGCACCTCATCGGTGAAACATAGGGGATGTGGGGCGCCCCTGTATTTGGGTGTGCCGTGATGTTCGGATAGTTGGCGTGTTGCATTGCTTTGAAGAGCTTGCTTTCTCGGCCCATAGATGCACCTGACTGGGCCATCATTTTGATGCGAATCCTTATGCGGATCGCGTACGGGCTTGTGTGTGGCGCCATTTGCCGCTCTCTGTTTGCCGTGGGGTCATCCATCCGACCGGGTGGCCTTCTTGCTTTTTGATTGTGGGGGATCTATGGCCTCCTCATCAAATTAGTGCAGTAGTTTTCTCTTTGGGTAACTCTTTGTTCGGCAACTGTCGCCGTATTTGTCTGCGGTGTTGAGTACTTTGCTCCATCTGATTCTGAGTGCATCTTCCTCTGTTTTGAGCTTCCGTTTCTGCCTTTTCAGGCTACGCGTAGTGGCGACGAGCCTTTTGTGGAGGTTCTTCTGCTCCAACAATTTGTCCGGCGTGAGATCGTTCGGACTGTTATCTTTGCCGGGTACGGGTTGTTTATCCCAGTTGTCCTGTTCGGACGGTTGCTCGATAGCATGTTCGTCGTCCACCGGTTCGCCCTGCTCTATGGCTGGGTCTTTGTCGAGGCGGGACTTGGTGCGGCGTTTACGTTGCCGTTTTGACCGCCGAGGGATTTATCCTTCGTAGTGTCCCGTTGTTCCTCGTCGTCACTTCCTTTAGGTGTATCCACCATGTATACATCATGGGATGAGGTGGTTGTCCAGTATCGTATAGGTGCTGGTTCATTGTTGTCTCCAACATCGTCGTCCATACCGTCGATGTCTTCGGAGTCGAAATTGAGCACGTAGTTTAAGCTTTCGACAGTGGCTAGAAAGTGGGTGGTGGGTGGGCATTGAATTTCTTCGTCGTCCGCATCCCAACCTTCCTGACCGTAGTAATACGCCGTGGCTCTCGATAAAGAGAGAGACTTTAGCGAGTTCAGGATATCGCCGAAAGGCGAGTGCTTTGAAAGATGTCCGTGGCGATGAATTCCATAACCGCGCCCAATCGGATTCGACCGGGCAGGGCGCGGAAGGTTCGGAGTCCGGCACCTGGGAGTCACGAGCTCCGCGACGGACAGGGATGGTGTTCGGCTCGATCGCCGTAGAGATTTCAGCCCCCGAGGTGGTGTCCAACCAACCATCCTCGATCGGCGAGATCGGCTCCGAATCAATGTCCGGAGCGGACACTAGTGCGACCTCTGTGACACCGCTCGGGCGGCAGAGTTAGATCATGCCCATCGAGATAGTCTTGGCCTTTCGGCTCTGGCTCGAATTAAATCCGAAGATCAAGTCTCCGCGGATGTCGGCTGTGTAGTTTAAACTTCCAATCCAGACCTGATGGCCAGGGGCGTAGCTTTCGATCTGCTCCAGATGGCCAAGCGAATTGGCCCGCAGTGCAAAGTCGCCGAATACGAAGATCTGTCCGGGGAGAAAAGTCTCGCCCTGGACTGCGTCGTTGTTGATGATCGAAGGAGCCATCGGGCCTATCGGTGATGACACAGAGGAACTCTCAATGAAAGCACCAATGTCGGTGTCAAAACCGGCGGATCTCGGGTAGGGGTTCCGAAGGCGTGCGTCTAGGCGGATGGTAACAGAAACAAGGGACACGATGTGTTTACCTGTGTTCGGGCCCTCTCGATGGAGGTAATACCCTACTCCCGCTTGATTAATATTGATGATATGGGTAGTACAAGAGTAGATCTACCACGAGATCGAGAGAGGCTAAACCCTAGAAGCTAGCCTATGGTATGATTGTTGTTCGCCCTCACGGACTAAAACCCTTCGGTTTATATAGACCCGAATAGGGTTAGGGTTACATGTAGTCGGTTACAATGGTAGGAAATCTACATATCCAGACGCCAAGCTTGCCTTCCACGCCAAGGAAAGTCCCATCCGGACATGGGACGAAGTCTTCAATCTTGTATCTTCATAATCTAGGAGTCCGGCCAAAGATGATAGTTCGGCTATCCGGACACCCCCTAGTCCAGGACTCCCTCACCAGTACTCGCCTAAGTTTGAAAAATCCTACCGAGTGGTGAGCACCCTCCCACTCGGGGGCTTAGCTGCAGTTCAGTACTCGCCTAAGTGTGAAAACTCCTACCGAGTGGTGAGCAACCCTCACACTCGGGGGCTTAGCTGCAGTCAAGTGCTCGCTTAAGTTTGAAAAATCCTACCGAGTGGTGAGCAACCCTCCCACTCGGGGGCTTAGCTGCAGTACAGTACTCTCCTAAGTTTGAAAAATCCTAACGAGTGGTGAGCAACCCTCCCGCTAGGGGACTTAGCTGTAGTCCAGTACTCGCCTAAGTTTGAAAAATCTTATCGAGTGGTGAGCAACCCTTCCACTCGGAGGCTTAGCTGCAGTCTTGTACTCGCCTATGTTTGAAACACATCCCTATCCGCAAGGACGACAAGGTGCAGGTCGACTGCAACCTTCTCCTTCGGAGCTACGCCACAAATACAACGTGCGCTCCATCCCTATCCGCAAGGACGACGAGGTGCAGGTCGACTGCAACCTTCTCCTTCGGAGCTACGCCACAAATACAACATGCGCTCCATCCCTATCCGCAAGGACGACGAGGTGCAGGTCGACTGCAACCTTCTCCTTCGGAGCTACGCCACAAATACAACATGTGCTCCATCCCTATCCGCAAGGACGACGAGGTGCAAGTCGACTACAACCTTCTCCTTCGGAGCTGCGCCACAAATACAATGTGCGCTCCATCCCTATCCGCAAGGACGACGAGGTGCAAGTCGGCTGCAACCTTCTCCTTTAGAGCTGCGCCACAAATACAACATGCGCTCCATCCTTGTCCGCAAGGACGACGAGGCGCAGGACGATTGAAGTCTCCACTTCAGGGCTACATCTCAAACACAAAGGTCATTCCGAATAAAGAACAAATTCCAAAAGCAATCGCAAGCATATCCTGAGATAAATCAAGTTCAGATGAACCCTAAAGGTTCAAGACCACGGATCAAAGTACTCGGACATTCATCCCGAAGGAGTTTAACGATTACAGAAATCACTCGGCATCCCGAGGCAAATTTAAGGTGGAACATAAAAGTTTGTTCACTCTGCAGGAGGAGGGCTGGCAGGCTCGACGAATTCGTCCAGGTCAATGCCGTCGGCAATCCGAGTGGCGGCAGCAATGAAAGTCTCCATAAAGGATTAGAAATCATGCCTCTTGGTGTTGACAACCTTGATTGCTGCCAGCTTCTCTTCTCGCGCTTCCTTGCAATGGACGCAAACCAAAGACAGAGCCATATCACCACCGCACCGGGCAGAAGACTTCTTCCACTCCTGCACTCGACCGGGGATCTCGTTAAGTCGAGTCATCTGAAAAGAAATAAGGCTTGATTCAGAAAAAGCAGAATGAAATCCAGATCAAGGACAAACCAGTCGACAAGTCTTTCTTACCAGTGGCGTCATCCTTGGCTTTCTGCAGTTTTGTCTTGGCCAACTCCAGATCGATGTTGAGTTGAATCTGCTGTTTCTCCAGGTCAGCAAAGCGAGCTCCAAGATCACAAGATTTCTGCAACCAAAGAACGTGTCAGTCGACTGGGGAAAAGATTGGTTCTTTCGAAGAGGTAAAAGGATAAAGCCAACAAATTTTAAGACTACTACTGAATCAAACATCCAACAGTAGTCTCGGGGACTACACCCAGTGGGTGCACTTACCGTGCCCCCACTAGTTCAGTTTACACTCGACAAGGCCTTTCCAGCGCGAGTGCGAAAAAAAAGAGAGAGACAACAACAAACAGAGTTTTCAGACCATAGTCGACTACCAGCAGTCGACCACGGTCTTGGGGACTACACCCAGTGGGTGCACTCAGCGTGCCCCCACTGGTTCAAAATTCCACTCGACATGGCCCGACTAGACCGAGTGAAGAAATTCAATCGACGACAACGTCGAATTCAGCTCAAAGTACGAATTTGTTCAGTGACAAATTGAAACACCCACTGGGTGTACAGAAGCAAAGATCCTTCGAAAGAGAGTTTTTAGGTACCATATCCTAAACAGAACAAGCCAAGAGAGTCAGTTGACAATCTACTAACCTGAATGTTGCTCTAGAGAGCGGAGCTGGCATCATAAGAAGCCTGGCTGGCATCCCGCACCATCTTCATCTTCTCCATCATAATGACCGCCTGGCGTATAGCTTCTTTGGCAGCACCCACTTCGTCCTCTTGGACGTGATGTGCAGCAAAAACTGAAGGTGGGTCGGCAGGAGCATGTGCAGCTGACGCGGAAGGTCGAGCACTTTCGGCAATGGGTATGGAAAAGGAGACAAGTCGATTGGCATCTCCGGCGTCTGAACTACGATTCGCCACGGCGTCGATCAAGCGTCTTGCCAGCGGACGTTTTCCTGTTTTTTCTCCCCAAAGGCCTCTATGGCTCGTCCTCATCATTATCGGGGAGGTCAATGACGTTGGGAGCTGTAAAAAGATCAGTCGCCAAAATTTCATCGCCCAATTGGATATACCACAGTTTAGTCGACAAAGGGAAGACAGAATAACGAAGATTGTACCCAGATTAGAGGTGACCGCGTCTTCCATTTCCTCATCCTCGTTTTTATAAGCTGAAATCCCAAAGGTAGCGGCACTGCCAGTTTCAAGAATCATTTGGTCAAACCAAAGGAAAGATAAACAGTACAGAACATCGAGTAAAAGCGAAAGAAAAACACTCACGCATAAGCAACAGGAATGTCAATCTTGATTTTTGGCAGCACCTTCCGAGTCTTCTGCACTGCAACCTTGGACTTCTTTGGGGCCTTCTCAGTTGGTGCCGGAGAGGACGTCCGAGGACGCTTTGACGACCGCCCAGTCTGAACGACGCCTTGTTACGGGCGCTCGCCGGATCTTGAGCGAGCTTGGATCGCCTTTCCCTACGGGGAGGAGAGTCGACCTCTTCTTCGTCACTCGGGTCGTCGCTCTCCTCGTCCCCCTCTCCGTCAGAATGCCATTCGCCACTTTCACCTCCGCTTGCCTCCCCCTCCGGATCCTGCTCCTGCTCTCCGTTGGGCATCGAGTACATTTCGGTAAGAGCCTGGAAGAAAACAAGCAGGACAAAGTCGATCGGTGAAGCATAAACAACTGTATTTAATAAATCAAGATTACAGTCGGTAATTCAGAATTGGACCTTGTCTGGTTCGTAAGATTGGTCGAGCGGAGGAATTCTCCTGGCTCCCCTAGGGTTGTCTTTGTTTCTAGTGATACTCATCAGCCACCCCTCTAACGTGGTTTCGTCGACCTCCTCCGAATGAGTCCGAGTGGTGTCATCAGTGCCCGAATACATCCACATCGGATGGTCACGAGCTTGAAGCGGTTGGATGCGTCGCCGGAGGAAGACCTCCAACAAATCCATACCAGTCACCCCATCACGGACAGGTTGAACTACTCGATCGACCAGCACCTTGACTTGTGCCTTCTCCTCCGGGATCACCTTCTAAGTGGAGGGCTTCCCCACTCGGGCCATGGAAAAAGGGGGAAGACCAGTCGACTACCCTGGAGTCGGCTGGTCTTTGCAGTAGAACCAGGTTGACTGCCACCCTCGGACCAAATCGGGAAGAGTCATTGTTGGGAAGGAATTTTTGCCCCTCATCTGAATCCCGAGACCCCCACACATCTGGATCACTTGTGTCTTCTCATCACTCGGATTAGCCTTTTTGACCGACTGGGAGCGACATGTGAAAATATGCTTGAAAAGGCCCCCGTGGGGTCGGCAACCCAAGAAATTTCCGCACAGAGACACGAAGGCAGCGAGGTACACGATGGTGTTTGGAGTAAAGTGGTGGAGTTGCGCCCCAAAGAAATTCAAGAAGCCTCGAAAGAAAGGGTGGGGAGGCAAGGAAAACCCGCGGTCGATGTGAGTGGCGAGGAGAACACACTCACCCTCACGTGGTTGCGGCTCGGTCTCGCTTCCCTGGGAGCCGCGCCTATTCATGGGGAATCAGTCCTCCCTCGACCAGGTCGTCGATGTCGTCTTGACGGATCGCCGAGCGAATCCAGTCACCCTAGATCCAGCCCGGTGGCAGGCCAGACCTCGAGGAAGATCCGCCCCAGCTGGACTTCTTTCCCTTCGCCTTCGTCGTCGCCTTCTTCGCGCGCTCCAGAGCCAACGTCTTCTCTTTCCCCATCGCCGCAGACAGAGCTTGAATGGAACGGCAGCACTGATGCGAGAACAGGCGCATCGGAGAAATCTGAGAAGGAGGAAGAAGAATGAGGGTGCACTGTTCAAAAGCCCCGGTCCGACGCCTTATATGAGGTTACTTCCGAGTGACTGACTTGTAGGCCCGGGCGATCTTATCAAATCCCGCAATAGTCGCGTGCGCGATACGTGGAAAAAAAGGTAGCGCGGGAATCAAGGCGGCCCTGCCTTATCCAGCCCGATTACTGCGTCCTCCTCCGCCCCGCGCGCTTCCTAAAATTCGAATCCCGCGAGATCCGCGGACAGCAGAACAACTTGTCAGACGGAAGATCTCCTCCACATCAGCACTCGGAGCTCTTCTAGTAAAAGTTCACTCGACAAAAACAAGAATGGATCAAGGCGACTGAAAAAGAAGTTGGCGTCACCACCTCGGTTCATTGATCCAAGACCAGACACACCCGAAGTGCAAAAAATGAGTCGGAAGTATTTTTCAACTCCTTCCCCACTCAAACCCTGATCCATTCGGGGCTAATGACGAAGACATGTACCTAGGGTAGGGTCACTGGCCTGACCTAGATACCCTCCCCAAGGACATCACTATATCACCGTAAGCATTCAAGAAGAATCATCTTTCAATCGACCATGAAGTGTTCCACTCGACAGACTTGAAGTCACTCGACCATGAAGACTATCACTCGACCGCCAGGAGATCTAAAGCCACTCCGCATTGCAACGGTCGGTCATTATGTAGCTTTAATGGTCATTATGTCACTTTATTCTTAGCATTACCAGTAACGCCCTATTTTAATGTACTTTAAACCTCACGTGGCGAGGGCGGAGGGGTCTGGCGAACTCTATATAAGCCACCCCCTCCTCAGTGACAAGGGTTCGCACCCCCTGTAACTCACACGCATATAATCCAGTCGACCGCCTCCGGGCTCCGAGACGTAGGGCTGTTACTTCTTCTGAGAAGGGCCTAAACTCGTAAAACTCGCGTGTACAACTCCTCCATAGCTAGGATCTTGCCTCTAAATCCCTACCCCCCATTCTACTGTCAGACTTAGAACCACGACAGGGGGCACCCCATAGACACACAAGTTGATCATTGATCTCTTAGCCGTGTGCGGTGCCCCCTCCACCATAATCCAGCTCGGTCATATCGTCATAGTGCTTAGGCGAAGCCCTGCGCCAGTAACTTCATCATCACCGTCATCACGCCGTCGTGCTGACGAAGCTCTCCCTCGAAGCTCTACTGGATCGTGAGTTCGTGGGACATCGCCGAGCTGAATCTGTGCAGATTGCGGAGGTGTCGTACGTTCGGTACTAGGATCGGTCAATCGTGAAGACGTACGACTACATCAACCGCGTTGTCATAACGCTTCCGCTTTCGGTCTACGAGGGTACGTGGACAACACTCTCCCCTCTCGTTGCTATGCATCACCATGATCTTGCGTGTGCGTAGGATTTTTCTTTGAAATTACTACGTTCCCCAACAGTGGCATCTGAGCCAGGTTTATGCGTAGATGTTATATGCACGAGTAGAACACAAGTGAGTTGTGGGCGATACTAGTCATACTGCTTACCAGCATGTCATACTTTGATTCAGCGGTATTGTTGGATGAAGCGGCCATGACCGACATTACGTGTACGCTTAAGCGAGACTGGTTCTACCGACGTGCTTCGCACACAGGTGGCTGGCGGGTGTCAGTTTCTCCAACTTTAGTTGAATCGAGTGTGGCTACGCCCTGTCCTTGTTGAAGGTTAAAACAGCACATACTTGACGAAATATCAGTGTGTTTTTTATGCGTAGGTAAGAATGGTTCTTACTCAGCCCGTAGCAGCCACGTAAAACTTGCAACAACAAAGTAGAGGACGTCTAACTTGTTTTTGCAGGGTATGTTGTGATGTGATATGGTCAAGACATGATGCTAAATTTTATTGTATGAGATGATCATGTTTTGTAACGGAGTTATCGACAAGCTGGCGAGGAGCCATATGGTTGTCGCTTATTGTATGAAATGCAATCGCCATGTAATTGCTTTACTTTATCACTAAGCGGTAGCGATAGTCGTAGAAGCAATAGTTTGCGAGACGACAACGATGCTACGATGGAGATCAAGGTGTCGCGCCGGTGACGATGGTGATCACGACAGTGCTTTGGAGATGGAGATCAAAGGCACAAGATGATGATGTCCATATCATATCACTTATATTGATTGCATGTGATGTTCATCTTTTATGCATCTTATTTTGCTTAGTTCGGCGGTAGCATTATAAGATGATCTCTCACTAAATTTCAAGGTACAAGTGTTCTCCCTGAGCATGCACCATTGCGAAAGTTCGTCTTGAGACACCACGTGATGATCGGGTGTGATAAGCTCTACGTTCACATACAACGGGTGCAAGCCAGTTTTGCACACGCAGAATACTCAGGTTAAACTTGACGAGCCTAGCATATGCAGATATGGCCTCGGAACACTAAGACCGAAAGGTCGAGCGTGAATCATATAGTAGATATGATCAACATAGTGGTGTTCACCATTAAAAACTACTCCATCTCACGTGATGATCAGACATGGTTTAGTTGATATGGATCACGTGATCACTTAGATGATTAGAGGGATGTCTATCTAAGTGGGAGTTCTTAAGTAATATGAATAATTGAACTTTAATTTATCATGAACTTAGTCCTGGTAGTATTAGCATATCTATGTTGTAGATCAATAGCTCGCGTTTAGCTCCCTTGTCTTATTTTTGATATGTTCCTAGATAAAACTAAGTTGAAAGATGTTAGTAGCAATGATGCGGATTGGATCCGTGATCTGAGGATTATTGAGGGAGTCCTGGATTAGGGGGTGTCCGGATAGCCGGACTATAGCCTTTGGCCGGACTCCTGGACTATGAAGATACAAGATTGAAGACTTCGTCCCGTGTCCGGATGGAACTTTCCTTGGCGTGGAAGGCAAGCTGGGCGATACGGATATGTAGATCTCCTACCATTGTAACCGACTCTGTGTAACCCTAACCCTATTCGGTGTCTATATAAACCGGAGTGTTTTAGTCCGTAGGACGAACAACAATCATACCATAGGCTAGCTTCTAGGGTTTAGCCTCTCTGATCTCGTGGTAGATCTACTCTTGTACTACCCATATCATAAATATTAATCAAGCAGGAGTAGGGTTTTACCTCCATCGAGAGGGCCCGAACTTGGGTAAAAACTTCGTGTCCCCTGTCTCATGTTACCATCCGCCTAGACGCACGCCTGGGATCCCCTACCCGAGATCCGCCGGTTTTGACACCGACATTGGTGCTTTCATTGAGAGTTCCTCTGTGTCGTCATCTTTAGGCCCGATGGCTCCTCCGATCATCAACAACGATGCGCTCCAGGGTGAGACTTTTCTCCCCGGACAGATCTTTGCATTCGGTGGCTTTGCTGCTGCGGCCAATTAAGCAGCCATCTGGAGCAGATTGAAAGCTACGCCCGCCATCGTGTCAAATTCGAAGTTTGAACTACACGGCCGACGTCATGGAGACTTGATCTTCGACGGGTTCGAGCCACAGCCAAGCGCGCCGCACTGTCACGAGGGGCATGATCTAGCTCTGCCGCCGAACAGTGTCCTGGAGGCCGCGCCAGAGTCCGCTTCGACCTTTAGCTCAGAGTCGACCACGCCGATCAAGGACAGGTGGCTGGACACCGCCTCGGGGGCTGCGATCTCTATGGCGATTGAGCCCTACACCTACCCCGTCCTTTGCGAAGCTCGTGACTCCAAGGTGCCGGACTCCTCTCTAGACTCCGAGCCTTCCGCGCCCCTGCCAATCGAATCCGATTGGGCGTCGATTATGGAATTTACTGCCGCACACATCTTTCAGCATTCGCCCTTTGGCGACATCCTGAACTCACTAAAGTCTCTCTCTTTATCAGGAGAGCTGAGGGAGTCCCGAATTAGGGGGTGTCCGGATAGCCGCACTATCATCATGGCCGGACTCCTGGACTATGAAGATACAAGATTGAAGACTTCGTCCCGTGTCCGGATGGGACTTTCCTTGGCGTGGAAGGCAAGCTTGGCGATACGGATACGTAGATCTCCTACCATTGTAACCGACTACGTGTAACCCTAACCTATCTCGGTGTCTATATAAACCGGAGGGTTTTAGTCCCAGAGGGACGAACAACAATCATACCATAGGCTAGCTTCTAGGGTTTAGCCTCCTTGATCTCGTGGTAGATCTGCTCTTGTACTACCCATATCATCAATATTAATCAAGCAGGAGTAGGGTATTACCTCCATCGAGAGGACCCGAACCTGGGTAAAAACATCGTGTCCCTTGTCTCCTGTTACCATCCGCCTAGATGCACAGTTCGGGACCCCCTACCCGAGATCCGTCGGTTTTGACACCGACATTGGTGCTTTCATTGAGAGTTCCTCTTTGCCGTCGCCATCAGGTAGGATGCCTCATCTCGTCTTTAAAGACGATACTATCGCCAAAGAAGCCTTGGCCATCGGGTCGACTCTTCGCCAGGCGGTTTCTCATGACCGCTAGTTCGCCGCCGCTACCGACGGTGACCTCTCGAGTCATCGAAACCAATCTCCATGTTAGTTCGGAACTTGCCGAACAGTTAGATCCGATCGATTTCTCCTCCAGAACGAGCTCTTGGATCGCATCGCCATACGGGAGTCGCCACAGACTACGACCGGATCGGGCCAAAACCGATCCGAGAGAGATCAACTCTCCTGTGCTACCCATCATGTTGCTGTGATAGAGGAACAGTGCGGCGATTCTTCTTCTATCTTAAGGACTAGCTACGTCCGGATTCCCGATCCCTCCATGCCGGATTCCCACGGAGGGTCGGATGTCGATCAAGCCCTGAACTTAAAGTCAGGCGGCGGGTCGGACTCATTGGATAACACTCAAAAATCCAAACTTTCGAGTTCGGAAACTTCTCAACCCCTGAGTCCTAAATTGGATGGGGTTCCGGATCTAGTTCCACCCGCCCACCCAAGCATTAGCGATCTCTCTCGAATTCGGCAAGAGCCCGCTGAGACAGTACATCATTACTGGGCCAGATTCCTCCTGGTTAAGAACAAGATTAAGGACTGCCGAGAGGAGGACGCAATCATAATTTTCTGCAATAATTGCACGGATAAGGGAATCCTAAACGCCATAAGTCGTCGTGAAATTACACGCTTTGCTGACTTGGTGACCATAGTACAAAAGTACTGTGCGATGGAGAGCGCCTGGAAAACCAAAAGTAAATTTTGGGATAATCCGCCCCGAATACATCCCTAGTCCGAAACAAAAGGGTGCTTCATTATCAAGCACCGTGGTTACATACCAAAAACCAAAACCCCTAAAGTGCGGAACCGTACTAGAGGGTTGGCTAAATGGACCCTGCAAAATTCATAGCACAGAGGGTGCCACTCCAACTCATAGCCTTCGAGCATGTTGGATACTACGGCAGGTGGCCAAAAGTGGCGAAGAGCTTCTAGCTTCAGAACCCCAGCCAAAGAACACCAAAGACGGTGTTAACAGTCTTCGAGACTTTCGCATCAAATAACATGCGAAAACGAACACTCCGCAACCTTGCCGAAGTCTACCAAGTAGCAACAATAAATCCATGGAGTGACACGGCTATTACCTTTAATGCCAGTGACGAACCTAAATTCCGAACAGCCCGAGCACCAACCGCATTGGTCCTTAGTCCGATAGTGGACGGCTTTCGCCTTACTAAGGTACTCATGGATGGCGGCAGCGGACTAAACCTCATCTATGAGGAAACCCTCCGAAAAATGGAAATAGACTGGAACCGCATTGAGCGAATCAGCACAACCTTTAGAGGAATAATCCCCAGCCGGGAAGCATGCTGCACAGGAAAAATCACACTGGATGTAGTGTTCGGCTCGCCGGACAATTACAGGTCCGAGGAGGTCACGTTTCAAGTGGCCCCGTTCAACAGCGGATATCATGCTTTATTAGGACGAGAGGCATTCACAAATTTTCATGCTATACACCATTACGGGTACATGAAGCTTAAAATGCCCGGACCTAACGGAATCATCACTCTAGCTAGTGATCCAAACATAGCACTCCGCGCCGAAAACAAGACAGCCGCACTAGCCCTCGAGGCACTATCCGAAGCCTTAGCGGCCGAAGAACTCACCGCGATGCGCTCCACGGTGAACAGGGACGATGTGAAACCTGATAAAAGATCCAAGTCCACCTCTTTTAAACCAGCGGTTGAAATAATCAAATTCCAAGTCCACCCAACGGACCCTGCAAAGATGGCCTCCATTGGGGCACAATTAAACCCTGATGTAGATGCCGCACTACGAGAATTTCTACAAGAAAACTGGGACATCTTTGCTCGCACCCTTCAGACATGCCAGAATCCCACGTCACCGGCCGAGCACAGCCTAAATACCTAAAAGGATTCAAGCCAGTCAAACAGGCTCTTCGGCGCTTTTCCGAACCCAAGAGACAGGCCATGGGAGAGGAGCTAGCCAAACTTTTGGAAGCCGGATTCATCAGAGGTATAAAACATCCGGACTGGCTAGCAAACCTGGTGATGGTACCGAAGAAGGATAAATCCTGGCGCCTATGTCTTGACTTCAAAGACCTTAATAAGGCTTGCCCAAAGGATCCCTTCCCCCTCCCTCGAATTGATCAAATTATTGACGCTACAGCAGGACAGGACTCATTGTGCTTCCTCGACGCTGCATCCGGCTACCACCAAATCAAGATGGCGGAGCCAGACCAAGCTGCAACAACATTCATCACCCCATACGGCCCGTTCTGCTTCAACACAATGCCCTTTGGGCTCAAAAACGCCGGCAAACATATCAGCGCATGGTTTAGACATGTCTGGCAAACCAGATCGGCAAAACAGTGGAAGCATTTGTAGATGACGTGGTCGTCAAAACCAAGCACGCGAAACTTTAGTAGACGACTTGAGGCTCACATTCGACAATCTTCGAAAATATGACATCAAGCTCAATCTGGAAAAATGCGTCTTCGGCGTTCCAGCCGGAAAGCTACTGGGCTTCATTGTGTCCGGTAGAGGAATTGAAGAAAACCCAGCCAAGATCCGAGCTCTGTCACAATTGGATATTCCAAAAGACCTCAAAAAAATACAAAAATTGACGGGATGCGTGGCAGCCCTAAGCCGCTTTATTTCCCGTTTAGGAGAAAAGGCGTTACCCCTTTACCGCCTCCTCCGGCGCACCGAACACTTCGAGTGGACGGAGGCCGCCACGGCCGGACTCGAAGAAATAAAGGCCATTTTGGCAACAAATCCGGTCCTGGCCGCGCCCAACGTGGGCGAACCAATGCTATTATATATCACCGCAACACATCAAGTTGTTAGTGCGGTGCTCGTTGTCGAACGAGAAACGGACAGACACTGGTTCCCTCTTCAAAAACCGGTTTACTATGTGTCCACTGTCCTAACTCCATGCAAGTCCCGGTACCCACACTATCAAAAGATAGCATACACGGTGTTCATGGCATCCCGGAAGCTGCGACACTACTTTCAAGAGTGTTCGATAATGGTAGCCTCCAAAGTACCTCTTAACGACTTTATAAACAACCGCGACGCGACGGGACGGATTGCTAAATGGGCCATAGAGCTCCTTCCATTCGACATAACCTACAAGCCACGACGAGCTATCAAGTCGCAGGTGTTGGCCGACTTCGTGGCCGAATGGACCGAAGCCGAACTCCCTAAAGAGTACGGCGCATACTCCAATTGGATTATGCACTTTGACGGCTCCAAAATGTTGGCCGGCCTGGGGGCTGGCGTCGTCCTGACGTCCCCAACCGGAGACACAGTCCAATACATACTTCAGATAATGTACACAGACTCCAACAATGAAGCCGAATATGAGGCCCTTCTGCACGGCCTCCGGATGGCAGTCTCCATGGGCATTCAACGCCTAGAGGTGCGCGGGGATTCGAACCTCGCAATATCCCAAATAAACGGAGACTTTGATGCCAAAGATCCGAAAATGGCAGCATACCGCAATGCGGTCCTAAAATGTCGGACGGTTCGAAGGGCTCGAATTTCATCATATAGCCCGGGATAACAACCAGGCGGCGGACATATTGGCACGCATCGGTGCAAAACGCGATGCCGTCCCACCCAATATCTTTTTGGAACGACTGTTCAAGCCATCCGTACTATGGGAAGGGGAGTCCGGCAATAACAATCCGGACCCAACCGCACTGCCTGACGCCGAACACTCTGACACAACCGGTGGCTCTGCCCCCAAAATAACACCCTCCGCTCATGAAATAATGGCGGTTATCGCCCCGTGGACGGAACCATTCCTAGCCTACCTAACTAGGCAGGAACTCCCCGAAGACCAAAATGAGGCCCGCTGCATAGTACGGCGATCTAAAGCCTATAAAGTCCATGAGGGAGAGCTTTATAAGAAAAGCACTACCGGAGTCCTTCAAGGATGTATCTCCGAAGAGGAAGGGCGAAACCTCCTGGCTGAAATTCATGCCGGACTGGGTGGGCACCACGCCGCAACCCGGGCCCTTGTAGGCAAGGCCTTCCGTACAGGATTTTATTGGCCGACGGCCCGGGCAGATGCACATGACTTAGTCCAACGATGCGTCGGTTGCCAGCTTTTTGCTAACCAAAGCCACATGCCACCCACCGCCCTTAAAACTATTCCCATCACCTGGCCGTTCGCGGTCTGGGGGCTTGACATGGTTGGACCCCTTAAGGGAGGAACCCACAAGCAAAAATACCTATTGGTCATGGTGGATAAATTCACCAAATGGATAGAGGCCAAACCTGTTAAAACGGCCGAATCCGGACCGGTGATAGACTTCATATCGGGGTAGTGCACCGTTACGGTGTCCCCACATGATATCATCGCGATAACGGCACCAACTTCACGGCAGATGAGGTCAAAGAATGGTGCAAAAACATGGGCATTAAGCTCGATTATGCCTCAGTCTATCACCCTCAAACCAACGGCCAAGTCGAACGAGCAAATGGTCTAATCATGAGCGGCATTAAACCCAGACTAGTGCGGTCCCTTACGGAATCTAACACGCACTGGGTTGAGGAGCTCGACTCTGTACTCTGGGGGCTGCGGACCACGCCGAATCGTACTACCGGATTCACACCATTCTTTATGGTGTACGGCGCAGAGGCAGTCTTGCCCTTTGACATGACTCACCTCGCGTGCGCATGTATGAAGAAAGAGAAGCCGAGCTTGATCGGCAGGACAGTTTGGACGCATTGGAGGAGGAGCACGACGTGGCAAAAGCTCGTTCAACATTCTACCAATAGCAGGCTCGAAGATACCAAAGCAGGGAAGTACGGGCCAAATCTTATAACGTTGGCGAACTAGTTCTACGCCTGCCGGACAAGAAAAAGGACAAACTCAAGCCCAAATGGGAAGGTCCCTTCATCATCGACCAGGTCCTGACCGGCGGAGCATACCGTCTGCGAAACGCATCGGATAACCTACTCGAGCCGAACCCATGGAACGCAGCCCGTCTCCGAAGATTCTACGCTTAACCGCCGGACTCCAAATTCGTCTCCTTCCTCCGTCCACATTTTATATTTTTGCTGTCTTTTATTTCTCCCCTTCCTCCTTCTTCTCGACGCCTCTAGAGGCTCGTTTGCGCTTTTTTTGCACATACTTGACGCGCTGTCTGCGCTCATTATACCTGGGGGCTTCTTTAACAGAAGCTTATTTATGAGGGCTTCATGCCCAACACATGCGTTAAACTTCCGCATGTACCTTTTATTCACCATTATATGCATCGATATGACTTAAGTTTTGGCCAAGCTGGGTTGCTGGCTCTGTGCTTACCCATACGTTCCCGATTGTTCGGCTAGGTGGTAAAGGGAGCACCTCTGCGATTATTCTTGTCGGGTCAGCCGGATGTGTACCTCGTGACCGGGTGAAGCCGAAAGCTAGCATTCTTAAGGGAATATTCGGTCGGTGAACTGAAAGATGATTTTTAATTATTTACCCATCTGCCCCCAGATGATTTTCTACTTTCATAGCAGCTTTGACATGCACTTTAGGGCATGCATCCCAGCGAAAGGAACCCTTAACGAAACTATTTTCCCTGGAAGATGTTTCTTACTACCCATGTAATATAACATAACTAGCTGGGCACTTGTCTGATACAGCAACAATGACCCCTACGCCTTGTCTCCATGCATACCTCGGTTCTTATATAACCACGACGGTATTCGGACACACTCCGGACTGTTGGGTCCGGAGGTCGAAGCAAAAAGGTCCGCTATGATAAACGATCTACAATCCGGCTAGAAGACATTTTTTCATGTCATATTTTTACATAGTCAACTCGACTCATTGTATTCCTCCTCAATGCCATCTAATAGGCTATCTAATTTACAATCTTTCTGGGAATACTTAGCGACCAATTCTACTTGGCCATACACTAAGCTTACAGGGATCTCCACCCCATCAGGCCCCACAGGTCCGACCTCGGCCATGTGGTTTGGGTCAGCCTTCGTGTACCGCGTCTTTACCATGGCCCAGGCCTCCCTGGCGCCTTAACGGCAGGCCGATATCTTCCATAGCCGGAAGCGCCGCCGTGCTCCTTGAAGCCGCTCTGCCAGCTCCCCAATGCCTTCGGGCAGGGAGATAGATGACCACAAGGCCTGGCCGATGCCTTTCATCACCTGCCTCGAGCTAGACCATCTTGAGCGGCACGGAGGTGCGCATCTCCCGAATCAAAGGCATTCAAGGCCTCTTGGGAGAAACACGCGTCACGAAGAACTATCCGGCGGCGCCTGTGATTCATGGCGCTCTCCACCTCAGAGTTGGTGGTGGACAATTTGTCGGCATCCTCTGTCGGAGGAGCATCCGACGCACGTCTCGTGCTCGCCTCAGCCTCCGGACCCGACTTTGAAGCCTGGCCGGTGAAGGTTCGATTGGCAACCTCTCCGGACTCAGTCCGGCGAGCGCTCTTTTTCCTGAAAAGAGCACCAGTGTTAGTACGCCTTCCAAGAGTCAATCCTGGAAGTATGGTGACACGCCATACCGTTGCGGCGGAATTTCGATCCGGTCCGCACTTCTTTTTAGCCTGCGGGGCCGTACTGCCCTTTGTTGGCCAGCCGCCGCGGGCTTGGCTTCCTGCCTCGAAGGTACCCCCTGCGAAACACCATTGGTATACGGTGATCAAAAAATATGCATGGGTGGGTCATTATCAGGATTTTAGGACCTCGGTCTTAGTTACCTGTGAGGCTGGAAGTATTCCGGGGTAATCGGCCATGATGGCGACCAAAGCATTGTCGATGCTAAGTTGGTAGAACACCCTGTCGATCAACTCCACATTTATATCCGGATCCTCTTCGGAGGTCGGATCGAGGGACCGTTCCAGATCCTCGGGTTGTGGAGGCGGGCTGTGTATCTTCTCCTGATCCGGCGCAGTTCCTGCGCAGAAACCATGAAATGAGATATTTAACCAGCGGGAACATGGATCGGACAGGTCACAAAGATGTTTGCTTACCCAACTTCGAGGATTATTCGAAGAAAACTCCTTCAGTGGATTGACGCGGAGGAAATCCTCCTCCTCCCCTTTATACATGGCAGACAAGATCTTCACGATTCGGTGACCGATCCTGGCCCTTTGCGGCCATGGCGGGTGGCACCGTCCTCCCGTTGAAGTCCCACATGGGTGGCCCCTATATTGGAGCGGCTTGCACCCCTCATATCTGATTGCCATGACTCCGATCATGGTCAATCGGCATGAGCCGATAACCTTATTCGGCTCATCAAATAGACGACATCGGTCATCTTCCCTCCGGGGCCGAGGCGCCCGACTTAGGCGCTTCTTCAGAGGAGCATTGCTGAACTCCGGAAGGCCGATCCGAACAGGATCCGGCAGCGGGACGTCCTCCATATAAAACCATTCCGAAGGCCAGTCTTCGGACGCCTTCTTTGGTGTTCCGGATAGGTATCCGGTACCGGCGATGCGCCATAGCTCGGCTCCGCCCACTTGATATATTGACCCCTCGTGAGAACGGGGTACTAGGCAGAATAACCTCTTCCACAGCCCGAAATGAGCCTCGACGCCCAAGAATAGCTCGCAGAGGGCCACGAAGCCCGCAATGTGCAAAATGGAGGCAGGCGTAAGGTGGTGCAGCTGGAGGCCGTAGAACTCCAAGAGCCCCCGGAGAAACGAATGGATTGGAAATCCGACTCCTCTTACTAGATAGGAGATGAAGCACACCCGCTCTCCTTTGGAGGGATCGGGGACGCTCTCCGCCTGCTTTCCGCCCTTGTAGGTGGCGAGTCCGGCTCAAACCAGAACCATGAAGGCCGGGGGAAGGAATCCCTTGGCTTGGAGTATAACTAGCTCGCTATGCGGGACTAAGCATCTCTTCCCATTTCCAGGCTGAGGGTTGGGAGCGCGAGAGGAGGAGCCGCGTCGACTGTCCATGATGGAATGGGCTTTGGTCGGAGGCGCTCTGATGAAAGCTCGCGAAGGGGAGATGGTGTGACTCAGATCTAGATCCTCGCCCCTTTTATAGGCGGCTCATTTGCGCAACTAGGGGGGTAAGTGTAAAAATACCCTGGCCTTTCGCATTCATTCAAACACGTGGAAGATGGCCATTATTTGGCGTAGAAGCCAAGGAGCGCGGCATTTATCAGAAGTCGGACACTATTCGACAGGTATATGGAATTGGAGAAGAACCCGCCTCGCAATGCCGAAGACAATCAACGCGCCGGACTCATCGTCATTGAAGCCTGGTTCGGGGCTACCGAGGAGTCCTGGATTAGGGGTGTCCGGATAGCGGACTATCATCACGGCCGGACTCTGGACTATGAAGATACAAGATTGAAGACTTCGTCCCGTGTCCGGATGGGACTTTCCTTGGCGTGGAAGGCAAGCTTGGCGATACGGATACGTAGATCTCCTACCATTGTAACCGACTCTGTGTAACCCTAACCTATCCGGTGTCTATATAGTGGTAGATCTCGTGGTAGATCAACTCTTGTAGTACTCATATTCATCAAGATCAATCAAGCAGGAAGTAGGGTATTACCTCCGTAGAGAGGGCCCGAACCTGGGTAAACATCGTGTCCCCCTTCTCCTATTACCATCGATCCTAGACGCACAGTTCGGGACCCCCTACCCGAGATCCACCGGTTTTGACACCGACATTGGTGCTTTCATTGAGAGTTCCACTGTGCCGTCGACGAAAGGTCCGATGGCCCCTTCGATCGTCTATACTGACGCTGTCCAAGGAGAAACCTTCCTTCCCGTACAGATTTTTGTATTCGGCGGCTTCGTACTGCGGGCCAACTCGCTTGGCCATCTGGAGCAGATCGATAGCTACGCCCCTGGCCACCAGGTCAGATTTGGAAGCTTGAACTATGTCACGGATATCCGTGGAGACTTGATCTTCAATGGATTTGAGACCGCGGCGATCGCTCCCCCTCGCTCCGATGAACATGACTTAAATCTGTCATCGGACCAGACTCTGGAGATGGTTCTTGTAATCACTTTCGACCTTAGATCCGGAGCGGATTGCACCATCCGAAGCCACGGAGTACGCGGCGTTGGAGCCGCACACAGACTCAACACCAGGCAATATCAGCGTCAACGGAATTCCGGACCCGTCTCCGGCTATAGGTTCCGAACCGCGCACACCCCAGACACCGAGTTGGATCGGTTATCAATCTTCGAGTTCAGTGCCGTAGGCATCTTCCAACACTCACCCTTTGGCGATGTGCTAAATTCATTAAAAAACATGTCCTTGGCGGGGGACTCACAGCCGAACTATGTCCGGCTCGAACTAGGGGCTGACGACGGAGAATTTTGCTTCCTACCCGCCACCCACTTCATAGCCACTGTTGATGACTTAACCAACACGCTTGACTATGGCTCCAAGGACATCGACGGTATAGACGACGATGCTGACAAGGAGCAAGGCCAAGACCCGCCATTCACGGGGTGCGGGATGGCCACCTCTTCGTATGACGTGTACATGGTTGATACACCTTAAAAAACTAGCGATGATGACAAAGAAGAGCCAGTTGAGAATAAACCTCTTGAGACAAAGTCGAAGTACCGGCGCCCTAAACGCCGCTCCAAGTCACATCGCAGCAACAATGGCACCGGAGAAAATAGTACTCCGGACAACGCCGAAAACAATGAAGACCCTGTTGGAGCAAGATCCGAACAGGAGGAACAGGAAAACGGGCAATCCAGCCCCGATGAACAGGCCCTGCCCAGTGACAATTCGGAGGACGACAACTACCTCCCGCTCTTTGAAGATGAGGTAAGCCTCGACAACGAAGACTTCATCGTACCCGAAGAGCCCCTTGAGCAGGAGCGCTTCAAGCGCAGGCTAATAGCTACTGCAAGGAGCCTAAAAAAGAAGCAACAACAGCTTCAAGCTGACCAATACCTACTCAATGATAGATGGACTGAAGTCCTGGTCGCGAAGAATACAGCCTTAGTGGCCTAGCCAAAAGCTACCCGAAGCATAGATTTCTACATCAGTTCAATGACGGGGCATTGGAGCCCGTACCATCGTCACACAATGCGGCATGTCGGCGACAACTCTGTCCGGAAAAAGTGGCAACTCAAGCTGAACACCAGACCGACCCATCTCGCCATAAAGGCAAGAATAACGCGGCTCACGATTGTCCAGACGACCTGCAGCGGGACTTGGACAGTAGAGCAGGACACACAATACCAATCTACGAATCGCGAAGGCACGCCTCGACACGCGACGATGGCTACCTATTCGGACGTGACAGACCTAGCCACGCCCGAGCCGAAAGCCGCAAATGGACTCCTTCGGAGTTATGTCGCAGTGTGGCCCAACATAGAGGCGCCGCACACGCTCTTTGCTTCACCGATGTAGCAATGGATCATGAATTCCCTGAAGGATTCAAACCCGTCAATATTGAATCATACGACGGAACAACCGACCCCGTGGTATGGATAGAAGATTTTATCCTGCACATCCATATGGCCCGTGGGGACGACCTCCACGCCATTAAATATCTCCCACTAAAGCTAAAAAGGCCAGCTCGGCACTGGTTAAACAGCCTGCCTGAAAAATCCATAGGCAGCTGGGAGGACTTGGAAGAGTCCTACCTCGATAACTTCCGAGGAACATATGTCCGACCACTAGATGCCGATGACCTAAGTCACATTGTCCAGCAACCCGGAGAGTCAGCCAGGAAGCTATGGACTTGGTTCTTAGTCAAATAGAACCAAATTGTCGACTTTCCGGACGCGTAAGCCCTTGCGGCTTTCAGACATAGTGTCCGGGACGAATGACTCGCACGCCACCTCGGCCAAGAAGGACCTAAATCCATGAGAGCCCTCACTGCTCTGATGACCCACTTCTGCACGGAAGAAGATAGCTGGCTCGCTCGTAGAAGCAACAGCGCCAGCGACCCGGCCACTTCCGAAATCCGAGACGGCAACGACAAGCCACGACAAAGCAAATACAACAGTCGCAATGATAATGAAAGATCACGCGACACGGCGGTCAACGCCGGATTCAGCAACCCCAAGCCCGACTAATGGAAGAAGCCATTCAAGGCGAAACGAGATGAACCATCCAACCTAGACAGGATATTGGACCGACCCTGCCAGATTCACGGCCACCCCAATAAACCAACTAATCATACTAACAGAAACTGCTGGGTCTTTAAACAGGCTGGCAAGCTCCACGCCAAACACAAGGGGAAGAGGCCGCCAGGCAACAGGGATGACGGAGAGGTTCACCAACGAAATACCAGGGGTCAGAAGCAATTTCCACCCGAGGATCAACTACTCCCGGAGGGAAAATAGCAGTTCGGCTTCCGCCGCCCACCTCGTACACCTGCAAAATTTGTGCCGCGCATACATCACTACGCACTCAAAATACCATGGGCATTGGCGGAAGCACGCTATGGACAAGCCTGCAAGCATCCCCGTAACATTTTTTATCCATTTTCTTTTTATTTCTTCCTTCACTATGTCTTAGAAGCAGGTGACGAACAGGACAAACATCTGAAACTGGCTCTGTCGGAGTTCGGATCCGTACACTCAACTAAGGAGCTATTTCCATCAAGGATTCCCCCCACCGAGGACTGACGGCGCAGACGTGCGACAGGAGGTCCAAAATATCTTTTGGTAGACCGCACTCTCTATTTTGAGCCTGTACTATGCCTAATCCTCCGCCCCCGACCCCGAGCATGTCAAATAGCCGGGAGGGCGGCTTTTATATATAATAAGTAATCACTGGCATATCACTCAGCTCCCAGTAAACAATATCTGAATTAATCATCTGTGTTGTTTCACCATTAAAAATGGCTCCCATGGTTGTTTCATGATACGTCTCCAATGTATGTATAATTTTTGATTGCTCCATGCTACTTTATCTACTGTTTTGGACTATATTGGGCTTTATTTTCCACTTTTATATTATTTTTGGGACTAACCTATTAACCGGAGGCCCAGCCCAGAATTGCTGTTTTTTGCCTTTTTCAGTATTTCGAAGAAACAGAATATCAAACAGAGTCCAAACGGAATGAAATCTTTGGAAATGTGATTTTCTCATCAGATAAGACCCAAGAGACTTGGACCCTCCGTCAATAAAGCCACGAGGCGGTCACGAGGGTGGAGGGCGCGCCCCCCCAGGGCGTGCCCCCTGCCTCGTGTGCCCCTCGAAGCTCCACCGACGTACTCCTTCCTCCTATATATACCTACGTACCCCCAAACGATCAGAACAGGAGCCAAAAACCTAATTCCACCGCCGTACCTTTACGTATCCACGAGATCCCATCTTGGGGCCTGTTAGGAGCTCACCGGAGGGGCATCCACCACGGAGGGCTTCTACATCAACACCATAGCCCCTCCGATGAAGTGTGAGTAGTTTACTTCAGACCTTCGGGTCCATAGCTAGTAGCTAGATGGCTTCTTCTCTCTTTTGGATCTCAATACAATGTTCTCCCTCTCTCGTGGAGATCTATTCGATGTAATCTTCTTTTTGCGGTGTATTTGTTGAGATCGATGAATTGTGGGTTTATGATCCAGCTTATCTATGAATAATATTTGAATCTTCTCTAAATTCTTTTTATGTATGATTGAGTTATCTTTGCAAGTCTCTTGAATTATCCTTTTGGTTTGGCCAACTAGATTGGTAGTTCTTGCAATGGGAGAAGTGCATGGCTTTGGGTTCAATCTTGCGGTGTCCTTACCCGATGTGAGAAAGGGTTGCAAGGCACGTATTGTATTGTTGCCATCGAGGATAACAAGATGGGGTATTTATCATATTGCATGAATTTATTCCTCTACATCATGTCATCTTGCTTAAGGCGTTACTCTGTTTTTAACTTAATACTCTAGATGCATGTTGGATAGCTGTCGACGAGTGGAGTAATAGTAGTAGATGCAGAATCGTTTCCATCTACTTGTCTCGGACGTGATGCATATGTACATGATCATACCTAGATAACCTCATAACTATGCTCAATTCTGTCAATTGCTCAACAGTAATTTGTTCACCCACCGTAGAATATTTATGCTCTTGAGAGAATCCACTAGTGAAACCTATGGCCCCCGGGTCTATTCTCATCATATCAATCTCCATCACTTTTATACTTGCTTTGTTTTACTTTGTCTTTTACTTTTCACTTTGCATCTTTATACCAAAAATACCAAAAATATTATCTCTATCAGATCTCACTCTCGTAAGTGACCGTGAAGGGATTGACAACCCCTAATCGCGTTGGTTGCAGTAGCTATCGCTTTGTGCAGGTACGAGGGACTTGCGCGTGGCCTCCTACTGGATTGATACCTTGGTTCTCAAAAACTGAGGGAAATACTTACGCCATCTTGTGCTGCATCATCCTCTCCTCTTCGGGAAAACCAACGCAAGCTCAAGACGCAAAGAAGAAGGATTTCTGGCGCCGCTGTCGGGAGTCTACGCAAAAGTCAACATACCAAGTACCCATCACAATCCCTATCTCTCGCATTACATTATTTGCCATTTGCCTCTCGTTTTCCTCTCCCCACTTCACCCTTGCCGTTTTATTCGCCCTCTCTTTCCCAATCTCCTCCTCTTTTCCCTTTGCCTTTTGTTTGCTTGTGTGTTAGTTAAGCTTGCTTGTCGTCATGTCAAATTCCTTATCCGCTCCTATGTCTCCCGAGTTTGAAGTTCTTCACTTCAAGCAAAGGCAAGGAGAAAACTTAAAAGATGCTTGGTATAGGATGATGGAATCTTATCGTAAGTGTACCCTAGAGGTGAACTTTAGAATTCTTCTTCGCAATTTTTATGTTGGGTTAAATATGACGCATAGACAACTCTTGGATTGCATTGCCAAGGGAAATTTCATTGAGATTGATCCCAGTATCGTGCATGAAATTATAGAGGAATAGTGGGAACACTACCCCAAAAGGGAGGATCTCATCCTACCCAGGAAGAAACCCAAGTGTTTGAGAAGATTTGCGAAGTAACAAATTTTTTACAAAAGTCTCTTGAGCCTCTTAAAAGTGTTAGTGGAAATCTTCACCACAAGAATATGTTGATTACTCTTTGTAATAAGCGATTGGATTCTCTAGTTCTAAAAATTTCCAAGTATGAAGGGAAGCGAGAAGATCCACCCGGATTCGAGCATGACTCCGCTAAAAAACTGAAAATTAATGGCAATACCTAGATCTATCCTTGCTTTTATGCCTAGCTAGGGGCGTTAAACGATAGCGCTTGTTGGGAGGCAACCCAATTTTATTTTTAGTTTTTTGTTTTTGCTTCTGTTTAGGAATAAATAATCCATCTAGCCTCTATTTAGATGTGGTTTTATCTTTTAATTAGTGTTTGTGCCAAGTTAAACCTATTGGATCTTCTTGGATGATAGTTATTTGATCTTGCTGTAATTTCCAGAAACTTTGTGCTCAGTGCCCGAATTGTTAAAAATCACCAGAACGTGATAAAATACTGATTCCAATTGCTCCTGATCAATAAACAAATTTTCCAGGTCGTCTAATTTTGGTAGAATTTTTTGAGTTCAGAAGTTTGCGGTAGTTACAGATTACTACAGACTGTTCTGTTTTTGACAGATTCTGTTTTGCGTGTGTTGTTTGCTTATTTTGATGAATCTATGGCTAGTAAAATAGTTTATAATCCATAGAGAAGTTGGAATACAGTACGTTTAACACCAATATAAATAAAGAATGAGTTTATTACAGTACCTTAAAGTAGTCTTTTGTTTTCTTTCTCTAACGGAGCTCACGAGATTTCTATTGAGTTTTGTGTTGTGAAGTTTTCAAGTTTTGGGTGAATTCTTTTGATGGATTATGGAACAAGGAGTGGCAAGAGCCTAAGCTTGGGGATTCTCATGGCACCCCAAGATAATCCAAGAACACCAAAAATTCAAAGCTTGGGGATGCCCCGGAAGGCATCCCCTCTTTCGTCCACTTCCATCGGTAATTTACTTGGAGCTATATTTTTATTCACCACATGATAAGTGTTTTGCTTGGAGCGTCTTGTATTATTTGCGTTTTTGCTTGTTAGTTTACCACAATCATCCTTGCTTTACACACCTTTTGAGAGAGCCATACATGAATTGAAATTTGATAGAATACTCTATGTGCTTCACTTATATCTTTTGAGCTTGATAGTTTGCTCATAGTGCTTCACTTATATCTTTTGAGCGTGATAATTTTTGCTCTAGTGCTTCACGTAGATCTTTTAGAGAACGGTGGTGGATTTGTTTTAAAGAAACTTGATCTCTCATGCTTCACTTAGATTATTTTGAGAGTCGTTAATAGCATGGTAATTTGCTTAATGTTAATATACTTGGTATTCAAGATATGTGAAACTTTCTTTTGAGTGCGTTGAATACTAAGATAAGTTTGATGCTTGATAATTGTTTTGAGATATGGAGGTGATAATATCAAAGTCGTGCTAGTTGAGTAGTTGTGAATTTGAGAAATGCTTGTGTTGAAGTTAGCAAATCTCGTAGCATGCACGTATGGTTAAAGTTGTGTAACAAATTTGAAACATGAAGTGTACCGGCTTGTGCATCCTTATGAGTGGCGGTCGGGGACGGCGATGGTCTTTTCCTACCAATCTATCCCCTAGGAGCATGCGCGTAGTACTTGATTTTTTGATGACTTCTAAATTTTTGCAATAAGTATATGAGTTCTTTTGACTAATGTTGAGTCCATGGATTATACGCACTTTTACCTTTCCGCCATTGCTAGCCTCTTCGGTACCATGCATTGCGCTTTCTCACCTTGAGAGTTGGTGCAAACTTTGCCGGTGCATCCAAACCCCGTGATATGATACACTCTATCACACATAAACCTCCTTATATCTTCCTCAAAACAGCCACCATACCTACCTATTATGGCATTTCCATAGCCATTCCGAGATATATTGCCATGCAACTTTCCACCATTCCGTTCATCATCATCATGACATACATTACTTTTGTCATATTGCCCTTGCATGATCATGTAGTCGACATCGTATTTGTGGCAAAGCCACCATGCATTATTTTTCATACATGTCACTCTTGATTCATTGCACCATCCCGGTACACCGCCGGAGGCATTCATATAGAGGCATACCTTGTTCTAGTTTCGAGTTGTAATCCTTATGTTGTAATCAATAGAAGTGTGATGGTCATCATTATTAGAGCATTGCCCAAATAAAAAAAATAAAAAAATAGAAAGGCCAAAAAAGAAAAAAGAAAGGCCCAAAAAAAAGAAAATAAATAAAAAGGGCAATGCTACTATCTCTTTTTCCACACTTGTGCTTCAAAGTAGCACCTTGTTCTTCATGTAGTGAGTCTCATATATTGTGCTTCAAAGTAGCACCTTGTTCTTCATGTAGTGAGTCTCATATATTGTGCTTCAAAGTAGCACCATGTTTTTCATATAGTGAGTCTCATAAGTTGTCTTTCTATACTAGTGGTAATTTTTCGTTATAGAACTTGGCTTGCATATTCCTACGATGGGCTTCCTCAAAATGCCCTAGGTCTTCATGAGCAAGCAAGTTGGATGCACACCCACTAGTTTTCTTTTGTTGAGCATTCAAAGCTCTAGTGCATCGGTTACATGGCAATCCCTACTCCTCATGTTGACATCAATTGATGGGCATCTCCATAGCCCGTTGATTATCCTCGTCAATATGAGACTTTCTCCTTTTTTGTCTTCTCCACACAATCCCCATCATCATATTCTATTCCACCCATAGTGCTATATCCATGGCTCACGCTCATGTATTGCATGAAGGTTGAAAATTTTTGAGATTATTTAAGTATGAAACATTCCTTGGCTTGTCATCAGGGGTATAGAAGTTGGGAACATCTTTGTGTGACGAAAATGAAGCATAGCCTAACTATATGATTTTGTAGGGATGAACTTTCTTTTGCCATGCTATTTTGAGAAGACATGATTACTTTGATTAGCATGCTTGAAGTATTATTATTTTTATGTCAATATGAACTTTTGTCTTGAATCTTTCGGATCTGAATATTCATACCATGATTAAGAAGATTTACATTGAAATTATGCCAAAGTATCACTCCACATCAAAAATTCTCTTTTTATCATTTACCTACTCGAGGACGAGCAGGAATTAAGCTTGGGGATGCACGATACGTCTCCAACGCATCTATAATTTTGATTACTCCATGCTACTTTATCTACTGTTTTGGACTATATTGGGCTTTATTTTCCACTTTTATATTACTTTTGGGACTAACCTATTAACCGGAGGCCCAGCCCAGAATTGCTGTTTTTTTCCTTTTTCAGTATTTCGAAGAAACAGAATATCAAACGGAGTCCAAACGGAATGAAATCTTCGGCAACGTGATTTTCTCATCAGATAAGACCAAGGAGACTTGGACCCTCCGTCAAGAAAGCCACGAGGCGGTCACAAGGGTGGAGGGCGCCCCCCTAGGGCGCGCCCCCTATCGTGTGGGCCCCTCGAAGCTCCACCGACGTACTCCTTCCTCCTATATATACCTACGTACCCCCAAACGATCAGAACAGGAGCCAAAAACCTAATTCCACAGCCGTACCTTTCTATATCCACGAGATCCCATCTTGGGGCCTGTTCTGGAGCTCCGCCGGAGGGGGCATCCACCACGGAGGGCTTGTACATCAACACCATAGCCCCTCCGATGAAGTGTGAGTAGTTTACTTCAGACCTTCGGATCCATAGCTAGTAGCTAGATGGCTTCTTCTCTCTTTTTGGATCTCAATACAATGTTCTCCCCTCTCGTGGAGATCTATTCGATGTAATCTTCTTTTTTGCGGTGTGTTTGTTGAGATTGATGAATTGTGGGTTTATGATCCAGCTTATCTATGAATAATATTTGAATCTTCTACGAATTCTTTTATGTATGATTGAGTTATCTTTGCAAGTCTCTTTGAATTATCCGTTTGGTTTGGCCAACTAGATTGGTAGTTCTTGCAATGGGAGAAGTGCATAACTTTGGGTTCAATCTTGCGGTGTCCTTACCCGAGTGATGTAAAGGGTTGCAAGGAACGTATTGTATTGTTGCCATCGAGGATAACAAGATGGGGTATTTATCATATTGCATGAATTTATTCCTCTACATCATGTCATCTTGCTTAAGGCGTTACTCTGTTTTTAACTTAATACTCTAGATGCATGCTGGATAGCGGTCGATGAGTGGAGTAATAGTAGTAGATGCGTAATCGTTTCGATCTACTTGTCTCGGACGTGATGCCTATATACATGATCATACCTAGATAACCTCATAACTATGCTCAATTACATCAATTGCTCAACAGTAATTTGTTCACCCACCATAGAATATTTATGCTCTTGAGAGAAGCCACTAGTGAAACCTATGGCCCCCGGGTCTATTCTCATCATATCAATCTCCATCACTTTTATACTTGCTTTGTTTTACTTTGCCTTTTACTTTTCACTTTGCATATTGATACCAAAAATACCAAAAATATTATCTCTATTAGATCTCACTCTCGTAAGTGACCGTGAAGGGATTGACAACCCCTAATCGCGTTGGTTGCGAGTAGCTATCGTTTTGTGCAGGTACGAGGGACTTGCGCGTGGCCTCCTACTGGATTGATACCTTGGTTCTAAAAAACTGAGGGAAATACTTATGCTACTGCTGCATCATCCTCTCCTCTTCAGGGAAAACCAACGCAAGCTCAAGACATAGCATTTCACAGATATACCTTGGTAACCTGCCAAGGGCTCGGTATAGGAACAAATGAGTTGCCAGCAAAAGCCCGAACAGCTCTACAGCGTACTTCGGCGTCGCAAGTTTTGGCCTTATATGCATCAACTCCGAATCATTGTCTTGGGTCAATAGTTGGGTTGCCCGGCTCCTGTGCTTGCTACCCTACGTTCCGCTCTATCGGCTAGGGTAGTAAAGGGAGAACTACTGCGATTGTGCTTCCTGTTCATCCGGTCAAGTACCTCAGTAGAGAAAGCCGAAAACTGACTGTCATGATGCGGCGAGAGCTGGTCAGCCACTTGACGACTTATTGGAATCTTTAGCGATTGTCCGTGTCACACGAGGGATATTTTTCAGATTAAATATGTAAGGCACCATAGCCGCATACATACCAGGGGCTATGTCGTAGTCCCACCATAAAACTCCTATGGCTAAGTGAAAGTGTTAACGCCCTATAGTCCGATTGCCTGGTTCGCCGCATTATCACCTCCTTCATGGACCAAGACGTTGGATAAAGAGTGATTAAATGCTTTTCCGAACACCCCCGTACTTCCTACGAGGGGGCTGAAGCCGACAACTGGAAAACTTTTAGATTATATTAAACGGCCGACAGGAGGAATTCAAGCTTTCGAGCAAAACATAAATATAGATTAACTATAAAATTGTCTTTACAATTCTCATGCACCTCACTCGAACATTATGTCTTTCGAAACCGACCCTCTATCAAGCGGGCGGCCTCTAGGACGTCTTCAAAATAATGCTCCGGTTCCGGACGGTCCTTGCCTTTGGGTGGACTCTTCGTCGCAACATCGATGGCCTTCATCTTTCCCCAGAATTTCTTGACTCGAGCAAAGGCCATCCGTGCGCCTTCAACGCACGCCGATCGCTTCACAGCATTGATTCGTGGCACCGCGTCAACAAGTTGTTGTACCAAACCGAAGTAGCTATCCGTAATAGGCTCAGTTGGCCACAACCGGACTATGACATCCTTCGTGGCAGCGCTAGCTATCCTATGAAGTTCGGACCATTGGGACATCTGTTCATTGAGCAACAGAGGGCGCTTTGATGCGCCAAACTGCGACCAAAAAAGCTTCTCCGTTGCATACCCATCTCGCGCTTGATAATACTGCGCCGCATCGGAAGAACTCTTGGGCAAGTCTAAGAAATCGTCTGGAGAACTCCACACTTGGTTAAGCTGAGCATAGTTCGGGTCACCGAACTTAGTTTGTAGCAGAAAGGGCTTTCCAGCCGCAATCTCCCTGGACTGCCGAACCTCCTCACGGGCTGCTCTGGATTCCGATCGCGCTTCCCTCGCCTCTTGTAAGGCCTTGTCCAGTTCAGCCGTTAAGGCTTTATTCTCCTTCTCCAGAAATACACAGCGGCCAGTGGCATTTTCCAGTTTGAGCGCCATCGTGGATATCTTCTCCTCGTCTTGGCACCGTGCAGCTTGTTCAGCTTTTAGCTCAGCCGATGCCTTTTCGGCAGCAACATTGCTACGGCGGGCTTTCTCCTTAGCCCGTGCCAGTTCCGCTCAAAGAACTTCAACGGCGGCAGCACCATCTATAGCCATGCATATTACAGCATCTAAATCTCAGCATCATGCTTATACCACAAAATGTATGGGGATAGCCCCGAATACATACCTTGCGACTCGTCAAGACGCATATTGATTAATGCAAGATCATCCCCTGCCACATGAAGCTTCCTCTGCAGCTCGGCAATTTCCATAGTCCGGGAAGTGGCCAAGGGGGAAGTAGCCTGTGTTCAAGTTCATCAGGTTAGTCCTCAAGAGATCGTTTTCGATCCTCCGTTTGCTTCCCAGTGGAAGACAACCCGAATCTCAGGGGCTACTACCTATACACAGGCGCATCTTTGCAAATGAAACATAGCTGAAAACATTATGTCACAAACCTCGAAGCCCTTCAGTAGGCTCATGAAGGCTTCATTTAATCCGCTCTTCGCGGACAAAATCTTCTCAATCACTGTACCCATCAAGGTACGCTGTTCCCCCGAGACAGATGCTTTCCGCAACATGTCCCGCAATATATCCGGAGTCTCCAGGTCTCCGGAACCGCTCTAGGAGCACAACCATCCTTTGAAGGAATCTGTTCACCCATCTCCAGAATCACTGTCGGCTGCGAGCCAGACAGTCCGGGGCCTTTGTTATCATCAGCCCCAGAATCCCGGATGGTCGGAGATCCACCTTCGGGTGCTGCCTCTTTTGTCCCCTGCGTAACTTGTTGATTAAGAGGGACCCTCCGCGATGACACTTCAGAGTCATCCGCCTTATTGGGCGAGGAGGTTGGAGGAGGCGTCTCACTCTCCATCATCTCTGGGAGGAGACTTCCCGAAGAAGAGGATCGCCCAGAAAAACTCTGTGCCGACCTATAAAAATGCATGAACGCGTTACGTATATCTTCGGTAACAGCAACGAAGCGGGACGCTATCAAAGTACTCTGGATTCACTTACGGTTTAGCCGAGGGCTTGTCCCCTTGCTGGAGCTGTTCAACGGCGTCGCTTTCCAAACCCAAGCCGCTCGACGGTGGCATCTTGCCCTTCTTGGAAGACCGCCCTCCCACTCTTCGGACGCGGCCCTTTTCCTCCTGCTTGGAGAAGGGATACTGGGTCCTCTTCCGCCTTGTCATCAGGCGAGGAAAGGTCGATTTCTTTGGACTCAGTGTCTGACTTACCTCCGGAACCAAGGTCATCTTGGGTCTTCTCACTCTCCTCTTTACCCTCCCTTACCGGCGCCTGGTATGGTGCCGAGGCCAGCATCCTTGTTAGCACAGGAGTAGCTGAGTCTTCGGGAAGGGGAGCCGGACACCTAATCCGTTCCACCTTCTTTATCCAGACCTGAAAAAGGATGATTTTGTCAGTATCTTGCCACTAGGTATCTGATTATGAGGTATCCGGCAAACAGGTACTTACCGAGGTATCCGGATGGTTACAGTCTAGGCCGACATCTTCGGTGGTGTCCGGCCATTGCCTTCGTTTCCCGAGGAATAATCTCCACATTCCTTCGCGCGTAGTGCCGAAGAAGTGCTGAAGAGTCCGCGGCCCTTCCGGATTGAACTCCCGAGAGGCCATCGTTGGCACGGCAGGGTCCGACGAACTAGCATTACTTGAACAACGTTGACGATATTGATGTCCCTCTCAATGAGGCTTCGGATGTGACTCTGCAGAGTTCGCACCTCGTCCGTTGATCTCCACTCCAACCCCTTATTAATCCATGATGCATGCTGAATTGGGGGGCTGGATCAAAATGCGGGCGCAGCTGCCCACTTGGAGCTGCGGGGCTCGGTGATATAGAACCACCCCTGGTACCATAAATCGGAAGATTTGGCGAAGGATCCTTTCAGCCAAACGGTGCTAGCAAGCTTGCTCACTGTAGCACCACCGCACTCAGCCTGCTCCCCTTCTATCACTTGAGGCTTCACATCGAAGGTCTTGAGCCACAAGCCGAAGTGCGGAGGAGTTCGGAGGAAGGCTTCGCATGTAACGATAAACGCTGAGATAAGAAGAATAGAGTCTGGGGCCAGATCATGAAAATCTAGCCCGTAATAGAACATGAGCCCTCGGACGACGGGGTTAAGTGCAAACCCTAACCCGTGGAGGAAGTGGGACACGAACACGACCCTCTCACCGGATCTGGGGGTGGGAATAACCTGCCCCTCGACAGGAAGCCGATGATGGATTTCTGCGATCAGATACCTCGCCGCCCGAAACTTTGCAATATCTCCCTCCGTGACAGAAGAATCTACCCACCGGCCTTGACGGCTGGATCCAGACATGATTGGGGCTTGTGGTAACTGGAACCCGGGTGTTGGAACTCGGGGTAGCAAGGGTTGAGGAAGAAGCAAGCGTGAAATAAAAAGACGGGTCTGTATCCCTATATAAAGCCTGCAAATATCAAACGTCTCCTCCTGGGCCTCAAAACTTGCCTATTCCCAATGAGTTGTACCCAAGCGACGGTTGGGTTACCCACGTCCGGGTTGGCAAGAATCCCCTAAAAAAGGGGGACACGATCTCCGCTTGGATAAGACATGCCAGTAAAACCACGTCTCAAGACGTGGGACGACGTGCCAGCTAACGGTTCGAAAATAATGGCCGAGCAGGCGTGATGTCATATTACCAAAAAGTTGTCAGTGGATTGGACTCGTGAAATATTATATCTTCTGCAGTTGTGGACACAGGTCCGGATACAATTATTACATCTGAAGACTACCTTGGAGTTCGGAAAGGGGAACCCGCTTGCAATGTCGAAGACAATCTGCGCGACGAACTCCTCGTCATTGAAGCCAGGTTCAGGGGCTACTGAGGGAGTCCTGGACTAAGGGCTCCTTGGGCATCCGGCATCTTATCCATGGGCCGGACTGATGGGCCGTGAAGACATGAAGGCCGAAGATTGTACCCGTGTCCAGATTGGACTCTCCTTGGCGTGGAAGGCAAGCTTGGCGACCAGCTATGAAGATTCCTTCTTATGTAACCGACTCTATGTAACCCTAGATCCCTCCGGTGTCTATATAAACCGGAGGGCGTAGTCCGGAAAGGATATATTCATTACCATAGTCATACAGGCTAGACTTCTAGGGTTTAGCCATTACGATCTCGTGGTAGATCAACTCTTGTAATACTCATATTCATCAAGATCAATCAAGCAGGAAGTAGGGTATTACCTCCATAGAGAGGGCCCGAACCTGGGTAAACATCGTGTCCCCCGTCTCTTGTTACCATCGATCCTAGACGCACAGTTCGGGACCCCCTACCCGAGATCCGCCGGTTTTGACACTGACTACCACTTCACCCTTGCCGTTTTATTCGCCCTCTTTTCCGTTCGCCTATTTTTGCTTGTTCCTTATGTTTGCTGCCATTATGTCTGAAACTGGGGAGGTTATCGTTGATAAGGGCAATAGTAATAACATGGGAAGTTTTGATGCTTTTGATGATCCTCCTGAGGAACCTACTATCTTGCATACTAAAAGGTTTCGAATCGGTAACGGTAATATTATTGGAAAATGAGTTATTCAAGATTTCGTTACTTGCGCTGGTGCTTTGCCCATTATGGGTGGTTCTATTCTTCATAGAACTAGTAGTCTTGCTGATGCAATATCCTTGCTCGTAGTTGAACTTGAAAGGCAATTTCTTCATATGCATCCTTGCATACAAAGATTTTTTCTAGAATTTTCCAATATCGAGCACTCTTCTGTTAAGCGAGCAGCTACTATCTTTTTGGCTCATGACTTCAGATTTATAATGAAAGAGGCCAAAGAATTTTTTGCGCATTATAGGGTGGACGCTGGTCGTCCTCCCATAGAAGCTGTCCTTTTTAACCAAGAAGACATAATGCGTTTTACAATCTTTGGATCATGTTGCTTATAATGAAAACCTTAGGAAAAAGGTTCCTTCCAATGTTCTAGTTGATAGAATTTCTGAACTTAATGATGATTTTGCTATTCAGAATAATGGGTTAGGTTATTCTCTTGAACAAAGGTTCGTAACTTTTTGCCAAAAGAACGCTTGTAAAGATGAATTGGTTGTGCAATATAAAGGGCCAAAGGAGGAACCCATACCTCCCGAGCTTGATCTTGGGGACTTTTTCCCCATTAAATTTAGCCCCTTTGATTATTTTTGCTTGCCACAAAGAAAACTTGCTGCTGAACGTAGAGAATATGATAAGAGTTTTCATGATTTGCCTTACCATTATCATGACAATACTTAGATCTACCTTCGCTTTTATGCCTAACTAGGGGCGTTAAACGATAGCGCTTGTTGGGAGGCAACCCAATTTTATTTTAGTTTCTTGCTTTTTGATTCTTTTTAGTAATAAACATTTGATCTAGCCTCTGGTTAGATTTGTTTTTATGTTTTAATTAGTGTTTGTTCCAAGTGAAACCTATAGGATCTTCTTAGATGATAGTTATTTGATCTTGCTGAAAATTCCAGAAACTTTCTGTTCATGAAAAAAATTGTTAAAAATCACCAGAACATGATAAAATACTGATTCCAATTGCAGTAGATCAATAAACAAATTATCTAGTATTTCCTATTTTTTTAGAATTTTTGAGTTACAGAAGTTTGCGTTAGACACAGATTACTACAGACTGTTCTGTTTTTGACAGATTCTGTTTTTCGTGTGTTGTTTGCTTATTTTGATGAATCTATGGCTAGTAATGGAGCTTATGAACCATAGATAAGTTGGAATGCAGTGGGTTTAACACCAATATAAATAAAGAATGAGTTCAATACAGTACCTTAAAGTGGTGGTTTGTTTTATTTCGCTAACGGAGCTCATGAGATTTTCTGTTGAGTTTTGTGTTGTGAAGTTTTCAAGTTTTGGGTAAAGATTTGATGGATTATGGAACAAGGAGTGGCAATAGTCTAAGCCTGGGGTTTCCCAAGGCACCCCAAGGTAAAATTCAAGGACAACCAAAATCTTAAGCTTGGGGATGCCCCGGAAGGCATCCCCTCTTTCGTCTTCGTCTATCGGTAACTTTACTTGGGGCTATATTTTTATTCACCACATGATATATGTTTTGCTTGGAGCGTCTTGTATGATTTGAGTCTTTGATTTTTAGTTTACCACAATCATCCTTTCTGTACACACCTTTTGAGAGAGACACACTTGATTCGGAATTTATTAGAATACTCTATGTGCTTCACTTATATCTTTTGAACTATATAGTTTTTGCTCTAGTGCTTCACTTATATCTTTTAGAGCACGGTGGTGGTTTTATTTTATAGAAATTATTGATCTCTCATGCTTCACTTATATTATTTCGAGAGTCTTAAACAGCATGGTAATTTGCTTTAAATGTGAAATTAGTCCTAATATGATAGGCATCCAAGATGAGTATAATAAAAACTTCCATATTGAGTTCATTGAATATCGTGAGAAGTTTGATACTTGATAAGTGTTTTGAGATATAAAGGTGGTAATATTAGGGTGTTCTAGTGGAGTAATTGTGAAATTTAGAAATACTTGTGTTAAGGTTGGCAAGTCCCGTAGCATGCACGTATGGTAAAAGTCGTGTGACAAATTTGACGCATAAGGTGTTCTTTTATTGCTTTCCTTATGAGTGGCGGTCGGGGACGTGCGATGGTCTTTTCCTACCAATCTATCCCTCTAGGGGCATGCGTAGTAGTACTTTGCTTCAAGGGCTAATAAACTTTGGCAATAAGTATACGAGTTCTTTATGACTAATGTGAGTCCATGGATTATATGCACTCTCACCCTTCCACAATTTTCTAGCCTCTACGGTACCGTGCATTGCCCTTTCTCACCTTGAGAGTTGGTGCAAACTTTGCCGGTGCATCCAAACCCCGTGATATGATACGCTCTATCACACATAAACCTCCTTATATCTTCCTCAAAACAGCCACCATACCTACCTATCATGGCATTTCCATAGCCATTCCGAGATATATTGCCATGCAACTTTCCACCATTTCGTTTATTATGACACACTTCATCATTGTCATATTGCTTTGCATGATCATGTAGTTGACATTGTATTTGTGGCAAATCCACCATTCATAATTTTTTATACATGTCACTCTTGATTCATTGCATATCCTGGTACACCGCCGGAGGCATTCACATAGAGTCATATTTTGTTCTAAGCGTTGAGTTGTAATTCTTGAGTTGTAAGTAATTAAATGTGTGATGATCATCATTATTAGAGCATTGTCCCATGTGAGGAAAGGATGATGGAGACTATGATTCTCCCACAAGTCGGGATGAGATTCCGGACTAAGAAAAAAAAAGAAAATAAAAAGAGAAGGCCCAAAAAAAATTATGAAATATGGCAAATGGATGCCAAAACTACATTCCTTAATGGATTTCTTAAAGAAGAGTTGTATATGATGCAACCAGAAGGTTTTGTCGATCCTAAAGGTGCTAACAAAATGTGCAAGCTCCAGCGGTCCATCTATGGACTGGTGCAAGCATCTTGGAGTTGGAATATACGCTTTGATGAGTTGATCAAAGCATATAGTTTTATACAGACTTGCGGTGAAGCCTGTATTTACAAGAAAGTGAGTGGGAGCACTACAACATTTCTGATAAGTATATGTGACATATTGTTGATCGGAAATAATGTATAATTTTCTGAAAATCATAAAGGAGTATTTGAAAGGAGTTTTTCAAAGAAAGACCTCGGTGAAGCTGCTTACATATTGTGCATCAAGATCTATAGAGATAGATCAAGACGCTTGATAAGTTTTTTCAATGAGTACATACCTTGACAAGATTTTGAAGTAGTTCAAAATGGAACAGACAAAGAACGAGTTCTTGTACGTGTTACAAGGTGTGAAATTGAGTAAGACTCAAAGCCCGACCACGGTAGAAGATAGAAAGAGAATGAAAGTCATTCCCTATGCCTCAGCCATAGGTTCTATAAAGTATGCCATGCTGTGCACCAGATCTATTGTATACCCTACACTGAGTTTGGCAAGAGAGTGCAATAGTGATCTAGGAGTAGATCACTGGACAGCGGTCAAAATTATCCTTAGCGGAATAAAGATATGTTTCTCGATTATGGAGGTGACAAAAGGTTCCTCGTAAAGGGTTACGTCGATGCAAGTTTTGACACTGATCCAGATGACTCTAAGTCTCAATCTGGATACATACTGAAAGTGGGAGAAATTAGCTAGAGTAGCTCCGTGCAGATCATTGTTGACATCGAAATTTGCAAAATACATACGGATCTGAATATGGCAGACCCGTTGACTAAACTTCTCTCACAAGCAAAACATGATCACACCTCAGTACTCTTTGAGTATTAATCGCATGGCGATGTGAACTAGATTACTGACTCTAGTAAACCCTTTGAGTGTTGATCACATGGCGATGTGAACTATGGGTGTTAATCGTATGGTGATGTGAACTATTCGTGTTAAATCACATGGCAATGTGAACTAGATTATTGACTCTAATGCAAGTGGGAGACTGAAGAAAATATGCCCTAGAGGCAATAATAAAGTTGTTATTTATATTTCCTTATATCATGATAAATGTTTATTATTCATGCTAGAATTGTATTAAGCGGAAACTTAGTACATGTGTGGATACATAGACAAACAGAGTGTCACTAGTATGCCTCTACTTGACTAGCTCATTGAATCAAAGATGGTTAAGTTTCCTAGCCATAGACATGAGTTGTCATTTGATCAACGGGATCACATCATTAGAGAATGATGTGATTGACTTGACCGATTCCGTTAGCTTAGCATTTTATCATTTAGTATATTGCTATTGCTTTCTTCATGACTTATACATGTTCCTATGACTATGAGATTATGCAACTCCCGAATACCGAAGGAACACTTTGTGTGCTACCAAACGTCACAATGTTATTGGGTGATTATAAAGGTGCTCTACAGGTGTGTCCGATGGTACTTGTTGAGTTGGCATAGATCAAGATTAGGATTTGTCACTCCGATTGTCGGAGGGGTATCTCCGGGCCCTCTCGGTAATGCACATCACTATAAGCCTTGCGAGCAATGTAACTAATGAGTTAGTTGCGGGATGATGCATTACAGAACGAGTAAAGAGACTTGCCGGTAACGAGATTGAACTGGGTATTGAGATACCGACGATCGAATCTCGTGCAAGTAACATACCGATGGCAAAGGGAACAACGTATGTTGTTATGCGGTTTGATCGATAAAGATCTTCGTAGAATTGTAGGAGCCAATATGAGCATCCAGGTTCCACTATTGGTTATTGACCGAAGATGTGTCTCGGTCATGTCTACATAGTTCTCAAACCCGTAGGGTCCGCATGCTTAACATTCGGTGACGATTAGTATTATTATGAGTTTATGTGTTTTGATGTATCGAAGGTTGTTTGGAGTCCCGGATGAGATCAGGGACATGACGAGGAGTCACGAAATGTTCGAGACATAAAGATCGATATATTGGAAGGCTATATTCGAACATCGGAAAGGTTCTGAGTGGTTCGGGTATTTATCGGAGTACCTGAAAGTGCTAGTTATTGACTAGAGGGGGGGTGAATAGGCGATTTTTATGAAAGTCTTCAAAACATGGGAGTTTCAAAGACAAACGATAGAAATGAACCTATTAACATGCAGCAGAAGGTAGACTACACTAGACAAGCCATAGTCAAGCAAGTAATGAAGCTAAAGCACGAAGACAATTAGCAGCTAGGTAGTATGGATCAAAATGGAAGATAGTATGAAGCCAAACAACAATAGACGTCACACAGTGAAGTCAAACGGATAAGACATGCAAGCAAGAGACTTCACGAAGACAAACTGTAAATAAGTTAAGGAAGAGATAGAACCAGTTGCTTGGTGAAGACTGTACGTCTGGTTAGGGAGGCTGAGATTCAACTCAAAAGACCGCGTCTTCACCTTATTCCCCTTGAGCTAAGGACACTTACTCCTCCCCCAATCACTCTGGTAAGTCTTCAAGGTAGACTTCCAAACCTTCAAAGACTTCATTCACCGGCAATCCACAATGACTCTTGGATGCTCAGAACGCGACGCCTAACCGGCTGGAGGATTCACCGTCCTCAAGTGTAACAAGTCTTCAGGTCACGCAGATGTAAAGACTTGATGATGCCTAACATTCTTTGGCTCTGGGTGTTTTGGGCTTTGTCCTCGCAAGGATCTTTCTCTCAAATGCTTCGGAGGTGGGTTGCTCTCAAACGACAAAAGCCATGCACTAACTCTGAGCAGCCACCAATCTATGGCATAGTGGGTGGGCTATTTATAGCCACTAGGCAACCCGACCTGATGTGTCCGAAATGACCCCGGGTCACTAAGGAACTGAAACGTGTTCCAACGGTCAGATTTCAAACACACGCGACAGCTTAACTTGGGCTACAAGTAAAGCTAACTCATTCAGCTCTGGATAAGATTTGCTCTCATTGTCTTCGCTCGAAGACTTAGGATTTGGTTGAGCATCACTTGACCACTCGACTTTGTTCACGTTTCCCACTTAACAAAGACGGTGGTTCCTATGACTCAACAAAGAAGAAAAGGAAACTATGAAACAACTATGTCTTCGCACTCCATAGTCTTCACGTGAATGTCTTCTCGAGTCATAATCTTTGTTGTGAATATCTTCACATACCACCATTGACTTAAACGTCTTCTCACATTTTTAGGGGTCATCTCCGGTAGGTAAATTGAATCAATGAGGGACTACTACCTGTGTTATCCTGCAATTCTCACAAACACATTAGTCCCTCAACCAGGTTTGTCATCAATACTCCAAACCAAATAGAGGTGGCACTAGATGCACTTACAATCTCCCCCTTTTTGGTGATTGATGACAAACTGGTTGAAGTTTTCAACGGGGATAAAAGTATGTGAAATTGTAAAGGATTGAGGTATTGTCTTCGTAAGTAGCAAAAGGCTCGCCCTGAAGATATGCATATAAGAGTTTTGCTTTGGAATGCAAATGTACATGGCAGGTTGTACTTGTGGAGATCCTCTTCAACTTATGAAGACAATTCATCATGCATGAAAAGGACATAACAAAGATAATGACATGCATAATGAAAAATGGACGTCTGCTAAATGACTTCGGGCGGAATTTATCATCGCACATGCGGAATTTATCATAGCACCACATAGTTGATAGAAAGGTAGCAGACGACCATCAAGTTTAAGTGTTACAACTCAAAGAACCAAAAGTATCAAAAGCGAGAGTTGTAAACACTTGGTAAAATATAAAGCAACCACTCATATCGACCCGCTTGAAGACTATCAACTCATATGCTTCTCCCCCTTTTGTCAGTGAGGACCAAAAAGGTTTGAAGACATAGAGCCTCTACTTGTTCCCATGAGGAGTAGGAGAAGGTGCAGGGTCGACGTTGGTGTCCGGTGGTGCAGAGGTACTTGGTGCAGTGTCGATATGCAGTGACGTTGTACTTGGCGAAGTAGCATCACCTTCATCATTGATGACTCTTGCATTTACAGTTGCCGCAGAGGAGGAGTACTCAGAATCTTCGAGTGAGGGAGTCCGACGCAAGACAACATTCCTAGGAGGAGTGGAATCAAATTTGAATCTTTTTGTGAAGCCATCTTGTTGAAGATCATCTTCAGAGCTCATCAATGTCAGACTCTTCCACGACCGCCGACAGGTTTCATGAGTGACAAATGCATTCTTGGTGGCAAGGTTGCGAATGCGATTAACATCCACCAAGAGGATTTGCATCTGCCGCTTCAGCCAGTAATGATGCTTATCCTGTTTTTGATGCAGGGCGACGAGAAGCTCTCGGTCATTGAGAACACGAGAACGCTTCCGAGGCCTTTGAGCAATTGTGCTTTCAGTGGCTTCAGTATGGGCACGATGAGGTGCACGTGTATGTCCAGCCAAAGGATAAACATGAGTTGCAGCAAGAACTCCTTCAATGGATTGAGTGAAACTTTGAAGATCGACATTGTGAAGATAAATTGGCTCCTTGGCAGGCTCTGGGTATATGGCTTCGACATACATATCAACCTCTGGTAAGAAGATAATGTGGTTGCGCGCAGAGGGCTGATAATTGGCAGCAGAGTGAAGCTTGATGAGGCGCATTACCCATGGAGCGTAAAACTTCAGACCAAATAAATCAGAGCCAGATGCAGCCAATTGCCTGATGAAGAAGTCTTGAGCATTGAAGCTGATGCCATTGAAGATATAGAAAACCAATGTCTTCATTGCTCCTTCAAGCTTCGCTGTAGGAGAATGTCCTTTGACAGGCCATAGAGTTCACATGATAATATGATAAATAGTGCGGGGCAGATACTCTAGGTCTTCAACAAAGAATTCCCTTGGATATTTAGTGTCGCGTGGCAGTGGATTCATCATGCTCAGCATTTGGCTCATATTCGGCTCAGGCTTCTAGAATATGCTCTTCAAAGCATTTCGGTGAAGCTGACAACCAGGTTCATAGAGTTCACCTGGAGTGGGCAAGGCAGTGAGCTCAATAATATCAAGAGCTTTGGCTTCGTGGTGTACATTGTCTGTCATCCACTCAAGGATCCATGTCTTCGGATCCCTGTTGTAGCCGCGAATGTGGAGGGTGGCATAGATTGTAGCAGAAGCTCTTCATTCCAATTTTCCTTGTCGGTCACAAACTGTAGAAGGCCTGCATCTCTGAAACAGTCGAGGGCTTCTTCCATACATGGTAGACCAGCAATAGCTTCGCAGTCTAGACGCATATGGGGGAAGATGCGCCCTTGATCGTAAAGAACACAAGAATAGTAACTGCGCTGCTAATAGCTCTAGAACCGATCAGATAAAATTCTTGGCTTCGAGTATGGGTTCTTGTCGCTATCAAAGAAGGTGTTGTGTGCAATGAAGCCATTTACATTAAACGATCATGGTGAAGTTGCTGTACCTGGAAACCTAGGCAGCCTGGGCTTTGGCTTCTGGACCTGAGGCCTGTGCTCCACATGATACTCAAATTGAGGTCCGGGAGCAGGAGGAGGAACCAGAATAGGCCAACGATCCATGACAGGTTGGCCGCGATCAAATGCCAGCTCAATAGTGTGAGGCCTTGGAGGTGGTACAAGAGCATCGGCATTGACATGGGCTGCAAGTGGTATAATTGCTTCAGGTGCAACATTGACTTCAGGTGCATTAGAAGCTTCAGGCACAATATCCACGTCAGGCACCACATTAGCTTCAGCCATGACAACATCATTGGCTTCAGTAGTGTTGTTGGTGGCCGCCTCAGTATTATCAACCTCCACTTGAGTAGCCGGAGGGTCGGTTATAGACTCGTTCTCCTCGAGAACAACTTCTTGGTTGGTAGAGGGTGTGGCAACTCGCTCTTCTTCTTGTCGGGGTTCTTGTTGATCATCGGCTGATGCGGCTGGAATGTCTTCAGCAGCTCTGGCTTCAGACGCAGAGATGTTCACAGCCGGAGTGGCTTCAGGAAACACTTGGCATGCCACTGTGTAGGACCTTGAAGTATGTCTAAAGGGGGGGGGGGGTGATTAGACTACTTGACCAAATAAAAACTTAACCTTTTCCCAATTTTATAGTTTGGTAGATTTTAGCTATTTTAGGACAAGTCAAGCAATCATCACACAATTCAAGCAAGCATGCAAAGAGTATATTGGCAGCGGAAATTAAAGCATGCAACTTGCAAGAAAGTAAGGGAAGGGTTTGGAGGATTCAAACGCAATTGGAGACACGGATGTTTTTGGCGTGGTTCTGATAGGTGGTGCTATCGTACCTCCACGTTGATGGAGACTTCAACCCACGAAGGGTAACGGTTGCGCGAGTCCACGGAGGGCTCCACCCACGAATGGTCCACAAAGTAGCAACCTTGTCTATCCCACCATGGCCTTCGCCCACGAAGGACTTGCCTCACTAGCAGTAGATCTTCACGAAGTAGGCGATCTCCTTGCCCTTACAAACTCCTTGGTTCAACTCCACAATCTTGTCGGAGGCTCCCAAGTGACACCTAGCCAATCTAGGAGACACCACTCTCCAAGAAGTAACAAATGGTGTGTTGATGATGAACTCCTTGCTCTTGTGCTTCAAATGATAGTCTTCCCAACACTCAACTTTCTCTCATAGGTTTTGGATCTGGTGGAAAGAAGATTTGAGTGGAAAGCAACTTGGGAAGGCTAGAGATCAAGATTCATATGGCAGGAATGGAATATCTTGGTCTCAACACATGAGTAGGTGGTTCTCTCTTAGAACTGGTAAATTGGAAGTGTAGGTTTAGTCTGATGGCTCTCTCCACGAATGAAGAGGAGGTGGAGGGGTATATATAGCCTCCACACAAAATCTAACCGTTACACACAATTTACCAAACTCGGTGGGACCGAATAGTTAAACTTCGGTCGGACCGATTTAGTAAACCTAGTGACCAAGTTAGTGATTTTGATTGGGATCGACATGCATCTCGGGGAGACCGATATGGTTAGGGTTAGGGCATAACGTAATCTCGGTGAGACCGATTACACAAACTCGATGAGACCGATTTTGGTAATTAGCTAACCAGAGAGTTGGTCAGGTAAACTCGGTGGGACCGATTTGCTCTTTTCCGTGAGATCGAAATGTTACAAAAAGGAAACAGAGAGTTTACATTGCAATCTCGGTGGGACCGATCGCTCACTTCGGTTAGACCAAAACGTTACGAAGGGAAATAAAGAGATTGCAACCCCATCTCGGTGAGACCGAGATCCCTATCGGTAGGACCAATTTGCTTAGGGTTTGTGGCAGTGGCTATGACTTTTGGAATCGGTGGAGCCGGATAGAAAGAATCGTTGTGACCGATTTTGGCTTTAGGTTTAGGTCATTTGTGGATGTGGGAAAGTAGTTGAGGGTTTTGGAGCATATCACTAAGCACATGAAGCAAAAGGCTCATTAAGCAACACCTCATCCCTTCTTAATAGTATTGGCTTTTCCTACAGACTCAATGTGATCTTGGATCACTAAAATGTAAAATGAAGAGTCTTAAGCTTTTGAGCTTGAGCCAATCCTTTGTCCTTAGTATTTTGAGGATCCACTTTCATCATCCATGCCATGCCATTCATTGAGCTTTCCTGAAATAATAGTCTTGGAATAGCATTAGCTCAATGAGCTATATGTTGTTATGAATTACCAAAACCACCTAGGGATAGTTGCACTTTCAATCTCCCCATTTTTGGTAATTGATGACAACATATAGATCAAAGCTTCGACAAATGATAATAAAATTTAAATAACATCGTCACTTTGAGAAGTATGTGATAAGCAAGAGCTCCCCCTAAATTTGTGCATAGTTTTAGATTTGCTTTGGACTGCAAATGCACAATGAATTAGGCCTATGGGTTACTCTTCCATGTCACATACATCTTGGTGGAGCGCTCAAAATAATATGCAATGAATACATGCACTCATCACCAAGCATAGTGAGTGATCACATAAGATAGATAGGATAATATCAAGCATGCATAAGTGTAGCTTATGATCAAACACATGATCATCAATGTCTCACAAGCATAATATCTCAACCAAAAGCAAACAAAGATTGAAAAACCACCAAATAAAGCAAGAGAGAACAAAAGCAACACTCTCTCTATTGAAGCCTATGATCTATACATTTTTCTCCTCCTTTGGCAACAAGTTACCAAAAAGTAAATAGAAAATGCATAGTGCTAGATCGACTCTCAGGCTTGATCTTCTGGTGGTGGTGTAGAGATGGCTCCTTGGATGAAGACTTCAGTTGATGTAGATGGAGTTGGAGCTGGTGGCACTGAGGCTGTAGCTGGTGCAGACGAAGTTGCTCTTGTGTCAGGAACTGGCACAGCTGATGACCTCTGGGCTCTAGGCACTCTGGCAAACACATTGGTGGTAGTCTTGCCCTTCCTCTCCTGCATGTCATCCTGCAGCTGCTCCACAACTGACTGAATCTCAGTTACCTTGACATCTAGATCATAGAACTTTTGTTCTATTATTCTCTCCAAGCTCTCCTGATTTTGAGTGAGGGTGGCCAATCCCTTCTCAATCCTCAGGGTTGATGCTATCAAGTATCCGAGCTGCTCCTGCTTGAGTTGGCATCTTAGCAGCCTTCTCCCTCTTTGCCTTCTCCTTCTTCTCTTGTGCTTGAACTGATGATGGATCATTCTCATTCATGACAAACTCATTGTCCTCAAAGTCTGGATAAAGTGGAAAGTGTTCCTTATCCAACTGATATTTTCCTGTGCCCATCTTTGAGTTTATCGATTCTTGAATCTGAGGTGCATATCCACAGCTCCTCTTCTGATCTGCTGCAGTCCTCTTGATTGTTTCAATGACCAGGCTCACGACTTTGAACTTCTGTGGCACATCAAACACATGCAACATGTTGATGGCATGCCCTCTGATCATGTTATGGTCACCAGACTTGGACAACAAAGTGTGCCTCAGAATCCAATTTATAGTTGGCAACCCTGACAACAGAAAGTGAACTGATCCAAACTTGTGAGTTCCTAGTGCCTTGTCTGGAATTTCCTTGTACATGTGTGCCATGGAATTGTGATCCATTTTCTTCTTGGCATAAATGTCTAGGTCATCCACATTCTCCTCTGGGGCATTTATCAGCTTTGCCCACTCCTCAACAGTTGATTGGTACCTTGTACCTTCAGACATCCAAACAATTCTCCCATCTAGGTAAAAATGTGCTGTGGAGTAGAACTGCATGATAAGTTCATCATTCCAATTTGTGAGCTTTTTCCCAACAAAATCTGCAACTCCACAAGCAATAAAGCTATCCTGCACTCCAGGATAGTGCTCTTCATTCTCCTTCATGTAGGTCCAGTCGACCCACCTCATATCACAGACTATAGGCTTCTTGTCCAGCAAAATGGTCTCATAAAAGTCCTGCTGTTCCTTGGTGTGTGTAATCAACAGCAGTTCTTCTCCTTGTGGCATATGGATCTTCCATCCTCCATTTCCTCAATCCTGAGTCCTTCCTGATTCTCATGTCCTTAGCCACAGGATGGGCATCATTGTGGTCTGGTATCTTTGGCTTGAGCTTCCTCAGAACCTGTCCTTCTTCATCTTCTTCATCAACCTCAGGCACTGGGGCCTTGTTCTTCTCAGCAGATGGAATACTCCTAGTATTCCTCTTTGGTGCAGACTTGGCCTTGGGGGCAGCTTTGGGTGCTTCCTTGGGCTTAGATGTGGCAGCCCCTGATCTAATAGCATCACCCATATGCTTTGGTGCCTTTGGTGCTGGTGCAACAGGCTCTTCCTCTTCCATCACGGAAGGCTTCCCAATAACTCTGGTTGTGGTCTTCTTGACCCTTTCCTTCCTCTTCTTGCTCTCAGCAGCTGGCTCTTTGGGATTAGGATTTTCAGGTAGTTGAGTTGATGCTCTGGCCTTGGGCATAGGTTGCCTTCTTGCAGGCCTTTTGTTCTTCATGACCCTTTCCTTCTTGAGCACCTCTTTCTTGGAAGTTGCCTCATCTTCCTCAGCTTTGTAATCTTCATCCTCTGAATCTGAAGTTCTTTTCCTCCTTTGCCTAGTTGCAGCCTTAGGCAAATTGCTAGGAGTACTTCCGCTCCCTTCATCTGAAGTTGAGGGACTAGTGCCCTCACTCAAGTTCATCTGCTCTTCTGGCCTGTTCTGGCTGTCACTTTGATCAGACATACTGCAAAGGCTGACTGCTGACCTTGTGAAGAGTTATAGATGAGATAGAAAAGATGAGCATCACAAAATGCAGAGGTTTCTGCAAAAGAATGACTCAAAAGTTCATTCTTAGTTTTCCACAGAAAGCATTTCGGATCCACCGATTTTCAAACTCGGTGATACCGAAGCAGTTTTGGAACCTAAACTGATGATCTCAGTTGGACCGATTTTCAGTTCGGTGGTACCGAGACTGCTAGGGTTTCATAGAATCCTCAAATCGGTTGCACCGATTAGTAATTCTCGGTCAGACCGAGAGTCACTAGTGCAATGGCATAAGCCAAATCGGTGAGACCGAGTTTTTCAACTCGGTGGGTCCGAGATGGTTTCGGCGGAAACCTAAACCTAAAAATTTGAATCACATCTAATCTATGAACTACTTTGGCTGGATAGAAGAGTTTCAATCGTGGCAAGAATCAATATGAAAACAATGTGTCAGGAATCAGACGTGGATAGCACAAAGATCAAGTCCATACCCTAACTTGGCGGTGGACTTGCTACGGCGGCTACAGCGGGGACGAAATCCGTTGACGGCGGCGAAGACTAGCGACAGGAGGCTGCTGGCGACGAGGAGACGATCCGGAGACCATGATGGCAGAGCGAGCTGTTGCGCGGGCGAAGGCTTTCGGAGAAATTTCCAAAAAATTTCCCGTGACTATATATAGCCCGACCCTGTTGGTGTGACCGAGTGGAACAACTCGGTGGCACCGAGATGCATAATCGTGTTCGATTCTAAAGCAAATCGGTGAGACCGAAAAGTTCTAATCGGTTGCACCGAGATTGAAAACTCAGATCAACTTGATGATCTCGGTAGACCGAAATGGAAGAATCGGTCAGACCGAGAATCACTAAGAGGTTTTGGAAGTTTAAGTCTATGACGAATCGGGGACTCCGAGTGCTCCTCACACAGAGTGGTTCGAATCTGACTTGATCAAATTTTGTGATGTAGCATGAATAGAGTTTGAGACGAGAAAATCATAGATAGCTAAAGAAGGTTCTTAGGCATTCTTGTCCATCCACTTGGCCAAAAGAAGAAAGAACCAAACAAACAAAACAACAAGTGGATGTCCTTGAATGAGTAAAATATGCACCAACATGCTCACACAATAAGATGGCAAATGAAATATGTGGCAAAGCATGCACAACCAATTCTAGAATCTATCAAACAATTGGCGATGACTAGGTCATCTATATATGATTATATTGACTTAGGAGTCAAATGAGAACATTTGATCATAGGTCATACTCTTAAGCTCAAGTGGGGTTACCACTTTTACATAATGCATTAATGTGTTCACACCATTAGAGTTGCTTTGACTCAATTATTTAGAGTTAAGCTCCCCGAGATGTGAGATCCCCCCTTAGAGGGATGAACTAACCTTGGGTTTTGTCGATGATGACTTCATGTAGGTGTTGAAGATGTAGATGCTCAATGTTCATGTAGATCATTTGGAGCAATCCTTTGGAGTGAGTTGCACTTTCAACTTGCCTACATGGGTTAGTCCCACAAGGAACAAACAAGAATATCCATAGACATAGAGTGATGCACACACAATATGATGTCCATGAAAACATTAGGTTACCTTGTCCCTTGCCTTACCAACATGAGGGTTTGTGACTCCTTGAACTAGTGCAAGATGTGAAAGTTGATTGCACTTGTTCTTGCCAAAATGATATGAGTGAAGAATGTTGGCGGAGTCACCCTCAAGAACTCTCTAGTTCTTCTTCTTGGGATCCACATCATCTTGATGGGAATCCTTGGAGTTGTAGTTGTACTTGATGAAGTAGAACTTGACGTAGTCTTGGGGACCCAACTGAACGAGGCTTTAGGTGCTTCTTCAAATGCATCAATCTCTTCTTGAAGCTTGTCCTTGCCTTTGTTCTTGTGGTCTTGTGGTGGAAGATCATCTTGAGCTTGTGTCCCCTTGAAGGAAGTAGGATCATACTTCTCTTGTTGAGGAACAAACTTTGTCTAGGGGTATTGATCTTCTTCCCACTCAACTCCATTGGCGTTGAACTTTCGTTCAAAACCAACATCTTGATTCTTCCGGTGCCTTCCTTGCTTGCGTACAATTTCCTCGAATTTCTTACTCCCGGCAAGGCTCTTGTAAACACCTTTCTCTATAATTCCCTTCAATAAACTATTTTCTTGCTCAAGTGTAACTTGGCTAAGAGAATCATTAGTGGAATCAAGAGAACTACTAGAAGCAACAACATTGGATTTGACATTAGTATTGTTACTACTAGTGGAAGTATCTTTCTTGTACTTGTTACTAGACTTGACTTGAGGCATGTAAGTAGATAAGAGTAAACGCTTGGCAATGTAAGAAGAACTTTTCTTGTGGAGATCATCATTGATTGCCTTTAAGAACTCATGCTCTTGCTCAAGATTGAGCTTTTCAAAGCGTAACTTCTCATGAGCCCTTAAAAGTTCTCGATGATCTTTGAAGATAGTTTCATGAGCCAACTTAAGAGTGTTTAGTTATTTAGTTAGAAGCTCAATTTTCTCCTTATCATTGTCATTCGTTTGATTAGCATGATTGATTGACGTTTCACTAGAGTTGTCAACAAGTAAATCATCATCCACAAGCAAGTCATCTTCATCACTATTAAAATCAACATACTCGGGATGTGTTACCTTTGGACCTTTGGCCATGAAGCATCTTCCAATTCCTTCATTTTGTGAGTCAAATATGTCGTAGGAGTTGGTTGACACAAGTGCTAGACTGGCAACACCTTCATCTTGAGTATATTCGGAGTTAGAGTGATAGCTTCTCTCGGAGTGATGGTCGGAGTCGGAGCCGGAAACCCATTCACCAACATGAGCTTGATGTCTTCGTTTTGTGTAGCTCCTTGATGACTTGTCCTTTCTTTCCGAATCCTTACTTCTTCGTGAGGGTCTTCGTTCATAACGATCATCTCTACTCCTCCTCTCTCTTGGTGGTGATTCTTCTCTTTTGCTTCTTCTTCTTGGAGAATCTTCTCTTCTTTTGTAGGTTGCCGTACACTCATTGGAGTAGTGTCCGGGCTTCCCACAATTGTAGCAATTGCGCTCTCGACTAGAAGATCTCTTGTCATTGTAAGACCTTGACTTGGAGCTTCTTTCTTTGCTTCTACTTTTGTGGAATTTGTTGAAGTTCTTCACCATTAAGCTCAATTCTTCATTGAAGGTTGGTTTCTCACTTGATGATGTGGGGGCTTAACTTGAGGCTTTGTAAGCACCACTTGACTTGTTGTGAAGTTCCTCCTTGTCCTTGAGTGACATCTCATGAGCAACAATCCTTCCAATGACTTCCGTTGGCTTGAGATCTTTGTAGTTTGGCATCATTTGGATCAATGTGCACACGGTATCATACTTTCCATCCAATGCTCTTAGGATTTTCTTGATGATGAATTTGTCGATCATTTCTTCACTCCCTAAGCCGACAATCTCATTTGTGATAAGAGCAAGCCTAGAGTACATTTCAGCGACACCTTCACCATCCTTCATTTTGAACTTGTCAAGCTGACTTTGGAGCACATCCAACTTGGATTCCTTGACAGATTCGATACCTTCATGCATATCAATCAAAGTATCCCAAATTTCCTTTGCATTCTCAAGACGACTGATTTTGTTGAATTCTTCGGGGCACAATCCGTTGAAGATGATGTCACATGCTTGAGCGTTGTATTGTAGCATCTTCAATTCTTCCGCATTAGCTTCACGGTTCGGTTCTCTCCCATCAAAGAATTCACCTTGCAAGCCAATACAAATAATTGCCCAAACGGCTGGGTTATGTCCAAGAATATGCATTTTCATTTTATGCTTCCAACTAGCAAAATTAGTACCATCAAAGTAAGGACCTCTACGGTGATAATTTCCTCGCTCGACGCCATACTCTCCTAGGTTGTGAAACCAAGGCTATGACCACCAAAAGCTATGGAAATCAAAGCAAATGGAGACCAAAGCTCTGATACCACTTGTAGAACCTTGAAGTTTGTCTAGAGGGGGGGGGGGTGATTAGACTACTTGACCAAATAAAAACTTAACCTTTTCGCAATTTTATAGTTTGGCAGATTTTAGCTATTTTAGGACAAGTCAAGCAATCATCGCACAATTCAAGCAAGCATGCAAAGAGTATATTGGCAGCGGAAATTAAAGCATGCAACTTGCAAGAAAGTAAGGGGAAGGGTTTGGAGGATTCAAACGCAATTGGAGACACGAATGTTTTTGGCGTGGTTCCGATAGGTGGTGCTATCGTACCTCCACGTTAATGGAGACTTCAACCCACTAAGGGTAACGGTTGCGCGAGTCCACGGAGGGCTCCACCCACGAAGGGTCCACGAAGTAGCAACCTTGTCAATCCCACCATGGCCGTCGCCCACGAAGGACTTGCCTCACTAGCGGTAGATCTTCACGAAGTAGGCGATCTCCTTGCCCTTACAAACTCCTTGGTTCAACTCCACAATCTTGTCTGAGGCTCCCAAGTGACACCTAGCCAATCTAGGAGACACCACTCTCCAAGAAGTAACAAATGGTGTGTTGATGATGAACTCCTTGCTCTTGTGCTTCAAATGATAGTCTCCCCAACACTCAACTTTCTCTCATAGCTTTTGGATCTGGTGGAAAGAAGATTTGAGTGGAAAGCAACTTGGGAAGGCTAGAGATCAAGATTCATATGGTAGGAATGGAATATCTTGGTCTCAACACATGAGTAGGTGGTTCTCTCTCAAAACTGGTAAATTGGAAGTGTAGGTTTAGTCTGATGGCTCTCTCCATGAATGAAGAGGAGGTGGAGGGGTATATAGCCTCCACACAAAATCTAACTCATACACACAATTTACCAAACTCGGTGGGACCGAATAGTTAAACTCGGTCGGACCGATTTAGTAAACCTAGTGACCGTTAGTGATTTTCGGTGGATCGACATGCATCTCGGTGAGACCGATATGGTTAGGGTTAGGGCATAACGTAATCTCGGTGAGACCGACATACACAAACTCGGTGAGACCGATTTTGGTAATTAGCTAACCAATGAGTTGGTCAGGTAAACTCGGTGGGACCGATTTGCTCTTTTCGGTGAGATCGAAATGTTACAAAAAGGAAACAGAGAGTTTACATTGCAATCTCGGTGGGACCGATCGCTCACTTTGGTTAGACCGAAACATTACGAAGGGAAACAGAGAGATTGCAACCCCATCTCGGTGAGACCGAGATCCCTATCGGTAAGACCGATTTGCTTAGGGTTTGTGGCAGTGGCTATGACTTTTGGAATCGGTGGTGCCGGATAGACAGAATCGGTGTGACCGATTTTGGCTTTAGGTTTAGGTCATTTGTGGATGTGGGAAAGTAGTTGAGGGTTTTGGAGCATATCACGAAGCACATGAAGCAAAAGGCTCATTAAGCAACACCTCATCCCTTCTTATTAGTATTGGCTTTTCCTATAGACTCAATGTGATCTTGGATCACTAAAATGTAAAATGAAGAGTCTTGAGCTTTTGAGCTTGAGCCAATCCTTTGTCCTTAGTATTTTGAGGGATCCACTTTCATCATCCATGCCATGCCATTCATTGAGCTTTCCTGAAATAATAGTCTTGTAATAGCATTAGCTCAATGAGCTATATGTTGTTATGAATTACCAAAACCACCTAGGGATAGTTGCACTTTCACACTGAGTTGTGTTGCTCTTCTCCTTCTGGAACACTCGAAAGAGTGACTTGTGGCCTTGGTCCTTTGTGAAGCCTACGAAATGCGGGCGACGCTTTTGGAGAGGGTGTTGGCTGGACCACATAGTCGTCATCATTAAGCACCAGAGTGGTGACTTGAGGTGGGGGAGTACTTGATGATTCTTCTTGACGGGGGGAGTCTTGAGGGTGATCAGCCCATGAATCATCCTGAGCAATTGGCGGCAAAGGACGACCAATGCTGATGAGTTCGCTGTTTGTGAGAACAGGCGATGATACCATTTGGTGCTCAATCTGAGAAAGGACTTCATCATCATCTACATTGTCTTGAAGACCAATGTCTTCAGCTGCGGTGTGGTCAACAACTGGATCTTCTTCAGCTTTAGGAGCCTCTGTGGTAGCAGGCTTGTGAACTATTAAATGACGCTCTTGCGTGTAGATGCAGGACGAGCAACAGTGATGGGCTCGACAACAAGAGGCTCTGTGGGAGCAGCCCGATCTTTCTTTGAAGACTTCATCTTCTGCTTCTTGGACTGTGGAGCATCATCAGAGGCATTTTTGCTCTTGCGCTCTCTGGCTTCGGATTCAGCTGCCCTTGTTTTCTTGAGTTCTAAAGCTACTGTGGGGACCTTAGGCTTCGAGGTTGTCATACTAGCAGGGAAGAAAATGCAAGGTGCTTCCTGCCTTGATGCTTCAGCGTGGGCCACAACAGGCTTCTTCTTGGCAGCCATCTTGGGGTCGATGCCAGGACGCCCAAGTGCCTTGCGCTTCTCAGCCTCATTATGAGCTTGAACACATTTGGCAGCGGAGAGCTTCGTACATTCTCTTGATCCTTTTGCTGCTTCACGTTTCTGTTGAAACTGCTCTTTGAGGTCATGCAACATCTGCTTGAAGTTTTGAACATCAGTCACGCTAAGCTTGGCCATGTGCTTCTTGAACTGAGCCTTCTCATAGTCAATTTTGTTCTTCAGTTCAACGATTTTCTGAGCCAGAGCCAGCTCATTTTCAATGGCTCCATGGAAGGAGACACTAATGCCAATTGGAAGCTGAAGATCATCGATGCTGAGGCTCGGATTTTCAAACCACTCATCAATGAAGTTATTCAAGATGTCCACATCAAAGAGGGGAAAATCGTTGAAGATTTTCGCATGTTGCTTGCTCTTTATTAACTGCTCAAGAGCATCATCGCCAAGATCTTCGTCACTTGACAGATCAATGGCGTCATTCTCGTTTCTCAGAACGGCAGCAGGGGTCAGTGCTTGACCAGAACTTTGGATGGGCTTCTTCTTCTTCTCGGTCTTCTTGGAGATGCGAGAGAGATCTTCAGACTGCACACTGGATGCAGGAGGTGCAGTAGCCAGTGGCTTCGCATGCGAAGCTTTTGGTGCAGTGGAGGGCTTTAAGGCCTTTGGTTTCTTCTGCTTCTGTGGCTTTGGTGGAGCAGGCGCTTCATCAGAATCAACATCGTCAACAGATTGATCCACAGTGGCCCTCTGAGCGGCCATGTAGGAGAGGAAACCATCAAAGTTGTCGAAGGGGCTGATGACATTGGGATTGGCATCACGTGTGCCATCAGCCCTAGGAGCAGAAGGACCTGGATTGAAGTTGCATCCGAGACTCTTCTTGTTCTTCACTGCATAATCCTTGGCAAACTTGTAGTTGCGCTTGAACAAATTGTCGTCACGACACCATAGCAGAGAAGATGGGTCAGCATTCTATGGCCGTGGTCCGTGAACCATGCAAGTATAGAAGCCTTGAGCAATGGCTTCAGTTCTGGACCTGGGTGGAAGATTTTTGAAGAGAATATCTCCCCATGGTCGTTTGATGGCATTCTTTTCAGCGTACTCTGCAGTCACAAATCTGTACAGAAACCATTGTTCCGCCCAGTATCTGCGAATCCATTGGATTCAAGTCTTGCGTTCGCCATAGATTTCTTCAGGGTCTGTCTTGTATAGCTCATAGAGATCGGGTGGCAGATCTTTGGATGTATTCCCACGGCGCTGTCTGCCGCCCTTTCTTGCTGACTTTTCAGTGGCCATGTAGTTCAAACTAAATGGCTTCAGAACTTGGAAAGGCTTCCGTCCGCTGGTCATACAAGAACTAGCTTCGGGAGAATTGATGTGACATTGTAAGAATTCTGCAAATGAATGCAGACTATGAGAACCAAAGGATTCTCCCACGGACATGTACCTGTGACAGCATTAGAGATGCGAGGGAAGAGGAAGAGGTCATATGCATTCTCAGAAATTTTGAAGATAAATCAGTTTGAAGACATTGACCTCATAGCGCGAAGACATTCACTATTATGTTGAGAGTTGGTTCCAGATTTGTACGAATCCAAGAATAGGTACAAGTGAGGAATCTAACTACGTGTGAAGCACAAGCGAATATACTAGGCATGTTATGAGATGCAGAACATGCTAGATCCAAATTTGTAGGCACAGAAACCACTTTTGTTGGGGAAGGATGAATCTATCGGATCAAAAAGGCAGTAAAAGTGAGATTTAATTACCACATGAAGAACTGCTAGATGGAGTAGAGAGGAGGCCGAGCAGTTCGATCTTCCGTGCCCTAACTTGGCGACGAAAGACACCTACGGCGACGGCGGAGGAGACAAGGTCCGTGGCCGGAGTGAGGTCGTGGCCGGAGTGAGGTCGGCGTCGGTGAGGTTGCGACAGCTAAGCACTTTGTCGCCGGCGTCGTCGAGAGCTAGCGGTGGCGCTAGGGTTTGTCGAGGTGGAGAGGTGGAAGAAGGATTTTGACTGCGATGAGATGTGTATTTATAAGGAAGGGATAGCACAACGCAATTACGCAGGTGCCCCTGGCAGTTCACATCTGAGGGACACATGGCAAACATGCAACACATTGGAAGTTGTTCCATGTTCCCACGCACGCCTGGACTGTCGGGTGGTCGTTCCGGCTTCTCCGGGTGTCAAGAAATAAGGATAAAGCTTTTAAAACAGATTCAATTTTTGTCTCTATATCTTCTGCTGACAAGGACGCAGAGAAGACATTCGACGGTTTCAATAGAATGCATATGATTTGGATAGATTGAATTTGAGGTAGAAGCATAGAAGAGGTTAGGGTCCGATCACATTCACTTAGTCCAAAAGATTGAAACAAGAAGACATAGCTAAAAGTGAATGTTGTAGAGGACAAAACACAAATATATGTATAAATCTGAGTAAGACCAAATCAACAAAGTGAAGATCAACATAAAGACAAATCAATGTTGAAGATAAATCAAATGCGAAGACTTAGCAAATGCAACGCCAAATGAAACACTCCAAACAAAAGTTTGGTGGTGGCGTTACCCACCGTATAGGAAGTATTAGACCCAGACACGACGCACAATTATCGTGGCGCTCCGAAGTCGAATTCTGCATTAATGTATTCACACTCAGAGTGTAAGTCTTCATTGATTGAAGATATACTTTACTTCGTGTGTTTCACATCTAAGTCATCAATATGCATAAGTGTTAGGATGTGTTCCTAATCACGGGACATTTGAGGATTCCAAGATATTTAGCTCACACCGCAACTTGCAAAACCTTTTCTCATCCAAGGGCTTGATACGTCTCCATCGTATCTATAATGTTTTATTGTTCCATGCCAATATTATACAACTTTCATATACTTTTTGGCAACTTTTTATACTATTTTTGGAACTAACATATTGATCCAGTGCCCAGTGCCAGTTCCTATTTTTTTGCATGTTTTATGTTTCGCAGAAACCCCATATCAAACAGAATCCAAACGGGATAAGAACGGACGGAGCATATTTTTGGAATATTTGGAAAATCTGGGAGAAAGATCAACGCGAAACGGTGTCCGAGGTGGCCACAAGGTAGGGGGGGCGTGCCCCTGACCCTCGTGGGCCACCCGTAAGGCGGTTGATGCCCTTCTTCGGTTGCATAAAGCTAATTTTTGGTAAAAAAAATCACGGCGAAGGTTTCAGTCCAATCGGAGTTACAAATCTCCACATATATGCGAAACGGTGAAAGGGCAGCGGGGGAGAGCGCAGAAATAGAGAGAGACAGAGAGATAGATCCAATCTCGGAGGGGCTCTCGCCCCTACCACGCCATGGAGACCATGGACCATAGGGGAAACCCTTCTCCCATCTAGGGAGAAGGTCATGTTGGGGAACGTTGCAGAAAATAAAAATTTTCTACGCTTCACCAAGATCAATCTATGAGTTCATCTAGCAACGAGAGAAATGAGTGCATCTACATACCCTTGTAGATCATGAGCGAAGCGCTCAAGAGAACGGGGTTGAGGGAGTCGACTCGACGTGATCCAAATCACCGATGATCCTAGTGCTGAATGGACAGCACCTCCGCGTTCAACACACGACGACGGTTGGGAAGACGTCTCCTCCTTCTTGATCCAGCATGGGGAAGGAGAGGTTGATGAAGATCCAAAGAAGACGACGGGCGTGGTGGATGCAGCAGCGATCTCGGCAGGGCTTCCAAGCGTGTGCGAGAGGGAGAGGTGTAGCAAGGGGAGAGGGAGGCGCCAAGAGCATGGGTGCGGCTGCCCTCACTCCCCCCTCTTTATATAGGCCTCCTAGGGGGGGCGCCAGCCCTAGGAGATGCAATCTCCTAGGGGGGCGGCGGCCAGGGGGTGGCTTGCCCCCCAAGCCAGGTGGAGGCGCCCCCACCCCTAGGGTTTCCCAACCCTAGGCACAGGTGGGGCCCAAGAGGGGGGCGCACCAGCCCACCAGGGGCTGGTTCCCCTCCCATTTCAGCCCATGGGGCCCTCAGGGATAGGTGGCCCCACCCGGTGGACCCCCAGGACCCTTCCGGTGGTCCCAGATAATACCGGTGACCCCAAACTTTTCCGATGGTCAAACATGACTTCCTATATATAATTCTTTACCTCCGGACCATTTCGGAACTCCTCGTGACGTCCGGGATCTCATCCGGGACTCCGAACAACTTTCGGGTTACTGCATACTCATATCTCTACAACCCTAGCATCACCGAACCTCAAGTGTGTAGACCCCACGGGTTCGGGAGACACGCAGACATGACCGAGACACCTCTCCGGTCAATAACCAACAGCGGGATCTGGATACCCATGTTGGCTCCCACATGCTCCTCGATGATCTTATCGGATGAACCACGATATCGAGGATTCAATCAATCCCGTATACAATTCCCTTTGTCAATCGGTACGTTACTTGCCCGAGAGTCGATCGTCGGTATCCCAATACCTCGTTTAATCTCGTTACCGGCAAGTCACTTTACTCGTACCGTAATGCATGATCCCGTGACCAGACACTTGGTCACATTGAGCTCATTATGATGATGCATTACCGAGTGGGCCTAGAGATACCTCTCCGTCATACGGAGTGACAAATCCCAGTCTCGATTTGTGCCAACCCAACATACACTATCGGAGATACCCGTAGTGCACCTTTATAGTCACCCAGTTACGTTGTGACGTTTGGCACACCCAAAGCACTCCTACGGTATCCGGGAGTTGCACAATCTCATGGTCTAAGGAAATGATACTAGACATTTGGAAAAGCTCTAACAAACGAACTACACGATCTTGTGCTATGCTTAGGATTGGGTCTTGTCCATCACATCATTCTCCTAATGAAGTGATCCCGTTATCAATGACATCCAATGTCCATAGTCAGGAAACCATGACTATCTATTGATCAACGAGCTAGTCAACTAGAGGCTTACTAGGGACATGTTGTAGTCTATGTATTCACACGTGTATTACGATTTCCGGATAATACAATTATAGCATGAATAAAAGACAATTATCATGAACAAGGAAATATAATAATAATCCTTTTATTATTGCCTCTAGGGCATATTTCCAACAGTCTCCCACTTTCACTAGAGTCAATAATCTTGTTACATTGTGATGAATTGAACACCCATAGAGTTCTGGTGTTGATCATGTTTTGCTCGCGGAAGAGGTTTAGTCAACGGATCTGCGACATTCAGATCCGTATGCACTTTGCAAATTTCTATGTCTCCATCTTGAACATTTTCACGAATGGATTTGAAGCGACGCTTGATGTGCCTGGTCTTCTTGTGAAACCTGGGCTCCTTGGCAAGTGCAATAGCTCCAGTGTTGTCACAGAAGAGTGCGATCGGCCCCGACGCATTGGGTATGACTCCTAGGTCGGTGATGAACTCCTTCACCCAGATTGCTTCATGCGCTGCCTCCGAGGTTGCCATGTACTCTACTTCACATGTAGATCCCGCCACGACGCTTTGCTTGCAACTGCACCAGCTTACTGCCCCACAATTCAAAATATACACGTATCCGGTTTGTGACTTAAATTCATCCAGATTTGTGTCGAAGCTAGCGTCGACGTAACCCTTTACGACGAGCTCTTCGTCACCTCCATAGATGAGAAACATGTCCTTTGTCCTTTTCAGGTACTTCAGGATATTCTTGACCGCTGTCCAGTGTTCCTTGCCGGGATTACTTTGGTACCTTCCTACCAAACTTACGGCAAGGTTTACATCAGGTCTGGTACACGGCATGGCATACATAATAGACCCTATGGCTAAGGCATAGGGGATGACACTCATCTCTTCTATATCTTCTGCCGTGGTCGGACATTGAGCCGAGCTCAATTTCACACATTGCAACACAGGCAAGAACCCCTTCTTAGACTGATCCATATTGAGCTTCTTCAAGATCTTATCAAGGTATGTGCTTTGTGAAAGATCTATGAGGCGTCTTGATCTATCCCTATAGATCTTGATGCCTAATATGTAAGCAGCTTCTCCAAGCTCCTTCATTGAAAAACATTTATTCAAGTAGGCCTTAATGCTGTCCAAAAGTTCTATATCATTTCCCATCAAAAGTATGCCATCTACATATAATATGAGAAATGCTACAGAGCTCCCACTCACTTTCTTGTAAACGCAGGCTTCTCCGTAAGTCTGCATAAACCCAAACGCTTTGATCATCTCATCAAAGCGAATGTTCCAACTCCGAGATGCTTGCACCAGCCCATAAATGGATCGCTGGAGCTTGCATACCTTGTTAGCATTCTCCGGGTCGACAAAACCTTCCGGCTGCATCATATACAATTCTTCCTTAAGATGGCCGTTAAGGAATGCCGTTTTGACGTCCATTTACCATATCTCATAATCATAGTATGCGGCAATTGCTAACATGATTCGGACGGACTTTAGCTTCGCTACGGGAGAGAATGTCTCATCATAGTCAACCCCTTGAACTTGTCGATAACCCTTAGCGACAAGTCGAGCTTTATAGATGGTAACATTACCATCCGCGTCAAATCTTCTTCTTAAAGATCCATTTGTTTTCTATTGCTCGCCGATCATCGGGCAAGTCTCACAAAGTCCATACTTCGTTTTCATACATGGATCCTATCTCGGATTGCATGGCTTCAAGCCATTTGTTGGAATCTGGGCCCGCCATCGCTTCTTCATAGTTTGAAGGTTCACCGTTGTCTAACAACACGATTTCTAGGACAGGGTTGCCATACCACTCTGGTGTGGAACGTGTCCTCGTGGACTCACGGGTTCAAGAGTAACTTGATCCGAAGTACCTTGATCATCATCATTACCTTCCACTTCTGTTGGTGCTGGCACCACAGGAACATCTTCCTGAGCTGCGCTACTCACCAGTTCAAGAGGCAGTACTTCATCAAGTTCCACTTTCCTCCCACTTACTTCTCTCAAGAGAAACTCTTTCTCCAGAAAGGACCCGTTCTTGGCAACAAAGATCTTGCCTTCGGATCTGAGGTAGAAGGTATACCCAATGGTTTCCTTAGGGTATCCCATGAAGACGCATTTTCCGACTTGGGTTCGAGCTTTTCAGGTTGAAGTTTCTTGACATAAGCATCACATCCCCAAACTTTTAGAAACGACAGCTTAGGTTTCTTCCCAAACCATAATTCATACGGTGTCGTCTCAACGGATTTAGACGGTGCCCTATTTAAAGTGAATGTAGTTGTCTCTAGAGCGTATCCCCAAAATGATAGCGGTAAATCGGTAAGAGACATCATAGATCACACCATATCCAATAAAGTGCGATTAAGACGTTCGGACACACCGTTACGCTGAGGTGTTCCAGGTGGCGTGAGTTGTGAAACGATTCCACAGTTCCTTAAGTGCGTATCAAATTCGTGACTTAAGTATTCTCCTCCACGATCTGATCGTAAGAACTTTATCTTTTGGTCATGTTGATTCTCTACCTCATTCTGAAATTCCTTGAACTTTTCAAAGGTCTGAGACTTGTGTTTCATCAAGTAGACATACCCATATCTACTCAAGTCGTCAGTGAGAGGGAGAACATAACGATATCCTCCGCGAGCCTCAACGCTCATTGGACCGCACACATCAGTATGTATGATTTCCAATAAGTTGGTTGCTCGCTCCATTGTTCCGGAGAACGGAGTCTTGGTCATTTTGCCCATGAGGCATGGTTCGCATGTGTCAAATGATTCATAATTGAGAGACTCTAAAAGTCCATCAACATGGAGCTTATTCATGCGCTTGACACCAATGTGACCAAGGCGGCAGTGCCACAAGTATGTGGGACTATCGTTATCAACTTTACATCTTTTGGTATTCACACTATGAATATGTGTAACATCACGTTCGAGAATCATTAAGAATAAACCATTGACCATCGGGGCCTGACCATAAAACATATCTCTCATATAAATAGAACAACCATTATTCTCAGATTTAAATGAGTAGCCATCTCGTATTAAACGAGATCCAGATACAATGTTCATGGTCAAAGCTGGCACTAAATAACAATTATTGAGGTTGAAAACTAATCCCGTAGGTAAATGTAGAGGTAGCGTGCCGACGGCGATCACATCGACCTTGGAACCATTCCCGACGCGCATCAGCACCTTGTCCTTCGCCAGTCTCCGCTTATTCCGCAGCTCCTGCTTTGAGTTACAAATATGAGCAACGGCACCGGTATCAAATACCCAGAAGCTACTACGAGTACTGGTAAGGTACACATCAATTACATGTATATCACATATACCTTTAGTGTTACCGGCCTTCTTGTACACTAAGTATTTGGGGCAGTTCCGCTTCCAGTGTCCGCTTCCCTTGCAATAAAAGCACTCAGTTTCAGGCTTGGGTCCATTCTTTGACTTCTTCCCGGCAACTGGCTTACCGGGCGCTGCAACTCCCTTGCCGTCCTTCTTGAAGTTCTTTTTACCCTTTCCTTTCTTGAACTTAGTGGTTTTATTCACCATCAACACTTGATGTTCCTTCTTGATCTCTACCTCCGCTGATTTCAGCATTGAATATACCTCAGGAATGGTCTTTTCCATCCTCGCATATTGAAGTTCATCACAAAGCTCTTGTAGCTCGGTGGAAGCGATCAAGGATTCTGTCAATAATCAAGGCCATCCGGAGATTAACTCCCAGCTGAGTCAAGCGGTTGTGCAACCCAGACATTTTGAGTATGTGCTCACTTGTAACTATTTTCCTCCATCTTACAATCAAGAACTTGTCGGAGCCTTCATATCTCTCGACCCGGGCATTAGCTTGGAAAACCATTTTAAGCTCTTGGAACATCTCATATGCTCCGTGTTGCTCAAAACGCTTTTGGAGCCCCGGTTCTAAGATATAAAGCATGCCGCACTGAACGAGGGAGTAATCATCAACACGAGACTGCCAAGCGTTCATAACGTCTTGGTTCTCTGGGATGGGAGCTTCACCTAGCGGTGCTTCTAAGACATAATCTTTCTTTGCAGCTATGCGGATGATCCTCGTGTTCCGGACCCGATGCATAGTTGTTGCCATCATCTTTCAGCTTGGTTTTCTCTAGGAACGCGTTGAAGTTGAGGTGGACATGAGCGTTGGCCATTTGATCTACAAGGCATTTTGTAAAGATTTTAGACTAAGTTCATGATAATTAAGTTCATCTAATCAAATTATTTAATGAACTCCCACTCAGATTGGACATCCCTCTAGTCATCTAAGTGATACATGATCCGAGTCGACTAGGCCGTGTCATCGGACTAGTAATCATCGGTGAACATCTCCATGTTGATCGTATCTTCCATACGACTCATGTTCGACCTTTCGGTCTCTTGTGTTCCGAGGCCATGTCTGTACATGCTAGGCTCGTCAAGTTAACCTAAGTGTTTATGCATGTGTAAATTTGTCTTACACCCGTTGTATGTGAACGTTAGAATCTATCACACCCGATCATCACGTGGTGCTTCGAAACAACGAACTTTCGCAACGGTGCACAGTTAGGGTGAACACTTTCTTGAAATTATTATGAGGGATCATCTTATTTACTACCGTCGTTCTAAGTAAACAAGATGCAAAACATGATAAACATCACATGCAATCGAATAGTGACATGATATGGCCAACATCATATAGCTCCTTTGATCTCCATTTTCGGGGCTCCATGATCATCTTCGTCACCGGCATGACACCATGATCTCCATCATCATGATCTCCATCATCGTGTCTCCATGGGGTTGCTCGCCAACTATTACTTCTACTACTATGGCTAACGGTTTAGCAATAAAGTAAAGTAATTACATGGCGTTGAATCAATGACACGCAGGTCATACAATAATTAAGACAACTCCTATGGCTCCTGCCGGTTGTCATACTCATTGACATGCAAGTCGTGATTCCTATTACAAGAACATGATCTCATACATCACATATATATCATTCATCATTCATCACAACTTTTGGCCATATCACATCACAATCACATGCTGTAAAAACAAGTTAGGCGTCCTCTAATTGTTGTTGCATGTTTTACGTGGCTGCAATAGGGTTCTAGCAAGAACGTTTTCTTACCTACGTAAAAGCCACAACGTGATTTGTCAACTTCTATTTACCCTTCATAAGGACCCTTTTCATCGAATCCGCTCCAACTAAAGTGGGAGAGACATACACCCGCTAGCCACCTTATGCAACTAGTGCATGTCAGTCGGTGGAACCTGTCTCACGTAAGCGTACGTGTAAGGTCGGTCCGGGCCGCTTCATCCCACAATACCGCTGAAGAAAAATAAGACTAGTAGTGGCAAGAAAGTTGACAACATCTACGCCCACAACAGGTTTGTGTTCTACTCGTCCAAAGAGAACTACGCATAAACCTGGCTCTGATACCACTGTTGGGGAACGTTGCAGAAAATAAAAATTTTCTATGCTTCACCAAGATCAATCTATGAGTTTATCTAGCAACGAGAGAGAGGAGTGCATCTACATACCCTTGTAGATCGCGAGCGGAAGCGTTCAAAAGAACGGGGTTGAGGGAGTCGTACTCGTCGTGATCGAAATCACCGATGATCCAAGTGTTGAACGGACAGCACCTCCGTGTTCAACACACGTACGGTTGGGAAGACGTCTCCTCCTTCTTGATCCAGCAAGGGGGAAGGAGAGGTTGATGAAGATCCAGCAGCACGACGGCATGGTGGTGGATGCAGCAGCGATCTCGGCAGGGCGTCGCCAAGCGTCTGCGAGAGGGAGAGGTGTAGCAAGGGGAGAGGGAGGCGCCAAGAGCATGGGTGCAGCTGCCCTCCCCCCTCTTTATATAGGCCTCCTAGGGGGGCGGCGGCCATAGGAGATGCAATCTCCTAGGGGGCGGCGGCCAGGGGGGTGGCTTGCCCCTGCCGTGTGGAGGCGCCCCACCCCTAGGGTTTCCCAACCCTAGGCGCAGGGGCCCAAGGGGGCGCACCAGCCCACCAGGCTGGTTCCCTCCCACTCAGCCCATGGGGCCCTCCGGGATAGGTGGCCCCACCGGTGGACCTCGGGACCCTTCCGGTGGTCCCAGATACAATCGGTGACCCCGAGACTTTCCCGATGGCGAAACCTGACTTCCTATATATAATTCTTTACCTCCGGACCATTCCGAACTCCTCGTGACGTCCGGGATCTCATCCGGGACTCAACAACTTTCGGATACTGCATACTCATATCTCTACAACCCTAGCATCACCGAACCTTAAGTGTGTAGACCCTACGGGTTCGGGAGACACGCAGACATGACCGAGACACCTCTCCGGTCAATAACCAACAGCGGGATCTGGATACCCATGTTGGCTCCCACATGCTCCTCGATCATCTCATCGGATGAACCACGATGTCGAGGATTCAATCAATCCCATATACAATTCCCTTTGTCAATCGGTACGTTACTTGCCCGAGACTCAATCATCGGTATCCCAATACCTCGTTTAATCTAGCATCGCAAGTCACTTTACTCGCACTATAATGCATGATCCCGTGACCGGACACTTGGTCACATTGAGCTCATTATGATGATGCATTACCGAGTGGGCTCAGAGATACCACTCCGTCATACGGAGTGACAAATCCCGATCTCGATTCGTGCCAACCCAATGCAGACACTTTTGGAGATACCCGTAGTGCACCTTTATAGTCACCCGATTACGTTGTGACGCTTGGCACACCCAAAGCACTCCTACGGTATCCGGGATTTGCACAATCTCATGGTCTAAGGAAATGATACTTGACATTTGGAAAAGCTCTAGCTAAACAAACTACACGATCTTTGAGCTATGCTTAGGATTGGGTCTTGTCCATCACATCATTCTCCTAATGATGTGATCCCGTTATCAATGACATGCAATGTCCATAGTCAGGAAACCATGACTATCTGTTGATCAACGAGCTAGTCAACTAGAGGCTCACTAGGGACACGTTGTGGTCTATGTATTCACACGTGTATTACGATTTCCGGATAACACAATTATAGCATGAATAATATACTATTGTCATGAACAAAGAAATATAATAATAACCATTTTATTATTGCCTCTAGGGCATATTTCCAACAGGTCAAGGAAGAAGAAGAAGGAGGGGGGCTCTCTCCCCCTCGCTTCAGGTGGCGCCGGAACGCCGCCCGGGGCCATCATCATCACCGCGATCTACACCAACACCTCTGCCATCTTCACCAACATCTCCATCACCTTCCCCCCTCTATCTACAGCGGTCCACTCTCCCGCAACCCATTGTACCTCTACTTGAACATGGTGCTTTATGCTTCATATTATTATCCAATGATGTGTTGCCATCCTATGATGTCTGAGTAGATTTTCGTTGTCCTATCGGTGGTTGATGAATTGCTATGATTGATTTAATTTGCTTGTGGTTATTGAGGGAGTCCTGGATTATGGGGTATCCGGACAGCCGGACTATATCCTTTGGTCGGACTGTTGGACTATGAAGTTACAAGATTGAAGACTTCGTCTCGTGTCTGGATGGGACTCTCCTTGGCGTAGAAGGCAAGCTTGGCGATACGGATATGTAGATCTCCTCCCTTGTAACCGACTCTGTGTAACCCTAGCCCCCCTCCGGTGTCTATATAAACCGGAGGCTTTAGTCTGTAGGACAACAACAGTCATACCATAGGCTAGCTTCCAGGGTTTAGCCTCTACGATCTCGTGTTAGATCAACTCTTGTAATACTCATATCATCAAGATCAATCAAGCAGGAAGTAGGGTATTACCTCCATCGAGAGGGCCCAAACCTGGGTAAACATCATGTCCCCCACCTCCTATTACCATCCGCCTTAGACACACAGTTCGGGACCCCCTACCCGAGATCCACCGGTTTTGACACCAACATTGGTGCTTTCATTGAGAGTTCCACTGTGCCGTCAGCGTAAGGTTTGATGGCTCCTTCGATCATCGGTAACGATGCGGTCCAGGGTGAGGTTTTCGTCCCCAGATAGATCTCCATATTCGGCGGCTTCGCACTGCAGGCCAACTCGCTTGGCCACCCGGAGCAGATCGAAAGCCACGCCCCTGGCCGTCAGGTCAGATCCAGAAACTTGAACTATACTGCCGACATCCGCGGAGACTTGATCTTCGACGGATTCGAGCCCATGCCAGGTGCGCCGCACGATCAAGATGAGCATGATATAACTCTGCGGTCGGACAGTGTTCGGGAGATCACCCCGACAACTACTCCAGCCTTCAATCCGGAGCAAATTGCGCCATCCAAGCACGGGCGGACAGACCCCGCCATGGAGGCCGTACCCTCAGCGGCGATAGAGCCAGATACTGACTTTACTACTCACGAGAGCTGTGAGGCGGAACTATTGGATTCGTCCCGGGCCACTGACTCTGAGCCGCCGGCGCCCGTTCCTATCGAATCCGATTGGGCGCCGATCATGGAGTTTACCTCCGCGGATATCTTTCAGCACTCGCCCTTCGGTGATGTGCTAAATTCGTTAAGGTCCCTCTCCTTGTCAGGGGAACCTTGGCCGAACTATGTCCGGCTAGAATGGGATGCGGACGACAAAGAAATTCGCCGCCCACCCACCACCCACTTAGTAGCCACTGTCGACGATTTTAACCGACATGCTCGACTTCGACTCCGAAGACATCGACGGTATGGACGACGATGCAGGAGACAAAAAAGAACCACCCCCCACAGGGCACTGGACCGCCACTTCATCACATTACATATACATGGTGGATACGCCCAAAGAAAACAATGACGAGGAATGGAAAGAAGCAGCGAAGAACAGCTCCATCGAGAAGCAAACAAAGCGTCGACGTAGGCGCCTCTAAATCTCGCCTCGGCAAAAACAACGATAACAGCAAAAGAGAAAATAACACCCCGGTCGACTCATAAGGAAACGACGACAACACTGACCCAGCGGTAGAGCAAAATGAAGCCGCGAACGGCGAACGTAGTTCGGATTCGATGTCCGAACACGGTGACGCCGAGGATAAAGCTGATAGAACTCCCTCCGAGGAGGAAAATAGTCCGGACGAAGATGTGCACATCATCCCGGAAAAGCACTTGGAATAAGAGAACCTCCGCAGAAGGCTTACTGCCACAGCGAGGAGTCTGAAGAAGCAGAAGCAAAGGCTCAAGGCCGCACAAAATACGCTCAACAACAGATGGAAAAAAGTGCTCGACAACGAAGAAATGCATGGTGGAAGTTACCACGCAAAGAGCTATCCAAAGTGCAAGCTATTGCCCGAATTCGACAACGAGGCCGAAGAGCCTACACAGCCGAAAAACAAAATGGCCAACCGGTTGGAACAATCACCCTGTGGCCGCGATAGAGCGGCTAACAGGGCCCCACATAAGTCAACACACGGACTACGTGAGGACTTGCGCCAAAAATCCAGTATGACCAGATCCATCTATGGATCTAGGAAGCGCGCTACGACACAGTATCAAAACCGAATACCACAACTGTCCGAACGCCTTGATAAATCTAAATACAGGGGTGCCGGACCCCCCTATGTTTCACTGATGAGGTGCTGGACCACGAATTTCCAGAAGGATTCAAACCGGTGAACATAGAGGCATACGATGGCACCACAGACCCTGGGGTATGGATTGAGGACTTTATCCTCCATATCCATATGGCTCGCGGAGACGATCTCTACGCCATCAAGTACTTGCCCCTCAAGCTTAAAGGACCAGCTCGGCACTGGCTAAAAAGCCTCCCCGAAAACTCCATTGGAAGTCGGGAGGAGCTCGAGGATGCTTTTCGGGCTAATTTTCAAGGGACCTATGTCCGACCTCCGGATGCAGACGATTTAACTCATATAATTCAACAGCCCGGAGAGTCAGCCCGAAATCTTTGGAACAGGTTTCTCACTAAGAAGAACCAACTTGTCGACTGTCCAGACGCCGAAGCCTTAACAGCTTTCAAGCACAGCATCCGAGACGAATGGCTCGCCAGACACCTCGGCCAAGAAAAGCCGAGAACAATGGCAGCCCTAACAAGCCTAATGACCTGCTTTTGCACGGGCGAGGATAGCTGGTTAGCCCGCAGTAGCACCAGCGACCCAAGCACATCCGAAGTAAGGGATGGCAATGGAAAACCACGACGCAGTAAAAACAAGCGCCGGAATAAAGAAGACAGCCCAGATAACACGGCGGTAAATGATGTCTAGTACACAACCTTCTCCTTGTAGACGTTGTTGGGCCTGCAAGTGCACATGTTTGTAGGACAGTAGCAAATTTCCCTCAAGTGGATGACCTAAGGTTTATCAATCCGTAGGAGGAATAGGATGAAGATGGTCTCTCTCAAACAACCCTGCAACCAAATAACAAAGAGTCTCTTGTGTCTCCAACACATCCAATACAATGGAAAATTGTATAGGTGCACTAGCTCGACGAAGAGATGGTAATACAAGTGCATTATGGATGGTAGATATAGGTTTTTGTAATATGAAAATATAAAAACAGCAAGGTAACAAATGATAAAAGTGAGTGTAAACGGTATTGCAATGATAGGAAACAAGGCCTAGGGTTCATACTTTCACTAGTGCAAGTTCTCTCAACAATAATAACATAGATAGATCATATAACAATCCCTCAACATGCAACAAAGAGTCACTCCAAAGCCACTAATAGCGGATAACAAACGTAGAGATTATGATAGGGTACGAAACCACCTCAAAGCTATTCTTTCCAATCAATCCGGTGGGCTATTCCTATAAGTGTCACAAACAGCCCTAGAGTTCGTACTAGAATAACACCTTAAGATACAAATCAACCAAAACCCTAATGTCACCTAGATACTCCATTGTCACCTCAAGTATCCGTGGGCATGATTATACGATATGCATCACACAATCTCAGATTTATCCAACCAACACAAAGTACTTCAAAGAGTGCCCCAAAGTTTCTACCGGAGAATCACGACGAAAACGTGTGCCAACCCCTATGCATAGGTTCATGGGCGGAACCCGCAAGTTGGTCACCAAAACATACATCAAGTGGCACGTGATATCCCATTGTCACCACAGATAAACACGGCAAGACATACATCAAGTGTTCTCAAATCTTTAAAGACTCAATCCGATAAGATTACTTCAAGGGGAAAACTCAATTCGTTACAAGAGAGTAGAGGGGGAGAAGAAACATAGGATCCAACTGTAATAGCAAAGCTCGCGATACATCAAGATCGTGCCAAATCAAGAACATGAGAGAGAGAGAGAGAGATCAAACACATAGCTACTGGTACATACCCTCAGCCCCGAGGGTGAACTACTCCCTCCTCGTCATGGAGAGCGCCGGGATGATGAAGATGGCCACCGGTGATGGGTTCCCCCTCCGGCAGGGTGCCGGAACGGGCTCCCGAGAGGTTTTTCGTGGCTCTGGAGGCTTGCGGTGGAGGAACTCCCGATCTAATCTCTGTTCTGGAAGTTTTAGGGTACGTAGGTATATATGGGTGAAAGGAGTACGTCGGTGGACCGAAGTGGGGGCCACCAGGCAGGGGGCGCCCCCCGGGGGTGGGCGCGCCCCCCACCCTCGTGAGCACTTCCCTTCTTTCCTGACGTGCACTCCAAGTCCATCGGGTGGCTTTCCTTCTAAAAATAACTTCTCCAGTTGATTTCGTTCCGTTTTGACTCCCTTTGATATTCCTTTTCCTTGAAACACTGAAATAGGCATAAAACAACAAATCTGGGCTGGGCCTCCGGTTAATAGGTTAGTCCCAAAAATAGTATAAAAGTGGATAATAAAGCCCAACATTGCCTAAAACAGTAGATAATATAGCATGGAGCAATCAAAAATTATAGATACGTTGGAGACGTATCAAGCATCCCCAAGCTTAATTCCTGCTCGTCCTCGAGTAGGTAAATGATAAAAAAGAATTTTTGATGCGGAGTGATACTTTGGCATACTTTCAGTGTAATTCTTCTTACTTGTGATATGAATATTCAGATCCGAAAGATTCAAGAAAAAATTTCATATTGACATAAAAGTAATAATACTTCAAGTATACTAACAAAGCAATCATGTCTTCTCAAAATAACATGGCCAAAGAAAGTTATCCCTACAAAATCATATTGTCTGGCTATGCTCTATCTTCACCACACAAAGTATTTAAAAATCATGCACAACCCCGATGACAAGCCAAGCAATTGTTTCATACTTTTGACATTCTCAAAACTTTTTCAATCTTCACGCAATACATGAGCGTGAGCCATGGACATAGCACTATAGGTGGAATAGAATGGTGGTTGTGGAGAAGACAAAAAGGAGAAGATAGTCTCACATCAACTAGGCGTATCAACGGGCTATGGAGATGCCCATCAATAGATATCAATGTGAGTGAGTAGGGATTGCCATGCAACGGATGCACTAGAGCTATAAGTATATGAAAGCTCAACAAAAGAAACTAAGTGGGTGTGCATCCAACTCGCTTGCTCATGAAGACCTAGGGCATTTTGAGGAAGCCCATCATTGGAATATACAAGCCAAGTTCTATAATGAAAGATTCCCACTAGTATATGAAAGTGATATCATAGGAGACTCTCTATCATGAAGATCATGGTGCTACTTTGAAGCACAAGTGTGGTAAAAGGATAGTAGCATTGCCCCTTCTCTCTTTTTCTCTCATTTTTTTTATTTGGGCCTTTTTTATGGCCTCTTTTTTTTCTTTTTTTTCTTTTTCGTCCGGAGTCTCATCCCGACTTGTGGGGGAATCATAGTATCCATCATCCTTTCCTCACTGGGACAATGCTCTAATAATGATGATCATCACACTTTTATTTTCTTACAACTCAAAAATTACAACTCGATTCTTGGAACAAAATATGACTCTATATGAATGCCTCCGGCGGTGTACCGGGATGTGCAATGACTCATGAGTGACATGTATGAAAGAATTATGAACGGTGGCTTTGCCACAAATACGATGCCAACTACATGATCATGCTAGCAATATGACAATGATGGAGCGTGTCATAATAAACGGAACGGTGGAAAGTTGCATGGCAATATATCTCGGAATGGCTATGGAAATGCCATGATAGGTAGGTATGGTGGCTGTTTTGAGGAAGGTATATGGTGGGTGTATGGTACCAGCGAAAAGTGCGCGGTATTAGAGAGGCTAGCAATGGTGGAAGGAAGAAGGGTGCGTATAATCCATGGACTCAACATTAGTCATAAAGAACTCATATACTTATTGCAAAAATCTACAAGTCATCAAAGCAAAGTATTACGCGCATGCTCCTAGGGGGATAGATTGGTAGGAAAAGACCATCGCTCGTCCCCGACCGCCACTCATAAGGAAGACAATCAATAAATAAATCATGCTCCGACTTCATCACATAACGGTTCACCATACGTGCATGCTACGGGACTTGCAAACTTCAACACAAGCATTTCTCAAATTCACAACTACTCAACTAGCACGACTTTAATATCACCATCTTCATATCTCAAAACAATTATCAAGCATCAAACTTTTCTTAGTATTCAACACACTCATAAGAATTCTTACGAATCTTTTATGCTTAGCATATTAGGATTATTTAAGCGAATTACCATGCTATTTAAGACTCTCAAAATAATCTAAGTGAAGCATGAGAGTTCATATATTTCTTCAAAATAAAACCACCACCGTGCTCTAAAAGATATAAGTGAAGTACTAGAGCAATAACAAAAACTACTCCGAAAGATATAAGTGAAGATCAATGAGTAGTCAAATAATTATGCAACTATGTGAAGACCCTCCCATTTAATAATTTCAGATCTTAATACTTTATTCAAACAGCAAGCAAAGCTAAAGAAAACTACATTGCAAGGATAGCACAACTCAAGTGAAGAAGCAAAAACTTAGGCTCAACCGATACTAACCGATAGTTGTTGAAGAAGAAAGGTGGGATGCCTACTGGGCATCCCCAAGCTTAGATGCTTGAGACTTCTTGAAATATTATCTTGGGGTGCCTTGGGCATCCCCAAGCTTGAACTTTTGTGTCTCCTTAATTCCTCTCATATCATGGTTTCTCTTTTTATCAAAGGCTTCATTCACAACAAACTCAACAAGAACTCGTGAGATAGGTTAGTATAAACCAATGCAAAACCTTATCATTTTCTACTGTAAAAAATCATTTAAATTATTATTCAACATTGCATACTAAATGCCTCTGCATATTTAATACTCCTATCCTTAAATATAATCATTAAACAAGAAAACATATGCAAACAATGCAAACATAACAGCAATCTGTCAAAACAGTACAGTCTGTGAAGAATGCAAGAGTATCAATACTTCCCTAACTCCAAAAGTTATGAACTAAAATTCCCAATGTAATAAATTTATCAGATCTCAATATGCAAAAAAATTCAAAATTATACCACTCTCTGACTTTTCTAGGGAATCTTTGCAACAGCGGTAAACTTTCCATTTTCAAACAGCAACATGTATACTTGCAAAATAAGCATGGAAAAGGCTATCCTTGACATTTTTATTGAAACTAAAGATGAAAAACATTATTATAAATAACAGCAAGCAAAAACTAACAAGATAAAATGACATGACGCTCCAAGCAAAACACATATCATGTGGTGAATAAAAATATAGCTCCAAGTAAAGTTACCGATGATCGAAGACGAAAGAGGGGATGCCATCCGGGGCATCCCCAAGCTTGGGCTTTTGGCTACTCTTGAATATTACCTTGGGGTTCCTTGGGCATCCCCAGGCTTAGGCTCTTGCCACTCCTTATTCCATAGTCCATCGAATCTTTACCCAAAACTTGAAAAGTTCACAACACAAAACTTAACAAAAAACTCGTAAGCTCCGTTAGCGAAAGAAAACAAAACACCACTTAAAGGTACTGTAATTAACTAATTATTTATTTATATTGGTGTTAAACCTACTTTATTACAACTTCTCTATGGTTTGTAAACTATTTTACTAGCCATAGAGTCATCAAAATAAGCAAACAACACAATGAAAACAGAATCTGTCAAAAACAGAACAGTCTGTAGTAATCTGTAACTAACGCAAACTTCTGGAACTCCAAAAAATCTAAAATAAATTGTTGGACCTGAGGAATTTTTCTAGTGATCATCTTAAAAAAGAATCAACTAAATATCACTCTCCAGTAAAACGTTATAGCTAATCTCGTGAGCGCTAAAGTTTCTGTTTTTTACAGCATGATCATAAAGACTTCACCCAAGTCTTCCCAAAGGTTCTACTTGGCACAAACACTAATTAAAACATGAAAACACATCTAACCAGAAGCTAGATGGATTATTTACTCCTAAACAGAACCAAAAATCAAGAAACTAAAATAAATTTGGGTTGCCTCCCAACAAGCGCTATCGTTTAACGCCCCTAGCTAGGCATGATGATTTCAATGATGCTCACATAAAAGATAAGAATTGAAACATAAAGAGAGCATCATGAAGAATATGACTAGCACATTTAAGCCTAACCCACTTCCTATGCATAGGGATTTTGTGAGCAAACAACTTATGGGAACAATAATCAACAAGCATTGGAAGACAAAACAAGCATAACTTTAAAAATTTAAGCACATAGAGAGGAAACTTGATATTATTGCAATTCCTACAAGCATATATTCCTCCCTCATAAAAATTTTCAGTAGCATCATGAATGAATTCAACAATATAACCAGCACCTAAAGCATTCTTTTCATGATCTACTTGCATAGAAAATTTACTACTCTCCACATAAGCAAAATTCTTCTCATGAATAATAGTGGGAGCAAACTCAACAAAATAACTATCATGTGATTGAAAATTAAGATCAAGATGACAAGTTTCATGGTTATTATTATTCTTTAAAGCATACTTGTCATCACAATAATCATCATAGATAGGTGGCATGCTTTCATCATAGTAAATTTTCTCATCAAAGCTTGGGGGACAAAAAATATCATCTCCATCAAACATAGCTTCCCCAAGCTTGTGGCTTTGCATATCATTAGCATCATGGATATTCAAGGAATTCATACTAACAACATTGCAATCATGCTCATCATTCACATATTTTATGCCAAGAATTCTATGTAATTCTTCTTCTAGTACTTGAGCACAATTTTCCTTTCCATCATACTCACGAAAGATATTAAAAAGATGAAGCATATGAGACAAACTCAATTCCATTTTTTGTAGTTTTCTTTTATAAACTAAACTAGTGCTAAAACAAGAAACAAAAAGATTCGATTGCAAGATCTAAAGATATACCTTCACTTACCTAGCCTCCCCGGCAACGGCGCCAGAAAAGAGCTTGATGTCTACTACGCAACCTTCTCCTTGTAGACGTTGTTGGGCCTGCAAGTGCACAGGTTTGTAGGACAGTAGCAAATTTCCCTCAAGTGGATGACCTAAGGTTTATCAATCCGTAGGAGGCGTAGGATGAAGATGGTCTCTCTCAAACAATCCTGCAACCAAATAACAAAGAGTCTCTTGTGTCCCCAACACACCCAATACAATGGAAAATTGTATAGGTGCACTAGTTCGGCGAAGAGATGGTAATACAAGTGCAATATGGATGGTAGATATAGGTTTTTGTAATCTGAAAATATAAAAACAGCAAGGTAACTAATGATAAAAGTGAGCGTAAACGGTATTGCAATGATAGGAAACAAGGCCTAGGGTTCATACTTTCACTAGTGCAAGTTCTCTCAACAATAATAACATAGATAGATCATATAACAATCCCTCAACATGCAACAAAGAGTCAGTCCAAAGCCACTAATAGCGGAGAACAAACGTAGAGATTATGGTAGGGTACGAAACCACCTCAAAGCTATTCTTTCCAATCAATCCGGTGGGCTATTCCTATAAGTGTCACAAACAGCCCTAGAGTTCGTACTAGAATAACACCTTAAGATACAAATCAACCAAAACCCTAATGTCACCTAGATACTCCATTGTCACCTCAAGTATCCGTGGGCATGATTATACGATATGCATCACACAATCTCAGATTTATCCAACCAACACAAAGTACTTCAAAGAGTGCCCCAAAGTTTCTACCGGAGAATCACGACGAAAACGTGTGCCAACCCCTATGCATAGGTTCGTGGGCGGAACCCACAAGTTGGTCACCAAAACATACAGCAAGTGGCACGTGATATCCCATTGTCACCACAGATAAACACGGCAAGACATACATCAAGTGTTCTCAAATCTTTAAAGACTCAATCCGATAAGATTACTTCAAGGGGAAAACTCAATTTGTTACAAGAGAGTAGAGGGGGAGAAGAAACATAGGATCCAACTATAATAGCAAAGCTCGCGATACATCAAGATCGTGCCAAATCAAGAACATGAGAGAGAGAGAGAGAGAGATCAAACACATAGCTACTGGTACATACCCTCAGCCCCAAGGGTGAACTACTCCCTCCTCGTCATGGAGAGCGCCGGGATGATGAAGATGGCCACCGGTGATGGGTTCCCCCTCCGGCAGGGTGCCGGAATGGGCTCCCGAGAGGTTTTTCGTGGCTCTGGAGGCTTGCGGCGGCGGAACTCCCGATCTAATCTCTGTTCTGGAAGTTTTAGGGTACGTAGGTATATATGGGTGAAAGGAGTACGTCGGTGGACCGAAGGGGGGGCCACGAGGCAGGGGCGCGCCCCCACCCTCGTGAGCACCTCCCTTCTTTTCTGACGTGCACTCCAAGTTCATCGGGTGGCTTTCCTTCCAAAAATAACTTCTCCAGTTGATTTCGTTCTGATTTGACTCCGTCTGATATTCCTTTTCCTCGAAACCTTTGAAATAGGCATAAACAACAAATCAGGCTGGGCCTCCGGTTAATAGGTTAGTCCCAAAAATATTATAAAAGTGGATAATAAAGCCCAATATTGCCTAAAACAGTAGATAATATAGCATGGAGCAATCAAAAATTATAGATACGTTGGCGACATATGAGTAAACACCGGATTCAGGGGCTCTTGACTAGGCCAGCGGAAAAAGCCTTTCAAAGGCAACAGAGATGGACTGTCCAGCCTAAACAAGATTCTAGACCGCCGCAACAGCGGAAAAATTGTAGATACGTTGGAGACGTATGAGTAAACGCCGGATTCTGGACGGCGGCAGTAGTTTAAACCTGATATATCAGGACACAGTCCGCAAAATGGGGATAGACCCAACATAAATCAGCCACAGTAATACTACCTTCAAGGGAGTAATACCAGGCCCAGAGGCCCGCTGCACTGGCTCTCTATTACTAGAGGTTGTATTCGGCTTTCCCGACAACTTCCGAAGCGAAAGGTTAACCTTCGACATCGCTCCATTCCGAAGTGGCTATCAAGCATTACTCAGAAGAGCGGCCTTCACTTGTTTTAATGCAATACCGCATTATGCTTCTCTCAAGCTTAAGATGCCCGATCCACGTGGCATCATAACCATTAATGGAAATATTGAGCGTTCCTTACGTGCGGAAGAACGTGCGGCTGCTTTAACAGCCGAACACTAGACGGCCTCACCAACCAGAACAAATGATCGGTCGTCAAGACCGCGGACACGGTTAGACGAGTCCGGCGCATCATCAGATATACTTGAGATTGGTTTGATGGTTATACCCTTATAGACGGTACCGGGGGCTTCCCGCATGTAAACAAGGCTAGCTCGGCTCAACTTTACTTATCTTGAATTTTACATGGTTTATTTAGAGTAACCAATTTTTTGCACGACAACTTTCAACAAAGTTCCTCTCTTTTACAGATGACAATCGTGCTACACCCGGCCAGGATATAGCACAACGGAAACACAGGTGCAGACGTGCAGCAGGGACCCGCTCAAAGGTTTCTCTTTAGATTAAGACCCTGCGTAAACCTTTTTTACTGTTTCTTGTTGTTCACATCCTCCGGATTCTCAGTACAACCGAGAAGGATGCTGACGTTATTGGCATTTGGCCATGTCAGAATATTGCACGTACCTGGACACTCGGGGCTCATTATCAAGGGCATTGTTCAGCCCGGCATATGTTATAAAGACCGAATACCTTAGGGAGTGTTCGGCGTCACGAGTATGGCCTTATAAGCATCAGCTCCGAATCATGTCTTTGGTCAAATGTTGGGTCTGCCGGGCTCCTGTGTTTTGCTACCTTACGTTCCGCTCTATCGGCTAAGGCGGCACCAGGAGAACTACTGCGATTGTGCCCTGGTTCATCCGGACGAGCACCTCAGTAGAGAAAGCCAAAAACTGACTGTCATGATAAAGCGCGAGACTGGTCAACCACTCGATGACTTAGCGGAATCTTCGGGATTCCTCCGCATTAACGAAGGGCCGTTTCCCGGCCAGGCATGTACGCGCCCCGTATTCGGACGAGCGCGGAGCCACCAGGGGCTATATAGTAGCCCCACTGTCAAACTCCTATGGCTAAGTGAAAGTCTTAAAGCAATATAGTCCGATTTCCTAGTTCGCTGCGCTATCACCTCCTTAATGGACCAAGACATTGGATCAAGTGTGAACATGCGTCTTCTGCGAACACCCCCGCATTATATGCGTGGGGGCTGAAGCCGACGACTGCAAACTTTCAGGTTATATACATATATACATAAACGGCCGCACAGGAGGCATCATAGTACTTTCAGGCAAAAGTATAAACGCAGCCTTTATAATTCAATGAAACATTGTTTTTCAATGGGAATACATGTCACTAGAACATAATATTCTTGAGCACTTAGCTTCTATTGAACGAGCGCCTTCAAGGACTTCTTCAAAGTAGTGCTCGGCAGCTACTCGCCAACGGCGAACAGGTTGCAATAGCGGTGGCCTCCATGTCTGCCCAGTATGTCTTGACACGGGCAAGGGCCATCCGCACGCCCTCTATGCACGCCGACCTCTTCATAGCATCGATACGCAGCACAACACCAAGGAACTGCTGCACCAAACCAAAATAACTATTCGGCTGTGGCCCTCCCGGCCACAGATGATCCACAACAAACCTCATGGCAAGCCCGGACAACCTATGGAGCTCGGCCCACTCGGTTATTCGCTCATCTAACAGCAGCGGACGCACTGGACCATCGAACTGCGACCAGAATAGCTTTTCCACTTCACAATCTTTTTGATCCTTGAAGTACTCAGCCGCATCAGCAGCACTGGCTGCCAGATCCGCATATGCGCCCGCAGAACTCCATAGTTGATCAAGAGGGGCATACTTCGGGTCCCCGAACTTCGTCCGCAACAAGAAGGGCTTCCCAGCCGCGATATCTCCAGCTTGACGTAGCTCCTCCTTCGACGCTCTGATCTTAGAGCGGGCTTCCTTGGCTGCTACCATGGCCTTCTCCAGCTCCGTCGCCTTTGCTAGGTTTTCTTTTTCAAGAAGCTGATAACGGTCGGCGGCCTCCTTCAGCTCAATGGCCATCTTGGCCATCTTTTCTTTGCGCTGGCAATGAGCAGCCTGTTCGGCTCTCAGCTCTTTGGCCGCCTTTAGAGCGACCGCATCACTATTCCTGGCTCGTTCCTTGGCTCAGGCAAGTTCCGCCCGAAGGGTCTCCACGGTGGCAGCCCCATCTGCAGTCACACATATTAAAGATACTAGCATCATGCTCCTCTTACTATGTGTTGATCACCGGAGAAATCACATACCCTGTGCCTCGTCGAGCCGCTTGTTGACAAGCACGACGTCGGCATCTGCCGCCTCAAGTTGCCGCTTCAGCTCGGCAAACTCAACAGTCCGGCTAGCCACCGGACCTTCCGCCACCTTCATATGAAGGCGGCCTGATTATTACCTGGGACTTTGATCCTCGGTTTACTGCCGTTCTCGACGGCAACCAGAGTCTCAGGGGCTACTATCTGCACAGGGCACACCTAGCGTGTGCGGTACCGTAAAAAACGTACACTATTTCACGTACATCAAAGCCTTTCAGTAGACTCAAAAAAGCTTCATGCAACCCGCTTTCGGCAGATGAAATCCTCTGAATCACCGTACCCATTAGCGTACGATGCGCTTTTGAGATAGCCGCTTGCTCCAGAAGATCTTTCAGTGCGTCCGATCGCACACCGGACGGTTCCGGACTCTTTCCGTTGCTCTCCTTAGGAGCCGAATACTGAGGACTTCGGGTGGCCGAGGGATTACCCTCTGGCCTTGGCGGATCAGGAGAAACCCTTCGCGACGACACTTCAGCGTCGCCCACCTCATGAGGCGGGGTGGCATGGGGAGGTGTTTCTCTCTCCATCATCTCCGGAAGAAGATCCCCCGAAGACGAACTCTGTCGAGAAGGGCTACGATCCGAACTACAAGAAATATGTTTCGGTTATTGGCCTCAGAAGTAAAGCAGGATATTTTTACTATTAAGTACCTTTTTACTTACAGCTCGGTGGAGGGCTAATCCCCTTGCGGGCACTGTGCGGCAAGGGTACCCCCGGGGCAGGACCCTCTGGCGAAGATTTCTTCCCCCGTTTGGAAACCATTGTTTCCGGGTGTTCAGAGGCGGTCCTCTTCCTTCCTTGGGGAGAGGGAATTTCAGATTCTTCTCCCCGATTATCCTCCTTCGCGGAGGCGCTAACTCCCCTGGTTTGGATGAGCAGTGAGCGAGACCCGCTTTCAGCTTCTTTATTCCCCCTTGATCTTCCCCTGAGGGCGCTTGATAAGACGCAAGCTCCAGCATCCTGGCTAGTACAGGATCCGGTGAGACCTCAGGGAGGGGAGCCGGACACCTGATCATCTTCGCCTTTGTTACCCAGTCCTGGTCAAAGAGTGACTTTTAATAATGATGTTGTGATAAATAAAAGGACAACATGTTCGGCTACGGGACTACTTACTTGGGTATCTGGACAAGTGCAGCTCAGACCCGCATCCTCGGTGGTGTCCGGACACACTATTTGTGGTTCGAAGAACAATTTGTACATCTCTTCGAGCGTCATGCCGAGGAAGTGCTGAATAGCTCGCGGTCCTTCCGGGTTGAACTCCCACATGCGGAGAGGTCGGTGTTTGCAGGGCAAGACTCGATGAACTAACATGACTTGCATTACCGTGGCCAGACCAACATCTCTCTTGAGGAGATCTCGGATACGGCTCTGCAATGTCGGCACGTCCTTTATTGGCCCCCAGTCCAGCCCCTTGTTGATCCAGGACGCCAGTCGTGGCGGGGGGCCTGAGCGAAAGGCAGGGGCGGCCACCCACTTGGTACGCCGGGGAGCTGTGATATAAAACCACTCCCGTTGCCATAAGCTGGACACCTCCTGGAAGGAACCCTCCGCCATGGGGCATTGGCACTTTTGCTTATTACGACATCTACGCACTCCAGCGTGTCGCCTCGATCATCTTCGGCTCCACATTGAAGGTCTTGAGCCACAGGTCAAGTGAGGGTAATGGAGGAAAGCCTCACACACGACGATGAACGACGAGATGTGGAGGATGGAATCCGGAGCCAGATCATGGAAATCCAGCCCGTAGTAGAACATGAGCCCCCTTACAAAGGGATCTAGAGCAAGGCCTAGCCCGCGGAGGAAGAGAGAGATGAATACAACGCTCTCGCCGGGTTCAGGAGTAGGAATGACCTGCCCTCGAGCAGGCAACCTGTGCGAGATTTCACCGGTCAAAAATCTGGCCTCTCTTAGCTTCTTGATGTCCTCCTCTGTGACAGAGGAAGGCATCCACCGACCTTGAAGGTTGGATCCGGACATGGTTGAAGGTCTGAAGCGTCTGACCTGAGCCTTGGGTGTTGGAACTCAGGGTGGGGGAAGGATTCGATTGAGCCAAAGAAGAGAAAAGGACAGGCCTTGGCCTCTTTATAAAGGGGATGAATATCAAGCGTCCTCCGCATAACCGTTTGGGACTTACCTAAAATCGAGGAGTCATACCAACATGCACGATGGGGTTACCCACATCCGTATTGATGAGAATCCCGTTATGAGGGGGACACGATCTCTACTTCGACAAGACGTGCCAATAAAATCGCCTCGCAAAACATGCAGTGGCAGGCTGGTGGGGAAAGACAGTTCGTCATGGCCAGACCGCGGCAATACCTCACGTTATGAGGAACGGTCGGCAGATTAGATTTGTGGAAATATTATTCTCTCTACGGTGGTATGTGGAATTTGTTTTGCAGAGCCCGACACTATCCTTGTTTTCAAAATCTTCTATGGAGTATTCGGAGGAGGAACCCGCCTTGCAATGCCGAAGACAAACTGCGCGCCGGACTCATCATCATTGAAGCCTGGTTCAGGGGCTACTGAGGGAGTCCTGGATTAGGGGGTATCCGGACAGCCGGACTATATCCTTTGGCCGGACTGTTGGACTATGAAGATACAAGATTGAAGACTTCGTCCCGTGTCCGGATGGGACTCTCCTTGGCGAGGAAGGCAAGCTTGGCGATACGGATATGTAGATCTCCTCCCTTGTAACCGACTCTGTGTAACCCTAGCCCCCTCCGATGTCTATATAAACTGGAGGCTTTAGTCCGTAGGACAACAACAATCATATCATAGGCTAGCTTCTAGGGTTTAGCGTCTACGATCTCGTGGTAGATCAACTCTTGTAATACTCATATCATCAAGATCAATCAAGCAGGAAGTACGGTATTACCTCCATAGAGAGGGCCCGAACCTGGGTAAACATCGTGTCCCCCGCCTCCTGTTACCATCCGCCTTAGACGCACAGTTCGGGACCCCCTACCCGAGATCCGCCGGTTTTGACACCGACAGTCATGTTGTTGTCCTTTGGTGCCCATCATATGAGCGAGCGCGTGGATCACACCATAGGGTTAGTTGTATGTTGATAGGACTATGTATTGGAGGGCAAGAGTGACAGAAGCTTCAACCTAGCATAGAAATTGATGCATACAGGATTGAAGGGGGACCAATATAACTTAATGCTATGGTTGGGTTTTACCTTAATGAACGTTAGTAGTTGTGGATGCTTGCTAATAGTTCCAATCATAAGTGCATAGAATTCCAAGTAAGGGATGACATGCTAGCAGTGGCCTCTCCCACATAAAACTTGCTATTGGTCTAGTAAAGTAGTCAATAGGGGACAATTTAGCAACTCCTACCACCACTTTTCCACACTCGCTATATTTACTTTTTTTGTTTCTTTATCTAAACAGCCCCTAGTTTTTATTCTCGTGCTCTTTATTACCTTGCAAACCTATCCAAAAACACCTACAAAGTACTTCTAGTTTCATACTTGTTCTAGGTAAAGCAAACGTCAAGCGTGCGTAGAGTTGTATTAGTGGTCGATAGAACTTGAGGGAATATTTGATCTACCTTTAGCTTCTCGTCGGGTTCGACACTCTTACTTATCGAAAGAGGCTACAATTGATCCTCTATACTTGTGGGTTATCAAGGCTTTGGGAAGATATCTGCCAATTGCTCTTCAGTGTTGACGTGAATGATATCAATATCTTCCTTCATAATGTGATCTCTGAGAAAGTGATGACGAATTTCAATGTGCTTTGTCTTCAAGTGCTGAACTGGGTTGTTGGCAATCTTGATGGCGCTTTCATTGTAGCAGTAGAGTGGCACTTGCTTCAGATGGATGCCATAGTCCTTGAGAGTTTTCTTCATCAATAGAAGCTGAGCGCAGCAAGATCCAGCAGCAATGTATTCAGATTCAACAGTGGAGAGAAACACACAGTTCTACTTCTTTGAAGACTAACAGACAAGTGATCGTCCCAAAAAGTGACATGTGCCTGATGTAGACTTGCGATCCACCTTGTCACCAGCATAATCAGCATCCGAGAATCCAACAAGATCAAACTCTGAGCCCTTTGGATACCATAATCCTAGTGTTTGGGTGTAGTCAAATATCGAAGAATTCGCTTCACTGCTAAGTGATGCGATTCCTTTGGTGCCGCTTGAAATAGGGCACACATGCAAACACTAAGCATGATATCTGGCCTAGATGCACATAAATAAAGTAAAGAACCAATCATGGAGCGGTATACCTTTTGATCGAACTGTTGGAAATATGCCCTAGAGGCAATAATAAAAGGATTATTATTATATTTCCTTGTTCATGATAATTGCCTTTTATTCATGCTATAATTGTATTATCCAGAAATCGTAATACACGTGTGAATACATAGACTACAACATGTCCCTAGTGAGCCTCTAGTTGACTAGCTCGTTGATCAATAGATAGTCATGGTTTCCTGACTATGGACATTGGATGTCATTGATAACGGGATCACTTCATTAGGAGAATGATGTGATGGATAAGACCCAATCCTAAGCATAGCACAAGATCGTGTAGTTCGTTTGCTAGAGCTTTTCCAATGTCAAGTATCCTTTCCTTAGACCATGAGATCGTGTAACTCCCGAATATCGCAGGAGTGCTTTGGGTGTACCAAACGTCACAACGTAACTGGGTGACTATAAAGGTGCACTACAGGTATCTCCGAAAGTGTCTGTTGGGTTGTCACGGATCGAGACTGGGATTTGTCACTCCAGACATTAACAGGTATCACTGGGCCCACTCGGTAATGCATCATCATGATGAGCTCAAAGTGACCAAGTGTTTGGTCACGGGATCATGCATTACGGTACGAATAAAGTGACTTGCCGGTAACGAGATTGAACGAGCTATTGGGATACCGACGATCGAATCTCGGGCAAGTAACATACCGATTGACAAATGGAATTGTATACGGGGTTGCTTGAATCCTCGACATCGTGGTTCATCCGATGAGTTCATCGTGGAACATGTGGGAGGCAACATGGGTATCCAGATCCCGCTGTTGGTTATTGACCGGAGAGCCGTCTCGGTCATGTCTGCATGTCTCCCGAACCCGTAGGGTCTACACACTTAAGGTTCGGTGACGCTAGGGTTGTATGAATATGAGTATGCAGCAAACCGAAAGTTGTTCGAGTCCGGATGAGATCCCGGACGTCACGAGGAGTTCTGGAATGGTCCGGAGGTAAAGAATTATATATGGGAAGTCGACTTTCGCCACCGGAAAGTTTCGGGTCCACGGTATTGTACTGGGACCACCGGAAGGGTCCCGGGGTCCACCGGTGGGACCACCTATCCCGGAGGGCCCCATGGGCTGAAGTGGAGGGGAACCAGCCCCGGTGGGCTGGTGCTCCCTCTGGCCCCCTCTGCGCCTAGGGTTGGGAACCCTAGGGAGGGGCGCCCACTGCCTTGGGGGCAAGTCTCCCCCTTGGCCGCCGCCCCTAGGAGATCCCATCTCCTAGGGCCGCCACAGGGGTCCCTATATAAATAGGGGGGTGGGAGGGCATCCGAACCCAACACCTGGCGCCTCCCTCCCCTCCCTGCTACACCTCTCCCTCCCATAGTTGCTTGGCGAAGCCCTGCCGGAGCCCTGCTGCATACACCACCACGCCGTCGTGCTACTGGATCTTCATCAACCTCTCCCTCCTCCTTGTCGGATCAAGGTGCGGGAGACGTCATCCTCTCTGTACGTGTGTTGAATGCGGAGGTGTTTTCCGTTCGGCACTTGGTCATCGGTGATTTGGATCACGACGAGTACGACTCCCTCAACCCCGTTCTCTTGAACGCTTCCGCTCGCGATCTACAAAGGTATGTAGATGCACTCCTATCACTCGTTGCTAGATGAACTCATAGATGGATCTTGGTGAAACCGTAGGAAATTTTTTATTTTCTGCAACGTTCCCCAACAGTGGCATCATGAGCTAGATCTATGCGTAGTTCTCTATTGCACGAGTAGAACACAATTTGTTGTGGGCATAGATGTTGTCAACTTTCTTGACGCTAATAGTCTTTCAGCGGTATTGTGGGATGAAGCGGCCCGGACCGACCTTACACGTACGCTTACATGAGACAGGTTCCACCGACTGACATGCACTAGTTGCATAAGGTGGCTAGCGGGTGTCTGTCTCTCCCACTTTAGTTGGAGCGGATTCGACGAAAACGGTCCTTATGAAGGGTAAATAGAAGTTGACAAATCACGTTGTGGCTTTTTTGTAGGTAAGAAAACGTTCTTGCTAGAATCCTATTGCAGCCACGTAAAAGATGCAACAACAATTAGAGGACGTCTAACTTATTTTTGTAGCAATTGCCTTGTGATGTGATATGGCCAAAAGTTGTGATGAATGATGTATGATATATTGTGATGTATGAGATCATGTTCTTGTAATAGGAATCACGACTTGCATGTCGATGAGTATAACAACCGGCAGGAGCCATAGGAGTTGTCTTAATTATTGTATGACCTGCGTGTCATTGATTCAACGCCATGTAATTACTTTGCTTTATTGCTAAACCGTTAGCTATAGTAGTAGAAGTAATAGTTGGCAATCAACTTCATGGAGACACGATGATGGAGATCATGATGATGGAGATCATGGTGTCATGTCGGTGACAAGATGATCATGGAGCCCCGAAGATGGAGATCGAAGGAGCTATATGATATTGGCCATATCATGTCACTACTATATAATTGCATGTGATGTTTATTATGTTTATGCATCCTGTTTACTTAGAACGACGGTAGTAAATAAGATGATCCCTTATAATAATTTCAAGAAAGTGTTCTCCCTAACAGAGCGCCGTTGCTAAAGTTCGTCGATTCGAAGCACCACGTGATGATCGGGTGTGATAGATTCCTACGTTCACATACAACGGGTGTAAGACAGTTTTACACATGCAAAACACTTAGGTTAACTTGACGAGCCTAGCATGTACAGACATGGCCTCGGAACACAAGATACCGAAAGGTCGAACATGAGTCGTATGGAAGATACGATCAACATGGAGATGTTCACCGACGATGACTAGTCCATCTCACGTGATGGTCGGACACCGCCTAGTCGACTCGGATCATGTAACACTTAGATGGCTAGAAGGATGTCAAATATGAGTGGGAGTTCATTAAATAATTTGATTAGATGAACTTAATTATCATGAACATTAGTCTAAAATCTTTGCAAAAATGTCTTGTAGATCAAATGGCCAATGCTCATGTCAACATGAACTTCAACGCGTTCCTAGAGAAAACCAAGCTGAAAGATGATGGCAGCAACTATTCGGACTGGGTCCGGAACCTGAGGATCATCCTCATAGCTGCCAAGAAACAATATGTCCTAGAAGCACTGCTAGGTTAAGCACCCATCGAGAGAACCAAGACTATATGAACGCTTGGCGATCCGTCTTGATGATTACTCCCTCGTTCGGTGCGGCATGCTTTACAGCTTAGAACCGGGGCTCCAAAAGCGTTTTGAGCAACACGGAGCATATGAGATGTTCGAGGAGCTGAAAATGGTTTTCCAAGCTCATGCCCGGTCGAGATATGAAGTCTCCGACAAGTTCTATAGTTGTAAGATGGAGGAAAATAGTTACATCGGTGAGCACATACTCAAAATGTCCGAGTTGCACAACCGCTTTGTCCACTGGACATTAACCTCCCGGACGAGGCGGTCATTGACAGAATCCTTGATCGCTCCACCGAGCTACAAGAGCTTTGTGATGAACTACAATATGCGAGGATGGTGAAAACTATTCCTGAAGTATTTTCAATGTTGAAGTCGTGAGAGGTAGAAATCAAGAAGGAACATCAAGTGTTGATGGTCAATAAAACCACTAAGTTCAAGAAGGGCAAGGGTAAGAAGAACTTCAAGAAGGGCGGCAAGGATGTTGCCGCGCCCGATAAGCCGATTCTTGGAAGAAGTCAAAGAATGGACCCAAGCACGAGATCGAGTGCTTTTATTGCAAAGGGAAGGGTCATCGAAGCGGAACTGCCCCAAATACTTAGTAGACAAGAAGGCCGGCAACACTAAAGGTATATTTGATATACATGTGATTGATGTGTACCTTACCGATTACTCGTAGTAACTCCCGGTATTTGATACAGGTGCCGTTGCTCATATTTGTAACTCACAGGAGCTGCGGAATAAGCGGAGGCTGGCGAAGGGCGACGAGGTGACGATCTTGGCGTCGGGAATGGTTCCAAGGTCGATGTGATCGCCGTCGGCACGCTACCTCTACATTTACCTACGGGATTAGTTTTAAACCTGAATAATTGTTATTTAGTGCCAAGTTTGAGCATGAACATTGTATCAGGATCTCGTTTAATACGAGATGGCTACTCATTTAAATCCGAGAATAATGGTTGTTCTATTTATAAGAGAGATATGTTTTATGGTCATGCTCCGATGGTCAATGGTTTATTCTTAATGAATCTCGAACGTAATGTTACACATATTCATAGTGTGAATACCAAAAGATGTAAAGTTGATAACGATAGTCCCACATACTTGTGGTAATCGCCGCCTTGGTCACATTGGTGTCAAGCGCATGAAGAAGCTCCATCTTGATGGACTTTTAGAGTCTCTCGATTATGAATCATTTGACACATGCGAACCATGCCTTATGGGCAAAATGACCAAGACTACATTCTCGGAACAATGGAGCGAGCAACCAACTTATTGGAAATCATACATACCGATGTGTGCGGTCCAATGAGCGTTGAGGCTCACGGAGGATATCGTTATGTTCTCACTCTCACTGATGACTTGAGTAGATATGGGTATGTCTACTTGATGAAACACAAGTCTGGGACCTTTGAAAAGTTCAAGGAATTTCAGAATGAGGTAGAGAATCAACGTGACTGAAAAATAAAGTTCTTACGATCAGATCATGGAGGAGAATATTTAAGTCACAAATTTGGTACACACTTAAGGAAATGTGGAATCGTTTCACAACTCACGCCGCTGGAACACCTCAGCGTAACGGTGTGTCCGAACGTCGAATCGCACTCTATTGGATATGGTGCGATCTATGATGTCTCTTCTTGATTTACCGCTATCATTTTGGGGATACGCTCTAGAGACAGCTACATTCACTTTAAATAGGGCACCGTCTAAATCCGTTGAGACGACACCATATGAATTTTGGTTTGGGAAGAAACCTAAGCTGTCGTTTCTAAAAGTTTGGGGATGCGATGCTTATGTCAAGAAACTTCAACCTGAAAAGCTCGAACCTAAGTCGGAAAAATGCTTCTTCATAGGATACCCTAAGGAAACCATGGGGTATACCTTCTACCTTAGATCCGAAGGCAAGATCTTTGTTGCCAAGAACGGATCCTTTCTGGAAAAAGAGTTTCTCTCGAAAGGAGTAAGTGGGAGGAAAGTAGAACTCGATGAAGTACTACCTCTTGAACCGGAAAGTAGTGCAGCTCAGGAAAATGTTCTGTGGTGCCTACACCGATCGGAGAGGAAATTAATGATAATGATCAAGGTACTTCGGATCAAGTTGATCTTGAACTTCAGAGGGTCCACAAGGACACGTTCCACACCAGAGTGGTATGGCAACCCTGTCCTGGAAATCATGTTGTTAGACAACGGTGAACCTTCGAACTATGAAGAAGCGATGGCGGGCGATAGGATCCATGTATGAAAACAAAGTATGGACTTTGACAGACTTGCCCGATGATCGGCAAGCGATAGAAAACAAATGGATCTTTAAGAAGAAGACGGACGCGGATGGTAATGTTACCATCTATGAAGCTCGACTTGTCGCTAAGGGTTATCGGCAAGTTCAAGGGGTTGACTACGATGAGACTTTCTCTCCGTAGCGATCTTTGAAGTCCGTCTGAATCATGTTAGCAATTGCCGCATACTATGATTATGAGATATGGCAAATGGACGTCAAAACGGCATTCCTGAGCGGTTATCTTAAGGAAGAACTGTATATGATGCAGCCGGAAGGTTTTTTCGACCCTAAGAATGCTAACAAGGTATGCAAGCTCCAGCGATCCATTTATGGGCTGGTGCAAGCATCTCGGAGTTGGAACATTCGCTTTGATGACATGATCAAAGCGTTTGGGTTTATCTTGAGACTTATGGAGAAGCCTGTGTTTACAAGAAAGTGAGTGGGAGCTCTGTAGCATTTCTCATATTATATGTAGATGACATACTTTTGATGGGAAATGATTTAGAACTTTTGGACAGCATTAAGGCCTACTTGAATAAGAGTTTTTCAATGAAGGACCTTGGAGAAGCTGCTTATATATTAGGCATCAAGATCTATAGAGATAGATCGAGACGCCTCATAGGTCTTTCACAAAGCACATACCTTGATAAGATATTGAAGAAGTTCAAAATGGATCAGTCCAAGAAAGGGTTCTTGCACATTACAAGGTGTGAAATTGAGCTCGGCTCAATGTCCCACCACAGTAAGATATAGAAGAGATGAGTGTCATCCCCTATGCCTCAGCCATAGGGTCTATTATGTATGCCATGCTGTGTACCAGACCTGATGTAAACCTTGCCGTAAGTTTGGTAGGAAGGTACCAAAGTCATCCCGGCAAGGAACACTAGACAGCGGTCAACAATATCCTAAAGTACCTGAAAAGGACTAAGGACATGTTTCTCGTTTATGGAGGTGACAAAGAGCTCGTCATAAAGGGTTACGTCGACGCTAGCTTCGACACAGATCTGGATGACTCTAAGTCACAAACCGGATACGTATATATGTTGAATGGTGGAAGCAAGAGCTGGTGCAGCTGCAAGCAGAGCGTCATGGCGGGATCTACATGTGAAGCGGAGTACATGGCAGCCTCGAAGGCAGCGCATGAAGCAATTTGGGTGAAGGAGTTCATCACCGACCTAGGAGTCATACCCAATGCATCGGGGCCGATTAAACCCTTCTGTGACAACACTGGAGCTATTGCACTTGCCAAGGAGCCCAGGGTTCACAAGAAGACCAGGCACATCAAGCGTCGCTTCAACTCCATTCGTCAAAATGTTCAATATGGAGACATAGAAATTTGCAAAGTGCATACGGATCTGAATGTCGCAGATCCGTTGACTAAACCTCTTCCTCGAGCAAAACATGATCAACACCAGAACTCTATGGGTGTTCGATTCATCACAATGTAACAAGATTATTGACTCTAGTGCAAGTGGGAGACTATTGGAAATATGCCCTAGAGGCAATAATAAAAGGATTTTTATTATATTTCCTTGTTCATGATAATTGTCTTTTATTCATGCTATAATTGTATTATCCGGAGATCGTAATACACGTGTGAATACATAGACTACAACATGTCCCTAGTGAGCCTCTAGTTGACTAGCTCGTTGATCAATAAATAGTCATGGTTTCCTGACTATGGACATTGGATGTCATTCATAACGGGATCACTTCATTAGGAGAATGATGTGATGGACAAGACCCAATCCTAAGCATAGCACAAGATCGTGTAGTTCGTTTGCTAGAGCTTTTCCAATTTCAAGTATCCTTTCCTTAGACCATGAGATCGTGTAACTCCCGGATATCGTAGGAGTGCTTTGGGTGTACCAAACGTCCACAACGTAATCGGGTGACTATAAAGGTGCACTACTGGTATCTCCGAAGTGTCTGCATTAGGTGTCACTCAGACACGGAGAGGTATCATCGGGCCCACTCGGTAATGCATCATCATAATGAGCTCAAAGTGACCAAGTGTTTGGTCACGGGATCATGCATTACTGACGAGTAAAGTGACTTGCCGGTAACGAGATTGAACGAGGTATTGGGATACCGATGATCGAATCTCGGGCAAGTAACATACCGATTGACAAAGGGAATTGTATACGGGGTTGCTTGAATCCTCGACATCGTGGTTCATCCGATGAGATCATCGTGGAACATGTGGGAGCCAACATGGGTATCCAGATCCCGCTGTTGGTTATTGACCGGAGAGCCGTCTCGGTCATGTCTGCATGTCTCCCGAACCTGTAGGGTCTACACACTTAAGGTTCGGTGACGCTAGGGTTGTATGAATATGAGTATGCAACAAACCTAAAGTTCTTCAGAGTCCCGAATGAGATCTCGGACGTCACGAGGAGTTCCGGAATGGTCCGGAGGTAAAGAATTATATATGGGAAGTCGAGTTTCGGCCATCGGGAAAGTTTCGGGTCCACCGGTATTGTACCGGGACCACCGGAAGGGTCCCGGGGGTCCATCGGGTGGGGCCACCTATCCCGGAGGGCCCCATGGGCTGAAGTGGGACGGGAACCAGCCCCTGGTGGGCTGGTGCGCCCTCTGGGCCCCCCTCTGCGCCTAGGGTTGGGAACCCTAGGGGAGGGGGCGCCTCCACTTGCCTTGGGGGGCAAGTCTCCCCCCTTGGTCGCCCCTGGAGATCCCATCTCCTGGGGCCGGGCCCCCACAGGGTCCCTATATAAAGAGGGGTGAGGAGTCCCGGATTAGGGGTGTCCAGGATAGCGAACTCTTCCGTTGGCGGACTCTGGACTATGAAGATACAAGATTGAAGACTTCGTCCCGTGTCCTGGATGGGACTTTCCTTGGCGTGGAAGGCAAGCTTGGCGATACGGATATGTAGATCTCCTACCATTGTAATCGACTGTGTAACCCTAACCTATCCGGTGTCTATATAAACCGGAGCGTTTTAGTCCGTAGGACGAACAACAATCATACCATAGGCTAGCTTCTAGGGTTTAGCCTCCTTGATCTCGTGGTAGATCTACTCTTGTAATACCCATATCATCAATATTAATCAAGCATGAGTAGGTTATTACCTCCATCAAGAGGGCCCGAACCTGGGTAAAAACATCGTGTCCCTTGTCTCCTGTTACCATCCGCCTAGACGCACAGTTCGGGATCCCCTACCCGAGATCTGCCGGTTTTGACACCGACATTGGTGCTTTCATTGAGAGTTCCGCTGTGCCGTCGCCATCAGGTAGGATGCCTCATCTCGTCTTTAAAGACGACACCATCGCCAAAGAAGCCTTGGCCACTGGTCAGACTCTTCGGCTAGGCGGTTTTCTCATGACCGCTAGTTCGGCCGCCGCGCCGACGATGACCTCTTGAGTCATCGAAACCAATCTCCATGTTGGTTCGGAACTTGCCGGACAGTTAGATTCGATTGAGCTCTCCTCCATAAACGAGCTCTTGGATCGCATCGCCGCCCTGGGGGTCGCCACAGATTACGACCGGATCGGGCCTAAAACCGATCGGAGAGAGATCAACTCTCCCAGGCTACCCATCATGTTGCTGTGATAGAGGAGCAATGTGGCGATTCTTATTCTATCTTAAGGACTAGCTATGTCCGGATTCCCGATCCCTCCATGACGGATTCCCGCGGAGGGACGGATGTCGATCAATCCCTGAACTTAAAGTCAGGCGGCGGGTCGGACTCATTGGATAGCACTCAAAAACCCAAACTCCCGAGTTCGGAAACTTCTCGGCCCTTGAGTCCTAAATTGGACGGGGTTCCGGATTTAGTGCCACCCGCCCACCCAAACATGAGCGATCTCTCTCGAATTCGGCAAGAGCCCGCTGAAACAAGAGACATCATTATCGGGCCAGATTCCTCCTGGTTTTGAACAGGATAAAGGACTGCCGAGAGGAGGACGCAATCCCAATTTTCTGCAATAATTGCACGGACAAGGGAATCTTAAACGCCATAAGTCGTCGTGAAATTACACGCTTTGCTGACTTAGTGACCATAGTACAAAAGTACTGTGCGATGGGGAGCGCCTGGACAACCGAAAGTAAATTTTGGGATAATCCGGCCCCGAATACATCCCTAGTCCGGAACAAAAGGGTGCATCATTATCAAGCACCTGGGTTGAATACCAAAAAACCAAAACCCCCTAAAGGGTACGGAACCATACTGGAGGGTTGGCTAAACGGACCCTGCAAAATTCATAGCACAGAGGGCGCCACTCCAACTCATAGCCTTCGAGCATGTTGGACACTACGGCAGGTGGCCAAAAGTGGCGAAGAGCTTCTAGCTTCAGAATCCCAGCCCAAAGAACTCCAGTACGGTGTTAATAGTCTTCGAGACTTTCGCATCAAATAACATGCGAAAACGAACACTCCGCAACCTTGCCGAAGTCTACCAAGTAGCAACAATAAATCCATGGAGTGACACGGCTATTACCTTTAATGCCAGTGACGAACCTAAATTCCGAACTGCCCGGGCACCAGCCGCATTGGTCCTTAGTCCGATAGTGGATGGCTTTCGCCTTACTAAGGTACTCATGGATGGCGGCAGCGGACTAAACCTCATCTATGAGGAAACCCTCCGAAAAAGGGAATTATACTAGAACCGCATTGAGCGAAGCAGCACAACCTTTAGAGGAATTATCCCTAGCCGGGAAGCATGCTGCACAGGAAAAATTACACTGGACGTAGTGTTCGGCTCGCCGGACAATTACAGGTCCGTGGAGGTCACATTTCAAGTGGCCCCGTTCAACAGCGGATACCATGCTTTATTAGGACGAGAGGCATTCACAATTTTTCAAGCTATACCCCATTATGGGTACATGAAGCTTAAAATGCCCGGTCCCAACGGAATCATCACTCTCGCTAGTGATCCGAACATAGCACTCCGCGCCGAAAATAAGACAGCCGCACTAGCCCTCGAGGCACTATCCGAAGCCCTAGCGGCCCAGGAACTCACCGCGATGCGCTCCACGGTGATCAGGGACGATGTGATACTTGATAAAAGATCCAAGTCCACCTCTTTTAAACCAGCGGATGAAATAGTCAAATTCCAAGTCCACCCAACGGACCCTGCAAAGACGGCCTCCATCGGGGCACAATTAAACCGTGATGTAGACGCCGCACTACGAGAATTTCTACAAGAAAACTAGGACATCTTTGCCTGGCACCCTTCAGACATGCTAGGAATCCCACGCCAGCTGGCCGAGCATAGCCTAAATATCCTAAAAGGATTCAAGCCAGTCAAACAGGCTCTTCGGCGCTTTTCTGAACCCAAGAGACATGCCATGGGAGAGGAGCTAGCCAAACTTTTGGAGGCCGGATTCATCAGAGATATAAAACATCCGGACTGGCTAGCGAACCTGGTGGTGGTACCAAAGAAGGATAAATCTCGGCGCCTATGTGTTGATTTCAAAGACCTTAATAAGGCTTGCCCAAAGGATCCCTTCCTCCCTCGAATTGATCAAATCATTGACGCTACAGCAGGACACGACTCATTGTGCTTCCTCGACGCGTACTCGGCTACCACCAAATCAAGATGGCGGAGCTGCACCAAGCTGCAACAGCATTCATCACTCCATACGGCCCGCTCGCTTCAACACAATGCCCTTTGGGCTCAAAAACGCCGCGCAACATATCAGCACATGATTCGACATGTTCCGGCAAGCCGATCGGCAAAACGGTGGAAGCATATGTAGATGACGTGGTCGTCAAAACAAAGCACGCCGAAACTCTAGTAGACGACTTGAGGCTCACATTCGACAATCTTCAAAATATGACATCAAGCTCAATCCGGAAAATGCGTCTTCGGCGTTCCAGCCGGAAAGTTCCTGGGCTTCATTGTGTCCGGTAGAGGAATTGAAGCAAACCCAGCCAAGATTCGAGCTCTGTTACAATTGGATATTCCAAAATACCTCAAACAAATACAAAAATTGACGGGATGCGTAGCGGCTCTAAGCCGCTTTATCTCCCGTTTAGGAGAAAAGGCATTACCTCTTTACCGCCTCCTCCGCCGCACCGAACACTTCGAGTGGACAGATGCCGCCACGGCCGGACTCGAAGAAATAAAAGCCATTTTGGCAACAAATCCGGTCCTGGCCGCGCCCAACGAGGGCGAACCAATGCTATTATACATCGCCGCAACACATCAAGTTGTCAGCGCGGTGCTTGTTGTCGAACGAGAAACAGACGGACACCGGTTCCCTATTCAAAAACCGGTTTATTATGTGTCCACTGTCCTAACTCCATGCAAGTCCCGGTATCCACACTATCAAAAGATAGCATACACGGTGTTCATGGCATCCCGGAAGCTGCGACACTACTTTCAAGAGTGTTCGATAACGGTAGCCTCCAAGTACCTCTTAATGACATTATAAACAATCATGACGCGACGGGCGCATTGCTAAATGGGACATAGAGCTCCTCACATTCGACATAACTTAAACGCCACGACTACCTATTAAGTCGAAGGTTTTGGCAGACTTCGTGGCGAATGGTGAGCGAACTCCCTAAAGAGTACGGGCGATACTCCAATTGGATCATCCACTTTGACGGCTCCAAAATGTTGGCTGGCCTGGGGGCTGGCGTCATCCTGACATCCCCAACCGGGGTCACAGTCCAATACGTCCTTCAAATAATGTATACGGACTCCAACAACGCAGCCGAATACGAGGCCCTTCTGCACGGCCTCCGGATGGCAATCTCCATGGACATTCAATGCCTAGAGGTGCGCGGGGATTCAAACCTCGCAATATCTCAAATAAACGGAGACTTTGATGCCAACGATTCGAAAATGGCAGCATACCGCAATGCGGTCCTAAAAATGTCAGCACAGTTCGAAGGGCTCGAATTTCATCATATAGCCCGGGATAACAATCAGGCGGCGGTTATATTGGCACGCATCGGTGCAAAACGCAATGTCGTCCCACCCAACATCTTTTTGGAACGGCTGTTCAAGCCATCCGTACTATGGGAAGGGGAGTCCGGCAATAACAATCCGGACCCAACCGCACCGGCTGACGCCAACACTGACACAACCGAGGCTCCGCCGAGATAACACCCTCTGCTCACGAAATAATGGCGGTTATCGCCCGTGGACGGAACCATTCCTAGCCTAACTAACTAGGCAGGAACTCCCGAAGATCAAAATGGGGCTCGCTGCATAGTACGGCTCTAAAGCCTATAAAGTCCATGAGGGAGAGCTTTATAAGAAAAGCACTACCGGAGTCCTTCAAAGGTGTATCTCCGAAGAGGAAGGGCGAAACCTCCTGGCTGAAATTCATGCCGGACTGCGTGGGCACCATGCCGCAGCCCGGGCCCTTGTAGGCAAGGCCTTCCCTACAGGATTTTATTGGGCGACGGCCCGGGCAGATACGCAGGACTTAGTCCAACGATGCATCGGTTGCCAGCTTTTTGCTAACCAAAGCCACCTTCCACCCACCGCCCTTAAAACTATACCCATCACCTGGCCGTCATGTCCGGGGCTTGACATGGTTGGACCCCTCAAGGGAGGAACCCACAAGCAAAAATACCTATTGGTCATGGTGGACAAATTCAGCAAATGGATAGAGGCCAAACCAGTTAAAACGGCCGAATATGGACCAGTGATAGACTTCATATCAGGGGTAGTGCACCGTTACGGTGTCCCCACAAAGATCATCACTGACAATGGCACCAACTTCACGGCCGATGAGGTCAAATCGTGGTGCAAAAACATGGGCATCAAGCTCGATTACGCCTCAGTCTATCACCCTCAAACCAACGGCCAAGTCAAACGGGCAAACGGTCTAATCATGAGCGACATTAAACCCAGACTAGTGCGGTCCCTCAAGGAATCTAACACGCACTGGGTCGAGGAGCTCGACTCCGTACCAGACTGGGGCTGCGGACCACGCGAATCGTACTACCAGATTCACACCATTCTTCATGGTATGCGGCGCAGAGGCAGTCTTGCCTGCGACATAATACTTGACTCACCTCGGCGTGTGCATGTAAGAAGAAAGAGAAGCCGAGCTCGATCGGCAGGACAGTTTGGACGCATTGGAGGAGGAGCTATATGTGGCAAAAGCTCTTTCCTCATTCAATAAACAGCAGGCTCGAAGATATCAAAGCAGTGAAGTACGGGCCAAAGCTTATAACGTTGGCGAACTAGTTCTACGCTCACGGACAAGAAAAAGGACAAACTCAAGCCCAAATGGGAAGGTCCCTTCATCATTGACCAGGTCCTGACCGGCGGAGCATACCGTCTGCGAAACGCATCGGAAACCGACTCGAGCCGAACCCATGGAACGCAGCCCGTCTACGAAGATTCTACGCCTAAGTGTCGGACTCCAAGTTCGTCTCCTTCCTCCGTCTGCATTCTTTATTTTTGCTTTTGTGTTGTCTTTTATTTCTCTCCTTCCTCCTTCTTCTTGTAGCCTCTAGAGGCTCGTTTGCGCTTTTTTCGCACACACTTGATGCGCTGTCTGCGCTCATTATACCTGGGGGCTTCTTTAACAGAAGCTTATTTATACGGGCTTCATGCCCAACACATGCGTTAAACTTCCGCATGTGCCTTTTATTCACCATTATATGCATCGATATGACTTAAGTTTTGGCCAAGCTGGGTTGCTCGGCTCTGTGCTTACCCCTACGTTCCCGATTGTTCGGCTAGGTGGTAAAGGGAGCACCTCTGCGATTGTTACTGCCGGGTCAGCCGGATGTGTACCTCAGACTGGGTGAAGCCGAAAGCTAGCTTTCTTAAGGGAATATTCGGCCGGTGAACTGAAAGATGATTTTCAACTATTCACCCATCTGCCCCCAGATGATTTTCTGCTTTCATAGCAGCTTTGACATGCACTTTAGGGCATGCATCCCAGCGAAAGGAACCATTAACGGAACTATTCTCCCTGGAAGATGTTTCTTACTACCCATGTAATATAACATAACTAGTTGGGCACTTGTCTGATACAGCAACAATGACCCCTACGCCTTGTCTCCATGCATACCATAGTTCTTATATAACCGAGAAGGTATTCGGACACACTCCAGACTATTGGGTCCGGAGGTCGAAGCGAAAAGGTCCGCTATGACAAACGATCTACAATCCGGCTAGAAGACATTCTTTCATGTCATATTTTTACATAGTCAACTCGACTCATTGTATTCCTCCTCAATGCCATCTAATAGGCTATCTAATTTACAATCTTGCTGGGAATACTTGGCGGCCAATTCTACTTGGTCGTACACTAAGCCTGAGGATCTCCATCCCATCCGCCCCACAGGTCCGACCTCGGCCATGTGGTTTGGGTCACAACCGTGTAGCGTCTTCACCATGGCCTGAGCCTCCTCGGGCGCCTTTGACGGAAGGCCGATATCTTCCATAGCCGAAAGCGCCGCCGTGCTCCTTGAAGCCGCCCGCCAGCTCCCCAATGCCTTCGGGCAGGGAGATAGATGGCCACAAGGCTTGGCCGATGTTTTCATCACTGCCGAACTTCGTTCGTGCGGTGACGCAATTCGGGAAGAAGATCACCAAGAACTGGGCATCTCCTCCTCGTGACGACTGTGAGCAAACCTACATACATGTTTATGTTAGTGGTCTTCCTCGCTGAACTCTTTTCAAAGTTCGCTCAAGCACTTCTTGAAAATGCCGCGACGAAGCCGCCGATTCTCCTTTATCAGGTCGCATAACCGGGCACGAACGTCCTTTAGTTCCTCACCCAGCTTGGTGTTGGCGTCTTGGAGGTTATTCTTCTCCTGCCGCACCCTTTGTAAGCACGCCTCGCCGCCTTTAGCTGGCGTAAGAGTTGTTGCTTGTCCGGATCTAGTCCGGCGCCATCTGCAATGTTTTTGTCAGATTTACACACCCGCCGCACTTTATAAACTATTTATCTTTTAAAGCATATATCACTAGAGGGGGTCTCTGTAGCTCCTCCTGTAGCGGCTAGTGCGGCCTCAAGTTGGGCCTTGCACTCTTCAAGCTCCTGGGACAGTCGGGTATTCTTTCTCAGAAGATCCTCAGATAACAAATGATCCTTAAATCAGTTATTCTAACTATTTTAAGTCTCGGGGGCTACTGGCATATATAACTATCAAATTATCTTACCCGTATGTCCTTTACATATTGCTCCATGGCTCTGGCTAGACCATCTTGAGCGCCACGGAGGTGCGCATCTCCCGAATCAAAGGCATTCAAGGCCTCTTGGGAGAAACATGCGTCACGAAGAACTGTCCGGCGACGCCTGTGATTCAAGGCGCTCTCCACCTCGGAGTTGGTGGCGGACAACTTGTCGGCATCCTCTGTCGGAGGAGCATCCGACGCACGTCTCGTGCTCGCCTCAGCCTCCGGGCCCGGCTTTGAAGCTTGGCCGGTGAAGGTTCGATTGGCAACCTCTCCGGACTCAGTCCGGCGAGCGCTCTTTTTCCTGAAAGGAGCATCAGCGTTAGTACGCCTTCCAGGAATCAATCCTGGGAGTATGGTGACACACCGTACCGTTGCGGCGGAGTTTCGATCCGAACCGCACTTCTTTTTAACCTGCGGGGCCGCACTGCCCTTTGTTGGCCAGCCGCCGCGGGCTCGGCTTCCTGCCTCGAAGGCACCCCTGCGAAACACAATTTGGTATACGGTGATCAAAAATAAGCACGGATGGGTCATTATCAGGGTTTTGGGATTTCAGTCTCATTTACCTGTGAGGTTGGAAGTATTCCGGGGTAATCAACCGTAATGGCAACCAAAGCATTATCGATGCTAAGTTGGTAGAATACCCCGTCGATAAACTCCACCTTTATATCCGGATCCTCTTCGGAGGTCGGATCGAGGGACCGTTCCGGATCCTCGGGTTGTGGGGGCGGGCTGTGTATCTTCTCCACAGTCCGGCGCAGCCTCGCGCAGAAACCACGAAATGAGATATTTAACCATGGGTACATGGATTGGACAGGTCATAAAGATGTTTGCTTACCCAGCTTCGAGGATTATTCGAAGAAAACTCCTTCAATGGGTTGACACGGAGGAAATCCTCCTCCTCTCCTTTTTACATGGCAGACAAGATCTTCCCCAGTTCGGTGACCGATTCTGGCCCTTTGCGGCCATGACGGGTGGCATCGTCCTCCCCGTTGAAGTCCCACATGGGGTGGCCCCTGAATTGGAGCGGTTGCACTCCCCTCATAATGCAGATTGCCATGACTCCTGTCATGGTCAATCCGCATGAGCCAAGAACCTTATTCGGCTCATCAAATAATGTACATCCCGGTCATCTTCTCTCCGGGGCTCAAGGTGCCAGCTTAGGCGCTTCTTCAGAGGAGCATTGCTGAACTCCTAAGGCCGATCCAAACAGGATCCAGCAGCGGGACGTCCTCCATGTAAAACCATTCTGAAGGCCAGTCTTCGGATGCCTTCTTTGGGGTTCCGGATAGGTATCCGGTCCCGGCGATGCGCCATAGCTCGGCTCCGCCCACTTGATATATTGACCCCTCATGAGAATGGGGTACTAGGCAGAATATTCTCTTCCACAGTCCGAAATGAGCCTCGACGCCCAAGAATAGTTTGCAAAGGGCCACGAAGCTGCGATGTGCGTGATGGAGGCAGGAGTAAGGTGGTGCAATTGGAGGCCGTAGAACTCCAAGAGCCCCTGGAGAAACGGATGGATGGGAAATCCGAGGCCTCTTACTAGATAAGAGATGAAGCATACCCGCTCTCCTTTAGAGGGATCAGGGATGCTCTCCCCTTGCTTTCCGCCCTTGTAGGTGGCAAGTCCGGCTCGAACCGGAACCATGAAGGCCGGGGGGAGAAATCCCTTGGCTTGGAGTATAACTAGCTCGCTATGCGGGGCTGAGCATCTCTCCCAATTTCCTGGCTGGGGGCTGGGAGCGCGAGAGGAGGAGCCGCCGATCGGCCCATGATGGAATGGGCTTTGGTCGAGGCGCCCGATGAAAGCTCGCATGTGGGGATGGTGTGATTCAGATCTAGATCCTTGCCTTTTATAGGCGGCTCATTTGCGCGGCTAGGGGGGTAATTGTAAAAATACCCTGGCTTTTTGCATTCATTCAAACACGTGGAAGATGGCCATTATTGGGCGTAGAAGCCGAGGAGCGCAGCATTTATCAGAAGCCGGACACTATTCGACAAGTATATGGAATTCGGAGAAGAACCCGCCTCGCAATGCCGAAGACAATCAACGCGCCGGACTCATCGTCATTGAAGCCTGGTTCGGGGGCTACTGAGGGAGTCCCGGATTAGGGGGTGTCCGGATAGCCGAACTCTTACCGTTGGCCGGACTCCTGGACTATGAAGATACAAGATTGAAGACTTCGTCCCGTGTCCGGATGGGTCTTTCCTTGGCGTGGAAGGCAAGCTTGGCAATACGGATATGTAGATCTCCTACCATTGTAGCCGACTTTGTGTAACCCTAACCTATCCAGTGTCTATATAAACCGGAGGGTTTTAGTCCGAGAGGGATCTAACAACAATCATACCATAGGCTAGCTTCTAGGGTTTAGCCTCCTTGATCTCGTGGTAGATCTACTCTTGTACTACCCATATCATTAATATTAATCAAGCAGGAGTAGGGTATTACCTCCATCAAGAGGGCCCGAACCTGGGTAAAAACATCGTGTCCCTTGTCTCCTGTTACCATCCTCCTAGACGCACAGTTCGGGACCCCCTACCCGAGATCCGCCGGTTTTGACACCGACAGGGGGTGGGAGGGCAGCCGCACCCAACACCTGGCGCCTCCCTCCCCTCCCTGCTACACCTCTCCCTCCCGTAGTTGCTTGGCGAAGCCCTGCCGGAGCCCTGCTGCATCCACCACCACGCCGTCGTGCTGCTGGATCTTCATCAACCTCTCCCTCCTCCTTGCTGGATCAAGGTGTGGGAGATGTCATCCGCTCCGTACGTGTGTTGAACGCGGATGTGTTGTCCATTTGGCACTTGGTCATCGGTGATTTGGATCTTGAACGCTTCCGCTCGTGATCTACAAAGGTATGTAGATGCACTTCTATCACCCGTTGCTAGATGAACTCATAGATGGATTTTGGTGAAACCGTAGGAAAAATTTTATTTTCTGCAACGTTCCCCGATACGAACTCTTTACCAATGGCGTCTGGACTCAGATGACTCTTGGTTGGCATTGGCGTCGTGAAACCTTTGCAATATTGCATTCCAAACTTCTTCAGGCAGTCTTTGAGATATTTCTCTTGAGATATAAATATGTCGCTTTTTTCGATTTAATTTAAAGACCAAGGAAGAACTTCAGCTCACCCATCATGGACATCTGATATTGCTCTTGCATCATGTGTCCAAACTCATCATTGTATCTCTTGTCAGTGCAGCCAAAGATAATGTCATCCACATAGATTTGGCACACAAATAGTTCCATCATATGTCTTCGTGAAGAGTGTAGGATCTAAAGAACCAGGTTTGAAGCCTTTGCTCTTCAGGAAGTCTTTGAGTGTGTCATACCAAGCACGAGGGGCTTGTTTGAGGCCATACAGTGCCTTATTGAGCTTGTATACCAGATCAGGATGTTTTGGATCTTCAAAGCCAGCTAGTTGTGCAACATACACTTCTTCTTCAATCTTGCCGTTGAGAAAGGCACTCTTCACATCCATTTAATACAGAAGGATGTTGTGATGGTTGGTATAGGCTAGTAGTATGAGAATGGCTTCAAGCCTAGCCACCAGAGCAAATATTTCATTGAACTCAATCCCTTCAACTTGAGTGTATACTTGAGCAACAAGACGAGCCTTGTTTCTGACAACTTGACCATGCTCATCTTGCTTGTTGCAATATATCCATTTGATGCCTATGATGTTGTGCTTGCGAGGGTTAGGACTCTTGACCAATTCCCACACATTGTTCAGCTTGAACTGTTGAAGCTCTTCTTGCATAGCTTGAATCCATTCAGGTTCCATGAAGGCTTCAGCAACTTTCTTGGGTTCTGATATTGAGACAAATGCAAAGTGCCCACAGAAATTTGCAAGCTGTGTTGCTCTTGAACGAGTGAGCGGACCAGGTGCATTGATGCTATCAATTATCTTCTCAATTTGTACTTCATTTGCAACACGAGGATGAACTGGACGAAGATTTTGCTCTTGCTGATCATTGTCTTCATTTTGAGCATTGACTTCAGGCTGAGCATTGTCTTCAGGTTGATTAGGCGCGGAAATGATAAGTTCCTCTTCAGCATGTACCTCAGAAGGTATGATTTCTCCAGTTCCCATGAGCTTGATGGATTCACTAGGTGGAACTTCATCTAACACATTTGGCAGGTGCTCTCTTTGCGAGTCGTTAGTCTCATCGAACCGCACATCCATAGTTTCAACCACTTTATAGTGAAAGAGGTTGAAGACTCTATAGGAGTGAGAATCCTTTCCGTAACCAAGCATAAAGCCTTCATGTCCTTTTGGTGCAAATTTTGAAGTGTGATGTGGATCCTTGATCCAGCACCTGGCACCAAATACTCTGAAGTAACTGACATTTGGCTTCTTACCAGTTAGGAGCTCATGGAATGTCTTCTTCAGAAGCTTGTGAAGATAAACACGGTTGATGACATGGCATGCAGTATCAATGGCTTCAGGCCAGAACTTCCTTGGTGTCTTGTATTCATCAAGCATCGTCCGAGCCATCTCGATAAGTGTTCTGTTCTTTCACTCCATGATGCCATTCTGCTGAGGTGTGTATGGAGCAGAGAACTCATGAGTGATGCCTAAGGTATCAAGGTAAAGATCGAGGCCGGTGTTCTTGAACTCTGTGCCGTTGTCATTTCTGATGTGCTTGATCTTTATGCCATAGTTCGTCATGGCCCGATTGGCGAAGCGTCTGAAGACATCCTGCACTTCATTCTTGTAGAGGATTATATGCACCCAAGTATATCTTGAGTAGTCATAAACAATGACGAAGCCATATAGACATGCAGTTGTAGTAAGAGTAGAGTAGTGAGTAGGACCAAATAAGTCCATGTGTAGCAGTTCAAAGGGTTGAGATGTTGTCATGATTGTCTTCGAGGGATGCTTGGCCCTCGTCATCTTTCCAGCTTCGCATGCACCACATAGATGATCTTTCTTGAACTTGACGCCCTCGATGCCTACGACGTGTTTCTTCTTTGCGAGAGTGTACAGGTTCCTCATGCCAGCATGCCCTAGCCTCCGATGCCAGAGCCAGCACTCTGAAGCTTTTGCTAGAAGACATACGGCTAACTATGGTCCTGCTGAGAAATCTACCATATGTAGATCATCTTTCCGGTACCCTTCAAAGACTAGAGACTTGTCAGATTCCATTAGAACAAGGCAACGATATTTTCCAAATATCACAATCATATTCAAGTCACAAAGCATTGAGACAGACATTAAGTTGAAACCAAGGGATTCAACAAGCATTACTTTATCCATGTGCTAATCCTTTGAGATTGCAACTCTACCTAGACCCAATACCTTGCTTTTACCAAAGGCCAAAGAATGTGATGTGACTCTTGTCTGATGGACGTAAGGTTGAGTCCATGAGAAGACTTCGATCACCAGTCATGTGATTAGTGCATCCACTATCCATAATCCATTCTGAAGCATGTGGTGTCATAACCTACAGTACAGTTAGGGGGATAGGCTTCACCAAGAGTATTGTGAAGCATAAACATTTGACGGACAAGAGGATTATCAAAGCTCGGATCAAGGTTAGGACTGATAGGATGATTGGCAAGTGATTTAGGAACAAAATACATAGTAAGACCATTTGGGCATTTTATCTTGCACCCCACAAGATGTTTTAGGTCGCCAGCATAAGCATCGGACGCCTTTGATTTCAGGCTGGAGACCTTTCCCTGCAAAAGAAAGTTTTTTCTTAACCACCCACATTTTTAGGGGTGGCCTAGAAGCAATGAGTCTAAGTGCAGGATCTGAGAACTTTGGCTTTGGAGCCCTAGCAAATAGCCTTGCAGGAGGTGAATAGTACTCATATGAATAGGCAGAAAATTCTTAATTTTATGCACATAGCGGTTTGAATAAACACGCTCATATTCATGAGTCTGAGTATGATTTCTGTCGGTGTCAAAACCGGCGGATCTCGGGTAGGGGGTCCCGAACTGTGCGTCTAGGCGGATGGTAACAGGAGACAAGGGACACGATGTTTTTACCCAGGTTCGGGCCCTCTCGATGGAGGTAATACCCTACTCCCGCTTGATTAATATTGATGATATGGGTAGTACAAGAGTAGATCTACCACGAGATCGTAGAGGCTAAACCCTAGAAGCTAGCCTATGGTATGATTGTTGTTCGTCCTACGGACTAAAACCCTCCGGTTTATATAGACATCGAATAGGTTAGGGTTACACAGAGTCGGTTAAAATGGTAGGAGATCTACATATCCGTATCGCCAAGCTTGCCTTCCACGCCAAGGAAAGTCCCATCCGGACATGGGACGAAGTCTTCAATCTTGTATCTTCATAGTCCAGGAGTCCGGCCAACGGTGATAGTTCGGCTATCCGGACACCCCCTAATCCGGGACACCCTCAGTAGCCCCCAAACCAGGCTTCAATGACGATGAGTCCGGCGCGTTGATTGTCTTCGGCATTGCGAGGCGGGCTCTTCTCCAAATTCCATATACTTGTCGAATCGTGTCCGGCTTCTGATAAATGCTGCGCTCCTTGGCTTCTACGCCCAATAATGGACATCTTCCACATGTTTGAATGAATGCGAAAGGCCAGGGTATTTTTACAATTACCCCCCTAGCTGCGCAAATGAGCTGCCTATAAAAGGGGCGAGGATCTAGATCTGAGTCACATCATCCCTCCTTTATGAAGCTTTCATCGAGCGCCCTGACCAAAGCCCATTCCATCATGGACGACGCTGCTCCTCCTTCCTCGTGACTCCCAGCCCTCAGCCTCGAAGCCGGGAGAGATGCTCGATCCCGCATAGCGAGCTAGTTATACTCCAAACCAAGGGATTTCTTCCCCCGGCCTTCATGGTTCCGGTTCGAGCCGGACTCGCCACCTACAAGGGCGGAAAGCAAGCGGAGTGTCCCCAATCCCTCTAAAGGAGAGCGGGTATTCTTCATCTCTTACCTAGTAAGAGGACTCGGATTTCCAATCCATCCGTTTCTCCGGGGGCTCTTGGAGTTCTACGGCCTCCAGTTGCACCACCTTACGCCTGCCTCCATTTTGCACATTGCGGGCTTCGTGGCCCTCTGTGAGCTGTTCTTGGGCGTCGAGGCTCATTCCGGGCTGTGGAAGAGATTATTCTGCCTAGTACCCCGTTCTCATGAGGGGTCAATATATCAAGTGGGCGGAGCCGAGCTATGGCGCATCGTCGGGACCGGATACCTATCCGGAACCCCAAAGAAGGCGTCCGAAGACTGGCCTTCGGAATGGTTTTATATGGAGGACGTCCCGCTACCGGATCCTATTCGGATCGGCCTTCCGGAGTTCAGCAATGCTCCTTGAAGAAGCGCCTAAGCTGGCGCCCTCGAAGCCCCCGGAGGGAAGATGACCGGGACGTCCTCTATTTGATGAGCCGAATAAGGTTACTGGCTCATGCCGGATTGACCATGATTGGAGTCATGGCAATTTGTATTATGAGGGGTGCAGCCGCTCCAATATAGGGGCCACCCCATGTGGGACTTCAACCGGAGGACGATGCCACCCGCCATGGCCGCAAAGGGCGGGATCGGTCACCTTCGGGTGAAGATCTTGTTCCGCCATGTATAAAGGGGAGGAGGAGGATTTCCTCCGTCAATCCAGAAGGAGTTTTCTTTGAATAATCCTCGAAGTTGGGTAAGCAAACATCTTTGTGGCCTGTCCGATCCATGTTCCCGTGGTTAAATATCTCATTTCATGGTTTCTGCGCAGGAACTGCGCCGGACTGTGGAGAAGATACACAGCCCGCCCCCACAACCCGAGGATCTGGAATGGTCCCTTGATCCGACCTCCGAAGAGGATCCGGATATAAAGGTGGAGTTGATTGACGGGGTGTTCTACCAACTTAGCATCGACAATGCTTTGGTTGCCATTACGGCCGATTACCCCGGAATACTTCCAGCCTCACAGTAATCGAGACCGAGGTCCCAAAACTCGATAATGACCCACCCATGCATATTTTTTGATCACCGTATACCAATGGTGTTTCGCAGGGGCTACCTTCAAGGCAGGAAGCCGAGCCCGCGGTGGCCAGCCAACAAGGGGCAGTGCGACCCCGCGGGCTAAAAAGAAGTGCGGTCCGGATCGAAACTCCGCCGCAACGGTATGGCGTGTCTCCATACTCTCAGGATTGATTCCTAGAAGGCGTACTAACGCTGGTGCTCTTTTCAGGAAAAAGAGCGCTCGCCGGACTGAGTCCGGAGGGGTTGCCAATCGAACCTTCACCGGCCAGGCTTCAAAGCCAGGTCCAGAGGCTGAGGCGAGCACGAGACGTGCGTCGGATGCTCCTCCGACAGAGGATGCCGACAAATTATCCACCACCAACTCCGAGGTGGAGAGCGCCATGAATCATAGGCGCCGCCGGACAGTTCTTCGTGACTCGTGTTTCTCCCAAGAGGCCTTGAATGCCTTCGATTCGGGAGATGCGCACCTCCGTGCCGCTCAATATTGTATAGCCAGAGCCACCGAGCAGTATTTAAATGACATAAGGGTGAGAAAAATTGACATTTATATATGCCAAGAGTCTCCCCGAGACTTAAAATATTTAGAATAACTGATTTAAGGATCATTTGTTATGCAGGATCTTACAGAAAAGAATACCTGACTATCCCAGGAGCTTGAAGAATGCAAGGCCCAACTTGAGGCCGCACTAGCCGCAACAAGGGGAGCCATAGAGACCCCCTCTGGTAACATATGTTTCAAAAGATAAATAGTTTATGAAGTGCTGCGGATGTGTAGATCTGACAAAAATATTGCAGATGGCGCCGGACTAGATCCGGACAAGCAACTGTTGGGTAACGTAGTAATTTCAAAATTTTCCTACGATCACACAAGACCATGGTGATGGCATAGCAACGAGAGGGAAGAGTGTCCGTCCACGCACTCGTGAGACCGAAGCGGAAGCGTTATAACAACGCTGGTTGATGTAGTCAGACGTCTTCACGATCCGACCGATCCAAGCACCGAACGCACGGCACCTCCGAGTTCTGCACACGCTCAGCTCGATGACGATCCCGGACTCCGATCCAGCAAAGTGTCGGGATGAGTTCCACAAGACGACGGCGTGGTGACGATGATGATGCTCCACCGACGCAGGGCTTCGCCTAAGCTCCGCTGACGATATGACTTCTCCGGCGCAGGGCTTCGCTTAAGCTCCGACGATATGACGAAGTGGAATATGGTGGAAGGGGCACCGCGACACGGCTAAGGAAAGATCCGTAGATCAACTTGTGTGTTCTCTGGGGTGCCCCTTGCCCTGTGATATAAAGGAGCAAGGAGGAGGTGGCCGGCCAAGGGAGGAGGCGCACCAAGATGTGGAGTCCTACTAGGATTCCAAGTCCTAGTAGGAGTCCACCAAGAGGAGGAAGGGAGAACGAAGTGGAGGAGAAGGAGAGGTGGCCGGCCCCCTTTTCCCTAGTCCAATTCGGACTAGAGGGGAGGGGGGGGGCGCAGCAGCCCCTTGGCCCTTTCTCCTCTTCCCACTAAAGCCCATCAAGGCCCATTGCTTCTCCCGTAACTACCCGGTACTCCGAAAAATACTCGAATCATTCGGAACCTTTCCGAACTCCGAATATAGTCGTCCAATATATCGATCTTTACGTCTCGACCATTTCGAGACTCCTCGTCATGTCCCCGATCTCATCCGGGACTCCGAACTCCTTCGGTACATCAAAACTCATAAACTCATAATATAAGCATCGCCATCGAAACCTTAAGCGTGCGGACCCTACGGGTTCGAGAACTATGTAGACATGACCTAGAACTATTCTTGGTCAATAACCAATAGCGGAACCTGGATGCCCATATTGGCTCCTACATATTCTACGAAGATCTTTATCGGTCAAACCGCATAACAACATACTTTGTTCCCTTTGTCATCGGTATGTTACTTGCCCGAGATTCGATCGCCGGTAGCCAATACCTAGTTCAATCTCGTTATCGGTAAGTCTCTTTACTCGTTCCGTAATACATCATCTCACAACTAACTCATTAGTTGTAATGCTTGCAAGGCTTAAGTGATGTGTATTACCGAGAAGGCCTAGAGATACCTCTCCGACAATCGGAGTGACAAAACCTAATCTCAAATACGCCAACCCAACAAGTACCTTTGGAGACACCTGTAGTACTCCTTTATAATCACCCGATTACGTTGTGACGTTTGGTAGTACCCAAAGTGTTCCTCCGTAAACGGAGTTGCATAATCTCATAGTTATAGGAACATGTATGGGTCATGAAGAAAGCATTAACATACTAAACGATCAAGTGTTAAGCTAACGGAATGGGTCATGTCAATCAGATCATTCAACTAATGATGTGACCTTGTTAATCAAATAACAACTCCTTGTTCATGGTTAGGAAACATAACCATCTTTGATTAACAAGCTAGTCAAGTAGAGGCATACTAGTGACATACTGTTTGTCTATATATTCACACATGTATTATGTTTCCGGTTAATACAATTCTAGCATGAATAATAAACATTTTATCATGATATAAGGAAATAAATAATAACTTTATTATTGCCTCTAGGGCATATTTCCTTCAGTCTCCCACTTGCACTAGAGTCAATAATCTAGTTCACATCATCATGTGATTCAACACTAATATTCACATCTGTATGTGATTAACACACATAGTTCACATCGTCATAACACCCAAAGGGTTTACTAGAGTCAATAATCTAGTTCACATTGCTATGTGATTAACACCCAAAGAGTACTAAGGTATGATCATGTTTTGCTCGTGAGAGAAGCTTAGTCAACGGGTCTGTCACATTCAGAGCCGTATGTATTTTGCAAATACTCTATGTCTACAATGTTCGCACGGAGCTACTCCAGCTAATTGCTCCCACTTTCAATATGTATCCAGATTGAGTCTTAGAGTCATCCGGATCTGTAAAAAGCTTGCATCGATGTAACTCTTTACGACGGGCTCTTTTATCACCTCCATAATCGAGAAATATTTCCTTAGTCCTCACTAAGGATGTTCTTGACCAATGTCCAGTGATCTACTCCTAGATCACTATTGTACTCCTTTCCAAATTCAGAGCAAGGTATACAATAGGTCTGGTACATAGCATAGCATACTTCATAGAACCTATGATCGAGGCATAGGGAATGATTTTCATTCTCTTTTCTATTTTCTGCCGTGGTCGGGATTTGAGTCTTACTCAATTTCATACGCTTTTGCAACACAGGCAAGAACTTTTCTTTGACTGCTCCATTTTGAACTACTTCAAAATCTTGACAAGGTATGTACTTATTGAAAAACTTATCAAGCCGCCTTGATCTATCTCTATAGATCTTGATACTCAATATGTAAGCAGCTTCACCGAGGTCCTTCTTTGAAAACTCCTTTCAAATACTCCTTTATGCTTTGCAGAATAATTCTACATTATTTCCGATTAACAATATGTCATTCACATATACTTATCGAAATGTTGTAATGCTCCCACTCACTTTCTTGTAAATACAGGCTTCTCCAAAAGTCTCAGAGAAGCCATATGCTTTGATCACACTATCAAAGCGTTTATTCCAACTCCGAGATGCTTGCACCAGTCCATAGATGGATCATTTGGAGCTTGCATATTTTGTTAGCTCTTTTAGGATTGACAAAACCTTCTGGTTGCATCATATACAACTCTTCTTTAATAAATCCATTAAAGAATGTTGTTTTTGACATTCATTTGCCAGATTTCATAAAATGTGGCAATTGCTAACATGATTCGGACAGACTTAAGCATCGCCACTGGTGAGAAAGTCTCATCGTAGTCAACCCCTTGAACTTGTCGAAAACCTTTTGCAACAAGTCGAGCTTTGTAGATAGTAACACTACTATCATTGACCGTCTTCCTCTTGAAGATCCATTTATTTAACATGGCTTGCTGATCATAGAGCAATTCAATCAAAGTACATACTTTGTTTCTCATACATGGATCCTATCTCAGATTTCATGGCCTCAAGCCATTTCATGGAATCTGGGCTCATCATCGCTTCCTCATAGTCCGTAGGTTCATCATGGTCTAGTAACATGAATTCCAGAACACGATAACCATACCACTGCAGTGCGGATTTTGCTCGAAGACCTACGAGGATTGGTAGCAACTTGATCTGAAGTTTCATGATCATCATCATTAACTTCCTCACTTATTGGTGTAGGAATCCTTTGGAACTGATTTACGTGATGAACTACTTTCCAATAAGGGAGAAGGTACAATTACCTCATCAAGTTCTACTTTCCTCCCACTCACTTCTTTCGAGAGAAACTTCTTCTCTAGAAAGGATCCATCTTAGCAACGAAAAACTTGCCTTCGGATCTGTGATAGAAGGTGTACCCAATAGTTACCTTTGGGTATTCTATGAAGACGCATTTCTCCGATTTGGGTTCGAGCTTATCAGGTGAAAACTTTTTCACATAAGTATCAAAACTCCAAACTTTTAAGAAACGACAGCTTAGGTTCTTTGTTAAACCATAGTTCATATGGTGTCGCCTCAACGGATTTAGATGGTGCCCCATTAAACGTGAATGCAGCTGTCTCTAATGCATAACCCCAAAACGATATTGGTAAATCGGTAAGAGACATCATTGATCGTACCATATCAAAATAAAGAAATGATTACTGACGTTCGGACACACCATAACGTTGTGGTGTTCCGGTGGCGTGAGCTGTGAAACTATTCCACTTAGTTTTAATTGAAGACCAAACTCAGAACTCAAATATTCATCTCCACGATCAGATCGCAGAAACTTTATTTTCTTGTTACGATGATTTTCTACTTCACTCTGAAATTCTTTGAACTTTTCAACTATTTCAGACTTTATGTTTCATCAAGAAGATATACGCATATCTGCTCAAATCATCTGTGAAGGTCAGAAAATAATGATACTTGCCACGAGCATCAACACTCATTGAATTGTATACATCGGTATGTATTATTTCCAATAAGTCATTAGCTTGTTCCATTGTTAGGAGAACGGAGTTTTAGTCATCTTGCCCAAAAGGCACGGTTACATAAGCATCAAATGATTCATAATCAAGTGATTCCAAAAGTCCATCGACATGGAGTTTTCTTCATGCGCTTTACACCAATATGACCTAAACGGCAGTGCCACAAATAAGTTGCACTATCATTATTAACTTTGCATCTTTTGGTTTCAATATTATGAATATGTGTATCACTATGATCGAGATCCAATGAACCATTTTCATTGGGTGTGTAACCATATAAGGTTTTATTCATGTAAACAGAACAACAATTTATTCTCTTAAATGAATAACCGTATTGCAATAAATCATATTTATGCTCAACACCAAATAACACTTATTTAGGTTCCACACTAATCTCGAAAGTATAGGGAGTGTGCGATGATGATCATATCAATCATGGAACTACTTCCAACACTCATCGTTACTTCCCCTTCAACTAGTTTCTTGTTATTCTGTAACTCCTGTTTCGAGTTACTAATCTTAGCAACCGAACAAGTATCAAATACTCAGGGGCTACTATAAACACTAGTAAAGCACACATCAATAACCTGTATATCAAATATACTCTTGTTCACTTTGCCATCCTTCTTATCCACCAAATAATTGGGGTAGTTCCGCTTCCAAAGTGACTAGTTCCATTGCAGAAAAACACTTAGTCTCGTGCTTAGGTCTAGACTTGGGCTTCTTCACTCGAACAGCAACTTGCTTGCCGTTCTTCTTGAAGTTCCCCTTCTTCCCTTTGCCCTTTTCCTTGAAACTAGTGGTCTTGTCAATCATCAACACTTGATGCTCTTTTCTTGATTTCTACCTTCGTCGATTTCAGCATCACGAAGAGCTTGGGAATCGTTTTCGTCATCCCTTGCATACTATAGTTCATCACGAAGTTCTAGTAACTTAGTGATGGTGACTAGAGAATTCTGTCAATCACTATCTTATCCGGAAGATTAACTCCCACTTGATTCAAGCGATTGAAGTACCCGGACAATCTGAGCACATGCTCACTAGTTGAGCGATTCTCCTCCATCTTTTAGCTATAGAACTTGTTGGAGACTTTATATCTCTCAACTCGGTATTTGCTTGAAATATTAACTTCAATTCCTGGAACATCTCATATGGTCCATGACGTTCAAAACGTCTTTGAATTCCCGATTCTAAGCCTTTAAGCATGGTGCAAGTAGTCATCATATTGAGCTAGCCAAACGTTCATAACGTCTGCATCTGCTCCTGCAATAGTTTTGTCACCTAGCGGTGCATTAAGGACATAATTTCTTCTGTGCAGCAATGAGGATAAACCTCAGATCACGGATCCAATCCGGCGTCATTGCTACTAACATTTTCAATACAAATTTCTCTAGGAACACATATAAAAACATAGGGAAGCAACAACGCGAGCTATTGATCTACAACATAATTTGCAAAATACTACCAGGACTAAGTTCATGATAAATTAAAGTTCAATTAATCATATTACTTAAGAACTCCCACTTAGATAGACATCTCTCTAGTCATCTAAGTGATCACGTGATCCAAATCAACTAAACCATGTCCGATCATCACGTGAGACGGAGTAGTTTCAATGGTGAACATCACTATGTTGATCATATCTACTATATGATTCACGCTCGACCTTCGGTCTCCGTGTTCCGAGGCCATATCTGTTATATGCTAGGCTCGTCAAGTTTAACCTGAGTATTCCGTGTGCAACTGTTTTGCACCGTTGTAGATGGACGTAGAACTTATCACACCCGATCATCACGTGGTGTCTGGGTACTACGAAATTTGGCAACGGTGCATACTCAGGGAGAACACTTCTTGATAATTTTAGTGAGAGATCATCTTATAATGCTACCGGCAAACAAAGCAAGATAAGATGCATAATGGATAAACATCACATGCAATCAATATAAGTGATATGATATGGTCATCATCATCTTGTGCTTGTGATCTCCATCGCCGAATCAACGTCATGATCAACATCGTCACCGGCGCGACACCTTGATCTCCATCGTAGCATCGTTGTCGTCTCGCCAATCTTATGCTTCCACGACTATCACTACCGCTTAGTAATAAAGTAAATCATTACATCGCGATTGCATTGCATACAATAAAGCGACAACCATATGGCTCCTGCCAGTTGCCGATAACTCGGTTACAAAACATGATCATCTCATACAATAAAATATAGCATCACGTCTTGACCATATCACATCACAACATGCCCTGCAAAAACAAGTTAGACGCCCTCTACTTTGTTGTTGCAAGTTTTACGTGGCTGCTACGGGCTGAGCAAGAACCGTTCTTACCTACGCATCATAACCACAACGATAGTTTGTCAAATAGACTCCGTTTTAACCTTCTCAAGGACCGGGCGTAGCCACACTCGGTTCAACTAAAGTTGGGGAGACAGTCTTCCGCAAGCCATCTATGTGCAAAGCACGCCGAGGAACCGGTCTCGCAGAAGAGTACGCTGTAAGGTTGGTCCGGATCGTCTCGTCCAACAATACCGCTGAACCAAAGTATGACATGCTGGTAGGCAGTATGACTTGTATCGTCCACAACTCACTTGTGTTCTACTCGTGCATATGACATCAACGCATAAAACCAGGCTCGGATGCCACTGTTGGGTAACGTAGTAATTTCAAAATTTTCCTACGATCACACAAGACCATGGTGATGGCATAGCAACGAGAGGGAAGAGTGTCCGTCCACGTACTCGTGAGACCGAAAGCGGAAGCGTTATAACAACGCGGTTGATGTAGTCAGACGTCTTCACGATCCGACCGATCCAAGCACCGAACGCACGGCACCTCCGAAGTTCTCGCACACGCTCAGCTCGATGACGATCCCCGGACTCGATCCAAAGCAAAGTGTCGGGATGAGTTCCACAAGACGACGGCAAGGCGTGGTGGCGATGATGATGCTCCACCGACGCAGGGCTTCGCCTAAGCTCATGACGATATGACTTCTCCGGCGAGGCTTCGCTTAAGCCCGCTGACGATATGACCGAAGTGGAATATGGTGGAAGGGGCACCGCACACGGCTAAGGAAAGATCCGTAGATCAACTTGAGAGTTCTGGGGGGCCCCCTTGCCCCCGGATATAAAGGAGCAAGGAGGAGGTGGCCGGCCCAGGGAGGAGGCGCACCAAGATGTGGAGTCCTACTAGGATTCCAAGTCCTAGTAGGAGTCCACCAAGAGGGAGGAAGGGAGAAGGAAGTGGAGGAGAAGGAGAGGTGGCTGCCCCCTTTCCCTAGTCCAATTCGGACTAGAGGGAGGGGGGCGCAGCAGCCCCTTGGCCCCTTTCTCCTCTTCCCACTAAAGCCCATCAAGGCCCATTGCTTCTCCCGTAACTAACCGGTACTCCGAAAAATACTCGAATCATTCGGAACCTTTCCGAACTCCGAATATAGTCGTCCAATATATCGATCTTTACGTCTCGACCATTTCGAGACTCCTCGTCATGTCCCCGATCTCATCCGGGACTCCGAACTCCTTCGGTACATCAAAACTCATAAACTCATAATATAACCGGCCATCGAAACCTTAAGCGTGCGGACCCTACGGGTTCGAGAACTATGTAGACATGACCTAGAACTATTCTTGGTCAATAACCAATAGCGGAACCTGGATGCCCATATTGGCTCCTACATATTCTACGAAGATCTTTATCGGTCAAACCGCATAACAACATACTTTGTTCCCTTTGTCATCGGTATGTTACTTGCCGAGATTCGATCGTCGGTATCCAATACCTAGTTCAATCTCGTTATCGGTAAGTCTCTTTACTCGTTCCGTAATACATCATCTCACAACTAACTCATTAGTTGTAATGCTTGCAAGGCTTAAGTGATGTGTATTACCGAGAAGGCCTAGAGATACCTCTCCGACAATCGGAGTGACAAAACCTAATCTCAAATACGCCAACCCAACAAGTACCTTTGGAGACACCTGTAGTACTCCTTTATAATCACCCAGTTACGTTGTGACGCTTTGGTAGTACCCAAAGTGTTCCTCCGTAAACGGAGTTGCATAATCTCATAGTTATAGGAACATGTATGGGTCATGAAGAAAGCATTAACATACTAAACGATCAAGTGTTAAGCTAACGGAATGGGTCATGTCAATCAGATCATTCAACTAATGATGTGACCTTGTTAATCAAATAACAACTCCTTGTTCATGGTTAGGAAACATAACCATCTTTGATTAACAAGCTAGTCAAGTAGAGGCATACTAGTGACATACTGTTTGTCTATATATTCACACATGTATTATGTTTCCGGTTAATACAATTCTAGCATGAATAATAAACATTTTATCATGATATAAGGAAATAAATAATAACTTTATTATTGCCTCTAGGGCATATTTCCTTCAGCAACAACTCTTACGTCAGCTAAAGGCCGGCGAGAGCGTGCTTACGAGGGTGCGGCAGGAGAAAAATAACCTCCAAGATGCCAACACCCAGCTGGGTGAGGAACTAAAGGATGTTCGTGCCCAGTTGTCCGACCAGAAGGAGAATCGACGGCTTCGTCGCGGCATTTTCAGTAAGTGCTTGAACGAACTTTGAAAGAGTTCGGTGAGGAAGGCAACTAACATAAACATGTATGTAGGTTTGCTCACAGGTCGTCCTGAAGAGGAGATGCCCAGTTCTTCGGGTGATATTCTTCCCGAACTGCGTCAGCTGCACGAACGAGTTCGTCAGGTGATGAAAGGCGTCGGCCAGGCCTTGTGGCCATCTATCTCCCTGCCCGAAGGCATTGGAGAGCTGGCGGAGCGGCTTCAAGGAGCATGGCGGCGCTTCCGACTATGAAAGATATCGGCCTGCCGTCAGTGGCGCCAGGGAGGCTCGGGCCATGGTGAAGACGCGGTACACGGTTGTCGACCCAAACCACATGGCCGAGGTCGGACCTGTGGGGCCTGATGGGAAGGAGATCCCTCAGAAGCTTAGTGTATGGCCAAGTAGAATTGGCCGCCAAGTATTCTCAGCAAGATTGTAAATTAGATAGCCTATTAGATGGCATTGAGCAGGAATACAATGAGTCAAGTTGATGTTGTAAATAAATATGACATGAAAAATGTCTTCTAGCCGGATTGTAGATCATTTGTCATAGCGGACCTTTTCGCTTCGACCTCAGGACCCAATAGTCCGGAGTGTGTCCGAATACCTTCGTGGTTATATAAGAACCGTGGTATGCATGGAGACAAGGCGTAGGGGTCATTAGTTTTGTATCAGACAAGTGCCCAACTAGTTATGTTATATTACATGGATAGTAAGAAACATCTTCCAGGGAGAATAGTTCCGTTAAGTGTTCCTTTCGCTGGGATTCATGCCCTAAAGTGCAAGTCAAAGCTGCTATGAAAGCAGAAAATCATCTGGGGGCAGATGGGTGAATAGTTGAAAATCATCTTTCAGTTCACCGGCTGAATATTCCCTTAATTATGCTAGCTTTCGGCTTCACCCAGTCTGAGGTACACATCCGGCTGACCCGGCAGTAACAATCATAGAGGTGCTCCCTTTACCACCTAGCCGAACAATCGGGAATGTAGGGGTAAGCACAGGAGCCAGGCAACCCAGCTTGGCCAAAACTTAAGTCATATCGATGCATATAATGGTGAATAAAAGGTACATGCGGAAGTTTGACGCATGTGTTGGGCATGAAGCCCGTATAAAATAAGCTTCTGGTAAAGAAGCCCCTGTATAATGAGCGTCTGCATACAAGGCCAAATATGTGCGAACAAAGCGCAAACGAGCCTCTAGGGGCTGCAAAAAAGAAGGAGGAGGAAGGAGAGAAATAAAAGACAGCAAAAATAAAAAATGTGGACGGAGGAAGGAGACGAACTTGGAGTCCGGCACTTAGGCGTAGAATCTTCGTAGACGGGCTGCGTTCCATGGGTTCGGCTCGAGTCGGTTGTCCGACGCGCTTCACAGACGGTACGCTCCGCCGGTCAGGACCTGGTCGATGATGAAGGGACCTTCCCATTTGGGCTTGAGTTTGTCCTTTTTCTTGTCCGGCAGGCGTAGAACTAGTTCGCCAATGTTATAAGCTTTGGCTCGTACTTCCCTGCTTTGATATCTTCGAGCCTGCTGTTGATAAAATGCGGAACGAGCCTTTGCCACGTCGCGCTCCTCCTCCAATGCGTCCAAACTGTCCTGCCGATCGAGCTCGGCTTCTCTTTCTTCGTACATGCGCACGCGAGGTGAGTCATGTATTATGTCGCAGGGCAAGACTGCCTCTGCGCCGTACACCATAAAGAATGGTGTGAATCCGGTAGTACGATTCGGCGTGGTCCGTAGCCCCCAGAGTACGGAGTCGAGCTCCTCAACCCAGTGCGTGTTAGATTCCTTTAGGGACCGCACTAGTCTGGGTTTAATGCCGCTCATGATTAGACCATTTGCTCGTTCGACTTGGCTGTTGGTTTGAGGGTGATAGACTGAGGCGTAATCGAGCTTGATGCCCATGTTTTTGCACCATAATTTGACCTCATCGGCCGTGAAGTTGGTGCCGTTATCGCGATGATACCGTGGGGGACACCGTAAGGGTGCACTACCCCCGATATGAAGTCTATCACCGGTCCGGATTCGCCGCTTTAACGTGCTTGGCCTCTATCCATTTGGTGAATTTATCCACCATGACCAATAGGTATTTTTGCTTGTGGGTTCCTCCCTTAAGGGGTCCAACCATGTCAAGCCCCCAGACCACGAACGGCCAGGTGATGGGTATAGTTTTGAGGGCGGTGGGTGGCATGTGGCTTTGGTTAGAAAAAAGCTGGCAACCGACGCATCGTTGGACTAAATCACAAGATTCCGCCCGGCCGTCACCATAAAAATCCTGACGGAAGGCCTTGCCTACAAGGGCCCGGCTGCGGCGTGGTGCCCGCCCACCGCATGAATTTCAGCCAGGAGATTTCGCCCTTCCTCTTCGGGGATACACCTTTGAAGGACTCCTGTACTGCTTTTCTTATAAAGCTCTCCCTCATGGACTTTGTAGGCTTTAGATCGCCGTACTATGCAGCAAGCCTCATTTTGGTCTTTGGGGAGTTCCTGCCTAGTTAGGTAGTCTAGGAATGGTTCCGTCCACGGGGCGTTAACCTCCATTATTTCATGAGCGGAGGGTGTTATCTCGGGGGCAGAGCCTCCGGTTGTGTCGAAGTCTTCGCATCGCAAAGGCGGTTGGGTCCGGATTGTTATTGCGAACTCCCTTCCCATAGTATGGATGGCTTGAACAGCCGTTCCAAAAAGATATTGGGTGGACGGCATCGCTTTTGCACCGATGCGTGCTAATATATCCGCTACCGCTGGTTGTTATCCCGGCCATATGATGAAATTCGAGCCCTTGAACCGTCTTGACATTTTTAGGACCGTATTGCGGTATGCTGCCATTTTCGGATCTTTGGCATCAAAGTCTCCGCTTATTTGAGATATTGGGAGGTTCAATCCCGTGCACCTCTAGGCGTTGAATGCCCATGGAGATCGCCATCCGGAGGCCGTGCGTATGGGCCTCAGATTCGGCTGCATTGTTGGAGTCCGTATACATTATCTCAAGGACGATTGGACTGTGTCCCGGTTGGGGACGCCAGACGACGCCAAATTTCAGGCCGGCCAACATTTTGGAGCCGTCAAAGTGCATGATCCAATTGGAGTATGCACCGTACTCTTTAGGGAGTTCGGCTTCAGTCCATTCGGCCACGAAGTCGGCCAAAACCTGTGACTTAATAGCTCGTCGTGGCTTATAAGTTATGTCGAATGGAAGGAGCTCTATGGCCCATTTGGCAATCCGGCCCGTCGCGTTGCGGTTATTTATAATGTCGTTAAGAGGTACTTCGGAGGCTACCGTTATCGAGCACTCTTGAAAGTAGTGTCGCAGCTTCCGGGATGCCATGAACACCGCGTCTTTTGATAGTGTGGGTACCGGGACTTGCATGGAGTTAGGACAGTGGACACATAGTAAACCAGTTTTTGAAGAGGGAACCGGTGTCCGTCCGTTTCTCAATCGACAACGAGCACCGCGCTAACAACTTGATGTGTTGCGGCAATATATAATAGCATTGGTTCGCCCACACTGGGCGCGGCTAGGACCGGATTTGTTGCCAAGATGGCCTTTATCTCTTCGAGTCCGGCCGTGGCGGCATCCGTCCACTCGAAGTGTTCGGTGCGCCGGAGGAGGCGGTGAAGGGGTAACGCCTTTTCTCCCAAACGGGAAATAAAGCGGCTTAGAGCCGCCATGCATCCCGTCAATTTTTGTATGTGTTTGAGGTATTTTGGAATATCCAGTTGTGACAGAGCTCGGATCTTGGCTGGGTTTGCTTCAATTCCTCTACCGGACACAATGAAGCCCAGTAGCTTTCCTACTGAACGCCAAGACGCATTCTTCCGGATTGAGCTTGATGTCATATTTTCAAGATTGTCGAATGTGAGCCTCAAGTCGTCTACTAGAGTTTTGACGTGCTTGGTTTTGACGACCACGTCATCTACATATGCTTCCACTGCTTTGCCGATCTGGTTTCCTGCATATGTCTGAATCATGCGCTGATATGTTGCGCCGGCGTTTTTGAGCCCAAAGGGCATTGTGTTGAAGCAGAACGGGCCGTATGGATTGATGAATGTTGTTGCAGCTTGGTCTGGCTCCGCCATCTTGATTTAGTGGTAGCCGGAGTACGCGTCGAGGAAGCACAATGAGTCGTGTCCTGCTGTAGTATCAATAATTTGATCAATTCGAGGGATGGGGAAGGGATCCTTTGGGCAAGCCTTATTAAGGTCTTTAAAGTCAACACATAGGCGCCAGGATTTATCCTTCTTTGGTACCATCACCAGGTTTGCTAGCCAGTCCGGATGTTTTATATCTCTGATGAATCCGGCTTCAAAAGTTTGGCTAGCTCCGCTCCGCTGGCCTGTCTCTTGGGTTCGGATAAGTGCCTAAGATCCTGTTTGAACGGCTTGTTTCCTTTTAGGATGTTTAGGCTGTGCTCGCCACCGACGTGGGATTCTGGCATATCTGAAGGGTGCCAGCAAAGATGTCCCGCTTTTCTTGTAGAAATTCTCGTAGTGCAGCGTCTACATCAGGGTTTAATTGTGCCCCAATGGAGGCTGTCTTTGCAGGGTCCGTTGGGTGGACTTGAAATTTGACTATTTCATCCGCTGGTTTAAAAGAAGTGGACTTGGATCTTTTATCAAGTATCACATTGTCCCTGTTCACCGTGGAGCGCATCGCGGTGAGTTCCTCGGCCGCTAGGGCTTCGGATAGTGCCTCGAGGGCTAGTGCGGCTGTCTTGTTTTCCGCGCGGAGTGCTATGTTCGGATCACTCGCGAGAGTGATGATTCCGTTAGCTCCGGGCATTTTAAGCTTCATGTACCCATAATGGGGTATAGCTTGAAAAATTGTGAATGCCTCTCGTCCTAAAACAGCATGATATCCGCTGTTGAACGGGGCCACTTGAAATGTGACCTCCTCGGACCTGTAATTGTCCCATGAAATAACACTACGTCCAGTGTGATTTTTCCTGTGCAGCATGCTTCCCGGCTAGGGATTATTCCTCTAAAGGTTGTGTTGCTTTGCTCAATGCGGTTCCAGTCTATTTCCATTTTTCGGAGGGTTTCCTCATAGATGAGGTTTAGTCCGCTGCCGCCATCCATGAGTACCTTAGTAAGGCGGAAAGTCATCCACTATCGGACCGAGGACCAATGCGGCTGGTGCTTGGGCTGTTCGAATTTAGGTTCGCCACCGGCATTAAAGGTAATAGCCGTGTCACCCATGGATTTATTGTTGCTACTTGGTAGACTTCGCAAGGTTATGGAGTGTTCGTTTTCGCATGTTATTTGATGCGAAAGTCTCGAAGACTATTAACACCGTACTGGTGTTGCTGGGCTGGGATTCTGAAGCTAGAAGCTCCTCGCCACTTTTGGCCACCTGTCGTAATATCCAACATGCTCGAAGACTATGAGTTGGAGTGGCGCCCTCTGTGCTATGAATTTTGCAGGGTCCGTTTAGCCAACACTCCAGTACGGTTCCGTACCCTTTAGGGGGTTTTTGGTTTTTGATATGTAACCAAGGTGCTTGATGATGATGCACCCTTTTATTCCGAACTAGGGATGTATTCGGGGCCGGATTATCCCAAAATTGAATTTCGGTTTTCCAAGCACTCTCCATCGCACAGTACTTTTGTACTATGGTCACCAAGTCATCCAAGCGTGTAATTTCGCGACGACTTATGGCGTTTAGGATTCCTTTGTCCGTGCAATTATTGCAAAAAAGTGAGATTGCGTCTTCCTCTCGGCAGTCCTTTATCCTGTCCATAACCAGGAGGAATCGCCCAATAATGATGTAATCGCTTTCAGTTGGCTCTTGCCGAATTCGGGATAGATCGCTAATGTTTGGGTGGGCGGGTGGAACTAGATCCGGAACCCTGTCCAATTTAAGACTCGGGGTCTGAGAAGTTTCCGAACTTGGAAGCTTGGATTTTTTAGTGCTATCCAATGAGTCCAACCCGCCGCCTGACTTTAAGTTCAGGGCTTGATCGGCATCCGTCCCTCTGCGGGAATCCTGCATGGAGGGATCGGGAATCAGGACGTAGCTAGTCCTTAAGATAGGAGAAGAATCGCCGCATTGCTCCTCTATCACGGCTACATGATGGGTAGCTTGGGGAGAGTTGATCTCTCTCAGATCGGTTTTAGGCCCGATCTGGTCATAGTTTGTGGCGACTCCCAGGGCGGCGATGAGATCCAAGAGCTCGTTTACAGAGGAGAGCTTGATCGGATCTAACTGTCCGGCAAGTTCCGAATTGACGTGAAGATTGGTTTCGATGACTCGAGAAGTCACCGTCGGCGCGACGGCCGAACTGGCGGTCATAAGAAAACCACCTAGCCGGAGAGTCTGGCCAGTGTCCAAGGCTCCTTTGGCGATAGAATCGTCATTAAAGACGGGACGAGGCATCCTTCCTGACGGCGACGGCACAGAGGAACTCTCAATGAAAGCACCAATGTCGGTGTCAAAACCGGCGGATCTCGGGTAGGGGGTCCCAAACTGTGCGTCTAGGCGGATGGTAACAAGAGACAAGGGACACGATGTTTTTACCCAGGTTCGGGCCCTCTCGATGGAGGTAATACCCTACTCCGCTTGATTAATATTGATGATATGGGTAGTACAAGAGTAGATCTACCACGAGATCGTAGAGGCTAAACCCTAGAAGCTAGCCTATGGTATGATTGTTGTTCGCCCCACGGACTAAAACCCTCCGGTTTATATAGACACTTTGGATAGGTTAGGGTTACACGTAGTCGGTTACAATGGTAGGAGATCTACATATCCAGATCGCCAAGCTTGCCTTCCACGCCAAGGAAAGTCCCATCCGGACATGGGACGAAGTCTTCAATCTTGTATCTTCATAGTCCAGAGTCCGCCAACGGTGATAGTTCGCTATCCGGACACCCCTAATCCGGGACTCCTCAATAGCCCCGAACCAGGCTTCAATGACGATGAGTCCGGGCGTTGATTGTCTTCGGCATTATGAGGCGGGTTCTTCTCCAAATTCCATATACTTGTCGAATAGTGTCCGCTTCTGATAAATGCTACGCTCCTTGGCTTCTACGCCCAATAATGGCCATCTTCCACGTGTTTGAATGAATGCGAAAGGCCAGGGTATTTTTACAATTACCCCCCTAGCTACGCAAATGAGCTGCCTATAAAAGGGGCGAGGATCTAGATCTGAGTCACATCATCCCTCCTTTGCGAGCTTTCATCGGAGCGCCCCTGACCAAATCCCATTCCATCATGGACAGTCGACGCGGCTCCTCCTCTCACACTCCCAGCCATCAGCCTGGAAGCTAGGAGAGATGCTCAGTCCCGCATAGAGAGCTAGTTATACTCCAAACCAAGGGATTTCTTCCCCCGGCCTTCATGGTTCCGGTTCGAGCCGGACTCGCCACCTACAAGGGCGGAAAGCAAGCGGAGTGTCCCCGATCCCTCTAAAGGAGAGCGGGTATTCTTCATCTCTTACCTAGTAAGAGGACTCGGATTTCCAATCCATCCGTTTCTCCGGGGGCTCTTGGAGTTCTACGGCCTCTAGTTGCACCACCTTACGCCTGCCTCCATTTTGCACATTGCGGGCTTCGTGGCCCTCTGCGAGCTGTTCTTGGGCGTCGAGGCTCATTTCGGGCTGTGGAAGAGATTATTCTGCCTAGTACCCCATTCTCATGAGGGGTCAATATATCAAGTGGGCGGAGCCGAGCTATGGCGCATCGACGCGACCGGATACCTATCCGGAACCCCAAAGAAGGCGTCCGAAGACTGGCCTTCGGAATGGTTTTACATGGAGGACGTCCCGCTGTCGGATCCTATTCGGATCGGCCTTCCGGAGTTCAGCAATGCTCCTGTGAAGAAGCGCCTAAGCTGGCGCCCTCGAAGCCCCCGGAGGGAAGATGAACGGGACGTCCTCTATCTGATGAGCCGAATAAGGTTACTGGCTCATGCCGGATTGACCATGATTGGAGTTATGGCAATTTGTATTATGAGGGGTGTGCAGCCGCTCCAATATAGGGGCCACCCCATGTGGGACTTCAACGGGGAGGACGATGCCACCCGCCATGGTCAAGAAGGGCCGGATCGGTCACCGAACCGGTGAAGATCTTGTTCGCCATGTATAAAGGGGAGGAGGAGGATTTCCTCCGCATCAATCCACTGAAGGAGTTTTCTTCGAATAATCCTCGAAGCTGGGTAAGCAAACATCTTTGTGGCCTGTCCGATCCATGTTCCCGTGGTTAAATATCTCATTTCATGGTTTCTACGCAGGAACTGCGCCGGACTATGGAGAAGATACACAGCCCGCCCCCACAACCCGAGGATCCGGAACGGTCCCTCGATCCGACCTCCGAAGAGGATTCGGATATAAACTTGGAGGTTATTGACGGGGTGTTCTACCAACTTAGCATCGACAATGCTTTGGTTGCCATTACGGCCGATTACCCCGGAATACTTCCAAATTTCACAGTAATCGAGACCGAGGTCCCAAAATCCTGATAATGACCCACCCATGCATATTTTTGATCACCGTATACTAATGGTGTTTCGCAGGGGGTACCTTCGAGGCAGAAGCCGAGTTGGTGGCCAGCCAACAAGGGAAGTGCGACCCGCAGGCTAAAAAGAAGTGTGGTCCGGATCGAAACTCCGCCGCAGAACGGTATGGCGTGTCTCCATACTCTGGATTGATTCCTCGAAGGCGTATTAACGCTGGTGCTCTTTTCAGAAAGAGCGCCACGGATCGAGTCCGGAGGGGTTGCCAATCGAACCTTCACCGGCCAGGCTTCAAAGCCGGGTCCAGAGGCTGAGGCGAGCACGAGTCGTGCATCGGATGCTCCTCCGACAGAGGATGCCGACAAATTGTCCACCACCAACTCCGAGGTGGAGAGCGCCATGAATCATAGGCGCTGCCGGACAGTTCTTCGTGACTCGTTTTTCTCCCAAGAGGCCTTGAATGCCTTCGATTCGGGAGATGCGCACCTCCGTGCCGCTCAAGATGGACTAGCCAGAGCCACGGAGCAGTATGTAAAGGACATACGGGTGAGAAAATTCGACAGTTATATATGCCAGTAGCCCCCGAGACTTAAACTAGTTAGAGTAACTGATTTAAGGATCGTTTGTTATGCAGGATCTTACAGAAAAGAAACCCGACTATCCCAGGAGCTTGAAGAATGCAAGGCCCAACTTGAGGCCGCACTAGCCGCAACAGGGGGAGCCACAGAGACCCCTCCGGTAACATATGTTTCAAAAGATAAATAGTTTATGAAGTGCGGCGGGTGTGTAGATCTGACAAAAATATTGCAGATGGCGTCGGACTAGATCCGGACAAGCAACAGCTCTTACGTCAGCTAAAGGCTGGCGAGAGCGTGCTTATGAGGGTGCGGCAGGACAAAAATAACCTCCAAGATGCCAACACCCAGCTGGGTGAGGAACTAAAGGATGTTCGTGCCCAGTTGTCTGACTCCGTAAAGGAGAATCGACGGCTTCATCGCGGCATTTTCAATAAGTGCTTGAACGAACTTTGAAAGAGTTCGGCGAGGAAGGCGACTAACATAAACATGTATGTAGGTTTGCTCACAGGTCGTCCTGAAGAGGAGATGCCCAGTTCTTCGGGTGATCTTCTTCCCGACTGTCACCTGCACGAACGAAGTTCGGCAGGTGATGAAAGGCGTCGGCCAGGCCTTGTGGCCATCTATCTCCCCGCCTCAAGGCATTGGAGAGCTGGCGGAACGGCTTCAAGGAGCACGCCGGCGCTTCCGACTATGGAAGATATCGGCTCGCCGTCGAGGCGCCAGGAGGCTCGGGCCATGGTGAAGACGCGGTACACGGTTGTTGACCCAAACCACATGGCCGAGGTCGGACTGTGGGGCTGATGGGAAGGAGATCCTCAGAAGCTTAGTGTATGGCCAAGTAGAATTGGCCGCCAAGTATTCTCAGCAAGATTGTAAATTAGATAGCATATTAGATGGCATTGAGGAGGAATACAATGAGTCAAGTTGACGTTGTAAATAAATATGACATGAAAAATGTCTTCTAGCCGGATTGTAGATCGTTTGTCATAGCGGACCTTTTCGCCGACCTCGTGACCCAATAGTCTGGAGTGTGTCCGAATACCTTCGTGGTTATATAAGAACCGTGGTATGCATGGAGACAAGGCGTAGGGGTCATTAGTGTTGTATCAGAGAAGTGCCCAACTAGTTATGTTATATTACATGGATAGTAAGAAACATCTTCCAGGGAGAATAGTTCCGTTAAGGGTTCCTTTCGCTGGGATGCATGCCCTAAAGTGCATGTCAAAGCTGCTAAAAAAGCAGAAAATCCTCTGGGGGCAGATGGATAAATAGTTTAAAAATCATCTTTCAGTTCACCGACCGAATATTCCCTTAAGAACGGTAGCTTTCGGCTTCACCCAGTCTGAGGTACAGATCCGGCTGACCGGCAAGAATAATCGCAGAGGTGCTCCCTTTACCACCAAGCCGAACAATCGGGAACGTAGGCGTAAGCACAGGAGCCAGGCAACCCAGCTTGGCCAAAACTTAAGTCGTATCGATGCATATAATGGTGAATAAAAGGTACATGCGGAAGTTTGACGCATGTGTTGGGCATGAAGCCCAGATAAAATAAGCTTCGTAAAGAAGCCCCAGTATAATGAGCGCATAAATACAGAAAAATATGTGCTAACAAAGCGCAAACGAGCCTCTAGGGGCTGCAAAAAGAAGGAGGAGGAAGGAGAGAAATAAAAGACAGCAAAAATAAAAATGTGGACGGAGGAAGGAGACGAACTTGGAGTCCGCACCGTGTAGAATCTTCGTAGACGGGCTGCGTTCCATGGGTTCGGCTCGAGTCGGTTGTCCGACGCGCTTCACAGACGGTATGCTCCGCCGGTCAGGACCTGGTTGATGATGAAGGGACCTTCCCATTTGGGCTTTAGTTTGTCCTTTTTCTTGTCCGGCAGGCATAGAACTAGTTCGCCAACGTTATAAGCTTTGGCCTGTACTTCCCTGCTTTGATATCTTCGAGCCTTCTGTTGATAAAATGCGGAACGAGCCTTTGCCACGTCGCGCTCCTCCTCCAATGCGTCCAAACTGTCCTGCCGATCGAGCTCGGCTTCTCTTTCTTCGTACATGCGCACGCGAGGTGAGTCATGTATTATGTCGCAGGGAAAGATCGCCTCTGCGCCGTACACCATAAAGAATGGTGTGAATCCGTAGTACGATTCGGCGTGGTCCGTAGCTCCCGTGAGTACGGAGTCGAAGCTCCTCAACCCAAAGGCGTGTTAGATTCCTTTAGGGACCGCACTAGTCTGGGTTTAATGCCGCTCATGATTAGATCATTCGCCGCTCGACTTGGCCGTTGGTTTGAGGGTGATAGATCGAGGCGTAATCGAGCTTGATGCCCATGTTTTTGCACCATAATTTGACCTCATCGGCCGTGAAGTTGGTGCCGTTATCGGTGATGATACTGTAGGCGACACCGTAACGGTGCACTACCCCGATATGAAGTCTATCACCGTCCGGATTCTGCCGCTTTTAACAGGCTTGACCTCTATCCATTTGGTGAATTTATCCACCATGACCAATAGGTATGTTTGCTTGTGGGTTCCTCCCTTAAGGGGTCCAACCATGTCAAGCCCTGCACCGCGAACGGCCAGGTGATGGGTATAGTTTTGAGGGCGGTGGGTGGCATGTGGCTTTGGTTAGCAAAAAGTCGGCAACGACGCATCGTTGGACTAAATCCTCAAGATCTCGCCTCGGCCGTCAGCCAATAAAATCCTGTACGGAAGGCCTTGCCTACAAGGGCTCGGGCTGCGGTGTGGTGCCCGCCCAGTCCGGCATGAATTTCAGCCAGGAGATTTCGCCCTTCCTCTTCGGGGATACACCTTTGAAGGACTCCTATAGTGCTTTTCTTATAAAGCTCTCCCTCATGGACTTTGTAGGCTTTAGATCGACGTACTATGCAGCGAGCCTCATTTTGGTCTTCGGGAAGTTCCTGCCTAGTTAGGTAGGCTTGGAATGGTTCCGTCCACGGGGCGTTAACCTCCATTATTTCATGAGCGGAGGGTGTTATCTCGGGGGCAGAGCCTCCGGTTGTGTCAGAGTCTTCGGCGTCAGGCAGTGCGGTTGGGTCCGGATTGTTATTGCCGGACTCCTCTTCCCATAGTACGGATGGCTTGAACAGCCGTTCCAAAAAGATATTGGGTGGGACGGCATCGCATTTCGCACCGATGCGTGCCAATATATCCGCCGCCTGGTTGTTATCCCGGCCATATGATGAAATTCGAGCCCTTCAACTGCGGCCGACATTTTTAGGACCGCATTGCGGTATGCTGCCATTTTCGGATCTTTGGCATCAAAGTCTCCGCTTATTTGAGATATTGCGAGGTTCGAATCCCGTGCACCTCTAGGTGTTGAATGCCCATGGAGATCGCCATCCGGAGGCCGTGCGTAAGGGCCTCAGATTCGGCCGCGTTGTTGGAGTCCGTATACATTATCTCGAAGGACGATTGGACTGTGTCCCCGGTTGGGGACGCCAGACGACGCCAGCACCCCAGTGCCGCCAACATTTTGGAGCCGTCAAAGTGCATGATCCAATTGGAGTATGCGCCGTACTCTTTAGGGAGTTCGGCTTCAGTCAATTCGGCCACGAAGTCGGCCAAAACCTGCGACTTAATAGCTCGTCGTGGCTTATAAGTTATGTCGAATGGAAGGAACTCTATGGCCCATTTGGCAATCAGGCCCGTCGCGTTGTGGTTATTTATAATGTCGTTAAGAGGTACTTCGGAGGCTACCGTTATCAAGCACTCTTGAAAGTAGTGTCGCAGCTTCCAGGATGCCATGAACACCGTGTATGCTATCTTTTGATAGTGTGGGTACCGGGACTTGCATGGAGTTAGGACAGTGGACACATAGTAAACCGGTTTTTGAAGAGGGAACCGGTGTCCGTCCATTTCTCGTTCGACAACGAGCACCGCGCTAACAACTTGATGTGTTGCAGCGATATATAATAGCATTGGTTCGCCCACATTGGGCGCGGCCAGGACCGGATTTGTTGCCAAGATGGCCTTTATTTCTTCGAGTCCGGCCGTGGCGTATCCGATCCACTCGAAGTGTTCGGTCTTGGAGGAGGCGGTAAAGGGGTAACGCCTTTTCTCCCAACCGGGAAATAAAGCGGCTTAGAGCCGCCACGCATCCCGTCAATTTTTGGCTTTGTTTGAGGTCTTTTGGAAATCCAATTGTGACAGAGCTCGGATCTTGGCTGGGTTTGCTTCAATTCCTCTACCGGACACAATGAAGCCCAAGAGCTTTTCGGCTGGAATGTCAAGACGCATTTTTCGGATTGATCTTGATGTCATATTTTCGAAGATTGTCGAATGTGAGCCTCAAGTCGTCTACTAGAGTTTCGACGTGCTTGGTTTTGACGACCACGTCATCTACATATGCTTCCATTGTTTTGCCGATCTGGTTTGCCAGACATGTCTGAATCATGCGCTGATATGTTGCGCCGGCGTTTTTGAGCCCAAAGGGCATTGTGTTGAAGCAGAACGGGCCGTATGGAGTGATGAATGCTGTTGCAGCTTGGTGTGGCTCCGCCATCTTGATTTGGTGGTAGCCGGAGTACGCGTCGAGGAAGCACAATGAGTCGTGTCCTGCTGTAGTATCAATAATTTGATCAATTCGAGGGAGGGGGAAGGGATCCTTTGGGCAAGTCAACACATAGGCGCCAGGATTTATCCTTCTTTGATACCATCACCAGGTTTGCTAGCCAGTCCGGATGTTTTATATCTCTGATGAATCCGGCTTCCAAAAGTTTGGCTAGCTCCTCTCCCATGGCATGTCTCTTGGGTTCGGATAAGTGCCGAAGAGCCTGTTTGATCGCTTGAATCCTTTTAGGATATTTTGGCTGTGCTCGCCACCGACGTGGGATTCCTGGCATATCTGAAGGGTGCCAGGCAAAGATGTCCCAGTTTTCTTGTAGAAATTCTCGTAGTGCGGCGTCTACATCAGGGTTTAATTGTGCCCAATGGAGGCCGTCTTTGCAGGGTCTGTTGGGTGGACATGGAATTTGACTATTTCATCCGCTGGTTTAAAAGAAGTGGACTTGGATCTTTTATCAAGTATCACATCGTCCCTGTTCACCGTGGAGCGCATCGCGGTGAGTTCCTCGGCCGCTAGAGCTTCGGATAGTGCCTCGAGGGCTAGTGCGGCTGTCTTGTTTTCCGTGCGGAGTGCTATGTTCGGATCACTAGCGAGAGTGATGATTCCGTTAGCTCCGGGCATTTTAAGCTTCATGTACCCATAATGGGGTATAGCTTGAAAAATTGTGAATGCCTCTCGTCCTAATAAAGCATGATATCCGCTGTTGAACAGGGCCACTTGAAATGTGACCTCCTCGGACTGTAATTGTCCGTGAGCGAACACTACGCCCGTGTGATTTTTCCTGCAGCATGCTTCCGGCTAGGGATTATTCCTCTAAAGGATGTGCTGCTTCGCTCAATGCGGTTCCAGTCTATTTCCATTTTTCGTAAGGTTTCCTCATAGATGAGGTTTAGTCCGCTGCCGCCATCCATGAGTACCTTAGTAAGGCGAAAGCCGTCCACTATCGGACTGAGGACCAATGCGGCTGGTGCTCGGGCTGTTCGGTATTTAGGTTCGCCATCGGGCATTAAAGGTAATAGCCGTGTTACCCATGGATTTATTGTTGCTACTTGGTAGACTTGGCAAGGTTGCAGAGTGTTCGTTTCGCATGTTATTTGATGCGAAAGTCTCAAGACTATTAACACCGTCTTGGTGTTCTTGGGCTGGGATTCTGAAGCTAGAAGCTCCTCGCCACTTTTGGCCACCTGCCGTAGTATCCAACATGCTCGAAGGCTATGAGTTGGAGTGGCGCCCTCAGTGCTATGAACTTTGCAGGGTCCGTTTAGCCAACACTCCAGTACGGTTCCGTACCCTTTAGGGGGTTTTTGGTTTTTGATATGTAACCCAGGTGCTTGATGATGATGCACCCTTTTATTCCGGACTAGAGATGTATTCGGGGCCGGGTTATCCCAAAATTGACTTTCGGTTTTCCAAGCACTCTCCATCGCACAGTACTTTTGTACTATGGTCACCAAGTCATCCAAGCGTATAATTTCGCGACGACTTATGGCGTTTAGGATTCCTTTGTCCGTGCAATTATTGCAAAAAAGTGAGATTGCGTCTTCCTCTCGGCAGTCCTTTATCCTGTCCATAACCAGGAGGAATCGCCCGATAATGATGTAATCGCTTCAGTTGGCTCTTGCCGAATTCGGGATAGATCGCTAATGTTTGGGTGGGCGGCTGGAACTAGATCCGGAACCCTGTCCAATTTAAGACTCAGGGGCCGAGAAGTTTCTGAACTCGGAAGCTTGGATTTTTGAGTGCTATCCAATGAGTCCAACCCGCCGCCTGACTTTAAGTTCAGGGCTTGATCGGCATCCGTCCCTCTGCGGGAATCCGGCATGGAGGGATCGGGAATCAGGACGTAGCTATTCCTTAAGATAGGAGAAGAATCGCCGCATTGCTCCTCTATCACGGCTACATGATGGGTAGCTTGGGGAGAGTTGATCTCTCTCAGATCGGTTTTAGGCCCGATCTGGTCGTAGTTTGTGGCGATTCCCAGGGCGGCGATGAGATCCAAGAGCTCGTTTACAAAGGGATCTCTATCGGATCTAACTGTCCGGCAAGTTCCGAATTGACGTGAAGATTGGTTTCGATGACTCGAGAAGTCACCGTCGGCGCGACGGCCGAACTGGCGGTCATAAGAAAACCACCTAGCCGGAGAGTCTGGCCAGTGGCCAAGGCTCCTTTGGCGATAGAATCGTCTTTAAAGACGGGACGAGGCATCCTTCCTGACGGCGACGGCACAGAGGAACTCTCAATAAAAGCACCAATGTCGGTGTCAAAACCGGCGGATCTCGGGTAGGGGGTCCCGAACTGTGCGTCTAGGCGGATGGTAACAAGAGACAAGGGACACGATGTTTTTACCCAGGTTCGGGCCCTCTCGATGGAGGTAATACCCTACTCCGCTTGATTAATATTGATGATATGGGTAGTACAAGAGTAGATCTACCACGAGATCATAGAGGCTAAACCCTAGAAGCTAGCCTATGGTATGATTGTTGTTCGCCCCTACGGACTAAAACCCTCCGGTTTATATAGACACCGGATAGGTTAGGGTTACACAGTCGGTTACAATGGTAGGAGATCTACATATCCGTATCGCCAAGCTTGCCTTCCACGCCAAGGAAAGTCCCATCCGGACACGGGACGAAGTCTTCAATCTTGTATCTTCATAGTCCAGGAGTCCGGCCAACGGTGATAGTTCGGTTATCCGGACACCCCCTAATCCGGGACTCCCTCAATTTCCCTGGAAAACATTGGCGTTAGGGTGACTCAGGTGAGTCCTCTGTCTGTATGAAGCCTTTGGTCTGGGGTTTGTCTTCTTCTTTTGTGGTGTCATGATAACATTCACAGGAAGATTCTCAAGACACCTTTTGGGCACCCAGATCTTCTTCATAGGCGGTCCATTCTTGCAGTTAGTACCAATATACCTGGCAAACACTTCACCTTTCTGATTCTTAAACAGCTTATAGTTTGCATCAAAGGATTCATCAATGACAATTGGGTTAGCACAAGTGAAGCCAGATAAGGTGGATGGGTCCATTGAAGGTCCCTTTGCAGCAACCCATGTGGTTTTGGGGTACTGCTCAGGCTTCCAGTAACAACCATCAACATTCATTTTCCTCTTGAACCAAACATCTTCTTTTCTAGGGTTTTGGTTCAGAATCTGCTTTTTGAGGACATCACATAGTGTCTGATGCCCTTTGAGACTTTTGTACATCCCAGTCTCAAGCAATGTCTTCAACCTAGCATTTTCATCAGCAATAGTAGTGGCATCCTCAGCAGAGGGGTTAGTTACCACATCAGCAGTTGAAGATATTGCAACAGTAGCAGCAGTAGAACATTCAGCAACAGAAGTAGCGTTATCACGCTCAAGGCATTTTAGACATGCTCGTTCAAATCCTTCTGGCGGGACCGATACATTGAGCTGAAGTGACTCATTTTCTTTTTGAAGATCTTCATGAACTGCTCTCAATTTCTCAAGTTCTTGCTTCCTTTGAAGATAATCATAGGAAAGCTTTTCATGAGTTGTTGAGTGCGTTTCATGATGACTTTCAAGTTCCTCATACTTAACATGAAGATTTTTTATATCTTCAATTAAGGACTGAGATCGGGTCATTTCCACGTCCAACAGGTCATCGCTTTTGTCTAACAGTTTTCGAATGTGTTCCATAGCTTTCTGTTGTTCAGTTGCAATTTTAGCAAGTGTTTTGTAGCTGGGTTTGGATTCACAATCAGAGTCATCTTCACTTGATGTTTGAAAGTAAGCATCGCGTGAGTTTACCTTGGCACCACGTGCCATGAAGCAGTACGTGGGAGCAGAGTCGTCCTTGTCATTAGCATCAGCGTTGTCGACGGAGCCATTGTCTTCAGTGTTGAAGATGGACTTGGCAACGTAGGCTGTAGCTAGAGCCAGACTTGCAACGCCAGAGTTGGACTCCTCCTCAGACTCCACTTCCGCCTCCTCAGAAGCAGACTCCTCCTCTGAATCCATCTCCTTGCCAACAAAAGCATGAGCCTTGCCAGATGAACTCTTCTTATGTGATGAAGACTTGGAGGAAGACTTGGAAGAAGACTTTGAGGATTTCTTCTTCTTCTTGTCATCAGAATCATATTCCTTGCTCTTCTTCTTCTTGTTGTTCTCATTGTCCCATTGTGGACACTCAGAGATGTAGTGACCAGGTTTCTTGCACTTGTGGCATGTTCTCTTCTTGTGGTCATGAGTGGAAGCTTCATCATTTCTCGAGCTGGATATTGAAGACTTTCTGAAGCCTTTCTTCTTGGTGAATTTTTGGAACTTCTTCACAAGCATAGCAAGCTCCTTTCCAATGTCTTCAGGATCCCTAGAACTGCAGTCAGATTCTTCTTCAGATGAGGAAATAACTTTTGCCTTCAAAGCGCGAGTTCGGCCATAGTTGGGACCATAGATGTCTCTTTTCTCAGATAGCTGAAACTCATGTGTGTTGAGCCTCTCAAGTATGTCAGACGGATCGAGTGTCTTGAAGTCAGGGCATTCTTGAATCATCAGGGCTAGGGTGTCAAACAAGCTGTCAAGTGATCTCAGGAGTGTCTTGACGATTTCATGCTTGGTGATCTTAGTGGCGCCGAGAGCATGGATCTCATTTGTGATATTAGTGAGGCAATCAAACGTGAGCTGGACATTCTCATTGTCATTTATCTTGAAGCGGTTGAAGAAGTTGCGAAGGACACTGATCCTTTGATCTCCATGGGTTGAGACGCCTTCGTTGACCTTGGAGAGCCAGTCCCAGACTAGCTTCGACTTTTCGGAGCACTCTGCGGCCATACTGTCCTTTGGTCAGATGACCACAGATGATGTTCTTGGCAGTAGAATCTAGTTGAACGAACTTCTTGACATCAGCAGGGGTGACACCTTCACTAGTCTTGGGAATGCCGTTCTTGACGACATACCATATATCGGCATCAATGGCTTCAAGATGCATGCGCATCTTATTCTTCTAGTAGGGGTAATCAGTGCCTTCTAGGACATGGCACGCAGCGGAGACTTTGATTATCCCTGTAGTCGACATAGCTAAAACTCTAGGTGGTTAAACCGAATCACACAGACCAAGGGAGTACCTTGCTCTGATACCAATTGAAAGTGCTAGTTATCGACTAGGGGGGGGTGAATAGGCGATTTTTATGAAAGTCTTCAAAACATGGGAGTTTCAAAAACAAACGATATAAATGAACCTATTAACATGCAGCGGAAGGTAGACTACACTAGACAAGCCATAGTCAAGCAAGTAATGAAGCTAAAGCACGAAGACTATTAGCAGCTAGGTAGTATGAAGCCAAACAACAATATGACGTCACACAGTGAAGTCAAACAGATAAGACATGCAAGCAAGAGACTTCACGAAGACAAACTGTAAATAAGTAAAAAAGAAGAGATAGAACCAGTTGCTTGGTGAAGACAAAGGATTTGTTGGACCAGTTACAGTTGCTGTGAAAACTGTACGTCTGGTTTGGGAGGCTGAGATTCAACTTAGAAGACCGCGTCTTCACCGTATTCCCCTTGAGCTAAGGACACTTAGTCCTCGCCCAATCACTCTGGTAAGTCTTCAAGGCAGACTTCCAAACCTTCATAGAATTCGTTCACCGGCAATCCACCATGACTTTTGGATGCTCAGAACGCGACGCCTAACCGGCTGGAGGATTCACAGTCCTCAAGTGTAACAAGTCTTCAGGCGCAGACAGAAAGACTTCAGTGATGCCTAACACTCTTTGGCTCTGGGTGTTTTGGGCTTTGTCCTCGCAAGGATCTTTCTCTCAAATGCTTCGGAGGTGCGTTGCTCTCAAACGACAAAATCGGTGCACTAACTCTGAGCAGCCACCAATTTATGGTGTAGGGGGTGGGCTATTTATAGCCACTAGGCAACCCGACCTGATTTGTCCGAAATGACCCTGGGTCACTATGGAACTGACACGTGTTCCAATGGTCAGATTTCAAACACATGCGACAGCTTAACTTGGGCTACAAGTAAATCTGACTCATCCAACTCTGGATAAGATTTTCTCTCATTGTTTTCACTCGAAGACTTAGGATTTGGTTGAGCATCACTTCAGTCACTTTGACTTTGTTCACTTGGACCCCACTTAATAGTACGATGGTTTCTATGACTCAACAAAGAAGAAAAGGAAACTACGAAACAACTATGTCTTCGCACTCCATAGTATTCACATGAATGTCTTCTCGAGTCATAATCTTCGTTGTGAATATCTTCACATACCACCATTGACTTCAATGTATTCACACATTTTTAGGGGTCATCTCCGGTAGGTAAACCGAATCAATGAGGGACTACTACCTGTGTTATCCTGCAATTCTCACAAACACATTAGTCCCTCAACCAGGTTTGCCGTCAATACTCCAAAACCAACTAGGGGTGGCACTAGATTCACTTATAGTACCGGAGAGTTACGGGAATTTGCCGGGGAGTATATGGGCCTTATTGGGCTTTAGGAGAGAGAGAGGGGGGGCTGCCTAGGGCAGGCCACGTGCCCCCCAAGGCCTAGTCCGAATTGGACTAGGGGGAGGGGCGGCGCCCCCTCCTTCCTTCTCTTCTCTCTTCCCCTTCCTTCTCTCCTACTCCTACTACTTGGAAGGGGGAATCCTACTCCCGGTGGGAGTAGGACTCCCCAGGGCGCGCCATAGTAGAGGGTCGGCCCTCCCCCTCCTCCACTCCTTTATATACGGGGGAGGGGGCACCCCATAGACACACAAGTTGACCATTGATCTCTTAGCCGTGTGTGGTGCCCCCTCCATCATAATCCACCTCAGTCATATCATCGTAGTGCTTAGGTGAAGCCCTGCGCCGGTAACTTCATCATCACCATCATCACGCCGTCGTGCTGACGAAGCTCTCCCTCGAAGCTCTACTGGATCGTGAGTTCATGGGACGTCACCGAGCTGAACGTGTGCAGATCACGGAGGTGTCGTATGTTCGGTACTAGGATCGGTCGATCATGAAGACGTACGACTACATCAACCGCGTTGTCAAAACGCTTCCGCTTTCGGTCTACAAGGGTACGTGGATAACACTCTCCCTCTCGTTTCTATGCATCACCATGATCTTGCGTGTGCGTATGAATTTTTTTGAAATTACTACGTTCCCCAACAATTACTTTCCATAAGATTAGCATATGATCTTTTTCCTTATTTTCTTTATTATGATTGAAACAAAAAAGTAAAGAAACAAAAACTCAGACTAATCTTTATTATATAACTCTCACTCGATTACATAGATAGATCACAAAACTAGCACTCAAAAATAGATCATACTAAACTTTTATTCAACTAAATCATGAAATAACTAAGGACCGAACTAAGATAGGTAAATATAATGAAAGTGATGGTGATACGATACCGGGGCATCTCCCCCAAGCTTGGCGAAAGCCAAGGGGAGTGCCCATACCCGTGTACTCAAGTCTCCTTCTTTGGTGATGATGGTGATGAAGAAGTGGTAGGCTTGTCTTCCAGCTTCCATGGCATAGGTTCACCATCATAAGAGGATGCGTGAATCTCCTAAGTCCTGAAACTTGCAGCTAAGCTCATATCATTGAACCTTGCTTCATACTCAAAATTTTGATTTTGGAGATCATAAATTTGGCCTTGAAGATAATTGACTTGTTCATTGAAGTGGAAAACGATGTCCTTCATAGACTAGCCATCCACCTTGTGATCACGGGTGAATTCCGCGATCATGGATTTGTTGGCGCTAAGTCCATGCTCCACCATCCCTTAGCACTTGAAGATCTCCTGCTCCACCATCCCTTAGCACTTGAAGATCTCCTGCTCCACCGCCTCGAGCCTGGCCTCCATGCTTCTCGTCTTCTTGGGCCCTTCAACATCCCGGATGTGGAGCACCCCCTCACGCATATCAATGGCTTGAGGGTGCTTCATCACCTCCAGTAGGTAGGGGTTGATCACCTTCTCCTAGAACTTATCCTTGGGAGAGCTTGGTGAAGCCATAGCGATCTAGATCTGACAGAAAAACAGCATGAAACAAGAACAGAGGATATTTCCGCGGCGCGGTGGTCAAATTGTCTGGGGGTATATATAAAGAATTTTTATCTTGGGAAACAAGTATACCATAGGAAAACGGAGTCGGGAAGGTTCCCAAGGGGCCCACTACCCACCAGGGCGTGCCTCCTAATGGGCACCTGGGTTGCCTTCCCGGGTGTTTCTTATTTTTTTCTAATATTCCAAAACTGACATAAAATATTTTTGCAGAATTTTTGGAGTCAGTTTACTTACCGTATCACGTACCTCTTCCTTTTCAGGGTTCTAGAATGTTCTGGAAGGTCTCTTTTATGTATTCCTTTGTTGTCATAGTTTGAACAATGTTAGTTTCAACATCAATAGGTGTACATGAGATATAGTGCTTAATTATTTGTCCATTGACCACCTTTGGGCTAGTGTCTTCGGCAATATTGATCTTAATAGCTCCAAAACGATAAACTTCTTCGATGATATATGGTCCTTCCCACTTGGAGAGAAGTTTTCCTGCAAAAAAATCTAAAACAAAAATTGTACAATAAAACATACTATCCCACTTTGAATTCCCGCTTTTCGATTCTTTTGTCATGCCATCTTTTAATATTTTTTCTTTGAACAATTTGGCATTTTCATAGGCTTGGGTTTTCCATTCATCTAAAGAGCTAATATTAAATAACCTCTTTTCACCGGCAAGTTTGAAGTCATAATTGAGTTCTTTAATTGCCCAATATGCTTTATGTTCTAACTCAAGAGACAAATGACAAGCTTTCTCATAAACCATTTTATATGGAGACATTCCCATGGGATTTATAAGCTATTTTCTATAAGCCCAAAGTGCACCATCTAATTTCTTAGACCAATTCTTTCAAGACCCATTGACAGTCTTTTGCAGTATTAACTTTATTTCTCTATTGCTAAGTTCAACTTGTCCACTAGATTGAGGGTGATAATTAAGGGGATGCAATTATATGGTTGACATCATATTTAGCAAGCAATTTACGGAAAGCACCATGAATAGAATGTGAACCACCATCAGTCATTAAATATCTAGGGACTCCAAACCTTGGGAAAATAACTTCTTTAAGAATTTTAATGGAGGTGTTGTGATCGGCAATACTAGTTGGAATAGCGTCTACCCAGTTAGTGACATAATTAACAGCAACCAAAAATTATGTATAGCCATTAAAGGATGGAAAAGGTCACATATAATCAAAGCCCCAAACATCAAATACTTTTGTGGTAATTCGACGAGGTTTGGACATCTGGAGATATCTGCAAATACTTTTGTGGTTGAATTTGTCAATGTTGTTTGTAATTTCTCCTTTTATATAGGGCAGTTTCTCGATGTTCTATTTGTTTTAATATAACTAGGTTTAATTGAAAAAAGATTGGTCCAAAGAAAGATACAAGAAAAGTCGTCAAGTGGTAGGAAAAGGACAGGGCCGTACCCGGGAAATCAGAGGCCCTATGCAAATCAAAATTAGGCCCTATGTGTGAAAGAAAAACAATAATATTTTTGTCAACCAGTGTAGTTTTTCACAAAAAATGACACCAATTGGAAGCGGAAGTTTTAAAGACATGTAAATATCAGATACCTAATCTGCTTTTTTAGTTGTACTATGCTATTTTGGAAGAGCTTTGAGATTGAACGAGTTGAGAGGAACTGATGAGTCGTGATTAGAGAGAGATGCGTAGGGTGGCTTGTTGTAAAATATTTTAAACAGTTCTTTACTCTAGTGCCTAATGCTTCAATTAACACCTTGATTAACAAAAAAATGGGGCCTCTCTGGTGTTGGGGCCTGTTCGGCCGCTCCTGTTGTACATGCTCATATATGGCCCTGGAAAAGGAGGGGAGAGGATCATGGCACACGCGTGTGGGAGCACACAGTTTTCTAACCATAGGATTGCTTTGCGATTCGAAAATTGGTTTGGTATTTGCATGTACTTTAGCTCTTGATTATGTTTGTTGGGTCCATGTGCGCATCTTTTGGCATCTCCACCCATTCCACCCCCATGACTTTTCTTTTGACTTTCAAATATGAATCTATTATGCCTTTTGAATCAAAAGTCCAATTGATCTTCCATTTGCATATTGGTGTTCCTTGCGACGATGACTTTGAAAGTAGTCCACTCTTAAATAAGTTAGGACAAGATTTAAAAAATCACAAAAGTTTCAACTATTGAAACTTGATAAGAGTAAAGATAAATTCAACAAGTTTGAATACTAAAACTTAAACCATGTACCCTAAAACCCTAAGCTCTAAAATCTAAGCCCACAAAGTTTCAACTATTTAAACTTGATAAAACAAAGGATAAATTCAACAAGTTTTAAATACTCAAACTTAAACCTTGCACTCTAAACCCTAAACCGAAGCCCTAAGCTCTAAACCCTAACCCTAAAAGCAAATGGATATTGGTAAAACTTGGTGAAAGTTAGCAAAAACATAATATTACGACTATCAAATTATACTGTTTGAAACTTGATAAATTTAAAAAAAATGCCAATATGTAATCAGGAGTGGTCTTGTTCGGCAGTCCTCGTCACACAAGTAATATGAATACGCAAACCAAACATAAATTGAAATTTCGGTTCAAAAGATAGAATAGATTCAAATTTGGAAGTGAAAAGAGAATGCATGAAAACTGTCATGCATGGACCCCACAAATACAAATTATAAGCACTAATCGCATATACGTACGTTTTCCGAATCGTGATGCAGTAGTGTGCCCTTGCTAATTCACAGGAAAAGGAGTGCGCTTAGCAATTTCAGCGAGTTGCATGGCTTAGCAGGCAAGCCGATGGTGATCGGCGATGGTCCCGTAAGTCCAGCCCTGCTGTCAAACTCAAGACCACGTTCTCGTCATCGAGATACGAAGAAGGCATGGTCGATCGATCGCAGTACGTACGTGTCACCTCGTGCAACAGACGGAGAAGGACGGACGCACGACGTGGATGTTGACCCGGCATGATGCTAATTGTCACTCGTAAACCCATAATAATCTACACGATGGGCTCCACGTACCTGGCTAGTGTGCATAATTAGCACCAGCCAACAAGACAAAATGGCTCTCGCTGTCGCTCGCGTTGTAGCAGTACTGCTACTCCGTATGCATACAAGACCAGGGAGTCTGCCAGTGTCGGCAGGGCATCGATGGATGAGACGAGCGCGTGCCGCTCTCCGAAAGCGACGTCGGACCCGGAGGAAACTGCGTGATCGTTAACATGGTCAAACATACTTCAATATGTAGTGCCTATAGATTTTTGTGAACATTAAACTTTGCCAACTTTGACCAAGTGTATAGAGAAAACTATCTGCCTACAATACCAAACATGTTCTCCCTCCGTTTGGAAAAACTTGTCATCAAAATGGACAAAAAGAGGTGTATCTAGAATTAAAATACATCTAGATACATCCCCTTTTATTCATTTTGATGACAAGTATTTCCGGATGGAGGGAGTACATTCTAAAAATATAACTCACGATATTTCCAATGATGTGCATTTGATATTTCTAGATGTATCTATTTTTCTCTATAAATATAGTCAAAATTTATAATGTTTGACTTTTGTAAAAATCTATAGAAATGGAGGGAGTATCTATTGGGGCCCTTTAGAAATGGGAAGGGCTGAGCATGTCACATGTTCTCATCTCATGTGCCTCGAGATTATCCCTTTTTTTTTTCTGGAGAGGAGATGATGCGCTGTCACGTGCAGGGCAGCGAGATGGAATAGAAGCATCGAAGCGTCCGTCCTGAGAGTTGCAGAAAAATAAATAGAGTCAAAGACCGTCGGCCGGGCCACATAAGGTTTCATCGTTCTCCACGGATAAAAGGTCAGTTTCTCTTTCTCCTACGTAGCAGTGCACGTCGCTTTCCTCGGAGACGTCGGGTGACGCCGAACGGAGCCCAGGCAGGCAGGTGAACGTCTGAAACGTACACGACGGCCATCTGCCTGACGGCACGCAGGTAACGGGCAAACCACGACAGAAACACGGGGACGCACGTACGCACCGTGCCGTGCCGACTGCCGAGCGAATGACGTCCATTGCCAACTCCGCCACCGGCCCCTCGTCTCTGTTAAACATGTGTACATGTACGTAGGTCTGGGTCCTGTATGCAGTACCTGTAGTATCTGTCTTTTTTTATCTGTACGTGTATCTTAAGAGACAAGATATCGATCGCATCCTTTGTATCTATATATATATATATATATATATATATATATATATATATATATATATATATGTGTGTGTGTGCGTGTGTGTGTGTCTAGTGTATGATCAATTAATATCGATGCACCAAATCATTCTTTACATGGTATCTATCGCAAGTTGATCTCCCCGCTTCGCTAACCCTAGCCGCCGCCTCGGGCCGCCGTCGCCGCCTCTCCTCTCCGCGCCCTCCTCCTCCGCGCCTCCTCCCCACGCCGCGCCTCTCCGGACCGTGCACTTCGCCGCCCGGCCTTCTGTCAAATCACGCCGCCGCCGCCTCTCCACCACCCCTCCGCCATGTCGTCCAACGCCTCCACCTACTCCAACCCCTTCGCCGTCGACCCCGCCGAAATCCGCGACATCAACGTCCACGCACGCGTCCCCGTTATCCTCGACGCCTCCAACTCCACGTGCCAGCGTGGAAGACGTACTTCACGCTGCTCTTCCGCAAGAACAATTTCGTGGACCACGTGGATGGCACCGTGGACTCCCGCGCCATGGTGGATGACGCCGAGTGGACCGCGATCGACGCCACGATCATCCGGTGGTTCTTCACCATCATCTCCAAGGACTTGTTCCACGATGCGTGGCGCGGCGGCGACGCCCTCGCGCGCTGTGGGTCAAGCTGAACGGCCTCTTCACCAACAACAAGCTTCAGCGCCGCGTTTTTTTGCAGCAGGAATTTTTTACTGTCATCAGGATGAACAGTCCATTGATGACTACTGCCGCCGCCTGAAGACGTTGGCGGACTAGCTCCGCGACATTGGAGCCAAGGTGGACGACGACCTCCTCCTCAGCATGCTCACCGTCGGCTTCAACGAGGACTTCGGCAACACCGCCTCCAACCTTACCTTGATGCCGGAGCCCTCCTTCCCCAAGTTTGTGGCGTACTTGAGGTTGGAGGAGCGCCGGATGAAGGGAGTCAAGAAGCGCGTGCAGCATCACGCCCTCGCCGCCGGCACCTCACGCGGCGCCCTCCACTGCCGCCGCCCGCGCGCGCCCGCCGCCGCCCCGCGCCTCGGTACTTCCCCTCCGCCCGCTTCCCCGGCGGCGAGGTGGCGGGCGCCGCGGCAACCGCCGTGGGGGCGGCCGCAAGCAGCAACAGGTGCCGGGCTTCGTCGGCGGCGAGCGGTGACTCCTCCATGGACGTCGGCACCAACCCGTGGGCGGCGTCGTCCACGCGTACTCCTTGCCGGTCCCTCGGGCTCGGCTCCGGGCATCCTTGGCCCCGGCCGTGGTCACGAGCCCTCTTCGCGGCAGAAACGCCGCTCCTTACAGCGGCTATGGTTCCGCCCTCCCGCCAGCGCCCGCCTACGGGTCCGCGCCGGCTTATGGGGCCGCGCCCACCTACGGCACCGCCGCCGCTCCGGCATTCGGGGCTGCTCCCGCGCCGGCCTACGGAGGGTCCTACTCGCCTCAGGTGCCACCGCCGTGGGACCCGACCCTGCTCGCCGCATTGCACTCCGCCCCGTCACCGAGCTCCTATGGTGGCGGTGGTGACTGGTACATGGACTCGGGCGCCACTGCTCACATGACTGCTCATCCCGGTAACCTCACGTCTGCCACTCCCGTTCATACTCCCACCCGTATCACCGTTGGTAACGGTTCCTCTCTACCCATTACTCACGTTGGTCATATGTCTTTTCCTTCTACTAACACTCCTGTGCATATGTCTAATGTTCTTGTGTCTCCTAACTTAGTCACTAATCTCGTTTCCGTTCGTCGCCTTGCTCGTGAGAATCCTATAACTGTTGACCTTGACGATATCGGTTTTTCTGTGAAGGACGCCCGTACACGGATGGTGCTCCACCGATGTGATAGCCCGGGCGAGCTTTACCCAGTGCACCCCTCCGGCGCCACCACCACCCATCGCCCCGTCGCCTTCGCCGCCAGCGTCGATCTTTGGCATGCCCGTCTTGGTCATCCCAACTCCACCGTTATCGCCGATTCTTTAGAGTTTTTCCTTCTCATGTAATAAGGTCGACGACCACACTTGTGAGGCTTGCCGCCTTGGCAAGCACGTTCGTCTTCCCTTTAGCGAGTCTACAAACATTTCCACCTTTCCGTTTCAGTTATTGCATAGTGACGTTTGGACGTCCCCGGTTGCTAGCAACACGGGCTATTTATACTATCTGGTGATCTTGGATGACTTTACTCATTATGTGTGGACCTTCCCTCTTCGTCGCAAGTCCGACGCTCTTGCCACACTCACCATCTTTTATTCATATGTCACCACACAGTTCGGTCGTCCCATTCTCGCCTTGCAAACTGACAATGGCAAGGAGTTTGACAACATCGCCGTCCGCAATTTACTTGCGTCCCAAGGCACCATCTTTCGCCTCACCTGCCCCTACACGTCTCAGCAGAATGGTCGCGCCAAGCGCGTCCTTCGCACGCTGAATGACTGTGGTCCGTGACGTTGCTCTTCCACTCCCACGTGCCTCCTCGGTTCGGGCCGGACGACTTTTCATGACAGCCTAGCCTACTCATTAACATTCGCTTCGCTGCTCCCGGCTGGAACTACACCCCTCACCAGCTCCTCTTCGGTGCGGTTCCATCTTATGATGGTCTTCGCATTTTCGGGTGTCTCTGTTACCCTAGCACTGCGTCCACTGCTCCTCATAAACTCGCACCCCGGTCCCTCCCTTGCATCTTTCCTGGCTATCCTTCCAACACCAAAGGTTACCGGTGCTATGATCCAGTCTCCCACCGCGTTTTCACTTCGCGGCATGTGTACTTTGATGAGCTCGTGTTCCCGTTTCAGCAGGTACCGTCTTCTTCGGAGTCTTCTGCGGCGTGGTTCGTCTCGCCACCACCTCTGGCGGACCGCCAGCGCCGGCCCCCGCTCGCGCTTCCAGCTGGGCGGCCCTCGAGCTGCGGGCTCCACTGCTGCTCCGACGGCCTGCCTCGACCGCCCTGGCCCCTCGCCGCGGCCCGCACGGCTTCCGGCCGCCCGACGCTGCTCCCGCTGCCTCCGCCAGGCCCCGTCGCCGCTGCCCCCGTGGGCCCCGCCATCGCTGCTGCACCCTCACCGGTGTGGTCACTCGGGCTCGGATCGGGGCCAGTGTCCCAAAGACGCGCTACTCGTCGGACGACAGTATGCGGCGCGACTTCTACCTCGACACCATCCTCGCTCACCTCCGCTCGCGAGTTCTTCGGGATCCGAATCGGCTAGCTGCGGCGCGTGAGGAGTTTGACGCTTCGCAGCGCAACGATGCGTGGCAGCTTGTCGCGGCCACCACGTGCCAATGTCATCACCGGCAAGTGGGTTTTCCGTCACAAGACTACGCCCGGCGGTTCTCTCGGCGCCATAAGCGCGTTGGGTGCCAGCGGCTTTCGTGGCGATGTCGGCGTGGACTTCACCGACACCTTCGCCATACGGTTGTCAAACCGGCACGATTCGCGCTGTTCTCCGCCTTGTTGTTTCTCGCTTGGCATTCGTCCACCAGCTCGATGTGTCTAATGCTTTCTTGCATGGCCATCTCGACAAGCAGGTGTTCTGTCAGCAGCCGACTAGTTTCGTCGACGCCGCCTATCCGGACCATGTGTGCTTGCTCTCCCGTTCCCTATACGGGTTGAAGCAGGCGCCTCGGGCCTGGTACCAGCGGATCGCGGCCTTCCTCCAGCAGCAAGGGTTCCGGTCCACACGGTCCGATGCCTCCCTGTTTGTCTATCACCAGGGCCCCGCCACCGTGTACCTCCCATCAGACGTCGACGACATCATCCTCGATCAAGGCCCTCGCGCCGCTTCTTCAAGAGATCATACCGCTCGTAAGATCGAAGTTCGCCCTCAAGGACTTGGGGCTCTCCATTACTTCTCGGCATCGAGGTCGTGCGCTGGCCATCGGCTTCTTTCTACACCGCCAGGCACGCCTATGAGCTTCTGGAGCGAGCGGGCATGCTTAACTGCAAGCCTGCTTCCACGCCTGTCGATACGAAGGCTAAGGTGTCCGCCGTCGAGGGCTCTCCGGCGTCCGACGCTCCCTTCTACCGCTCCATCGTCGGTGCACTTCAGTATCTCACACTGACGCGTCCGGACATTCAGTATGTTGTCCAGCAGGTGTGCCTTCACATGCACGCTCCGCGTGACACTCATTGGGCTCTCGTGAAACGTATACTTCGGTACATACGTGGCACCACAGCCATGGGTCTCACCCTGACGGCCTCGCGGACACCAGCCTTGTCGCCTACTCCGACGCCGACTGGGCTGGGTGTCCCGACACTCGACGCTCCACTTCCGGCTACTGTGTCTACCTCGGGCCCTCTCTGATCTCGTGGTCGTCTAAACGACAACCCACGGTATCACGATCGAGCGCCGAGGCCGAGTATCGGGCTGTGGCCAACGCCGTCGCGGAGTGTTCATGGCTACGACAGCTACTTCAGGAGTTGCTCTGTGAGGTCACCAAGGCGACGCTCGTCTTCTGTGACAACGTCTCCGCGGTGTACCTTGTCGCCAACCCCGCCCATCACCGACGGACGAAGCACATCGAGCTCGACATCCACTTCGTCCGGAGCAGGTCGCACTTGGTCGTGTTCGTGTTCTCCATGTACCCACCGATCGCCAGGTTCGTCGATGTGATGACGAAGGGACTACCTACCTCGACTTTCGAGGGCTTTCGGTCCGATCTTTGCGTCTCCGTGACGCTCGATCATGCGGGGGTGTTGAACATATGTACATGTACGTAGGTGCAGGTCCCCGTATGCGACTGTAGTATCTCGCCTTCCTCTCAGACAGACGCCAGTATCTTAGGAGATATAAGATACCGGTCGCACCCCTTGTATCTATATATATATATGTGTGTCTAATGCACGATCAATCAATTATCGATGCACCAAATCATTCTCTACGGTCTCGTTCGCGCGGCGTGGCTAGCCGGCGAGGTATGGCGTGCGCTCGAGGCAGGCACCGCACCGTGGTGTCTGGTGGCGCACGCGTGCGGCAACCCGGCCGGCAGTCAGAAGGCGACTCTCCTCTCCACGTGCCCGCCCGGCGGAGTGCATCTCCCTCCGCCTTGTCGGCGCTCAGGCTCAGCTGCACGCGACCTCCCGTATGCGCCGTGCCTCCCAACGGAAAACAAATCATTCTGCCCAGCCCGGTCTCCGCTCGTGAGCCGAGCAAAGGCGGCGACCGCCCCAGTACACAACCGGATGGATGCCTCGCGGAGTAGGCAAGAATTGAGCACGGGACGGGCACGTGCTCACCTCCACGACCGACCGCTTTCCGCTTCCGCTGCTGCTCTCCTCTGTACTCCATTAATAACCGGGGCACGAGCGCACTGGATGCTTGCCACGATGCCATATTGCCGTACCTTCCTGCAGAGTCCTGCCTTTCTTCATATTTTTTTTTCTTGAAACCAACTGTTGGAATTTTTGCTAGCAGCCCAAAGCCTAACTAAAATTCTGAAATTCTCTTAACCCATTCATACACACATGTGAGTGAAGTGAGTGAGACTAAAATTTAATCTCATTATGAAAGTTGAGTGAGACTTGCACCTTTTTTATAAGGTGAGCTCTTCTACCACTTGTATGAGCATGAGAAGAGAAGACCTACACGCGCGCTTCTCCTCCTTGCTCGCCACGCCACGTCACGGGTTGCGGGATTGAGCCGAGGACAGAGCTATGCACACGCGTTAATTACTGAACCATTTTTGATTCTTTTGGATCACGACTCGGACGTGGGGTTTACTTCCATCATCTACCCGGTCCGCACCATATTGTCAGGCAGACATCTACCCTAGCCGTCGTATCATATGGTTTCGCACCACTGTTCCAGATCAATGCGCCGCCACACAAGTCTTTTTTATCCCTACTTTCAGTGTGCACCTCAAGAAGGGACAACAGGCCTCTGGAACCCCGCCTCTCGTGATCCTGTATGAGAGAGGGGCGGTCGGGTTTTTGGGGAGCGCACTCGCGCGATTGCTGGCAGCGACGACTTCGCCAACGGCAACTTCTTCCCTGACATCGGCAATCTCATCCTCAACAACATGGGCGACAACGTCAACACCGGCGGTACTGCACCCGCTGCACCGTATGTGATTCTATCCTTCTTGTTCAAGATCGTGGTAGAATTCATGTTTCTAGTATGTGTCTTACATGTGATCTGTTCATCTACTATGCTAATTCGCATGATTAGTTTAATCTCTGCTATTGCTGTCATGATCTATCTTCTGTTTATTTTGATTAAATCTCATAGTAATTTGCTCATATTTGCAACAACAACTTCTCAAGTTGCAAGCAAGCAGAGAGCTTATTTTGCTTTGATTGAAACATGAATAAATCTTCACCTGTTTTTGTTGTTTGTTACTCTGACTCCACCTATTTACTTAAGAAAATACTAATGTCCACACGTGTGGCAGTTTTGCAACTCGCCCACACACGTGGATCAGCGTCCAATCGAGTTTGCACGAATCTTAACACATTGAGGCAGAACTTACGTGCCACGTAGGATGGGGCTGGTGTGTGGGCGTTGTAGAGTTCGCTCACACGCCCAAAGAAGACGCCGGTTTGTTTGCGCTGTGTGGGCGAACTAGTTTCACTACCACCACCCTAATCTCTGGCGTGTGGGCGAACTGCTTTTCGCCCACACGATACTCGTACGTTGTTGGATGACAACTGCAGTTACGCGTACGTGACCACTAGGTAAACACACATGGCAACTATGATTCATTGCTAGACGGCAACTGCAGTTGCGCGTACGTGGCAACCAGATAAACACACATGGCAATTATGATTTTATCACACGTCGCAACTAGGTAACACACCATGTACAATGTAATGTAATTGTTTGAAGAGTAATATATATCACAGTGGGAGCCTCTCCCACTGTCTCAGGTTTCAAAAAAAACTAGGTACACACATGGCAATTACTGTTTGGCCATATGTGGCAAGTAGTTAATCACACAGGGCAACTATGATTTGATTACACGCGGCAATTATCATAAATTAGACATGGAAACTATAGTTAATCAAAACAGATAGAGTTGCCATACTTTTACAACTACATTTGCCATCCAGAATAACTACATCTGCCATCCCGAATGGCAACTAAATTGTCATCCCGCGGGTACCTAACATAGCTACGCCAGGACGTGTGGGCATTTTTGCTTCGTGCCACACGCGCGGGGTGAAGATGAATGGTACTTATTGGGGCATGTGGTACGTAGTAGCTGCGCCCACACGTGTGGGCAATTCTAATGTTCACCCACACACAGCCCATGTGGGTTGCCTCTTGCTCACGCCATATACGATGTGTGGACGAATGTCTATTATGCCACAGGTGTGGCGTTATCGGCATTCTTTATTTATTGCTTTCAGCCGCCGGCGTTTGTAAGATAAGTGTAAAAGAAGCATGGTTTCTGTCTATCAATAAATATCGGAGAGGCGGGCCTCTCTATCTATCGCCAAAGAAAACACAATGGGTGAAGCACATGTTCTCTTGATGTACCAAGGAGGAAAGAAAGGCACCTTTGTAGCGTGATAATGGTGTGATCGTGCTCAATCAAGTGCCCAAGCGGCAAGTGGCTCCCTCCAAACCCAGAAGAAGAAGAAAAGGATCACCAAGTGGCAGGGGAATGGGTGCCCCTCATCCAAGCTGTCAAAAACAAAAGGAGTGCACCCGAACATGCTCAGGCCGCTCGAGTACTCCGTACTAAAGATTTAAATAAAGCGCTGCTGCTGCATGGCTTAATTAGCAGCCAAGACAAGGAACGCCGGCGGTGCACCCAAATTGGCCGCCCAGACAGCCTCGGTCAGATTCGGGCGGACCGTGCGTCTGTTTCGTCATCGAGATCTCCACGGACAAGCTAAGCACGGTCTGAGGCGGGAGCGGCGTCTGTAACAGACCGATTGAGAGCCACGCCCGGATTTTGACGCTGTCCTGAGATCGCTAAACTAATAAGAGCATTACTAGTAGAACCCTCAAACTCTCAAACCCTTATAGCAGTTTTAAGGGTTGAGAAGTGCCAGTTTTTGACACTTTTAAGGGTTGAAAAGCAAGGTAAAGACTTGTAACCTCAAACCCAACCCGTAAACTGCTTTAAGGGTTGGATTTGAGGGTTCTAGTCTTTGCCTCAACCCCAACCTTTAAAGCTGTCATTTCATATATCACACATTTCATCATATTTCATCATATGACATATCACAAATTCCATTACATTTGACATAAAACAATAATCATTCTAGTTATTATTACAACACCGAATAAAACAATAATCATTCAAATTATTACAACAATGTTTGAGCAAATAACACTAATTGTTCGAATCAAATAGGACATAGAAAAGTAAAACAAGGATACATCATGGGCCAATGCGCCGCCCATCCAACTGCCAGTGGTGCTCTACTAGATCATCCCGGAGCCGACCATGAGTGGTTGCATCCTCAATCTGACGATGTGCTTGAAGAAAAGCGTGTATGCGAGAAGGGTTTCTTTCCGGTTGCACACGGGTACCAACATTGTCATAGAAACAAGGGAGGTTTAACCCTCTCATCCTTCTAGGATCATGTTGTGTAGAATCACACAACATTTCATGATGTTCATCAAGGTTTTTTGTCCCAAAACCGAGCTGGACCACGAACTATGGCAAACCTTGCTTGCAAAACACCGAAAGCTCTCTCAATATCCTTGCGGGCTGCCTCTTGTGCCTTGGTGAAATGAGCCTCTTTTCTTGTTAAGGGCACCCCATTTTTCTCCTTGATGGACTTCACAAGAGTTGCCCATTCGGGATAGATGCCATCGGTGAGATAGTATCCCATTGAGTACTCATTGTCCATGATTTTGTAGTTGCAAGTGAAGCATCCCCGTAAATTAATCTTTTGAACAAAGGAGATCTATTGAGGATATTGATATCATTGAGTGTTCTGCAACCCAAAGAATGCATGCCAAATCCATGTGTCCCGAGATGCTACGGCCTCAAGCACAATGGTAGCATCACGGCTTTACCGCAATACATTCCGTGCCATGCCTTTGGGCAATTTTTCCACCTCCAATGCATGCAATCAAGACTACCTAGCATCCTCGCCATCCCCTTTTTCATTCATTTCCATTAATCTCTTTGTATCTTCCTCGTTTGGTGCTCAAGATACCGCTCACCGCACAACCGGATGACCAACTTGGCAAACCTACGGACCGACTTCGTGGTTGTATCTTGCCCAATGCGAAGATACTCGTCGGTATAATCCGCTGGTATGCCATAAGTTTAGTACCCGCATTGCCGCCGATATCTTTTGATATGCACTAAACCCCATGATACCGGGCGGCGGATCTACGACGTTTAAAGTAATATGAGGCGGCCTCACAATCGATGACAATCTTCACAAACAAACTACGCCGCATTCGGTACCTTCATGCGGAAGAGACGTGGAGGGTATGTAGGTACCTCTGAGATGTAGTCTTCCTTCAAATGTTCGTGTCCGAGAGGGCGGTTCCGGTAGATGGTGACTCGCCCCATCTTCGACCCTCTCCTCTGATCCATCAGCTTCACGCGGTTTTCAAACGATTGCACGTCGATGAGGAGGCTCATTATCTCGACGTCGTCATCTTGCAACAACTCATCAATGTCGGAATCGTCGGATGTCGACCAATCCGACGAATCGGACATGACAATCTCCTCATTGTTCATCTCCATACGCAAAGGACAAATACTAATTAGTGCTAAAAATGAAACAAAAAGAAAATGAAACAAAATGAAAAAGCACATACCTCACCTCCTGGACGAGGCGGCGCTGGCCGGGCAGGGCGGGAGGGCGGCCGGGCGCGGCTTGACGGGCGGGAGGGCGGCCGGGCAGGGCGGAGCCCACGGCTGGGAGGCGGTGGCGGCGGCTCGCTTGGACCGCCTGGGCGACTGGGCGCTCCTCGAGGGCCGGAGGGAGGGCATGGAGGGAGGCGGGAGGATGCGGAGGGCGGCCAAGGCGCGCAAGGGAGGAGGGAGGGACGCCGGGCGTGGCGAGGAGGCGCGGGCGGGAGGCGGCGGGAGGCTGGCCGGGGGAGGCGGAGGGCGGTGGGCGGTGACAGGCGACGGGCGTGGGCGAGGGTCACGAGGTGGGCGGGCCGTGGGCGGCCGGATCTGGGGAGTGAGTCAAAACTCCTCCCGCATTTAAATTGACGAGATAACTGGTCATGGAGGGGTTGGGCTGCCAACCCTCGCTTTCTGCTGGGAAGGAGAATAGGGGTTGAGCCTCTAAAAAAATTTAAGGGTTTAAGGGTTAAGGGGTTCTATTCTTTGCGATTTTTTCGTCTCAATCCGTAAAAAAGCGGTTATTTTTGAGGGTTTGAGGGTTTAGGGGTACTACTAGTAATGCTCTAATGCATGCATGCATAATGTATTGCTCGGCTCCACCTTGGCTAGCTACAGTGTTGCTCAGATGGAGAGAGGACAAAATGGCTGTCGCTGTCGACGCGCGTGCTGGACGAGTGTCGGCAGGGCAGGCCAGCGCCAGCGCGGCCATGGATACAAGACGGAGACCCGTACAAGACGTAGTAGTACAAATCCAAGAAGACGTAGTAGTACAAATCCAAAATAAGAAAACGTAGCAGTAGTAGTACGTAGCTGGACGGACGAGCGTGTGCCGGACGGCGTCGATCGGATCGGAGAAAATTGTCTGATCGATCAGATAGATAGATAGATAGATAGATAGAGCGACAAATAATAAAATGAAATGGTCCAACATACTGTATTCAGAGAACTCCCTTCGTCCTACAGTGTAAGATAAGATGTTTTTGCAAGCTACGTTTGGCTTGTGAAAATATCTTACATTGTGGGACTAAGGGAGTGATACTTTTTTACCGGGACAGGTTGAATATATCTCATATTCTCATCTCATTTCTCAACGGGACTGATGACCTTGGGTGCATATCGGTAAGGCTGGTTATAGTAGGGAGTAACTTATAGTAACGTCATGCATATAACATTAGTCTAAGTTACTACCTTCATAATGCAAAGTAAGATAATAATAGTGTCATAGATTGCTTCATTTATTAGCTTGTAGACTCATCTTCTTTTGGAAAGCGCTATGTTACAGTAACATATTATGTTACCACATTTCATTAACTAGTTGTCACATAAGCAAAATTTTATTGAAATGCGCTATATTACTAGCTAAGTTACTCCCACTATGACTAGCCTAACTGATGGGCATCTCGCTCCTGAGGCTGGCCTGAGAGCTCTCTTCTCGGACAACTGGCTGTATGGAGCACGAACTTCTAGTGTGATTGTTCATGAATGTGGTCCTGCCATGTACCATCTTTTTTTACGGATACCCGCCATGTACCATCGACCATCGTGCGGTACTAAATGAACGAAGCAAGGCAAGGGGTTGGGGAAAGATAATTTCTGTTCAAACTATGAACTGGTCCATCGCACCTCCTCCGATCAGGGATCGATTTTGCCGACAACTGTTTATTTTGGGGTATCACTAAGTTTTATATTACTCCAAATTCACTTGGAGTGGGATCACAAACAAATCATCGTGCTAGATCAACCAGTCATGCCTCCCCTGGTCAGGAGAATGGAAAACGAAAAAAAGGTAAAAGGTAAAGAAAAGCAGAGAAAATGGGCGAAAACCGATGGAGGAAGTAAAAAAGAAAGAGAAAAGGAAAACAAGAAAAAAGAAAAATCAACGCAAATGGATAAAAACAATGAAAAAATAAAAATAAAAACCAAGAAAATAGTAAAACAAATGATACAAGAAAAAGAAAAACAACCACCGGGCGAAGTGAACGTAACCAGCTACAGCATGCGAGCAAATGCTCGGTCGCACGAACATCATCCGGCCCGGTATGTACACTCATATATGTGGCCAGTTAGGGGACTCCTATATGCCGCTTATTGCGGCAAGAAGTTGCGGTTTCGCACAGGAAACGGCTCACCTAGGCTGGCCCATTCACTGTCCTTCGCGGAATGAAAAATCACAAAAATAAGGGTGCGCTACTGATAGGAATCGAACCTGCGGCCAGCTATACTTCGATTTGCAGCACGAATATTAAAGAAACGGTCGGCAACGACGAAAAATAAAACCAGTTTGCCAAATTTCATAAAATAAAACTTGTGAGTGAGTGATCAAACTCAAGTCCTCCCGCCAGGGAAGCAAGGCATAGCCATTATAGTAACTGAGGTTTAGTGCGATCAATGACAACCCAAAATATAGGAAGTACAATCCGCGACATTTAAAACTTGTTTTAAAATTTCAAGCAAAAATTTTAAAAGGAAAACTTTTTGAAACGCAAATTTTATTTGGGAAATCAAAAAATTGAAAAAACAAATATGAAAAATATCAATATCAGAATATATTTGAAATCATAAACTACTTTTCATAAACGCAAAACAGTTTTTCAAACATGATGACAAAATTGAAAAAATGAACATTTTTCAAAATTAAACTATTTTTACCCAACCGGAACATTATTTTTGAATTTGCGAACTAATTTCAAAAACATAACATCTGTAGCATTTTTAGAGTATGTGAACAATTTTGGAAGACACGAATATTTTTGAAATTCCAAAATATTTCTGAATTTGTGAACAAAAATTAAACAAGCAAAAAAATTAAATTTGTGAACAAATTTGGAAACATGGACATTTTTTGAATACGTGAAAAAAAATTCAAAACCAAATTATTTTTTAATTTGCAAAATTGGAAGAATTTCTGAAGTTCCAAAACATTTTAAAATTTCTGAAGAAAATATGGAAACATTAACAATTTTTGGAATTCCCAAACGTTTTAGAGTTTGAAAACAAAATTTACACATATGAACAGTATTTGAATTGTGAAAAATGGTACCCTTCTTGAAAACAAATTTGTTTTTGCTTTGTTAACAAAATTTAAAGGGTGTGCATTTTTTGAAAATTATCGAACATTTTCTGAAACAAAGCAAACAAATTTTGTAGTTCTATTTTTTAGCAAAATTTGAAAATAGGTATATTTTCTAAAAAAATGAACTAAATTTATAAAATGCGAATTATTTTGGAAAATAAAAATAAAATTCGCAATAAAAAATGAAATGGAAAAGGATAGAAAAAACAAAAAGTAAAAAAGTTAAGAGAAAAAGGAAAAGGGAGAGAAAAGGGAAAGAAGAAACAGGAAAAAAGGGAAAAAAGAACAGAACAGAGAAAAAAAATCCAGTTCAGGAATCTTTTAAAAGTTTCTCAAATCCGTAAAAAAATCGACTGGGAACCTCTTCCCAAAACCGGGATCACAGAAAATCCTTAAACAGGCTGGCCCAATCCGAACGATCGCTCCATTGCTTGTGCGAAACAGCGACATCATGCCACAGTGAGCGTCGTATAGGGAATTCCGCTGGAGAATGGAGGAAACACGCACCCCCGAGCACGGCGCCCAGAGTACAGTTTGGGCCGTCCGATTTGTCGGCTGGGCACTCCTTTTTATTCATTTTCCTTTTGAGTTTCTTTTATTTTTGTTTTTTTCTTCAAGAACTATTCAACAATATCATATTCCAATAAATAGTGTTCTTATCTCAATAATTGTTCATGAATGCAAAAAACATTTTTATTTATAACACTGTTCACGACTTTTATAAAATGCAGAAAACATCATAAATTGTTCCCAAACTCAAAAAAATGTTCATGAATTTCAAAATTATTCTCAATTTCTAAACTATTACTCCCTCTGTCCCATAATGTAAGATATTTTTTGACACTACACTGATGTCAAAAAACATCTTACATTATGGGACGGAGAGTTCTTTAAAAAAATGTTCATGAATTCAAAAAGGGTTGACTTTTCTAGAAATGTTCGCCAGTTTGAAAAATGTCCCCGAACATCAAAAACATGTGCTGATACAAAAAATACTCGCAAATATTAAAAAATGTTTGTCAGTTCAAAGAATGTTCTCAAATCTCAAAAAATGTGAGTCGATTGAAAAAATGCTCGCAAACTTCAAAAATTATTACCAAATTTGGAAAAAAATATGCTGATTCTAAAAATGTAAAATAAAATAAAATGTTAATCCAAAGTAAAAAAATGTCCATGAAATACAAAATTCAGTAGTTCAAAAATATTCACGCATTACAAAAAACCATGAGTTTGCAAAAATGACGAATTTTAAAAAATATTCTCGTCTTTCAAAATGTTCCCAATTTAAAAACAATCGTGAATTCACCATTTTTTTAAAAATATTCATGAATTCAAAAATGTTGACTATTTTAGAAAACCATTTGCAAGTTCAGAAAAATCTCCATGATTTAAAAAATCAGAATTTCAAAATGTTTGAGAAATAGAAAAGGAAACTAAGAGTAAAATAAAAAGAAAATGTCGGTTGCAGGGGGTACGCGATTGCTCTTTACCATGTGATCTACGCAGGGAATAAGGATCACCGCCAGCGAGCACTAGACGACGACCATGAAAGCGCGTGCTGAGTAGGCATGATATTTGGAGGGTTTAAGCCCATGGTACTCGAGTTTTTAACCATCTCTATTTTTCCTCTCTCTCTATACTGCTAAAAATAGACGTGAGGATTCTTTTCTGCTAAGCAGATACTTTGTCCGACCTTATATACGTTTCCTTCCTCTGTTTGTTATCAATTCTTTTCTGCTCTATCTTTGGAATATTTTTCACATGACTTAAAGAAGTGAGCGGCCACCATGCGAATTTGCATCCCCCCACTCGGTCGAGACGGCTCACCTTCTCACACAATTTGCGTCGACGCCTTCGAGGCAGAGAGAAAGGAAAGGAGAGGCGATTGCGGAGGTGATCGACTAGGGTTTCATCGCGGAATTGGTGGGTGAACCGATGGGTTTGGTCAGGGCGTTACAATTGATATTAGAGCCGACCCTCGCGGTTACACACACGTGCGCGGGTCAGTGATGCATACATGTGCACCTGTGGATGACGTCACTGGCATACACAGACGTGTGCCAAAAGGGAATGTTCCTGCAAGGCAATGGGGACGTTAGTTCCTTTGAGGGGGAGGGGGTATGTGGTTATCTCTATCTCTACTATCTAAAAGAACCGTTAGGTTCCATCTCCCCCCTTACGTCCTCTCCTGTTCGTCGAGCGTTTTGTTCCTCTTCGGCGCGCACATGGGCCAAGCCCAGAAAACCTTGCCAGCCCACATGCCCCCTCGAACGTTCTACTCGCATCCCCCAGCCTCGCTAGGGTTGCATCGATGCCATCCCCAGCCCGTCCTTCGCCTCCTCTACCACTCCTCGCCCTCCTTTGGCGGACCTAGCCACCTCCGACCTCTGATCCGCTGCCGCCATCTAGACTCCTCCCCACACCCAGCTAGCACGCCACCGACGCCTCATTGCCCACATGTGTCGGCCTCTCCGATCCCATTGCGCCCGCCCTTGTCCTCGGCGTTGCTGCCTGATGACACGTTGGCCCCAGCTCCACCGCCAGCGGCAATGGGTCTCAGGAAGGTTCTTCTCTAATCTTGTGCCCCAGCTCTTCCTCCTCTGTTTCCTTTTCTCTCACCCTCTCTCTTAAACAGCACGGCGGTGATGGCTCAGTGTAGGGCAGGCTGTGGCCACACAGGGTCACCGCGCTAAGGACGAGATCTCTGCGCCTGTTCTAAGACGAGCTGGGCTGCGGGGGTGGCCGCCCAACGTCGAAAGGGAGGTGGCTACATGTGGGGGAGAGGGCGTTGTGATGATCTTGTTCTGATCTAGCTATTCTTTATTCTGGAATAGGAATGGAGCGCAGGAGTGGTCACTATGTTCTCCAGTTCAGCTCATTGTTGCGACGTACAGCCCCAACCTAGCAAGAACATCTATCAGTATAATATGGTTTAGGAACGATAGAAATTATGTCTGCAATAATCATTCGAAGGTGATGCTTTACAATATTCACGGTAATCTTATGCTACAACATATGTCTTGCTTATTTCACTTCCTACCAGTTTACTTGCTAGATTTTGAATTGGAGCTTACCGTTCACTGAGGCGAGAATACTATAATAACATGAATGTGCTAAAAGGAAATTAATATGGAAGTTTATTTGTAGCTGGTACACAAAATTGTAGGTGATATGCATTTATGTAATTCTTGCACTTTTTTTCTTTGTTTCAGAGATTAGTCTTCAAAATTTCTGAACACAATCTATGCATGCATGTCTTCTTTTTTTTTCGATTTTTTTGTCATAGTGATATGTTTTCCGATTGTCTTGGAAATTATAGAGTCCTTGACTTGGACGAAGGGATGCTCTACTTGAGTGAAAAAGGCAAATTAATAATAGAACTTGTGTGTGCGTGTGTTTGCTTGTATAGAATGATGACAATGATTTAAATGAATATGGTTTCCGACAATAAAATTCTGAATTATTACACTTGACCGAAATTTTAAGATAGCTAGCTGAATTTTTTGTATATTAGATATATCGGCTGTCAGAAGTGGTAGGACATTTATGTGTCGTGAAGAAGAGAGAGAGAGAGAGAGAGAGGAGGGAGGGAGAGAGAGAGAGAGAGAGTAGTTCACCTATGAAAAACTGTTGATGTGTTGTAGATATACTAAAGATATATGTTATTCCCGTTGCAACGCACGGGCAATTGCCTAGTTCATACAAACAAGGTGCACCTTCTTTTTCAGGAGTCCATCCGAAAGGAACCTTAAAGTTAAGCTTTGAGCAATTTAAGGATGGGTGACCAACTTGCTACTTGATCCCGGATGCGCACAGGTGAGAACAAAGTGCGTAGAAAAGACTAGTATTAGTATATAGGATCATCTAAATCCTCGGCGCGATGGTCGGGAACTGGTGGATGAACCGATGAGTTTGGTTGGGGCATTACATCTTATTGGATGTTCTCTCTCGTATGAATAATGTGGTTACAATATATGATCTCGTTGATATTGTTGGACCTATCGAGCTTGTCTAGAATAAACTCTGACTTCACGTTATATAGGGATGACGAAGCAGAGAATACAATGCCGCATGGCCACATGCTAATAATGACACATTAAAGCTGATCGTGACTTAGTGTCTCGATGGTGTCGTGATATAACTAGATTTGATGGCTTCATGGGTAACGATGGTCTTGAACGTCGTGGTGCAGGCTAGCTGAATGGGCTTGATGATGCCAGCACAGCCGATAGATTTTCTCGGTGAAGATTTGGGCTGTTTGGGCCATATCCTCGTCACAGGCCTACCCGGTGATCCCACCGTCGATAGCATTTTTCTGAAGTTATTTCAGGTTTTTCGATGCTACTTTTTTAGGCATGACGTGCCTGTTAACTGCAAGGTGTATGTCGCGACTTCATCAATCTCAAGTTCTACTGGTTCCGTCTCGTAGAGCTGCTCATATGAGCAGGGTGAGCCTGCGTCTTAGGAGTGAGTATACGCGCATATATATGATTGTCTGCATTTGTACTGCATTTAAAAAAAACTACAGTAATTCTACAAGAAACGATTCCTTGCTTTATTACAAAGGGCAGCATATACATTGACTATATTTCGCCTGAGAATTTTTGTCCTTTAACAAAACTCTAATATGAAACGCACTTATTTCATTGTAGTTATTGTTTGGCCGGTTGGAAGTGGACTTTTCTTTTTGATCGAGCAAGGGTTTAGAAGTCCTTCTGAGCCGTGGAATTCTTTTCATCTTGATTTAGGGGTACAGAAAAAATCGGCCTACATTTTCCAACTGACATGAAAATGACTACCGGCATCATAAAAATCAATATATAGTCCTACCAAAAGCCCTCCCGGTTGTTCCACAGAAGGAACAAAGATCCATGTAATAAAATGAACTACAACCACTAATTTTATCCAACCATGGTAAATAATAAGTTTGCTGCTTTTTGTCTCTTGAACACAAATAAATCTTGATTTTATCCAACCAAAAGTCGAGCGTAGCCTGAGCCTGCCATGTGTGATAGCTCAAGTTTGAGAAAGCTCGTGGATTGAAAACAATCTCGGAAGATTGCCGAGGGACTGCGCATTTCGACAACGGAGGCCGTGGATGGTGATTTCTTGGAATAGGATGGGGATGTGGCGCCAAGTGTGCTTGCGAATAAGCCAGCCATACACGGGCCGGGCAATTCAATTATGAGATTTGCTATTTTTTATCTAGATAAGAATTAACAAACTCTCATCTAACTACAGTGTCATTCGATTCATCAGAGGAAGAAAACGACATGAATCATTGCGTAACATCAAATGATATAGGAGTTAAATGAGACATATAGTTAAATCTCCCGTCTAGATGAGACTTAGCCACGACTTTGGATTATTTGAACCCAGCGAGCGAGCCACCGAACGGATGGATTCACAGCCGGAGATCTTCCGGGAATGTTTTTGCTACTACTCCCTTCATTCAGAATTACTTATTAGAGAAATGAATAAAAATAAATATATCTAAAATTAAAATGCGTCTAAATACATTTCTCCGGCAAGTTTTTCTAGACGGAGGAAGTGCTATACTGCAATTCCACACGCCCCTTTCTCCGTTGACAAGTCCACCGAAGACCTCGCGCGGCGACGTGCCCTTGGTGCCAAAACAGGGGCCAACGGCGAGAGCTACAGCACCGTCGTACCTATCTATCTGGGGTCCAGCCACAGCCAGCCATTGACCGGCGGAGGTCTGCCTCTACGCCCTCGGCGTCTCAAGTTTAATGACTAGTTTACCAAGTCTGCCGGTCTTCCACGGGTTGCATACTCCACACGGGAGCTCGACCGCGACTCGCCATTGAACCACGCCCAAGCTGCTTCCGACTGCCAATCCGGAAGGAACCTGGATAATAATGGCATGGCGCTAGTCTCAGGGGGGCGGGCCCGCAATAATTCCTGGCCGTCGCTTTCTCTTGACCGGCTGACTGCCCACAGGCTGCTCCACTTTGGGTGGCTACATATAGCATAAAACAACCCTACGCTTTCGTGAAACTGGGATTTCGTCCCGCGGACAACACATGTGCAGGTTCTTTTTCAAATCTATGTATTTTTTTTATAAAGCTCAAAAAGTACAAATCTATATATTAAACCAATAGATAGTGCAAATCTGTTAAAGTTCATGAGGGGCAACTGTCTTCTTCCTGTTGAACGGGTCGATGGCGTGCGGCCCCAAGTCACTCCAATACCAAGCCAACCAAACATTATTGATCACGGGCATGAAGTCATCAAGGTCACGGTCTTGCTAGATCATGGCACCGGAGAAGAAGGATCCAAACCGAAAAGAGTCGTAGATCCAAAAGCATGGCCTCAAAAACTCTCTCTCACCTCACGCGGGCACCAAAAGGCGCACCAAGGTGACGAAGATGAGGTTGGAGGACCCAGTTGTGAAGGGAAGACACGCCGCCACGTCAAACCGCGAAAATCGTAACATCACATCCGGAATAAACAAATGGGATATATACCCACGAAACAACAGTGTTGCCACAAACAACACCGTAGCGATGGGAAAGCTCGAGAAAGAATTATTCGTCGGGCAGACGCCACCACCACCTCAACGACACGCCATCGAAGATGACTGAGGGAGTCCCGGATTAGGGGGTGTCCGGATAGCCGAACTACCATCACGGCCGGACTCCAAGACTATGAAGATACAAGATTGAAGACTTCGTCCCGTGTCCGGATGGGACTTTCCTTGGCGTGGAAGGCAAGCTTGGCGATACGGATATGTAGATTTCCTACCATTGTAACCGACTCGTGTAACCCTAACCTATCCGGTCTATATAAACCGAAGGGTTTTAGTCCGAGGACACAACAACAATCATACCATAGGCTAGCTTCTAGGGTTTAGCCTCTACGATCTTGTGGTAGATCTACTCTTGTACTACCCATATTATCAATATTAATCAAGCAGAGTAGGGTATTACCTCCATCGAGAGGGCCCGAACACAGGTAAAAACATCGTGTCCCTTGTCTCATGTTACTATCCGCCTAGACGCACGATTCGGGACCCCCTACCCGAGATCCGCCGGTTTTGACACCGACATTGGTGCTTTCATTGAGAGTTCCTCCGTGGTCGCCACCGATAGGCCCGATGGCTCCTTCAATCATCAACAACGATGCAGTCCAAAGTGAGACCTTTCTCCCGGACAGATCTTCAGATTCGGCGGCTTTGCACCGCGGGCCAATTCGCTGGCCATCCGGAGCAGATCGAAGCTACGCCCGCCATCGTGTCGATTTGAAAGTTTGAACTATACGGCCGATATCCGCGGAGACTTGATCTTCGACGGATTCGAGCCGCAGCCTAGCGTGCCGCCTTGTCTCGATGGGCATGATCTAGCTCTGCGGTCAAAGGCCTCGAGGCCGCATCAAAGACACCGCTCCGATCCTCAATCCGGAGCCGGATTCCCCGATCGAGGACGAGTGGTTGGACACCGCCTCGGGGGCTACAATCTCTACGGCGATTGAGCCGAACTCTATCTCTGTCCTCTGCGAAGATCGCGACTCCAAGGTGCCGGACTCCTCTCCGGACTCCGAACCCTCCGCGCCCCTACCAATCGAATCCGATTGGGCGCCGGTCATGGAGTTCACCGCCGCGGACATCTTTCAAAGACTCGCCTTTGGCGACATCCTGAATTCACTAAAGTCTCTCTCTTTATCCGGAGAGCCCTGGCCGGACTACGGCCAGGAGGATTGGGATGCGGACGACGAAGAAATTCAGCGCCCACCCACCACCCACTTCGTAGCCACTATCGAAAGCTTACACGACGTGCTCGATTTCGACTCCGAAGACATCGACGGTATGGACGACGATGTAGGAGACAACCTTGAACCTGCGCATATAGGATGCTTGGACAACCACTTCATCCCATGATGTATACATGGTGGATACACCTAAAGGAAATGAAGACGAGGAACAACGGACGCCACGAAGGATAAATCCTCGAAAAGCGGTCAAAACGGCAACGTAAACGCCCGAACTAAATCCCGCCAACAGAGACCCAGCCATAGAGCAGGCGAACCGGTGGACGCATTTAACATGCTATCGAGCAATCGTCTGAACAAGACAACTTGGATAAACAACCCGTCCCCGGCAAAGACAACAGTCAGGACGATCTCACGCCGGACAAATTGTTGGAGCAAGATAACCTCCAGAAAAGGCTCGTCACCACTGCGCGTAGCCTGAAAAAGCAGAAGCAGAAGCTCAAAACAGCGGAAGATGCACTCAGGATCAGATGGAGCAAAGTATTCAACACCGCAGACAAATACGGTGACAGTCGCCGAACAAAGAGCTACCCAAAAAGAAAGCTACTGCCCGAATTTGACGAGGAGGCCTTAGAGCCCCCACAATCAAAGAATAAGAAGGCCACCCGGTCGGATGGACGACCCCACGGCAAAAAGAGAGCGGCAAATGGCGCCGCACACAAGCTGGTATGCGATCCGCATATGGATTCACAGCAAAAGGATGGCCCAGTTAGGTCCATCTATGGGCCAAGAAAGCAAGCTCTTCAAAGCAATGCAACAGGCCAAAATTCCAAACATCACGTCACACCCAAATATAGGGGCGCCGCGCATCCCCTATGTTTCACCGATGAGGTGCTGGATCATGAATTTCCAGCGGGATTCAAACCCGTAAACATAGAGGCATACGACGGAACAATGCACCTCGAGTCTGGATTGAGGATCACATCCTCCACATACACATGGATAGAGGAGATGATCTCCACGCCATAAAATACTAACCCAACAAACTCAAAGGGCCAGCTCGACATTGGCTAAAAAGCCTACCCGAGAATACCATTGGAAGCCGGGAAGAGCTCGAGTATGCGTTTGGGCAAATTTTCGGGGGACCTATGTCCGCCTCCGGATGCGCATTTATTTAAGTCACATAACTCAACAGCCCGGAGAGTCAGCCCAGAAATTTTGGAACATGTTCCTTACTAAAAAGAACCAAATAGTCGACTGTCCGGACGCCGAAGCCTTAGCAGCTTTCAAACACAACGTCCGAGACGAATGGCTCGCCAGACACCTCGGCCAAGAGAAGCCGAGAACCATGGCCGCATTAACAAGCCTCATGACCCGCTTATGCTGGAGAGGATAGCTGGCTAGCAAGATGCAGCACCAGCGACCCAAGTACATCCAAGTCGGGGATGGAACGGAAACCACGGCGCAACAAGGACCAGCGCACGGATTAAAAGGAACGGTCCAAAGAGCGAGGCCAACGCCGGATTCAAAAGCTCACGGCAGAACAACAAAAAACTGCCCCTTAAGGACAATAGAGATGAGCTATCCAACTTCAACAAAATCTTGGACAAGATATGTCAAATCCACAATACTCTTGGGAGGCCTGCAAACCATACCCACAGAATTGTTGGGTCTTCAAACAGTACGGCAGACTCAACGCCGAACACAAGGGGCTCAACACACCAAGCGAAGACGATGACGAGCACCACAAGCAGAGCCCCGGAAAACAAAAGAATTTCCCACACGAGGTTAAAACAGTAAACTCACTTCACGTGACCAAAGGGAAAAACAGAGCGGCGCCCACTAAAATGCGCTACCGCACACCGGTTGTCAAAACCAATCACCTTTGACCATCGTGACTATTCCGAAAGTATCCGTAACGCAGGATGGACTGCCTTGATGTTGGATCCTATAATCAACGGATTCCAATTTACACAAGTCCTCATGGATGGCGGCGATGACATAAACCCGATATACCAGGACACAATCCGCAGGATGGGGATAAACCCAACCAAAATTCGCCGTAGCAACACCTCCTTTAAAGGAGTAATGCCAGGCCCATATGCCCATTGTATAGGCTCCATACTGCTAGAAGTTGTGTTCGGTTCATCCGACAATTTCCGTCGCGAAAGGTTAATCTTCCATGTCGCCCCGTTTAAAAGTAGCCATCAAGCACTATTGGGACGCGAAGCTTTCGCCCGCTTTAACGCAATTCCGCATTATGCATCTCTAACACTTAAAATGCCCGGTCCACGCGGCATCATCTCATTAAAAGGGAGTATCAAGTGTTACTTGAGCACGGAGGAACGTGAGACTGCCTTGACAGCCCCACACCTATCCGGCTCCGCTAGTCAAAGAACCTGAATTAGTCAGTTAAACCCCGGACACGGCTAGACGAGTCCGGCGCCTACTAGCAGCATACCCCCATACAAGGGGTTGCATGCATGTATCACAAGAGACAATAAATGTCGGGGGTTGGGTGCGACATATGCCATAGGATGGCTTATCATGGAGGGGGCGAGTAGAACGTCGCCGGTGCCTGGAAACGGGATGAGGCGAAGACATGCATGCCGGCGAATCTTACCCAGCTTCAGGGCTCTCCGAGGAGATAACACCCCATCGCTGCTCTGCTGGGTCTCCGCATGATCACTATGGCAAAGTGAGTACAAGATGCTCCTTGAGCTGTTCGGGGTGAGGAAGGAGAAGGGCACGGCTAGCTCTTCTCTTCCCTCTATGTGTGTGTCTAAAACTACTAGGTTCCAACCCTTTGCATGGGTGCCCCGGGGGGTTTATATAGGCCTACCCCCCGGGGATACAATGGTAATCCGGCTGGGCGCGGGTCCCAGCCGTCAGTCTCTTAGGTCGCCGTCTTCTTCGCTGACTCCTGGGGCCCGCCGACTAGTGGGCCCCGCCGACGGTCCAACATGGGGCCGACAGCCCTCGTCCGCCGCGGGCAGCTCTTGCCGGCTGTAGGTTACTGTAGCCGTGCTTCTAATGACGCGAAGCTTGGTGGCGGCGTGGCTTGATGCCGCCGCTGGCGGCGATCACTGTTGCCATTCCTCGCCTTGTTCGGTTAATGGCGACGGAGCTCAGCGGAGGGGCCGGCCGACTCTCGGAGGCCGACTCCAACGGGTCCGTCTTTGGGGCGTTTCGCCGTCTTCTCGCACTCTTCAAGTCGCATGCAGACAGGCCATCGTGGGTACAGGAATCTGCCCACGGGCCGACGTCGAGGCTGGTGTGGCAACAAGGTTGCGCGGACGGAGATCTCCGTCGACGGAGCTCGTGGGCTATGCTCGCTTTTTATGAGCGGGCGGGACCGCCGCGAGGCGGCTTTATCCCATCCCGCCAGTAGTCGCTCATGCAGGAGTGGACGGAGTCGCTGGCCGACTCTCAGAGCCGGCTTCATTGGAGGTCGCCGGCTTGGAGTCGGCTTGTCCCGAGGCCGCCTCTACGGGACTCGGCCTAGAGGCGGTCGGCGACTGTCGCCGACTCTCTGGCGGATCTTCGCCTCGGGTCTTGAGGGGCGATGCCCGATGTTTTGAAAGGTCCAGGGGCTCGGGTCTGCCTACCCGTGGCCCATTACTCCGACAATAAAGCTCAATCTTATCCACTTCTTCGACTCGTACTCTGTTTATTTAATATAATGTACATCTTTCGCACGATCTTTTTTCTTTTTTAAACTAAGTTCCTCTCTTATACAGATTAACACCATGCTACACCCGTCCATTATACGGCACAACGGAGACAAAGTCTCAGACGTGCATTAGGGACCCGCTGTAAGGATTCTTTTCAGATTAAGACACTGCGTAAACCTTTTTACTGTCTCTTGTTGATATACATCCCCGGTTTCTAGCTATAACCGAGGAGGAGGCTGGCGTTTTGGCATTGGCCGCACTGAATTTTTGCACGCACTGGACACCAGGGGCTTAGGGCATTATTCGCCTGCTTTTTATAAAGACCGAATACCTTAGGGAGTGTTCGGCGCCTCGAGTTAGGCCTTATATGCATCAGCTCGAATCATGTCTTTGGTCAAATGTTGGGTTTGCCCGGCTCCTGTGTTTTGCTGCCTTACGTTCCTGCTTTTATCGGCTAACGCGGCACCAGGAGAACTATCTGCGATTGTGCCCGGTTCGGCCGAAGCGAGCACCTCAAGAGAGAAAGCCAAAACCGACTGTCATGATATAGCAAGAGACTGGTCAACCACTCGATGACTCATCGAATGTTTAGGATTCCTCCGCATTAACGAAGGACCGGTTTTCGTCGTGCACATACGCATTCGAATTCGGGAGAGTGCGGTGCCCCTGTGGGGCTATATAGTAGCCCCACCCTCGAACTCCCATGGCTAAGTGAAAGTGATAAAGCATTATAGTCCGATTGCCTAGTTTGCTACGCTATCACCTCCTTAACAGGACCAAGACGTTGGATTAAGTGTGACAAAACACTTTCTTTGCAAACACCCCCGCACTATGTGCGTGGGGGCTGAAGCCAAGGATTGCCATCTTTCAGGTTATATATACATATACATAAACGGCCGCACAGGAACGCACAAGTATAAAAAGCTCTTATATTGTATTGAAACATTGTTTTCACAAATCATACATGTCATTTAAACATAAAATCCTTCGAGCACTGCGCCTCTATTAAACGAGCGCCCTGCAGGCCTTCTTCAAAGTAGTGCTCGGCAGGTACTCGGCTTCTGTCCGAATCTTGGGATGCAACGTCGGTGGCCTTTATCTCTGCCCAGTATGTCTTGACACGGGCCAGAGCCATCCGCGCTCCCTCAATACACGCCGACCGCCTCATTGCGTCGATACGTGGTACCACACCAAGGAACTGCTGCACTAAACCAAAATAACTCTTCGGCTGGGGTCCGTCCGGCCACAAATGAGTCACGACATGCTTCATGGCAAGTCCGGATAGTCGATTCAGCTCGGCCCATTTGGCCAACCGATCGGTCAACGGAAGAAGACGCTCCGGACTATGGAATTGCGACCAATATAGCTCTTCCCTTCTGTGCCCCTTCTGGCCTCGGAAGTGCTCAATCGCGTCCGCAGCGCTCGCCGCTAAGTCCAGATAAGCATCCTCCAAACTCCACAACTTGTCCAATGGAGCATAATTTGGATCTGTATATTTCCTCCGCAGCAGAAACGGTTTTCCAGCCGCAATTGCCCCGGCCTGACTCAGCTCCTCCTTGGCAGCTCTCAAAGCCGAACGAGCATCCTTGGACTCGACGGTGGCCTTTTTCAGCCCTCTCTTGCTCCGCTTTGACGCGTTCTTTTTCAAGAACCTCGCAGCGATCGGCAGTATCCTTCAACTTTCCGCCATATCGGCCATTTCCTCTTTGCTTCGGCGGTGAGCAGCCTGCTCGGCTTTTAGCTCTTGATGCGCCTTTAAAGCGGTCGACATTACTATTTCTGGCTTGCTCTTTCGCCGGGCGAGTTCCGCCCAAGCTCCTCCACAAAGCGGCACCATCTGCATTAAGCATACAAATAGTAAGACATGGGTGTCAAGCTCCCTTACCAGGTGTGCGCATAGAAGTCGCATACCTTGTGACTCGTCGAACCGTTTATTGACCCGGTAGCGATGTCCGCATCCGCCTCGTCAAGCTGCCGCTTTAGTTCGGCATATTCATCAGTCCGGCTGGCCACCGGACGCCCCGCCACCTGTTTCGGAGCGGCGATATGTTATAACTGAGATTTTGATCCTCAACACGCTGTCAATTTTGACAACATACCGAGTCTCAGGGGCTACTATCTATACAGGGCGCATTTTATATGCATAACTGTCAGAAGGTACATCATTTTTGCGTACCTCGAACCCCGTCAGCAAGCTTCTGATGGCTTCATGCAATCCGCTCTCCGCGGATGCAATTCTTTCAATCACCGTACCCATTAGAACACGGTGATCTTCTGAGATAGCCGCTCGCCCAAGCAGATCCTTGACTCCTCCGACCGCACACCTTGGCGCCGGACCTTCCGGCCCCGCCGGACTTGGGGAACCCTCGCGACGACACCTCGTGGTCGCCCGCCTCGCATGAGGGTGCGACAGGTGGAGGCGTTCGCTCTCCATCATCTCCGGAAGAAGATCCCTCAAGACGAGCTCTGCTGAGAAGGGCTGAGATCCGAACTACAAGGTACAATTTCGGTTATCTTCGTAAATAAATACTGAGGATGTTCCTTATTTACAAGACCCCTACTTTTTACTTACGGCTCATTGGAGGGCTGATCCCTTGGGGAAATAGTGCGGCTGGGTTACTCCCTAGTGCCGGACTCTCTGACGAAGATTTCTTCCCCCTCTTCGAGGCCTTGACCTCCAGATCTTCCGAAGCGGTCCTCTTCTCTCCTTGGAGGGTGGGATTTTTGATCCCTCCCTCCTCAAAGACCTTCTTCGTGGAGGCAGTTGCCTCCCCGCTCCCCTCACCTTCTTTAAAAGGCGCGGCCTGCAACATCTTAGCCAGCATGGGGTCCGGCTTGTTCTCTAGGAGGGGAGCCGGACACCTTATTAACTTTGCCTTGGCTATCCACTCATGTTCAAGAAACGGCTCCTTTAAAGGGCATGTATATATGATAAATGAATGGACAGCTTGTCCGGTTACATGACTACTTACTTGAGTATCTGGGCGATTGCAGCTTAGTCCTGCGTCCTCAGTCAGGTCCGGACACTTCTCTTGTGATCCGAAGAACAGATTATACATCTCCACGGGCGTTGTGCCCATAAAATTTTGGAGAGCTCGTGGTCCCTCCGGATTAAATTTCCACGGGCGGAGGCGGCGTTTGCAGGTGAGGCGCCGGATCAACATAACCTGCGCCACTGCAACCAGATTGATCTCTCTTTCTTGGAGGACTCGAATACGGCCCTGCAGCAAGGGAACGTCCTTGGACGGCCCCCAGTCGAGCCCCTTGTTGACCCATGACGCCAGCCGCTGTGATGGACCTGAGCGGAAGGCGGGAAGCGCCACCCATTGGTGCCCCTAGGAGCGGTAATATAAAACCACTCATGTTGCCACAAACCAAGCTCCTTTTAAAAAGAGCCTTCGAGCCACGGAGCATCAGCACATTTGCTTATGACCCCCCCTCCGCACTCTGCTTGTTGCCCCTCGATCATCTTTGGCTCCACCTTGAAGGTCTTGAGACACAATCCAAAGTGAGGGGTAATATGGAGGAAGGCCTCACATATGACAATGAATGACGAGATATGGAGGATGGACTCCGGATTCAAGTCATGGAAATCAAGCCCATAATAAAACACGAGCCCCCGCACAAAGGGATCCGTCGGGAAGCCTAAACCCCGAAGGAAGTGGGACACGAACACCACGTTCTCGCCGGGCTCAAGAGTGGGAATGACCTGCCCCGAGCAGGCAGCCTATGCGAGATCTCGCCGGTTAGATACCGGTGTCTCGCAGCTTTAGCACATCTTCCTCTCGTGATGCAGGAAGGCATCCATCGGCCGTGCTGGTCGGAACCGGACATCGTCGAAGGTCCGGGTTACCGGAATTTGAAGCTTTGAGTGTTGGAACTCGGCGCGAGGCTAACTCGATGGAGGGTGTAAAAAGAAGAGGGCCTTGGTCTCATTATAAAGAGGTTGAATACCAAGAGCCCACCCCGTGGTCGATTAGGACTCGCCTTTGATAGAGGAGGCGTGCCAGCGGGCACGGTTGGGTTATCCACGTCCGTATTGATGAGAATCCCGGAATAAGGGGGCACGATCTATGCTTTGATAAGACGTGCTAAGGAAACCGCCTCGCTAAACGCGCTGAGGTGGAACAGTAAAAAACGATTCATACAAAGGCCTGGACGTGGTGTGATGTCACGCCGCGGAATACGTCAGCGGATCTGTGCAAAAGTTATTCTCTCTACGGTGGTATGTGGAACTTGTTTTGCAGAGCCAGACACTATCCTGGTGTTCAAAACCTTCTATTAAGTATTCGGAGGAGGAACCCGCCTTGCAATGCCGAAGACAATATGCGCGCGGACTCGTCGTCATTGAAGCCTGGTTCAGGGCTACCGAGGAGTCCCAGATTAGGGGTGTCCGGATAGCCGAACTATCATCACGGCGGACTCCAAGACTATGAAGATACAAGATTGAAGACTTCGTCCCGTGTCCGGATGGGACTTTCCTTGGCGTGGAAGGCAAGCTTGGCGTCTGGATATGTAGATCTCCTACCATTGTAACCGACTACGTGTAACCCTAACCTATCCGGTGTCAATATAAACCGGAGGGTTTTAGTCCGTGAGGACACAACAACAATCATACCATAGGCTAGCTTCTAGGGTTTAGCCTCTACGATCTCGTGGTAGATCTACTCTTATACTACCCATATCATCAATATTAATCAAGCAGAGTAGGGTATTACCTCCATCGAGAGGGCCCGAACACAGGTAAAAACATCGTGTCCCTTGTCTCTGAAGGAAATATTCCCTAGAGGCAATAATAAAGTTATTATTTATTTCCTTATTTCATGATAAATGTTTATTATTCATGCTAGAATTGTATTAACCAGAAACATGATACATGTGTGAATACATAGACAAACATAAACGTCACTAGTATGCCTCTACTTGACTAGCTCATTAATCAAAGATGGTTATGTTTCCTAACCATAGACATGTGTTGTCATTTGATTAACGGGATCACATCATTAGGAGAATGATGTGATTGACTTGACCCATTCCGTTAGCCTAGCACTTGATCGCTTAGTATGTTGCTATTGCTTTCTTCATGACTTATACATGTTCCTGTAACTATGAGATTATGCAACTCCCGTTTACGGAGGAACACTTTGGTGCTACCAAACGTCACAACGTAATCGGGTGATTATAAAGGAGTACTACAGGTGTCTCCAAAGGTACATGTTGGGTTGGCGTATTTCGAGATTAGGTTTTGTCACTCCGATTGTCGGAGAGGTATCTCTGGGCCCTCTCGGTAATGCACATCACTATAAGCCTTGCAAGCAATGTAGCTAATGAGTTAGTTACGGAATGATGCATTACGGAACGAGTAAAGAGACTTGCCGGTAACGAGATTGAACTAGGTATTGGATACCGACGATCGAATCTCGGGCAAGTAACATACCGATGACAAAGGGAACAACGTATGTTGTTATGCGGTTTGACCGATAAAGATCTTCGTAGAATATGTAGGAGCCAATATGAGCATCCAGGTTCCGCTTATTGGTTATTGACCGAGAATAGTTCTAGGTCATGTCTACATAGTTCTCGAACCCGTAGGGTCCGCACGCTAAGGTTTCGATGATGCTTATATTATGAGTTTATGAGTTTTTGATGTACCGAAGGAGTTCGGAGTCCCGGATGAGATCGGGGACATGACGAGGAGTCTCGAAATGGTCGATACGTAAAGATCGATATATTGGACGACTATATTCGGAGTTCGGAAAGGTTCCGAGTGATTCGGGCATTTTTGGGAGTACCGGAGAGTTACGGAATTCGTATTGGGCCTCTTTGGGCCATACGGGAAAGGAGAGAAAGGGCCAAAGAGTGGCCGCACCTCCCTTGGACTAGTCCGAATTGGACTAGGGAGGGGACGACCTTCCTTCCTTCTCCTTCTCTCTTCCCTTTCCTTCTCTCCTACTCCTACTACATGGAAGGGTTCCTAGTTGGACTAGGAAGGGAATCCTACTCCCGGTGGGAGTAGGACTCCCCTAGGCGCGCCATAGAGAGGGCGGCCCTCCCCTCCTCCACTCCTTTATATACGGGGGCAGGGGGCACCCCATGGACACACAAGTTGATCTACGGATCGTTCCTTAGCCATGTGCGGTGCCCCCCTCCACCATATTCGACCTCGGTCATATCGTCGCGAAGTTTAGGCGAAGCCCTGCGCCGGTAGAGCATCACCATTGTCACCACGCCGTCGTGCTGACGGAACTCATCCCCGACACTTTGCTGGATCGGAGTCCATGGATCGTCATCGAGCTGAACGTGTGCTGAACTCGGAGGTGCCGTACGTTCGGTACTTGGATCGGTCGGATCGTGAAGACGTACGACTACATCAACCGCGTTGTCATAACGCTTCGCCACGGTCTACGAGGGTACGTGGACAATACTCTCCCTTCTCGTTGCTATGCCATCACCATGATCTTGCGTGTGCGTAGGAATTTTTTGAAATTACTACGTTCCCCAACAGTGGCATCCGAGCCAGGTTTTATGCGTAGATGTCATATGCACGAGTAGAACACAAGTGAGTTGTGGGCGATACAAGTCATACTGCTTACCAGCTTGTCATACTTTGGTTGTGCTGTATTTTGAGATGAAGCGGCCCTGACCGTCATTACGCGTACGAGTTCTCGAGACTGGTTTCACCGCTGCGAGCTCTCGTTGCTTATAGGTTACTGGCGGGTGTCTGTCTCTCTCTATTTAGTTGAACCGAGTGTGGCTACGCCCGGTCTGGCGAAGGTTAAAACAGCACCAACTTGACAAACTATCGTTGTGGTTTTGATGCGTAGGTAAGAACGGTTCTTGCTCAGCCCGTAGCAGCCACGTAAAACTTGCAACAACAAAGTAGAGGACGTCTAACTTGTTTTTGCAGGGCATGTTGTGATGTGATATGGTCAAGACGTGATGCTATATTTTATTGTATGAGATGATCATGTTTTGTAACCGAGTTATCGGCAATCGGCAGGAGCCATATGGTTGTCGCTTTATTGTATGAAATGCAAACGCCATGTAATTGCTTTACTTTATCACTAAGCAGTAGCGATAGTCATAGAAGCAATAGTTGGCAAGACGACAACGATGCTACGATGGAGATCAAGGTGTCGCGCCGGTGACGATGGTAATCACGACGGTGCTTCGGAGATGGATATCACAAGCACAAGATGATGATGGCCATATCATATCACTTATATTGATTTGATGTTTATCCTTTATGCATCTTATCTTGCTTTGTTTGACGGTAGCATTTTAAGGTGATCTCTCACTAAAATTATCAAGAAGTGTTCTCCCTGAGTATGCACCGTTGCGAAAGTTCTTCGTGCTGAGACACCACGTGATTATCGGGTGTGATAGGCTCTACGTTCAAATACAACGGGTGCAAAACAGTTGCACACGCAGAATACTCAGGTTAAACTTGACGAGCCTAGCATATAACAGATATGGCCTCGGAACACGGAGACCGAAAGGTCGGGCGTGAATCATATAGTAGATATGATCAACATATTGATGTTCACCGTTGAAACTACTCCATCTCACGTGACGATCGGACATGGTGTAGTTGATATGGATCACGTAATCACTTAGAAGATTAGAGGGATGTCTATCTAAGTGGGAGTTCTTAAGTAATATGATTAATTAAACTTAAATTTATCATGAATTTAGTCCTGGTAGTATTAGCATATCTATGTTGTAGATCAATAGCTCGCGTTTAGCTCCCCTGTTTTATTTTGATATGTTCCTAGAGAAAACTAAGTTGAAAAATGTTAGTAGCAATGATGCGGATTGGATCCGTGATCCGAGGTTTATCCTCATTGCTGCACGTAAAAAATATGTCCTTGATGCACCGCTAGGTGACAGACCTATTGCAGGAGCAGATGCGCACGTTATGAACGCGTTTGGCTAGCTCAATATGATGACTACTTGATAGTTTAGTGCACCATGCTTAACGGCTTAGAATCGGGACTTCAAAGACGTTTTGAACGTCACGGACCATATAAGATGTTCAAGGAGTTGAAGTTAATATTTCAAGCAAATACCAGAGTTGAGATATATGAATTCTCCAAAAAGTTCTATAGCTAAAAGATGTAGGAGAATCGCTCAACTAGTGAGCATGTGCTCAGATTGTGCAGGTACTTCAAACGATTGAATCAAGTGGGAGTTAATCTTCCAGATAAGATAGTGATTGACAGAATTCTCTAGTCACCATCACTAAGTTACTAGAACTTTGTGATGAACTACATTATGCAAGGGATGACGAAAACGATTCCCGAGCTCTTCGTGATGTTGAAATCGACGAAGGTAGAAATCAAGAAAGAGCATCAAGTGTTGATGATTGACAAAACCACTGGTTTCAAGAGAAGGGCAAAGGGAAAGAAAGGGAACTTCAAGTAGAAAGACAAGTAAGTTGTCACTCCTGCGAAGAAGCCCAAAGATGGACCAAATCTTGAAACTGAGTGCTTACACTGCAAAGGAAATGGTCACTGGAAGCGGAAATGCCCTGAATATTTGGTGGATAAGAAGGATGGCAAAGTGAACAAGGGTATATTTGATATCTGAGTTATTGATGTGTGCCTTACTAGTGTTTATAGTAGCCCCGAGTATTTGATACTTGTTTGGTTGCTAAGATTAGTAACTCAAACAGGAGTTCTGAGAATAAACAGAGACTAGTTGAAGGGAAGTGACGATGAGTGTTGGAAGTAGTTCCAAAATTGATATGATCATCATCGCACACTCCCTATACTCTCGGGATTAGTGTTGAACCTAAATAAATGTTATTTGGCGTTTGCGTTGAGCATGAATATGATTTGATCACGTTTATTGCAATATGGTTATTCATGTAAGTTAGAGAATAATTATTGTTACTTACATGAATAAAACCTTCTATGGTCATAAACCCAATGAAAATGGTTTGTTGGATCTCGATCGTTTGATACACATATTCATAATATTGAAACCAAAAGATGTAAAGTTAATAATGATAGTGCAACTTATTTGTGGCCTTGCCGTTTAGGTCATATTGGTGTAAAGCGCATGAAGAAACTCCATAAAGATGGATCTTCGGAATCACTTGGTTATGAATCATTTGATGCTTGCGAACCGTGCCTTTTGGGCAAGATCACTAAAACTCCGTTCTCCGGAAAAATGGAACGAGCTACTGACTTGTTGGAAATAATACATACCGATGTATGCGATCCAATGAGTGTTGATGCTCGTGGCAAGTATCGTTATTTTCTAAACTTCACAAGATGATTTGAGCAGATATAGGTATATCTACTTGATGAAACATAAGTTTGAAATAGTTGAAAGGTTCAAAGAATTTCAGAGTGAAGTGGAGAATCATCGTAATAAGAAAATAAAGTTTCTACGATCTGATCGTGGAAGAGAATATTTGAGTTACGAGTTTGGCCTTCATATAAAACAATGTGAAATAGTTTGCAACTCACGCCACCGAACACCACAGCTTAATGGTGTGTCCGAACGTCGTAACCGCACTTTATTGGATATGGTGCAATCTATGATGTCTCTTATTGATTTACCATTATCGTTTTGGGGTTATGCATTAGAGACAGCTACATTCACGTTTAATTAGGGCACCATCTAAATCCGTTGAGACGACACCGTATGAACTATGGTTTAGCAGTAAACCTAAGCTGTCGTTTCTTAAAGCTTGGAGTTGCGATGCTTATATGAAAAAGGTTTTCAACCTGATAAGCTCGAACCCAAATCGGAGAAGTGCGTCTTCATAGAATACCCAAAGGTAACTATTGGCTACACCTTCTATCATAGATCCGAAGGCAAGTTATTCGTTGCTAAGATGGATCCTTTCTAGAGAAGAAGTTTCTCTCGAAAGAAGTGAGTGGGAGGAAAGTAGAGCTTGATAAGGTAATTTGTACCATCTCCCGAATTGGAAAGTAGTGCATCACGTAAATCAGTTCCGTGATTCCTACACCAATTAGTGAGGAAGTTAATGATGATGATCATGAAACTTCAGATCAAGTTGCTACCAAACCTTGTAGGTCTTCAGAGTAAGATCCGCACCAGAGTGGTACGGTAATCCTGTTCTGGAAGTCATGTTACTAGACCATGATGAACTTATGAACTATGAGGAAGCGATGATGAGCCCAGATTCCACGAAATGGCTTGAGGCCAGAAAATCTGAGATATGATCCATGTATGAGAACAAAGTATGGACTTTGATTGACTTGCTCAATGATCAGCAAGCCATGTTAAATAAATGGATCTTCAAGAGGAAGACGGACACTGATAGTAGTGTTACTATCTACTAAGCTCGACTTGTTGAGAAAGGTTTTCAACAAGTTCAAAGTGTTGAATACGATGAGATTTTCTCACCAGATCGAAACTTAAGTCTGTCCGAATCATGTTAGCAGTTGCCACATTTTATGAAATCGGCAAATGGATGTCAAAACTGCATTCCTTAATGAATTTATTAAAGAAGAGTTGTATATGATGCAACCAGAAGGTTTTTTCAATCCTAAAGATGTTAACAAAGTGTGCAAGCTCCAGCGATCCATCTGTGGACTGGTGCAAGCATCTCGGAGTTGGAATATACGCTTTGACGAGTTGATCAAAGAATATGGTTTTATCTGATTTGTTGAAGAAGCCTGTATTTACAAGAAAGTGAGTGGGATCTCTGTAGCATTTCTAATATTATATGTGGATGACATATTGTTGATTGGAAATGATATCGAAATTCTGGATAGCATGAAAGGATACTTGAATAAGAGTTTTTCAAAGCAAGACCTCGGTGAAGCTGCTTACATTGAGCATCAAGATCTATATAGATAGATCAAGACGCTTGCTAAGATTTTTCAATGAGTACATACCTTGATAAATTTTTGAAATAGTTCAAAATGGAACAGTCAAAGAAGGAGTTCTTGCCTGTGTTACAAGGTGTGAAGTTGAGTAAGACTCAAGACCCGACCATTGCGAGAAAATAGAAAGAGAATGAAAAGTCATTCCCTATGCCTCGGTCATAGGTTCTATAAAGTATGCTATGCTCTGAACCGGACCTATTGTATACCTTGCTACGTGTTTGGTAAAGGAATACAATTTTGATCTAATAAGTAGATCACTGGACATGGGTCAAGAATATCCTTAGTGAGGACTAAGGAGATGTTTCTCGATTATGGTGGTGATAAAGAGCCCGTCGTAAAAGTTACAACGATGCAAGCTTTTACACCAATCCAGATGACTCTAAGTCTCAATCTGGATACATATTGAAAGTGGGAGCAATTAAGCTAGAGTAGCTCCATGCAGAGCATTGAAGACATAGAATATTTCCAAAATACATACGGCTCTGAATATGACAGACCCGTTGACTAAGCTTCTCTCACGAGCAAAACATGATCACACCTTAGTACTCTTTGGGTGTTAATCACATAGTGATGTGAACTAGATTATTGACTCTAGTAAACCCTTTGGGTGTTGGTCACATGACGATGTGAACTATGGGTGTTAATCATATACAGATATGAATATTGGTGTTACATCACATGGCGATGTGAACTAGATTATTGACTCTAGTGCAAGTGGGAGACTGAAGGAAATATGACCTAGAGGCAATAATAAAGTTATTATTTATTTCCTTATTTCATGATAAATGTTTATTATTCATGCTAGAATTGTATTAACCGGAAACATGATACATGTTGAATACATAGACAAACATAAACGTCACTAGTATGCCTCTACTTGACTAGCTCATTAATCAAAGATGGTTATGTTTCCTAACCATAGACATGTGTTGTCATTTGATTAACGGGATCACATCATTAGGAGAATGATGTGATTGACTTGACCCATTCCGTTAGCCTAGCACTTGATCGTTTAGTATGTTGCTATTGCTTTCTTCATGACTTATACATGTTCCTGTAACTATGAGATTATGCAACTCCCGTTTACCGGAGGAACACTTTGGGTGCTACCAAACGTCACAACGAATCGGGTGATTATAAAGGAGTACTACAGGTGTCTCCAAAGGTACATGTTGGGTTGGCGATTTCGAGATTAGGTTTTGTCACTCCGATTGTCGGAGAGGTATCTCTGGGCCCTCTCGGTAATGCACATCACTATAAGCCTTGCAAGCAATGTAGCTAATGAGTTAGTTACGGAATGATGCATTACGGAACGAGTAAAGAGACTTGCCGGTAACGAGATTGAACTAGGTATTGGATACCGACGATCGAATCTCGGGCAAGTAACATACCGATGACAAAGGGAACAACGTATGTTGTTATGCGGTTTGACCGATAAAGATCTTCGTAGAATATGTAGGAGCCAATATGAGCATCCAGGTTCCGCTATTGGTTATTGACCGAGAATAGTTCTAGGTCATGTCTACATAGTTCTCGAACCCGTAGGGTCCGCACGCTTAAGGTTTCGATGATAGTTATATTATGAGTTTATGAGTTTTTGATGTACCGAAGGAGTTCGGAGTCCCGGATGAGATCGGGGACATGACGAGGAGTCTCGAAATGGTCGAGACGTAAAGATCGATATATTGGACGACTATATTCGGAGTTCGGAAAGGTTCCTAGTGATTCGGGTATTTTTGGGAGTACCGGAGAGTTACGGGATTCGTATTGGGCCTCTTTGGGCCATACGGGAAAGGAGAGAAAGGGCTAAAAGAGTGGCCGCACCCCTCCCCTTGGACTAGTCCGAATTGGACTAGGGAGGGGGGGCGCACCCTTCCTCCCTTCTCCTTCTCTCTTCCCTTTCCTTCTCTCCTACTCCTACTACATGGAAGGGTTCCTAGTTGGACTAGGAAGGGAATCCTACTCCCGATGGGAGTAGGACTCCCCTAGGGCGCGCCATAGAGAGGGCCGCCCTCCCTCCTCCACTCCTTTATATACGGGGCAGGGGCACCCCATGGACACACAAGTTGATCTACGGATCGTTCCTTAGCCGTGTGCGGTGCCCCTCCATCATATTCCACCTCGGTCATATCGTCATGAGTTTAGGCGAAGCCCTCACGCCAAGAGAGCATCATCATTGTCTCCACGCCGTCGTCTTGTGGAACTCATCCTCCGACACTTTGCTGGATCGGAGTCCGGGATCGTCATCGAGCTGAACGTGTGCTGAACTCGGAGGTGCCGTGACGTTCGGTACTTGGATCGGTCGGATCGTGAAGACGACGACTACATCAACAGCGTTGTCATAACGCTTCCGCTTACGGTCTACGAGGGTACGTGGACAATACTCTCCCCTCTCGTTGCTATGCCATCACCATGATCTTGCGTGTGCGTAGGAATTTTTTTGAAATTACTACGTTCCCCAACAGTCTCCTATTACCATCCGCCTAGACGCACAGTTCGGGACCCCCTACCCGAGATCCGCCGGTTTTGACACCGACAATGACTATTGTACACCATAGCTGGAAGGGTCAAAGCAATGAACAACAGGGCCACCAGGTCCTATCCGTGCTCAAGGCCATCAGAGGAGGGGGTAGTGACCTACCGGCAATGGGGAACTTATGACGTGGTGCACTCAAGATCACCTCTTGCTAGGGTTGGGAGAGGAGACGGTTCACCAAAAGGGATGATACATGTTCCAAGTTAAGTGATTTATGACTAGGACTAGAGTATCGTGATTAATTTGCACCATCCTAATATGATCTAGCTGAAATAACTTCTGAAATATTTATTATTTTTTGTCCAATTTTTAGTACGCCATGTTGTCCATGTGACAAAGTTTCAATCAAACAACTGATGCCATAAAGAGAGGGAAAGAGTTACATAGCCGTCGGGTGCATATGTCGAACGTTGTACAAGATGGCGAGGCCCCGCTATACGTAACTCAACAAAACACCCCTCACCAAAGAGGGAATGACTCAGAACTAACAACTACTACCTCCATTTGGGTTTATTACTCCCTATTCCATTTTGGGTCAAAATTTGATCGCATATTTAAATAGCAAATAATAATGCATGTTATTAGAAATTATATTGTCATATTCGTATTTGAATGTAGTTTTAGTTGGTATTATTTTTCTTACGTCTAACCTATATTTTACTACCTAACATCTTATATTTAAGAATGAAGATAGTATTAGTTAAAATCATGATCAAAATATGACCCAAAATATAAAGGAAGGGCGAAGGTAATAGTCACTAGTTTTGTCACGAGGGAATTTGCTCCCATGCACTCATAGTGTGCAACAAAAAATATTGGATAGAGCCTGCAAGAGTAGGATTGGACATCATATGGTTAGGAGAGGAAGTGGAGTGTACCTTGATCATCACTCAATTAGACCAATAAGAGCATCTACAGTCGCGGACATCAAATATGGCCCCTCAAAACGCCCGCGAATGCGCCTCGGCGTGTTCGGTCACACCACATATGTTTCTCCCACAGCCGTATCCCTCATATCCGAAACATCAAATCCATGCAGCCCATGCAATGCTACATAGAAACACGATCAACAAGCCGAATCACTATTGCTTCGCCGGACAAAAGGACCATAGTTCATCGGAGGACAGTTCAAATTGAAGGAAATATGCCCTAGAGGCAATAATAAAGTTGTTATTTATATTTCCTTATATCATATGATAAATGTTTATTATTGATGCTAGAATTGTATTAACCAGAAACTTGATACATGTGTGAATACATAGACAAAATAGAGTGTCCCTAGTATGCCTCTACTTGACTAGCTCGTTAATCATAGATGGTTAAGTTTCCTAGCCATAGACATGTGTTATCATTTGATGAACGGGATCACATCATTAGAGAATGATGTGATGGACGAGACCCATCCATTACCTTAGCACTATGATCGTTTAGTTTATTGCTATTGCTTTCTTCATGACTTATACATGTTCCTATGACTATGAGATTATGCAACTCCTGCATACCGGAGGAACACTTAGTGTGCTATCAAACGTCACAACGTAACTGGATGATTATAGAGATGTTCTACAGGTGTCTCCGATGGTGTTTGTTGAGTTGGCATAGATCGAGATTAGGATTTGTCAGTCCGATTGTCGGAGAGGTATCTTTGGGCCCTCTCGGTAATGCTCATCACTATAAGCCTTGCAAGCAATGTGACTAATGAGTTAGTTACGGTATGATGCATTATGGAACGAGTAAACAGACTTTTCGGTAACGAGATTGAACTAGGTATGGTGATACCGACGATCGAATCTCGGGCAAGTAACATACCGATGACAAAGGGAACAACGTATGTTGTTATGCGGTTTGACCGATAAAGATCTTCGTAGAATATGTAGGAACCAATATGAGCATCCAGGTTCTGCTATTGGTTATTGACCGGAGATGTGTCTCGGTCATGTCTACATAGTTCTCGAACCCGTAGGGTTCGCACACTTAACGTTCGATGACGATTCGTATTATGAGTTTATGTGTTTTGATGTACCGAAGGTTGTTCGGAGTCCCGAATGAGATCATGGACATGATGAGGAGTCTCGAAATGGTCAAGACATAAAGATTGATATATTGGAAGGTTATATTCGGACACCAGAACGGTTCCAAAGTGTATCGGATATTTTTCGGAGTACCGGGAGGTTACCGAAACCCCCCGGGGGCTTAATGGGCCTTCATGGGCCCTAGTGGAAGGGAGGAGGCAGCAGCCATGTGGAGGCGCCCACCCCCCAAGCCCAAACCGAATTGGACTAGGGGTTGGGGGAGGCGCCCCCCCTTTCCTTTCTCTCCTCCTCCTCTTCCCCCCTTCTCATTGTAGGAATAGGAAAGGGGGGGGGGGGCGATTCCTACTTGGAGTAGGACTCCCCCCCCTTGGGCGCGCCACCCTTGGCCGGCCTCCTCCTCCCTTCCTCCTTGATATACGGGGGAGGGGGCACCCCATAGACACACAAGTTGATCTTTAGCCGTGTGCGGTGCCCCCCTCCATAGTTTTACACCTCGGTCATATCATCGTAGTGCTTAGGCGAAGCCTCGCGCAGAACTTCATCATCACCGTCACCACGCCGTCGTGCTGACGGAACTCTCCCTCGGCCTCAGCTGGATCTAGAGTTCGAGGGACGTCACCGAGCTGAACGTGTGCTGGACGCGGAGGTGCCGTACCTTCGGTGCTTGGATCGGTTGGATCGCGAAGACGTTCGACTACATCAATCACTAAGCATTAAACGCTTCCGCTTTCGGTCTACGAGGGTACGTGGACACACTCTCCCCGCTCGTTGCTATGCCTCTCCCAGACAGATCTTGCGTGATCGTAGAATTTTTTTTGAAATACTGCGTTCCCCAACACAAATCCATACTACAAACTACAAACATAGATAAGATAGGGAAGGGCGGAGGAAATCATCATTTTCTCGTTGGCCCCTTCCCCTTGCGGTCGTCAGCGTAGCTGCGCCCTCCGCCATGTACGCATTGGTGTGCGACGGTGCATCATCGTCGGAGATGGAGGTGGAGCCCTCTGTCAGGTCGGAGTCGGAACTACACCTTTGGCCTGACAGCCTGTAGAGCATGTGGTCCTGCTCCTTCGCATGGCGGGCCGCCTTCGCCTTGGACGCTGCCTACTTGTCTACCTCGCACTCCGGTAGCTCGATGGCAAGTCGGAGCGCCTTGGCATTCTTGTGGCAAAGGACCGAGGCGAAGAGTGCGGCTTCGGGATCCATCGGCGCGCTCGTGTGTGCCCGTCGCGTGGCGATCGCCTCCCCCGCGCCGCGTCTCCCTCGCCCGATGCTGCTCGCGACGACTTGCCCATGCCTCTGACTTGGGCGTCCTCGTGTGCGTCGGCACCGACGCGGGCATGAGGACACAACGGTGCCCATGCACCACTTCCGGAGCAAATGGTGGTGGCGATGGGCGGCGTACCTAAAGGATATCCAGAACGGACCGACCGGAGATGTGTGACAGGCGGGCGGGCTGACAATATCGTCGGTTCTGCGTCGACGGGCGACGGACGCTGAGGAAGAGGACGGGCAGATTTAGAGCTACCCCCTATCCACCTTGGACAACTCCAGCACAATGCGGAGGGCGAGCTCCTCATCGACGTCCATGTCAGAGTCAAAGCGGCTGTCGAAGCTCGACATGCTTGCCGGAGTCGTCGGATGGGATCGAAATCAAAGAAATCGGAGGATGAGAGAAGAAGGCACAGAGCGAGAGCGGAGTGAAGTGAACTAGGGTTTTCGGATTGAGGATTTTTATGGGAATGGAGTGAGGTCAGTAGTGGGCCGGGCCGATGTGGCAGGAGCGTCCGGGCCGCCCCATATCTGCCCTATATTTAGACTGGGTATGAGGGGCGCCGGACAATCAGGATATTTGAGGCCGGTGCAAGGCGCCCGGATGGGTCGGCGATGGGCGGAGCTGGGGTAGAGCCGGGCCAGCCCCCCAACGATCGATTTATTGTTTTACTACGCACGCAGTAATTAGCGATAGGATTGGGTTAACGCAGATATTTAGCCCCCTAACTCAAGCAGAAGAGTAAAATATGTGAAAAGGAAGGGCCCATAATAGAGCCCAATCACGCTTATGGCCTCCGCCTCTTCCTACTACTAGCCCATGTTGCCTCCAAAAAATATACTACTAGCCCATGGCGTAATTTCCCTGGCCCCCGACATGATTAGCGCGTGATTTGAGGGTATTAGCGCTGGGCGCTGGCGGTTGTCGCTGCCTCTTGCGCTCCCTGCCCATGAGTAGAGATTTGAGTCCGATTAATCAACAGACACCGGCTCCATGAGGAGCGACCTGCAGATTACTCCTGTCAATTCTCTAGCGTCCCGATCAACCAGCCAAGGTTAGCATCAATACTTCTATATCCAATTTTAGTTAATTTAATGGTGATTTACAATGCTAATTCATTTTAAATTTCTTTTGTTGATCTGCTTAGCGCTTATAAAAGAAAAGCACTGCCAAACATCACAAAATATTAATTAAATTTTTATGCATGTTGTTTTGAGCTCTCTACCTACTGATTATGTTAATGGGGCTAATGGGCAAGTTATCAATCCCGGTCCAATTGAATCCGTCTGCTGAATTGCATGATAATCTACACTGAGAAGGGAATTATCTAGGAATCAGGTCATCTTCTGATGAAATTATTAGTAATTTTGATCTTATTGGAAATTGTAGGGTAAACTTTAACTAATACAAATTTTACACGTCAATATAGTATTGCAGTAAAAAAATCATTGAGGTTTTTTTTCTTGTATCAAGTTTACTTGCCCCCCTATACCCAAATTCTGGCTCCGTCCCTGTGGGTCGGGATTTTTTAACCTGTCAGTGACCGGTCCACCGCCCAGAATTTTGAGGTCGGATTGATGCCCTGGACGTAGATGCCCTGACAGTAGCGATTTTGATGTGTCAAATTAAAGAATCGCTGAATAGAATTTGCAGGAATAGAGGTACTTGTATGTAAAACCCCAGTAGTAGTCGTACAATATTTAGTGCTAACGTACCCGAGTAGCACGCGAACAATCCCCCCGAAAAGAAAGCACCGAGCCAGCGCGTGCTCCATTTCTCGCCACTTTTGCCCACCAAACGCGGCTCAACCGTCGCCGCCGCCGGGGCCTTCTTCACCTCCCCGCGTTTCCGATCTCTCCTCCCACTCCCAGTTCCCACACGAGCGAGCTCGGCCTTCATTCCTGCCCAGGTAACCCCATGCCTCCTCCTCCTCCTCGTTCGTCCTTTTCGAGCTCCTTTGATTCGGAAAGAGCTCCATTATTGTGCCTGACGGGTTCCGGTAGACGTAGTTTTGGCGCCAAATTCGGTAAATCAAGGGTTTGTTTACCTCTTTCTTCGACGATCCGCCGGCCGGGTGATTTAGTTTGCCTGGCGGCCATTTGGGTACTCTTTCTTGTTTTGGTGGTTTGGTTTCAAAAAGAAAGGAGTATATGTGAGCTCCAGCCTTGGCAACAATAGCAGGCCGTCTCTTTTTTAGGGGAAATACCATTTCCGAAAAATAGAAGCTTAGTTGTCCACCGGTTTCTTTTCTAGATGTAGAATCGTCCGTCATTCAGGACTGTTGCTCTATGTTTTATTTCCTCTTCTTGGTGTGATCTGTTCAAGTTTTCATTCACAAATATGTACTAGCTACCTTTTCCCTGATGTGTTGTTTTCTTAAAGTTGCTCTGTATGTTTGCAGTGTTATAGTAACATGCTGCTGCATCTCCCCTTATGATAGCAAAATTCTCTGAAAGTTGTTTTCTTATTTGAAAGAAATTAGGAATACACAAGAGCTGAATTATTGAGCAGCGTATTCATATTAGTCTCCTCTCCAACAGTTTCCAGTTTTTGGTGATACCAGCAACTTCAATTTGCTTGCAATTACTACTAGTGTTCTCTTACTCATACACGTTGATGTTCTGCCTTGCATCGATTGTATCTGTTTGTCAAGTTGCCATGATTCATTCAGTTTACTGAATTATCAACTTCTTTTTTGCAGGCTGTGACTTTCTAGGTGTGCCTTCTTCACTGAACAACAACCTGAAATTTTCTTACCCCAAAACCCATAAATAAAACCACAATGTCCTTGCATTATGCAAACATTCTGTAGCAAGTTGATCCGATGGAGTCCCCAGTTCTTTGATTCTGGTACCAACCACCGCAAAATCCGCAATGGCGTCCCCAGCCCTACCACCAGTTACCCTCACATGCCTCACACTGTTAGCTCTCTTGTCGCTTGCCATGGCGGCTGATAACAACTCCACCGGCCTCATCCTCATAAACTGCGGAGCATCAGTCCAAGAAGACGATGATAGTGGTCGTACTTGGGACGGGGACACCGGCTCTAAGTTCGCGCCATTATTGAAAGGAGTTGCCGCCACTACTTCAAACCAAGACCCTTCGCTCCCCTCCACGGTCCCTTTTATGACTGCACGAATCTTCAATTCAAACTACACATATTCCTTCCCTGTCGGCCGAGGCCGCGTGTTCTTACGCCTCTACTTCTATCCAGTTGCTTATCCAAACTTTGCCGTCTCAGATGCCTTCTTCAGTGTCACGACGCCGGATCTTGTCCTCTTAAATGACTTCAATGCTTCGCAAACAGCTCAGGCGATCACTTCTGCCTTCCTCGTGCGTGAGTTCTCAGTGAATATTTCTTCAGGCAGCTCCTTGGACCTCACCTTTGCCCCATCAGCACATCACAATGGTTCTTACGCATTTGTGAACGGCATTGAGATTGTGACCACTCCTGACATCTTTACAACACCTGACACAAGATATGTCGGTGATAGCACAATCCCATTCTATTTCGACACTAGCTCGAGCCTCCAGACTATGTACCGGCTCAATGTCGGGGGCCAAGCCATTTCCCCCAAAGGTGACATGGGGGGCTTCTACCGCTCATGGGCCAATGACGCCCCGTACATAGCTGGTGGCTCTGGGGTGACCTTCTCCAAAGATGATAATTTGACCATCACTTATACATCCAAAGTGCCGAAGTACACGGCGCCACCTGATGTCTATGGTACAGCTCGGTCGATGGGGCCAACTGCACAGATCAACCTCAACTACAACCTTACATGGATTTTACCGGTTGATGCGGGGTTCTCTTACCTCCTAAGGTTCCATTTCTGTGAGATTCAGTATCCCATTACAAAGGAGAATCAGAGGTCCTTCTTCATCTACATCAACAACCAGACAGCGCAGGAGCAAATGGATGTCATCCTTTGGAGTGGCGGAATCGGTAGAACAACATACACAGACTATGTTATCCTGACTGCTGGCGCTGGCCAGGTAGACATTTGGATTGCACTTCACCCGGATCTTTCAAGCAGACCAGAGTATTTTGATGCAATACTGAATGGTCTTGAGGTCTTCAAGCTACAGGGTTACGGATCATCGAACAATCTTGCCGGGCTCAATCCTCCACTTCCACAAAAGCCAGCTGATGCCAGTCCCAGCGCGACGTCTGCCGTAGGGAAATCTGTCGCGGCTATCATAGGTGGAGCAGTTGGTGGGTTCGTAGTGCTGCTGGTCGCGTGTTTTGGCGTTTGCATCATCTGCAAACGAAAGAACAAGAAGAAGAAGAAGAAGAAGATATCCAAGGATCCTGGTGGTAAATCTGAAGATGGTCACTGGACTCCTCTCACCGAATACAGCGGATCACGATCAGCTATGTCGGGAAACACGGCCGCCACCGGGTCGACCCTGCCATCCAATCTCTGCCGCCACTTCACTTTCGCCGAGCTTCAGACCGCCACCAAGAACTTCGACCAAGCCTTCCTGCTCGGCAAAGGTGGGTTCGGGAACGTGTACCTCGGGGAGATCGACAGCGGCACCAAGGTGGCGATCAAGCGGTGCAACCCGATGTCGGAGCAGGGAGTCCATGAGTTCCAGACGGAGATCGAGATGCTGTCCAAGCTCCGGCACCGCCACCTGGTGTCCCTCATCGGCTACTGCGAGGACAAGAGCGAGATGATCCTGGTGTACGACTACATGGCCCACGGCACGCTCCGGGAGCACCTCTACAACACCAAGAACCCGCCGCTGTCGTGGAAGAAGCGGCTGGAGATCTGCATCGGCGCCGCCCGGGGCCTCTACTACCTGCACACCGGCGTGAAGCACACCATCATCCACCGCGACGTCAAGACCACCAACATCCTGCTGGACGACAAGTGGGTTGCCAAGGTCTCCGACTTCGGGCTGTCCAAGACGGGTCCCAACATGGACGCCACCCACGTCAGCACCGTCGTCAAGGGCAGCTTCGGGTACCTCGACCCGGAGTACTTCCGGCGGCAGCAGCTCTCGGAGAAGTCCGACGTCTACTCCTTCGGCGTGGTGCTCTTCGAGGTGCTCTGCGCGCGCCCCGCGCTGAGCCCCTCGCTCCCCAAGGAGCAGATCAGCCTCGCCGACTGGGCGCTGCGCTGCCAGAAGCAGGGCGTGCTCGGCCAGGTCATCGACCCGGTGCTCCAGGGGAAGATCGCGCCCCAGTGCTTCCTCAAGTTCACGGACACCGCGGAGAAATGCGTGGCCGACCGCAGCGTCGACAGGCCGTCCATGGGCGACGTCCTCTGGAACCTCGAGTTCGCGCTCCAGCTGCAGGAGAGCGAGGAGGACAGCGGCAGCCTCACGGAGGGGACGCTGTCGTCGTCCGGCGCGTCGCCCCTCGTCATGACCAGACTGCAGTCGGACGAGCCGTCGACGGACGCAAGCACCACCACGACGTCCACGACCACGATGAGCATGACGGGACGGAGCATCGCGAGCGTGGACTCGGACGGGCTGACGCCGAGCGCCGTTTTCTCGCAGATCATGCATCCGGATGGCAGGTGAAGTTGGACTGCAACATTCCCTCTGCAGATTCATGGAGAACATTCTTGGTCCACATTCATGTTGCAGGTGTTAGTAATTACTGTAGTAATTAGAGTGCTTATAGTATGATGATACACACCTTATGGTAATTCGATACCGAGTCACTTATTAGGACTCTGTATGTATGTATTGTATGTACCGGACATCAACGTCATTGTAACTGTATAGATGTCGCTGAGGCACTGGAGTTGCGCTTCTTATCACTACTTGCTGGTCAGTCTGAATTTTGTGAATGCAAGCAAGATATCCGCTTTTCATGTCCTTCTGTGATCACCGAAAGAAAAATGCCTCTCTGTGTTCTGAACTACTCCAATATACATTGTACAGATCTTGCAATAAAACTAGATTCGTAAGGGCCTGTAGCTCAACATAATTTTGTTGGATTTCATTCATAGAATCTCCCCTAGAGTCCCCTTCTTGTCGGCGCCGCACACAACTAGAACATGCGCATTCTCCTTGCACCTGAACCACAACAACGTACGAGTACGTACACTAAGCAGAAGTACGGAAAATGTAAGCTGAATCGTCAACGCAACCTATGATCGTTCTAATTTCAGCAATAATTTTCTTATTTGTGATGTCACGGGTGTCCAGAGGATTTGCGGGGTACACGACCAGGATCCATCTCTGTATCATTTTAACATGTCCCTGCTGCACAGTGCAGGCTGTGCATGTACAGTGGTGCTTAACCGGGAGCAATCCAATCCGATCCAAACAAATTAAGAGAGAAGAGGCTACGTGGTTCTTGGGCTAGTTTGGCACATCGATCGTCCTGAAACCGGAAGGTGGGTGGAGCTTCGTTATGTCGGTGTAGTTAGACGGAAGTAGAGAGGACACTAGATATAGGATGGATTTTTGTTGTTTTGTTTTCTATTGCTAATAAATGTACTTTTTCCTATTTATTTTTTCTGATTGGCATATTGTAATCCACGGTTTTAATCAGCAAAATCATATTGCCATTTTTGTCAAAAAAAAACATACATAGAAAGTGAGATCCGGTTACATACACATATACACACGATAGTCCGATTTGGCAATGCATGACTCACACAAATTCATGCCAGTGACCGAGGTGCTGTGACCCTAAACAAGTGCGTGTGTGTGCGTGTGTGTGTGTTGGCGTTTGTCGGATTGGTGTTTGTCTTGGTAATTTCATGAATCGGGAGCATGAGCTCCTTTGATCGAGAAACACGACCTCGATCGGGTCCCGACGCCGGAGCCGAGGCAGGCGACCGTCCAAAACATAAACACGACCATCGCCAACTCCGCCTCCATAGTCCATACAATACAAGCAAGCACCCCTCCGAACCATCACGCACGGTACACGCCCGTGCCGTACGCACGCACGGCGCGCGGAGGCGTGAGCAGCCGGTGAGGTATCCGCGGTGGTGGCGCGCGCATGCGGCAACCCAGCGGCGTACAGGGATGCGCCGCCGCATACGCCGGAGCGCGCGTGCCGAAGGACCAGGGTTTACCAGCGCGCAACCCACGTAACGTACGCACGCACGCCCCCCGTCGGCACGGAGCCGTGAAAGGCCGGCGAGGCACTGCGCACGGTGGTGGCAGGAGACGACTTTCCACGTGCCGACTCGCCGGGCGACTGCCACCACGATCCCACGGCCAGCGCCGCGCGGCCGGCGGCCAGCCCCGCCCCGCACGCATCGGGCCGATCGCGAATCCCCCCTTGCCTTGTCGGCAGCGCACGCGACCTCCCATATGCGGCGCGTCGCCCAACGGAAAACAAATCATTCTGCCCGGTCTCCGCTCGCCGCCCGAGCGTAGCGAGCCGAGGAAAGGCGACGGAAGCTGCGAGCACGGCAAGCACGGGGGCACGAACGCGCGGTACGTTAACGTACTACGTACGCGCTCCCACCCACCGGTCCACCCCCACCACCACAAGTGTCCGTTGGGAGGAGGAGCGGGTGGTGGTACCGTACCGGCCGACCGCTGCCTGCCGCCGCGGCACTATATAATGGCAGGGGCGCCGGGCCACGGCCACAACGGATACCTTACCATTATCTTCTTCCCTTCCCCTGGCTCCCCAGCTCTGCTAATCCTTTCTTCTCCGGCTCACCTTTCTGCCTTTCTTTCTCTTTTATGTTCGAGTTTTAGCTAGCTTACCAGGGCTGCTGCCTGCCGTGCATCTCGATCTGTTTTAGTCGATCTAGATCTGCATCCGAGCAAGCAACCAAGCTTCTCCAGTTTCTTTTGCTTTTGAGTTTTGATACACACATACATTCTACATCTCTCCACCTGTTTTTCTTGGTTGGAGCTTCATTTCCTTTGTTTCCTTGGCGTCTAGATCGGTCCAGTCTTCAGCCCTTCTTGGATCTCATCAGCCAGCCGCTTGTTTCCGCACCAGATTCGGAAAGATGGAGTGTGGTTTGAAATCCCTGAGCAGCAGCTGCTCCACCGCAGCGTCGCCTTCTCTGATGATGGCCTGCAGGCCGTTCCCGCAGCCGCCGCTCCTGCCCCTGCCGCAGCACCTCCAGGCCTCGCCGCAGCAGCGGGCAGGCCAGCCGGCCGACCTGCGCGCCAACAAGAGCCCCAAGAAGCCGGCGAGCGGGGCGGCATCGGCGCCCATCGTGGTAGCGGCGCCGCCTATGTCGGCGTGGACGTCCATGGACTCGATGTACTCGGTGTCGCCGCCGCCGAGCAGCGTCCCGATGCCGACGTCGCTGCTGCTGGCCGCTGGCGCCGGGCGGAAGAAGATGCCGACCCCGTGCGCCGTGCAGGTGGCTGGCGGGGGCGTGGACGTCGGCGCCACCGACGAGCTCCGCCGCCTGCTCCGGCTCTAGCCACCGCTGCTGTTGCTGCGTGATGGCAAGGCGAGGGAGCTGCGGATGGATGAAGCCCGTTCATGGATCCTGGGTAGCTTTTTTTACCGTGCCCGAGACGGAATCCTGACGAGGCTGCTCCTCCGAGCTGTAACAACGATGTACTGATGCAGTGTTACCACTTCTAATGATGATTTCCTTTCAGTTCCTTGTGTGCTTGTGTGATGATTTCCTTTCAGTTCCTTGTGTGCTTGTGTTACGATCTCCATGCGTGATGCGTCAGAAGTTTATACGCGTTCAGTTCGTGTGTTGCAACGCAGGAAATTACGTCCAGATTTCGTATGAACTCGGGAAGAAACAGTTCGACTCACGGGATCCGGGTAAAACTGACGCGTTATTTGGACGCCAGGCCACCAATCGTGTCCCCCAAGTAGACTGCACCGGGAGATTACTTTCCCTTGTTTACGGCACATGATATCTCCTCGACATCAAACAATGGCGCTGCAGCAACTCCGAATCTGAACCCTGATAGCACGCGACAGCAGAATATGCCCTCAAAGATACGCCATGTGCACCATCTAACACTTGCTTAGAAAAAACTAACAGCCTGTTCGGAATCCCTCCACTCCATCAAATGTGCTCCAGTTTCTTACTCCGTGAAAATGAGCTGCAGGCTGTTCCAGTCCGCTCTTTTGACTCCATGGGCTCCGTGTGTTCGCCGCCACCCCGGGAGAGCAGTTGAGGAGCGGAGAGGATCCGAACGGGCCCTAAGGCTGTGTTTGGTTGAGCTCCTGTGAAAACTTGTACAGTACACGAGCCACAAAACAGCGATGGCTTTGTAGGTTTGCTGTTCAGATAAAACGGAAACGAAAACTCTCGTCAGCAGTGGGTTTGTTGTTCAGATAAATCAAAAAACGATAACTCTCGTCAGCAGACGGTAGCAGCGACGCAAGGGAGACAATGAAGTGTTATTCTGTTATTCAACATGACTGATCACAATTCACAACTACTGAGGCATGATGCCCTACAATGAATTGCTACTACCAAACCTGGAACCAACCCCTTACCGCATTCCATTATTCTCGCCAAAACGAAATGAAAAAATAAAGGTAGCACACAATGCACTCTCACTCTCTGTCTGGTATGATATTACAGCCTACTAGTATACAGAAGTGCTGGAGCTCCAGCTTGACAACGATCAGTTGTCGCAGAACACACGGAGGGTTTCGTCCAGTGCTTTCCTGTCGTACTCACCGGTGAAAACGCAGCCTCCCAGAGGCCCTTTCAGAAGGATGAGCCTCAACAATCCGTCCGCGACCTTCTTGTCGACCTGATGCGCCATTCAAGGAATCAATCATTAAGACTGTTTTTCATCAATGCTAAAATGGAATAATTGAGATGTCCAAGCATATTAGCCTGCTTCTTTTCCGCAAAAAAAAAATTAGCCTGCTTCTGCCAATATTAAGGTACTTACAGCCATGATGTTTTTGAACTTCTCCACCGTCATGCCCTTTGGTGGTGTCACAGGAAGCTTGGCTTGATCTAGTATGTCAAATGTCCGTTTCTTTATGGACTCGTCTATCCAGCCCAGGCGGTAAGACATGTCAGCTGCCATCACCTATGGTAGTGCCATCCCGGAAACAGAAGACGACAATAAGGAAACCAGATAAAGTCAAGATTAAGATGTGGTATCAAATATTCAAGTGGTCATACCGTTCCAGCAGCAACGGCTTCCCCATGGAGCCATTCTCCATAACCAAGCCCTGTTTCTATAGCCTGGCAATTAAATGAAACGATAATGATCAGTGAGTAGCATGGATGCTTCACAAAACAGAAGGTTGCTATCGAATTCCCATGAAAGTTCATGAGGTTCAGGTTGCTTCACAAAACAGAAGGATGCCATCAAATTCCGAAAAAAATTGGTCAGTTCAGGTTGCTTATTTCCTGGTAGAGGGGTACCCAAATAGTTAAGACATGTAATAGCTGGTGGGATGGTGCATCTTAAAAATAAATTCAGGATTTCAGTTTTCAAAAACAAATGCCCCATACCACAAATATACCATTAACTAAGAAAATTATAATTTTAGTCTGCAGAGTCAACGTACCATATGGTCATATAAACAAAGAAGATACTGTGGTAAACTAGCATAAAAAATATCATCAAATAAGCACAACTTTGTTTCAGATGTTATTCACTACAGGTATATAGCAATTTTTCTAGATAAAAAGATAACGCTACCCCACTCAACAAAAAAAAAAGAGTTACAGATCACAATGAAAAGTATTTGACGACTTAAAGCAAACAAATACTATTCTTTTTTGGTTTAATTTTTATTTTAGCACGCAACAAAAATGAGTACATGAGTCATCCCCATCAAATGCTTCAACCAAGTAGGTAGTAGCAACAAAAATAAAGCAAACTTCTTACTGGATTGGCAACTCATCCAATTATGTTTACATGAACCATCATAATGCAAGACAGATAAAATTAACATAAGAAACAACAATGGTCGGAGATATCACGTACATGACCAAATGTATGACCCAGGTTTAGTGTTGCTCGAAGACCACTTTCCTTCTCATCCTGAGCAACAACTTCAGCTTTGTTTTCACATGATCTCTTTATAGCGTAGGTCAGGGCACTTGGTTCTCTACAAACATACAATTTGAATTAAGACATCACCGATGCATGCAAAATAGTAATGAGAGAAACCTATTCCGTTATTTCAACAAATAAAGGTCAGCAGTAGCATGAATAGTAGAAGAATGGAATGGTTATATGGCTCTATGTAAATCCACCCATGAGAACAGGACAGCAAAGCAAACCATGGAGAGCTAAGAATGACATGTACATCAAATAACATTTATAGCTGTGGAACATGGTATGTTTTGTCGCTCTGTTCTGTCAAACTAAGCAGTATGGAATTTCAGACAATGCAATTCAGAAAATAAAATAAAAATCTGAATTAAATCGTGCTATTCATATGACTACTGTACTCAAACAATTAAGCATTTTGACAAATGTAAATAGAAAACAGATCATGATTCAAACAACCAGGGAGATGAGAACTTCTATTCGATGCAAAGGGGGCACTCAATTTCTAACAGAAACCATAGTATTTGTTTACGGAAACAAACAGGAAACATCATCATGATCAAACAGCAGATCACCGAATAATTAAACAAAAGGATTTCTGTTCAGGCCCTAAGGCTGACATACACCATGAAACGACAGTGTTGACAGCATATATGCTCCAAATATTTCAAAAACGGGAATGGAAGAGAAACTTAACCAGTTATACTGATATGAGCTAAAGAGCCACAAACAAGATTAGACTGCACATCTACTTAGAATCCACAACTCTTAAACCTTAATGGGCAGCGCACTACAGCAACCACATATCTAATGAAATTGCACGTCTTTACCTCACAGATATCTCATCAAATCAAAGTAAAATTGGTGGAACTTAACGCCTAATATCAATTTTAAAACTTGCTTAGTACCTCGCTAATATTGCTGCCATATTCTTCTCTTGCCACTCAAAGAAGGGTGCATCTCTTATGAGACCATACTTCACCACCTCAGCGACACCTGAAGCCAGCTCTCTGTCAGGCAATGTATTCAATGTCTCTGTGTCAATGAGTACACACTGCGGCTGGTAGAATGCGCCAATCAAGTTCTTTCCCAGTGGATGGTTAATCCCAGTCTTCCCTCCAACAGAAGAATCCACCTAAAGCAATTCATCCAGCCCCACATTAGCACCAAATCAAATGTCTTAAAAACCCTAGTAAATTCAAACAAGCTTAGAACCTGGGCCATCAGAGTTGTGGGTATTTGTATGAAATTGACACCACGGAGGAATGCAGCAGCTGCAAACCCACACATGTCCCCAATGACACCGCCACCTAGCGCAACGAATGTGCATCTACGGTCCAGCCGGGACTCCACTGCCTTGTCAAAAACCTTCATCAGCGTGTCCTGCAAATCCCAACAAGTTAAACAACATCCAGATGATGAAACAAACTGAAGCACAAGTAAACGCTGAATCCCACACGCACCATGTCCTTGTACTTCTCGCCGTCGGGCAGGATCACGCTCTCGACCGACACATTAGGGTTTTGGTGCGTGAGCGCCCAGGTCACCTTCTCCAAGTAGAGCGGCGCGACGGTGGTGTTGGTCACCACCAGAACCCTCTTCCCGATCACATGCCTGCGCGGATTAGATATCAGGGTCACCAAACGGGCAATCGGAGCAGACACTCGAGCTAAAACCCTGCTGAATTCGAGTACCTCTGCAGCAGGTCGGGCTCGTCGAGGAGGCCGGGGCCGATGTAGATCGGGTAGCTCCGGTCGCCGAGGTCGACGTCGACCACAGTGGAGACTCTTGACACCGCCGGCGGCTCCATCGCGGGAGCGGCGCTGGCGACGACGCGACTCCGGAGGGCCCTCGCGGGGGAGGCGCGGAGCGGGGTGAAGGATGTGCGAGAGGACGAGGGGATGGAGGCGGCGGCCGCGGCCGCGGCAGAAGCTGCGCGGGGGCGGCGGACGGAGATGGCTGCTCGGGAACTGGAGGATGCAGCGGCGGCAAGCAGGGAGGAGGCGGCGGCCGCCATGGGGGTCGTTTGGTCGCGAGACGGCGGCGGCGGCGGCGGTGGTGGTTGTGTCCGGTAACTCCCGATGTGGCGGGGATTTGAGGCGGGCGGGGTGGGGTAGGTGGGGGTGGGAGCCCGCGAAGAGTTTGAGGGTCGATCCGCGCCGTCGGATGGAGGGATTGGTGGCGGAGATGGATGCTCGGTTGGTGGATGGGTTCACGACCTTACGTGCGCGGGTTGGTTGGTGGAGATTCGGGCACGCGAGATGGCGGCTTCGAGTCTCGCTGAAAGTGGGGTCGGTTGGTCGATCAGCGATGAAAATTTCATTTGTTTATATTTTGATTTTTTTGTACCAATATACCTTTAGTGGGCATGACGAATTTCTCATATGAAAAACGTGCTGCACATCTTCTTGCCGACTCATTCTTCCCACCGTATATATGCAATTTGCCTCTTCTCTGACCGTATTTAAAAAAAACATCTACTATATTCATCATCAATCATGGCTACACGCAAAAAAAAAACATCAATCATGGCATTACGAACACCACGAATCCATATCCGTAGAACACCTAGCGACTACTACAAGCACTGACTTGAGTAGAAGGCGCGCTGCCGTCATCACCTCTCCCTCGCTGGAGCCAGAAAAAAGTTGTTGCAGGCGATAATCAGAAAGTCATCGTGCTAAGACATCATAGGACCATCGCACCAAAACAGCAACCGTCGGTGATGAAGAGAAGTGTAGATCGGAAGGATCAAACCTGAAGACACACCGACGTAGACGAATGAAGACTAGATCCGAGTCGATCCACAAAAAACAACCACTAACCGAATTATGCGAGATCCACCGGAGACACACCTCCACACGCCTTCCAACAATGTTAGACGCATCATCGGGATTGGGGCTAGGCGGGGATAACCTTATTCCATCTTTAGGGAGCCGCTGCTGTCTAGTCTTTCTGAGCATACCAAAAAACCTATCAAAACATAAATAAACGTATAAAACGGAGCCCTCCCGCTGGCAAGGTCGAGATTCATCGTGCCCCCATGGCCCTAAGGCCATAGGAGACGAGGCAGATTGGCGGCGCTCCCAAAGGGAGGCAGAAACCCTAGCTGCTTGTTCGTTTGGAGGAGAGGCGAAGGGGTAAGTCATGAGCAGAATGTTGGGGAACGTAGTGTTTCAAAAACAAATCTTACGATCAAGCAAGATCTATCTAGGAGAAGCATAGCAACGAGCGGGGAGAGTGTGTCCACATACCCTCGTAGACCGAAAGCGGAAGCGTTTAGTAACGCGGTTGATGTAGTCGAACGTCTTCGCGATCCAACCGATCCAAGTACCGAACGTATGACACCACTACAAAAAAAAGACACATCCGTGACATTTTGGGCCGAACGGAAAAAATTCCTGTCATGCTTATGACACTTCTATGACGATAATTGTGACAAAATCCGGTATCATCATAGATGTGGTGGGCTCCTACTTCTATGGCAAAAAATCATGACAGAAAATGGGCTTTTTGTCCTGGGCGGGCCGGAGACGCAGCTGCATGACATTCTTTGGGCCATCCATGACGGAAAAAACCATGGTAGAAGCGAGGCGAGGAAAATATAGGGAGTTCCGATTCACGGTGGGTGGTTAGAAGCGGCCGATCTGGCGTTTCTCTTATGCGTCTGGCAGCGTGTGTGCGAGGCTTAACGCTCTAAGCGAATCGGCGATTACTGTAGGCTATGCGTTCTTATCGAACCCGGCGATCGATCGATCCTTCCTCGTTAATCAATCCGAGTGATTCGCTTCATATCGCCGCTAATCAAGTCGATCGATGCTGCCTCTTGATGAACAGTGAGCGTTGTTGGGGGTTTCAATGAACAGTTTCCGTTGGGGGGTTGGATGAACAGGACCCCGTGGTGTTGCCGCTGGATGAACAGGATTCCGATCAATCGAGCCGGTGGATGAACAGGAACCCATGGCGGGGTGGATGAATAGGACCCCGTGGAGGGGTGGATGAACAGGACGACCCCGTGGGGGGCTGGTTGAACAGTAGCCGGTGGAGGGCTGGATGAACAGTAGCCCGTGGAGGGGTGGTTGAACAGGACCCCGTGGAGAGGGCTGGTTGAGCGATGGCGGTGGAGGAGCACGCGATGGAGGCTAGATGAACAGGAGCCCGTGGATGAACAAATGCAGTGGAGGCCGGAGGAGGTCGACGGTGGATGAGCGATGGCCCGTGGAGGCCGGAGGAGGTCGACGGTGGAGATGAACGGTATCCGTGGAGTCTCGCTTTTGCGACGCCACACCCCTCCCGATGAACAGGACCCATGTTTCGACTGTAGCGCTCCAACACAAGTCTGTTTCCTCCGGTTTGCGGTACGCCACACCCCTCCCGATCAACAGGACCCCGTTTCGACCAAGAGAACTCTGATTCCTCCATTTTGCGATACGCCAGACCCCTCCCGATGAATAGGACCCCGTTTCGACCGTGGCCGGTCGAACACAAGGCCGTCTCCTCCGTTCTGCGGTATGCCAGGCCTCGTTCCATCGGCTATTCCGTCCAAGCCGATTGGCTCCCGATGAATAGCACGCGTCATGTTGCCTTTCAATGAACACGACGCATTCCGTTGCCTCCCCATGAACACGACGACGATGCAGTTTCTCCGTTTCGACCCAGCCATGTACACGAGCCCTGGCCGTACGTATGCGCGAGTAGGCGTTCGAGACCCCGCCCTTATGTAACGTACGTGGTTGTATTTACTTTCTTGCACCCTGGCCGCTGTACGTACGTGTACATACTACGTGCGCATCTCTACTACGACACGTGTGCGCCTCTACATCGACCAGTATGTACGTACACGTTCGCGACCAGGATGACAATGCTACGTACGCTTCGACCATGTGCGTCCCGACTATCAGGCACTTCCTTGCATGTGAAAATGTAGCTGGTGGGTCCCAGCAGGCAGGGGGAAACGTTTTTTTTGCAAAATACGATGGCCCGTCCGATGGGTCCCTGCTGTCAGGTGGAGGAATCATTATTTTCCGCGTAATAAGGAGGCACTTCCTTGCTGCGGTCGTGGACCCAGATGTCAGCCTCTCCACATACAGTACTCTTCCGATGAAGTCGTTCCTTAACCACGTCGACCACGCCACGCCGAGAGCACCAGGGCGGTGGACGACAACGAGGCCTAGGAAGGGGATGACGCGGAGCCGGGAAAGACGAGGAAGTGGATGCCCACGCGAAGAGGAGTATGAGGGTTCACTGGTTCGGCTGCGGTGTGAGGCTGCCGTCCCCGCAGGGCCTGGCCAGCGGTGGGAGTAGTAGGGGCGATGAGGCCTCCGCGGCATCACAACCGGCCACGGGAGGCAGGAGCACGTGACACGACCGACGCTGCTTTGGGCGGCTGGGGCAAGAAGACCAGAGGTTGAAGAAGCACGACGGTCGTTGGATGGACATTGCACGGTCACTACTGCTAGAATCGTTCATATTGACTAAGTTGAAAAAGCCCTCCGTCCCCGTCAACTTAGTAGGCCCACAAGTCAGCCTCCCACTATGTTGGGTCCCAGCTAGCAGGGGGTATTCATTTTTCTGTGTGTAGTAAGGAGGCACTTCCTTGTGTGTGAAGATATAGCTGGTGGGTCCGACCTGTCAACGGAGGGAACATTTTTTTTGTGAAATAGAGAGGCCCTTCCAGTGGGTCCCAGTTGTCAGGTGGAGGAATCATTATTTTGCGCGTAATAAGGAGGCATTTCCTTGCGTGCGGCAGTGGACCCAGCTGTCAGTCTCTTCACGTACAGTCCACTTTCGATGGATGTCGTTCGTTGACCGCGTTGACCACGCCGCGCCGAGAGCATCAGGGCGGTGCACGATGGCGAGGCCTAGGAAGGGAATGACACGGAGCCAGGGAAGACTCGACAGTTGTTTCCCACGCGGAGGGGAGTACGAGGTACTGGTTCGTCTGTCGTCCCGGAGAATAACAGCAGGTGTTGGTGAGTAGAGGGATGGCTAGCCAGCGATGGGAGTACGATGGGGCGGTGAGGTCTACGTGGCAGCATAGCCGGCCGCGGGAGGAGAGAGCAGGCAGTCCCGTCGGCGCTCGTTTGAGCGGCTGGAGCAGGAAGAGCAGAGATTAAAGAAGCAGGATGGCCGTTGGATAGACATCGAACAGTCACCGCTCTCATGTGTTGACTAAGTTGACACGGTGTTGCGTGTGTGTCAACCTTTTTTTAGGAAAGCATACGCGTCGGTCTGTAGTAGGTGCACAAGTTAGCTTCAAATCTGTGGAAAACAGGATACAACCCATCTGCCATTATTTCTAATAATCTACAGCCCATTTGCTTATTCTTAAGATTTTTTTGGAGCCCATCTTCTTTTTGTTAGCATTACACCCCATATTGTGGCCAAGGTTAAAACTTATACAAAATTTTGCATATTTCTATGCGGTCAACTGTTTTTAATCCCGAAATACTGAGTCACATTCAAACTATTTTGAAAATAATTTATACAAATATAAAATCCAAATAATTGTCCATGCATAAAAATCAATGGAATTTAAAATCTTGTAATGAAAAAAAATTGAAACTAATTCCCGGTTTGATGTATTTTAAAAATGTACAACCCATTTACGGGCAAACCGAATGAAACTCTCCTTGTCTTAAAAGATTTGCAGTCCAGCAGGGTTGATGAAGCAAGTAGGCCTCGTTTGGGTATTTCTTTTAAAAATAGAACTGGCTAGCCATTTTCAAAGAAGAAAAAACACAACTGGGCTCATGATGTGGTAAACATAAATAAAACCCTGGCTAGACAGGCCATAGCCCCCGCACAGCCCCGTTGTTACCCTGATCCGTCACTAAAACTAGTATAAATAACAACTGCTTGTTCCTAAGAAAAAGTAAATAACAACTGCGCGACCTGCTGGGTCCCTGGTGTTAGTCGCTTGATATGTCTCCAACGTATCTATAATTTTTTATTGTTCCATGCTATTATATTATCTGTTTTGGATGTTTAATGGGCTTTAATATACCTTTTTATATTATTTTTGGGATTAACTTATTAACCAAAGGCCCGGTGCAAATTGTTGTTTTTTTTGCCTATTTCAGTGTTTCGCAAAAAAGGAATATCAAATGGTATCCAAACGGAATGAAACCTTCGTGAGGATCTTTTTTGGAACAAACACAATCCAGGAGACTTGGAGTGGAGGTCAAGGAAGCCACGAGGTAGGAGGGCGCGCCCAGGGGGGTAGGCGCGCCCCCACCCTCGTGGGCCCCTCGTAGCTCCACCGACCTACTTCTTTCGTCCATATATACTCTTATACCCTGAAAACATCCTGGGGGCCACGAAACCACTTTTCCACCGCCGCAACCTTCTGTACCCATGAGATCCCATCTTGGGGCCTTTTCTGGTGATTTGCCGGAGGGGGGTTCGATCACGGAGGGCTTCTACATCAACACCATAGCCTCTCCGATGATGTGTGAGTAGTTTACCACAGACCTTTGGGTCCATAGTTATTAGCTAGATGGCTTCTTCTCTCTTTTTGGATCTCAATACAAAGTTCTCCTCGATCTTCTTAGAGATATATTCGATGTAATACTTTTTGCGGTGTGTTTGCCGAGATCCGATAAATTGTGGGTTTATGAACTTGATTATCTATGAATATTATTTGATTCTTCTCTGAATTCTTATATGCATGATTTGATATCTTTGCAAGTCTCTTCGAATTATCGGTTTAGTTTGGCCTACTAGATTGATGTTTCTTGCAATGGGAGAAGTGCTTACCTTTGGGTTCAATCTTGCGGTGTCCTTTCCCAATGACAGCAGGGGCAGCAAGGCACGTATTGTATTGTTGCCATCGAGGATAAAAAGATGGGGTTTATATCATATTGCTTGAGTTTATCCCTCTACATCATGTCATCTTGCCTAATGCATTACTCCGTTCTTATGAACTTAATACTCTAGATGCATGCCGGATAGCGGTCGATGTGTGGAGTAATAGTAGTAGATGCAGAATTGTTTCGGTCTACTTGACACAGACGTGATGCCTATATTCATGATCATTGCCTTAGATATCATCATAACTATGCGCTTTTCTGTCAATTGCTCGGCAGTAATTTGTTCACCCACCGTAATATATGCTATCTTGAGAGAAACCACTAGTGGAACCTATGGCCCCCGGGTCTACTTTACATCATATAAGTTTCCAATCTACAATTTTAGTTTATTATTTATTTTCCAATCTTTATTTTCCAATCTATACAACAAAAATACCAAAATATTTATCTTATTATCTTTATCAGATCTCACTTTTGCAAGTGGCCGTGAAGGGATCGACAACCCCTTTATCTCGTTAGTTGCAAGGTTCTTATTTGTTTGTGCAGGTACTAGGCGATTTTTGTGTAGTCTCCTACTGGATTGATACCTTGGTTCTCAAAAACTGAGAGAAATACTTACGCTACTTTCCTGCATCACCCTTTCCTCTTCAAGGGAAAACCAACGCATGCTCAAGAGGTAGCAAGAAGGATTTCTGGCGCCGTTGCCGGGGAGATCTACGCACAAGTCAAGACATACCAAGTACCCATCACAAACTCTTATCCCTCGCATTACATTATTTGTCATTTGCCTCTCGTTTTCCTATCCCCCAATTTACCTTTGCCGTTTTATTCGCCCTTTTCTTCTTTCCGCTTGCTTCTTGTGTGTTTGTGTGTTAGATCGTTTGTTTCGCCATTATGGCTAGTCCTTCTATCATTGTTAGTACTCCCGATCATGAAGTTCTTAATTTTAAACAAAGGGAGGGAGAAAATCTAAAAGATGCTTGGTATAGAATTTGCAATGCTCAGAATAGATCCACTAGGAAGCAATCTACTTCCCTTCTTCTTCGCAATTTTTATGTAGGCATCACTCCTTGGAACAGATATATTCTTGATACCATTACCGGAGGGAATTTCTTGGGTAGCCATACTTTTGATTCTTATAATGCTATGTTAGATTTATTTGGCCCACCACCTCTTTTGGTCAATGGAACTATTTTAACTTTGGAACATGTGACGCAAAGGCTTGAAATTATCAAAAATAAAATTGCCACTATAGAGTTGATCGAGAATTTGGATAAAAAGACCCACAACCAAATTACCCAATATGGATCTAAGGTAGGAGTTACTCTGAATTTTTTTCGAGAAAAAGAACCCATAGTTAATGAAAAGATGATTCCACTAGAATTAAACTTGAGGATATTATTACCAATTTAGGGTCTGCCTTTTCTGCCGTAAGATGCATTTCGAATCCTCCTACTACCAAAGTTGCCAAATTTATGTATGTTCCTAAAAATAAGGGTGAATCTTCTAGTAAGAAAATGTGTATCTCAAATCAATAAGTGTTCACCCCAAATTTTTCGCTATCATTAAGGAACCTTTTGCTACGATTGAATTTCTTGATTTCTTGCCTAGGAGTTTGATCATTAATAAAAATAAGGAAACTCCTAAGGGTTATAAGTGTTCTATTGAAGAATTGCCTACCAAGGATGACAAAACCTAGATCTATTCTTGTTTTTATGCCTAGCTAGGGGCGTTAAACGATAGCGCTTGTTGGGAGGCAACCCAATTGTATTTTTGTTCCTTGCTTTTTGTTCATGTTTAGTAATAAATAATTCATCTAGCCTCTATCTAGATGTGGTTTTATGTTTTAATTAGTGTTTGTGCCAAGTAGAACCAATAGGATCTTCTTGGGTGATCGTTGTTTGATCTTGCTGAAAAAGACAGAAACTTTACGCTCATGAAAATAATTGTTAAAATTCACCAGAACGTGATAAAATACCAATTCTTTTTGCATTAGATCAATATACAAATTATCCAGGTTTTCCTAGTTTTTCAGAATGTTTGGAGTTCCGTAAGTATTCGAATAAATCAGATTGCTACAGACTGTTCTGTTTTTGACAGATTCTATTTTTCGTGTGTTGTTTGTTTATTTTGATGAATCTATGGCTAGTATCGGGGGGTATGAACCATAGAGAAGTTGGAATACAGTAGGTTTAACACCAATATAAATAAAGAATGAGTTCATTACAGTACCTTAAGATGGTGGTTTGTTTTCTTATACTAACGGAGCTCATGAGATTTTCTGTTGAGTTTTGTGTTGTGAAGTTTTCAAGTTTTTGGGTGAAGATTTGATGGATTATGGAATAAGGAGTGGCAAGAGCCTAAGCTTGGGGATGCCCATGGCACCCCAAGGTAAAATTCAAGGAGAACCAAAAGCCTAGGCTTGGGGATGCCCCGGAAGGCATCCCCTCTTTCGTCTTCGTCTATCGGTAACTTTACTTGAGGCTATATTTTTATTCACCACATGATATGTGTTTTGTTTGGAGCGTCTTGTATGATTTGAGTCTTTGCTTTTTAGTTTACCACAATCATCTTTGCTATACACACCTTTTGGGAGAGACACACATGAATTGGAATTTATTAGAATACTCTATGTGCTTCACTTATATCTTTTGAGCTAGATAATTTTATTCTAGTGCTTCACTTATATCTTTTAGAGCACGGTGGTGGTTTTATTTTATAGAAATTATTGATCTCTCATGCTTCACTTATATTATTTTGAGAGTCTTTTAGAACATCATGGTAATTTTCTTTGGCTATAAAATTAGTCCTAATATGATAGGCATCAAGGATGGGTATAATAAAAACTTTCATATAGAGTGCATAGAATACTATGATACTTGATAGTTGTTTTGAGATATAAAGGTGGTAATGTTAGAGTCATGCTAGTTGGGTAATTGTGAAATTGATAAATACTTGTGTTGAGGATTGCCAGTCCCGTAGCATGCACGTGGTTGTGCGACAAATTTGAAGCATGGGGTGTTCTTTGATTGCTTTCCTTATGAGTGGCGGCCAGGGACGAGCGATGGTCTTTTCCTACCAATCTTTCCCTCTAGGGGCATGCATAGTAGTACTTTGCCTCGAGGGCTAATAAACTTTTGCAATAAGTATATGAGTTCTTTATGACTAATGTGAGTCCATGGATTATACACACTCTTATCTTTCCGCAATTTGCTAGCCTCTACGGTACCGTGCATTGCCCTTTCCCACCTCGAGGGTTGGTGCAAACTTCGCCGGTGCATCCAAACCCCGTGAAATGATATGCCCTATCACACATAAGCCACCTTATATCTTCCTCAAAACAGCCACCGTACCTACCTATTATGGCATTTCCATAGCCATTCCGAGATATATTGCCATGCAACTTTCCACCGTTCTGTTTATTATGACACGCTCCATCATTGTCATATTGCTTTGCATGATCATGTAGTTGACATCGTATTTGTGGCAAAGCCACCCTCATAATTCTTTCATACATGTCGCTTGATTCATTGCATATCCCGGTACACCGCCGGAGGCATTCACATAGAGTCATATTTTTGTTCTAGTATCGAGTTGTAATATTGAGTTGTAAATAAATAAAAGTGTGATGATCATCATTATTAGAGCATTGTCCCTTGTGAGGAAAGGATGATGGAGACTATGATTCCCCCACAAGTCGGGATGAGACTCCAGACAAAAAAAAAGAGGCCAAAGAAGCCCAAATAAAAAAAGAGGCCAAAGAAGCCCAAACAAAAAAAATGAAATGAGAGAAAAAGAGAGAAGGGATGTCGGTGTACAAAAGTAGGGGCACTCCTTTTTACCCCTTTACTTGTGCACGGACAGTCGGAGCCGTGCCCACGGCCACACTAAGCAGGGCAGAGAAGGGAAGCTGAAGGCACAAGACAACCGAGGCAACGCCAAGACCAGAAACACAAAGAGCAAAGGGGCGAGGTGGACACCCCCGGCAAGACCGCTGTTACTGGGCGACCTCGCGGCCCGGCAAGAAGAGCTTCTTGGGGCAACTTACCCAACGCCAGCAGAGCAAGCCACCCTTGAGCCCAAGGGTTCCAAACACCGTCAACAACTACATTGGAACCAGGGCTTGGGAGGCACCTCCGTGGTGGCATGTAGATCTTTGTCAAGATCGTAAATACACAAGACCAGATGAGGACCAGAAGACGGCGACCCTCAGCGGGATCCTAGCCGGGGAAATCCACAAGACCCCCGGCAAGTGCCTTGCCGGGTGAGGGAGTCCTGGATTAGGGGGTATCCGGACAGCCGGACTATGTACAACATCCGGACTATTGAAGCGTGAAGATACAAGACTCAAGACTTTGACCCGTGTCCGGATGGGACTCTCCTTGGCGTGGAAGGCAAGCTTGGCGATCCGGATATTGTATTTCCTTCCTTTTAACCGACTCCATGTAAACCCTAGCCCTCTCCGGTTGTCTATATAAACCGGAGAGGTTGGTCCTTAGAAGGCCGATCACAATGACAATCATACCATCATAGGCTAGCTTCTAGGGTTTAGCCTCTACGATCTCGTGGTAGATATACTCTTGTACTACCCATATCTTCAATATTAATCAAGCGGGAAGTAGGGTTTTACCTCCATCGAGAGGGCCCAAACCTGGGTAAACATTGTGTCCCATGCTTCCTGTTACCATCAGCCTAAGACGCACATATCGGGACCCCCTACCCGAGATCCGCCGGTTTTGACACCGACATTGGTGCTTTCATTGAGAGTTCCTCTGTGTCGTTGCTACATGGCTCGATGGCTCCTTCAACCATCGTCAACAACATGGTCCCGGGTGAGACCTTTCTCCTCGGACAGATCTTCGTGTTCGGCGGCTTCGCCCTGCGGGCCAATTAAGCAGCCATCCGGAAGCGAATCGATAGCTACGCCCACAGCCACCGAACCAGGATCGAAACCTGAACTACAGCGGACATCCGCGAGACCGGATCTTGATGGACTCGGGCCTATGCCAGAGCACCGGACGATCCACGACGAGCACGGCTTAGACCTGCTGTCGGACAAAGCTCGGTATCACCCCGCGATAGCCTCGGACCTAAATCCGGGCGGCTGCGTTGCCCTAAGGATGGAGGCTGGACCCCGCCCTTGGTCGCACACTCATCGGCGGTGGAGCTGAACACGTGCCTTACCTGCATGGTGGCTGTGACTCCGGACCCCGGATTCGTATCCGGATGTTGGTTCCGGTCCGCGCACTCCGAGCCGGTCGAGCCGAGGTTGGGCTCGGTAATGGAGTTCACCGCTGCGGATATCTTCGGCACTTTCGCCCTTTGGCGACATGCTTTGAACTCGTTAAAAACTCTCTCTTTGACAGAAAATTCTGGGCCAAACTATGTCCGGCTCGAGTGGGAAGCAGGCGACGAAGAAATTCATTGCCCACCCACCACCCACTTCATAGCCACGGTCGATGATTTAACCGATGTGCCTGACTTCGACTCCGAAGGCATCGATGGTATGGACAACGATGCAGGAGAAGATTCGGAATCTATGGGGCGCTGGACTTCTGCCTCGTCACACGACATATACATGGTGGATACGCCCAAAGAGGACAAAGGCGACAATCCGGAAGATAAAACCCCCGGGCAAAAGCCAAAGCGACGGCGCAGACGCAATTCTAAGTCTAGCAACAGTAAAAATAGCGACAAGAGCGCCAGAAGGATCAATACTAGAGTCAACTCCGAAGGTAACAACGACCATACGGACCCAGCGATGGAGCAGGGTGAACCAGGCCACCCCGAACACAGTTCGGAGCAGACGCCCGAGGACAATGATCCCGACGGACAAGATCATCAAACCGAACCAGCACAAGAAAGCAGTCCGGATGACGATGCATTCATCATCCCGGAAAAACGCGTGGAACGAGATAACCTCCACAGAAAGCTTATGGCCACCGCAAGAAGTCTAAGGAAGCAGAAGCAACGACTCAAAGCCGCACAGGAAATGCTCAACCGTAGATGGAATAAAATGGTAGACACTGAAGAAAGATACGGCGATTATCGCCATACAAAGAGCTATCCAAAACGCAAGCTACTGCCAGAATTCGACTATGAAGCCGTGCCACTTCATAACCGCAACAAAGCGGCTACCGACGCCGCACACGATCTACGTGAGCACCTGGATAAGAAAGCTGGCGCGGCCAGGTCCATTTATGGATCTAAAGGACACACCCCGGCGAGGGACTATGGTCACCAAAACGATTATGCCAATCGAATACCAGTTCGGAATAAACACCGGACACAACAACAACCGACGGCATGCCACAACACGTCCAGATACAGAGGGGCTTCTCACCCCCTGTGCTTTACCGAAGAAGTACTGGACCATGAATTTCCATAGGGCTTTAAACCTGTGAATATAGAGGCATACGACGGAACGACAGACCCAGGTGTCTGGATCAAGGATTTTATCCTGCATATGCATATGGCTCGTGGGGATGACCTCCACGCCATCAAATACCTTCCCCTCAAACTGAAGGGACCAGCTCGACGCTGGTTGAAAAGCCTCCTCGAAAATTCCATTGGGAGCTGTGAGGAACTCGAGGACGCTTTCAAGGCCAATTTTTGAGGGACCTATGTCCGGCCTCCGGATGCTGGCGATTTAAGTCACATAATCCAACAACCCGGAGAGTCCGCCCGCAAGCTTCGGAACATATTCCTCACTAAGAAGAACCAAATTGTTGATTGTCCAGGACCTAGAAGCTTTAGCGGCATTCAAACACAGCATCCGTGACGAGTGGCTCGCCAGACACCTCGGCCAAGAAAAGTCGAGGATAATGGCAGCCTTAACAAGCCTCATGACCCTCTTTTGCGCGGGTGAAGATAGCTGGCTGGCCCGTAAAAGCACAAGCGATCCCAGCACATCCGAAATGAGGGACGGCAACGGGAAGCCACGGCGTAATAAAACAAACGCCAAAACAAGGAAGAGAGCCTGGACAACACAATGGTTAATGCCGGATTCAGGGGCTCTCGACCTGATCAGCAAAAGAAGCCACTTAAAGGCAGTAAAGAGGGACCATCCGGTCTGAACAGAGTCCTGGACAGACTATGCCAAATTCATTGCACCCCCGACAAACCTGCGAACCACACGCACAAAGAGTGCTGGGTCTTCAAGCAGGCCGACAAATTAAATGCCGAACACAAGGGAAGGGAAACACCAAGTGAAGACGAGGATGAACCTCGTCAGCAGAACACTTGGGGACAGAAAAAATTCCCACCAGAGGTTAAAACAGTAAACATGATCCACACGATTCATACATCCACGAGAAGGCACGAACACGCGTTCAGAAACGCGTGCGCTATAGAGCCCATCGTACCAACACCTAGCTATTGGATGACTAGTCCGATCACCTTCGATCACACGGACTGCCCGACTAGTATTCGGCGCGAAGGATCAGAGGCCTTGGTGCTTGACCCAATAATCAACGGATACCATCTTACCCATGTCCTCATGGACGGCGGTAGCAGTCTCAATTTAATATATGAGGACACTGTCCGCAGGATGGAGATAGACCCATCCAGAATTAGGCAAAGCAACACCACCTTTGAAGGGGTGATACCAGGCGTTGAAGCCTACAACAGAGGCTCCGTCATACTGGAGGTAACATTCGGTTCCCCAGGCAACTCCAGAAGCAAAGAATTACTCTTCATCATCGCACCTTTCCAAAGCGACTATCATGCATTGCTTGGAAGAACGACCTTCGCCCGCTTCAACGCATTACCGCACTACGCCTACCTTACACTCAAGATGCCCGGTCCACGTGGCGTCATCACCGTTAACGGAAAGACAGAGCGTCCTTCACGCGCGGAAGAATACGCGACGGCCCTAGCGGCCGAACTATAAGCGGACTCCAATATCAGAAAGCATGACTGGTCATCAAGACCACAGACTCGGTTAGACGAGTCGGGCAGCCCGGATAAAACTAAACCAGGGCACCGTATATGTAATCCCATAGAGGATACCAGGGGCTGTAGATATTTAATATAACCCCACACTTGGCTCAACCTTATTGGCAGGCCAGCATTTAACACTTTTTACCATTCATCGCATACTTACGTTGTACTCCCCTACATGAGTTTTCTCCTTCACAGACAACATTCACGCGATGCCCTTCCAGGATACGACACAACGGAGAAAAAGGCGCAGACGTGCAGCAGGGCCGTGCTCAACAAGTTTCTCTTTAGATTAAGCCCCTGTGTAATCTACTGCCTCTTGTTGTTAAATCCCATGGGTTCCATACCCACAGAGGATGCTGCCGTTTTTGGCATTTCGCCACGGCAGACTAATGCATGTACCTGGAACCATAGGGTTTATAATGAATGGGACTTTTTGGCCCATTTTATGTTACAAAGTCTGAACACCTTCGGGAGTGTTCGGCGTCACGAGTTTGGCCTTATATGCATCAGCTTCGAATCATGTCTTTGGTCAAATGTTGGGTTTGCCCGGCTCCTGGGTTTGCCGCCTTACGTTTCGTTTTTATCGGCTAAGGCGGCCAAAGGAGAACTACTGCGATTGTGCCCTGGTTATTCCGGATGAGCACCTCAATAGAGAAAGCCGAAAACTGACTGTCATGATACAACGATAGACTATTCAACCACTCGAAGACTTATAGGAATCTTTAGGACCCCTCCGCATTAACGAAGGACCGTTTCCCGGTCATGTACACACGCGCCCGTATTCAAATGCACGCGAAGGTACCAGGGGCTACATAGTATCCCCACTATTAGACTCCAATGGCTAAGCGAAAGTGTTACAGCTATATAGTCCGGTTGCCTAGTTCGACGTGCGATCACCTCCTTAATGGACCAAGACGTTGGATCAAGTGTGATTATGCACATTTTTCGCGAACACCCCTGCATTGTATGCATGAAATTTGAAACCAACGGCTGCTAACTTCGGATTACATATACATATATAAAAAAGCGGCCGCACAGAGACACAATAATACTTTCAGGCAAAAAGTATAAATATAGCCTTATAACCAAAATAACATTGTTTTTACAATAATCTGATTTGTCACTCGAACAAGACATTCTTCAAGCACTGCGCCTATATTAAGCGGGCACCTTCTGTTACCTGCGCCAAATAGTGCTCGGCCGGATATTGGCCTCCCTCCAGATTCTAGGTCGCCACAACGGTGGCCTCCATATCTGTCCAATATGCTTTAACGCGGGCAAGGGCCATCCGTGCACCTTCTATGCACGCCGACCTTCTCATAGCATCGATCTGAGGTACGGCCCTGTGGAACTGTTGCACCAAGCCAAAGTAATCGTCTGACTTAGGCCCCTTTGGCCAAAGACGGTCTATTATGCATCGCATTGCAAGCCCGGACAACCTGTGAAGTTCCGCCACAACATCCATCTTCTCGCTTAACGGCAGCGGGCGCACGGGAGCATTGAATTGCGACCAGAAAAGCTTCTCCACTTCTTTATCACCTTGATCTTCGAAAATTTTGGTTGCATCAGCTGTACTCTTCGCCAAGTCCTCATACACATCTGCAGGACTCCAGCGTCCGTCCAGGGGAGCATACCGTGGATCTAAAAACTTCATCCATGATGGTAGGAGCCCCGGCCCGCGATTTTACCGGCCTGTTGAAGCTCCTCCCGCACACCCCTGACCTCAGTCCGCATCTCCTTGGCGGCATTAAGTGCCTTGTTCAGGTCGGCCGAATTAGTCTTGTTCTCCTTTTCAAGGAGTTCATAACGGTTGGCACCATTTTTTAACTCCACGGCCATTTCGGCTATCTTTTCCTCGCTTCGGCGATGAGCAGCCTGTTCGGCTCTCAACTCTTCGGCCGCCTTTAGGGCAGCCACATTGCTAACCTGAGCTTGCTCCTTGGCCTGGGCAAGTTCCGCCCTCAGGGCCTCCATGGCAGCAGCACCATCTGCAGTCCGAACATATTACATTATGCCGCTCTCATATTTTCATATACAACATAATAAGGAAGGCAGAACACATACCTTGTGACTTGTCTAGCCGCTCGTTCACCAGCGTGATATCGGCATCAATAGATCCGATCTGCCTCGTTAGTTCGGCAACTTCAACGGACTGGTCGTGGCCGGACCATCGATACTGTAGCGTTTGTACAAGCGCAATCATTTATATATGATCCCCGTTTGCACGCTTCTGGCAAACCAGAGTCTCGAGGGCTACTATCCATATGGAGCACACCTAGCGCGTGCCTCACAGCCAAAAAATAGTGTATTTTTCACTACATACCTCAAAGCCTCTGAGCAGGCTTGTAAATGCTTCATTCAAACCGCTTGTGGCGGATGAAATCTTCTTCAGCACCGCACTCATTAATGAGCGGTGCTCCTCCGAGAGCGCATCTTGCTCCAGTAGGCCTGTCGGTACGTCCGGCCGGACATCGCACTGTGCCGGACCCTTCTCATTGCCCCCCTTGGGAGCCGAATGCTCCGGGCTCAGGGCGGCCGACGCATCGGCTTCCGGCTTCGACGGGTTCAGACTCCTCCGTGACGATACCTCGGTGTCGCCCGCTTCATGAGTCGGAGAGGTGGGTGGGGTTTCGCTCTCCATCATCTCCGGAGGAAGATCCCCCGAAGATGAACTCTATTGAGAAGAGCTGCTAACCGGACTGCAAAAGATGGATCCTGGTTATTGATCTAGGAGAAACACAACACCTTTGAGTTAACGATTGACTTACATCTCGTTGGAGGGCTGGCCCATTGGCGGGCATGACGCGGTAATGGTGCCCGTCGGGGCAAAGCCCCCTGGTGATACCTTTTTCCCTGGTTTGGGCATCTCCGTCTCCAAGTCTACGGAGGCGGCCCTCTTCTTACCACGAGGGGAGGAGGCTTTGGCCTCCCCTTCCCGACTATCCTCCTGAGGAGAGGTAACAATTCCCCCGGTTCGGATGCATAGCGTGTGAAGTTCGGTTTCTTTGTTCTTCTCCTAGTCTTTCCTTGAGGGCATCCTGCTGAGTACCCGGTCAAGCATCTTGGCCATGGTGGGGCCAGGCGAGCCTTCGGGAAGTGGAGCCGGACACCTGATTCTCTCCGCCTTGCTAAGCCATTCCTAGCCACGGATGAGTTTCAGAATAACAACTATGATAAATACAAAACAAGGTATCCGATATCAAGGTTACTTACTGGGGTATCTAGGCGATTGCAGATTAGGCCCGCATCCTCGGCGGTGTCCGAACACTCTACTTTCGGTCCGAAGAATAATTTGCACATCCCTTCGAGCTTCAAGCCGAAGAAATGCTTAACAATCCGCGGACCCTCTGGGTTGAACTCCCACATCCGGAGAGGCCGGCGTTGGCACGGCAACATCCGTCGGATTAGCATCACTTGCATTATGTTGACAAGATTAATATCTCTCTCTAGAAGCTCCCGTATGCGGCTCTGCAGTACAGGTACATCACCAGCGGGCCCCCAATTCTGTCCTACGTCGGTCCAAGATGCCAGTTGTGACGGGGGCCTAAGCGGAACTCGGGAACTCCCGAGCCGTAACATAAAACCACCTCCATTTCCATACATCGGATACTTCGGGAAAAGAACCCTCTGGCCATGGGGCGTTGGTGTTCCTGCTTATTATGGCACCTCCGCACTCTGCGTGTTGCCCCTCGATCATCTTCGGCTTCACATTGAAGGTCTTGAGCCATAAGCCGAAGTGTGGGGTGACGTGGAGGAAGGCCTCACACACTATGATGAACGACGAGATGTGGAGGATAGCGTCCGGAGCTAGATCATGGAAATCCAACCTGTAATAGAACATGAGCCCCCTCACAAAAGGATCGAGGGTGAGGCCCAAGCCGCAGAGGAAGTGAGGGACAAATACGACGCTCTCATTTGGCTCCGGTGTAGGGATGACCTGCCCTGGAGCAGGAAGCCTGTGCTGGATGTCGGCGGTCAAATATCCAACCGCCCTAAGCTTTACAATGTCCTCCTCTTGAATCGAGGAGGCCACCCACCGGCCTTGAGGGTTGGATCCGGACATATTGGAGGATCTAGGGTGTTGGAGCTTAGGCCTCGGGTGTTAGAACTCGATGTGCGAGAAGGCGCACGGGAGGTGGAAAAAAGGCGTAGGCCTCGGCCCCTTTTATAAAGGGGGGTGAATATCAAGAGTCCTTAGGGTGACCGCTTGAGGTTTACCCAACGGCACACGGAGTCATGCCAACAGTCGTCATGGGGCTACGCGCCCGCGTTGATGGAAGATACCGTAATAAGTGGAACACGATCTCTGCCTCGACAGGGCGTGCCAATAAAACCGCCTCGCAACTCGGGTCGAGGTAGGGCAAAAAAACACCGGTTCGTGTTGAACCGGGCCACGATGCGAAGACACGACATACAAAGATTGCTGGCAGATCAAATTTATGCTATAATGGTGTGTGTTGGTGTCAAAACCGGCGGATCTCGGGTAGGGGGTCCCGAACTGTGCGTCTAGGCGGATGGTAACAGGAGACAAGGGACACGATGTTTTTACCCAGGTTCGGGCCCTCTCGATGGAGGTAATACCCTACTCCTGCTTGATTAATATTGATGATAGGGGTAGTACAAGAGTAGATCTACCACGAGATCAGAGAGGCTAAACCCTAGAAGCTAGCCTATGGTATGATTGTTGTATATTGTCTATCGACTAGCCTGGCCTCGGTTTATATAATGCACCAGAGGCCTAGGATAACAAGAGTCCTAGCTGAATACGCCGGTGGGGGAGGAGTCCTTGTCTTGATCGCCAAGTCTTGTGGAATCTTCCTTGTATGCGGCAAATCGTGGACCGCCCATGAGTATACGACCATGGGGATCCTCGGCCCAATCCAACTGATCGGGAGGCGATGTGGTGAGTACCCCTAGTCCAGGACACCGTCAAGAGCCCCTGAACCGGTCTTCAAGTTAGGGACGCCCTCGATTCTTCCGAACTGTTCTTCATCTTTGGTTGCGGTCTTGAAAACTGGTTCAACAAATCTTCTCATCTTCGATCTTGAGGATCGCCAAATGCATTCAACGAGTTTACACGTCGGGTATCCGAGGAGCCCCTTTAAGTTTACGACCTTTATCAATGCCTTGTTATTTTTATGCCACGCCTCGGGTTTGAAGTTATTCCCGGGAGGCAGTGTCCTCTTGCGTCCGAGCTCTAACGCTGGACTGCATTCGAGGTATCTTTTGCAGCCGAGCACCAACGCGGACTGCTTCCTAGCTCTATCGTCGGACTATGTATCCGAGCTCCAACGCCGGACGGTATCCGAGCTCCAACGCCGGACTGTGTATCCGAGCTCCAACGTCGGACTGTATCCGAGGTGTCGTAAATCACCTTGGTTCAAAGAAGTTTTAAGGAGTTTAGCCGAGCTTAATGCCGGAAATGCCCTCTATGGAGCCAGCCACTAGCGTCCGAGCTTTATGCCGAACTGCTTCCGAGGTGGTGCACCACCCGAATGTGGGCCGATTTTTGTCAATATTTTTGATTGGTGCAATTTATTCTCTGCCGAGATACATAGCGATAGCCCTCAAGGTGGGTATCGGTCTACAACCCAAGATGCACATGAAGGATGACATAAGACCGCCGATCCCGTGAGTCAGCGAGACTCGAAGTTGATTTGCAAAATCGATTCCGAGGATCAAGTCCTAACTCGGCAGAATACTTCGGGACACAAAAAGTGGCGTGCTCAGTCTTCAAGACTCGGGTTGGGTGCGGCCGACCAACACGAGGATCAAAATCTCCTCGAAAGCTGTATTGCACTTAAAATTTTACGCATAGAGCGAGGCGATGCAAGTAGCCCCGAGACACCGGGTCGGGTGGCAACACCAGATCAGGGGATTGATGTGCCCTTTAATATTTGTAAATAATAAGCCCGAAGCTCAGTGGCCCCGAGCCTTAATGTGGGCACGGGAGGCCGAATTAAGGATCGATATCCATAGTAAAATCACAAATTATGTGTAATGACTCTATGTATCCAAGTACTTTACGTCATTAATGCTCGGATCCTCATTGTACAAAACTTTGTTGACCGACCATCGGCTTCAACCTCCTCGGCCAGTAGCCGAGGAGTGTTTGTCCTACTTTATAAAGCCTTTATGAGGCCAAAGATTTACGACAAACAAGGCAATCTGGCCATACAGTTTTATAAACAAAGATACGCAGAGAGATATATTATATTACTGTTTAACAGAAGAAATGTCTTCCAAAGAAAATAGTCCCGCTATCGGTTCCTTTCTTTGGGTTGTCATGCTATGCATGATCATGAAACCTCAGCTCCAATGTAAGAGAAAAATATTGAGGATTTAGTTTGGGAGGCCAGTTACTAGCCCCGGTAGTGTTCGGCTGACGATCGAGGTCAAGCGGAAACACTTCGCCAATTTTATGAATGGCCCATCATTTAATATAGTCATCGGATCGCTGACCAGTTTACACCTATTGTGATAGTCGGTTTTCGGCTTTCTCCACCGAGGTGCTTGACCATGCGAAATGGAAGCACAATCCTTGATGGTTCTCCTTTGCACACCTAGCCGAACAAAGCGGGCGTAGGAGGCAAGCTGGAGCCGCAACCCAACTATTGATCAAGACACAATTCAAATCGATGCATATATAGCAATATCCGAGAATGTTTTTGCCGAATCTCTAAAGGTGTCCGGTGTTGCACTACGAGACTTGTGCTGAAAACACACAAATAGTTAAAAAGTGCCAAAAGCTTGGAAAACCAAAAAACGTCAGTAAAAACATGACGTCCGAACAAGATCAAGTGATCGGTGCCAATCCGAAAATTGGACTTTAGAAAAAAAAAGTGCTTCTGCCGTGCTTTAACATGACACATCCTATCTCAAGACTTCAAGCGAATTGACCCTACGGCTTTAGTCTCCCATCCCGAAGCCGAGTACTTCTCATTAGGCCAGTTTAGAAAACTAAACTCTAGCGGTTTTGAGAGAAATTAGGCTCCTGGCTAGTGACCGCTTTTCAGCGTCGAGAAAAGGAGTGATAAATAACAAAAAATTTGCAACTACTAAGAAGAAAAACACTTAGTATGAAACGGCTCAAATAAACATAAGAGCCCCCAAGTGACTTGGGTAAAAGTTGACTATATAATGTAAGGTGACATGTAGAATGCCTTCTAGTCGGATTGTAGATCGTTTGTCATAGCGTACCTTTTCGCTTCAACCTCTAGACCCAATAGTCCGGAGTGTGTCCGAATACCCTCGCGGTTATAAAAACCGGGGCATGCGTGGAGACCAGGCGTAGGGGTCATTAGTGCTTTATCAGACAAGTGCCAAACTAGTTATGTTATATTACATGGTTAGTAAGAAACATCTTCCAGGGAGAATAGTTCCGTTAGGGGTTCCTTTCCACAGGAGGCATGCCCTAAAGTGCATGTCCGGATTGCGAAAAAGCGAGAAAAACATCCGGGGCAGGTAAATAAATAGGTAAGAAATCATCTTTTAGTTCACCGACCGAGTATTCCCTTAAGAACGCTAGCTTCGGCTTCACCCGGTCTGAGGTACACATCCGGTGACCCGGCAAGAATAATCGCAGAGGTGCTCCCTTTACCACCTAGCCGAACAATCGGGAACGAGGGGTAAGCACGGAGCCAGCAACCCAGCTTGGCCAAAACTTAACTCATATCGATGCATATAATGGTGAATAAAAGGTACATGCTGAAGTGTGACACATGTGTTGCGCATAAAGCCCGTATTAATAAGCACATTAAAGAAGCCCCCGAATATAATGAGCGGGTAGCGCGTCAAGTATCTTGAACAAAGTTTGGACAAGGAAAATTTTTACAAGCAACTCTTTTTCAAAAAAGTATAATGCTTGGTCGAACCGAACACAAGTTAGAAATTTAAAACTTTGAGCATGAAGGCAACTTAGCTGGTTAATGTGTTCGGTATTGACGACGCGGTCCGAGCTTGATGCGGGACAAGGTTCCATCCCCCAAGCCGGTCCCGAGGTGGCGGAGCAAAGAGCTCGGCACTCCGAAGTGGTGACATAGCACGGTCAATGCAGGACGGCAGAGTGATGCGAAGTCCCCGGCATGGGGTAATGAAGTGTTGACGAAGCCCCCGTCCGGCCGAGGTGACGCTAAAGGATATAGTCCGGTGGATCATTTTCCTGTGCACAAAAAATAGTGCAAACCAGAGATAATAGTAATAAAAAAAATCATTGCATAATAAATAATTTATGCAAAGTGAGTAATAAAAGAAATATGGCCTGGCGCCGAAGTCAATGTCGATGCAGGGCGGCGGCGTGATGCGGTAAAGGCATGGCAATGCCTGAATTCACAGGTCGGTTCGAGTTCCGGATGCGGCGTTTGCCGGACTATGTACGGAAACTGACCGAACCACCATGCAACCGTCGTTAATGCGGCCACCATTTGATAGACCTGGTTTATTTGTTGTAGCAATCTGAAGAAAGGTGATCCCCAGAATCGGGACTCGATCCGTGCACCCATTGCCTGATGGGCGATAAAACGACGGCATGGTAATGCTGGCAAAGGTTGGCTCGCCGAGGCAACGCCCTCGGCCCAGCTAACGTGACGGAGCTAGTCGGCTAGTGACGCCGAAGTGTCCGGAGTAGGTTGATGAAGAGATGGCGAAGCCCCCGGTCCAGCCGAGATGTCGAAGTAGGTCGGCGTGATGGACACCAGCTTGAAGAAGCAATAATGCGGCCCTGCCGATGCGGGTCGTGACGTGGTCGATGCCCGCTTGATGAAGCGACCGATGCGGCGATGCGGTATGCCCGCTCCGTATAATCCGTGGGCGGCGATGTTGGTGATGATTTATCCTTCGTGATGCGGACTCTTGTTCGGCTTGCCGAGATGATGATCCGAAGAAGTTGAGCTCGGCTCAACAAAGTGACGACGTGTCTAGTGCAGGTCGGCAGCCGTGGAGCAATATTGCCGGACTGGTTTGACACCAGCATGATATTGAAGATCATGTTCAAAAGATTTTAAAGTGGGATGTGTTCGGGAATAACACAATACCCCATACAAAACTTCCTTCAAAAAGGATGTCCGAAATCCCGTTCATAAAAAAGACGAACTCGGGTCGGGTTCGTTGCCTTATGAAAATAGATCCGAAAAATGATGCACTAATCGGAAGGCTCCCGGAGTTTGGACGGTCGGATCGAGCTGAAATTTTGAGGGGTGGTAGATATAGGAGTTCCGCAGCCGATCAACGGTTGGATCTTCCAAAGGAAGTCCGAGCTGGAATCTGGACACCACGCCCTAAACTCGTCCGGATTCTCGTCCAGATTCAATGCGGCTGGTATACCGGGGATTGCCAGAGATTCCTCCATCAGAACTCGACGAAATTTTCCAGGGTTGTTGTAGACTCAATTCCGCACAATTTCACCGAAGCAATTGTTAAAACGACACTCGAGGAGGCGGTGGCGGCAGACACAAGTCCGCTGTCCAGAAAAACAGTACGGTCGCCCGAGGGCAATGTTGACATTGAACCCCCGGGCTCCCTGGATGATTCCTCCATGATCTTGATAGAGATCGGAGTTGATGTTGATGAAGGCCCTCATCCGAACATGACAATCGGAGGTAGGGCGCAGTCCTTGGTCGAACCAAGGTGACCCGGTCGAAATTTGGTAGCGAAGATGCGAAGTCGCAGTTGATCTGCAGGCGAGCCATCGACCTTTTGCCGAACACAGCGGAACTCTCAATGAAAGCGCCAATGTCGGTGTCAAAACCGCAGATCTCGGGTAGGGGTCCCGAACTGTGCGTCTAGGCGGATGGTAACAGGAGACAAGGGACACGATGTTTTACGAGTTCGGGCCCTCTCGATGGAGGTAATACCCTACTCCTGCTTGATTAATATTGATGAGAGGGGCAGTACAAGAGTAGATCTACCACGAGATCAGAGAGGCTAAACCCTAGAAGCTAGCCTATGGTATGATTGTTGTATATTGTCTATCGACTAGCCTGGCCTCGGTTTATATAATGCACCAGAGGCCTAGGATAACAAGAGTCCTAGCCGAATACGCCCGGTGGGGAGGAGTCCTTGTCTTGATCGCCAAGTCTTGTGGAATCTTCCTTGTATGCGGCAACTGTCCGGACTGGCCCATGAGTATATGGCCATGGGGATCCTCGGCCCAATCCAACTGATCGGGAGACGATGTGGTGAGTACCCCCTAGTCCAGGACACCGTCAGTGTGTGAGAATCACCCCGCGGATCCGGACACGATCTAAGTGTTCGATAATTACTTTGGAGTACTCGGAGAAGGAACCCACCCTGCAATGCCGAAGACAAGACTGCGCGCCGGACTCATCATCATTGAAGCCTGGTTTAGGGGCTACTGAGGGAGTCCTGGATTAGGGGGTATCCGGACAGCCGGACTATGTACAACGTCCGGACTATTGAAGTGTGAAGATACAAGACTCAAGACTTCGACCCGTGTCCGGAGGGGACTCTCCTTGGCGTGGAAGGCAAGCTTGGCGATCCAGATATTGTATTTCCTTCCTTGTAACCGACTCCATGTAAACCCTAGCCCTCTCCGGTGTCTATATAAACCGGAGAGGTTGGTCCTTAGAAGGCCGATCACAATGACAATCATACCATCATAGGCTAGCTTCTAGGGTTTAGCCTCTACGATCCCGTGGTAGATCTACTCTTGTACTACCCATATCTTCAATATTAATCAAGCAGGAAGTAGGGTTTTACCTCCATTGAGAGGGCCTGAACCTGGGTAAACATTGTGTCCCATGCTTCCTGTTACCATCAGCCTAAGACGCACAGATCGGGACCCCCTACTCGAGATCCTCCGGTTTTGACACCGACACCGGGGATGACTGCAACACCACGGCAAGACCCTTGTCGGGCCCCCGGCAAGACCCTTGACGAGGGCATCAGCAGGGCCACAGCCAGGCCCGCACCTGCCAAGACTCCACCACCGTCCCCAAGCTGCTGTTAGCTCAACCAGCTGGGCAGGCACCTGCGTGGCGACGGGCGGCCTCTACACCGGCTCAGCAAGCACATGCGTGGTGGCATGTGGCCCTTCGTGAAGGCTCCACCACCGTGCCAGCCCAGCAGCCAGCCAACGTGTCGCAGCAACGCCTCGTCAGCTCGGACACACGTCAGAACCGGGCGAGGCGGCGACAGCTGGGACGTGCTTCCTTGCCATCCCCGATAAAGTGAGAGGGGCACGTCGGCAACGCATTAAATGCATTTGTCCGACGGTACCAGAGGATAGGCTTATCGACTGTAGACCTTTCCACCTCCTGTGTGCCACTGTGGCAACCCCTTTTTCCTATAATAGGAGGCCCGAGGCGACCAGGAGAAGGATTCAGATCTTTTGGGCAAGTTACACCCCGTAGCTAGCTCAAGAATACAAGAACACTCAAATACATCCACCAAAGCAGGACTAGGGTATTACGCATCTTCGCGGCCCGAACCTGGGTAAATGATCCGCGTGCTTCCTGTCAGACCCGCTCTTTGCACAACCCTGCGCCCGCCAACCGTAGAAGGAATCCCAGTGATTCCATAGGTGTCGATTCCCCCGACATCTTTGGCGTGCCAGGTAGGGGGCGCAGTTGTGAGAATATGGTCTAGAAGTTAGCCTAGCAGTTCTTCATCGCCATGGCTCCCAAGAAGAAGACGATCATGCGGCTCGTCGGGAGCTGAACGTCCCGTGCCAGTGCGGGCGAGCAGCGGGCCGGTCGCGGACAGAACCCGAGCCACGGCCCGCGAGCACTAGCATCGCTCTGGCAGTCAGAGCCTCGCGAGCGGCATTGTTCGTGCGCCAGACGACGGGCCGCACACCGCCAAATCCAAAGACGGGGCTGGGCCCCCGCAGGCGGCATGGGGCCCTCCAGGGTGTCGCTGTGCCACCTACGGGCGGCGCAGCAACCTCCAAGACGCTTACGCCGGCACCCACAGCGTGCTCTTCCCAGGGTGTGCGCGACGAGCAGCGCCACCACGCTGGAGACCCCGGACGCCGCCGTGGGAAGAGTCATGTGCATCATATGTGGGACGAAGGAGGCCAGCATGCCCGCCGAAGTGCTGGTGAAAATGGAACGCAGCCGCTGGGCCGTGATAGAGCTCCTTCTAACATGGTTAGAAGTCGAAGCGCGCCACGATCCACGCAGCTCTCCCCGACACCCACGCCAGCAGAAGCTTTGGCGTGCACGCAGCTACTCCTCGACTTCCTTCCTGCTGGGGAAAAGCTCGATGAGTGGAGGGCCACCATCCGAAGCCTTGTCGGTGTCGCCAACCAAGACGAGCCACGGCCAGCGGGGCCCTCAGGCCGGCGCTCCATCGAACCACCGCATGCCAGCGGTGGAGGGGCCGGAGGTGCTGCGGCCACGGTGCACTCTCCTCCTCCACGCCAGCCACCGTGGGTGTCGATCCATCATGATGACGCTTGTGACAACATTTCCATAGCGTCGTCCGACCCACGGACCCACCGCGACCAGCACCAAGTTCTTCGGGAGCGAGCCCATGAAGACGCTCGAACCACCATCAAGCGCCGGCGCGATACACGCCGCCAGTCAGATAGGCGGGCGGGGCCCGCTATGGACCACCCAGCGTCGGGAGGCTCCAGTGGCCTACCTTACGAGGTGGGTTGCCCGGCCTTTACCCGTGAGCTGCGGCATTTCCAGTGGCCGTCCCACCGTGTGTTCAAGCCCGATGTCAGCGAGAAGTACAATGGCAAGACCCACCCATCGGAGTTCCTCGGCATCTACACCATCGCGATGCAAGCCGCTGGAGCTCGCGACGACAAGGTGCTTGCCAATTACTTCCCGTTGGCCCTGAAACCCAATGTCATGTCTTTGTTGATGCACTTGCCTGCGGATTCCATTTCTTCTTGGTCGGATCTGTATCATGAGTTCGTTGGTGCCTTCACCAGAGGCCACCAAGCTCATGGCCAGGCGAGTGATTTGCATATCATTCCCCAGAAGGAAGGTGAAAACCTCTTGGCAGTACATCTGAGAGGTTCAGCCGGGTGCAATACAACATCCCAGATGTTCATCCTGCCGCCGTGATCAGTGTGTTCCATCAGAATGTGCGCAACCGCAAGATGCTTGAAGAGCTGGCGATGAACAAGGTCAAGGATGTGGTCGAACTCTATGTTCTGGCCGATAGATGCGCCCAGGCTGAAGAGGGGAGGAAGTACCCCGGCGAGGACGCCGGCGTGGAAACCGACTCTACCAACGAAGACACCACCGCCCGGACGAAGAAGGGTCGGCGTCGCAACAGAAAACGCAAGGGCAAGGTCGTGCTTGCCATCGAGGGATCCGATGACACCGGCGCTGCCAAGAAGGCCAAGGCAGACGACCCCGGCAGGGAGATTGTCAGGTGCGCCGCTTGCTGGGCCTTGGCGGCTGCCGACAAGCCAGGAGGCTCCGACAAGCAATACTGCAAGATCCACCGCACCAAGGCCACGACCTCCAGAACTGCCGACAAGTCGAGCTGCTTGCTGAGAAGCAAAAGGCCGAGTATGAGAGGCTGGACAAGGAGAAGGGTCAGGATGGTGCCGATGGATCCAGCAAGAAGCGTGGCGGCCAAGGAGGCCGCCGCGGCAAGGATAACCAACAAGAGAGGCCTGCTTGGGGCCGCGACAAGAAGCAGGAAGACGACGATCATGACGAGGACGACGAGTCCGGCGAGCAAGAGTTTTAGAAGGCTACAGAGGCCATGTGCATCGATGGCGGCGCCTCGCATCACACTTCTCACCACCAGCTCAAGCAGTGGGCGCGTGAGATCACAGCAGCGGAGCCATCGTTCGACGCTCAGAAGCCGCTGAAGTGGTCCAGCACACCCATCATTTTTATGCCGAGGATCACCCTGATCGCACAACTACGGTCGGGTGTTTGCTGTTGTTGGTTTCACCAACAATACACAACCTCAAGGTGAACAAGATGCTGGTTGACGGCGGGGTCGGTCTAAACTTGATCTCACCTGTTGTGATCAAAAGGCTGCAAATTCCTGACGGAGACCTCGAGGAGACGGGCACGTTTCAAGGGGTCAACCCGGGAAGGAGCCAACCGAAGGGGAAGGTCACGTTGCCTTTGACGTTTGGAGGCAAGTTGAATTACAGGACTGAGAGGATTGTCTTTGATGTAGCCGAGATCCCTTTGCCCTAAAATGGGATTCTCGGCCGCCCGGCACTAGCCAAGTTTATGGCGGCGTCGCATTACGCCTACAACACGCTGAAGATGCCTGGGCCGATGACCATCATCACCGTTCCCCGCGACAAGAAGGATGCGTTGATCTGCGCCACCTACTCTACCGGGAAGTAGTTGTAGCAGCTGTCGACAAGGAACTTGCTCCTGCCGCTGAAGCCCCGGGAGGGAAGAAGAAGACCGGCAAGACCTCTCGCACCCACTCCGGCAAGCGCACCTCTTCGGAGTGTTGTGCTACCGTAGAGTATGTGCCAAAGAGCTCCACCGGCAAGAGCAAGAAATCCAGAGTTGCGCCACCAGAGACCAAGAAGGTGTTTGTCAAGGAGGATGGCATGAGAGGGGCTTTCACCATAAGCTCCACCCTCGACAACAAATAGGGAAGCGCGCTCGTCACTTTCCTGCGGGCGAATGTCAATGTGTTCGCATGGCAAGCATCCGACATCCCCGGCGTTCCCAGGGAAGTGATTGAGCACCATCTTGCTGTCTGCCCCCATGCACGACCCGTCAAGCAGAAGGTCAGGAAGCAAGCTTTGGAATGGCAGGAGTTCATCATAGAGGAGATCGGGAAGTTGGAAGCAGCATGCTTGGTGAGGGGAGTGCTCCATTCGACGTGGTTGGCCAATCCGGTGGTGGTGCGCAAGGCAAACGGGAAGTGGAGGCTATGTATTGACTACACAAATATCAATAAGGCTTGTCCTAAGGACCCCTTCCCGTTGCCGCGCATCGACCAGATTTTTGACTCCACGGTCGGGTGTGATCTGTTATCATTCCTCGACGCCTACTTGGGCTACCACCAGATCTTCATGACAAGAGAAGACGAAGAGAAGACTTCATTCATCACCCCATGTGGTACGTATTGCTTTTTACGGATGCCTTTCGGGTTGAAGAGTGCTGGCCCGACGTTCGCAAGGGCGGTCCAAATTGGTTTTGAGCCCCAGCTACATAGAAATATGGAAGCTTACATGGATCACATAGTGGTCAAAACCAAGGCCAAGGCAAATCTTGTACAAGACTTAGAAGAGACGTTTGCCAACCCGCGCAAGATCAACCTCAAGCTGAACCCTGAGAAGTGTGTCTTCGGTGTTCCGTCCGGCAAACTTCTCGGGTTCTTTATGTCGCAGTGTGGGATCGAGGCAAACCCAGACAAGATCAAGGCTATCGAGCAGGTTGAGGCGCCCAAGCGGATCAAGGATGTGCGTCGGCTCACTGGCTGCGTTGCCGCCATGAGCCGATTCATCTCCAAGTTCGCTGAAGCGCCTTCCTTTTTCAAGATTTTGAAAAAGGCGGGCCCAATGGAGTGGACCCGGAGGCTGAAGCAGACCGCAGGATCTGAAGAAATACCTCTCTTCTACACGATCTTGGTGGCGCCCTAAACCACGAGAGCCGTTGCTGCTGTATCTGGCAGCGACGAATCAAGTGGTCAGCACCGCGCTGGTGGCGTAGAGGGAGGTCGACGAAGAGGCAGTGGCAATGGCAGGACTGGCGGATGGCAAGTCAGAGATTCCCCCGGCAGGGCCTGGTGCCGGCAAGGCAAGGCCCCCGGCAGAGTCTGACACCATCCGTGTAGGGCCCGCGCAGCCAAGTGAAGTGGTGTAGAAGAAGAAGTTGATGCAACACCTGGTTTACTTTGTCAGCTCCCTCTTGCAGGGGGCTAGGTCAAGGTACTCCGGTGTGCAGAAATTGCTCTTCGGCCTCCTTATGTCCTCGAGGAAGCTGCGTCATTAATTCCAAGCCCACGAGATCACTGTCGTTACCCGCCTCCCGTTGTAACGGATGCTGCACAACCCAGACGCAACTGGAAGGATTGTGGAGTGGGCCTTGGAGTTATCAAGCTTTGGGTTGAAGTTTGAAAGTACTTCGACAATCCAGAGCAGAGTCTTGGCGGAGTTCATTGCAGAATGGACCTCAATGCCCGACGAGGAAATCCAGGAGACCACTCTCCCGGCAAGGAAGCAAGTCACAACTGGATCATGTACTTTGACGGGGCTTTCTCGCTACAAGGTGCTGGTGCTGGTGTGCTGCTCGTCGCCCCCACTGGAGAGCACCTCAAGTATGTAATCCAGATTCACTTTCCCAGGGAGATGTCCACCAACAACACTGCTGAGTACGAGGGGTTGCTTGCCGGTCTCAGGATCGCGGCAGACCTCGGGGTAAGAAGCTCATCGTCAGGGGTGATTCACAGCTTGTCGTCAGACAAGTCAACAAAGATTATCAGAGCCCGTTGATGGAGGCCTACGTAGATGAGGTGAGGAAGCTGGAAGAGCGCTTTGACGGTATACAAGCGGAGCACGTTCCCCGAGCGGAGAACGACATCGCCGATTACCTGTCAAAGCGCGCTGCATTCAAGCTACCTGTGGAACCAGGTACTTTTTTGCTTCGGTTAACTCAACCATCCGTCGAACCATCAACGAAGCAGAACAAATGGAGGAAATCAGGCCCTGGCAAGTACTTTCCCACTGAGCCCCCTGGGGCCGCCGACAAGGGTGTTGCCGTGGATCCTGAGCCTGCCGAGGAGCGACTGACTCCGGTAGGCCGTCAAGCCCTGGCCGTAGAGACGGCCGCTCCCATGGCAGAAGAAATGCCTTTGGTCCTTGCCGTCGATCCCCAGGCTCCAGCATGGGCATGGCATACCGTATGATTCCTCCAAACAGGGGAGCTTCCTGAGGAGCAGGAAGAGGCAGAGAAAGTAGCCCGTCTGTCTGCTATGTATCAGTTCGTCGATGACATCCTGTACAGGAAGAGGCCGAATGGTGTGAAATTGAAGTGCATTCCCCGGGAGGAAGGACTAGAGCTATTGGCAGAGATACACGGAGGCATATGTGGCTCCCACATAGGGTCAAGGGCCCTTGCCGGCAAGGCGTTCCGGTAGGGTTTCTTCTGGCTCACTGCCCTCCAGGATGCAATGGCAGTAGTAACCAAGTGTGAAGCGTGTCAGTTCCATTTGAAGAAGCTTGATCAACCAGCTCAAGCCCTTCAAACAATTCCTCTTTCCTGGCCATTCTCGGTCTGGGGGCTCAAAATCCTCGGCCCTTTCCCCCGCGTTGTCGGGGGCTTTGAGTACTTTTACGTTGCGATTGACAAGTTCACAAAGTGGCCGGAGGTGGAAGCAGTGAGGAAGGTGACAGCACAGTCAGCCGTAAAGTTCTTCAAGGGGCTAGTTTACCAAACAGAGTCATCACCGACAATGGCACGCATTTCACAAGCCACGCCTTCATGCAATACATCCAAGACCTCGGCAGCAAGGTTTGTTTCGCTTCCGTGGCACACCCACGGAGCAACGGCCAGGCGGAGAGGACAAATGCTGAAGTGTTGCGAGGCCTGAGGACAAAGACTTTTGACAGGCTGCACAAGAGCGGAAGGTGCTGGATTGATGAGTTGCCGGTGGTTCTTTGGTCGATCAGGACGACGCCAAATCGAGCCACAGGCCAGACACCCTTTGCCCTGGTATACGGGGCAGAAGCAGTTCTCCCCACGGAACTCATATACGGGTCACCTCGAGTGCTCGCTTATGACGAGCTTGAGCAAGAGCAATTGCGGCAAGATGACGCATTGCTCCTTGAGGAAGATCGTCTTCGGGCGGCTGTGAGAGTAGCACGCTACCAGCAAGCCTTGCGCCGCTACCATAGCCGCAAGGTTCATGCCCGAAGCTTTGAGGAAGGCGACCTTGTTCTTCGGCGCGTTCAATCGGCCAAGAAGTCCAACAAGTTGACGCCGAAGTGGGAAGGCCCTTATCGGGTAATACGAGTCACCAGGCCCAGTGTAGTCCTCCTGGAGACCGAAGATGCTATTCCGGTGAGCAACTCCTGGAACATTGAACATCTTCGCAAGTTTTACCCATAAGGCGCGGTTGCTGGGCCCCCAACAAACCACCTTTTGTACAAGCCTTGCCGACAAGGCATGTAACCCTCTGTACAAAGCCAGGTGCAGACCCTGAGCATAAATAAATGAAGCGCTGGCACCCTAAGTTATAGCATGCATGCTAGGTTAAGTCTCTCCCTCGGTTAGGGTTGATAGTGCTTAGCAGCGACTAACCCCTAGCCTAGAGGTCGAGTGTGCATCTTTTTGTCCTCTTTGTCCGCATGGCACGTGGACACTTCTGTTGAGCCACTTGGAAGAAAGAGAATGAACCGGCGCTCCGGCCCCGGCAAGCCAAGACTGTCGGGGGCTGAAGACACAAGGATCCAACCACGGCAAACCAAGGTTGCCGGGGGCTGCAGATTCAGATAAGTCTTTCACCCCCTGTTATGCATTTCTGTATGGAACTGGGACATGTGAAACCTCGTTTATATTCTTAAACCACCGTGCTCCCCTTTTCCTGTACCCAAGAGCTATCCCCTGGGTCGGAACTTGGTTGTAGTCGCAGTGGCAAGAAAATGAACAAAGGGCCTAACTCTACTTCGCCCCTCCCTCCGCCAAGAGTGTGAGAATGGTCGACTGAAGTGGGGGGATGACAATGGCTGTTGCCGGGCGACAATGTTTATCTTAAAAATAACAAGGACTCATCCCTCGGCATGGGCCTCGCTCACGCACAAAGAAACCCGGCAAGCACCCTTTTTCATTAAAAACGTCCCATACAGGTACAGTTCATACGGGATGAAAAACATGAGCAAGGGGATTACAAATTTTAAATCTAACAAGTGCCCGCAGGCTTACAAACTAAAAAGAGATGAGATGCCCGTAATCCCTTTCTTGTCCCTCTCCTCAGAAGGTGGAACAAGATAGCTGGAGGGAAAAAAGAGCGCCTAGGCGAGGTGCGAGGAGCAGAAGGCACCAAGAGAGCATCTCGGTGCCAGGAGAGGAGCTGGAAGATGAGATAGCGGGCTGACAATACGCGACAAAGGCGTCGGTGCCCGCATACTCTGACTTGACGGCCGCCACCCGCCTTCTTCGCCTTCTCCGGCCCTCCTACGCCAGCCGCCCAAGGAGACGACGGGGAGCGCGCCGATGGAGAGCTTGACGAGTAAGGCCCTCGGCAGGGCGCGTGGCCGAGGGAGGGGCGACGCGGTCAGTCAGCGTCGGGGTCGGCGTCCCGCCGCCCGACTCCCTCATCGTCGATGTCTCTGTCCTCCTCGTCGCTCCCTCTTGAGGAGGAATCTTCATCGTTGGAGGAGCTCTCCATGCAACACTTTAGGCAAGTTCCAAGATCTCCAAAGACCTTGACGGAGAGCAGGCTGCCCTCCATTAACTTGAAGTAGAGGACGAGCCCCGCCGTCAGGCTGTGGACGCGAGCAAACGTCTTCCATCCGCGACGGAGGTACATGATGTGAGGAGTGGGGAAGTGAACGTCGACCCGCGTGCCGCCGTTACCGTAGCCCCTCATGTGCAACCTGAGGGTCTGGGCGGATCGAGATCCGTCTCCCGAGCAAATGGGGTAGGGAGACGAAGACGACGACGCGGTGGCCGGCGCAGCCGGATGAAGAATTCACGGGGCTGGTCCCCGACGTGGCCCTCCATCGGGGAGACATCGCCAGCGGGGGCGGGGCCGGTGCGCCGCCCCGTCCACCACTTCCCTGAGCGCCACGAAAACCTCGGCCTTGCCCCTCCCCCTTCCTCTCATGGCTGGCTCCACCGTGGCGAGCTCTTGGGAAGGAGGGACACGCTATCGAGCAGCGACCCTTGCTGCCACCGTTGAAGGGCCGTCGCCCCCTCTCGCCATGGCAGATGGAAGAAAGGAGCGGAGGTAGAAGGAGATGGATGATGGAAGAATGTGGGAGTGCCATCCCCCTCCCCCTTTCTTATAAAGGGGCAGGGTCGAGGCTCGGCCGCCCCACTCGACCAATCCGGTCATCGGGAGCGCAGGGAATCAGGACCGACCCGCTGCCCCAATCGGCGACGGCCCGGTTTCCCGCCTCCACCGCCTGCCACCTGCATGAGGGACACGTGGCGAGCGAGCAGAATCGAAGGGACGGGTGAGGCGACCGTTCCCCACCCCGTGATCGTGGGGCACGGGCGCCTTGAAGACCACAACCCGAGTCCGCACAGTAAATGAGCGACGCCTCTATGCCTCCCTCTTCTTATGGGGAAGGCACGAGCCACCTCTTTACTATGATGTGACGCATGCGTGCGGGAACCGCCCCACGCATGACCCCCACGTGACGCATGACTCTCCATGTCGCGCATTCAACGCGGGATCGTGGAGAAGCGCATCGGACGAGAAGTTATCACAGTAAAAATCCCGCCCCGACGGCCCACGCACCGTTCAGGGCCTGGCCCAACAACGTGTCGCGCTTACGTGTGGCCCAGGCCCAGGGGCTCCTGTCGGTGTACAAAAGTAGGGGCACTCCTTTTTACCCCTTTACTTGTGCACGGACAGTCGGAGCCGCGCCCACGGCCACACTAAGCAGGGCAGAGAAGGGAAGCCGAAGGCACAAGACAACCGAGGCAACGCCAAGACTAGAAACACAAAGAGCAACGGGGTGAGGTGGACCCCCCGGCAAGACCCTTGCTGGGGCGATCTCCGCGGCCCCGGCAAGAGCTTTGCTGGGGCAACTTGCCCAACGCTAGTAGAGCGAGCCACCCTTGATCCCAAGGGTTCCAAACGCCGTCAACAACTACATTGGAACCAGGGCTCGGGAGGCACCTCTGTGGTGGCATGCGAATCTTTTTCAAGATTATAAATACACAGGATCAGATGAGGACCAGAAGACGGCGACCGTCGGCGGGATCCTAACCGAGGAAACCCACAAGACCCCCGGAAAGCGCCTTGCCGGGGACGACTGCAACACCACGGCAAGACCCTTGTCGGGCCCCCAGCAAGACCCTTGCCGAGGGCATCAGCGGGGCCACAGCCAGGCCCGCGGCTGCCAAGACTCCACCGCCGTCCCCAAGCAGCCGTTAGCTCAACCAGCTGGGCAGGCACCTGCGTGGCGACGGGCGACCTCTACACCGACTCAGCAAGCACCTGCGTGGTGGCATGCGACCCTTCGTGAAGGCTCCACCACCACGCCAGCCCAGTAGCCAGCCAACATGGCGCAGCAACGCCTCGTCAGCTCAGACGCGTGTCGGAACTGGGCGAGGCGGCGACAGCTGGGACGTGCTTTCTTGCCGTCCCCGATAAAGTGAGAGGGGCACATCGGCAGCGCATTAAATGTATTTGTCCGACGCTACCAGAGGATAGGCTTATTGATTGTAGACCTTTCCACCTCCTGTGTGCCACTGTTGCAACCCCTTTTTCCTATAAAAGGAGGCTCGAGGTGACCAGGAGAAGGATTCGGATGTTTTGGGCAAGTTACACCCCGTAGCTAGCTTAAGAACACAAGAACACTCAAATACATCCACCAAAGCAGGACTAGGGTATTACGCTTCTTCGCGGCCCGAACCTGGGTAAACGATCCATGTGCTTCCTGTTAGACCCGCTCTTTGCGCAACCCCGTGCTCGCCAACCGTAGAAGGAATCCCAGTGATTCCATAGATGTCGATTCCCCCGACAAGGGACAATGTTACTATCCTTTTTCCACACTTGTGCTTCAAAATAGCACCATGATCTTCATGATAGAGCGTTTCTTGTTTTGTCACTTTCATATACTAGTGGAAAATTTTCATTATAGAACTTGGCTTGTATATTCCAATGATGGGCTTCCTCAAAATGCCCTAGGTCTTCATGAGCAAGCAATTTGGATGCACACCCACTTAATTTCTTTTGACGAGCTTTCATATATTTATAGCTCTAGTGCATTCATTGCATGGCAATCCCTACTCCTTGCATTGACATCAATTGATGGGCATCTCCATAGCCTGTTGATTAGCGCGTCAATGTGAGACTTTCTCCTTTTTTTGTCTTCTCGCATAACCCCCACCATCATATGCCATTCCACCTATAGTGCTATATCCATGGCTTGCGCTCATGTATTGCGTAAGGGTTGAAAAGACTGAAGCGCGTTAAAAAGTTTGAACCAATTGCTCGGCTTGTCATCGGGGTTGTGCATGATGGGAGCATTTTGTGTGAAGAAAATGAAGCATGGCCAAACTATATGATTTTGTAGAGATAAGCTTTCTTTGGCTATGTTATTTTGATAAGACATAATTGCTTGGTTAGCATGCTTGAAGTATTACTATTTTTATGTCAATATTAAAACTTTGCCTAGTATCTTTTGGATCTAAACATTCATGCCACAATAAAGAGAATTACATTGAAAAATTATGTTAGGTAGCATTCCACATCAAAAATTCTGTTTTATCATTTACCTACTCGAGGACGAGCAAGAATTAAGCTTGGGGATGCTTGATACGTCTCCAATGTATTGATAATTTTTGATTGTTCCATGCTATTATACTATCTGTTTTGGATGTTTAATGGGCTTTAATATACCTTTTTATATTATTTTTGGGACTAACTTATTAACCGAAGGCCCAGTGCAAATTGCTGTTTTTTGCCTATTTCAGTGTTTCACAAAAAAGGTATATCAAACGGAATCCAAACAGAATGAAACCTTTACGAGGATCTTTTTAGGAACAAACGCAATCTAGGAGACTTGGAGTGGAGGTCAAGGAAGCCACGAGGCGGCCACGAGGTAGGAGGGCGCGCCCAGGGGGGTAGGCGCGCCCCCACCCTCATGGGCCCCTCGTAGCTCCACCGACCTACTTCTTTCGCCTATATATACTCTTATACCCTGAAAACATCCAGGGGAGCCACGAAACCACTTTTCCACCGCCGCAACCTTACCTAATTCATGAGATCCCATCTTGGGGCCTTTTCCTGATCTCACGGAGGGGGATTCGATCACGGAGGGCTTCTACATCAACACCATAGCCTCTCCGATGATGTGTGAGTAGTTTACCACAGACCTTTGGGTCCATAGTTATTAGCTAGATGGCTTCTTCTCTCTCTTTGGATCTCAATACAAAGTTCTCCTCGATCTTCTTAGAGATCTATTCGATGTAATACTTTTTGCGGCGTGTTTGCCGAGATCCGATAAATTGTGGGTTTATGAACTTGATTATCTAGGAATATTATTTGATTCTTCTCTGAATTCTTATATGCATGATTTGATATCTTTGCAAGTCTCTTCGAATTATCGGTTTAGTTTGGCCTACTAGATTGATGTTTCTTGCAATGGGAGAAGTGCTTAGCTTTGGGTTCAATCTTGCGGTGTCCTTTCCGAGTGACAAAGAGGGCAACAAGGCACGTATTGTATTGTTGCCATCGAGGATAAAAAGATGGGGTTTATATCATATTGCTTGAGTTTATCCCTCTACATCATGCCATCTTGCCTAATGCGTTACTCCATTCTTATAAACTTAATACTCTAGATGCATGCTAGATAGTGGTCGATGGGTGGAGTAATAGTAGTAGATGCAGAATCGTTTTGGTCTACTTGACACGGACGTGATGCCTATATTCATGATCATTGCCTTAGATATCATCATAACTATGCGCTTTTCTATCAATTGCTCGGCAGTAATTTGTTCACCCACCATAATATATGCTATCTTGAGAGAAGCCACTAGTGAAATCTATGGCCCCCAGGTTTACTTTACATCATATAAGTTTCCAATCTACAATTCTAGTTTATTATTTATTTTGCAATCTTTATTTTCCAATCTATACAACAAAAATACCAAAAATATTTATCTTATTATCTTTATCGGATCTCACTTTACATGAAGTGGTCGTGAAGGGATTGACAACCCCTTTATCGTGTTGGTTGCAAGGTTCTTATTTGTTTGTGCAGGTACTAGGCGATTTGCGTGTAGTCTCCTACTGGATTGATACCTTGGTTCTCAAAAACTGAGGGAAATACTTACATTACTTTGCTGCATCACCCTTTCCTCTTCAAGGGAAAACCAACGCATGCTCAAGAGGTAGCACCGCTCATTGTGTAATTCTCTCGTTTATTGACTACGTTGACAATAACGTGAGCCCCAGATGTCCAACCATTAGGAGGAACCATTTTTTGGGGCTTGTAATAATGAGGCACTTGCTTGCGTACTGCCATGAAGCTGGTGGGTCCCTACTGTCATCCTCTCCATGTACATCCATCTCCTTGTTCCTCTCGGTTGTTGACGACGTTGACAACGCAAGAGGGCGCCGCACCGCGCACGGCGAGCGAACCAAGGCCTTGGACGACGGTGAGGCCTCGGGCGGAACGAACAGGAGCCGTGGAAGATGCGCCGGTCCGATCGCGGTGAGGGGAGTACGAGGTTGACTGGTTCGGTAAGTGCGTGTTGGGGCTGACGTCGCTGGAGAATAACAGGACGTGTGGGGGAATACAGGGAGGGACTAGCCAACGTTGGAGGGTACGGTAGGGCGGCGGAGGTGCAGCCAACCATGGGAGGCGGGAGTAGGTGGAGCCGACGAGGTGGTTTGGTTTGGGCGGCTGGAGGAAGAAGACAAGAGATAGAAGATACACAACAAATGTCTGATGTCAATCCAACGGCTGGTAGGTAGAATCGTTTGTTGACTAGCTAGTAAGTCGACACCACCTTGGATAGGCTATTTCCTCGTGGGTCCCAAATGTCAGAATCCAAATCTGTCACGGTCATGCAGCCTTTCCTATGAAAATTTATAGCCCATTTGGTGTGCTAGTTCGAAATAAGTTTGTGGGTGTTGGTGGGGGCTAATCACTTGGCTTCTGTAATGCACAGTGACCTCAAGCAGCCAGTGAGAGTGATGTTTATTTCTCTTTGTTGGGATTTGTTACAATATTTCACTCAAAATTAAACGAATGGCAAGCCATTTGCCTTGTTTCAAAGAAAATATGACAAACCACAAATGAGTTGAAAAGGGCAAGAAAATCTAACTCCAGCTTACAAACTGTACCAAAGCATGAGGGTTAATTGTTCATCAGGTTTACACAAAACCCAGGTTGAAAAGGGCAACAATATCTAACTCTAGCACTGTTTCCAGCAGTCACAGTCAAATGGATCGGTCAGGTCCATAGAATGAACATCCTGGGCAGGGACGGAGCCAGGATTTGACCATAGGGGGGCGAAGACAACGACACTAGATATTTTTTAAGTTAACACGCTTTCCACTAATTTCTTAACAGAATTAACCACCTGTTACAGTGATAAGAGGAAAAGGAGAGCAAATCTGAGCACTAATAGAAAGACAACGACACAAGAGATGTAGATTCGTCAAATTTTATTAGTGACAATTTTTATTAGGAACTTGCATATCAATTAAATTATGCTTGCGCTATTACCTTGGTTCTTGGAATCATCATATTCACCATTTCCTTTAAAGGGGCATGCTTGGAAAATTAACCACATGATGCAATCAACAAAAATAATTATTAGATATCATGATTCATGTATTAAAAATTATAAATGTTTGAAAATAAACAATTCTTGCTAGGTCACTTCACTAGATTGTACTACAGCATCATGTTCCAATGGTTGATAGCTTGAACCAACTTGTTTGAAAAAAATATGTATGGATTCGGCTCTTTTTCTATTCATGTCTAAACAAGCACAAATAAATAAATGAAAATATTATAGTTGATGATTAATGCTCATAATTTGTATCATTATACTTCTATAGTTTTTAAAGGCATGAACCAATCTGATGTGAGAACAGATTACCTTTTCGCCTTGTATTATTGCCGCTCAGCCGCCGTATGTCCGGGCCGCCGGCAAGGGGCAAGGGGCAACCGACAACGTGTCTGTGGACCGGCGCAACGACGCTTCCCTGTCTCGGCGTCCCCTACCCTTCTCCGCTCCTTGATAGTGGCGCGATGGAGAGATCTGATCGAAGCGGCCAGCAGGTAAGTCTCGATCTCAGCAGCGGGCGGCGGCTTGGAAACGAACAGACTACCTCTAGCGATACGTGGATTCGTGATGTAACTAACATGGCCTTTTTGTTTTCCACGATGCCCACCTTGCCATGTTAGTGCTCCATATCTAATGGGCTATACCAACTGTCACTGATCGTTATCGAGGGACCACTCGATCGTTAGGGGGGGGTCTCGCTCCCCTCGTCCCCCTTAGAATCGTCCCTGATCCTGGGTCGTAAAATTTACTGGATTATGACCACAATATTTTGTAAATAGAAGCCATGTTCAGAAGCTCTTTTGCCCACCGGAAACTCCTTTTTTTGCTCTTCGACATACCCATCCGTCAAAACCATGCTGCTGATAAACTTAAGCCTGATGGACAATAGTAACCTCACATTCAGCAGGAAGAATGTGACAAATCTAGTGTTTGCATGGTTGGGTACATATCGTTGTAGCATTATTGTCTTCAATCGAATGTCATGAGAAGTGAGAAAATCCCGGTGCTTATGAATCCACTGATTGGTTATAACTTTCTTACCCCGTCCTGATGTCCTCTTGCCTAAATAGACATGAAGATTGAAAATAGTTAAGGTCTAAAAAAGAGTGTGGAAAGAGCAACAACTGAACGGTTAATTCTATTACACTATATGCGGGCTTCTAATGTGCGTGAAATTATCACCTTTATATACAACTTCTCTAGACATGGAAAGCATTGCAGCAAGCCAATAATCTTGTTCAGATCAAAACTATTCATTTGGATATGTAAGATCTTGACAGAATCCAGCACCATTGATATGCTATCCATGGAGAAACTCTTCATTGAGGATAGAACATAATATTAGTACAAAATGTGTACTCTGAGATGATATATAACTTATGCGCAGAAATTTAAAATGCAGCTTATGGTTACAAGTGTAGATGATAATATAAAGTACCTGAAGAACTGTGGAACCAAACACCATATTGAGATGAGCACAGAGATCATGTATTAGACCCAAGGTCTCCAGTTTAGGCGCAGAGAGGATGGTTATTTGCAACAGTGAATAACTAGAATCAAGGATCAACCTTTGAAGTGAAGGGGCATCTTGGATGATGAGCTGCCTTCCGTCAAAAGAAATTCCAATTCTTACAAGGTTAGGCGACTTTATTTGGAGACAACCGATTCTAACTGTGAAAACAAGCACCAAGCACTCTAGGGCAGGGAAACTGGAGTGGATGATGTTGTGCAATGAGGCCTCCGATATATGAACCCGCACAAGTGAAAGTTTCTTGAGAAATGAGAGTCGAAGGTTTAGTACCAGATTGTCTGGTAGGTAGCACAGTGCAAAGGTGGCGGTGTGGTGAGAGGAGGAAAACCGCGAGATGGACATCGGTCGAGGGCATGTAGATGGCGTTAAGCTATCTGGTAGGTGATTTCAGGGAATAGTAGAACTCAAGCAGCTGTAGTTCTATGAATTGAGGGATTTCAGCCAAAGGCCCACCGTGCAGGGCATGGTATGCTTGCTCAGGTAGCATGATGGGATGCAGAGGCTTTGAACGAAGCCCTGGTGGGAGGAGATGATGGCTCTGGGGATTTCAAAATCATTGAAGAGAGATAGCCGACGACAATCGAGATAAGGGGCACGACACGCCATAGAGGGAACCACCAAATTGAGAGGACTTGTGTGTGGCAGAAATCCTTGGTGGGGAGAAGCGAGATAATCTCCCCAAGGACGGCGTCCGGGAGTTCGCTGATGCTGTCCTCCCGAGATTCTACGAATTCCTGGGATCCGGTGGGGGCGGGGTCTACAACAGGCGTCACCACTGGCGGGAGCCTCATCTTCTTGGCACTGGGGTCAGCCGACTCCATTTTCCTCAAGGGCGTCGCGTCGCGCTCACGGATTTGAGCAGAGTAATGAATGACGAGCCTAGTTGTAGTGCGAGTGAAGAAGAAGGGGAGCTGGGTTTTTTCTGTAGTAGTGAGGAAGAAGGGGAGCTGGGGTTTTCTGTAGGAGTGAGGTGAGGAATTTGGGGGTACGAGTGGAGCGAGCTGACGTGAGGTGGGTGGGAGTGAGGAGGAAGAAGATCACCCAGTTTTTTGGGGGGCGGTGTGCTGGGTGTGGGTAGCGCCTCTCATTAAGTAAATATATGGGCTTTTGAATTGATTTTATTATTTACTAGGGTGGATGGGCTGTTTTGTCTTGGGCCCAGAGAAACAATTACTACTAGTAAAGTGGAGACACTCTACAGCTACCAGAAAAATAATTACTACTAGTACAGTGGATACACTACCGCTTCTGGCTCCTCCTAGGTCATCGAAACGTCTCCCTCTATTGAATGTTGTTTTACTTTTGTTCACCGACATGCGGGCCATGCCACGCGCGGGCCCAAATGCCATCCACCAAATTAGAAGGCAGTATGCAGGCGGAGAGTCACCCCGGTCGTAGCGCGGCAGTAACGAGCCGTCAGACATAAAACCCCACCTCCGCCAGTCTAAGTTTGACGGACGAAGCAACCATCATTTCACTCTTCGCTGAATCCCTTCTCCCTCACCGTCTTCAAGAAAGCCAACACTCGCATTCGCCCTTTGTTCTTCTCTCCCAACGAAGGGAAGGTAAGCGGATCCGTGATATTGGTATACTTTTGTTCAGAGAAAGAAAAAGAACTTTTGCAAAGCAGTAACCAATCCTCACTCTCTATTTTGTTTCATTGTCATTGCGATTGTGTTTTCCTTTTAGTGGTCTCCTAGTATTCGTCAGTTTCATGATGGACCAAGGAGGACCAGGCAAAGATTTGCCAATATTGGAGTAGACACGGGAGGCTAATCCCCATGAGACAGAGAGCTCCAAGAAGATGGAGGCAGCCACCGAGCCGACCCCAGATACGCTCACGGCCACTACTGAGATGGTCAACGCCCCGTTTGAGGTTACAGCCCCCGTGGCCCTGCAGGAGCAGTTTCCCCCTTCGAGGATGTGTCCCCCCCCCCATGCTGAGCTGCCCAAGGTGATTTTCTTCTTTGCTGATCACGATTGTTGTTTTTCATCTAAGTATGTGGTGATGAATAATGCAAAATTCTATTAGCTTCGATACCATGCTATAGATAGTGGTTTAAATAACTTGTGTTTCTTATCTTTGGAAAGCAATTCAGAATTTGTTTACATTTCAATTAGAGCCCTGATGCAGACAAGGATTGTGTGGTTGTACATGTCACTCGCTATGAGGCGGATGACCTGAATATACGCACTAGGAAAACAGAGTTCTTAGGCTGTTGGGTCCTGGAAGCCATTTGCGCTTATACCGATGTCGAGTTGTATTCTAGCCTCACTATTGTCAGGCGTGTTGTCCAGGGTGTACTGAAGCACAAGAAGTTCAAAGCTACTCCTTCGTTTGTGAGGCATACTGTTCTTGTCAAGCTTACACAGGAAGATGACGTGGCATGCCTCCACAAACAAGTTTATGAGTGGCAAGGCCACAAGGTTAGCTTCATGAAGGTTCACAGGATTGAGCTGCTGCCGGACGTCCTCGGTGATGTTCATGGCAAGGTCCGTCTTGTGTCCAGCCCAAATTAGATTGAGGCATGAAATAGTTGCCCCAACTAGTGTTTAATAGTAGTTTGGATTGTGTCTAATTATCCGAACATTGCCTATTATTGAGCCCTCTGGGGCTAGTACTCTGTTTGAATCCATCTATGGGAACTGCTACTACTTTTGTGTGCCCGTGAATCATGTGAGAACCATCGTAATTGTTGCCGAAACATATGCGTCCTCACTAGTTTTTCCATGAATATGGAATGGTAAGACATAAGTTATCATATGAGCAGTGTGTTTGATGAAATAGAGTACTCATTCGAGAACTGTGCGCCGACGTATACATAAGTACTTGTAAACACTATTGGTGCTACCACACTTGTAAGCAGTTGTGCAAAACACGGCACATTGGCTCAGCTCGCTTCAACACTAGGCTATCGACCAGCTAACAATCAATAATCTGCTGTCTGACATATAAGCAACTACTCCTACATATCTTGTTACAGTGGTTCATGCAGTTAACTGAGGCCATAATGTAAATTCCAAACGTTCACACGCTAGTCCAGCATTCATGTGTAACACTCACATTAAACTTGGCTTCATAAAAAACTTGAAAATCATAAGTTAAGCAATTTTATACATTTGAATGATTCATAGAACATAACAAACATATACTAGTTCACAGCAAAAGACAAAGTTGTGAGAAGGTTTACAAATCAGGAAAAAACAAGAAAGGCTTCTCTGAGCAAAAGATTCTCCGGCAGTTTAAATTTCCTAGAGTTCACTCTGGTTTTTTCTTGTTGCCACCATCCAGGGTTAGGTTCTCCCATTACAGAATAACCAATTATAATTGTGTTCTCTGCTGGAATGCTAAACTGAACCATGTAGTGTACTGACCAGGTGAAATTTTTGTGCATTCCACTAAATTTAAGCACCGCTATTTGCATAAATAAGCAGACCACAATGCCTCTTGTCCGCACACCTGTCCTAAAAACCTCCGTGCAGCCGTGCCATCTAGTCCTCGGTCCATGGATGAACTGGTAGACAGTGCATTCTGGACTAGGATGCAGTTGTTTTCGCTCGTCCCTGCACTGCAATCAGGAAGTAAAACGTACAAATCAGCTTTTTTTAGATTGTGTTGGTCATTCTACCTCGTTACTACCAATGTAGGAATACCTGGAACACTGGTGGTTAGAGGACGGCAGCTAGGAATAGCCATCTCATTTTGTGTAGTTGTACTAAAACTAAGGTGTGTACTTTTGATTGTGCAGATAGAAACGATATGGAGACATACATCCCTGTTTGCGCAAATATGAAATACGGTTATTTAAATAGTGATAACTATTTGCAATGGCGTATGATTAACAGCGGCATCTATTGTGTTATAATTGGCACTAGATTGATAGTATGAAAGTGCCCTTAAGTAAGTAGCATCACATCACATCAACACTGCCACTAGATTAACATGCAGAACAATAGCATTAGTGTTCTTTGTCATGAGAGTAGCACATGGTCGCTTAATGTGCAATCAAATTTGTGCAGTTCCACTGGGATGAAGCAATGTTAGCGGTGTGAGATTTAAGTGTAACTGCAAAAACACAATTCATGGGAAATAAAGCAAGATGGAAGCACTTCATAAAATGGTGGTGGCGTTGCTTCAAATTATCGACGGCACTAGACCATTACTTATAGTGACATTAGGTGGCATTGCTTAATGCTTCATGTGATTTTACATTAACGGTAGCGATATGGGCGTAGGGACAACAGGGGCATAAAGTGGTGAGGCAGATGTGGTTGCCGAGAGCGGCAAACACTCAGGCAACATGTCTGCATTTGCCCCATTTTTATCTCCTCGGTGACATTTTCCTATGTGAGCACAGGAAATCTAGACCTGCTCATTCTCATTTGCATTGTCCCCCAACATCCCTCACTTTCTTTCCTTTTTTTACCAAGAGACAGGTCCACTTCCCCCCACCCTTCGCCATCCATCATGCTTTCTTCACCTTTTCAACCAAGAGACCGGTTGGGTAGCCAGTATCTACTACTTTCCCCCGTTTCCTCTTAGAACCAAGTCCTAGATTCATGCTACAGCTTTCCCACTTTCTTCCCTGTTTGAACCAACTCTTAGATTCAACTGTATGAACTACCTTTACCTCTAATAATAGTAAAAATCTATGTGGCATTGGAACAACCGACGGAAGTAGAAATAGATCCACACGCAGCCATGTGGGGAGCTGGGGCAGTAGAGCAAGGCAGGTTTCGAAGGAATATATACCTGAGGGTCGTCGGCATGTGGCAAAGACGGTGTCGGGAGGCCGCATCTTGGCCACAATACCGCAGGGAGGAAGAAGGGGTCGGAGGCCCTCCAGAGCTGGCGCTCTCTCGGAGAGAACGGCACGGCCGCCGATCGGGACGCGCGGTCAGCCGTTGGTCTCCTCCCTCGCCGCCGACGACAGCGTGAATGATGCACCTACACCCCTGCCCCGGTCGAGGTGGTCCGGCCGGATCTATGACCAGCCGTGAGTAGAGAGAGAGAGAGAGTGTGGCCACCTATGTCTTGCTTAGATATGGAGAGAATGAGAGAGTGAAAGAGAGGAACCCTAGTAAAGCAAGCGCTAAGGCTCCTGCTTATATATATATAGTGGAGTGATTTTGTTGTACCAGCTTCAAAAAAATGCGCTCCTACGTGTACCCACGAGTGGGTGTGAGAGAACTAGTGCGTGCGTGCACCACTTCTCTTTGAGAGAGTACAATATACTATGCCCAAAGAACGTTTGCCACAAGAGTAATAGTATAAGTGTGTGACATGTGAGCTAAAATAAAAGGTGCACGACGTCTTTTCTTTTTTAGAAGTTCTGAGGGTAGGGTGTGAAGAGCACATATGTGTGTGACGTCTACCTGCAGATATATGGTGGGTGCGAGAGGACTCGGGAGAGTCATGACTCGTGAGGGAGCGTGTGTGCGTGAGAGAGAGGGGGCACGTATCATTGCAATGCATGTGTCCGTAAATCATTATCCGACAAACGTTCGCCACAAGCCGTTTCCTGACGAACGCCGTAAGAACCGTTAGATCGGCATCGGACAGACGATGTCGGTTTGCCATGTCATTTAATAGAACAGCCACTCCTCCTACACACAAATCTTCCACGTGAGTGTTAGCAACTGCCGTATGCTCCTCCCTCCGTTCCAAAATGCAGTGCATATAGCTTTATTGAAAATTTGAACCTCACAAACTTTTACCGAGTTTTCGTGTACCAAAAAGCACATATAGAATACCCAGTATATATCATTTCATTCATCTTCGATAGGTAACTATAAAGATGGGGGAGGAGTCTACAAAGAAAGTTCATCGTATCACCTACAGCAATTTCAACCATCCTTTGGTGTGAAGGAATATCATAGGAACTCTATATGATATGATTTTTATAGGATTTTTTCCTTTAAAGCCAATTGGTTCATAGGAATAGATTCATATACTCCACATTTCAAAGGAAATAAACATGATACCATTTTTATTGATTTAGAGCCACTTGTTTCATATGAATGGATTCCTATACTCCCATAATTTCAAAGGAAAATAAACATTAGCGTATATTCAATAGAAAAGTTCCTATGATGTGAACCAAATGACATCTCTTTTCTATTCCCTCCTCATAGGAATTGAGATACATGTCATCTCTAGATTCAATAGAAAAGTTCCTATGATGTGAACCAAATGACATCTCTTTTCCAATCCCTACTCATAGGGATTGATATACTCCATGTCATCTCTTTCCCTACAACTTCCATGTATACATATTCTATTCCTAAATATCTAGTACAACCCACTAGTAGCTTTTTTCCTAGACATGCAACTATGGCACAAGAACACGTCATGCATGCAAGTCATAAATCACATTGTTTTTGTACTCTATGCGTGCAAGCACCACATCATCAATTCGTGCATGTTACTCATAAGTTATTTCTTGCATTAAATTTTGTATTGAGAATGTATGTGCTGGTCACGTGCACACATATGTAGTTCACATTCACATTTTTGTTAGATATGTCATTCTTTTAACCGCAATTCATTTTTCTCTTTGTACTCCCTCCGTCAAGGTGTGTAAGTCATCTTCCAAAAACCAAATAATCCCAAAACACTTAGGCACGATACATTAACTCCCTCCTTGTTTCTTGTTTTGTGACATATCAACCAATAAGAGATGTGGGCCGTGCATGCTTTCAATGGCTTGAGACTTTCAAACATGACATGCAGTGGTTAATTCATTGCATGGAATGCTATTAAGTAGCAAAACAACTTAAGATGGCTTATACACCTAGACGGAGGGAGTATTACATTTTTTTCATTTTAAGCATACATTCACTTCCCATTAGTTATAGATGTTTTTGGAGGAACTTTTATGCATTATCTATACCCCTATATAGTGTGCGAATAACTTTGAAAGATGGTCGTTGGATGAAGCTAATACGACAAAGGCAGTAGATGGCAAATCCGAGCACTATTGGCCGTTGGATATCATCAACATTCCACCAGATTCTGCCACATGTACAATCTAGAAGACTCCATGGTTGAACTTAAGCATAATGCACAAACCTCAAAACACAAGCACTTCTCCTTTGTTCTAGAATCTCCCGTATCATAATTGCCCAAACTTTTTTTCTAAATGAATTGCCATTATTTGTTTTTTACTTTATGCTTTACAATTCACAATCCCATGAATCTTAACCTTTTTTATAAAACTAATTGATTTTGAATGAGATGAACTATAAGAACTAAACGAACATCTACATCATGCATATATGACTCAAAGCTTTATATGCTATAGTGTGTATTTATTCATAATTTGGTTTCCGAATCTCATGCGTTCAATGCATGTGTACCTTGCTAGTTTTGAGTAGAGTAGCAAAGGGCCTCCAGGCAGGCTTAAATTTCCTGGAGTTCACTCTGGTTTTTTCTTGTTGCCACCATGCAGGGTTAGATTCTCTCATTCCAAAATAACCAATTATAATTATGTTCTCAGCTGGAATGCTGGACTGAACCATGTAGTGTACTGATCAGCTGAAATTCTTGTGTATTCCACTAATTTAAGCACCACTCTTTGTAGAAATCAGCATACCACAATGCCCCTTGTCGGTGCAACTGTCCCAAAAACCTCCGTGCAGCCATGCCAGCTAGTCCTCGGTCCATGGATCACCTCGTAGAAAGTGCATTCCGGACTAGGATGCAATTGTTTTCGCTCGTCCCTGCACTACAATCAGGAAGTAAAATGTACGAATCAACTTCTTTTAGATTACGTTGGTCATTCCACCTAGTTACCACCAATGTAGTAATACCTGGAAGACTGGTGGTTAGAGGACGACAGCTAGGAACAACCATCTCATTTTGTGTGGTTGTACTAAAACTGAGGTCTGCACTTTTGATTGCGCAGATAGAAATGATATGGAGACAGACATCCCTATTTGCGCAAATATGAAATACGGTTATTTAAACAGTGACAGATGTTTGCAGTGGCGTATGATTAACTGTAGGATCTTGAGAAGAGGTGTCTAGTGGGGGGGGGGGGTGATTAGACACTAAGTACCAAAGTTGCAGTTTTTAACTTCTTTAGGTTTAAGTGGAGTTTAGGCACAAGTTTAACATTCACAATACATAACAAGCAAGCATGCAAAGAGTGTATGAGCAGCGAAAAGTAAAGCATGCAACTTGCAAGAATGTCAAGGGAAGGGTTTGGAAAATTCAAACGCAATTGGAGACACGGATGTTTTTGTCGTGGTTCCGATAGGTGGTGCTAACGTACATCCGCGTTGATGGAGACTTCAACCCATGAAGGGTAACGGTTGCACGAGTCCACGAAGGGCTCCACCCATGAAGGGTCCACGAAGAAGCAACATTGTTTATCCCACCATGGCCGTCGCCCACGAAGGTCTTGGATCACTAGCGGTAGATCTTCACGAAGTAGGCGATCTCCTTGCCCTTACAAACTCCTTGGTTCAACTCCACAATCTTGTCGGAGGCTCCCAAGTGACACCTAGCTAATCTAGGAGACACCACTCTCCAAGAAGTAACAAATGGTGTGTTGATGATGAACTCCTTGCTCTTGTGCTTCAAATGATTAACTCCCCAACACTCAACTCTTTCTCATAGGATTTGGATCTGGTGGAAAGAAGATTTGAGTGGAAAGCAACTTGCGGAAGGCTAGAGATCGAGATTCATATGGTAGGAATGGAATATCTTGGCCTCAACACATGAGTAGGTGGTTCTCTCTAACTGGTAAGTTGGAAGTGTAGGTTTGTTCTGATGGCTCTCTCCACGAATGAAGAGGAGGTGGAGGGGTATATATAGCCTCCACACAAAATCTAACCGTTACACACAATTTACCAAACTCGGTGGGACCGAATCATCAAACTTGGTCGGACCGATTTTGGTAATAAGTTAACCAGAGAGTTTGCATTGTAATCTCGGTAGTACCGATTACACAGACTCGGTGAGACCGATTTTGGTAATGGACATACACAGTGAGATTACAATCCCATCTCGGTGAGACCGAGATCCCTATCGGTGAAACCGATTTGCCTAGGGTTTGTGGCAGTGGCTATGACAACTGAACTCGGTGGCGCCGGATAGAAATAATCGGTAGGGCCGAGTTTGACTTTAGGTTTAGGTCATATATGTGGAAGTGGGGAAGTAGTTGAGGGTTTTTAGAGCATATCACTAAGCACATGAAGCAAGAGGCTCATTAAGCAACAAATCATCCCTTGTTGATAGTATTGGCTTTTCCTATAGACTCAATGTGATCTTGGATCACTAAAATGTAAAATGAAGAGTCTTGAGCTTGAAGCTTGAGCCAATCCTTTGTCCTTAGCATCTTGAAGGGGTTCCCACATCCTTTAGTCCATGCCACTCCATTGTTGAACTTATCTGAAATATACTAGATAAAAGTTTTAGTCCAACAAGAGATATGTTGACATTAATTACCAAAACCACCTAGGGAGCACTTGTGCTTTCAATCTCCCCCTTTTTGGTAATTGATGACAACATAAATCAAAGCTTTAGATAAAGATATAAAGAATAGCAAGTAAAGCTTCGAAAAGACATGTAACAAGCATAGGCTCCCCCTACATGTATGCAATCATGTGAGTACGGAATATAGAAACATGTGAGAGCAAAACCATGATAGAGTAGGCAATGTGTTACATGTATCTTGGCCATATGCATCAGAGCAAAGAATATTAAAGAAAATACCTTCATGCTCATGAGTCCTTCTTGCAAACAGTATGTGCCTCAAAGAAGAATTCCTCATACACATGAGTGTGATGCATATACTTACCTTGTAGTCTTGAGTTGGCTTAGGATGGAATGAACTCATGCAAACAAGGTTACATAACACAGGTACATCTACTAGCCAGAGCAAACAGAAGAAACCACAAGAATACCAAGACTAGGATGACATGTAGAGAGTGAGTACTAAGTACCACATTGGATTAGACATGTCCCCAAGAGTAAAGATATGCCGTGAATTTAAATGATTCCTTTCCCTTAGATGTCTTGCTCCCCCTGAATCTAGCATGGGATACAGAAAATCAGGGCTAAAAGATATACTGAAAGATATAAAGAACAGAGCAAATGCAACTAAGCACATATGAACATGTCTTTCCCCAAAAAAAGGCATGTGGCATCTCTCCTCTTGAACATCAAGCATCTGGGATCCTTGAGAAATACTTTCTACTTGAGTATTCTCTCCCCTTGGAGATCTCTTTCTCCCCCTGTGGAAGTAATACTCTCTCCCTTTTGGAAGTGATAAGCTTTGATGTGATCTCTCTCTCCTTTGACATCAATTTCCAAGAAGGGTCTTACGAATTTGTTGTGAATGGGTTTGGTCCTTGAGTCACAACTCAAAGCACTGGATAAATTGTGATGCTTGTAGAGGACAAGATTCATTGAGTGGAGCTGGATCAGAAGAAACACAGAATAAGTGGCAAACTGTTTTTCCTGTTGTGAAATCGGTGGCACCGAGTGGTATGCTTCGGTTGTACCGAAAGGATTTGGTTGGACTGAAACAACAAATCGGTGAAACCGAGTTCATCGCAGAGAAAACACTTGTCACCTCAGCTCACTAGACTAGTAAGATCTCACAAAGATTTGCAAGGAATTTACTGAATGATGTGCAATGAATTTGATGCAGGAAATGCAGGGCAACGGAAAAGAAAAGAAAGAAATCTAGATGAAGGTTTTTGTTTGAAAGGGGAAACAAATATGCATGAGACAAATGCAAAAACACAGAAAAGAACACGAGAGAACTTCATCTAGAGATGGTCGGCGACAAAGTCACCTATGTTAGAGTATATTCACTTAGGAGTCAAGTGAGTTCACTTGATCATAGGTCATACTCATCGTTTAAGCTCAAAATGGGGTTACCATTTTTCGTTTAAGCATTTTGATGTATTCACATCTTGTCGAGTTGCTTTAGCTCATGACTCGGAGTAAAGCTTCTCTAAGATGGAATAACATACCTTGGTTGGTGGTGTTGGTCATGTAGTTGAACTTGTGTGGGTTGCTCAAGGTTGATGTAGCTCATCAAGAGTTGGGAGCACTGTCAGTGTCAAAACCGGCGGATCTCGGGTAGGGGGTCCCGAACTGTGCGTCTAGGCGGATGGTAACATGAGACAAGGGACACGATGTTTTTACCCAGGTTCGGGCCCTCTCGATGGAGGTAAAACCCTACTCCTGCTTGATTAATATTGATGATATGGGTAGTACAAGAGTGGATCTACCACGAGATCGGAGAGGCTAAACCCTAGAAGCTAGCCTATGGTATGATTGTTGTTCATCCTACGGACTAAAACCCTCCGGTTTATATAGACACCGGATAGGGTTAGGGTTACATAGAGTCGGTTACAACGGTAGGAGATCTACATATCCGTATCGCCAAGCTTGCCTTCCACGCCAAGGAAAGTCCCATCCGGACATGGGACGAAGTCTTCAATCTTGTATCTTCATAGTCCAGGAGTCCGCCAACGGTGATAGTTCGCTATCCGGACACCCCTAATCCAGGACTCCCTCAAAGAGCTCCCTCGAACCAGGCTTCAATGACGACGAGTCCGGCGCGCATATTGTCTTCAGCGTTGCAAGGCGGGTTCCTCCTCCGAATACTTCATAGAAGATTTTGAACACAAGGATCGTGTCCAGCTCTGCAAAACAAGTTCCACATACCACCGTAGAGAGAATAACCTTTGCACAGATGTGCTGACGTACTCCGCGGCGTGACATCACACCACGGCCAGGCCTTTATACGAATCGTTTTTACTGTTCCACCTCAGTGCGTTTAGCGAGGCGGTTTCCTTGGCACGTCTTATCAGAGCGGAGATCGTGCCCCCTTATTCCGAGATTCCCATCAATACGGCCGTGGGTAACCCAACCGCGCCATTGATTATGGCGCTTGGGGGATAAGCGAGTTTTACCAGGCTGGCGGGGGACGCATAGCTTCGTCCGTCCATATAAGGGGATAAGGATCCACCTTTTGACCTACGCCTTCTTCCTCCTTTGCTCATCCATTTCACAAGACTCGAGCTCCAGCGCCCAAGTCCGCACATCCCACCTCAACCTTCTCCAACCATGTCCGAGGCGGGAGGCAAGTGGATGGCCTCCTCCGTCACGGAGGGGCACATCAAATTGATTCGGAAGGACGGATACTTGTCCGTCGACATCTCGAGTCAGCTCCCCAAAAATGGGCAGCTCATCCCCACCCCCAGGCCCCATGAGAGGGTGGTGTTCCTCCTCCACTTCCTCCGCGGACTAGGGTTTCCACTTCACCCATTTGTTCGGGGGCTCATGTTCTACTACGGCCTAGATTTCCACGACCTAGCCCCGAATTTCATCCTCAATATCTCAGCATTTATCGTCGTGTGCGAGGCCTTCCTCTGCATCCAGCCCCACTTTGGCTTATGGCTGAATACCTTCAATGTCAAGCCGAAGGTAGTGGGCGGCCGCCAAGCGGAGTGCGGAGGTGCCATGCTGGGCAGGATGGCCAACGTCCTATGGCTCGAGGGCTCCTTTGTGGAGACCATAAAGGGGTGGCAATCGGGGTAGTTCTACATCACCAAGCCGCGCGACTCTCAATGGGCGGCGGCCCCCGAATTCCGATCTGGCTTCCCCACACGGCTCACATCATGGAAAGAGACGGGCCTGACGTGGGGTGATTCGGAAGAGCTGTCCGGACTCCAAACCTGTGTCCGAAACCTGGTGGACAAGAATCTCAAGCTTGTCAACGTAATCCAGGTGATGCTCATCCGCCGGATTCTCCCATGCCAGCAACGAGACTTCAATTTGTGGGAGTTTGATCCGGCACAACACCGAACCTTGAGCCGGCTCTTCGACACTACGTACGAAGATGCCTGGAAGGTGCTGTTCAAGGGCGCCGAAGCTCCTGCATCCGCTACCGAAGATCGCGGATTCAGCTCGCAGCGTCAAGCCAGCGAGGTAAGTTATTTTACCCTTTATGGGACTCTTTTTTCATAGTTTGACTTTATGTGGGATCTAAAACTCCCTAACCTTTGACATGACTGCCTGAAGACGTCCGGACAGATTGACTGTCCGAACCCCTTGCCAGAAGATCCAGCGGACGCCCGATTGACGGGGCTGCTGGCTCCAACACCTCACGTGGTGCCGGAGAAGAAGGCCAAGAAGGAGGCCACAGGAACTCGAAGGAGCTCCCGGCGCCAGGTGCTGTCGGACTCATCGTCCGATGACTCCGAGGCGGACTCCCCCCATGAAGGGTAAAATAACTTACCTCGCTGGCTTCTCTCCCAGCGGGGGGAGAGAAGAAAAGGAAGGCCGCCCCAACGGGGGAGGCCGGAGGGTCAAAGAAGGGGAGGACCCACCCTCCAGACTACACCGCCAACGCCGACGACGGCGAAGAGGGGTGGGCACCGAGGACCAAGCCCCTGGCGAAATCGTAAGTGTCCGGACACCAGAATAACTCATGGCATTCCATTAAATGCATACGGCATTTTCTAACACCGAATATAACCATGCAGCCCGCCCAAAGATGGGCTCGACGATTCGTCGAGCGGCTCCCTGGACCCGTCGGATGTGAATAGTGCCTCACTTCCAACCGCCTCGTCTCCTCCCGCCGCGGATGACGCCGAGGTGGAGTCCCAAAAGGGGCCCAGCCAGGAGGAGGTGGCGCTGGAGGCGCCGCAAGGCGACCTGCCGGACTCCGGGCGCAAAGGGGATAAAACCCCTAAGGGCTCTAAGTCCGACCCTGTGCCGGACTCCATACCGGAACCTTTAGCGGTTCCGGAGACCGGCGGGCGACCCCTTCATAAGAAGGGCAAGACTGCGACGCCGGTGACCTCCGTCCAACCGGAGGCACCGGATAATTTGATGGAGGCGCTCAACGGCGCTTCCATCGACGAGGAGCACCGCACTGTTATGAGTGTGGTGATCCAGAAAGTTCAGTCCGCCAAGAGCGGGCTGACTGAAGCCTGTACCAGCCTTCTAACAGGCTTTGAGGTAAGTTTAGAAAATATGTAAAAATATTACCGCATAGACAGTAGCCTCGATGCTTAGTTCGGTGTTCGGAAAGAAAAGCCTGACCGAGGATCTAAAAGATATACGCAGGAGTCTAACATAAGTATGTCAATATGGGAATGCATGTTGCGCTGCTGACCTCTGCCGCACTGACTGCGAAGGTCAATGCATTGAAGCAGAGCCTCGGGCGGTCCGAGAACGAGCTCGGCCTTGCCAAGAAGCAGCTCGAGGACAAGGAAGGTAAGTAATACCTTATAGAAAGGATTTGGTTGCAAAAATGACAGGACGTGGGTAATGTAGGGGCCACGAACGAGGTGGAGACCCTGAAGGAGGCGGTGTCCACGGCCGAAAGCAAAGCGGCCGCGGAGCGCACCGAGCGAGAGAAGCAGGAGGCGCGGGTGGCGGAGGTGCGACAAGAGCTCCAGGTTCTTGTGAAAAAACACGAGAGTTTGGAGCGTGACTCGAAGACTCGAGATTCCGAGCTCGCCTCGGCTCTTGAGAGTGCCAAAGCCGCTAAGGCCGAAGCCCAAAAAGCCCTCCAGGAAATTGAATCATTAAAGAAGATAGCGGCGGGTAAGGCATTCTTTATGCAAAGCAAGCATGTGAAAGTGAATTATCTATTACTTACCCGAATCCGGAGCTCTCCAGGAGCATTAGCAGATCTGCCTGTAGTGTGGGCTGATGCTGCGCGTTTCTACCGCGCCGAGGAGGGGAGCTCGACGGAAAAGGTGTTGGTCTCAAGATGCCGAGGCCGGACATCCGGTGCCCTGAGAGACCAGCTGAAGCAGCTGGTCGAGCTCCTAAGGTCGCCGAACAGGCCATGAAGGGCCTCATAGTTCGGTTGTGGCCCTCTGGAAGCCATGCCCAGGAGCTACTTGGGCTAGTAAGGCGGCTGGTGGACGCCTTTGTCCATGGATTGAAGTCATCAAGCGCTCGCTCACGCATTGAAGGTGCCCGTCGGGCCCTTGCCCATGCTAAAGTGCACTGGGGCAAGATGGATGCTGAGAAGCTTGTGATGGACGGGCCACCGCCGGGCAAGGAGCATCGCAAGCCCGAAATGTACTATGAGGGCATCCTGAAGGGTGCCCGCCTTATAGCGGGTGAATGCTCCAAAGATGTAATTTTTGAATAGACTCGCATTTGTTATCATGTACGCTGAAAACTTGTTCATATGCGCTAAGCAACGCTTGTGAATTTAAAATATTACCTTATATGCGTCCGTTTATCAAATTTGAGAGATGGCAAGTCGTTGGCTTGGTCTCCATGCCACGAGTGCCGGGGTGTTCGGGATAAACTTGAGCGCTCTTGTTCCCATTCTTGGGTCCTTCGAGGAGGCGCTCAGCATAACGAACAAGGCAACCGGACTATAGTGCTTGAACACTCTCACTTAGCCATAGAATTCTATAATTTTAAATTTCGTGAAGCCCCTAGTATTTGGAAGATCGAGTTCGGGGCGCTATCCACGCCTTGGCCGGACAATGCCGACTCCTCGCTCTAAGTGACATAAGTCTTTAGGGACCCGAAAAAACCTCTCGAACAGCGACCGGCTCTCGCCCTATCATGACGGTCAGTTTTAGCTTTCTCCACTGAGGTGCTCAACCCAGCTCAACCGGGGCACAATCGCAGTGGTTCTCCCAGTGCTACCTTAGCCGATATAACTGAACGTATGGTACCAAAACATGGGAGCCGGGCAAACCCAACTATTGACCCAAGACATGATTCTGAGCCGATGAATATAATGCTATAAGTTCGGGTGCCTCACTTGTGAAAGTGTTAGGACTTATCACACCATATTTTTGGGGTACTTAAGCCCTGGTGTATTGGCCGTACCAAAGTGTAATGGGTGCGACATGTCATGAATGAACATATATATAGATAAAGAAAGGAATGCAATAATAGGCAAAAGCTATGTATTGTTTATTCAAAAAGGTACTGCAATGAGAGCAGAACGATACAAATAGTGCGATAAGCAAGGGATGGGACTATTTAACATGTCCCCCCTCCAGGGGTAAGCTGCGGGATGGTATGTAAAACAGGTATAATGCTCGTAGTAGAGACCACCTGGACACTCGGCGTAGCTTTCTGCTTCCCTGGCTGTTGCATCGTGAGTTCGGCAATTCTAGTGCCGGACAGGGCTTCTGGAAAACGGAGTCCTCAAAGTAAGAGAAAAGAAGAAAGAAAAGAATGACACAATCGGAGCCCACAGTGCGGTTGAGCCGCGTGCAGGCGTGCCGTGGTCGTGCCCTCCTTATGCCCATGGTATCTCCGGGCGTAGTTATGTACGCGTAGTACTGGCTTCGCAATTTCGCGAGGGCTGGGGTTGAGGCTGGATTGCTACGCGTGCTCGTATCGTGCCAGGCGGTCTTGTTGTAGGTTACTCCGGGCGCGCTTGACGGTGTCCGGACGTTTACTAGCCGGACTCGAGAATTGCTGTGAGAGGCTGCTTTGCACCTCCGCCGCGAGGGCCGCCGTATGCTCCTCCGTTCGGAGAGAGCATTAGGTGTTTCCATTGACCGTGATTACTCCTCGAGGGCCTGGCATCTTGAGCTTGAGGTATGCGTAGTGTGGCACCACATTGAACTTTGCAAATGCGGTTCGTCCAAGCAGTGCGTGATAGCCGCTGCAAAATGGGACTATGTCAAAGATTAACTCTTCGTTTCGTAAGTTATCCAGGGATCCGAAGACCACTTCGAGAGTAACTGAGCCTGTACAATTGGCCTCTACACCTGGTATGAAGCCTTTAATGGTCGTCTTTGTGGGTTTAATACTTGAGGGGTCTATGTCTCCAACATCGTCGTCCATACCGTCGATGTCTTCGGAGTCGAAGTCGAGCATGTCGGTTAAATCATCGACAATGGCTACAAAGTGGTGGTGGGTGGGCGTTGAATTTCTTCGTCGTCTGCATCCCAACCTTCCTGACCGTAGTCCGGCCAGGGCTCTCCTGATAAAGAGAGAGACTTTAGTGAATTCAGGATGTCGCCAAAGGGCGAGTGCTGAAAGATGTCCGCGGCAGTGAACTCCATGACCGGCGCCCAATCAGATTCGATTGGCAGGGGCGCGGGAGGTTCGGAGTCCGGAGAGGAGTCAAGCACCTTGGAGTCCCAGGATTCGCAAAGGACAGGGATGGAGTTCGGCTCAATCACCGTAGAGATCGTAGCCCCAGAGGCGGTGTCCAGCCACTCGTCCTCGATCGGCGGAGTCGGCTCCGAGCTAAGGGTCGGAGCGGATAATCTTGACCTCGTGGCACCGCTCGGCGGCAGAGCTAGATCGTGCCCATCGAGACGATCTGGCGCATTTGGCTGTGGCTCGAATCCGTCGGAGATCAAGTCTCCGCGGATGTCGGCCGTAGTTCAAACTCCCAAATCTAACTCGATGGCGGTGGCGTAGCTTTTGATCTGCTCCCGATGGCCAAGTGCATTGGCCCGATGCAAAGCCGCCCGAATCTGAAGATCTGTCCGGGGAGAAAAGTCTCACCCTGGACCGCGTCGTTGTTGATGATCGAAGGAGCCATCGGGCCTAAGGATGACGACGCAGAGGAACTCTCAATGAAAGCACCAATGTCGGTGTCAAAACCGGCGGATCTCGGGTAGGGGGTCCCGAACTGTGCGTCTAGGCGGATGGTAACAGGAGACAAGGGACACGATGTTTTTACCTGTGTTCGGGCCCTCTCGATGGAGGTAATACCCTACTCCTGCTTGATTAATATTGATGATATGGGTAGTACAAGAGTGGATCTACCACGAGATCGTAGAGGCTAAACCCTAGAAGCTAGCCTATGGTATGATTGTTGTTCGTCCTATGGACTAAAACCCTCCGGTTTATATAGACACCGGATAGGGTTAGCGTTACACAGAGTCAGTTACAACGGTAGGAGATCTACATATCCGTATCGCCAAGCTTGCCTTCCACGCCAAGGAAAGTCCCATCCGGACACGGGATGAAGTCTTCAATCTTGTATCTTCATAGTCCAGGAGTCCGGCCGACGGTGATAGTTCGGCTATCCGTACACCCCCTAATCCAGGACTCCCTCAAGCACCACTTGGAATTTGAGTCCATCTACCTACATGGGTTAGTTCTTGCAAGGAGTAGCACTTGTGTATCCAAAAATGATAATCATGAAGCTCAACATAGAGTTTGTTAAAGGATATGTTTGAATGATTCCGTGCTTCCTTGTCTTCAACCACCATAGTGTAGAGACTTGGTGATGTAGAGATTGCTCAAGATGTGAGTAGATTACAATCTCATGGAATTTGTTTCAACCAAGTACCTACATGGGTTAGATAACATGCAAGATGCAAATATATCCAAGATATAATATTTTCATTATAAGAGAGATATCATGGATTAGTCATAAGCTCATGTCTTGCATGTATCCAATGGAGTTTCTACTCCAAGTTTGAAGCATCAATGATGTTCAATTCTCCTCTCAACCTGCAAAATACTTTCTCATCAAGAGGTTTAGTAAATATATCCGCTAATTGCTTTTCGGTGTGAACATGCTTAAGATTAATGTCACCCTTAGCAACATGATCTTGAATAAAATGATGACGAACTTCAATATGCTTAGTTCGAGAATGTTGTATGGGATTATGACCAATTTTGATAGCACTTTCATTGTCACAAAGCAATGGAACATGTTTCATATATATCCCATAATCTTTAAGAGTTTGGGTCATCCAAAGTAATTGAGCACAACATGAACCAGCGGCAATGTACTCCGCTTCGGCTGTAGATAAGGATACCGAGTTTTGTTTCTTGGAGGACCAAGACACAAGAGATCTACCAAGAAATTGACAAGTACCCGAAGTGGACTTTCTATCAATCTTGTCTCCGGCATAGTCCGAGCCGGAGTAGCCAACAAGATCGAAAGAGGCCCTCTTAGGATACCAAATGCCAAAATTTGGTGTATGAATTAAGTATCTCACTATCCTTTTTACGGCCTTAAGATGACATTCTTTAGGAGCAGCTTGATATCTTGCACACATGCACACACTTAGCATAATATCGGGACGTGAAGCACATAGGTATAACAATGATTCAATCATAGAGCGATAAACCTTTTGGTCAACTGGTTTACCATCTTTGGTCAAATCAAGATGTCCACTAGTAGGCATGGGTGTAGACATACCTTTGCACTCTTGCATATTGAACTTCTTGAATAATTCCTTAGTGTACTTCGTTTGAGAGACAAAAGTACCTTCCTTAGTTCGCTTGATTTGCAACCCAAGAAAGAATTTGAGTTCACTCATCATTGACATCTCAAACTTCTCCGACATTAGCTTTCCAAACTTCTCACTAAAATGAGGGTTAGTTGATCCAAATATGATATCATCAACATAAATTTGGCATACAAATAATTCTCCATTAACCCTTTTAGTAAAAAGTGTGGAATCAATTTTCCCAATTTCAAATCCCTTTTCAAGAAGAAACTTGGTCAAGCATTTATACCAAGCTCTAGGAGCTTGTTTAAGACCATAAATGGCTTTGTGAAGTTTGTAAACAAGATTTGGTTTCTTAGGATTGACAAAGCTGGGAGGTTGTTTAACATAAACTTCCTCCTCTATTTCACCATTTAGAAGAGCACTTTTAATGTCCATTTGGTACAAGGTGATATCATGGTGATTAGCATAGGCAAGTAAGATGCGAATGGACTCAAGTCTAGCAACGGGAGCATAAGCCTCACCATAGTCCATACATTCGACTTGTGTGTAGCCTTGGGCGCATTTAGACGTGCTTTGTTGCGAACTACTTGTCCATCTTCATCTTGCTTGTTGCGAAACACCCATTTGGTACCGATGATGTTGTGGTTGTTGTCGGGCTTCTCAACCAATGTCCAAACTTGGTTTCTCTCAAAGTTGTGTAGCTCTTCATGCATAGCATTTATCCAATCCAGATCTTCCAATGCTTCTTCGACCTTCATAGGTTCAATGCTAGAGATGAAAGAATAGTTTTCACAAAAGTTAGCTAAACGAGTTTTAGAGCGAGTGATTCTCCCGGTTTGAATATCATTGTAGATTTGCTCGACGGGGTGGTCTTTAGCAATTCTTGCTCGAACTCGTGAAAGCTTTTGCTTGGGTCTCGGTTGAACATCTTCTTCATCTTGTTCTTCTTCTTCTTCTTCTTGATCTTCTTCATTGTTGGTGTTGTCGTTTTCTTGTCGTGGTGGAGAAGGAGGTTGTTGACGTTCGTGATGTTCTTCCTCGTTTTCTTCATCTTGGTGTGTTCCACTTGTGGATGCTTCCGTATCAACTCTTGGTTCACCTTGTCGTGAAGTAGATGCTTCCACTTGGACGGACGAGGTACTCTCATTCACCTCCTTTGGACGGACCTTGCCAATAGACAAGTCTTGGATTGCTTCCGAAGGGTCTTTGTCTCCTACATCAATTGGCAATTGCTCTACTTGCGAGCCGTTAGATTCATCAAACTTCACATCTACCGTCTCTTCAACCTGTTGGGTGAAATTGTTGTAGACATGGTAAGTGTGAGAGTTTGAGCCATAACCTAGTAGGAAACCTTCATGAGACTTAGGAGCAAATTTTGAACGACGATGCTTATCAAGAATGTAGCACTTTGAGCCGAATACTTGAAAGTATCCAACTTGGGGTTTGTTACGGTGAGGAGCTCGTATGCCGTCTTGCCGAGTAGCTTGTGAAGATACAAGCGATTTGTTGCATGACAAGCTGTCTCAACCGCTTCTGCCCAAAAGTGCTTCAGCGTCTTGTACTCATCAAGCATCGTTTCTCGCCAATTCGATGAGCGTCCGGTTCTTCCTCTCAATAACTCCATTTTGTTGAGGTGTGTACGTAGCCGAGAACTCGTGTGAAATCCCTTCTTCGTCAAGAAAGGTGTCCACATTTGCGTTCTTGAACTCCGTTCCGTTGTCACTGCGAACCTTCTTGATCTTTACTTCAAATTGATTTTGGGCCTTCCTAGCGAAGTTTTTGCAGATCTTTTGGACCTGCGATTTATCATCGAGAAAGAACACCCACGTATATCTTGAAAAATCATCAACTATAACTAGACCAAAATAATTTCCACTGAGACTTTTGTAAGCGTTGGGACCAAAGAGATCCATATGAAGTAGCTCGAGTGGCCTCCTTGTGGTCATGATGTTCTTCACGGGATGCCTTCCTCCAACCTGTTTACCTGCCTGACAAGCACTGCAAAGTCTATCCTTTTCAAATATGACATTGTTAACTCCAAGGATATGATTTCCTTTAATAAGCTTGTCAAGGTTTCGCATGCCAACATGACCTAGTCGTCTATGCCATAACCAACCTTTTGAGGATTTAGCAATGAAGCAAGTTTTAGGTTGTGCCTTTTTAGAGAAATCAACAATGTAAAGATCACCTCTACATATACCGGTAAAGTCCATTTTATGATTGTCTCGACGAAACACTTGGCAGTCTACTTCAGTAAATAGGACATTGAAACTGAAATCAGCAAGTCTAGATACTGAAAGTAAGTTGTAGCCAAGAGATTCAACGAGCATGACATTCTGAATGGAGCTATCATGTGAGATGGCCACCTTACCAAGGCCAACCACCTTACCCTTTGAGTTGTCACCGAAAGTGACATACTTTTGAGGACTATCATTTTCAGCAAGCTCACGAAACATGTCTTTATCTCCGGTCATGTGATCCGTACATCCACTGTCAAGAACCCGTTCCTTTCCTCCTGACACATATCCCCGAAGATTTGCCATAAGACCAAAATGTCTCATTGCATCATCAAGATCGAAGTCACTATCATCATCCTCATCATAGTATCCATGTTCAACATCGTCATGTGGTGGATCAAGTCCTAGAGAGGGTAATTCGTTAGAGTGAGTTTGACAATGATCTTGCTTATGAATTCTTATAGCTTCGGAAATAATATCACCAATAATTCCAACATCTCCTTTGGCACGCATAAGGTCGGTAAGTTCAAATAGACGATCACCAAACATAGGATCACTAGTATTATCTTACTCAAGGCAATAGACTTATGGAGAATCTCATCTAGATTTTTCAAGGAATAATTTGGAAAGCGTTCCTCAAGAAATTTCCAGATAGTGTAGGCACACTCAAGAGTAGGCAAGATTCTAATTAAGTTTCTAGGCAAGCCTCTAGTGATAAGATTCACAGTTCTAAGGTTCCTAATCATGTCAATAGATTCATCAAGGGTAGGATGCATAGGATCAACATGAGGTGCACAAGGGCTAGCAATGTACTTGTTCAAATGATATTGATTGAAAATTATAAGCATCTCACTTTTCCACTCATGAAAATACTCTCCATCAAGAATAGGCACTCTATGTCTAAGACTCCCCAAAGTAGACTCATCCATCTTCCTCCAATGGTGATTAAACCAAGGAAATGGAGACCAAAGCTATGATACCACTTGTAGGATCTTGAGAAGAGGTGTCTAGAAGGGGGGGTGATTAGACACTAAGTACCAAAGTTGCAGTTTTTAACTTCTTTAGGTTTAAGTGGAGTTTAGGCACAAGTTTAACATTCACAATACATAACAAGCAAGAATGCAAAGAGTGTATGAGCAGCGGAAAGTAAAGCATGCAACTTGCAAGAATGTAAAGGGAAGGGTTTGGAAAATTCAAACGCAATTGGAGACACGGATGTTTTTGTCGTGGTTCCGAGTAGGTGGTGCTATCGTACATCCACATTGATGGAGACTTCAACCCACGAAGGGTAACGATTCTTGTGAGTCCACGGAGGGCTCCACCCACGAAGGGTCCACGAAGAAGCAACCTTGTCTATCCCACCATGGCCCTCGCCCACGAAGGACTTGCCTCACTAGCGGTAGATCTTCACGAAGTAGGCGATCTCCTTGCCCTTACAAACTCCTTGGTTCAACTCCACAATCTTGTCGGAGGCTCCCAAGTGACACCTAGCCAATCTAGGAGACACCACTCTCCAAGAAGTAACAAATGGTGTGTTGATGATGAACTCCTTGCTCTTGTGTGTCACGCCCAATATGCGACCCTATCCAAAAGGAACTAGATGGTCCCACCAAGGATAGACCCGCATATTGAAACGCTTTTGCAAGGTGGATATCATTACATCAACATTACATAATAGATGGGGATACATACATAAGGCACAAATGCCACAAGAATACATCAACATCATATACAAGAACAACATCCGACTACGGATGAAACATAAAATGTAAGCTCAAACGACATACACCTGCTAGCCCAGGCTGCCGACTGGAACCTATCCTCGATCAAGAAGAAGCGTAAGAAGAACTCCAATACAAGCAAACATCGCTCTCGCGTCAAGATCATCGCAAACCTGTACACTGCAACTGGTGGTGTAGTAACTGTGAGCCACGAGGACTCAAAGAATCCCATTACCATGGGTATCAAGACTAGCAAAGCTTAAAGGGAAAGGAAGGGGTAAAGTGGTGAGGTTGCAGCAGCGACTAAGCATATATGGTGGCTAACATACGCAAATGAGAGCGAGAAGAGAAACAAAGGAACGGTCGTCAACTAGTAATGATCAAGAAGTGATCACGAACTCCTACTTACGCCGACATAACCCGAAACCGTGTTCTCCTCTCGATCAACCCGAAAAGAGACACTCACTGTTACACACACGGTTGGTGTATTTTAGAAGAGTTTGCTTCAAGTTTACTACAACCGGATATTAACAAATTCCCATCTGCCACATAACCAGGCACGGCTCTCGAAAGTTTATACCTGCAGGGTGTCCCAACTTAGCCCATGATAAGCTCTCGCGATCAACGAAGGATATTCCTTCTCCCGGAAGACCCGATCAGTCTCGGAATCCTGGCTACAAGACATTTCGACGGCAATAAAACAAGACCAGCAAGACCTCCTGCAAGGCCGACACCTCGATAGTAGCCACAGATCTCGTCTCAGGCCACGACCGGATGAGCAGTCCGTACAACTAAAACCAGCCCTCAAGTTTCCTCAAGGTGGCGCTGCAAAGGGCTCTAGTTTGGACCAACACTTAGACAAGCATTGGCCCGGGAGGGGCTAAAATAAAGATGACCCTTGGGATGTGCGACTCCCAAGGGAAAAAGGTAATAGGTCAGGCAAATGGTAAAACCAATGTTGGGCCTTGCTGGAAAAGTCTTATTCAAAGCGAACTGTCAAGGGGGTCCCATAAATCACCCGACCGCGTTAGGGACGCAAAATCCGGGAACATAATACCGATATGACGGAAACTAGGGCGGCAAGAGTGGAACAAAACACTGTGCATAAGGCCGAGCCTTCCACCCTTTACCAAGTATATAGATGCATTAATTAAAATAAGATATATTGTGATATCCCAACAAGTAAACATGTTCCAACAAGGAACAACATCTCCATGTTCCAACAAGGAACAAACTTCATCTTCACCTGCAACTAACAACGCTATAAGAGGGGCTGAGCAAAGCGGTAACATAGCCAAACAACGGTTTGCTAGGAAGGGCGACAAAGGTTAGAGGCTGACATGGCAATTTGGGATGGCTTGAAGAGCAAATGATAGGTAGCGCAGCATAGCGAAAGAACGAAGCAACTAGCATAGCAATGATAGTAGTGAGATCCAGGGTAGCGGTCATCTTGCCTGAAATCCCACAAGGAAGAAGAACGAGTCCATGAAGAAGACGAACGGATGAAGCCGAACCAAGCGTGACGAACGAATCCTCACGATCGCAACGAAAACAGAACTAACAAGAAGAAGCACACAACATAGTAAACACACCACACATGAACAAGGCATGATGCACAACAAGCATGATGCATGACAAAGCTACATGAAGCTACTCATGGCAAGAGATGATGCATACAAGACCAACACATCAAAGCAAGTTTAAATGAGGCCGGAAACAACATATAACAATTCTGGTAAGTCCCCATATGCAAATTTCAAAATTGGTCCAGATCTGAATAAACCTTAAGTTCAAGTTGTTAAACAGCAATTTAAAATGCACCAAGATGATCTACACGAAATTTTAGTCAAGTTACATATAAAGTTCATTAAATTCGGAGCTACGGCCTAGAAGATATGAGCGAAACAAGTCAAACATGGCATTGATGCGAAATGCATACAAACATCAAGCAAACACATCAAAACAAGGATGCAACATGATAATATGAAACTACATGCAAAATCAAGCAAGTTTCATATACAGCACACTCAAAACGGAGCAACGGTTCAACACATATAAATGAAACAAGTTTAAAGGACAAGTTGTCCAAAACAGCAACTAGGCATGTTGCGAGCACCAAAACACTATGCTACAGCATCTCAACATAATAACAAAAGGCATGGGCATGAAGTATAGGTAAAGCATGACAAAACATGAACACTGAGCTATCTCCAGAAATCACTAGAACATGCTCAAACACACATGGCAAGATTGCAAATAATAACAGTTTCAGACTTATCAGGAAATAACATCAGGTTGCAATGTTTAGAGCTATCAAACAACATGCTACAGGAAATTATCATGGAAAACAAAGGCATGACATGAATCTACTAATTGCATATAACAAATGTCCCTTAGTGACCATGAGCCAACAAGGATCAGAAAATATGATGGCATCCATGTAAACATGGCAAGTTATATTACAGATTCATACATGGCAGGAACAACAATAAGTAGGCATGTTGGTGAGCTTGAACCACTCACCACAGAGCAATACATGGCATGGAAAGACAACTAACAGTAAGAAGACATGGCATAGAAGCTATACATGGCAAGAACAACATCATAGCATACACAGATCAACTACAACAACCTTGGCAAAATTGAATAACATGTAAACAACCTGCCAGGAAACATTTTATCTCAAAATTAGAGCTCGACTGACTCAAGCTACGGCACTACATAATTGCAAACAAGAGCATGGATGGATAGAGAATAACCATATGTTCAAAACATCTTTACTGAAGTATCTCAAAATATGCATGGATCTCTCTGTAGCATCAAGTTTACATGGCATAAAAATATCAGCAGAACAGGGGCTGAAATCAGCAACATCATGAAGCCTAGTTTGCATGCTTGTGCTAGTCACCACAGAGACCACAAAAATACATGGCATACACCCCTGTAAAGATGGCATGTCATATTACAAAACACATGTAGGACTCAAGTTCATAGGGTGCACACATCAATCATGGAAAAAATGACAAAAGTGCATGTTCTGATAAGAATCTGAAACTAACATCACATAGCCCTCTTCCAACAGCATTTTGGGCATCAAGATGAGCTCAAATGTAAATGATGCAATAAGATAAAATGATGTACTCGTTGAGGCGAACAATTGGACATATTACGCGCACAAAACGGAGCTACGGATGCAGAGAAACAGCAGGTCAAACATGGCATGATAATACAAAAATAACTTCGGGACTTAAGTGGATTTTCGGGGTCAACCTTCGCACGGAAAACGAGGATGGCCGGAGATGCTCGCCGGAGATGACGGAGAAGGCCGGAGATGGCGGATCCGGACCTGATCTCGCCGGATCCGGCCGGATCCCGGCGAGGGAGGGCGCGCGGTTGCAGGGGAGGCGCCGAGGCGGCGCTTAGGCGGCCGCGAGGGCGATGGCGGGCAGAAGGCGCTGGGCGGGCGCCGGTGGGGCCCAGCCTCGGTGGCGGGCAAGGCGGGCGCGACGGAGGCGGAGTGAGGGCGGCGGGCCGGCTTTAAGAAGACGCTGGCGACGGGTCGCAGCGGCGAGGCGGCGGCGAGGTTCGCCTGGCAGCTGGGCGGCGGCAGGCGCCGCACGCAAGTGCAGACGGGTCAGCGGCAGCGGCTGCTGAGTTCACAGGTTCGCTGCCCCCGGGCCGTGGCGCTGGGACGACAGACAGTGGCGGCGCGCCACCGGGCCGAGGGGCGGCGGCGGACATGGCTGACGGACGTGTCCGGTGGCAGAGGGCGATTTTGCTAGGGTTAGGGTAGAATGACCCGAAAATTTCGGGGGAGGTCTAGTTTTATAGGTAGAGGGAGCTAGGAGAGTCCAAATGAGGAGCGGTTTTCGCCCACACGATCATGATCGAACGACCGAGAGCATGGAGGGGAGTTTGCTGGGTTTTGGGCCACTTTAGAAGGGGTGTTGGGCTGCAAGGAGAAGGAGGCTTTTACGGTTACCCGGTTAACCGTTGGAGTATCAACGACCTCCAAATGGCACGAAACTTGACAGCGGTCTACGGTGCTATACCAAGGCCGCTTGGCAAACCTCGGTCCATTCCGAGAATGTTTAACACCCGCACACAAAAAGAGGTAAAAGAAGTATTTGGGGACATAGGAGTGCCGGATTGCAAAAGCGGACAACGGGGAAAATGCTCGGATGCATGAGGCGAACATGTATGCAAAATGAGATGCACATGATGACATGATATGAAATGCAGATGATGACATGGCAAAGTGCAACACGCAAGCAAATGACATGGCAACGACGGCGAATAACTGGCAAACACCTGGCGCATCGAATCCGGGGCGTTACATTGTGCTTCAAATGATAGTCTCCCCAACACTCAACTCTTTCTCATAGGATTTGGATCTGGTGGAAAGAAGATTTGAGTGGAAAGCAACTTGGGGAAGGCTAGAGATCAAGATTCATATGGTAGGAATGGAATATCTTGGCCTCAACACATGAGTAGGTGGTTCTCTCTTAGAACTGATAAGCTGGAAGTGTAGGTTTGTTCTGATGGCTCCCTCCACGAATGAAGAGGAGGTGGAGGGGTATATATTGCCTCCACACAAAATCTAACTGCTACATACACAATTTACCAAACTCGGTGGGACCGAATCATCAAACTCGGCCGGACCGATTTAGTAAACCTAGTGACCGTTAGGGTTTTCGTGGACCGATATGCAACTTCGGTAGGACCGATATGGTTAGGGTTAGGGCATAACGTAATCTCGGTGAGACCGACATACAAACTTCGGTGAGACCGATTTTGGTAATTAGCTAACCAGAGAGTTGGTCAGGCAAACTCGGTGGGACCGATCACTCAAACTCGGTGAGACCGATTTTGGTAATAAGTTAACCAGAGTGTTTGCATTGTAATCTCGGTAGTACCAATTACACAAACTCGGTGAGACCGATTTTGGTAATGGACATACACAGTGAGATTACAATCCCATCTCGATGAGACCGAGATCCCTATCGGTGAAACCGATTTGCCTAGGGTTTGTGGCAGTGGCTATGACAACTGAACTCGGTGGCGCCAGATAGAAATAATCGGTAGGGCCGAGTTTGACTTTAGTTTTAGGTCATATATGTGGAAGTGGGAAAGTAGTTGAGGGTTTTTAGAGCATATCACTAAGCACATGAAGCAAGAGGCTCATTAAGCAACACCTCATCCCTTCTTGATAGTATTGGCTTTTCCTATAGACGCAATGTGATCTTGGATCACTAAAATGTAAAATGAAGAGTCTTGAGCTTGAAGCTTGATCCAATCCTTTATCCTTAGCATCTTGAAGGGGTTCCACATCCTTTAGTCCATGCCACTCCATTGTTGAACTTATCTGAAATATACTAGATAAAAGTGTTAGTCCAACAAGAGATATGTTGACATTAATTACCAAAACCACCTAGGGAGCACTTGTGCTTTCATTAACAGCAACATCTATTATGTTATAATTGCCACTAGATTGACAGTATGAAAGTGCCCTTAAGTAAGTAGCATCACATCACATCAACACTGCCACTAGATTAACATGCAGAACAATGACATTAGTATTACTGTCATGAGAGTAGCACATGGTCAGTAAATGTGCAATCAAATTTGTGCAATTCCACTGGGATGAAGCAATGATAGTGGTGTGAGATTTAAGTGTAACTGCAAAAACACAATTCATGGGAAATAAAGCAAGACGAAAGCACTTCATAAAATGGTGGGGCATTGCTTCAATTTATTGATGGCACTAGACCATTACTTATAGTGACATTAGGTGGCATTGCTTAATGCTTCATGTGATTTTACATTAACGATGGTGATATGGGCGTAGGGACAGCAGGGGCATAAAGTGGTGAGGCAGATGTAGTTGCCGAGAGCGGCAAACACTCAGGCAGCATGTCTGCATTTGTCCCATTTTTTATCTCCTCGGCGACATTTTCCTATGTGAGCACAGGAAATCTAGACCTGCTCATTCTCATTTGCGTTGTCCCCCAACACCCCTCACTTTCTTTCCTTTTTCAACCAAGAGACAGGTCCACTTCCCCCCACCCTTCGCCATCCACCATGCTTTCTTCGCCTTTTCAACCAAAAGACCGGTTAGATAGCCAGTATCTACTACTTTCCCCCGTTTCCTCTTAGAACCAAGTCCTAGATTCATGCTACAGCTTTCCCACTTTCTTCCCTGTTTGAACCAACTCTTAGATTCGACTGTATGAACTAGCTTTACCTCTAATAACAGTAAAAGTCTAGGTGGCTTTGGAACAGCCGAAGGAATTAGAAAAAGATCCACACGCAGCCACGTGGGGAGCTGGGGTAGTAGAGCAAGGCAGGTTTTGAAGGAATATATACCTGAGGTTGTCGGCATCTGGCACAGACGGTGTCGGGAGGCCGCATCTTGGCCACAATACCGCAGGGAGGAAGAAGGGGTCGGAGGCCCTCCTGAGCCGGCGCTCTCTCGGAGAGAACGGCACGGCCATCGACCGGGACGCGCGGGCAGTCGTTGGTCTCCTCCCTCGCCGCCGACGACAGCGTGAACGATGCACCTACACCCCTGCCTCGGTCGAGGTGGTCCGGCCGGATTTATGACCAGCCATGAGTAGAGAGAGTGTGTGGCCACCTATGTCTTGCTTAGATCTGGAGAGCATGAGAGAGTGAAAGAGAGGAACCCTAGTAAAGCAAGCGCTAAGGCTCCTGCTTATATATACAGTGGAATGATTTTGTTGTACCAGCTTCAAAAAAATGCGCTCCTACGTGTACCCGCGAGTGGGTGTGAGACAACTATTGCGTGCGTGCACCGCTTCTTTTCGTGAGAGTACAATATACTATGCCCAAAGAACGTTTGCCACAAGAGTAATAGTATAATTGTGTGACGTGTGAGCTAAAATTAAAGGTGCGCGGCGTCTTTTGTTTTTTAGAAGTTCTGAGGATAGGGTGTGAAGAGCACATATGTGTGTGACGTCTACCTGCAAATAGACGGTGGGTGCGAGAGGACTCGTGGGAGTCGTGACTCATGAGGGTGCGTGTGTGCGTGAGAGAGAGGGGGCACGTACCAATGCAATGCATGTGTTCGTAAATCATTATCCGACAAACGTTCGCCACAAGCCGTTTCCTGACGAACGTTGTAAGAACCGTTAGATCGGCATCCGACAGTGTTAGTTTTGCCATGTCATTTAACAGAGCAGCCACTCCTCCTACACACAAATCTTCCACGTGAATGTTAGCAACTGTCGTATGCTCCTCCCTTTGTTCCAAAATGCAATGCGTATATCTTTATTGAAAATTCGAACCTCGCAAACTTTTACCGAGTTTTCGTGTACCAAAATGCACATATAGAATACCCAGTATATATCATTTCATTCATCTTTTAGAGGTAACTATAAAGATGGGGGAGGAGTCTACAAAGAAAGACTGTCGTATCACCTGCAACACATTCAACCATCCTTTGGCGTGGAGGAATATCATAGGAACTCTATATGATATGATTTTTATAGGATTTTTTCCTTTAGAGCCAATTGGTTCATAGGAATAGATTCATATACTCCACATTTCAAAGGAAATAAACATGATATCATTTTTATAGCTTTAGAGCCACTTGGTTCATATGAATGGATTCCTATACTCCCATAATTTCAAAGGAAAATAAACATTAGCGTATATTCAATAGAAAAGTTCATATGATGTGAACCAAATGACATCTCTTTTCTAATCCCTCCTCATAGGAATTGAGATACATGTCATCTCTAGATTCAATAGAAAAGTTCCTATGATGTGAACCAAATGACATCTCTTTTCCAATGCCTACTCATAGGAATTGAGATACATGTCATCTCTTTCCCTACAACTTCCATGTATACATCTTCTATTCCCAAATAGCTAGTACAACCCACTAGTAGCTTTTTTCCTAGACATGCAACTATGGCACAAGAACACGTCATGCATGCAAGTCATAAATCACATTGTTTTTCTACTCTATGCATGCAAGCACCACATCATCAATTCGTGCATTTTACTCATAAGTTCTTTCTTGCATTAAATTTTGTATTGACAATTTATGTGTTGGTCACGTGCACACATATGTAGTTCACATTCACATCTATAATACCTAAATAGTTCATCCCCACTAAGTATTTCTCTCAACATGCAAGCTATACACATCAGCAACCTTCTAACTGGTCCACATCATTCATTCATCCACGTCTACCTATTCCTCCGAGTGGCACATCAATTAATTTACACATCAACAACCTTCTAACTGGTCCACATCATTCATTCATCCACGTCTACCTATTCCTCCGAGTGGCACATCAATTAATTTTCAAACAAAAACAAAGCAACAGCAGGAATTTGTATGGTCCTTGCATTCATCAACAATGCACCAATGTAGTGTCGTCTCCCTTCCCATTCCACGCATTCATTATTACCATCTGATTCAGCTCCCGCCGGTGCATAATTTATCCCCCTTGCATGTGTCTTCTTCTCTCCCACTCCAGCGATTTCCTCCCTTTCCGCTTTCCCTGTCATCCCTCTCCTTCACAGCCATCCTCAGCGGGCCAGCAACCTTCACGTCAGCTGTGTTGCCTTCGTGCCAACGAGACGACGGCCAAATCCCTACTCTCGCTGCAGCTAGAATTATTACTTAACCCGCTCACCTAAGATGGCAGACTCGCCGTTGTTGTCGGTCCGTTGTTATCAGTGGGAAGCTGGATGAGGAAGATGGGAGACGGCGCCGATGCATGGTGATGTCGGGGTCGCCCTCTTGCGCAGTGTTGAGACGGTGTTCAATGCTACGGCGGGCTGTGGATGTGCTCACGATGTTCCCTGTAGAGAGGCACAGTTACCGCCTATAGCCCACGGAGTTGGCCGTGCGGCTCCGGCGCTTCATCCTTCTTGCTAGCGGCCGCCATATTCAAGCTCCGTGGCCAAGAACGGCAAGGCCGTCGTGAAGAAGTTATGAGGAATAAACTAATGTCCTCAAAAGAGTTTCCCCTTCCATAACTTGAATCTGCATTCAGAGAACCAAAGTAATTTAATGTCGCATGGCCATTTTTTGGTTGTGGCATTCTCTATGCCTGGATTTCCTTGAAGTGCCTCCAACCTGCAAGGTCAGTGATCAGCCCGCTCCTGAGATTCGTTTGTTGCTGACAAGCTTGAGTGTTGTTGGTCTTGATTTATTTTTCTTGCATCGGCTTCATTTCTTAGGTGCTTATACGTGAGAATTTGTCTTTTGTTTTGTTGCTACCACTGATTTTCTTGTAGGAGATATCAGGTAGGGGTTACAAACAAGATATAATAACATGTGTGTCCTGATAAGTGTAAAAGTTGAAGAAACTAATGTTGGTGTAAGGAGTTTCTCTATCTTCAAATCGGATGTCCCTTTCAATATTGACCCGGAATTGTTTTCACATATAAAAGCTTATGGTATATTGTAATCCAGGTTAGCTCGGGTGATAATTTTGAATTAACTATCTCTTATGCACCTTAACCAGCATATGAGTTGCCTACTTGCCTTCCATCTTTCCTTCTCATGGTGTAACCGGTGACAACTTTTTTAATTCTTGGACTGCCGCTCGCCGCCATCCGCCGCATGGAGAGACATGCATTCACTTTTATGCAATTGGGCACCTACTCCTTTATCTTCAGCCCATTATTATCAAACCATAGCCCCACTCTCTTTTGCATCGGCATGACATAGCTCGATCTGCATATAGCCTACCACAGCCACTCGGCAAGTTTAGTACAACATGCATTGAGTTTTGGAGTTATGACCATATGCAGATTGATGCAATTTCGTTTTATGATGAGAGATTGGATTATCAGGTTCTTGAGGCATTTTGGAACGAAGGCATCTGCTGCCAGATTTCATCATCAACACATTAGCTCGAGATTTTTTTTACAACCAAACGTCATTAGAATCATTTCTGCATACTGAAACAGTACTTATTTGTATTATATACTACTGTGTTCAGAGCTTCTGTTTCGTTTTGTTTCATTGATGCATTCTTCTTTGTATAATTATATCAAATGTCACCACTTCAACATGAAACATCACTGAATTTGTCTGTGTCAAAAGAAGCACTTCTAAATTGGTGTACACTTCCGTTTCAAATAAGTACTTTGTTGTGCACTCAAGTTAAAGTTCAATAGATAAATTGATGTACTTCTGTTGTTTTATGAAGTGTGTGCTTTTTAGAACCGGTATATGATATCTCATGTTCAATTATTTTCTTTCTACCATATCAAATGGGTGCAAGATCATTACCGTGGCACCTGAATTTGCACAAGCACTAGCAACAAGATCCGAAAATGACTATATAGGACGTTATAAAAATTGTATTACCATTTCCTATGGATGGTGACAAAGTGTGAGGGATGCACATAAATATCTTAATGTGCATACATGAACTTAAATGGTTCTTTGAAACCACCCATATCTTCTATGAGTCTTCTTACAAACATACATTGTCATCTTTCTATAAGTCTTCTTCATACATAGTCTACAATAATTTCCCGTAGCAAAGCGCGGGGTTTCAACTAGTTTTGTTTAGAAATGACATTCTTTTAACTGCAATTCATTTTTTCTCTTTGTACTCCCTCCGTCTAGGTGTGTAAGTCATCTTCTGAAAACCAAATAATCTCAAAACATATTGGCACGGTACATTAACTCCCTCCTCGTTTCTTGTTTCGTGACATATCAACCAATAAGAGATGTGGGATGTGCATGCTTTCAATGGCTTGAGACTTTCAAACATGACATGCAGTGGTTAATTCATTGCATGGAATGCTATTAACTAGCAAAAAAACCTAAGATGACTTATACACATAGATGGAGGGAGTATTACATTTTTTTCATTTAAAGCATACATTCACTTCCCATTAGTTATAGATGTTTTTGGAGGAACTTTTATGCATTATCTATACCTATACCCCTATATAGTGTGCGAATAACTTTGAAAGATGGTCGTTGGATGAAGCTAATCCGACAGTGCAGAGATGGCAAATCCGAGCACTACTGGCCGTTGGATATCATCAACATTCCACCAGATTCTGCCACATGTACAATCTAGAAGACTCCATGGTTGAACTTAAGCATAATGCACAAACCTCAAAACACAAGCACTTCTCCTTTGTTCTAGAATCTTCCGTATCATAATTGCCCAATTTTTTTTTTCTCTAAATGAATTGCCATTATTTGTTTTTTACTTTATGCTTTACAATGCACAATCCCATGAATCTTAACCTTTTTATAAAACTAATTGATTTTGAATGAGATGAACTATAAGAACTAAATGAACATCTACATCATGCATATATGACTCAAAGCTTTACATGCTATAGTGTGTATTTATTCATAATTTGGTTTCCAAATCTCATGCGTTCAATGCATGTGTACCTTACTAGTTTTGAGTAGAGTAGTAAATTTCACACGACCGCGGGTATATCAAAATGCAGGGCCCATGCATCATTGCCTTTCGGTCGAACCTACGTCCATCATTTTTTGTACGTATATATCCACTGGTCCCCGAACCCAAAATGCGGCCTCGTTCCCGTAAAACCAAGCGGTCCACACATATTAAGGCATCGACTCGAACTCAATCCCTCTCCGGTTTACTACGACGTGGCCCCGCACGTTGTAGTACTCCTACAAACCCTACCGCCGCACGCATCATCGGTTTTCTTCAAGAGGACGAGGGAGAAGCGGATTTGTAGTGGAGGCGCTTTAAAAAAAGGATTTGTAGTGGAGGCCCCTACCCTAGGGTGCCCTAGGTAGCTGCCGCGCGCATCATTGGTTTTATCTTTCTTTATGCTCTTGCGCCCTAGAGTGAAATGAAGGTTGCTTCGTCCGTCCAGCTTAATGCGGGAAAGGTGGGGCTTTGTGATTTGACCCCTCATCGCTCATTTACTACTACTAAGGCGCTACAACCGAGGTGCCTCCAAGTCCAACCACTGCTCTGAACTGTAATTTGGTGCATCGCACGTGGAAGAAGACGGTGGATGAGCAACATGTCAGCCAAAGGGGTCCTGTTAAGTGTGTCACCATTTCGTGTGCGGACTGACCCTGCTTAAGTTGCTACGCCAACATGGCAGGAGCAGCCTACCACTTGGTTTTGCTCCTTGGTGAATCCTGACTATATTGATCTAAAATGATGCATACTGTACTACCCTATCCATCTCGGTTTATAGGGCGCGCATGTAGTTCTCGGTCATCCATTTGACTAACTAAATATGAGTTACTATGTCACAAAAAGTATATCATTGGATTCTTAAGCGGATGTAGTTTCTAAACATATACTGTTCATCACATATATAGCCAGTTAAATTCTCAACCTAGAACGACGTGCATGCCCTGTAAACCGATACGGAGGAAGTAGTAAAAATGAGGTGATTTTACCGAGCGATGGGCGGGGGAGCATGGCCTGTCATGCGGTCCCATGTGTCATGATGTACAAGGCGATGCGCGTGTCCCTCTTGAGGCGTAACAATGGCAGAAGAAATACTACGTGGTTTTCTTGAAGGAGATGATGGCGAAGCGAAGTGTGAAATAATGGTTGCTTCGGCCGTCTGGGAAGGTGCGGCATTGTGATTTGACGTCTCATTGATCATTACTACTACTGGGGCGGTTCGACTGGGGTGCGTCCCCCTGCTGTTCTGCATTGTTATTTGGTGCATGACACGTCGACCCGGTTGCTATATGTCCCACATGTCAGCGAGAGGAAGTACATAATTCATGAAAGCGAGCGTCGACGGAGGAGTACAAGACACGACTTGGTTTTTGCTGCTTCGCGCGATCCATCGATACAAACCCGGACTAAAAAAGGCGAGGGCGGGTCTTTTCCCGCGCGGCAGGCAGGGGAGTTTGGCATAGTCTGTTCGAGGCAACGAGGCAGGAAGGGAAACAAGCAAATAAAGGTTGAGTGACTTAGTTTTGGGAAAAATCTGATTTTACGGAGTACGTACCCACTATGGGGGTAGTACACTACTTACTACTCCCTCTTTTCCAGTTTATAGGGCTCGTCTAAAAAATTTTGTTTTTCCATTTTATATAAGTCTCAAGTCTACTAGTAGTAGTACCATCACATGTTGGATTTCGAAGTGCGTTAAATCACCCGATGCAAGCATTGTCAAGAGAAAAATCACCAATGCATGTAGAAGTTCATGGAAATTTAGTGGTCATGCATGCATTCATTCTAATTAATGCCTCGGTAAACATAACTTCTTGAGAAAAACGAGCGTACATTACTTGTGCAAACTACGAAATTAATTCCATCACTCACTGTCTACCTTGGTTGGAGAGATTTTGAAATTGAGTCATAAACTGGAAAGGAGGGAGTAGTAACATAGCCTAGGGTAGCTTGCTGCACCACGGACTCCAAGGAAATTGATGTAGTAGTACTACTCCTATATATCACTCTACTATTCCTACTACTAAAGACATATATTCCAAACAATATGATAATCTCTCTAACCAAGGTAGGGACGAGGAGTAAACGGAGGGAGTAGTAAAATTTTCTCCTCGTCCTGTGAGCCACCACGAGCGTGGGCAAGGGAGCGGGCATAAGGCATAGTACTATTACCTCCGTCCTGGTTTATAGATTACCTTTGTAGTTCGTGCCAAATTTTGACCAAATATTTAGCTAACAAAATGTTAATACATGTCAACAAAAATTATATCATTTTATTCGTATTTAAACATAGTTTTCAATGATATAATTTTTGGTAACATGCACGAACGTTTTGTTAGTTCAATCTATAGTCAAAATTTGACACAATATACAATGAGGACCAATAAACCAGGACGGAGGTAGTAGTAAGCAAGCTTCACCTCGTCCTACGAGCCATCGCGCCCGTGGGCGGGGAAGACGGGCGCCGTGCGTGCACCTCTTCTCTTCGTGCACGTCCCCCACCTACGTGGGTGTGTGTGAGAGAGATACAAACCTAGACATAATGCATCGTCCATCCCCATGACTCCGTCCAGTCCGACCACCAGTCACCACCAAGCCCCACTCCTCACCTTATCTCTCATCCTTCTTGAGATATCATTTTTTCGATGAAATTCTCGAGATACCATTTTTCTGATAAAATTCTCAAGATATCATTAGTTTTTACACATGGGATTACTCCTGCATGGGTCAATCACAATAGGTGTTTTGTAAAAAATGCATCTTGATGTTCCGTGCAATGCACGGGCATCTTGGTAGTCTATGAAAACAACACATGGCAAAATTTCACGGCGAACGAGGGATTTGAATCTGCTGGGAGGGGTTGTTTGGATCTTGCCCGGGGTAGCCAAAATATTGGCAACCCTTTTGTCCACCGGTGCCTTTGCCACCGATGAACGAGGAATGGCTCGGGTGCTCATGCATCCTCCAGCGCGCATGTTGGAGACGAACTCGCACGAGCTGTGCGTTTTTTGTCCCACCACGCCGCCCGAGCCGGCTGCAGACCGACTGGTGACCCGCATATTACGACATCCAACCGTAGCCGCACACATTCTGACAACAACTCAACCAACCGAACAAAATTCATGCAAACACGGTGATATTTCATATAAACAATGACGGAATTCATATAAAATACCGAATTTTCATACAAACATGACAAATTTCATTACATTCAAATCAACTAAGCGGTGCTAGTTCTGGACAACATAGGTATATAATACCTGGCCGAAATGGTCACCCACCGATTCATTTGTGTACCTCATGTCCGGCAGCACGATCACCGTACTGCCGGGAGCCCTGGAGGTATATGCTTCAGCTCAAAGGAGGGCTCGCTTCCCCACTGCCCAACTGATATGGTTGGATGATGCCCAAGATTATTGTGGAAGGGGGCTTCTCCGCTTCCGTGGAGCCCATGCGGGGTCGACGAAGGTCCTCGCAACAAAAGGATCCAGCAAGACACCTGCTGTGTACGCCGGTGTCGCCTCCGTGGTGGCCTTCATGGGACCCAAACGGTGGCGGCCTCCCGTGTTCTACTTCTCCTCGATGATGGCGGTGGACGCGGAGGCACTGGCCACCGACTCGTCGATCTCCGCGCACCCGGCTTCTGTCTCTGCTTGCATGGCGTGACCGCCGACATGGGAGTCTCGGCCACAGAAACGGGAGACACGGTCGCAGACACGGGAGGCACGGTATGAGGCGGCGGCGTGGATGGCAGAGACGATGCTCGTGCGCCACTCCTCGTCGAGCTGGCCTGGAGCGGCGAGTTGCTGAACCGCGGGCCAGCTTGGGGCGGCAACTGGCTCCGTCGGGCGAGGGGAGGGAGGTGGATCAGGGAGCTACATAGCTCGTATTCGGCGGGCTCGGCGGGCCACCCCGTCGGCTTGGATGTGGGATGACTACTCTTCGTAAGCCATTGTAAGAGTGGACAAAATGGTGAAGGAGGAGATAGGGGAGCAGCGGAGGTGTGCGATTCTTGGCCGACGTTTGGCCTTCGTTTAAATAGGAGATTAAATAGACGGCGGACGGGAGGAGCTCGTCCGGCGTTGCGTTTAATGTCGGCACGGTCATGAACGGACGTGTGTCCAGAGAGGGTTTTTCGGCTTCCACACGGGTTTCATGGAGGTGTTTGAATGCGGCAAGCAGGCGTGTTTAGTCGGGCCTGCATCGAGTGGCGCCCTCGACTCTCACGTACGACACCGCGCCGTTCTTCCACTGACGTGTGGGCTCTTTGGGTACATGGCTTGCATGTCAGTGACCCAACGCAGGCAGCGCACGGCGGAGGAACTTTTGGTGGGCCAGGGCGGTCAGAAGCGGGCATTTCATAAACCGATGATTGTCCATTGAGTGTGACGTCATCTATTTCATCTAGATAAGCCTACTATATAATGTAAGAGAATTTTAATATTTTCATATATACGTTGATAGCCCGTTCGATATGTTGTGATTCATAAAGACCGCTGCAAACATCAATGTTCTGCTTATCACGAATAAGATTGATTAATACCGTAACAATCCATGTCCTTAACAAAGGGTGCATGCACGTATAGGTTGAGCGTGCGTCTTGCGTCGTGTGTTGTGTGCATGCAGGCGTGCAAGTGTTGCGTGTGTGCATGTGTACGTTTCAGTGTTGCATGCATGTGTGTGTACATGCGTGTGTTCGTGAGTGCATGTGTACGTGTCAGTGTTGCACGCATGCATGCATGCATGCATGCGTGTGTTCATTATGTTTACGTGTCAGTGTTGCACGCCTACATGCGTGCGTGTGTTCGTGCCAGTGCTGCGTGTGTGCATGTGTACGTGCGGGGTGAGGCTACACGTCAGTCGACTGACTTTTTCATCTCTGGTCAGTAGATTTTCCAGCCGTTGGATACGAAATCAAGGGCCTGCAATTTATCTTCAACCTCCACCCCCCTGTGCCGCCAGCCACCACCGGCCGAACCGCCGGCTGCCATCGCCCATGGCCGGCGCGCGCGGCCATGCCCCACCCCGCCCGCCCCGAAACCACTCCCCACCGCTGGTCCGCCGCCGCCCCGGCCATCCCTCTCCCCCCCCCCCCCCCACGCCGAGCTTTTTCTCCGACGATCCCCACGCCACCGCCCAATCACCCCCCCCCACCGCCGGTGACTGCCAACCAGAGGTCTCATGACTTTGAATCCCCACCGACCACTAATTTATTACCATTTCTGTCAGTCATATACGCGCTGGCAGGTGGGCCCTATGGTAATGTGCGCTGCTGAATGTGGACCATTTGACTGGTCAATTGATCGTGTCATCAACAAATTACGGAGTTGTATGGTGAGCCAGTGACTGTTTGATAACCCTAAAATGTATTTTATTAACACAGTACAGACTCAAACTACCACTTCTTTCTTTCATATACACGCTGACAGGTGGGCCCCATGGTTACGCGCCCCGATGGTGCAACACTAGTTGCGCCTTGTGGGACGTTTGACTGGTCAATTAATTGTGTCATCAACAAAATACGGAGTTGTACGGGTGAGTCAGTGACCGTACAATCACGACATGTATTTTTTAACACGGTACAGACTCAAGCGCTCATATATACGCGCAAGCACTCACCGCTATAAGCGCACACACGCAACCCTACCCCTATGAGCACCTTCGAGAGAGTGAGCCAGCATATGATCTTGAGATTTTACGAAGTCACCGTAGGTGCCTCGTAGTCGAGTGGAACGTCTCCTCCCACTGAACGCACATCACCGGAAAAATACTGAAATTAACCCAGGATTAATGCGACCACCAGGACTTTGACCCTGGTGGGCTCGAGAAACCACTGTCCTCCTAACCATCCAACCACAGGTTGGTTATCACCACAAAATGTATGTGGTGACCGTGATGAGCTTATTATAAAGTCCAGTGACCATATCGTGCTTTTGCTTCAAATACAATGACTGTAAGTGTCGTCAACAAAATACGGAGCACACATCAAATACAATGTCCGTCAGTGTCATCAACAAAATATGGAGACGTATCGTGAGCTAGATACCGTATGATCACCACGAGAATGTATACGGTGACCGTAATGAGCATATTTTGAAGTCTAGTGACTGTATAGTGCTTTCGCTTGAAATACAGTGATCGTCACGCGTGAATGTGTCATGGGCATGCATACTTTTGGAGGGCCGAGAGATAGTTTGTGTGCGTACGTGAAAGTGGTGTAGAAAGAGGGGGTGTCCGGTGGAGACAAGGAGAGATATGCCCTTTGTTTCTTTTTCCCATGACTAATATTTTAGGAGAAAATATAAACATTCACAATGCAGAACAAATATTTTTGGATGCACCATGCAATTAACTTTCATGTATAACATTGTACTATTGTATATGCTTATTTTCTTAATGGCCGATTGCGTGTGTGGTGTGGTGGGCACATCATTTCTAGTTGGGGTGGGCACGTCATTTCTAGTTGTGGTGGGTCAACATGAGGACTCATGGGTCGGTTCCATCCTGCGCCACATAGGTTGGACCGAGACGCATTATACGAAGACCCATGTGGAGGACTCGGCGTACAACACGAAGCTACCAGAGTCGTGGCGGACTCTATCCCCACTGGTGATAAGCCGACTAAATATGATTTGTAACCCTAGGCCCCGAGTACGTTATAGAAGCCTAGGGGCTAGTTCGTCGATAGTATATACACACGCACAATGCCTGGTATTCACGTGTACTTTGCACACACCCCTATCACTAATATACAGTACCAGGAGTAGGCTTTTTCCTCAACTGCAAGGGTCCGAACTTGGGTAAAACTTTGCCTCGTATTACCATCCAGCCTAACAGTCAGGGATATCCTACCGAATGATCTGATGGAATCATATCTGCCAACTACTAAGAGAGATGTGTGTCTGTGGGGGGGGGAGATGTGCGCAAGAGAGGCCTAAAGATAATGTGTGTGCGGGAGACACGTAGGCACATATATGTATGTATAGAGGGCTAGTAGAGACCGTGTGTGTGTATATATGCATGTGAGAGAAATAGTGTTTTCCAACTAAGATTAGTGAAAAGAGTGGTACATAGTAGTCAGAAAGAGAGAGAGAGAGAGATACATAGAGAGTGTGTGCGTGAGACACCCCGACACCCCGGGAGAGATTGTGAGCATGTGTGAAAGAGAAATACCGATGTATATAAAGTGTATGCACTTATGCGTTAGATAGAGAGATATATAGCGCGTTTGTGAGAATGGGCCAAGGCATAGTGCACCTACGTGTAAAAGGTGGTTCCACGCATTAAATTAAAATATAAATGGCATTATTATTTTTGGATGAGATCATGAATTTTGCGATTTGCGTATGAACAAAAATCGGTCTATCAGACACCCATAATCTATTGAATTCTAGCATGTGCATATGTTTATTTCATATTATCGATCCATAGAGTGAGAGCGGTTTGAAATACAGGCAATGCATTGCTTTTGCAATTCATATATAAACATTAATTAGTGCACCCCATGTTGTTAGTGTGAAGCACTTTATACATTTGTCACTTACATGGATACATTCCAAATTGCTAGCTACGAAATAGAATACATGTTGAATTCAACATGAAGGGGGTTTCAAAGATTCGAATTCATAGGAAGTGCATTCATCTAATTGAACCCATGATAATGGCATTTGTAAATCAGATCTAAAAGGGGGGATCAATCTTTGTTGTGCGTTTGAACATGCTATATATTCATACGCATGTCTAACTATTTTTTTGCAACCAAGGAGATTATATCTGGAACCATGCATGAACTGAGGTAAGTTGCATATTTTTTAATATATACTCGTGTACAATGTATATTCAAATGTACCCTCTCCATTCCAAAATAATCGTAGTTTTAGGATTTTCAATAATAAAGATTTGTGAAGTTTGACAAATCCTGAAAGTTCAATTCAAGAGAACCGAAAACGTTAATGCTTCTGCTCCCAAATATTGAACGAAGCGCCAAATAAGCCTCTGGTCACCCAAAACCGCGCGAGACTAATGTTTGGTGGTAGGAAATTACTGTCCTGACTCTGGTACGTGTAGCCTATCGACCCGATGTCCAAAGGTCTAAACCGGGGTAGGTTTGTAACTTCACCAAGACGCCAGTCTCAACCACCTCCGAGAAGCATTCATAGGTCATGGGCGCCTAAACACCCATGCGCTCGGTCGAAATCTATCCTGCCCACCATTTGGGACACCTGAGATTACTGTCCTACCCCCAACCCGCAATATGTCCGAAATTTTAGATGGGGGCAAAGTTTGTAACTTTCCCCAAATTTCAAACAAGCGCGTCCCAAACCGAAACATTGTTCACCCTTAGTTCCCCCTCCCTCCGTTTCCCCATTCATACTCCGTGGGCGCCAAAACGTCCTCTCCAGTAGCCGCGAAACCCCAGCCTCCTCCGCCCTCCACCCCATCGCGCCCAATCCACCGCCGCCCTCCTCCATCACGCTGGAGCCGGTACCCCAACATCGTCGTACAACGCAACCGCAACCACAACGCCCTCAAGGAATTAGCAGTTGAAGCCGAGGCAGAGCTGTCTCCACGACGCCGACGCCGATCTGCACCGTACCAGAACCACTTCGACCACGCCGTCATGCACCTCACCACTGCCGCTCCACTGTCGCAACTGTCCACCGCACCGGAGTTGTGCCCGCTACGCCGTCATTCGGGGCCTTGGATCTGGTTCCCCGTCGTCGACGGACGGCCACCGCATGTGACACTCAATTTTTTTTGTTTGGTTTTCAACAAAAACTTTGTTGGTTTTGATGAAGGCCATTTAAACCCTTCCAAAAACCTCTCCCTCAAAACTTTTCCTTTGGCAAAGGATTTTATTTTGGCATTGTTTTCAACTCTGGTGTTGGTTATTAAAAACATTTCTTCTGATTCTCCCCTTCTCAAATTTTTTTGTTGGGATTTATTTTCTTTTTAAAAAGAAAACCCTAGGAGTTTTGGGTCTTCTCTTATTTTGAAACCATCCATACTTTTTACCATGTCTCATGTGGTAAATCTTCCCAAAACCCCTCCTTCCACTTTGGGGCAATCCAAATATTCTGTCCCAACAAGTCCAACTCATTTTGGGATTTTATTTCTTTTATTTCTTTCCCCAAAACAATTCTGTCCATTATTTTGAGCCTAGGTGATTTGCAAAGCAAGTACCTTAATGCCTTTGAATTTTGATCTCAAACCAACTCCTCTAGATAGTCCCTAGCACCCACAACCTAGAACCATCAAGATCCACTCTTTTTCTTTTCAAAATTTTCAAGTTTCAGCTTCTGCAAGTTTGGACCAGATTTGTCAAATTTGGTGAAATTCATATCTCCTCTTCGCCAAAAATTCCACCAAAATTCAGGCAGCCCCGGATGCAATGAGAAGCCACTCCACCAAAAATCCGCTCAAGGAAAAATCCCCACATGCCAAAATCATTACAGCCGAACACACGGCCTGCCTTTGTTACTTTGCACTTTCGGAGAAATTCAGAGTTTGATAAATTCAGTTTTGTCGAGTCCGGTCACCTGTCAAGCTGTCAGGCGGTGGCGCGTTGCGCACGGCCCCTCCTCCCTGTCCAGAGCGCCGCACGCGCACTTGGCTGGTTCCTGGCGTCGGTGGCACCCTGGCCCGTCTGCGCCGGCGTCTTCTGCGGCGTCGGGACCTCCCGTGGCGGCCGACAGGGGGCACCCTGCAGCACAACGCCGTTCGGCACCGCCCACGCCACCTGGGAGCTCCGCGTGGCCGTCTCCCTTGCCAGCGCACTCCTGCAGCACCGTCGCCGTAGCCTGGCACGCACAGGGCGCGCCCTTTGCCGCCGACGTGCCGCACGGCCGTTCCGTTGGGGACAGGCCGTAACCGCTCCTGCCTTGTTGAGTTAGGCACCGGGATGGAATCAGTACTCCGTCTAGTCGATGCTCAAGCTCCTAAACCAACCGTCAAGCCACAGCACCGCCGTAATCAATCGCCGGACTTATCCCGTTCACGGCAACCGCCTCGGGCCGGCTATAAATAGCGCCTCCGAGCTCACTCTCGACCCCGCACATCTCCACCACCTCACCAGACCCCGCCCAGCCACTGGAAGAGCCTCGAGGGGCCCTTCTTCCTCAACTCCGGCCACCTCCGTGCGCTTCGGGCTCCGGCAGTGTTCTCTCTGGTGAGAGCTCCTCCACCGCCCTAGACTTGCCCGTAGCCTCATGGCACCTCTAGGAGACTAACCCCCACTCCAATTTGACCCCAGCAACTCTCTCCGACGAGGCCCACGACTACCCGAACCACCGTCCGCCGGAGCAAGGGCCGCCGTCGACGTGGTGCTTGCCGGCGACCACCACCACCACCCACCGACGCGGAAGGATGCACTGAGCACAGAGGTACCACCCGATCCCCCTGCCTCGCCGTGGATCGCCGTCGGCGACCACCGCGGCTCTCGGGCGCCGACGAGCTCTGCCGTTTTTTTAATATTCAAACCTGACGGGTGGGACCCGCCCGTCAGCCTCTCTGTTTTTTTGAACCGTTTCTGAAAGCGTATTCTGGCAAATGCGCTTTCTAATCTGAATCGTTTTCTGGACTTTTCTGCTTAGACCCCTGAGAGTTTTCTGTTTCATTACAGAGAGGTCCTTGGACCAAAACTCTTGTAACTTTGAAACAGAAAAGGATTTTTTAGTGATTCTTTTTCTCTCCTCTTCAAAATTTTGTCTAGTGTTTTATCAGATTTATTTGAAAAATATTTGGAATATTTTTGTGCACCCCATGGTATTTACGTTAGTGCGTGTATTTTTGTATACCGTAGATACCGAAGGAGGTGACGGGACCCTTGAACTTCACCGAGCTAGGCCCCGACTACTCGAACCAGGCAAGCATGTTTGAAATTTTGATATGATGAGTGTTTGGGCATGTTTGCATTAAGTAGTTTCATGGCATGTTCTTGAGCATCTCGATGAAAGCTATATCACGTGAAAAGTTGAGGTAAGCGAGTTCCGGAAATCCATGAGTTGATGGAAATGAGTTTGCATGGCCATGAGTTGGCATGAGAATGGGTAAGATGGCAGTGTTGTAGCATGCCAGTCTTATGCCAAATCGTTTGACCCAGTGTCAACATGAATCGATCCGGTTCATCCGTTTTCCCTTTCCGTACTACCACATGTTTTCCGCAAGAATGCGGCTTAGTAAGTTGCAAACTGCTGCAGTACACACCAAATCGAGAGGCGGGATGAGGGTTCCATGGCCTGGATTAAAGCCTATCATCCGGTCAGGGGGGCATGAGTGTTTCCGATTGGGACCGAGAGGGGGCACCCTTAGAGTGCTGGCGATATATAAATTTGATCCCATGCTATTCGAGATTGTGATCTCCCCGTCTCAAAGTTTTTCTTGAACGCTGTCTAGGGTGATTCCTGGCATCGTGAGGTGGGATGGGTGTGTACTGGATTGTTGTGTTTCTTCTGAAATGCCGTAAATGGAACTAGTCCTTCGAGACTGCGGAAATCCGTTGGCTGTGGGCTTTCTAGTACAAACTCTGCAGAGTCAATAATTCCATTGAATCATCTTATCCATATCCAAGTTCTGTATTTATCTTATCTTGTCAAGAGTCAGTCTTGGTGACGAAAACTCTGGTGAGCCACATGAGTATTAAGTCCGGTTATCGTTTATTCCTGTGAATGGACTAACCCGTTATTTATCACGTGTTGAACATTTACCGGTGAGCATTAATTCTTGCAAGTTATGAATAATGAATCTAAGCCCTTTCTGCGATGTTGCTCAGACGTCCGACTGTGGCATTGTTATTTATTTACTTTTGATCTAAGCCCTTTCTGCGATGTCGCTCAGATATCCGACTGTGGCATTGTTATTTATTTACTTTTGATATAAGCCCTTTCTGCGATGTCTCTCAGTCGTACTTCTGTGGCATTTTTATTTATTTACTTTTGATATAAGCCCTTTCTGCGATGTCGCTCAGACGTCCGACTGTGGCATTATTTATTTACTTTTGATATGAGCCCTTTCTGCGATGTCGCTCAGACGTCCGACTACGGCATCATTATTATTTACTTTTGATATAAGCCCTTTCTGCGATGTCGCTCAGACGTCCGACTGCGGCATTGTTGTCATTTACTTTCAATATAAGCCCTTTCTGTGATGTCGCCCCGACGTCCGACTGTGGCACACATGCCTTTTATTTTCGATGTAAGCCCTTTATGTGATGTCGCTTAGACGCCCGACTGTGGCATGATTTATTTATTTGTTCACCCTTCGAGGCGTCGCTTCAGACACCCGATCGGTTTTCAGTTATTTTTACTACCACCTAACTTCCTTCTTACTAATTAATGTCGTGTTACTTCCTCATTTGGATGTACCATATTAATTGTTCATGATGCATTCATGCATACATTGGTTATATCTTTTGTCCGAACTGTCTTGCGAGTACTTTCAAAGTACTCACCTGGCTTGTTGATTTGGCCAGATGCTGACGAAGGCGATCTCATGGATGAAGAGTTCGATAGCGAGTCCGACGCCTAGAGGAATCCCAGTCAGTCTCGTGCGACCCTGGATTAGTCACTATGTTACTTCCGCTTCCGCTACCCAAATAAAATTCATTGGGCCTCACCTCGACGCTCGATGAACCGCCAGTGTAGGAGTCATGTTATCCACTCCACTGTGTTATTCCACCACCACTTTACCTCGAGTCAGTAGTATGCCACCACTTCATTGTGTCATATCCGCCATTATGTATAATTATTGGCGTGCTTGTAATAAATGGTTGAGCTCCCTAGCTCGACCCTGTAATATATTCTAATGCTACTGGCTTATTGTATCAAGATTTTGTCTACCAGTCAGGAGGATTTTTCCTCGTGCTGGACTCAAAAGGTCGGTTTCTCAATAAACATTTTTGTTGGAATACCGGTCGTGAAAAGCTTGGTACCAGAGCCAGGCTGACTGTAGGAAGCCACTAGGTGCGATCGCTAATCGGTTATTAGCATATTAGAGCTAATTCATTTTTTACAAATGTAGTCAATTTCTGACAGTCAGCATAAATTTATGATTTGACCACTCAGTATTTTTGCCTACTTTTGTAGATGGCTAGCAACGACTGCGAGTCACAGATGTTCGCCAACATGCCTGATGGGTTTGTCAAGCTTCTCTCCTTCATCGTCCAAGTCGCGATGGGGCCATCTCAGGCGCCAGTCTTCTCACTCTCTCAAAGACAAGGTCAATGACCGTCTAACCATGCACCAGGCCGCGGTGCAATTCAAGGGAGGGCGAGTTGAGCGTTTCCGGTTCTTGGGGAGAGCCATGCCTACGGAGAAGCATGCACTGCAGATGGCAGCCCGTGAGGCGATAGCTCGTCTCAAGGGTATCCTTCCTTCGATGAAGACTCGTCGTTACCGCTACCTTCCATGTCACGTGCCATACACCTGTCACTACGCGTTCTCTTGCCCCAGAGGAGAACGAGACGAGGCTTTTGAGATGCTTATCGAGTATCTCCGGGCTTTGGAAGCAGCCTTCGACAACCTGGTGGACGACTTTGTGGCTGCCGCATGGACTCAGTCCCCGGCTATGCCGCCAACAGGAGGGAGCTCCTGCGCACCGCACCGCCACTGACTTTCGCCTCACATCGGCATCTTTTGCACCTCTTGCTCTCGCCACTACTCGCCTGCCTACCACTGCGGAGTTCAACCAAGTCATTGCGCCTACTCCAGTTAGATTCTGCACCACCCTTGCACCCGCTCATGTTCGTGTTGTCCCGCATTGGGCGCCTGCTCCACCAACTCAGCGCAGCACTTCACGTCTGGAGCCTATTACCGAGGAGGAGGTTGAGTCCCCAGCCTCACTGCGCCTCACCCTCGGCAGGCCAAAGGAGATCCTCACCATCTCCTCCGACTGAGTACGCGCCACCATGCGATGTACCGCTTGTACGATATGTTTATATGTACATAGGCTGTGAGAAGTAGCTTGTTTGCGCATCATGTAGGAACCGGGAGAAGTGCACTAGCCTACATAACATGTCAGGAATATGTACGCATATCCTGAGTGATGTATTGTATAATTACTGCTTGCGTGTAAGATATGCATGAGCAGTCCTTCTCCGTATGCATAAGCGTTTATTCTCTTGAAAAATCTTGGAGCATTTGAGACTTTTCCGTCTTCATGAATTTATTGACTTTTGCGACTCAATTTCTTTTCTTATGAGTTTTACAAAATATATCCCCAGAGTGAACAATGTCTCGTCCTTGGACGCGCTCCATGCCAACTCCGCCAGAGCAAAATTATGGCACACAACCCAGCAACAATTTCACACAGGGCAGTCAAGTCAACAGACGGTGAAACAGCACTTTCCCAAATGTGCCGTCTTTATGAGCAAAGTCAGCAACAACATCAGGAAATGATGAACCAAGTCATCAATATGGGAAATCACTGTGGGCGATATCGGCAGCAATCAAAGTTATCTCGAGCTACGGGGGCGTCCCCAAACGTTTTCTCACACTGACAAACCTCTTGAAGCCGAGGACTGGCTTCGAGACATGGAAAGAAAATTAATTATTGCCCAGTGTTTAGATCTTGAGAAAGTGCTATATGCACCGCACTATCTCACGGGAGCAGCTGCATCGTGGTGGGAAAATTTCCTACACATGCACCCCAATGAAAATAATATCACCTGGGAGGAGTTCAAAGAAGGTTTTCATGGGGCACATATTCCTAAAAGTCTTATGAAGATCAAAAAGAGAGAATTTGATGACCTCAAGCAAAGGACAGTGATGGTGTCAGAATAAAACAGTCAGTTTACTCTGTTGTCTCGCTACGCCAACGAGGAGCGTATGTCTGAAAGCAAGAAGATGGAAAAATTCCTGGACGGTCTGACGCCTGCGCTTAAATGCCAGTTGGTTGTGCACACCTTCCCGGACTTTAAGACGCTGGTGGATAAGGCCATTACTTTGGAAAATGAGAGACGCAGCTTGGAAGATTTCCGCAAGCGAAAAAGGGACCAGACTAATCATGCCCGCAACCACCGCAGCAAGACAGATGTTCAGAAAAGTTGGACACCCAAACCCACGACAAACGTCTCACGTCCAATCAAGAATTTCCATGCAAGGGACAAGGAGTTCACATACCGCCCAGGTGTTACTTGCTACGCTTGTGGAGAAGAAGGGCACTATGCCAAGCAGTGCCCCAAGCCAAGGAACTCGACCCCAAAGCCGAACAACGGAGGCAATAATTCGGCGCCAAAGCGCAACAATTTTAACCCAAATAACAACCACAGGAAGGGTCATCTGAACCACGTGACCAAAGAGGAAGCACAGAATGCCCCAGATATCGTACTCGATACGTTTCCTGTCAACACAATACCTGCCATGGTTTTGTTTGATTCTGGAGCTTCTCACTCATTCATTTCGAAAAGTTTTGCCTTGCAAAATAATTTTTCGATGCTTCCCTTGGAAAAATCTATGATTGTCAAATCTCCTGGGATTAAGCAAGTTACCCAGAGTTATTGCCAAGGTGTGGTTATTGAGTTTGAAGGGTTGAAGTTTCTCGCCAATCTTATTGTGTTGGAAAATAAAGGACTGGATGTCATCTTAGGGATGGATTGGTTAACCACCAACAAAGGTTTTATTGATCGCTTCAACCGGACCGTGATTCTCACCCACCACCACGGGAAGACAATAAAAGTTTCAGCCAAAGAAAGAAAAATATCCCGGCAACCAAGATTGAACAAGGTGGATATTTCCGAATTAAGCAAGGTTCCTGTAGTGTGTGAATTTCCAGACGTATTTCCCGAAGAACTACCAGGCATGCCACCAGACCGAGAGATAGAATTCAGCATTGAGCTAGCACCGGAACCGCCCCATATACAAGAAACCATACTGAACGGCACCGACCGAATTGGTAGAACTGAAGAAGCAAATAAAAGAATTCTTGGACAAAGGATATATACGAGCCAGCTCCTCACCTTGGGGTTCACCAATTTTATTTGCCAAAAGAAGGATGGAACACCGAGATTGTGCATAGACTATCGAGCGCTTAACATGGTCACAATCAAGAACAAATATCCGATGCCACGGATAAATGATTTATTTGATCAGCTCGCTCAGGCCAGGGTATTCTCAAAATTGACTTGAGGTCGGGATACCATCAGTTAAAGGTACGAACAGAAGATATTCCCAAGACAGCATTCACCTCCAGATACGGATTATATGAGTTCACCGTAATGCCATTTGGACTAACGAACGCCCCCGCATATTTTGTTCACCTCATGAACAAAGTATTTATGAAGTTTATGGACAAGTCCAGAAGAGCACGCTGAACATCTCCGAATTGTACTAGGGGAACTCAGGAAACATCAATTGTACGCTAAATTCAGCAAGTGTGAATTTTGGCTAAGGCAAGTAGGTTTTCTGGGCCACGTACTAACCCAAGAAGGTATTGCCGTAGACCCGGAAAAAGTCAAGGCCGTACTTGGCTGGAAACCACCAGCTAACGTAACGGACGTACGAAGTTTCTTGGGAATGGCAGGATACTACCGAAGATTATTGAAGGATTCTCCACCATAGCAAAGCCAATGACGCAGCTACTCAAGAAAGACAAGAAGTTTGAATGGACGGAAGCTTGCGAGAAAAGTTTCCAAGAGCTAAAAAGGAAATTAACGACAGCACCCGTATTAATTGTGCCAGACATACACAAGAATTTTGAGGTGTATTGTGACGCATCCCGGAAGGGCCTCGGATGTGTGTTGATGCAAGAAGGCAAGGTAGTCGCATATGTCTCCAGACAACTTCGCAAGCATGAGGAAAATTATCCTACTCATGACCTAGAGTTAGCAGCAGTTATTCATGCACTCAAGGAATGGAGACACTTTTGCTTGAAATCGTTGTGAAATATACACGGACCATAAGAGCCTCAAGTATATTTTCACACAACCGGAACTGAATTTACGGCAACGACGCTGGTTGGAATTAGTGAAGGATTATGACGTTGGAATCCACTACCATCCAGGAAAAGCAAATGTAGTGGCAGATGCTCTAAGTCGGAACCCTAGCCCAAACGACGACAACCTACCAAAGCTGAGACCTGAATTTCGGCAGGAGTTTACTAAACTCAACTTGCTGGTAGTCACCGAAGGCAGCGTATCAAATTTAGAAATAAAACCTACCCTGATGGAAAAGATTAAAGAGGCTCAGCATGGACACCCTAGCATTGAAGGCATAAAGCGAAAGGTGAGTTTGGGCAAGGCCTCAGAGTTCCTTATCCATAAGCAAGGGATATTGTGGTACGAAGATAGACTTTGCGTACGAAATGTCAAGGACCTTAAACAGCAAATCTTAGCTGAAGGCCACACCGCCCCGTATTCAATCCATCCTGGAGGGACAAAAATGTACAAGGATATTCAGGAAAATTTTTGGTGGCACGGTCTAAAAAGGGACATAGCCACGTTCATCGCATGTTGTGACTCTTGTCAACGCATCAAGGCCGAGCACCAGAAACCGGCCGGACTTTTACAGCCAAATAAAATACCCGAGTGGAAATGGGACGAGATTGGAATGGATTTTATTGTTGGGCTACCTCGGTCATGACACGGGAATGATGCCATATGGGTCATCACTGATAGACTGACTAAAGTAGCACACTTCATCCCCGTGAAGACAACCCACACCACTCAGAAGCTTGCCAGGCTTTATCTCTCCCGTATTGTCTGCTTGCATGGAGTCCCAAAGACAATAATATCAGACAGAGGCACTCAATTCGTCTCCCGATTTTGGGATCACTTACAACAAGCTCTGGGAACTCAACTGGCATTCAGTACCGCATACCACCCCCAGGCCGATGGACAAACTGAACGCGTAAATCAAATTCTAGAAGACATGCTGAGAGCATGTGTCCTCACTTATGGGACCAGTTGGGAGGAAAGCCTGCCATACGCAGAATTCGCATACAACAACAGTTACCAAGCCAGCCTGCAAATGGCACCGTTTGAGGCTCTGTACGGGCGGAGATGTCGTACCCCGCTAAATTGGCCAGAGACCGGAGACAGCCATATCTTCGGCCCAGACATGCTCAAGGAGGCTGAAGATAAAGTTAAGGTGATTAGGGACTGACTCAAGACAGCTCAAAGTCGACAGATGAGTTATTACGATCAAAAACATCGGGGAGTCAGTTTTGAACCCGGTGAATTTGTGTACCTACGGGTATCCCCTATGAGGGGCCTGCAACGATTCAAGATTAAGGGGAAGCTAGCACCAAGATTCATCGGACCATTCCGCATAGTGGCACGGAGAGGCACGGTAGCCTACCAGCTAGACTTACCCGAGGACTTATCCGATGTCCACGACATGTTCCACGTCTCGCAGTTGAGGGAGTGCGTAAGCAACCCAGAGAAGCAGGTACCCCATGAAAACATTGACGTGCAGCCAGACCTCACATCTCGGGAGCATCCAATAAAAATCTTGGAGGAGTCTGAAAGGAGGACCCGACAGAAAACCATCAAGTTTTTCAGAGTTCAGTGGAGCAATCACACCGAGAGTGAAGCCACTTGGGAAAGAGAGGATTTTCTTCGGGCAGAGCACCCACACTTATTTGAGGATCAGCTGAAATCTCGGGGACGAGATTTTTCCTAAGGGGGTAGGTGTTGTCACACTCAAATTTTTTTTTGTTTGGTTTTCAACAAAAACTTTGTTGGTTTTGATGAAGGCCATTTAAACCCTTCCAAAAACCTCTCCCTCAAAACTTTTCCTTTGGCAAAGGATTTTATTTTGGCATTGTTTTCAACTCTGGTGTTGGTTATTAAAAACCTTTCTTCTGATTCTCCCCTTCTCAAATTTTTTGTTGGGATTTATTTTCTTTTTAAAAAGAAAACCCTAGGAGTTTTGGGTCTTCTCTTATTTTGTAACCATCCATACTTTTTACCATGTCTCATGTGGTAAATCTTCCCAAAACCCCTCCTTCCACTTTGGGGCAATCCAAATATTCTGTCCCAACAAGTCCAAGTCAGTTTTGGATTTTATTTCTTTTATTTCTTTCCCCAAAACAATTATGTCCATTATTTTGAGCCTAGGTGATTTGCAAAGCAAGTACCTTAATGCCTTTGAATTTTGATCTCAAACCAACTCCTCTGGATAGTCCCTAGCACCCACAACCTAGAACCATCGAGATCCACTCTTTTTCTTTTCAAAATTTTCAAGTTTCAGCTTCTGCAAGTTTGGACCAGATTTGTCAAATTTGGTGAAATTCATATCTCCTCTTCTCCAAAAAATCCACCAAAATTCAGGCAGCCCCCAGATGCAATGAGAAGCCACTCCACCAAAAATCAGCTCAAGGAAAAATCCCCACATGCCAAAATCATTCTGTCGAACACCTGGCCTGCACTGTTACTTTGCACTTTCAGAGAAATTCAGAGTTTCAGTAAATTCAGTTTTGTCAGAGTCCGGTCACCTGTCAACTGTGCGGCTGGCGCGTTGCGCACGGCCCCTCCTCCCTGTCCAGAGCGCCGCACGCGCACTTGGCTGGTTCCTGGCGTCGGTGGCACCCTGGCCCGTCTGCGCCAGCGTCTTCTGCGGCGTCGGGACCTCCCGTGGCGGCCGACAGGGGGCACCCTGCGGCACAACGCCGTTCGGCACCGCCCACGCCACCTGGGAGCTCCGCGTGGCCGTCTCCCTTGCCAGCGCACGCCTGCAGCACCGTCGTCGTGGCCTGGCACGCACAGGGCACACCCTCTGCCGCCGACGTGCCGCACGGCCGTTCCGTTGGGGACAGGCCGTAACCGCTCCTGCCTTGCTGAGTTAGGCACCGGGATGGAATCAGTACTCCGTCTAGTCGATGCTCAAGCTCCTAAACCAACCGTCCAGCCACAGCACCGCCGTAATCACTCGCCGGGCTTATCCCGTTCACGGCAACCGCCTCAGGCCGGCTATAAATAGCGCCTCCGAGCTCGCTCTTGACCCCGCACATCTCCACCACCTCACTGACCCGCCCCACCTTTGGAAGAGCCTCGAGGGGCCCTTCTTCCTCAACTCCGGCCACCTCCGTCCGCCCGGGCTCCGGCAGCGTTCTCTCTGGTGAGAGCTCCTCCACCGCCCTAGACTTGCCCGTAGCCTCATGGCACCTCTAGGAGACTAACCCCCACTCCAATTTGTCCCCAGCAACTCTCTCCGACGAGGCCCACGACTACCCGAACCACCGTCCGCCGGAGCAAGGGCCGTCGTCGATGTGGTGCTCGCCGGCGACCACCACCACCACCCACCGATGCGGAAGGATGCACTGAGCATAGAGGTACCACTCGATCCCCCTGCCTCGCCGTGGATCGCCGCCGGCGACCACCGCGGCTCTCGGGCGCCGACGAGCTCTGCCGCCTCTTTTGAATATTCAAACCTGACGGGTGGGACCCGCCCGTCAGCCTCTCTGTTTTTTTGAACCGTTTCTGAAAGCGTATTATGGCAAATGCGCTTTCTAATCTGAATCGTTTTCTGGACTTTTCTGCTTAGACCCTTCAGAGTTTTCTGTTTCATTACAAAGAGGTCCTTGGACCAAAACTCTTATAACTTTTAAACAGAAAAGGATTTTTGAGTGATTCTTTTTCTGTCCTCTTCAAAATTTTGTCTAGTTTTTTATCAGATTTATTTGAAAAATATTTGGAATATTTTTGTGCACCCCATGGTATTTACGTTAGTGCGTGTATTTTTGTATACCGTAGATACCGAAGGAGGTGACGGGACCGCGAACTTCACCGAGCTAGGCCCCGGCTACTCCGAACCAGGCAAGAATGTTTGAACTTTTGATATGATGAGTGTTTGGGCATGTTTGTATTAAGTAGTTTCATGGCATGTTCTTGAGCATCTCGATGAAAGCTATATCACGTGAAAAGTTGAGGCAAGTGAGTTCCGGAAATCCATGAGTTGATGGAAATGAGTTTGCATGGCCATGAGTTGGCATGAGAATGGGTAAGATGGCAGTGTTGTAGCATGCCAGTCTTATACCAGACCGTTTGACCCAGTGTCAACATGAATCAGTCCAGTTTCCATCTGTTTCCCCTTTCCGTACTACCACTTGTTTTCCGCAAGGGGTACGGCTTAGTAAGTTGCAAACCGCTGTCTGGTACACACCAAATAGAGAGGCCGGGATGAGGTTTCCATGGCCCTGGATTAAAGCCTATCATCCGGTCAGGGGGCATGAGTGTTTCCGGTTGGGACCGAGAGGGGGGCACCCCTTAGAGTGCGCGTATATAAATTTGATCCCATGCTATTCGAGATTGTGATCTCCCCATCTCAAAGTTTTTCTTGAACGCTATCTAGGGTGATTCCTGGCATCGTGAGGTGGGATGGGTGTGTACTGGATTGTTGTGTTTCTTCCGAAATACCGTAAACGGAACTAGTCCTTCGAGACTACGGAAATCCATTGGCTGTGGGCTTTCTGGTACAAACTCTGCAGAGTCAATAATTCCTTTGAATCATCTTATCCATATCCAAGTTCTGTGTTTATCTTATCTTGTCAAGAGTCGGTCTTTGTGACAAAAACTCTGGTGAGCCACATGAGTATTAAGTCCGGTTAACGTTTATTCCTGTGAATGGACTAACCCGTTATTTATCACGTGTTGAACATTTACCGGTGAGCATTAATTCTTGCAAGTTATGAATAATGAATCTAAGCCCTTTCTGCGATGTCGCTCAGACGTCCGACTGTGGCATTGTTATTTATTTACTTTTGATCTAAGCCCTTTCTGCGATGTCGCTCAGACGTCCGACAACGGCATTGTTATTTATTTACTTTTGATATAAGCCCTTTCTGCGATGTCGCTCAGACGTCCGACTGTGGCATTGTTATTTATTTACTTTTGATATGAGCCCTTTCTGCGATGTCGCTCAGACGTCCGACTGCGGCATCATTATTATTTACTTTTGATATAAGCCCTTTCTGCGATGTCGCTCAGACGTCCGACTGCGGCATTGTTGTCATTTACTTTCAATATACGCCCTTTCTCTGATGTCGCCCCGACGTCTGACTGTGGCACGCATGTCTTTTATTTTCGATATAAGCCCTTTATGTAGTGTCGCTTAGACGTCCGACTGTGGCATGATTTATTTATTTGTTCACCCTTCGAGGCGCCGCTCGCATAATTCGATTGGTTTTCGATTATTTTACTACCACCTAACTTCCTTCTTACTAATTAATGTCGTGTTACTTCCTCATTTGGATGTACCATATTAATTGTTCATGATGCATTCATGCATACATTGGTTATATCTTTTGTCCGAACTGTCTTGCAGTACTTTCAAAGTACTCACCTGGCTTGTTGATTTGGCCAGATGCTCACGAAGGCGATCTCATGGATGAAGAGTTCGATAGCGAGTCCGACGCCTAGAGGAATCCCAGTAAGTCTCGTGCGACCCTGGATTAGTCACTATGTTACTTCCGCTTCCGCTACCCAAATAAAATTCATCGGGCCTCACCTCGACGCTCGATGAACCGCCAGTGTAGGAGTCATGTTATCCAATCCACTGTGTTATTCCACCACCACTTTACCTCGAGTCAGTAGTATGCCACCACTCCATTGTGTCATATCCGCCATTATGTATAATTATTGGCGTGCTTGTAATAAATGGTTGAGCACCCCAGCTCGACCCTGTAATATATTCTAATGCTACTGGCTTATTGTATCAAGATTTTGTCTACCAGTCAGGAGGATTTTTCCTCGTGCTGGACTCAAAAGGTCGGTTTCTCAATAAACATTTTTATTGGAATACCGGTCGTGACACCGCACCACACTCAACAACTTGGCCATGGGTTCGTCCGAGGCTCCACCGTCCTCCACAACTTCTTGTTTCCAGCGAACCACAAGAAGATTGTTGGAAAAACAGAAGGAGGACACAAGATCGCCGGCAGAAAAGAGGTACTCCTCTTCCCTTATTCGTGCAAATCTTACGTCTCTGCTCACACCGTATTCATCCCACGAAAGAAACTAGTTGAGCGCTTCGTACTGCATCTTCTTCGTGATACTAAATGCACAAGGTTTCCTCCCATTTACTATTTCACTTTTGCTAGAGGTCAGTAGCCCGCCTGGATTTCAATTCATGGTTAGTCGAATCGCAATTAAAATAAGTAGCACCCGCTTTGCACGCGGAGCACCTAGTCCGCCTGTTCGCCGGGGAAGCGGCGCATCGGTGTCTATCATAGGGGTGTGGGGCGCAGGAGCTACTTGCGCCCGATCTGGAGGTCGGCGGGGCTTGAAGGGATGGCCAGGGGGCAATGCCAAGCACGGCGGTGAGGTGAGGTCGAGGGGAGGGCGGAGGCAAGGGACTGGGCCGGTGGTCGCTGGCGTTTCGAGGAAGATCGTAACACTAACTGGCTGCAGGTAGATGGAGGTGATCTGCCCGTTCTTTGTACATCGAACGGTGCAGAAAAAATGGACTGACCTATTTGTTTTTAGTTAACTGTTATTTTCATAGGACCACACCTTGTGGTGTGCTGGAGGAGCATCTACATTTCCCAGCCATCCCTGTGCTCATATTTCAAAATCCTAGAATCTAGTAATTTACGTGTGCCATGCATGTCAGAGCTATCATATGACTCCGTCATTTATTTCTCACCGACCTGCTATCTGCTACCTTTACATTGTACTACTTGTGCACACACTTCACCCATACTCACACTATTGTTTTTTATGCATGGGTATTTCAGACTCGACGCAGTTGTTGATGAATACAAAAAGAAAAGATGTAGAAGGCGCTCAATGTAATTCAAGATAAGCACTAAGCGTCTCGGCGCTCTAAAGGGTGTAGTGTCGTGAGATGGAGACGATGGCGTAGCTCTGCAGTTGATGATCTCAATTTCCACACACATCCATCCTAGGTGCTTGCTTTAACTTCGCACTGTAAAATGTGGTTGCATGTTGCATATGGTGTCTAGCTTGTATTGCTTCCAATTTGGTTAAATTGCATCAACTTACTTTACACATTATACCTTTGATAATGAGATGCCTTCCTGTTTTTGATATATACTACATATGCCTATTAACCATGTTCGTACATCAAACTAATGCTCTTTTCTATCCCTCATCAATCACTTATGATGATACAGTCACCCCAGTGTGTTACTGTGAGACGCGCTACTCGTTTAAAGAGTGCAGTATCATCCTCCCCACATGATTCTCAAGAAACAGCAAGGCTAAATGAAGATAGTCAACGTAGCTCTCTAGTTGATGACCGCAATTACCCCACACCACCATCGCAGGTGCTTGCTCTTACTTGGCAGTGTGATATGTGGTTGCATGTTGCATATGGTTTCTACCTTGTAATGCTTCTAATTAGGGTAAATTGCATCTGCTTAGTTAACACATTATCTCTGTTGGAAAAGGCAGTGCCTAGGAGGCGCTTAGGCATGCCTAGGCGCTAGGCGATGGCCAAAAGCCTCGCCTAGGGCATAAATGGAAGTCTAGGCAGAGCAAGCAATGAATTGTCTATCCAAGCAGGAATCATGCCATATTGCACTGATATGCCAAACGGGCCATATTCCAATGGCACTAGCTACTAGTTAACTTATTTATATGCCTTATATTAATATTGACACACATACAATACTCAGAAATACACCCTGATAGCAAAACTATATTATCGTCTAGGTTGCGCCTAGCGCGCTTAAGCACCGCCTAGGCACTAGGCGAAGGCCAACCGCCTCGCTTACGCCTACCGCTTTTTCCAACCTTGCACATTATACCTGTGAATATGACATGCCTTCCTATTTTTGGTACATATTACGTCTTTCTATTAACCATGTTCCTACATCAAACTACTTTTCTTGTGTATCCCTCATCAATCACTTCTGACGAGACACCTTCGAGTTGACAGTGTACTATTGGTTTCATCTTGCATATCATTTCAAACATGTATTGCCTCTAATTTGTTGAAGTGCCACTTATAATGAGACACATCTAACTTGGTAGAGTGATTTTGGTTGGATCTTTCATATGGTGTCTAGATTGCATTGCTTCCAATTTGTTGAATGCCTTCTGCTTACCGTTTTTCGTACATATTCCATCCTCCTACAATGTGGTTGCCATACATAGAAGTTGTGTTCGTCAGTATCATGCATCAACGAATTTGGAAGTGTGGATTTCATTCCTTTTTCTTGTGTGTTTACTTGACAAGGCAAAATCTAAAAGGACGAAGGCACGAAATGATGGTGGTCCTCTGGAGCAACTGAAAAGACGATCTCTGCAGATTCTCCTACTACTCCTACTGCAATCTCATCCTCCCTACTCCACAACCCCAGGTGCTTGCTCTAACATGGCAGTGTGATCTGGTTGCATGTTGCATATGGTGCCTAGCTTGTATTGCTCCTAATTTGTTAAATTGTGTCTCCTTAGCTTACACATTATACATGTGATATGACATGCATTCCTGTTTTTTTGGTACATACTACATCTGCCTATCACACCATGTTCTTACATCAAACTATTGTTCTTGTGTATCCTGCATCTATCGCTTATGATGAGACAGTCACGCCCGTGGGTTAGTATGAGACGTGCTACTCTTATAAAGAGTGCAGTTTCATCCTCTCCACATGATTCTCAAGAAACGGCAAGCCTAAATGAAGATATTGAACATAGCTCTGTACTTGAAGACCGCACTTCCCGTAGACCACCATCGCAGGTGCTTGCTCTAACTTCGCAGTGTGATATGTGGTTGCATGTTGCACTCTGAGCTAGCTTGTAATGCTTCTAATTAGGGTAAATTGCATACCTTAGTTTACACATTATACCTATGAATATGACATGCCTTCCTATTTTTGGTACACACTACATCTATGTGTTAACCATGTTCTTACATGAAACTACCTCTCTTCGGTATCCTGCATCAATCACTTGCGATGAGACACATTTATTCGTTGCATATTGCATATTATTTCTAGCCTGTTGCTATGTATTGCTTCTAATTTGGTCAAATACATTTGTTAGGCCACCCTTTTAATTTGGCAGAGTGATATTGGTTTCATCTTTCATATGGTTTCTAGCTTGCATTGCTTCTAACTAGTTCAAACACCTTGTGCTTCGTTTACACTTTATACATCATGCATGCCAATATGTCATGTCGCCCTGTTTTTCATACATATTCCATCCTCCTATCATGCGGCTATCTTACATGAAAGTAGTGTTCGTCGGTATCATGCATCAATGAGTTCTGAAGAGCAAATTTTATTCCTTTTTCTTGTGGGTTTGACTTGACAAGGCAAAATCAAAAAAAAGGAAGGAAAAGAGTAAGGAAGGCGATGATGGTGGTCCTCTACAGCAACGTAAATGGAGCATCTGTACGGATTCTCCTTGTACTGCTAGTGCATTACAAGTTCCAAGTCTCCGATCCCCTACTCCACCATCCAAGGTGCTTGCTCCTACTTGGCAGTGTGATATCTGGTTGCATGTTGCATATGGTGTCTAGCTTGTATTGCTCCTAATTAGTGTAAACTGCATCTGCTTAGCTTACTCATGATACGTGTGAATATGACACGCTTTCCTGTTTTTGGTACATACTATATCTGTCTATCACACCATGTTCTTACATGAAACTACTCTACTTGTGTATCCTGCATCAGTCACATATGATGGGACGCCTTTAAGTTGGCAGTGTGATATTGGTTTGCGTCTTGAATATGATCTCTAGCATGTAATGCTTCTAGTTTGATGAACGCTACCTATGACGAGACAGTTTTAACTTGGCAGAGTGATATTGATTGCACCTTCCATATGGTGTCTAGCTTGTAGTGCTTCTAATTTGTTGAAGTGCCGTCTGCTTAGTTACCACATCATAGGTGTGAATATGTCAAGTCGTCCAGTTTTTCGTACATATTCCATCCTCGTATCATGACTTTGCCTTCCATCAGAGTAGTGTTCATCAGTATCATGCATGAATGAGTTCTGAAGAGCGATTTTTATTCCTTTTTCTTGTCGGGTTGACCTCACAATGCAAAATCAATAAAGCGGAAGGAAATTGGTAAGGCATTGGATGATGGTGGTCCTTCCGAGCAACTGAAACGGAGGATCTCTACAGATTCTACTCCGCCATCCTCCCCAACAATATTCGCAAGACAACGCAAGGCTAGACAGTCAACGTAGCTGTGTAGATGATGAGCACATCTCCCCTACTCCACTATCACAAGTGCTTGCTCTAACTTGACACTATTATATGTGGTTGCATGTTGCGTATGATGTCTAGCTTGTATTGCTTCTACCTTTGTTGAATTGCATCAGCTTACTTTACACATAATGCCTGTGAATATGACATGTGTTCCTGTTTCTAGAACATACTATATCTGATCACACCATGTTCTTACATCAGACTACTATTCTTACATATTCCGCATCAGTCACTTATGATATGGCACCTTTAAGTCGCTGCTGTGATATTGGTTGTGTCTTGCATATGATTTCTAGCATGTGCTACTTCTAATTTGTTGAAACGCCAAATAGTTTGAACTTGGCAGAGTGATATTGGTTGCACCTTTCATATGGTGTCTAGCTTGCAGTGCTTCTAATTTTTTGAAGTGCCTTCTGCTTAGTTACCACTTCATAGGTGTGAATATGTCATGACGTCCTGTTTGTCATACATATTCCATCCTCGTATCATGTGTTTGCATTTCATCCGAGTAGTGTTTGTCAGTATCATGCATGAATGAGTTCTGAAGTGCGAATTTTATTTCTTTTTCTTATCGGTTTGACTTCACAATGCAAAATCAATACAACTGAAGGAAATTAGTCCGGCAGTGGATGATGGTGGTCCTTCGGAGCAACTCAAACTGAGGGTCTCTACAGATTCTACTCTGCCATCCTACCAACAAGATTCACAAGACAACACAAGGCTAGACAGTCAACGTAGCTGTGTAGATGATGAGCACATCTCCCCTACTCCGCCATCACAGGTGCTTGCTCTAAATTGGCACTATTATATGTGGTTGCATGTTGCATATGATGTCTAGCTTGTATTGCTTCTAACTTTGTTGAATTGCATCTGCTTACTTTACACATAATGCCTATGAATATGATACATGTTCCTGTTTCTAGAACATACGTGTAGATGATGAGCACATCTCCCCTACTCCACCATCACAGGTGCTTACTCTAACTTGGAACTGTTATATGTGGTTGCGTGTTCCATATGATGTCTAGTTTGTATTGCTTCTGATTTGTTGAATTGCATCTGCGTAGCTTACAACTTATACCTGCAACGATCACTTACCCATAAGACACATTTAACTTGGGAGTGTGATGTAGGTTGCATCTTGCATTTTCTTCTAGCTTGTACTGCTTCTAATTTCTTGAAATGGCACTTACGACGAGACACATTTTACCTGATAGAGTGATATTGGTTGCATGTTCATATGGTGCCTAGCTTTCATTTCTTCTAATTTTGTTGAAATGCCTTCTTCTTACTGTTTTTCATACATATTCCATCCTCCTATCGTACGCCTGAATATGCAATGCTGTCTTTTTTGTATATATTCCATCCCCCTATCCTGCGCTTGCCTTACATCAAAGTAGTGTTCGTCTGTATCATGCATCAACCAGTTATGCAGAGCTAATTTTGTTCAACTTCTTTTGGTTTTGACTTCATAAGGCAATATCAGAAAATAGGAAGGAAAAGAGTAAGTTAGGGGATGTTGGTGGTCCTCCGGACCGATGCAAACACTCTAGATTTGCCACTGCTACTGCTAATGAAGTTGAAGTCCCAAGTCTACATGATGAGTTCATCTCCCATACTGCACCATCGCAGGTGCTTGCTCTAAGTTGACAGGGTGATAATTGGTTTCATGTTGCATATGTTGTCTAGACTATATTTCTTCTATTTTGATTAAATTGCACCTGCTGAGTTTATACGTTATACATGTGCATATGACATGCCTTTCTGTGTCTAGAATACACTGCATCTATCAATCATACCGTGTTCTTACATCAAAGTACTACTATTGTGTATCCCGCATCAGTCACTCATGATTGAACGCTTTTAACATGGCAGTTTGATAGTGGTTGCATCTTGCATTGATTTCTACGTTGTACTGCTTCTAATTTTTCGAAATGCCACTGATGACAAGACACTTTTAACTAGGCAGAGTGATATTGGTTGCATCTTTCATATGGTGTCTAGCTTACATTACTTCTATTTTCTTGAAAATCCTTCTGCTTAGTTTACACATCGTAGCTGTGAATATGTCACGCCGTCTTTTTTTCTTACATATTCCATCCTAATATGGTTGTCTTACGTACATCAAAATATTGCTTGTCTATATCATGCATCAATGAGTTCTGAAGAGTGATTTTATTCTTTTGTGTTGTGGGTACACATTTACATGGCAAAGTCAAAAAAGAGTAAGGAAAAGAATATAGTAGGGAATGGTGTTACTCATCGGGTGAAATGGAAAAGGATCTGCCCTCGAGATTCTGCTGGTACTTATAGTGCAGTCCACCGGCTAAATCTACAAACACAAGATCACTCGCTTCCACTGCAAAGATCCGCTTCAACTGCATTTCAAAGATCTCAACAAGTTACTCGTCCGTTTGCTCGGAACTGGCCGGTTCCCAAGCTGCCTTCACACCTAACACTACTTCAAGCTAATCGCCGACACAACAGGACTTGGCAAGATCAGATGAACCTCATGAGCATCAACACCAAGATGGTACCTGACCGAGTCAAGTTGCAGTTGCATACTCCTTTATATGTACTCTCACAGTTTGATGTGCACTAACACTTTCCATATTCGTTGCTGAACTAGCACCACGGCGCAAGCTAAATCAGACATCAGGGATAATGCTTGATGGATTAAAAAAATATAAAGGAGGAAGAATGGAGATCCATTTTGAGGCAGGTTTAAAAAGGCCACGTGATGCTACAGAGTCAGCCATTGCTGTTAGGTGTCATGCACGTATCCTCCCAACGTGGATCCAGTACAGGAATGAGAAACACAATACCCAGTTTAACACCTTCTTTGACCATTTATCCGTAAGTAATGTTATTCATCGCAATTTGTAATATTGTCTTGCTCTGTGCCATACTTTCTATCTTCCTCCTAATAAGACTCACATTCTTTTTTCAACAGATGAGGTTCAAGTTGGATCCGAAAGATGATGCAACTAAACAAGCATGCACTCATGTTTTTCAATCTGCTATGCGATAGTATCGGTACCACCTTAGAAAATCTCAATTTGAAGGCAAGGTTGACAATGAAATCACCCAAACATCTCCAGTGGAAAATATTACAGATGAAGACTGGACATCCCTTGTTAAACACTGGTCTGATCCAAAGTATCAGGTAGGGTATATGTATTTGATCAGACCACATATTGAACTTGTATTTATGTAAATGCCTTACAAGTGTATCTTCTTCTAGGCTAACTGTTTGAAGAACAAGACCAACCGTTTTAAAGTGAAATTCCAACAGACAACAGGATCTTGTAGCTATATTGCACACTGCGAGGCTCTTGTAAATAGCTGCTAGTTCCTTCTTTTTTCTGTGCCATATTATCGTATCTATATTGACTTGTTCCAAATACATAGGAAAACCCGTGCAGACCAAAAATAACCTGAACCGAATGCAGTGCAAATCTTCAAGGATTGCCACACCAGCAAGATGAAGGGCATGAGCACACCAGTTCAGGCCATTGTAAGTCCTTACTCCTCCCGCCTTTGAACTGATTTGTACTGTGATGTGTTCATTTAACCGCTTGGTTTGCAGCCAATGTCGATTACTATGTTCACTTTTATACAGTTGTCTTAACGTATCATTTCACCTTACATGGTTTAAAAGAGATGAAGGATATTCTTTTGGTCTTGATCTGTAATCTAGTTATGATGTTCATGTGCGCACACAATGATACAATAGCCTGTTTGTTTTATATCTATTTGCCCATGATATGAATGATGTCATACTATGTTCATCCTACTTTAAACCATGTCTCTTTATCCTTAGATGTGAACGAATGTGAGGAAATAGACAATACAGTAGGCATGCTACATGGACATATGTTCCGAAAGTGATTTTATTATGTAGTTGGCACTACAATACATGCTAATGTATTACAGTAGTTCACCAAAATAAGTTATGTATAAACCTGAAACCTACTTTGTTTGTTTTTATCTCATTAGTAACTTATCTGGTACACTAATCTACAAGTTCAAACTTTCAGCAAGCTATGGAACAAATGATTGAACAGCCACAACCACCTGAAGGTGACGAGGCTACCACAGGCACAATGTCACCTCTTGCTACAGTGTGTCAGTATCTCTCCACTAACAGTGCAAAAAGCACCTTCCTGCGTAATTCTGGGTTGGTTGTCAAGGTAACCTCGTCCAAATCGCCTACTGAACAAAATCTTCCGGCTAGACAGAGTGATATTGAAGGAAATATGCCCTAGAGGCAATAATAAAGTTATTATTTATTTCCTTATTTCATGATAAATGTTTATGATTCATGCTAGAATTGTATTAACCGAAAACTTAGTACATGTGTGAATACATAGACAAAACATAGTGTCACTAGTATGCCTCTACATGACTAGCTCGTTGAATCAAAGATGGTTAAGTTTCCTAGCCGTAGACATGAGTTGTCATTTGATTAATGGGATCACATCATTAGAGAATGATGTGATTGACTTGACCCATTCCGTTAGCTTAGCACTTGATCGTTTAGTATGTTGCTATTGCTTTCTTCATGACTTATACATGTTCCTCGGACTATGAGATTGTGCAACTCCCGAATATCCGGAGTAACACTTTGTGTGCAATCAAACGTCTCAACGTAAATGGGTGATTATAAAGATGCTCTACAGGTGTTTCCGAAGGTGTTTGTTGGGTTGGCATGAATCAAGATTAGGATTTGTCACTCCGTGTATCGGAGAGGTATCTCTGGGCCCTCTCGGTAATGCACATCACTATAAGCCTTGCAAGCAATATGACTAATGAGTTAGTTGCGGGATGATGCATTACGGAACGAGTAAAGAGACTTGTCGGTAACGAGATTGAACTAGGTATTGAGATACCGACGATCAAATCTCGGGCAAGTAACATACCAATGACAAAGGGAACAACGTATGTTGTTATGCGGTTTGACCGATAAAGATCTTCGTAGAATATGTAGGAGCCAATATGAGCATCTAGGTTCCGTTATTGGTTATTGACCGGAGATGTGTCTTGGTCATGTCTACATAGTTCTCGAACCCGTAGGGTCCTCACGCTTAACGTTCGGTGACGATTTGTATTATGAGTTATGTGATTTGATGTACCGAAGGTAGTTCGGAGTCCCGGATGAGATCGTGGACATGACAAGGATTCTCGAAATGGTCGAGACGTAAAAATCGATATATTGGACGACTATATTCGGACATCGGAAAGGTTCCGAGTGATTCGGGTATTTTTCAGAGTACCGGAGAGTTACGGGAATTCGTATTGGGCCTTAATGGGCCATACGGGAAAGGAGAGAAAGGCCTCAAAAGGTGGCCGCACCCCTCCCCATGGTCTGGTCCGAATTGGACTAGGGAGGGGGGCGCCCCTTCCTTCCTTCTCCTTTTCCCTTCCCTTTTTCCTATTCCATGTGGGAGGAGGAATCCTACTAGGACTAGGGAGTCCTAGTAGGACTCCACACTTCTGGCGCGCCCTAGGGGCTGACCGGCCTCCCCTCATCCATCCTTTATATAAGGGGGCAGGGGGGCACCTCTAGACACATAAGTTGATCTGTTGATCTATTCCAGCCGTGTGTGGTGCCCCCCTCCACCATATTCCACCTCAGTCATGTCGTAGCGGTGCTTAGGCGAAGCCCTGCGTCAGTAGCAACATCATCACCATCATCACACCGTCGTGGTGACGGAACTCTCCCGTGAAGCTCTGCTGGATCGGAGTTCGCGGTACGTTATCGAGCTGAACGTGTGCTGAACTCGGAGGTGCCGTACGTTTGGTACTTGGATCGGTCGGATCATGAAGACGTACGACTACATCAACCGCTAAGCAGTTAACGCTTCCGCCTTTCTGTGATATACGAGGGTACGTGGACAACACTCTCCCCTCTCATTGCTATGCATCACCATGATCCTGTGTGCGTGTAGGATTTTTTTTTGAAATTGCTACGCCCCAATAGTGGCATCCGAGCCAGGTTTATGTGTAGATGTCATATGCACGAGTAGAACACAAGTGAGTTGTGGGCGATACAAGTCATACTGCTTACCAGCATGTCACACTTTGGTTCGGCGGTATTGTTGGATGAAGCGGCCCGAACCGACATTACGCGTATGCTTATGCGAGACTGGTTCTACCGACGTGCTTTGCACATAGGTGGCTGGCGGGTGTCAGTTTCTCCAACTTTAGTTGAACTGAGTGTGGCTACGCCCGGTCCTTGAGAAGGTTAAAACAGCACTAACTTGACGAACTATCATTGTGGTTTTGATGCGTAGGTAAGAACGGTTCTTGCTCAGCCCATAACAGCCACGTAAACCTTGCAACAACAAAGTAGAGGACGACTAACTTGTTTTTGCAGGGCATGTTGTGATGTGATATGGTCAAGACGTGATGAGATATAAGTTGTTGTATGAGATGATCATGTTTTGATTGAAGTTATCGGCAACTGGCAAAGCCTTATGGTTGTCTCTTTATTGCATAAGATGCAAGCGCCAAATAATTGCTTTACTTTATGCTATGCGATAGCAATAGTGCAAGAGCAATAGTTGGCGAGACGACCATGTGACGACACATTGATATAGATCAAGATGATGGAGACCATGGTGTCATGCCGGTGACGATGGAGATCATGACGATGCTTTGGAGATGGAGATCAAAGGCACAAGATGATGATGGCCATATCATGTCACATATTTTGATTACATGTGATGTTTATCTTTTATGCATCTTATTTTGCTTAGATCGACTGTAGCATTATAAGATGATCTCTCACTGAATTTCAAGGTATAAGTGTTCTCCCTGAGTATGCACCGTTGCGAAAGTTCTTCATGCTGAGACACCACGTGATGATCGAGTGTGATAAGCTCTACGTTCAAATACAACGGGTGCAAGACAGTTTTGCACACGTGGAATACTCAGGTTAAACTTGACGAGCCTAGCATATGCAGATATGGCCTCGGAACACTGAGACCGAAAGGTCGAGCGTGAATCATATAGAAGATATGATCAACATAGTGATGTTCACCATTGAAAGCTACTCCATCTCACGTGATGATCGGACATGGTTTAGTTGATTTGGATCACGTGATCACTTAGATGATTAGAGGGATGTCTATCTAAGTGGGAGTTCTTAAGTAATATGATTAATTGAACTTTAATTTATCATGAACTTAGTCCCGATAGTATTTTGCAAATAATGTTGTAGATCAATAACTCGCGTTATTGCTTCCCTATGTTTTATATATGTTCCTAGAGAAAACAAAGTTGAAAGATTATAGTAGCAATGATGCGTACTGGGTCTGTGATCTGAGGTTTATCCTCATTGCTGCACAGAAGAATTATGTCCTTGATGCACCGCTAGGTGACAAACCTATTGCAGGAGCAGATACAGATGTTATGAACATTTGGCTAGCTCAATATGATGACTACTTGATAGTTTAGTGCACCATGCTTAACGGCTTAGAATCGGGACTTCAAAGACGTTTTGAACATCATGGACCATATGAGATGTTCTAGGAGTTGAAGTTAATATTTCAAGCAAATACCCGAGTTGAGAGATATGAAGTCTCCAACAAGTTCTATAGCTAAAAGATGGAGGAAAATAGCTCAAGCAGTGAGCATGTGCTCAGATTGTCTGGGTACTACAATCGCTTGAATCAAGTGGGAGTTAATCTTCCAGATAAAATAGTGATTGACAGAATTCTCTAGTCACCATCACCAAGTTAGTAGAACTTCGTGATGAACTATAGTATGCAAGGGATGACGAAAATGATTCCCGAGCTTTTCATTATGATGAAATCGATGAAGGTAGAAATCAAGAAAGAGCATCAAATGTTGATGGTTGACAAGACCACTAGTTTCAAGGAAAAGGGGAAAGGGAAGAAGGGGAACTTCAAGAAGAACGGCAAGCAAGTTGCTTCTCAAGTGAAGAAGCTCAAGTCTGGACCTAAGCCTGAGACTAAGTGCTTCTACTGCAAAGGGACTGGTCACTGGAAGCGGAACTGCCCCAAGTATTTGGCGGATAAGAAGGATGGAAAAGTGAACAAAGGTATATTTGATATACATGTTATTTATGTGTACCTTACTAGTGTCTCGCCCATTGGATGAGTGACGCCTGTGCCGACGCGGAGCTGACACATGGTTTCGTCAGCCAATGAGAATTTTACACATGGAAAATCGGCATTGGTCGTGGTTGTTAGCGGGTTATCGGATCCAAAACCGGACCCGATAGCTTAACGGCGTCCCGTTACGATGGATGCCACGTGTCGGTCACCCTTGACGAAAGCACTTCTATGACACGCGATTTATCGTCGTGGAAGTGGACACTTATGTGATGATAATTTTGATAATGTCATGGAACACTTATACGACAGCACAGGTATGACTATCTTGATTCTTTCATAAAATCGTCATGGATGTACATGCATGACAGAAAATGTGACCTACTGTGACAAACGTGTACCATCATGGTGTATTTTTTTGTAGTGCACCTCCATGTTCAGCGCACGTTCAGCATGATGACGTCCCTCGAGCTCTTGATCCAGTTGAGGACAAGGGAGAGTTTCGTCAGCACGACGGTGTGGCAACGGTGATGATGAATTTACTAGCGCAGGGCTTCGCCTAAGCACTACGACAATATGACCGAGGTGTGTAACTGTGGATGGGGCACCGCACACGACTAAGACAAATCTTCGGGTGCCTTTGGGGTGCCCCTGCCCACGTATATAAAGGAGGGAGAGAGAGAGGCCAGCCCCCTAGGGGCGCGCCAAGTGTAGGGAGTCCTACTAGGACTCCCAAGTCCTAGTAGGATTCCCTTTCCTTTTCGGAGTAGGAAAGAAGGAAAGGAGGGAGAGGGAGAAGGAAGGGGGGGCGCACCCCCACCCCTTGTCCAATTCGGTTTGGGCAGGGGGAGGCGTGTGCCACCTCGTGGCCCTTCTTCCCTCTCTCCACTAAAGCCCAACAAGGCCCATTAACTTCCTCCGGTGAATTCCCGTAACTCCCCGGTACTCCGAAAAATACCCGAATCACTCGGAACCATTCCGATGTCCGAATATAGCCTTCCAATATATGAATCTTTACCTCTTGACCATTTAGAGACTCCTCGTCATGTCCATGATCTCATCCGGGACTCCGAACAAACTTCGGTCATCAAATCACATAACTCATAATACAAGTCGTCATCGAACGTTAAGCGTGCGGACCCTACGGGTTCGAGAACTATGTAGACATGATCGAGACACATCTCCTGTCAATAACCAATAGCGGAACCTGGATGCTCATATTGGCTCCTACATATTCTACGAAGATCTTTATCGGTCAAACCGCATAACAACATACGTCATTCCCTTTGTCATTGGTATGTTACTTGCCCGAGATTCGATCGTCGATATCATCATACCTAGTTCAATATCGTTACCCGAAAGTCTCTTTACTCGTTCCGTAATGCATCATCCCGCAACTAACTCATTAGTCACATTGCTTGCAAGGCTGATAGTGATGTGCATTACCGAGAGGGCCCAGAGATACCTCTCCGATACACAGAGTGACAAATCCTAATCTCGATCTATGCCAACTCAACAAACACCTTTGGAGACACATGTAGATCATCTTTATAATCACCCAGTTACGTTGTGACGTTTGATAGCACACAAAGTGTTCATCTGGTATTCGGGAGTTGCATAATCTCATAGTCAGAGGAATATGTATAAGTCGTGAAGAAAGCAATAGCAATAAACTTAATGATCATAATGCTAAGCTAACGGATGGGTCTTGTCCATCACATCATTCTCTAATGATGTGATCCCATTTATCAAATGACAACACATGTCCATGGTCAGGAAACTTAACCATCTTTGATTAACGAGCTAGTCAAGTAGAGGCATACTAGGGACACTCTGTTTTGTCTATGTATTCACACATGTACTAAGTTTCCAATTAATACAATTCTAGCATGAATAATAAACATTTATCATGATATAAGGAAATATAAATAACAACTTTATTATTGCCTCTAGGGCATATTTCCTTCAGCCTCCCACTTGCACTAGTCAATAATCTAGTTCACATCGTCATGTGATTTAACACCAATAGTTCACATCTTTATGTGATTAATTCACATATCCATATGACTAACACCCAAAGGGTTTACTAGTGTCAATAATCTAGTTCACATCGCTATGTGATTAACACCCAAAAAGTACTAAGGTGTGATCATGTTTTGCTTGTCGGAGAAGTTTAGTCAACGGGTTCCGCCACATTCGTGAGCCGTATGTATTTTGCAAATTTTCTACGTCTACAATGCTCGCATTTTAACTACTCTAGCTAATTGCTCCCACTTTCAATATGTATCCAGATTGAGACTTAGAGTCATCCGGATCAGTGTCAAAGCTTGCATCGACGTAACCCTTTTACGATGAACTTTTCGTCACCTCCATAACCAAGAAACATGTCCTTATTCCACTAAGGATAATTTTGACCGCTGTCCAGTGATCCACTCATGGATCACTATTGTACCCTCTTTCCAAACATGGTGAGGTACACAAAAGGTCTGGTACATAGAACAGCATACTTTATAGAACCTATGACTGAGGCATAGGGAATGACTTTTCATTCTCTTTCTATTTTCTGTTGCGGTCGGGTTTTGAGTCTTTACTCAACTTCACACCTTGCAACACAGGCAAGAACACCTTCTTTGACTGTTCCGTTTTGAACCCCTTCAAAAACTTATCAAGGTATGTACTTATTGAAAAAACTTATCAAGCGTCTTGATCTATCTCTATAGATCTTGATGCCCAATATGTAAGCAGCTTCACTGAGGTCTTTCTTTGAAAAACTCCTTTCAAACACTCCTTTATGCTTTCCAGAAATTTATTATTTCCTATTGTTGGGGAACGTAGTATTTCAAAAAAATTACCTACGATCATGCAAGATCTATCTAGGAGATGCATAGCAACGAGCGGGGAGAGTGTGTCCACGCACTCGTGAGACCGAAAGTGGAAACGTTTAGTAACGCGGTTGATATAGTCGAACGCGTCTTCGCGATCCAACCGATCCAAGTACCGAACGTATGGCACCTCCGCGTTCAAAGACATCGCTCAGCTCGATGACATCCCTCGAGCTCTTGATCCAGCTTGAGGCCGAGGAGAGTTCCACAAGACGACGCAAGGCAGTGACGGTGATGATGAAGTTACCGGCACAAGGCTTCGCCTAACTATGGAGGGGGGCACCGCACACAGCTAAGAGAAACTTGTGTGTCCTTTGGGGTGCCCCCTGCCCACGTATATAAAGGAGGGAGGGAGAGAGGCCGGCCCTCCTAGGGGCACGCCAAGTGTAGGGAGTCCTACTAGGACTCCCAAGTCCTAGTAGGATTCCCTTTCATTTTCGGAGTGGGAAAGAAGCAAAAGAGGGAGAGGGAGAAGGAAAGGGGGGGGGCGACCCCGCCCCTTGTCCAATTCGGTTTGGGCAGGGGAGGCGCCACCACCGTGGCCCTTCTTCCCTCTCTCCACTAAAGCCCAGTAAGGCCCATTAACTTCCCCCGGCGAATTCCCGTAACTCTCCGGTACTCCGAAAAATACCCGAATCACTCGGAACCATTCCGATGTCCAAATAGCCTTCCAATATATGAATCTTTACCTCTCGACCATTTCGAGACTCCTCGTCATGTTCGTGATCTCATCAGGGACTCCGAACAAACTTCGGTCATCAAATAACATAACTAATAATACAAATCGTCATCGAACGTTAAGCGTGCGGACCCTACGGGTTCGAGAACTATGTAGACATGGCCGAGACACATCTCCGGTCAATAACCAATAGCGGAACCTGGATGCTCATATTGGCTCATACATATTCTATGAAGATCTTTATCGGTCAAACCGCATAACAACATACGTCATTCCCTTTGGCATCGGTATGTTACTTGCCCGAGATTCGATCGTCGGTGTAATCATACCTAGTTCAATCTCGTTACCGGCAAGTCTCTTTACTCGTTCTGTAATGCATCATCCCGCAACTAACTCATTAGTCACATTGCTTGCAAGGCTTATAGTGATGAGCATTACCGAGAGGGCCCAAAGATACCTCTCTGATACACAGAGTGACAAATCCTAATCTCGATCTATGCCAACCCAACAAACACCTTCGGAGACACCTGTAAAGCATCTTTATAATCACCCAGTTATGTTGTTACGTTTGATAGCACACAAGGTGTTCCTCCAGTATTCGGGAGTTGCATAATCTCATAGTCAGAGGAATATGTATAAGTCATGAAGAAAGCAATAGCAATAAAACTTAACGATCATAATGCTAAGCTAACGGATGGATCTTGTGCATCACATCATTCTCCTAATGATGTGATCCCGTTCATCAAATGACAACACATGTCTATGGTCAGGAAACTTAACCATCTTTGATTAACGAGCTAGCCTAGTAAAGGCATACTAGGGAAACTTTGTTTTGTCTATGTATTCACACATGTATCAAGTTTCTGGTTAATACAATTCTAGAATGAATAATAAACATTTATCATGATATAAGGAAATAAAATAATAACTTTATTATTGCCTCTAGGGCATATTTCCTTCACCTATAGGGCATATTTCATTCACATTCTTCTTCTTAAAGCTAGTAGTCTTGGAGACTTTGTTCTTTCCCTTGATCTTGTGGGCATTTTTCTTCACAACATTGACAGCAGAATGACCCTCTGCTCCTTTAGCTCATGTTTCCTTTCACTGGCGGAGCTAGGTAAGATTCTTTTGGGAGGGGGTGGACATAAATATGGATGTTTGGGTGGGCAAAAGGCTCTCTTTCCCCTAATCTTTCCCTCCAAAAAAATCTTGCACATATTTTATCAAAGCTGGGGGCCATGGCCCCTGCAGCTTTCAACGTAGCTCCGCCACTATGTCCTTTGCCCTCATCTTCTTTTCAACATCCACAGATCCAATGAGACTCTCAACAAGCATCTATTGCCTTTGGTGTTTCAGAGAAGTGACAAAGTTCCTCTATCAATAAGGAAGCTTATCATCACTCATGGTAACAAACTTGTCGGGCAACACGCACTTCAGAAGCTTGAGTTCCTTTGTCATTGACTGCAGCTCATGAGCTTATTCGACCACGGAACAATTCTAAACCATTTTGCAGTCATTGAACTGCTCTAAAATGGTGCCGAATTTTGATTCAAATGCATCCCACGGTTCTTTGGCATTTCGCATATGGAAATATGCATCGACGAGCCTGTCACCAAGCACACTTATGATGACACCCACAAAGATTACGGTGTCCTCCAAGAATGTTTTCTCTTGTTCAGGAGTAAGCGATCCAGTTGCAGTGCGAGCCGAAACTCGTCACACGTTCATAGCAGCGAGCTACAATATGGTTTTGGTCCGCCATATCTTGAAGTGAGTACCCGTAAACGGGCTTGGTTCAGTGCAACAGCAAAGCCAATCAACGAAAAAATGCCTAAACACAAAAGGTTTTTGAATTGTTAGGAAATTGAGCAGATTTTGTTTAAGCTTAACCCAAATTAGCGTCATCATAAGATTACAGACATGGCAAATCTCATAGGATAAACTAGGAACATCTAGCATATAGGCGTATGGACCAATGGCACATGTCAAAAAAGAGAGCTATCTAACTGCCATGGAATTTCAATGGGCTTTTGAGATTTCAGAATTTTAACTGGGTCGAGGTACATGATTTAGTGTGCCGAGGCCCATAAAATCTAACATCCTCTTCTGTGCTCATCTCAACTTCTGTGAGTGAATGAAATATAAAGAAGAAACTGATCTCTACTCCTAATGTCTCAGTTGGTAGTCTTCGCGGTTAATTTTCGTCCCACCTCTCCTGGGTTTTTTTCGTCCTCCCTCCCACCTCCCGATTACCCCGCACCTCCCGATTACCCCGCAGTAATGATCCCACCTCCCAATTTCATCGGGTTTTTTCGTCGGCTTCCCATCTTACATCAAAACTTTGTCCCACCCTTTCGTCCTTCCCTCCCCTTACGGTAGCCCCACCCCTTCCCGATTTTCCTCTCCCTGCCCCGGTTTTCCTCCCCTCCTGGATTTTCTATTTATAATAGTTTTCATCTGGTCGGACAAACCCACTTAATCTTTGGCAACACAATTAATTCACCTATGGTAATCATCCTCTTATTTGGTAACGCATCAATCACGCAATCAATTCAATATGGTAATCAATTCCGTGCCCAAAGCAGCCGATCATCTTCCTCGCCAATTCTCCTTCCCTCGCCGCCGTCTAGCACTTTCGTTCTTCTCTCCATGATAGACCGTACTCGCTGTTCGTCACCTACCAAGGAAGCAGGCCTGTTATGTAGTTTAGGCGGACAATGGACATAGTCTCAGAACATGGGCGCTCGCGGCCGGCAGTCCGAGGTTGTGACACGGCGAAAGCATCGACAACAGCGATGTCTACCAGGATCTCATGCTGCATGCAGTAAAAATCTTCTCCTTGTTACGCTCATCCCAATCTCCCTCCTCACACTGGGATGCCGTTCACTGCACCTGGTCAATAGAAAATTAGTCACTATGCTTTGCGTACTATTAAGAATTGTCTGCCATATAGACTCATGCTAGAACTGCTGCACAACTAGCTCATGAGTTTTACAGTGAAAAATCTCATGTTTTTTCCCCTGCAATTGTATGGAATTCCACTCTAGCAATCATCAGGAAACAACAATTCACCTTCAGCAGCAAGATAAATGTTTTTTGTTTTTTATTGAGAAACATATGCATGTATGATTCATTCGTATTAGAGAGAGAAATTTTATTCTTTTGTGCATGTAGCATGGTTAAATCTAGACTTTGACATTTGTTTTTAAAATCATTTTCTATTTAATGCAAGCATTTGAAGAAGCTAAACATGATCTCTCTGTACTTGTTTTAATTTTTTTATATAATATGAACAGAGGGATATGGATCATCGACAGTGAGTCCGAGTGTGGATGTATCATCAGTAGCCTTTTCTCTAAAAATGAAGTCTGGGAGTGGAGGAGCTTGGTTGGTACGGCGACTTCGTGATCAGAGGGAGCTTTTTAGTGTACTCGTAAATCTGTAAGAAACGTTTAATTCATAATTTCCTTCTTTACCAATGCAGTCTATTTACCAGTTCTGTAAGTTGACTGCACTTATTTGGTTCAAACTTTTAGTAATTTTTTTAACAATAACGATATGCAATAGGATTCCGTTGAAGAATAATTTTGGATAAACTATACTATACAAAAAAATGACAATTAAATGAAGCTATAGGCAACATCCCAACATTGTATTTGAATATCTTGAGTGCTGTGATTGTGGTTGACCCATTTCCATGACATCGTTTCCCTCCGTTGTGGCAACAAATATAATGTGCATATGATCATTGATAAAGCGGGATGTGAATCGTTGAATGCCCAATAATAGAAACCAAATATGAGGCATTGTCATCCCTAGATAATTTAAGTACATGTTTGAGTGGGAGTGAAGTGAGGGATTGTCAACTGGATGTGTCATGACAGAGGTGGCGAGCTTGGATTGGTGAGGCGGAGAAATAAAGATAGTGGACCATTAGACTAGGTATACCCCGGCCCCGTTGCAACGAACGGGAATATGAGGCATTGTCATCCCTAGATAATTTAAGTACATGTTTGAGTGGGAGTGAAGTGAGGGATTGTCAACTGGATGTGTCATGACAGAGGTGGCGAGCTTGGATTGGGGAGGCGGAGAAATAAAGATAGTGGGCCATTAGACTAGGTATACCCCGGCCCCGTTGCAACGCACGGGAATATGAGGCATTGTCATCCCTAGATAATTTAAGTACATGTTTGAGTGGGAGTGAAGTGAGGGATTGTCAACTGGATGTGTCATGACAGAGGTGGCGAGCTTGGATTGGGGAGGCGGAGAAATAAAGATAGTGGACCATTAGACTCGGTATACTCGCCCCTGCTGTAACGCACGGAAATATGAGGCATTGTTATCCCTAGATAATTTAAGTACATGTTTGAATGGGAGTGAAGTGAGGGATTGTCAACTGGATGTGTCATGACAGAGGTGGCGAGCTTGGATTGGGGAGGCGGAGAAATAAAGATAGTGGACCATTAGACTAGGTATACCCCGGCCCCGTTGCAACGCACGGAAATATGAGGCATTGTTATCCCTAGATAATTTAAGTACATGTTTGAATGGGAGTGAAGTGAGGGATTGTCAACTGGATGTGTCATGACAGAGGTGGCGAGCTTGGATTGGGGAGGCGGAGAAATAAAGATAGTGGACCATTAGACTAGGTATACCCCGGCCCCGTTGCAACGGGCATTCTTCTAGTTCATCTTGTTTCTCTGGTAGGATTTGCGAAGTGCTGTTGGTGTGTTGGTGCTGGTGGTGATCAGGTGCTGTTTTAATGTTTTTCTTTTGGCGCCCCTGATATGGTATGACCAGAGATGTAAATTGATGCTGCTCTTTTCTGTAAAAGACTCCATTTCCATAATGAAATGGGGGGCGCGTGACCCGTCTTATAAAAGAAAATAATCATCTTGTTTTTCTGGAGGCCCCCGAACAGTTGGATAGTCAAGCACAGGCCGTTCAGGAAACTCATGTCAAGTGCCTTCAGCGGCTTCCTGCCCATGCCAATCTTCAGGGGAACGACGCCTGAATCGAAACCCACTGTTGTGCTGCTACCTAAAGTTTTTTTAAGCTTTTTCCTCTGAAATTCACGTATTCTCAACAAGCCCTACATGATTTTCCCCATCAGTGCCATTTTTTTTTTGCAGGGTCCATCGGTGCCAAGTTGTGAGCTTGTTTTGCCTTCCCGTGCTGCTGTTAACGTGTTCCACTCTGTTAGATATTGGCTATCGTGAGTTCTTACTGTGCATCGGCTCGCCAAAATGTTGTGAACAAATTCCCTTAGAGAAAGTGTTGTAAACAATCGAACTAAAATAATGTACCGTATCAAAACAATATATCTACACGCTTGCCGCACAACGCTTGTGCCATCACTTTCCAGGTCTCGAAGTGGACAGCTCACAGCTCCATCCAGAATGCAATATGCAACAACGCAAGGTGCTGCTAGCACAGTGAAGCTTTTGCTGTTTCTGCCGTGCCGCGACGACTTGAATGCCCAAAGTACTCCCTCCGTCTCAAAATTCTTATCTCTTTAAGCCGATCTGAGTTCTGATCTGAAGCGTGCCGTCTCAAAATTCTTATCTCTTTAAGCCGATCTGAGTTCTGATCTGAAGCGTGCCGTTAACGGTCGTCGTCAGGCCAGGTACGTTCTGGGCCAGCTCCTTGCTGCTTCTAGCAATTCAGTTCTGAATGTGAGCGTGCCGTTTACAGTTACAGCAGATACCTTGCTGCCTCTGCACTTTCTTATGAATTTAATCATCATGTTATCTTAGAAGAAGAGAAAAAGACTGCCTGCTCGCTGTGCAGACCGGACCAAGGACCTGCATGCTGTTTTTTGGATCAGAACCCTCGATCTATTACTGAAATCTTCTTTTCTCGACATGGGTTCCCGTAACCGTTCAACAGATTAACTTCGATCAGGGACTGGAATGGAAAAAGAGTTCGTATGCAAGCCAGGGACCAAGATTTAATTTAAAGAATTGGCAGGGGCCGCGCGAACGCGTACCCCCTCTACCACAAATTATGACGTTCACTCTCCCACTTGGGGAGATGATGGGCCAACGCGCCCACCAAGTGCAATGTGGGCCATTGACCCAGGCCACGGGCCTTGCTGATCGCCCGTCGACCCCGTCCAGGTAAGTATGGATCAACGTCGCACCTCGTGATCATCTTATAGCATGCTCTCCCTCTCGACGCTCCTCGGCTGGGCGAGGTGGGACTAAAAACCGAAGCGCACAGCAGCTGCAGCGCAACAGCGTGACAGGAGCCGGTCACGGGAGGTGCGCGGTTAGCTTCAGTGGGCTCGCGTTTGCTCTCTATTGAGAGGAAGGACGAGAGATGGACCTGGGCCGAAAGAGCCGTAGCAGCTTTGTGCCCTTGCTGTGCCATCGTGTTGGCCTCTCTAAAAAAAACAATGAACCATGTCAATTCTTTATTCACTATAAGAAAAAAGAAACGGGGTCATGACAGATTGATAATTCAACACAAATACTCAGGGGAAATATAAATAAATTCACTGCACCTAAAATGTTCTTCTTTCCTTTCTTTTGGAAGATTTTTCTCTCACTTTTCTGCATGGAAGAGTTTTAGTCGTTTGGGTAAAAAGGATTTTTGGTTGTTAGTGGTAGTTTAGGTGTGTGCTGGTGTTTTTCTTCATAGAGCTAAAGCTCACATGTTCAAATAAGATATATATATAGTAAGCACCCCTAAAATATATATATATATATATATGGAAAGCCCAAGGTAATTCTATTCTGGGTCAAACATATAATATGACTTACTCGGATGGTGTATTCTTCGTTTTTTTTGTGAATACACAATTCTTACATATCCTTTCGTTGAAAGAAGTTAGAATAGGTACAAGAGAGGATACAATACATGACACGAACGCAAAAAGGCGTGAGCATGATGCCCAGAGCAGAGGACGTGAGATGCTCGGCCTACACAAAGAAAATGACACAACTAAACTCGCCTAGCCCGGACTAAAGCTATGGAAGGCTATGAGCTAGAACTTAGAGAACCTAGATGTCACAACCATCACTAGGCCCACCGCCGCGCCACCATGAATATGAACCCGAAAGGATCAACATATCCCACCTAAACGTCTAAAGATAGGCAAGTGGGCCACAGGACCCCATCGGGTCGAAGGTGGAAGCCATGAAGAAGCACTGAAGAAGTCGTGCAATGCGCCCCGGATGCATGCGCCTAGAGAAGCAGCCCGAACCAGACACGATGACCAACATCTCCAAATCCAACACCAGAGACGTCGCGATTGAACAAAACAATGCCTTCAACAAGGTGAACGACGCCAAGACATCTTTGTCGTCTGGTATGTAGAACCGGATGTTGGTGTCAAAACCGGTGGATCTCGGGTACGTAGGGGGTCCCGAACTGTGCGTCTAAGGTCGATGGTAACAGGAGACAGGGACACGATGTTTACCCAGGTTCGGGCCCTCTCTATAGAGGTAATACCCTACTTCCTGCTTGATTGATCTTGATGAATATGAGTATTACAAGAGTTATCTACCACGAGATCGTAATGGCTAAACCCTAGAAGTCTAGCCTGTATGGCTATGGTAATGAGTCTCTCTCCTTCCGGACTTAGTCCTCTGGTTTATATAGACACCGGGGGGATCTAGGGTTACACAAGGTCGGTTACAAAGAAAGGAATCTACATATCCGGTCACCAAGCTTGCCTTCCACGCCAAGGAGAGCCCCATCCGGACACGGGTGCAGTCTCCGGTCTTCATATCTTCACAGCCCATCAGTCTGGCCCATGGCTAACAGGCCAGACGGCAGAGGACCCCTTAGTCCAGGACTCCCTCAGTAGTCCCTGAACCTGGCTTCAATGACGAGGAGTTCGGCGCGCAAATTTGTCTTCGGCATTGCAAGGCGGGTTCCCCTTTCCGAACTCCAAGATAGTCTTCGGACGAGATGATTGTATCCGGACCTGTAACACACACACACAACCGCAGAAAGAATATAATATTCCACGAGTCCAATCTGCTGATGACGTCATATCTGTCCGGTCGTAATTTCGAACCGTTGTTTCGCCTGCGACCCCACGTTCCGAAACGTGGTCGCCATTGACACGTCTTATCCAAGCAGAGATCGTGTCCCCTTATCAAGGGATTCTACACGGACCTGGGTAACCCAATCGTCCTTAGGGTACAACTCCTTGGGAATAGGCAAATTTTAAGGCCCGGGAGGGGGCGTTCGATATTCTCGGCCTTCATAAAGAGGCATAGACCCGCCCTTCCTCTCCACGCTCGCTTCTTCCTCGACTCTTACTACCTCGAGTTCCAACACCTGTGTTTCACCCTCCGTGAAGCCTCACCATGTCCGGATCCAGCCGTCAAGGCCGGTGGGTGGCTTCTTCTGTCATAGAGGAGGGTATCACAAAGCTTCGAGCGGCAAGATACCTGACTGCAGAAATCCTCCATCGGCTTCCCGCGGAGGGGCAGGTTATCCCTACCCTAGATCCGGCGAGAGGGTCGTGTTCGTTTCCCACTTCCTCCAAGGGTTAGGGTTCGCCCTCAATCCCTTCGTCCGGGGGCTCATGTTCTATTACAGATTAGATTTTCACGATCTCGCCCCGAACTCTGTTCTTCTCATCTCGATGTTTATCGTCACGTGCGAAGCCTTCCTCCGAACTCCCCCACACTTCGGCTTGTGGCTCAAGACCTTCAATGTGAAATCGCAAATGACAGAGGGGGAGATGGCGGAGTGCGGTGGTGCCTCAGTGAGCAAGCTTACCAACGCGTCTGGCTAAAAGGATCTTTCAAAGAATCTTCCAACTTATGGCAGCAGGAGTGGTTCAATATTACCGAGCCCTGTGGTTCCAAGTGGGCAGCTGCACCTGCATTTCGATCCAGCCCCCCAATTCATCTTACATCATGGATTAAGAAGGGGTTGGAATGGGGGTCAGTCGACGAGGTGCGGACTCTACAAAGTCGCATCCGAACCCTCATTGAAAAGGATATCAATATTGTCAACGTTATTCAAGTAATGCTAGTCCGCCGGACCCTGCCGTGCCAGCGACGGCCTCTCCGCTTGTGGGAGTTTAACCCAGAAGGGCCACGGACTCTTCAGCATTTCTTCGGCACTACGCACGAAGGAATGTGGAAATTATTCTTCGGGAAACGAAAACAATGGTCGGACACCACCGAAGATACTGGTCTAGACTGTAACCATCTGGACACCCCGGTAAGTACTCGTCTGCCGAACACCTCATAATTAGATATTCTGTGGTAAGATACTGAGCAAACCATCTTCTTCCAGGGCTGGATAAAGAAAGCGGAACGGATTAGGTGTCCGGCCCCTCTTCCCGAAGACTCAGCGGATCCCTTCTTAACAAGGATGCTGGTACCGGCACCGCATCAGGCGCCGGCAGGGGAGGGCAAGGTGGAGAGTGAGAAGACTCGGGTGACCTTTGTTCCGGAGGTGAAATAGACACCGATTCTGGAGAAATCGACATTTCCTCGCCCGAAGACGAAGGCGAAAGATAAGCCAGTATCCCTTCTCCCTTTAGGAAGAAAAGGGCCGCCTCCGAAGATTGGGAGGGGCGGTCTCCTAAGAGAGGCAAGTTGCTACCGTCGAGCGGCTCGGGACTGGAAGGTGACGCCAGTGAACAGCTTTGTCATGAGGACAAACCCTCAACCAAACCGTAAGTGAATCCGGGGTACTTTGATAGCGTCCAGCTCCTTTCCTGTTACCGAATAGATACTTAACGTGCCTGTGTATTTTACAGTCCAGCACAGAATTTTTTTGGGCAATCCTCTTCTTCGGGAGATCTCCTCCCAGAGATGATGGAAAGCGAGACGCCTCCCCCGACTTCCTCGCCCAATAATGCGGACGACTCCGAAGTGTCACCTCGGAGGGTTCTTCTTGATCAACAGGCGGTGCAGGGGATGAAGGAGGCAGTACCCGAAGGTGGACCTCCAATCATTCGGGATTCGGGGGCCAATAATGAAGGCCCCGGACGGTCCGGTTCTCAGCCAACGATGATTCTGGAGACGGGTGAATGGGTTCCTTCAAAGGATGGTCGCGCTCCTTCAGCGGTTTCCGAAGATCCTGCGGCGTCGGATATCTTGAGGGATATGTTGCGAAAAGCATCTGTCTTGGGGGAGCAGTGTACCTTAACGGGTATGGTGGTTGAGAAGATTCTGTCCACGAAGAGCGGATTGAATGAAGCCTTCATGAGCCTGCTAAGAATCTTCGAGGTTTGTAATGTAATGTTTTCAACTATATTTTATTTGCAAAGATGCACCTGTGTATAGGTAGTAGCCCCTGAGGCTCGGGTTGGCTTCCCATGGAAGGCTAACGGAGGATCAAGAAGAAATACTCAAGGACTAATCCGATTGACTGGAACACAGGCTACTTCCCCCCTGGCTACTTCCCAGACTGCGAATATTGTCGAGCTGCAACGGAAGCTTGATGTGGCAGGGGATGACATTGCGTTAATCAATATGCGTCTTGATGAGTCGCAAGGTATGTATTTGGGACAATCCCTTCACATACGTTTTTATGATATAAGCATGACGCTGAAAGTTATATACTTGAATGTGCATGACTGTAGATGGTGCTATCGCTGTTGAAATTCTTCAGGCGGAGCTAGCCCGGGCCAAGCAGCAGGCCCAGTTTAGTAATGCGGCTGCCGAAAAGGCATCGGCTGAGCTAAAAGCCGAACAAGCTGCTCGGCGCCAAGACGAGGAGAAGATATCCACGATGGCGCTTGAATTAAAAAATGCTGCTAGCCGATGTGAACTTCTTGAGAAGGAAAATGAAGCCAAAACGGCTGAACTTGACAAGGCCTTACAAGAGGCGAGAGAAGCGCGGTCTGAATCCAGAGCAGCCCGTGAGGAGATCCAGCAAGCTGGGGAGATTGCGGCCGGTAAGCCCTTTTTGCTACAGACTAAGTTCGGCGATCCGAACTATGCTCAGCTTATCCAAGTGTGGAGTTCTCCGGATGAGTTTTTAGACTTGTCGAAGAGTTCTTCTGATGCGGCGCAGTTTTACCAAGCGCAAGAGGGGTATGCAACGGAGAAGCTTTTCTGATCACAATTTGGCGCATCAAAGCGCCCTCTGTTGCTAAATGAACAGATGTCCCAATGGGCCGATCTTCATAGGATGTCCGGCTCTGCCATGAGGGACGTCATAAGTCGACTGTGGCCGATTGAGCCTATTTCAAATAGCTACTTCGGCTTGGTGCAGCGGCTCGTTGATGCGGTGCCACGTATCGACGTTGTGAAGCCGGCGGCGTGCATTGAGGGTGCACGGATAGCCTTTGCCCGTGTCAAGACATTCTGGGGGAAGATGAAGGCCATGGACGTTGCAGCGAAGAGTCCACCCAAGGGCAAGGACCGTCACGCACCGCAGCTTTATTTTGAAGACGTCCTAGAGGCTGCCTACTTGATAGAGGGTCAATGATCGAAAGACATAATATTCGAGTGAGGTGTGTGATAATTGTAAAAGATAATCTTATAGTTAATCTATTTTTATGTTTTGCTCGAAAGCCTATGTTCCTCCTGTGTGGCCGTTTTAATGTCATCTGAAAGTTTTCCAGTCGTCGGCTTCAGCCCCCTCGTAGGAAATACGGGGGTGTTCGAAAAAACATTTAATCACTCTTGATCCAACGTCTTGGTCCATGAAGGAGGTGATAATGCGGCGAACTAGGCAATCAGACTATAGAGTGTTAATACTTTCACTTAGCCATAGGAGTTTTATATGAGGGGGGGGGGGCTACGATATAGCCCCTAGTATGTGTACGGCTTATTCCAATATGGTGCGTTACATATATGACCTGAAAAAAAGGTCCTTCGTGTGACATGGAGGAATCATGATGATTCGGTAAGTCATCGAGTGGTTGACCAGCTCTCGCAAAGCATCATGTGATCGGTTTCGGCTTTCTCTCGAGGTGCTTGACCAGATGAGCCGGAAGCACAATCGCAGTAGTTCTCCCTTTACTACCCTAGCCGATAGAGCGGAACGTAAGGTAGCAAGCACAGAGCCGGCAACCCAACCATTGACCCAAGACATGATTGAGCTGATGCATATAAGGCCAAACTTCGCGACGCCAAGTATCTTTGTAAAGCTGTTCAGACTTTGTTGGCAACTCATTTGTTCCCATACCGAGCCCCTGGCAGGTTATGCCGAGGTATATTTGTGAAATAACCATAGGAGCCGTTTCATTGGCGAAAAGACATGATTAATTCGGATAATGTTTACTGGGATCTGAGTGATATACCAATGATTACTTTATATATATAAAGATCTCAACCCTGGCTATTTGACATGCCCGGGGTCGAAGGCGGAGGAAAAAGGCATATTACAGGCTCGAAACAAAAAGTGCGGTCTATAAAAAATTATTTTGGACCTCCTGTCGCACGTCTACGCCGCCTGTCCTCGGAAGTAGCCCCTTAGGTGAGTGTACGGATCCGAACTCCGATGGAGTCAGTTTTAGATGTTTGTCCTTTGAGTCACCTGTTTTTAAGAGACAATGAAAAAAGAAATAAAAAGAAAGTAGATAAAAAAGTGTTACGGGAATGCTTGCAGGCTTGTCCGTGTTGTGCTTCCGCCAATGCCCATGGTATCTTGAGTGCGTAGTGATGTATGCGCGGTACAAATTTTGCGGGTATATTAGGTGGGCGGCGGAAGCCGAACTGCTATTCCCGCTCCGGGATTGGTTGATGAACCTCTCCATCATCCCTATCGCCTGGCGGCCTCCTCCCTTTGTGTTCGGCGTTGAGCTTGCCGGCCTGCTGGAAGACCCAACAACTTCTGTTGGTATGATTAGCTGGTTTATCGGGGTGGCCATGAATCTAGAAAGGTCGGTCCAATATCCTGTCTAGGTTGGATGGTCGTCTCGGTTCGCCTTGAACTGCTTTTTTCGTTGACCGGGTTTGGGATTGCTAAATCTGGCGTTGACCGCTATGTCGCGTGATCTTTCATTGTCATTGCGACTGTTGTGTTTGCTTCGTCGTGGCTTGCCATTACTGTCTTAGATTTCGGAAGTGCCCGGGTTACCGGCGTTGTCGCTTCTACGAGCGAGCCAGCTGTCTTCTCCCACGCAAAAGCGAGTCACTAGCGCAGTAAGGGCCGTCATGGATTTAGGTCCTTCTTGACCGAGGTGGCGTGCCATCCATTCGTCCCGCACGCTGTGTTTGAAGGCCGCGAGGGCTTCCGCGTCCGGGCAGTCGAAGATTTGGTTCTTTTTAAGTAAGAACCTAGTTCAGAGCTTCCTGGCTGACTCTAAGACTCTTTGGACAATGTGACTTAAGTCATCGGCATCCGGTGACCGGACATATGTTCCTTGGAAGTTGTCGTGGAAGGCGTCTTCCAAATCTTCCCAGCTGCCGATAGAATTTTCCGGCAGACTGTTTAACCAGTACCGAGCTAGTCCTTTGAGTTTTAGTGGCAGGTATTTGATGGCATGAAGGTCATCTCCGCTGGCCATGTGGATATGGAGGAGGAAGTCCTCGATCCATACTATGGGATCCGTTGTTCCGTCGTATGATTCGATATTCATCGGTTTGAACCCGTCTGGGAATTCGTGCTCCATTATTTCATCTGTGACGCAAAGAGGGTGTGCGGCACCTCTATGTTGGGCCACACTGCGACGTACCTCCGATGTAGTCCATTTGCGGTTTTCGGCCTGGGCGTGGCTAGGTTTGTCGCGTCCGAATAGGTAGCCGTTGTCACGTGTCGAGGCACGTCCTCACGATCCGTAGATCGATCTTGCGAATCCTGCTCTACTGTCCAAGTCCTGTCGAAGGTCGTTTTTACAACCCCGAGCTGTTTTATTCTTGCTTTTACAGCGAGGTGGGGCGATCCGATGTTCGGCTTGAGTTGCCGCTTTACCCGGCCCAAGTTGTGATCGGCCTGCCGCATTGTGTGATGATGGTACGGGCTCCAGTGCCTCGTCATCGAACTGAGGTAGCAATCTATGCTTCGGGTAGCTTTTGGCTGGGCCACTGAGGCCGTATTCTTCGGCGGCCAGGACTTCGGTCCATCTATCATTGAGCAGGTCTTGGTCCGCTTGAAGCTGCAACTGCTTCTTTTTCAGGCTTCTCGCAGTGGCTATTAGCCAGCGTTTGAAGCGCTCCTGCTCGAGAGGTTCCTCGGGCACGATGAAATCCTCGTTGCCGAGGATTTCCTCTTTCTCGGAGAGCGGAAGATAGTTACTGTCCTCCGAGTCTTCATATATGGCATGTTCATCCTGTTCGGAGGTTACTCCAACAGGGTCTTCATTGTCCTCGGCATTGTCCGGAGTATTGTTTTCTCCGGTGCCGGTGTTGTTGTCTTTTGTACGACGTGACTTAGAGCGGCGCCGCTGACGCCGGCGACTGGGCTTTGTCTCAGGAGGTTTGTCTTCAACTGGATCCTCTTTGTCATCGTTGTTAGTTTCTTTAGTCGTATCCACCATGTATACGTCGTGAGAAGAAGTGGCTGTCCATCGCCCAATGAATGGCGGGTTTTGGCCTTGCTCCTCGTTGGCATCATCGTCCGTACTAGCGATGTCTTCGGAGCCGTAATCAAGCATGTTGGTTAAGTCCTCGAGAGTGGCTATGGAGTGGGTGGCGGGTGGGAAGCGAAATTCCCCATCATCAGCCCCTAGTTCGAACCGTACATAGTTCGGTTGTGAGTCCCCCGCCAGGGACAAGTTCTTTAGTGAGTTAAGCACATCGCCCAAGGGCGAGTGCTGGAAGATGTCTGCGGTGTTGAACTCGAAGATCGATAAGCGATCAAGTTCGGTATCCGCGGACTCACATGGTTCGAAACTTATACCCAGAGAAGAGTCCGGAGCTCCGGTGACACGAGTATTGTGTGAGGTTAAGTCCATGTGCGGCTCCAATGCCGGAGAATCTGTGGCTTCCGTGGTGGGGTTGAACCTCCAATCCTTGGATGCCGCAGCATGCTTTGGATCTAAGGCCGAAGTGGTCATAGGAGCTAACTCCTGAAGACGGTCTGACGACAGATTTAGGTCATGCTCGTCAAGGTGACCAGGAGCGGTTGCCGCGGTATCGAATCCGGCGAAGATCAAATCTCCACGGATGTCTGCGACGTAATTCAAGCTCGCGAACCTGACCTGATGGCCAGGGGCGTAGCTGTCGATCTGCTCCAATTGGCCAAGCGAGTTGGCCCGCAGTGCGAAGCCAGCGAACACGAAGATCTGTCCTGGGAGGAAGTTTTCTCCTTCGATAACGTCACTATCGACGATTGAAGGGGCCATCGAACCTTTTTGTCGACGACACAGTGTGAACTCTCAATGAAAGCACCAATGTCGGTGTCAAAACCGGCGGATCTCGGGTAGGGGGTCCCGAACTGTGTGTCTAAGGTCGATGGTAACAGAGGCGGGGACACGATGTTTACCTGTGTTCGGGCCCTCTCTATGGAGGTAATACCCTACTTCCTGCTTGATTGATCTTGATGAATATGAGTATTACAAGAGTTGATCTACCACGAGATCGTAATGGCTAAACCCTAGAAGTGTAGCATGTATGACTATGGTAATGTGTCTCTCTCCTTCTGGACCAAGTCCTCCGGTTTATATAGACACCGGGGGGATCTAGGGTTACACAAGGTCAGTTACAAAGAAAGGAATCTACATATACGGTCGCCAAGCTTGCCTTCCACGCCAAGGAGAGCCCCATTCGGACACGGGTGCAGTCTCCGGTCTTCATATCTTCACAGCCCATCAGTCCGGCCCATGGCTAACAGGCCAGACGGCCGAAGACCCCTTAGTCCAGGACTACCTCACCGGATATAGGGTTTTCCCCAGCTCTCAAAGAGGGTCACATGTAAAAGCCATGTCAGCGCCTCCGTGAAGGGGAAGAGACTTGTAGTGTTGCCATTGCCAGCATCAGCAAGCCGAGCAGGGATTTCACCTTGGCCTGAGTTCGAGCAATCCCAAAGCCGCCATATCTGGATCTGGAGAAAAGGAGGTCAGATCGCTAGTCGAAAACAGCCACAATAGGAGGGGGAGTCATGCTCCCTGTCGAAGGGTGGCATCCAGCGCCGTCGGACACGCGAGCAATAAATCTGGCGAAAGGGTGGGGTCTGGGAGTGGACGAGGTTGTGGAGGCGATAGGGCAGAGACAACCGGCACAAGAGATGCGACGACAATCGACAACGCAGACGAGCCAGGATCTCGAGGGGAACACAGATCCGGGCTGCCGTGGCCAGAGCTGCCAGGATGCTAGCAAGCCTAAGGAGCTGGAGGGACAGAACTCCCAGAGCACGCTGGGGTCAGAGTCACATCTGCAAAAGGACGCGTCGGCCAGCCATGGACAACAGAGGACCTGCAGCCACGAACGCCGCCGCCGCCGCCTGTCGCTTTCAGCGCCGCCATGACCACGCCACCAGGACCAAGTCCTGGCCAATCGTCTTTCAACTATTTATGCTTTATTTGTTCATGCCCTTTATCGCAAGAACCATATATCGTATGTTTGAACTTTCAATCGATTACCATATATTGTTCTGTTCGAATTTGACTATGAACGTTGAGTCAAAATGTCAAACTGCATAAGTTGTGGTTTTGAAATTAGTATCAAGTATGTCTATTGGAAATAATATTGTTTGCATTATTTTGTTGATGGTACATACATGTGTTATCCATTTGTATGCTTGTTTATGAGATAATAGAAGAAGAAAACAGAATTCACAGGAAGAGTTTAGGAGAACTGAGAAAAGTAAAGTTGTACTAAATGAAAAATACTTATTCCGGGACGGAGGGAGTAGGTGTCAGTTAACTTCCCTTAAATTTTACGGTCACCCCGTCGAAGTGGTTTTACAAGAAGTTTTTTATGGGAGCTCTTGAAGTTGCTCTAACGACATACCCAGCGATAACTTGGCCGATGATCAACTGGTACCGAACGGCGCATTGGCCTTGGAGAGGCAAAGCGACGGGGGAGGAACAAGGAAGTAAATGGATCAGAACAGATTCAGAGTGTAAGCTTACCTGACAGGCCTTATGGCAATGCTTACAAGCTAACGGAGAACCTAATACAGTAATATGTATCCCAATTTTTCCAGATGTCTGTTGATCTGAGCTCACAAGATGGCAGAGACAATGAAAAAAATCGGGCTCCTGGTACAATTTATTTGGGTACATGCACATGTTATGTATCCAAAATATTTCGACAGTTGGTCTCAATGCCAGTGTCACAGTATGTCTGTCAGTGCCTTGTTTTTGTTATGTAACTGGACACACAATTCAGGATCCTTACAACAACAAAAACAAAACAACAAACTGCCGCTAAACTCTAATGGATCAGTAGCTATACATGCTGAAACAACTTGGACATAAGCTCAACACCTTTTCATTTAAACAGTTGGAGTTGGTTGGGTAGAGGTCCCTGAGGGTATTGGTGGTAGGCTCTGCTACGACGAACACCCATCTATGCCCTTGGGTAGCAACTGATCCAAGAAGCAACTGGGGCGAGCGAGTAAACTGATATGTGCACATGTTTTCTCCTCAACCATCAAATGTACACCTGGTCACTCAAGTGTACAATAAATACACCTATAAACTACGGAATTGGCAGATGTTCAGGCCAGCAACAAAGCCATCCTTCTGCCCATCTGATCAATATTATTGTGGTGTTTTAGCCAATCACCTGCGAATTGGATATGAAAAATTTTAAGGCCTAGTCTGGTGAGTGCAACGTGCATTTAGCAATCCAGGTTTGAGCTCTCACCTGCTTCACCAAAGGAAGTGCATTAGTTTCCCATTCTGTTGACCATTTGGAAGATGACCCTGTACTCAAGGCACCACCTTTCAGAGATTTCAAGGTGTCACATTCCTCTGGAAATCCCTTAAAGAGCATCTGCATGATTTTTCAGTTGCAGTACAAGTTAATGTCTCTTATAATGTTTAAAACAAAGCCATGATGAAAAGTACTCATACTAACTTTTAAAATGCACTGAGACAATGACCCAAGTAGTCATATAATGAAATGAAATAGTAATAGAAGATAAAGACTAAAAGTGGTCCTCACCATAAGTTCGTCTGCAAGCTCCGAAGATGTTGAGAAAAGAAGTCCATTTCTGTTTACTTTCACAAGCTCCTCGATGCTGCACAAAGAAAAAGAAAGCCAGAGGCTTATAATATAGAGCAACCAAAAGGCCAATGCCAAAACATGACAATTCAAACATCTAGAAACATGGGTTACCAGGAGAATGAAGCAGCACAAACTGGTAATCCACATCCAAACATATCAACCACCTATAAACAACCATTCAAGTTACAATGCAGAAAATAAAAAATTTCCTACATCCTTGAAGCAAGCAGATGATGTGACTAACCTTCATAGGTAGATCAAGAACGAGGATGTATGCAACGATACGCCTAGATCAGCTGATCCTGTATTTTCTCAAACACTCAGCATCTATGCTACAGTATCAAATTATTTTGGCAAGTGACTAGCATACCTAGCATTCTAGCAATAGAGGATAGTCCTCAGATGCAAGCCACATAGTCCGGAAGGCAACACGTCTCAGTTTTAACCTTTTTATCTGTTCCTCATATTTCTTTCTATCAGGCCCTTTACCTTCAGCGTCAACATTTATTAACATCAGAGCAATGATTAAAAATTAGTGATTCAAGCAGATATAGCAGAAGGCATGATACCTGTGATAATGAAAAGCAATCTCGGGTAATCAAATTGCTTCCCGCTCTTGATATCAATCCAAAGCTGCCCCTCATCCATTGAATCCTCTTCACCTAATGTTGCAGCAACACGTCTATCATACATCAGTGCTGCTTCCAGAAGTATACTGAAATCTTCATCTGGTGTCCTGGGATGCAGGTGGCAAAGATTTATAAGTTTATCCGCATTGTTAACTGTCTGCTCAATAATCACATGAGATGGACATAAAGAGTTCCGCAACAGAGACCACTCAGTCCAGGAGAACATACCAGCTTGTGCTGCTCACAACAAGTGCAGGTCTATTAGGCTTCAAAGAAACTCCACCATCAATCTTGCTAGTAAGTACAGTAGTGCTCTTGTCTTCCACTTCTTTTTCTTTGTTGTAACAGAAAACCAAACAAAATAAATCAAACTGGAATATGCTTATACCATGAAAACTATTCCAGTTGATTGGAAAATAACATTACCAACAGAGATGCAATCAGCACTGCCCATAGCAGTACAAATGGAACTACCCAACCTGCAGAATAACTACTTCATGTGCTAAGGTCACATATACTGATATGCAGTACTGCAAGTAGCAAGGGAAGAACTGACAACAGATGTTCACCTCATGTTTCTCCGTCAAGGAAGCAGGATGGAAAAATTCAGGAGAATGATCATAAAGAACTGTTGCTCTAAAATTGTGGTTATGTTAGTACAAACTGCAGCATGCGAAGCAGATATTTTACAAAAAGAAGTTGAAGTTCAATCTGATTACTTGATTCCCCAATTTTGAGAAAGCTCGTGTTGCATTGCTTTAGTAACACAGAAGGCGCCATCAGTCATCCGCCCAAAGTGCTTCTCGAACCTAAAATGCAGGAAAACATCACTAATTAAAACACATGGCCAATAAGATATAGAATCAGTCTAGCAGTTACGCAAACATGGTTGGAGGGGTTACCAGAAATATATTTTGACTATTACATGACTTCTCCCATGAGACAATCCAAGCAAAGTATATCCAAAGTTATGCCAATCCACAATAAATTTAGCACCTCTTAGCCAGCTAACCAGTTTTACAGCAGCCAATGTTGGAACGGAGGGTGGATTCTGTTGGACAAAAGATGGTCAAATGATACAAATCAGGTCTCTCATTGTACTGTGAAATACGATAACAAATCTTGACATTTTTTACTACCAAAAAATTCTTTAAAAATATCAATCAAAAGGGATATTCTGTAACTAAGGGTCAGAGTAAACAACTTTGTAATATACTACTCCCTCCATCCCATAATGCAGTGCATATTTTTTTTAAAGAGTTAAACTTTACAAACTCTGACCAAGTTTGTAGAAAACAATATTTACATCTAGAATACCAAACACATGTCATTATATACATCATGAGACATATTTTCATATTGAATATCTTTGATATTGTAGACATAAATAGTTTTCTCTATAAAGGTGGTCAAACTTCACAAGGTTTGATTTAAAAATAAAAAATCTATATGCACTACATTATGGGTCAGAGGGAGTACAATCAGTATTGCCAAAATGAGCATGGTGTCAACAACAGGTCACTGCACATGTTGCATAGCATGAGTTACTATTTAATACTTAAGCTGCACAATAAGCCAACTATGACTATTCATTTACTCAGTATCAGTATGGTTTTATTCAAAAGAAATTGCTTAGCATGGTGGACAATGAATTCTAGATTGTTGAATTCTCTTAAAAAATAACTAAACCTGCAGACAATGGCAGTGATCAGACATACTTTTCATGTAATTCTGAACCACATATGCAAATAAGAAAGCTGTATATAATTTTACCTGAACAAGGAAGACATCAGGGCGAGGAATCTTAAAGCAGAGAAACCAAATCAGCATGATAAACTGGATGGCAGCTTTAAGTAGCAGTGCCAGGGCACCAGATATCTTTGAAATTCCTGATAACTGCACTAATTTCTGAAGATACAACCTTGAAGTCAACAGTAGCATGAGAAAATATATATAATAGAATGGCTCAAATAACCAATACCATCTCATGGATGTGAATCGACGGATTCTCTCTCAGTGATAAATGGGGATCACTTCCTGCTCATAGACATAAAACAGGACACAAGGTCAGATCTCAAAAAAGCAACACTGAAATCTGATGCAATTTTGGCTAGTATGCCGTTCCTTAAGGTGTAGGAGTAAAAATAACTTCATACTGCAGTTTGGGAGTAAAATTCAATAGCACAATGAAACTGCACGGAACAGAATACCTCCGTTTGCAACAATGTCCACTTCCATACCAGCCTGTTGAGAAAAATAACGAACAACTAAGTGTGAGGTACTAGAACACAATGAACTACAGTGAATCGCTAGAACTGTTGGCTCCATGCTCTCAACAGCAAGGAACATGTGCCAGCCTAAAGCCTTCCTAAAGGTACCAACCAGCTTCCAAAGATTGCTTCCACTTGTTGAAAAGGGAAAAATACATGGACATGGTAAATAGTACGCCCCTCTAATCCGAGCCAATCAATCAAAACCAACACGGGACTGCGGATTGGGGAGACAAGTGCCTTACCTGGTTGGCGAGGGAGAGGGAGTGGTACTGCATGCGGGGACTGCGGCCGATGTCGCCCAGCACAACCACCGCCGCTCGTTTCCTCCTTCCTGCCTCCCCCGCCATCGTCGTCGATCCTGCGCGCGCGCAGAGGGAGGGAGAAATAGCGGCTGTAGGTATGCAGGTGGAGGGGGTGAGGGAGCGGCGGCCGGCGGCGATGGGGACGGAGCGGCGCTGCTCTGTTAACCAAGGGGGCGGAGCCGAAGAACGGCGCAACCCCTGCACTAATGGAGTAATGGTCCCACCCAACGGCTTGAGTCCTACCCCTATGAGCATTTTCGAGAGACCGAGCCGTCATATCATCTTGAGATTGACAAAATCATCACAGGCGTTTCATAGTCGACGAGAATATCTCCTTCCACTAAATGTCCATCGCTGAAAATTCTAAAATAAATTCAGAAATAACACGAGTACCAGGACTTAAACCTTGGTGGGTTTCGTAGTCGACGGCAGGGGCGGAGCCAGGATTTAAGCATAGGGGAGGCGAAAGAGATAACAATCGTAGAAAAAAAACATATATGTGGGATCATATAAATTAAGTCCCATATAAAATGGTATCCCAATAATTTTTTTGTAAGAACTGTATGCACAATATAATATTATAATTTGTGTATGATAAGTTGACAACACATTGCATATTTTGCAACTGCCGATTTAAATTTAGCACTATGATTATTTACAAGATCATAGATTTATCAAGTTGATCTGAATTTTGGCACAAAGGTTTATGAAGCAAGTGGATTGGAAAAAGCAATATCATGTTATAGAATTTCTCTTTGTTTTTTATCTATAACATAAGTATATCGAAACCGAAACGAAAGACAATTAGATTTCTGTCTATCATCTGACTAAGCACATACTAGTACGCCTACTAATGCATCAGGCACTACCGCAGAGGAGATTAATGGTATTTACATACCTTGAGAAATGATCCAGCGATGAGTTTCGTCCAACATCAGAGGCGATCAGCGGACCTTTATATAGTCCAGATTAATGATCCATGATTTGCGCTGAGGAAGCTGGCAACGGCGATCAGCGGTGCCGGCGAATGTCCAAATTTGGATATGGAGGAGACACAACTAGCACCAGGTGCTGCTTCCGGGCGGTGGCTGACGAACATGCCATGGAACAAGGAGCCGGCGGCGTGGCGGTGGCGATATTAGGATCGAGTCATCTAGGGTTAGGCTGCTCGAGGATGATTCCATCAGGATAATGCGACAGTTAGGCCATAAATTATTGTGCCTGTTGGGCTTGGGCCACGCGACAGTAAGGCTACTACTCTAATGGCCGTAACTAAATTACCATGGCCTGCCTAATCTTGTACAGCTAATAGCACAGCCCCCGCTGTAAGTTAATGGGGGTGGCCGATCGTTGGGCCCCCGCTCGCCCCCCCCCCCCCCCCACTGGCTCCGCCACTGGTCGACGGGAATGTCTACTTCCACTGAATGTCTCGTCAGGACCGCTGTCCTGCTGCCCGCATCCTTTTTTTTTGAGCCGGCGCGCTTGAGCTGTTCCAGCTGTTGCCCGTGGCTGCCTCGTCCCCGGGCTTCCTCGTCCATGCCGCTCGATCGTCCGCCGCCTCTGACCTCGTCCGTGCCGGCCGCCACACAGTCCGGCCTGACCGCCGGTCCGCTCCGCTCATACGCCGGCGACGCCTTCGGTCCGCTTGCCGTCGCTGGTCCGGCCCACAGCAGTGCGGCCCGGCCCGCTCTCCTCGACTCCCTCACTGCTTGCCTCCACAGCTGCGGGCGGGATTCTCTCGATCTTGTTCGCTGTCTGGTTTGAGAGGTTCCCTCGATCCAGATCGAGCTGAGGATTCGTTGACCAAAAAAAGGGCAGAAAGGAGACTTTCCAATGTCGTCTTCGGGCTATGTCGCTGTCCCTCGGTGCTCGGTGATCTTCGATGGCACCAACTATGCTGAGTTTGTGGGCTTCATGCGCATTCATATGCGCGGCCTTCTTCTGTGGGGTGTTCTTCCTGGCGAGGTCCCCTGTCCGCCATGCCCTGTTGCGCCAGTGGCCCCAATCCCACCGGTGCCGGGGTAGATTTGCTTGATGCTTCTCGGATCGACCGGATGCAGCCAAGGCTCTTTATGATGATGCCGTCGATGCTTATGACCAGCAGGTATCAGCTTATTCAGATGCTCTCATTGTGTACCGCGATGATCTGTCTGCTTACACTCAGTGGTGCAATGATGATGCTCGTGCGGCTGCTGTTCTCACTGCGAGCGTCCTCCCTCAGTTTGCTTCGGAGTTCATGGGACTTGGCACAGTTGCAGCAATGTGGTATTATCTCTGTCGGCTCTATCAGCCCTCTGGTGATGCTCTCTACCTATATGTGGTGCGTCAGGAGCACGCACTCCAGCAAGGCGATTCTTCTGTTGATGAGTTCTATTCACAGTGCTCTGGCATCTGGCGCCAGCTTGACTCTCTTCGGTCAGTTGTTTGTGGAACCTGTCGTTGCTGTCAAACTACTCGGTCTGATCTGGAGTTTCAGCGGGTCCATGAGTTCTTATCTCATCTCCGGTCTGAGTTTGAGCCCCGACGTGCTCACTTTGCTTGCTCATGGTTGTGTTCCTATCTCAGAGGTGCTTGCCGAGCTTCGTGCTGAGGAGACCTGCCTTCGCTCTGCTGGGTTACTGGTGGTTCCGTCTGTATTGGATGCTCGGGCTCCTGTGTCGTCTTCTCGGATCACCGCTCCACCGCTCCTACCCACACCTTCAGGGGGGGTGGGTCGCCCTTCTTATGCTAAGAGGGGCCGGTCGCGCCGTGACACCTTCTGTGGCTACTGCTCTCAGCCAGGTCATCCAGGGTCTGATTGCCGTGAGAAGAAGCGAGACCAGAGGCGCTCCTCTTCCAGTGGGACTCCTGGATCTTCCTCGACTCCGTCACTCACTGACCAGGACATTGTGAGGCTCAAACGTCTCTTGGCTTCCTCAGGCTCTTCGTCGACCGGATCCGCTGCTGCTGTGACTGCATCCACTTCTTCACCACCGCAGGCATCTACACAGTCAGGTACATCTTCGTGGGTTCTGGATTCTGGAGCCTCCTTTCATATGTCTTCTGATTCTTTCGTGCTGTCTTCTCTCCGACCTCTTGATTCGCCTGTTAATGTTCTTACCGCCGATGGCACACCTCTTCCTGTTGCTAGTCGTGGTCTTCTTTCCACTCCATCCTTTTTCTGTTCCTAGTGTTTCACATGTTCCTCGCCTTACCATGAATCTTTTTTCCACTGTCCAACTTACTGATTCTGGTTGTCGTGTCATTCTTGATATCGACTCTTTCTCTATTCAGGATCGTCGCACCAAGGCTTTGGTTGGTGCTGGCCCCCAGCGCCGTGAGTCAGAGGGCCTTTGGGAGGTTGACTGGCTTTGTGTTCCTTCCGCTGCCACCATACGCCAGCTCCCATGCTCTTGCCGCCTCTTCGTGCGCATCCTTCCAAAGAGTGGCATCATCGCCTTGGTCACATCTGTGGCTCTCGCTTGTCTTCTTTAGTTCGTCAGGGCCTCTTAGGGTCTCAGATTCCGGAGATGTTTCTTTACATTGTAATGGTTGCAGACTTGGCAAACAGACCCAGTTGCCTTATCCTACCAGTGAGTCGGTATCTCAGTGTCCTTTTGACTTAGTTCATTCTGATGTCTGGGGTCCTGCTCCCTTTGATTCGAAAGGTGGTCATCGTTACTATATCTTGTTTATTGATGATTTCTCACGCTACACTTGGCTCTACTTCATGAAATCTCGTAGCGAGGTTCTCTTTATATACAAACGTTGTGCTGCCATGGTTCACACCCAGTTTTCCACGCCCATTCATAATTTTCATGCTGACTCCGCTGGTGAGTTTATCTCCCAGCTGTTGTGTGGTTTTCTTGCGGAACAGGGTACTCTTGCCCAGTTTTCATGTCCTGGTGCTCATGCTCAGAATGGCGTTGCCGAACGCAAGCATCGTCATCTACTTGAGATGGCTCATGTGCTGATGAGTGCCGCTTCCCTTCCACCCCACTTTTGGGCTGAGGCGGTTTCTGCATCCACCTATCTCATCAACATTCAGCCATCGACTGCTCTGTGATACGTCTCCAACGTATCTATAATTTTTATTGTTCCATGCTATGTTATATTCTGTTTTGGATGTTTAAGGGCTTTATTATACACTTTTACATTATTTTTGGGACTAACCTATTAACCGGAGGCCCAGCCCAAATTGTTGTTTTTTTGCCTATTTCAGAGTTTCGCAGAAAAAGAATATCAAACGAAGTCCAAACGGAATGAAACCTACGGGAATGTGATTTTTGGAACGAACGTGATCCAGAGGACTTGGACCCTACGTCAAGAAAGCAACCAGGAGGGCACGAGGTAGGGGGGCGCGCCTACCCCCCTGGGCGCGCCCTCCACCCTCGTGGGGCCCATGTTGCTCCACCGACGCATTTCTTCCTCCTATATATACCCACGCACCCCAAACCAACAGAGGCATCCACGAAAACCTAATTCCACCGCCGCAACCTTACATGCCGTGAGATCCCATCTTGGGGCCTTTTTCCGGCCCCGCCGGAGGGGGCATTGATCACGAAGGGCTTCTACATCAACACCATAGCCCCTCCGATGATGTGTGAGTAGTTTACTTCAGACCTTCGGGTCCATAGTTATTAGCTAGATGGCTTCTTCTCTCTCTTTGGATCTCAATACAAAGTTCTCCACGATTCTCGTGGAGATCTATTCGATGTAATCTTCTTTTATGTGTGTTTGTTGAGACCGATGAATTGTGGGTTTATGATCAAGTTTATCTATGAACAATATTTGAATCTTCTCTAAATTCTTTTATGTATGATTGGTTATCTTTGCAAGTCTCTTCGAATAATCAGTTTGGTTTGGCCTACTAGATTGATCTTTCTTGCAATGGGAGAAGTGCTTAGCTTTGGGTTCAATCTTGCGGTGTCCTTTCCAAGTGACAGCAGGGGCAGCAAGGCACGTATTGTATTGTTGCCATCGAGGACAACAAGATGGGGTTTATATCATATTGCATGAGTTTATCCCTCTACATCATGTCATCTTACTTAAAGCGTTACTCTGTTCTTATGAACTTAATACTCTAGATGCATCTAAAAGCGGTTGATGTGTGGAGTAATAGTAGTAGGCTGCGCAGTGTGAGTCGGTCTACTTGTCACGGACGTGATGCCTATATACATGATCATACCTAGATATTCTCATAACTATGCTCAATTCTATCAATTGCTCAACAGTAATTTGTTCACCCGCCGTATTACTTATGCTCTTGAGAGAAGCCACTAGTGAAACCTATGGCCCCCGGGTCTATTTTCCATCATATTAATCTTCCAACACTTAGCTATTTTTATTGCCTTTTATTTTACTTTGCATCTTTATTATAAAAATATCAAAAATATTATCTTATCATATCTATTAGATCTCACTTTCATAAGTGACCATGAAGGGATTGACAACCCCTTTATTGCGTTGGTTGCGAGGTTTTTATTTGTTTGTGTAGGTGCGAGGGACTTGGGTGTGGCCTCCTACTGGATTGATACCTTGGTTCTCAAAAACTGAGGGAAATACTTACGCTACTTTGCTGCATCACCCTTTCCTCTTCAAGGGAAAACCAACGCAGTGCTCAAGAGGTAGCACTCTGCAGGGTGGTATTCCTATGGAGTGTCTCACTGGTTGTTCTCCTGACTACTCAGCTCTGCGTATGTTTGGATGTGTGTGCTATGTCCTTCTTGCCCCGCGAGAACGCACTAAACCGTTCGCTCACCGGTTGAGTGTGTTTTCCTTGGCTACAGTGATGAGCACAAGGGCTATCGCTGTTTGGATCCTGTTGGTCGTCGTTTGCGCGTCTCGCGGGATGTGACCTTTGACGAGTCTCGCTCTTACTACCCCCGTCCTTCTTCCTCGAGCTTCTCTGTGGACGATATTTCTTTCCTTCTTCTTCCCGATACACCCTGCTATGTGCCTCAGTTTTCACCTCCTCCTGCACCTCTCATTCCTTCTCCTTCACCATCGACACCATCTTCCCCATCCTCCTACTCCACCTCTCCACCATCATCGCCAGTCCGTCGCCCTCTCTCACCGTTTCCTCTCCACTATACTCGTCGCTCTCGTTCTGAGGATGTTTCTCCTGACGCGCCTTCCACCTCTGGTGCACCTCCCTTCACGCTTCCCCCGGTTCATGACCTCCGTGCTCAGCCTCGCCCCCCGCCTGATCGCTACTCTCCTGCTCGGTACGGTCTCTCTGTTATTGCTGAGCCCACTTCCTATCGGACTGCCATGACTCAGCCTGAATGGCAGCTTGCAATGGCTGAAGAGCTTTCTGCCCTTGAGCGCTCTGGCACATGGGATCTGTTTCCCTCCCTTCTGGTGTCCGTCCCGTCACCTGCAAGTGGGTGTACACGATTAAGACTTGCTCTGATGGTTCTCTTGAGCACTACAAAGCGCGTCTTGTGGCCCGTGGTTTTTGCTGGGGAACGTAGTAATTTCAAAAATTTCCTACGCACACGCAAGATCATGGTGATGCATAGCAACGAGAGGGGAGAGTGTTGTCCACGAATCCTTGTATACCGAAAGCGGAAGCGTTAGAACAACGCGGTTGATGTAGTCGTACATCTTCACAGCCCGACCGATCAAGCACCGAAACTACGGCACCTCCGAGTTCTAGCACACGTTCAGCTCGATGACGTCCCTCGAACTCCGATCCAGCCGAGTGTCGAGGGAGAGTTCCGTCAGCACGACGGCGTGGTGACGATCTTGATGTTTTACCGAAGCAGGGCTTCGCCTAAGCACCGCTACGATATTATCGAGGTGGATTATGGTGGAGGGGGGCACCGCACACGGCTAAGAGATCCAAGGGATCAATTGTTGTTGTGCCTAGAGGTGCCCCCCTGCCCCCGTATATAAAGGAGCAAGGGGGGAGGGGGCGGCCGGCCTAGGAGGGGCGCGCCAAGGGGAGTCCTACTCCCACCGGGAGTAGGACTCCCTCCTTCCTTGTTGGAGTAGGAGAAGGGGAAAGAGGGGGAGAGGAAGAAGGAAAAGGGGGTTGCGCCCCTTGTCCAATTCGGACCAGAGTGGGGGCGCAGGCCTCCTTCCTTTTGGCCTATCTCCTATATTCCCGTATTGGCCCAATAAGGCCCATATACTCCCCGGCGAATTCCCGTAACTCTCCGGTACTCCGAAAAATACCCGAATCACTCGGAACCTTTCCGAAGTCTGAATATAGTCGTCCAATATATCGATCTTTACGTCTCGGCCATTTCGAGACTCCTCGTCATGGCCCCGATCTCCTCCGGGACTCCGAACTCCTTCGGTACATCAAAACTCATAAACTCATAATATAACTGTCATCGAAACCTTAAGCGTGCGGACCCTACGGGTTCGAGAACTATGTAGACATGACCTAGAACTATTCTCGGTCAATAACCAATAGCGGAACCTGGATGCTCATATTGGCTCCTACATATTCTACGAAGATCTTTATCAATAAACCGCATAACAACATACGTTGTTCCCTTTGTCATCGGTATGTTGCTTGCCCGAGATTCGATCGTCGGTATCCAATACCTAGTTCAATCTTGTTCTTGGCAAGTCTCTTTACTCGTACGTAATGCATCATTCCATAACTAACTCATTAGCTACATTGCTTGCAAGGCTTATAGTGATGTGCATTACCGAGAGGGCTCAGAGATACCTCTCCGACAATCGGAGTGACAAAAACCTAATCTCGAATACGCCAACCCAACATGTACCTTTGGAGACACCTGTAGTACTCCTTTATAATCACCTAGTTACGTTGTGACGTTTGGTAGCACCAAAGTGTTCCTCCGTAAACGGGAGTTGCATAATCTCATAGTTACAGGAACATATATAAGTCATGAAGAAAGCAATATCAATGTACTAAACGATCAAGTGCTAGGCTAACGGAATGGGTCATGTCAATCACATCATTCTCCTAATGATGTGATCCCGTTAATCAAATGACAACTCTTTTGTCCATGGCTAGGAAACATAACCATCTTTGATAAACGAGCTAGTCAAGTAGAGGCATACTAGTGACACTATGTTTTGTCTATGTATTCACACATGTATTATGTTTTCGGTTAATACAATTCTAGCATGAATAATAAACATTTATCATGATATAAGGAAATAAATAATAACTTTATTATTGCCTCTAGGGCATATTTCCTTCAGTCTCCCACTTGCACTAGAGTCAATAATCTAGTTCACATCGCCATGTGATTTAACACCAATATTCACATCTGTATGTGATAATCCCATAGTTCACATCGTCATGTGATCAATGTTGGAAATATGCCCTAGAGGCAATAATAAAAGCATTATTATTATATTTCCTTATTCATGATAATTGTCTTTTATTCATGCTATAATTGTATTATCCGGAAATCGTAATACACGTGTGAATACATAGACCACAATACGTCCCTAGTAAGCCTCTAGTTGACTAGCTCGTTGGTCAACAGATAGTCATGGTTTCCTGACTATGGACATCAGATGTCAATGACAACGGGATCACGTCATTAGGAGAATGACGTGATGGACAAGACCCAATTCTAAGCATAGCATAAGATCGTGTATTTCGTTTTGCTAGAGGTTTTTCAATGTCAAGTATCTCTTCCTTAGACCATGAGATCGTGTAACTCACGGATACCGTAGGAGTGCTTTGGGTGTACCAAACGTCACAACGAAACTGGGAGACTATAAAGGTGCACTACTGGTATCTCCGAAAGTGTCTGCGGTCGACACGGATCGAGGCGGGATTTGTCACTCCGCATGACGGAGGTATCTCTGGGCCCACTTTAATGCATCATCACAATGAGCTCAAAGTGACCAAGTGTTTGGTCACGGGATCATGCATTACGATGCGAGTAAAGTGACTTGGGTAACTAGACTGAACGAGGTATTGGGATACCGACGATCGAAGTCTCGAGCTTGTAACGCATCGATTGACAAAGGGAATAGTAAACATGGTTGCTTGAATCCTCGACATCGTGGTTCATCCGATGACATCATCGAGGAGCATGTGGGAGCCAACATGGGTATCCAGATCCGCTGTTGGTTATTGACACGAGAGCCGTCTCGGTCATGTACGCATGTCTCCCGAACCCGTAGGGTCTACACACTTAAGGTTCGGTGACGCTTAGGGTTATTAGGAAGACTTGTATGTGATTACCGAATGTTGTTCGAGTCCCGGATGAGATCCGGACGCCACGAGGAGTTCTGGAATAGTCCGGAGGTAAAGATTTATATATGGGAAGTTGTCATAAGGACACCGGAAGGTTTCGGGGGCTTATCGGTATTGTACCGGGGCCACCGGAAGGGTTCCGGGGGTCCACCGGGAGGGGCCACCCCTCCCGGGGGGGCACATGGGCTGCGTGGGGCAGGAGCCAGCCCCTGGAGGGCTGGGCGCCCCCCCCCTTGGGCCCATGCGCCTAGGGTTGGGGGGGAACCCTAGAGGGGGCGCCCCCCTTGCTTGGGGGGCAAGTTCCCCTCCCTGGCCGCCGCCCCCCCTCTAGATCCCATCTAGAGGGGCTGGCCCCCCCTTGCCCCTTCCCCTATAAATAGAGGGGTGAGGGGAGGGCTGAACACCTAATCCAAGGCGCAGCCCCTCCCCTCCCCAACACCTCTCCTCCTCTGTACGTGCTTGGCGAAGCCACAGCCGAGATCTTCTTTGCACCAACAACACCACGCCGTCAGGCTGCCGTTGGAGCTGTCTTCCTCAACCTCTCCTTCCTCCTTGCTGGATCAAGACGGAGGAGACGTCGTCTGCACTGCACGTGTGTTGAACGCGGAGGTGTTGTCCGCTCGGCACTTGGTCATCGGTGATCCGAATCACGGCGAGTACGACTCCATCATCACCATCCCCTTGAACGCTTCCGCACTCGATCTACAAGTGGTATGTAGATGCAAACTCACTCCCTTGACTCGTTGCTTAGATGAACTCATAGATGGATCTTGGTGAAACCATAGGAAAAATTTTAATTTTCTGCAACGTTCCCCAACAGTGGCATCATGAGCTAGGTCTATGCGTAGTTCTCTATTGCACGAGTAGAACACAATTTGGTTGTGGGCGTAGATCTTGTCAACTTGCTTGCCGCTACTAGTCTTATCTTGCTTCAGTGGTATTGTGGGATGAAGCGGCCCGGACCAACCTTACACGTACGCTTACGTGAGACCGGTTCCACCGGTCGACATGCACTAGTTGCATAAGGTGGTCAAGCGGTGTCTGTCTCTCCCACTTTAGTTGGAGCGGACTCGATGAAAAGGGTCCTTATGAAGGGTAAATAGAAGTTGACAAAATCACGTTGTGGTTATTCGTAGGTAAGAAAACGTTCTTGCTAGAACCCAATTGCAGCCACGTAAAGATGCAACAACAATTAGAGGACGCCTAACTTGTTTTTGCAGCAATTGTCATGTGACGTGATATGGCGAAGTTGTGATGAATGATGAATGACATATTGTGATGTATGAGATCATGTTCTTGTAATAGGAATCACGACTTGCATGTCGATGAGTATGACAACCGGCAGGAGCCATAGGAGTTGTCTTTATTTTTGTATGACCTGCGTGTCATTGAAGAACGCCATGTAAATTACTTTACTTTATCGCTAAACGCGTTAGCCATAGAAGTAGAAGTAGTCGTTGGCGTGACAACTTCATGAAGACACGATGATGGAGATCATGATGATGGAGATCATGGTGTCATGCCGGTGACAAGATGATCATGGAGCCCCGAAGATGGAGATCAATGGAGCTATATGATATTGGCCATATCATGTCACTACTATATAATTGCATGTGATGTTTATTATGTTTATGCATCTTGTTTACTTAGAACGACGGTAGTAAATAAGATGATCCCTTACAACAATTTTAAGAAGTGTTCTCCCCTAACTGTGCACCGTTGCTAAAGTTCGTCGTTTCGAAGCACCACGTGATGATGTAAGACAGTTTTACACATGCAAAAACACTTAGGGTTAACTTGACGAGCCTAGCATGTACAGACATGGCCTCGGAACACGGAGACCGAAAGGTCGAACACGAGTCGTATGGAAGATACGATCAACATGAGAATGTTCACCGACGATGACTAGTCCGTCTCACATGATGATCGGACACGGCCTAGTCGACTCGGATCGTGTAACACTTAGATGAATAGAGGGATGTCTAATCTGAGTGGGAGTTCATTAAAATAATTTGATTAGATGAACTTAATTATCATGAACTTAGTCTAAAACCTTTGCAAATATGTCTTGTAGATCAAATGGCCAACGCTCATGTCAACCTGAACTTCAACGTTCCTAGAGAAAACCAAGCTGAAAGATGATGGCAGCAACTATACTGACCGGGTCCTAACACGAGGATCATCCTCATAGCTGCCAGGAAACAATATGTCCTAGAAGGACCGCTAGGTGATGCACCCGTCCCCGAGAACCAAGACATTATGAATGCTTGGCAGTCTCGTGCTGATGATTACTCCCTCGTTCAGTGCGGCATGCTTTACAGCTTAGAACCGGGGCTCCAAAAGCGTTTTGAGCAACACGGAGCATATGAGATGTTCGAGGAGCTGAAACTAGTTTTCCAAGCTCATGCCCGGTCGAGAGATATGAAGTCTCCGACAAGTTCTATAGTTGTAAGATGGAGGAAAACAGTTCTCACAAGGAGCACATACTCAAAATGTAAGGTTGCACAACCGCTTTGTCCCTGGACATAAACCTCCTTGGACGAGGCGGTCATTGACAGAATCCTTGATCGCTCCCACCAAGCTACAAGAGCTTTGTGATGAACTACAAGATGCAGGGGATGGTGAAAACCATTCCCGAAGTATTCTCAATGCTTGAAGTCAGCAGAGGTTGAAATCAAGAAAGAACATCAAGTGTTGATGGTCAATAAAACCACTAAGTTCAAGAAGGAAAGGGCAAGAAGAACTTCAAGAAGGGCGTCAAGGAGGTTGCCGCTACCGGTAAGCCGCCATCGGGAAGAAGTCAAGGAATGGACCCAAGCCCGAGATCGAGTGATTTTATTGCAAGGGAAGGGTCACCGAAGCGGAACTGCCCCAAATACTTAGCGGATAAGAAGGCCGGCAACACTAAAGGTATATTTGATATACATGTAATTGATGTGTACCTTACCAAGACTCGTAGTAACTCCCCGGGTATTTGATACGGTGCCGTTGCTCATATTTGTAACTCACGGCAGGAGCTGCGGAATAAGCGGAGATCGGCAAAGGACGAGGTGACGATGCGCGTCGGGAATGGTTCCAAGGTCGATGTGATCGCCGTCGACGCTACCTCTACATTTACCCACGGGATTAGTTATGAACCTCAATAATTGTTATTTAGTGCCAAGTTTGAGCATGAACATTGTATCCGGATCTCGTTTAATGCGAGATGGCTACTCATTTAAATCCGAGAATAATGGTTGTTCTATTTATATGAGAGATATGTTTTATGGTCATGCTCCAATGGTCAATGGTTTATTCTTAATGAATCTCGAACGTAATATTACACATATTCGTAGTGTGAATACCAAAAGATGTAAAGTTGATAACGATAGTCCCACATACTTGTGGCAATCGCCGCCTTGGTCACATTGGTGTCAAGCGCATGAAGAAGCTCCATTCGATGGACTTTTAGAGTCTCTCGATTATGAATCATTTGACACATGCGAACCATGCCTCATGGGCAAAATGACCAAGACTCCATTCTCCGGGACAATGGAGCGAGCAACCAACTTATTGGAAATCATACATACCGATGTGTGTGGTCCAATGAGTGTTGAGGCTCGCGGAGGATATCGTTATGTTCTCACTCTCACCGATGACTTGAGTAGATATGGGTATGTCTACTTGATGAAACACAAGTCCGAGACCTTTGAAAAGTTCATGGAATTTCAGAATGAGGTAGAGAATCAACGTGACCGAAAAATAAAGTTCTTACGATCAGATCGTGGAGGAGAATATTTAAGTCACGAATTTGGTACACACTTAAGGAAATGTGGAACCGTTTCACAACTCACGCTACCGAACACCTCAACAGAACGGTGTGTCCGAACGTCGTAATCGCACTCTATTGGATATGGTGCGGTCTATGATGTCTCTTACCGATTTACCGCTATCATTTTGGGGATACGCTCTAGAGACAGCTACATTCACTTTAAATAGGGCACCGTCTAAATCCGTTGAGACGACACCGTATGAATTATGGTTTGGGAAGAAACCTAAGTCATGCTTTCTAAAAGTTTGGGGATGCGATGCTTATGTCAAGAAACTTCAACCCTAAAAGCTCGAACCCAAATCGGAAAATGCGTCTTCATAGGATACCCTAAGGAAACCATTGGGTATACCTTCTACCTTAGATCCGAAGGCAAGATCTTTGTTGCCAAGAACGGATCCTTTCTAGAAAAGAGTTTCTCTCGAAAGAAGTAAGTGGGAGGAAAGTAGAACTCGATGAAGTACTACCTCTTGAACGGGAAAGTAGTGCAGCTCAGGAAAATGTTCATGTGATGCCTACACCAACTGAAGAGGAAAATAATGATGATGATCAAGGTACTTCGGATCAAGTAGCTCTCAACTTCAGAGGTCCACAAGGACACGTTCCGCACTGCAGTGGTACGGCAACCCCGTCTCCGGAAATCATGTTGTTAGACAACGGTGAACCTTCGAACTATGAAGAAGCGATGGCGGGCCCAGATTCCAACAAATGGCTAGAAGCCATGAAATCCGAGATAGAATCCATGTATGAAAACAAAGTATGGACTTTGACAGACTTGCCCGATGATCGGCGATATAGAAAACAAATGGATCTTTAAGAAGAAGACGGACGCGGATGGTAATGTCACCATCTATAAAGCTCGACTAGTCGCTAAGGGTTATCGGCAAGTTCAAGGGATTGACTACGATGAGAATTTCTCTCCGTGAGCGAAGCTTAAGTCCGCCTCAATCATGTTAGCAATTGTCGCATGCTATGATTATGAGATATGGCAGATGGACGCCAAACGGCATTCCTTAACGGGCATCTTAAGGAAGAACTGTATATGATGCAGCTGGAGGGTTTTGTCGATCCTAAGAATGCTAACAAAGTATGCAAGCTCCAAATGATCCATTTATGGGCTGGTGCAAGCATCTCGGAGTTGGAACATTCGCTTTGATGAAATGATCAAAGCATTTGGGTTTATGAGACTTATGGAGAAGCCTGCGTTTACATAAGAAAGTGAGTGGGAGCTCTGTAGCATTTCTCATATTATATGTAGATGACATACTTTTGATGGGAAATGATATAGAACTCTTGGACATTATTAAGGCCTACTTGAATAAAAGTTTTTCAATGAAGGACCTTGGAGAAGCTGCTTATATATTAGGCATCAAGATCTATAGAGATAGATCGAGACGCCTCATAGGTCTTTCACAAAGCACATACCTTGATAAGATTTTGAAGAAGTTCAAAATGGATCAGTCCAAGAAAGGGTTCTTGCTTGTGCTGCAAGGTGTGAGATTGAGCTCAGCTCAATGCCCGACCACGGCAAAAGATAAAGAAGAGATGCGCGTCATCCCCTATGCCTCAGCCATAGGATCTATTATGTATGCCATGCTGTGTACCAGACCTGATGTAAACCTTGCCGTAAGTTTGGTAGGAAGGTACCAAAGTAATCCCGGCAAGGAACACCGGACAGCGTCAAGAATATCCTAAAGTACACGAAAAGGACAAAGGACATGTTTCTCGTTTATGGAGGTGACGACGAGCTCGTCAGAAGGGTTACGCCGACGCTTAGCTTCGACACGCATCTGGATGACTCTAAGTCACAAACCGGATACGTGTATATGTTGAATGGTGGAGCGAAGCTGGTGCAGCTGCAATGAGCGTCGTGGCGGGATCTACATGTGAAGCGGAGTACATGGCAGCCTCGGAGGCAGCGCATGAAGCAATTTGGGTGAAGGAGTTCATCACCGACCTAGGAGTCATACCCAATGTGTGGGGCCGATCAAACTCTTCCGTGACAACACCGGAGCTATTGCACTTGCCAAGGAGCCTGTGTTTCACAAGAAGACCAGGCACATCAAGTTGCCGCTTCAACTCCATCCGTGAAAATGTTCAGGATGGAGACATAGAAATTTGTAAAGTGCATACGGATCCGAATGTCGCAGATCCGCTGACTAAACCTCTTCCGCGGGCAAAACATGATCAACACCAGAACTCTATGGGTGTTCGATTCATCACAATGTAACTAGATTATTGACTCTAGTGCAAGTGGGAGACTGTTGGAAATATGCCCTAGAGGCAATAATAAAAGCATTATTATTATATTTCCTTATTCTTGATAATTGTCTTTTATTCATGCTATAATTGTATTATCCGGAAATCGTAATACACGTGTGAATACATAGACCACAATACGTCCCTAGTAAGCCTCTAGTTGACTAGCTCGTTGGTCAACAGATAGTCATGGTTTCGACTATGGACATCGATGTCAATGACAACGGGATCACGTCATTAGGAGAATGACGTGATGGACAAGACCCAATCCTAAGCATAGCATAAGATCGTGTATTTCGTTTTGCTAGAGGTTTTTCAATGTCAAGTATCTCTTCCTTAGACCATGAGATCGTGTAACTCCCGGATACCGTAGGAGTGCTTTGGGTGTACCAAACGTCACAACGTAACTGGGTGACTATAAAGGTGCACTACAGGTATCTCCGAAAGTGTCTCATTGGGTTGACACGGATCGAGATGGGATTTGTCACTCCGTATGACGGAGAGGTATCTCTGGGCCCACTCGGTAATGCATCATCACAATGAGCTCAAAGTGACCAAGTGTTTGGTCACGGGATCATGCATTACGCATGCGAGTAAAGTGACTTGCGATAACGAGACCGAACGAGGTATTGGGATACCGACGATCGAGTCTCGGGCTTGTAACGCATCGATTGACAAAGGGAATAGTATATGAGGTTGCTTGAATCCTCGACATCGTGGTTCATCCGATGACATCATCGAGGAGCATGTGGGAGCCAACATGGGTATCCAGATCCATTGTTGGTTATTGACACGAGAGCCGTCTCGGTCATGTATGCATGTCTCCCGAACCCGTAGGGTTTACACACTTAAGGTTCGGTGGACGCTTAGGGTTATTAGGAAGACTTGTCTGTGATTACCGAATGTTGTTCGGAGTCCCGGATGAGATCCCGGACGTCACGAGGAGTTCCGAAATAGTCCGGAGGTAAAGATTTATATATGGGAAGTTGTCATAAGGACACCGGAAGGTTTCGGGGGCTTATCGGTATTGTACCGGGGCCACCGGAAGGGTTCCGGGGGTCCACCGGGAGGGGCCACCCCTCCCGGGGGGCCACATGGGCTGCGTGGGGCAGGAGCCAGCCCCTGGAGGGCTAGGCGCCCCCTGGGCCCATGCGCCTAGGGTTGGGGGACCCTAGAGGGGCGCCCTTGCTTGGGGGCAAGTCCCCCTCGGCGCCGCCCCTCTAGATCCCATCTAGAGGGGCCGGCCCCTGCCCCTTCCCCTATAAATAGAGGGGTGAGGGAGGGCTGAACACCCAAGCCAAGGCGCAGCCCTCCCTCCCCAACACCTCTCCTCCTCCGTGACGTGCTTGGCGAAGCCTGGCCGAGATCTTCTGCACCAACAACACCACGCCGTCGTCTTTGCCGTTGGAGCTGTCTTCCTCAACCTCTCCTTCCTCCTTGTTGGATCAAGACGGAGGAGACGTCGTCCGCACTGCACGTGTGTTGAACGCGGAGGTGCTGTCCGCTCAAAGACTTGGTCATCGGTGATCCGAATCACGAAGTACGACTCCATCATCACCATCCTTGAACGCTTCCGCACTCGATCTACAAGTGGTATGTAGATGCAAACTCACTCCCTTGACTCGTTGCTTAGATGAACTCATAGATGGATCTTGGTGAAACCGTAGGAAAACTTTTAATTTTCTGCAACGTTCCCCAACAATCAACACCCAAAGGGTTACTAGAGTCAATAATCTAGTTCACATCGTTATGTGATTAACAACTAAGAGTACTAAGGTATGATCATGTTTTGCTCGTGAGAGAAGTTTAGTCAACGGGTCTGTCACATTCAGAGCCGTATGTATTTTGCAAATATTCTATGTCTACAATGCTCTGCACGGAGCTACTCTAGCTAATTGCTCCCACTTTCAGTATGTATCCAGATTGAGACTTAGAGTCATCTGGATCGGTATAAAAAGCTTGTATCGATGTAACTCTTTACGACGGGCTCTTTTATCACCTCCATAATCGAGAAATATTTCTTTAGTCCTCACTAAGGATGTTCTTGACCAATGTCCAGTGATCTACTCCTAGATCACTATTGTACTCCCTTCCCAAATTCAGAGCAAGGTATACAATAGGTCTGGTACATAGCATAGCATACTTTATTGAACCTATGACTGAGGTATAGGGAATGACTTTCATTCTCTTTTCTATTTTCTGCCGTGGTCGGGATTTGAGTCTTTACTCAATTTCACACCTTTGCAACATAGGCGAAAACTCTTTCTTTGACTGTTCCATTTTGAACTATTTCAAAATCTTGACAAGGTATGTACTTATTGAAAAACTTATCAAGCGTCTTGATCTATCTCAATAGATCTTGATGCTCAATATGTAAGCAGCTTCACCGAGGTCATTCTTTGAAAAACTCCTTTCAAATACTCCTTTATGCTTTGCAGAATAATTCTACATTATTTCCGATCAACAATATGTCATTCACATATACTTATCGTAAAATGTTGTAGTGCTCCCACTCACTTTCTTGTAAATACAGCTTCTCAAAAGTCTCAGATAAAACCATATGCTTTGATCAACTCATCAAAGCGTATATTCCAACTCCAAGATGCTTGCACCAGTCCATTGATGGATCGCTGGAGCTTGCACATTTTGTTAGCACCTTTAGAATTGACAAAACCTTCTGGTTGCATCATATACAACTCTTCTTTAAGAAAACCATTAAGGAATGCAGTTTTGACATTCATTTGCTAGATTTCATAAAATGTGGCAATTGCTAACATGATTCGGACAGACTTAAGCATCGCTACAGTTGAGAAAATCTCATTGTAGTCAATACCTTGAACTTGTCGAAAACCTTTTTGCGACAAGTCGAGCTTTGTAGATAGTAACACTACTATCAACATCTGTCTTCCTCTTGAAGATCCATTTATATAATATGGCTTGCCGATCATCGGGCAACTCCATCAAGTCCACACTTTGTTCTCATACATGGATCCCATCTCAGATTTCATGGCCTCAAGCCATTTCGCGGAATCTGGGCTCATCATCGCTTCCTCATAGTTCGTAGGTTTATCATGGTCTAGTAACATGACTTCCAGAATAGGATTACCGTACCACTCTGGTGCGGATCTCACTCTGGTTTACCTACGAGGTTCGGTAGCAACTTGATCTGAAGTTTCATGATCATCATCATTAACTTCCTCACTAATTGGTGTAGGAATCACTGGAACTGATTTCTGTGATGAACTACTTTCCAATAAGGGAGAAGGTACAATTACCTCATCAAGTTCTACTTTTCTCCCACTCACTTCTTTCGAGAGAAACTCCTTCTCTAGAAAGGATCCGAATTTAGCAACGAATGTCTTGCCTTTCGGATCTGTGATAGAAGGTGTACCCAACATTTTGGGTATCCTATGAAGACGCACTTTTTTGATTTGGGTTCAAGCTTATCATGTTGAAACTTTTTCACATAAGCATGGCAACCCAAACTTTAAGAAACGACAGCTTAGGTTTACTGCTAAACCATAGTTCATACGGTGTCATCTCAACGGATTTAGATGGTGCCCTATTAAACGTGAATGCAGCTGTCTCTAATGCATAACCCCAAAACGATAGTGATAAACTGATAAGAGACATCATAGATCGCACCATATCTAGTAAAGTACGATTACGACGTTCGGACACACCATTACATTGTGGTGTTCCAGGTGGCATGAGTTGCGAAACTATTTCACATTGTTTCAAATGAAGACCAAACTCGTAACTCAAATATTCATCTCCACGATCATATCGTAGAAACTTTATTTTTCTTGTTGCGATGATTTTCCACTTCACTCTGAAATTCTTTGAACTTTTCAAATGTTTCAGACTTATGTTTCATCAAGTAGATATACCCATATCTGCTCAAATCATCTGTGAAGGTCAGAAAATAACGATACATATATCTGCACGATCAAATCGTAGAAACTTTATTTTTCTTGTTGCGATGATTTTCCACTTCACTCTGAAATTCTTTGAACTTTTCAAAAGTTTCAGACTTATGTTTCATCAAGTAGATATACCCATATCTGCTCAAATCATCTGTGAAGGTCAGAAAATAACGATACACGCCGCGAGTCTTAACTCTCATCGGATCGCATACATCGGTATGTATTATTTCCAATAAGTCAAGAGCTTCGTTCCATTGTTCCGGGAACGGAGTTTTAGTCATCTTGCCCAAAAGGCACGGTTCGCAAGCATCAAATGATTCATAACCAAGTGATTCCGAAGATCCATCTTTATGGAGTTTCTTCATGCGCTTTACACCGATATGACCCAAACGGCAGTGTCACAAGTATGTTGCACAATCATTATTAACTTTGCATCTTTTGGCATCAATATTATGAATATGTGTATTACTACGATCGAGATCCAACAAACTATTTTCATTGGGTGTATGACCATTGAAGGTTTTATTCATGTAAATGTAACAACAATTATTCTTTGACTTTAAATGAATAACCGCTTTTGCAATAAACATGATCAAATCATATTCATGCTCAACGCAAAACACCAAATAACATTTATTTAGGTTTAACACTAATCCCGAAAGTATAGGAGTGTGCGATGATGATCATATCAATCTTGGAACTACTTCCAACACTCATCGTCACTTCTCCTTCAACTAGTCTCTGCTTATTCTCAGTAACTCCTGTTTCGAGTTACTAATCTTAGCAATCGAACAAGTATCAAATACTCAGGGGCTACTATAAACACTAGTAAGGCACACATCAAACACCAGTATATCAAATATACCCTTGTTCACTTTGTCATCCTTCTTATCCACCAAATATTCAGTGGTATTTCGCTTCGTTGACCATTTCGCTTTGCGGTGTAAGCACTTTCGGTTGTGCTTTGGTCCAGCTTTGGGCTTCTTCACGGAGTGACAACTTGCTTGTCATTCTACTTGAAGTTCCCTTTCTTTCCCTTTGCCCTTTTCTTGAAACTAGTGGTCTTGTCAATCATCAAGACTTGATGCTCTTTTCTTGATTTCTACCTTCGTCGATTTCAAAGCATCACGAAGAGCTCGGGAATCGCTTTTCATCATCCCTTGCATTATAGTTCATCACGAAGTTCCAAAGTAACTTGGTGATGGTGACTAGAGAACTCTGCCAATCACTATCTTATCCGGAAGATTAACTCCCACTTGATTCAAGCGATTGTAGTACTCGGACAATCTAAGTACTTGCTCACTAGTTGAGCAATTCTCCTTCATCTTTTAGGCGAAGTATTTGTCAGAGGTCTCATACCTCTTGACACGGGCATGAGTCTGAAATACCAATTTCATCTCTTGAAACATCTTATATGTTCCATGATGTTTCAAAAAACATTTTTGTAGTCCCGGTTCTAAGCCATAAAGCATGGTGCACAAAACTATCAAGTAGTCATCATATTGAGCTAGTCAAACGTTCATAACGTGCAGCCGCTCCCTGCAACAGTCTGTCACCTAGCGGTGCATTAAGGACATAATTCTTCCAGGCAAAGAATGAGGATAAACCTCAGATCACGGATCCAATCCGCATCATTGCTACTAACATCTTTCAACACAATTTTCTCTAGGAACATATCAAAATAAACATATGTAAGCAACAACGCGAGCTATTGATCTACAACATAATTTGCAAAATACTACCAGGACTAAGTTCATGATAAATTTAAGTTTAATTAATCATATTACTTAAGAACTCCCACTTAGATAGACATCCCTCTAATCTTCTAAGTGATTACGTGATCCATATCAACTACACCATGTCCGATCGTCACGTGAGATGGATTAGTTTCAACGGTGAACATCAATATGTTGATCATATCTACTATATGATTCACGCTCGACCTTATGGTCTCCGTGTTCCGAGACCATATCTGTTATATGCTAGGCTCGTCAAGTTTAACCTGAGTATTCCGCGTGTGCAACTGTTTTGCACCCGTTGTATTTGAACGTAGAGCCTATCACACCCGATCATCACGTGGTGTCTCAGCACGAAGAACTTTCGCAACGGTGCATACTCAGGGAGAACACTTCTTGATAATTTTGCGAAAGATCATCTTAAAATGCTACCGTCAATCAAAGCAAGGTAAGATGCATAAAGGATAAACATCACATGCAATCAATATAAGTGATATGATATGGCCATCATCATCTTGTGCTTGTGATCTCCATCTCTCAAGCACCGCCGTCGTGATCACCATCGCCACCGGGCGCGACACCTTGATCTCCATCGTAGCATCATTGTCGTTACGCCCATCTATTGCTTCTACGACTATCGCTACCGCTTAGTGATAAAGTAAAGCAATTATGTATGCGTTGCATTTCATACAATAAAGCGACAACCATATGGCTCTCGCGATTGTCGATAACCGGTTACAAAACATGATCATCTCATACAATAAAATATAGCATCACGTCTTGACCATATCACATCACAACATGCCCTGCAAAAACAAGTTAAACGCCCTCTACTTTGTTGTTGCAAGTTTTACGTGGCTGCTATGGGCTGAGCAAGAACCGTTCTTACCTACGCATCAAAAACACAATGATAGTTCGTCAAGTTAGTGCTGTTTTAACCTTCGCAAGGACCGGGCGTAGCCACACTCGGTTCAACTAAAGTTGGAGAAACAACACCGCCAGCCACCTGTGTGCAAAGCACGTCGGTAGAACCAGTCTCGCCAGAAGCGTCTGGCGTAATGTCGGTCCGGCTGTTTCATCCAACAATACCGCCAACCAAAGTAAGATATCTTTGGTAAGCAAGATGACTTGTATCGCCCACAACTCACTTGTGTTCTACTCGTGCATATGACATCTACGCATAAAACCTGGCTCTGATACCACTGTTGGGGAACGTAGTAATTTTAAAAATTTCCTACGCACACGGAAGATCATGGTGATGCATAGAAACGAGAGGGGAGAGTGTTGTCCATGTACCCTTGTATACCGAAAGCGGAAGCGTTAGAACAACGCGGTTGATGTAGTCGTACGTCTTCATGGCCCGACCGATCAAGCACCGAAACTACGGCACCTCCGAGTTCTAGCACACGTTCAGCTCGATGACGTCCCTCGAACTCCGATCCAGCCGAGTGTTGAGGAGAGTTCCGTCACAAGACGACGGCGTGACGATCTTGATGTTTACCGACGCAGGGCTTCGCCTAAGCACCGCTACGATATTATCGAGGTGGATTATGGTGGAGGGGGGCACCGCACACGGCTAAGAGATCCAAGGGATCAATTGTTGTTGTGCCTAGAGGTGCCCCCCTGCCCCCGTATATAAAGGAGCAAGGGGGGAGGGGGCGCGCCAAGGGGAGTCCTACTCCCACCGGGAGTAGGACTCCCTCTTTCCTTGTTGGAGTAGGAGAAGGGGAAAGAGGGTGAGAGGAAGAAGGAAAAGGGGCTGGGCCCTTGTCCACCCGGACCAGAGGGGCGCAGGCCTCCTTCCTTTGGCCTCTCTCCTCTATTCCCGTATGGCCCAATAAGGCCCATATACTCCTCGGCGAATTCCGTAACTCTCCCAGTACTCCGAAAAATACCCGAATCACTCGGAACCTTTTCGAAATCCGAATATAGTCGTCCAATATATCGATCTTTACGTCTCGACCATTTCGAGACTCCTCGTCATGTCCCCGGTCTCATCCGGGACTCCGAACTCCTTCGGTACATCAAAACTCATAAACTCATAATATAACTGGTATCGAAACCTTAAGCGTGCGGACCCTACGGGTTCGAGAACTATGTAGACATGACCTAGAACTATTCTAGGTCAATAACCAATAGCGGAACCTGGATGCTCATATTGGCTCCTACATATTCTACGAAGATCTTTATCGGTCAAACCGCATAACAACATACGTTGTTCCCTTTGTCATCGGTATGTTGCTTGCCCGAGATTCGATCGTCGGTATCCAATACCTAGTTCAATCTCAAGCATCGGCAAGTCTCTTTACTCGTTATGTAATGTATCATTCCGTAACTAACTCATTAGCTACATTGCTTGCAAGGCTTATAGTGATGTGCATTACCGAGAGGGCCCAGAGATACCTCTCCGACAGTCGGAGTGACAAAAACCTAATCTCGAAATACGCCAACCCAACATGTACCTTTGGAGACACCTGTAGTACTCCTTTATAATCACCCAGTTACGTTGTGACGTTTAGTAGCACCCAAAGTGTTCCTCCGGTAAACGGGAGTTGCATAATCTCATAGTTACAGGAACATATATAAGTCATGAAGAAAGCAATAGCAATGTACTAAACGATCAAGTGCTAGGCTAACAGAATGGGTCATGTCAATCACATCATTCTCCTAATGATGTGATACCGTTAATCAAATGACAACTCTTTTGTCCATGGCTAGGAAACATAACCATCTTTGATAAACGAGCTAGTCAAGTAGAGGCATACTAGTGACATTATGTTTTGTCTATGCATTCACACATGTATTATGTTTCCGGTTAATACAATTCTAGCATGAATAATAAACATTTATCATGATATAAGGAAATAAATAATAACTTTATTATTGCCTCTAGGGCATATTTCCTTCAGTTTTCAGCAGGAGCAGGGACGCGATTATGATTAGACATTCGCTCCTGTGGCCCACATGACCACCGTTCGCACTCTTCTTGCTGTGGCTTCTGTTCGTCATTGGTCTATCTCTCAACTTGATGTTCAGAACGCCTTTCTCAATGGCGAGTTGCGTGAGGAGGTTTATATGCAGCCACCACCGGGGTACTATGCTCCTGATGGTATGGTCTGTAGACTTCGCCGCTCCCTCTATGGTCTTAAACAGGCCCCTCGCGCCTGGTTTGAGCGCTTTGCCTCTGTGGTGACTACCGCTGGTTTTTCGTCCAGTGATCATGATCCCGCGTTGTTTGTTCACACGTCTCCTCGTGGTTGGACTCTTCTCCTCCTCTATGTTGATGACATGATCATCACTGGTGACGACTTAGACTACATTGCCTTTGTTAAGGCTCTCCTTCGCGACTAGTTCCTCATGACTGATCTTGGTCCACTTCGCTATTTTCTTGGGATTGAGATCTTCTCGACCTCTGATGGCTTCTACATCTCCCAAGAGAAATATATTCAGGATCTTCTTGCTCGCGCTGCTCTCGGTGATGAGCGCATAGTTGTGACTCCTATGGAGCTCAACGTTCAGCTTCGTGCCTCCGATGGTGACACTCTTTCTAATCCCACTCGCTATCATCACCTTGTTGGCAGTCTTGTCTACCTTGCTGTTACGCGTCCTGACATCTCCTATCCTGTCCACATCCTGAGTCAGTTTGTTTCAGCCCCCACCTCTGTCCACTATAATCATCTCCTTCGTGTTCTATGATATCTTCGTGGCACGATCTCCCAACGCCTTTTCTTTCCCCGCTCCAGTTCTCTTGAGCCCCAGACCTACTCTGATGCTACCTGGGCTAGTGATCCCTCTGATCGACGCTCGCTGTCTGCTTATTGTGTTATTCTTGGTGGCTCCCTTATTGCCCGGAAGACAAAGAGACAGACTGCAGTTTCTCGCTCGAGTACAGAGGCTGAGTTGCGAGCCATGGCTATGTTGACGGCTGAGGTGATCTGGTTACGATGATTACTTGAGGATTTTGGTGTGTCCGCTACTACGTCGACTCCCTTACTGTCAGACAGTACCGGTGCTATCAGTATTGCGCATGACCCGGTGAAGCATGAGCTCACCAAGCACATCGGTGTAGATGCCCACTTTGTGCGTGCTGCTGTGCAGGATCAGACCCTTGCTCTTCACTATGTGCCATCTGAGTTACAGTTGGCGAACTTCTTTGTTGGGGAACGTAGTAATTTCCAAAATTTCCTACGCACACGCAAGATCATGGTGATGGCATAGCAACGAGAGGGGAGAGTATTGTCCACGTACCCTCGTAGACCGTAAGCGGAAGCGTTATGACAATGCGGTTGATGTAGTCAGACGCCTTCACAATCCGACCGATCCAAGTACGGAACGCACGGCACCTCCGAGTTCAGCACACGCTCATTTCGATGACGATCCCCGGCTCCGATCCAGCAAAGCGTGGGGATGAGTTCCGTCGACAAGACGGCGTGGTGGCGATGATGATGCTCTATCGGTAGCGCAGGCTTCGCCTAAACTCATGACGATATGACCGAGGTGGAATATGGTGGAGGGGGGCACCGCACACGGCTAAGGAACGATCCGTAGATCAACTTGTGTTGTTGTGCCTAGAGGTGCCCCCCTGCCCCCGTATATAAAGGAGCAAGGGGGGAGGGGGCGGCCGGCCTAGGAGGGGCGCCAAGGGGAGTCCTACTCCCACCGGAGTAGGACTCCTCCTTCCTTGTTGGAGTAGGAGAAGGGAAAGAGGGGAGAGGGAGAAGGAAAGGGGCTGCGCCTTGTCCAATTCGGACCAGAGGGGCGCAAGCCTCCTTCCTTTGGCCTCTCTCCTCTATTCCCGTATGGCCCAATAAGGCCCATATACTCCTGGCGAATTCCGTAACTCTCGGTACTCCGAAAAATACCGAATCACTCGGAACCTTTCCGAACTCGAATATAGTCGTCCAATATATCGATCTTTACATCTCGACCATTTCGAGACTCCTCGTCATGTCCCCGGTCTCATCCGGGACTCGAACTCCTTCGGTACATCAAAACTCATAAACTCATAATATAAGCATCGCCATCGAAACCTTAAGCGTGCGGACCCTACGGGTTCGAGAACTATGTAGACATGACCTAGAACTATTCTTGGTCAATAACCAATAGCGGAACCTGGATGCTCATATTGGCTCCTACATATTCTACGAAGATCTTTATCGGTCAAACCGCATAACAACATACTTTGTTCCCTTTGTCATCGGTATGTTACTTGCCCGAGATTCGATCGTCGGTATCCAATACATAGTTCAATCTAGTTAATGTCAAGTCTCTTTACTCGTTACGTAATGCATCATTCCGTAACTAACTCATTAGCTACATTTCTTGCAAGGCTTATAGTGATGTGCATTACCGAGAGGGCCCAGAGATACCTCTCCGAGCAATCGGAGTGACAAAACCTAATCTCAAATACGCCAACCCAACATGTACCTTTGGAGACACCTGTAGTACTCCTTTATAATCACCCAGTTACGTTGTGACATTTGGTAGCACCCAAAGTGTTCCTCCGGTAAACGGGAGTTGCATAATCTCATAGTTACAAGAACATGTATAGGTCATGAAGAAAGCAATAACAATATACTAAACGATCAAGTGCTAGGCTAACGGAATGGGTCATGTCAATCACATCATTCTCCTAATGATGTGATCCCATTAATCAAATAACAACACATGTCTATGGTTAGGAAACATAACCATCTTTGATTAATGAGCTAGTCAAGTAGAGGCATACTAGTGACTATATGTTTGTCTATGTATTCACACATGTATTATGTTTCCGGTTAATACAATTCTAGCATGAATAATAAACATTTATTATGAAATAAGGAAATAAATAATAACTTTATTATTGCCTCTAGGGCATATTTCCTTCAGTCTCCCACTTGCACTAGAGTCAATAATCTAGTTCACGTCATCATGTGATTCAACACTAATATTCACATTTGTATGTGATTAACACCCATAGTTCACATCGTCATGTGACCAACACCCAAAGGGTTTACTAGAGTCAATAATCTAGTTCACATCGCTATGTGATTAACACCCAAAGAGTACTAAGGTATGATCATGTTTTGCTCGTGAGAGAAGCTTAGTCAACGGGTCTGTCACATTCGTGAAATGTATGTATTTTGCAAATATTCTATGTCTACAATGCTCTGCACGGAGCTACTCTAGCTAATTGCTCCCACTTTCAATATGTATCCAGATTGAGACTTAGAGTCATCTGGATCAGTGTAAAAAGCTTGCATCGATGTAACTCTTTACGACGGGCCTTTTTATCACCTCCATAATCGAGAAATATTTCCTTAGTCCTCACTAAGGATGTTCTTGACCAATGTCCAGTGATCTACTCCTAGATCACTATTGTACTCCCTTGCCAAATTCAGAGCAAGGTATACAATAGGTCTGGTACATAGCATAGCATACTTTATAGAACCTATGAATGAGTTATAGGGAATGACTTTCATTCTCTTTTATATTTTCTGTCGTGGTCGGGATTTGAGTCTTTACTCAATTTCACACCTTTGCAACACAGGCAAGAACTCTTTCTTTGACTGTTACATTTTGAACTATTTCAAAATCTTGCCAAGGTATGTACTTATTGAAAAACTTATCAAGCGTCTTGATCTATCTCAATAGATCTTGATGCTCAATATGTAAGCAGCTTCACCGAGGTCCTTCTTTGAAAAAACTCCTTTCAAATACTCCTTTATGCTTTGCGAATAATTCTACATTATTTACGATCAACAATATGTTACTCACATATATTTATCAAAAGGCGGTAGTGCTCCCACTCACTTTATTGTAAATACATGCTTCTCCAAAAGTCTCAGATAAAACCATATGCTTTGATCACACTATCAAAGCGCTTATTCCAACCGAGATGCTTGCACCAGTCCATAGATGGATCGCTGAAGCTTGCACATTTTGTTAGCTCCTTTAGGATTGACAAAACCTTCTCGTTGCATCATATACAACTCTTCTTTAATAAATCCATTAAAGAATGTAGTTTTTGACATCCATTTGCCAGATTTCATAAAATGTGGCAATTCCTAACATGATTAGCAGACTTAAGCATCGCTAAAGTTGAGAAAATATCATTGTAGTCAAAACCATGAACTTGACGAAAACCTTTTTGTGACAAGTCGAGATTTGTAGATAGTAACGCTAATATAAGTGTCCGTCTTCCTCTTGAAGATCCATTTATTTAACATGGCTTGCTGATCATTGAGCAAGTCAATCAAAGTCCATACTTTGTTCTCATACATGGATCCTATCTCAGATTTCATGGCCTCAAGCCATTTCGCGGAATCTGGGCTCATCATCGCTTCCTCATAGTTCGTAGGTTCATCATGGTCTAGTAACATGACTTCCGTAACATGATTACCGTACCACTCAGTGCGGATCTTACTCTGGAAGACCCACGAGGTTTGGTAGCAACTTGATCTAAAGTTTCATGATCATCATCATTAACTTCCTCACTAATTGGTGTAGGAATCACCGAACTGATTTACGTGATGAACTACTTTCCAATAAGGGAGAAGGTACAATTACCTCATCAAGTTCTACTTTCCTCCCACTCACTTCTTTCTCGAGAGAAACTCCTTCTCTAGAAAGGATCCATTCTTAGCAACGAATGTTTTGCCTTCGGATCTGTGATAGAAGGTATACCCAACAGTTTCCTTTGGGTATTCTATGAAGACGCACTTTCCGAGTTGGGTTCGAGCTTATCAGGCTGAAAACCTTTTTCATATAAGCATCGCAACTCCAAACTTTAAGAAACGATAGCTTAGGTTTACTGTTAAACCATAGTTCATACGGTGTCGTCTCAACGGATTTAGATGGTGCCCTATTAAACGTGAATGCAGCTATCTCTAATGCATAACCCCAAAACGATAGTGATAAACCGATAAGAGACATCATAGATCGCACCATATCCAATAAAGTGCGGTTACGACTTTCGGACACACCATTATGATGTGGTGTTCCATATGGCGTGAGTTGCGAAACTATTTCACATTGTTTCAAATGAAGACCAAACTCGTAACTCAAATATTTATCTCCACGATCAGATCATAGAAACTTTATTTTTCTTGTTACGATGATTTTCCACTTCACTCTGAAATTCTTTGAACTTTTCAAATGTTTCAGACTTATGTTTCATCAAGTAGATATACCCATATCTGCTCAAATCATCTGTGAAGGTGAAAAAATAACGATACCCACCGCGAGCCTCAACATTCATCGGACCACAAACATCAGTATGTATGATTTACACCAAATAAGTTGCTCGCTCCATAGTTCCGGAGAACGGCGTTTTAGTCATCTTGCCCATGACGCACGGTTCGCAAGTACCAAGTGATTCATAATCAAGTGATTCCAAAAGCCCATCAGTATGGAGTTTCTTCATGCGCTTTACACCAATATGACCTAAACGGCGGTGCCACAAATAAGTTGCACTATCATTATTAACTTTACATCTTTTGGTTTCAATATTATGAATATGTGTATCACACGATCGAGATCCAACAAACCATTTTCATTGGGTGTATGACCATAGAAGGTTTTATTCATGTAAACAGAACAATAATTATTCTCTAACTTACATGAATAACCGTATTGCAATAAACATGATCAAATCATATTCATGCTCAACGCAAACGCCAAATAACATTTATTTAGGTTCAACACTAATCCCGAGAGTATAGGGAGTGTGTGATGATGATCATATCAATCTTGGAACTACTTCCAACACTCATCGTCACTTCCCCTTCAACTAGTCTCTGTTTATTCTGTAACTCCTGTTTCGAGTTACTAATCTTAGCAACCGAACAAGTATCAAATACTCGGGGCTATTATAAACACTAGTAAGGCACACATCAATAACTCAGTATATCAAATATACTCTTGTTCACTTTGCCATCCTTCTTATCCACCAAATATTCAGGGCATTTCCGCTTCAAGTGACCATTTCCTTTGCGATGTAAGCACTTTCGGTTTCAGGCTTTGGTCCAGCTTTGGTCTTCTTCACAGGAGTGACAACTTGTTTGCCATTCTACTTGAAGTTTCCCTTTCTTTCCCTTTGCCCTTTTCTTGAAACTAGTGGTCTTGTCAATCATCAACACTTGATTTCTACCTTCGTCGATTTCAACATCACGAAGAGCTCGTGAATCGTTTTCATCATCCCTTGCATACTATAGTTCATCACGAAGTTCTAGTAACTTAGTGGTGGTGACTAGAGAATTCTGTCAATCACTATCTTATCTGGAAGATTAACTCCCACTTGATTCAAGTGATTGAAGTACCTGCATAATGGAGCACATGCTTACTAGTTGAGCAATTCTCCTCCATCTTTTAGCTATAGAACTTGTTGGAGACTTCATATCTCTCAACTCGGTATTTGCTTGAAATATTAACTTCAACTCCTGGAACATCTCATATGGTCCATGACGCTCATAACGCCTTTGAAGTCCCGATTCTAAGCCGTTAAGTATGGTGCACTAAACTATCAAGTAGTCATCATATTGAGCTAGCCAAACGTTCATAACGTCTGCTTTTGCTCCTGCAATAGGTCTGTCACCTAGCGGTGCATTAAGGACATAATTATTCTGTGCAGCAATGAAGATAAACCTCAGATCACGGATCCAATCCGCATCATTGCTACTAATATTTTTCAATACAATTTTCTCTAGGAACACATATAAAAACATAGGGAAGCAAAAACATAGGGAAGCAACAACGCGAGCTATTGATCTACAACATAATTTGCAAAATACTACCAGGACTAAGTTCATGATAAATTAAAGTTCAATTAATCATATTACTTAAGAACTCCCACTTAGATAGACATCCTCTAATCTTCTAAGTGATTACGTGATCCATATCAACTAAACCATGTCCGATCATCACGTGAGATGGAGTAGTTTCAATGGTGAACATCACTATGTTGATCATATCTACTATATGATTCACGTTCGACCTTCGGTCTCCGTGTTCCGAGGCCATATCTGTATATGCTAGGCTCGCCAAGTTTAACCTGAGTATTCCGCGTGTGCAACTGTTTTGCACCCGTTGTATTTGAACGTAGAGCCTATCACACCCGATCATCACGTGGTGTCTCAAAGACGAAGAACTTTCGCAACGGTGCATACTCGTGGATAACACTTCTTGATATTTTTAGTGAGAGATCATCTTAAAATTCTACCGCCAATCAAAGCAAGATAAGATGCATAAAGGATAAACATCACATGCAATCAATATAAGTGATATGATATGGCCATCATCATCTTGTGCTTGTGATCTCCATCTCAAGCACCGTCGTGATCACCATCGTTACCGGTAGCGACACCTTGATCTCCATCGTAGCATCGTTGTCGTTACGCCATCTATTGCTTCTACGACTATCGCTACCGCTTAGTGATAAAGTAAAGCAATTACAGGCGTTGCATTTCATACAATAAAGCGACAACCATATGGCTCCTGCCAGTTGCAGATAACTTCGGTTACAAAACATGATCATCTCATACAATAAAATATAGCATCACGTCTTGACCATATCACATCACAACATGCCCTGCAAAAACAAGTTAGACGATCTCTACTTTGTTGTTGCAAATTTTACGTGGCTGCTACAGGCTGAGCAAGAACCGTTCTTACCTATGCATCAAAACCACAACGATAGTTTGTAAAGTTGGTGATGTTTTAACCTTCGCAAGGACCGGGCGTAGCCACACTCGGTTCAACTAAAGTGAGAGAGACAGACACCCGCCAGTCACCTTTAAGCACGAGTGCTCGCAACGGTGAAACCAGTCTCGCGTAAGCGTCTGGCGTAATGTCGGTCCGGCCGCTTCATCTCACAAAACCGCCCGAACCAAAGTATGACATGCTGGTAAGCGGTATGACTTGTATCGCCCACAACTCACTTTTGTTCTACTCGTGCATATGACATCTACGCATAAAACCAGGCTCGGATGCCACTTTGTTGGGGAACGTAGTAATTTCAAAAATTTCCTACGCACACGCAAGATCATGGTGATGGCATAGCAACGAGAGGAGAGTATTGTCCACGCACCCTCGTAGACCGTAAGCGGAAGCGTTATGACAACGCGGTTGATGTAGTCGTACGTCTTCACAATCCGACCGATCCAAGTACCGAACGTACGGCACCTCCGAGTTCAGCACACGTTCAGCTCGATGACGATCCCTGGGCTTCGATCCAGCAAAGCGTCGGGGATGAGTTCCACAAGACGACGGCGTGGTGGCGATGATGATGCTCTATCGGCGAGGGCTTCGCCTAAACTCCATGACGATATGACCGAGGTGGAATATGGTGGAGGGGGGCACCACACACGGCTAAGGAACGATCCGTAGATCAACTTGTGTTGTTGTGCCTAGAGGTGCCCCCCTGCCCCCGTATATAAAGGAGCAAGGGGGGAGGGGGCGGCCGGCCTAGGAGGGGCGCCATGGGGAGTCCTACTCCCACCGGGTGTAGGACTCCCTCCTTCCTTGTTGGTGTAGGAGAAGGGGAATGAGGGGGAGAGGGAGAAGGAAAAGGGGGCTGCGCCCCTTGTCCAATCGGACCAAAGGGGGCGAGGCCTCCTTCCTTTGGCCTCTCTCCTCTATTCTCGTATGGCCCAATAAGGCCCATATACTCCCCGGCGAATTCCGTAACTCTCCGCACGCTGAAAAATACCGAATCACTCAGAACCTTTCCGAACTCCGAATATAGTCGTCCAATATATCGATCTTTACGTCTCGACCATTTCGAGACTCCTCGTAATTTCCCGATCTCATCCGGGACTCCGAACTCCTTCGGTACATCAAAACTCATAAACTCATAATATAACTGTCATCGAAACCTTAAGCGTGCGGACCCTACGGGTTCGAGAACTATGTAGACATGACCTAGAACTATTCTTGGTCAATAACCAATAGCGGAACCTGGATGCTCATATTGGCTCCTACATATTCTACGAAGATCTTTATCGGTCAAACCGCATAACAACATACTTTGTTCCCTTTGTCATCGGTATGTTACTTGCCCGAGATTCGATCGTTGGTATCCAATACCTAGTTCAATCTCGTTAATGGCAAGTCTCTTTACTCGTTACGTAATGCATCATTCCGTAACTAACTCATTAGCTACATTTCTTGCAAGGCTTATAGTGATGTGCATTACCGAGAGGGCCCAGAGATACCTCTCCGACAATCGGAGTGACAAAACCTAATCTCGAAATACGCCAACCCAACATGTACCTTTGGAGACACCTGTAGTACTCCTTTATAATCACCCAGTTACATTGTGACGTTTGGTAGCACCCAAAGTGTTCCTCCGGTAAACGAGAGTTGCATAATCTCATAGTTACAGGAACATGTATAGGTCATGAAGAAAGCAATAACAATATACTAAACGATCAAGTGCTAGGCTAACAGAATGGGTCATGTCAATCACATCATTCTCCTAATGATGTGATCCCATTAATCAAATAACAACACATGTCTATGGTTAGGAAACATAACCATCTTTGATTAATGAGTTAGTCAAGTAGAGGCATACTAATGACTGTATGTTTGTCTATGTATTCACACATGTATTATGTTTCCGGTTAATACAATTCTTGCATGAATAATAAACATTTATCATGAAATAAGGAAATAAATAATAACTTTATTATTGCCTCTAGGGCATATTTCCTTCATTCTTCACGAAGGCACAGACTCGAGCGCAACATGGCTTTTTCCTCTCCAAACTCAGTGTTGTTGATCCATCATGAGTTTGAGGGGAGGTGTTAGGTGTGTATAGTCCCCTTTCGGTATATCCCCATTGTATAAGGGGTTTTCTGCACTTTGTCACACATGTATATGTAATGGCCTTTGACCCTCAGTGAATACTAGTTGCTGTTTATCTGACAGTTATCTCCATGACGGTGCTCGTATACACACCACCAGTTTACCGATTGATATCATGGACCACACCTTGACAGTCAGAAGTAATGATCACATGCGATAATAATAAGTCCAAAGCAAGTGCAAGTGCCTCGCAGCATGCCAATGCCTTCGAAGTCGTGAGGTGTGTTATACCTGGTATCTTAATGACAGAGGAGCCCGAGAATAGACCTGAAAAGTCTCTGAGACCATGCTAAAGAAACCCTCATTATGGTTCCTTGACACAGCGTCATCGACTCTGATCTTGGCTACACCAGAACACGGTGGGGGAGAAGGACCAGGGAATGAAAAACAGGCATCTTACGAGGGGCGATGCAAAAATGCCCAACCGGCAGACATGGGAAATCTCCCGCCGCATGACCCTGTCGACGTGACTGCGGTCAAAGCACTACGCAGGCAGGCCAGTCGTATTTAGGACCTTGGATGAATCACTTATTAAAATGGAAATATAACTTGGATGTGCATTTTGAAGAAACAATGGGATAAGTTATTTTCAAGACGGAGAATGGAGAGAATATTTGGTTGAGAAAGTCCTGCGGAGGGAGTGTTTCTTTAGATGGGAACGGGGATGGGAATGTGTGGCTTACAGTACTAGACGGCAGGAGTGAGAAAAACGAAAATCACAGAAAAGAGGAAGAAAAAGAAACCGCCGCGATCCCCGGCCCTCGCAGCCGCTCGCCACCGCTCGCCACCGCCGCAATGCCGGGCGGCCGCTCCCGCGCAACGTCCCCCCGGGCCGGGGCCCCGCCCTTCAAAGCGTCGCCCTCCTCCCGCGGCCCCTCGCTAGTGTCGCCACCCCTACCCCCCGTCCCCACACCCCCCTCCCCCCACCTCGCTGGCCCACATGACCGCCGCCGCGGCGCTCGTTCTGGCCGTGGCCGTGGCCGCCGCGCTCCTCGCGGGCGCGGCGGAGGCGTCCAGGCCCAAGTGGAACTTGACGAAGAAGGGGACGACCGTCACCTACGACAAGTACTCCCTCATGATCGACGGCAGGCGGGAGCTCTTCTTCTCCGGCGCCATCCACTACCCGCGCAGCCCCCCGCAGATGTGGCCCAGGCTGCTCAAGATCGCCAAGGAAGGCGGCCTCAACACCATCGAGACCTACGTCTTCTGGAACGCCCACGAGCCCGAGCCCGGCAAGGTACGTACTCTACGCACGCACACCCTCCGCCGCCGCCGCCGCAAAGCAAAACACATGCAGCTCACCCGTTGCATGCACATGCACCGCAGTACAATTTCGAAGGCAGGAACGACATGATCAAGTTCCTCAAGCTGATCCAGAGCTTCGGCATGTACGCCATCGTGCGCATCGGCCCATTCATCCAGGGAGAATGGAATCACGGGTCTGTTAATCTGCCAAAATATGTCTCACTTTCAGTTTTAATTGTAATAATAATGTGGCCAATTTTATGGTCTGCAATGCAATCCTGGACTCCTGGTGTGTATGCTCGAGCTCGTCTCATGTGGCTGCTTCTGTTTGTTTGTTTTCCCTTCAGTGCATTGCCCTATTGGCTCAGGGAGATTCCACACATAATATTCCGCGCCAACAACGAGCCTTACAAGGTAATGGTAATCAATCACTCACACGGTTGCAAGAGCCTGGTAGGTGTCTGTGCATTTGTGCCAAGAGTTTTAGACAGATGACCGCCGGTGTTTTGTAATGCAGAGAGAAATGGAGAAGTTTGTGAAATTCATAGTGCAAATGTTGAAGGATGAGAATATGTTCGCATCTCAAGGAGGGAACGTTATTCTAGCCCAGGTCAGTTAAATTCTACCTGTATATATGATGGTGTTATACCTACATCTGTTTATTGCATGCCTGTGATTATTTTCTTGCGCCGTGCAATTTTTCACAGATCGAGAATGAGTATGGAAATATTAAAAAGGATCATATAACTGAAGGTGACAAGTACCTTGAATGGGCTGGTGAAATGGCCCTTAGCACCAACATTGGAGTCCCATGGATAATGTGCAAGCAATCTACGGCTCCTGGTGTAGTGGTAACTCTTTTACCAAACATGTGGTGAACATCTTAAGGCATGCTATTATAAATGGTAAAAACACATCAATTTTTTTAATCAAGGCCCCATTTGAGAAGGGAACTGAGATCCTGTAAAAGTTGAACCGCTTTTCTAGAAACCCTGCACCCCAAACAGGCTGTAAATTTGAACAACTATCGTAAATGAGAATGTTTGATCCAGAGTGTATTCCCTTGTCTCGATCTCTTAATATGTGCCTCGCTCTCACTAGATTCCTACCTGCAACGGAAGGCACTGTGGGGACACATGGATAATGAAAGACGAAAATAAACCCCACCTTTGGACTGAGAACTGGACTGCACAGTAAGTTCAAGTTTTTCACACTCAACATTCTACTTGTTTTCCAAAATTGGTATGTCATTGATGCTTATGGAAAGGAAGATGTTGCACCCGTCAACTTTTGATCATCCAAACATATTAACTGCATTCGCGTACGCTTTATGTGAAATTACCATTACAGCGATACCACCATACTGAACATGTGGGGACACATGGTTCAGGCAGGCGTAAGCCCGCCGTTGACGCGTCAAAAAAGAAAAAGAAATTACCATTATGATGTTGAGAGTGGATCACGCAAAATATTTTCAACTTATTCCTCTAAAGATGATACTGCCATACTATGATATCTTATGTGTCATTAACCAAATATTTACAACATATTTCCCTTGCAGTGATACCACCATACTGAACATTTTGGTAGTGGAAATCAGGAGAGACATGCTATCTATCACCAAGTAATTTTTACGTTAATATTAAGAGCAACTTCTTGGAATACACAGGTTCAGAGCATTCGGTAATGATTTAGCTCAGCGTTCAGCAGAGGACATTGCATATTCCGTGTTACGTTTTTTTGCCAAGGGTGGGACATTGGTAAACTACTACATGGTATGCTTATCCATTTGCATTTTGCAATGATATGCATACAAATCGCCACAGAAAAATACTAGAACTTTTCATGGAGTTGCATGGTAACTTGTTTTGAACAGTATTATGGTGGAACAAATTTTGGAAGGACGGGTGCTTCCTATGTGTTGACTGGATATTACGATGAAGGTCCCGTTGATGAATACGGTTAGATTGGCTCAATTGTACATTTCAAGCTTTCCTGGTTCCATCTGTTGCCTCGATTGTGTCTAACAATCAGTTATTCGGTCAATGTACTGTTTTGACTGAAATTCGGTCAATGTATTGTACTCATCCAGGTATGCCGAAGGCGCCCAAATATGGGCATCTCAGGGACCTGCACAATGTAATCAAGTCATACAGCAGAGCTTTCCTTGAGGGGAAACAATCATTCGAGCTATTGGGTCAGGGGTATGAGGTTGGGAACAACTGCTTCCATCATTTCTGCACGAAAAAACTTGAGATGTTTTGTGTGACAGTGTTGTGTTATTGAACAGTCAATTTTCTTCTGGTCTGATTAGTTTCCTGCACGTGCAGGCACGCAACTTCGAGATTCCTGAGGAAAAGCTATGCTTGGCTTTCATCTCCAACAACAATACAGGGGAGGACGGAACTGTGAATTTCCGAGGGGACAAGTACTACATTCCGAGCCGCTCAGTTTCCATCCTTGCAGACTGCAAGCATGTGGTGTACAACACAAAGAGAGTATGTGCACCGTCTAATTAGTAAGGACATTGCTTCAGTGGTAAGTAATAAAGAGCATACATTCCAGCTGACTTGTGTTATACATATGTTATGCTAGGTGTTTGTTCAACACAGTGAAAGGTCATTCCATAAAGCCGACAAGGCGACCAAGAACAATGCTTGGGAGATGTTCTCAGAGGCGATTCCGAGGTATAAACAAACTAATATCAGGAACAAGGAACCCTTGGAGCAGTATAACCAGACCAAAGACCAAAGTGACTATTTGTGGTACACCACAAGGTGTTGTTTCTTAATTTCATCATACCTTCATTTCAGCTCAGTATTATGAGCATTTATACTTTATATTTTCCCACAGGTAGCAAAATGGTGAATTCACTATTTGTGTTTGTTTACAACAACCGTGCAGCTTTCGCTTGGAGGCAGATGATTTGCCCATCAGGGGTGACATCCGGCCTGTGCTTGCAGTCAAAAGCAGTTCACATGCATTGGTAGCATTTGTCAATGATGGCTTTGCAGGTAACATGTCCAACTCTGTAATAATCTTGTTTAGCCAAAAGCAGATACCAATTGCAAGCACTAACAATTGTACTAAAAAGAGACCTCATAACCACCATCAATGCAGGGAATGGTCATGGAACCAAGAAAGAGAAGGGTTTCACGTTTGACAGACCCATTAATCTAAGATTAGGTGTCAACCATCTCGCGCTACTGTCATCATCCATGGGAATGAAGGTAATAATATCTAAGTGTTTCAGGCCCTAGCTGGCTAGCTAGGTGGTGGTCAGTTGCACACAATTTATGATGGAATCCTGACCAGTCATAGTTCAATTTGCACATTTTGCTCTTGTTTGCAGGACAGTGGTGGTGAACTCGTTGAACTAAAGGGTGGCATTCAGGATTGCACAATACAGGGACTCAACACGGGAACCTTAGATTTGCAAGTCAATGGCTGGGGCCATAAGGTACATTATGTGCTATTGCGCTTGGTATTTGAGAAAAGGATACACTTTCGCTCCTCAAGGGCATAATGCACTGATATACTAAGAAATGTTCCACCTCTATGCTTGTTTTAACCAGGCCAAATTGGAGGGTGAGGAGAAGGAGATTTACACGGAGAAAGGCATGGGCGCTGTTAAGTGGGTACCGGCCACGAGTGGACAGGCTGTCACCTGGTACAAGGTACGTAAGCCGGGCCACGAAAAGGATCATCATACATTCAGTCTCTTCAATATATTCTTTGTTTCCAACTCTCAGTGTCACTGTCTGTTTCATGTCATGTCAGAGATACTTTGACGAGCCAGACGGGGATGATCCTGTTGTCCTTGACATGACTTCTATGTGCAAGGGCATGATATTCGTGAACGGCGAAGGCATGGGTCGCTACTGGACGTCATTCATAACTCCTGGCAAAGTCGCTTCCCAGGCAGTGTATGCAAGTTCTGCGCTGCTGAACAACCCATTCCTTTATTGGCCTACAATGTATGTTCACTCTTCAACTTGTTAATTTTCCTTTTAGGTACCATATTCCACGGTCATTTTTGAAATCCAAGAACAACCTATTGGTTGTATTTGAGGAGGAGATTGGCAAGCCGGAAGGCATACTCATCCAGACAGTGAGGAGAGATGACATCTGCGTGTTCATCTCGGAGCACAACCCTGCACAGATAAAGCCATGGGACGAGCATGGAGGCCAGATCAAGCTCATAGCCGAAGACCACAACACTCGGGGATTCTTGAACTGCCCCCCGAAGAAGACCATCCAGGAGGTAGTCTTTGCCAGCTTCGGCAACCCGGTGGGGTCATGCGGCAACTTCACTGTAGGCACCTGTCACGTTCCCAATGCGAAGGATATCGTCGAGAAGGTACAGGCATTCCCCCCTTAACAATGCGCATCATATGTAATACAGTAGCTTATCCTGGATCACATTTTGTTTGTTCCTGCCTATGGTTGCCGGTTGATCTCTGGAGTATATGCACAGGAATGCCTCGGCAAGAAGGGGTGCGTGCTACCAGTGCTGCACACGTTTTACGGTGCGGACATCAACTGCCCCACGACGACGGCCACACTGGCGGTGCAAGTGAGGTGCCACAAAAAGGGCGATCCAGAATAAATAGAGAGATCGACACCTTCTCTGGGCTCCTGCACTCACTGTCTCTTTCATCCCGTTTGGTTTCGAACTCGCGTCGATGCATTGTGTGTCGCTTGTTGTGATTATAGCTTCCTTGAGGCGTGCGTGCTTGATCTGGATAGTAGGGAATCGATACGTAAATGTGAATGAAACTGCTGGGCGCCGATCGGCTCGAAGATGTATTTTCCTTTCCTCACCTCTTTCTTCTTTTGTTGCTGTTCTGTGCTGTTTCATGTTAACCATCACAGTAGGTGCTGAATAACCACGAGGGATAGTTTAGCGAACTCCAAATTTGGTGCAAAAGAACAGTTGAGCTGACCGAGTGGATAGAATAATTCAATGACCATGTCCTGTAAATGTTTTATCATGTTTGTGGGGCATCCTCAAGCCTTCTGCTGCTTGATTTGTACGTACATCTCATCTTGACAAGAGTGACAAGTTTATATTGCCAAATTTCTGATGCAGCTGTATGTAAGTGTTGTATTTGTTAAACAATTTGTAATGCATATCTCTTGTTCCATTATCACAATGATAGTGGTCGCCGATCCTCTTTTGGACCGTATGGACATTTTTTTAATGCAAATTCGTCTACATTCTATACTCAAGTGAAGTTTCAAGCTCAAACTCGATGTATTTGTGAGTTATGAAAACAACAACAGATTCAAACATGGAAAGGGTTTTGTTTCTGGTTCTATCGTTTATTTATCTGTTGATTGTTTTTCATGCTCACGAATGTGATTGATTAGCATTTGTAGAAATCAACTTCTCAACATATTGATTTTTTTTATTATCATCTGAAACTTTCTAAACTTGGTTTTTAGTTTTCAGTTTTTTACGCCATGAGTGTGGTTTTCAACGAATATTTTCCAGCTGATTGAACATTCAAAATTCGCTTCGAAGCCTATAGATTCTAGAACTTCCATTGCATAAACCTTTCTGTTTTGAACTCCCCCCTGCTTGATGTAAATATTACGCAGTTGTAAGTCCATGTGGCTCTTCCCAATGGGAGCTGAAACTCTAGCTTGTTTTGAAGCAATGGTTTAGAGCATCTTCAAGGCGGACCCGCAGAACCGCCCGCATCCGTCCGGAACGCGCTGTTCGGACTGCAGAAGCCATCCAACGCGGGGTTGTATGGGTCCGCGAAACGGTCCGGACGTGATTTCTCCCGCAAACCGGAGACAAAACGTGGGGGGAGGGGGGCTTTGCCGGAGTGCGGACGGATCCACACCCACTTCTGACCATCATAGCCCACCAAAGACCCCTCTCCTCTCCCGCGCGTTTTTGTGCTGCGCAACTCCAAAGCGTCAGCGGCTACATTCATGCCCGGCCAGAACGGACGCGACCGCTCACTGGCGACGACATTGAAGCGGCGCGCCGCCTGAGAGCGCCGCCCGCAGCACTTCGCGGTGCAGGTGACTACTGCACACTCAAACGACATGACGGTTGCCTGTCTGTCTGTTTGCCACCCACATTGATGGCACGCGGTTGCCGAGGTGTCTCCTCCGGCGCCAGCCGTCCGTTCCTCTTCCACCCACATTGCTATAAAAACCGGTGCCCCGGCCATAGCCCCAGTCACCCACCTCTGATCCCTCTCGGCAACACTCCCACCACGGATTCGTCCCCCGCCAAAGCTCTCTCGGACGGGCTTACGTCGGACCAGAAGAAGGACATGGCCGCCATTGCTACCGGCTGGCTGGCCGGCGGGCACCCAGAGGACGACGACGTCCCAATGGAGGACGCTGCGGTCGACGTACCGGCGCCACCCTCACCGGTGCATTGCACCATGACCATCAGCGAGGCTCGTGCCTATTACATGGACATGGTGCGGGAGAGGAGCGGGAGGAGCAGTTCCGGGAGGCATAGGGCGACGCCGCCTACAACACTACCTCCTGCAGGAGCGCGTGCAGATAGAGGAGCAGCTCGGCGCTCGTAGGGCTGTCACGCCAGGCGCGGACCTGGCGAAGCAGGAGGCGCTGCTCGAGTCCTGCTGCTCCGCCCGCGAGATCCGCCTCGCCTGCTGTCGGTCCCGCCAGCGGGTGGCGGAGGTGGCAGCCGCCTACAAGAAGAGTGACGACGCAAGCGAGGCGGTGTTCGGCGAGACCGACGACGAGGCGGAGGACATCGCCGAGTCCGTACCCCGCCACGACGAACACAAAGCCGGCACGTCCACGGGCGCCCCGGCAGCGAGGTCGCCGCCACTCGGGTCCCAGGAAGGCCACCGCTCCTCCCCTTCCGTCGACGCCAAGCTTGGTGGGCTGAACATCGTCGGCTGATTAGCCGCTTGGCGTCGATGGAGAGGCGGGCAGCTTCGCTTCCCGTGGCTCAGGACGCCGAGGTTACAGAGGCAGAGCCGGAGAGCGCCGAGGCGGAGCTGGAAAAGATGAAACTTCAGTTCTCTTGGTTCATGGCCAGACATGGGGAGCGGGCGTCGACGACCATTTAGAGCTCCGCTTAGTTGATGCAAATGTAATGAAATCCGTCATGTTTATATCAATTCGCACGATTTGATCAAATTTCAGCCGGTTGGTTCGAGTTGTTGTCAAAATGTATGCGGCTAGCGTTGGATGGCGTCCTCCCGCACCCCTGTCCGCGGACGGATGCGGGAGCAAATTTGCGGGTTGCTGTTGGAAATGCCCCTAGGTGAGCAACTTGTCGCACCGAGAAAGAGAAAAAGAGTTCAAGAGTATTTCCTTCCACATATAATTTCTTTTGAGATATTTTGTACACGTTTTTTTTGTTTAATTTCCCACCGACGGTCGCGTTGTCAAATTTTGAATTGCAAATGCTTTGCTTCTTGTATCCAACCTGACGCAATGGAAGGCTAAGGCAAAAAAAAAAGGATTGATTATTTTTCAGAAAAATGGGGCGTTGCGAGAATCGAACTCGCGACCTCTCGCACCCAAAGCGAGAATCATACCACTAGACCAAACGCCCTTCGATGGCTACTTCGGCATAAGAAACCTTATATTGCAGACAGGCGTTGCCATTTGCTTTTCCCTCCAAAACTTCTCCCCAAATTCTTAGGTTTCCCGCCTCCCTCGCCGCCGGTAAATCGCGTTTCTCTCTCTCTGTGCGGCACACACAGATTCGAATTGTTCCACTCTACGCACCTCGCCGCAGTCATGGCGGACGCCGGCGACGACCTGGACCTGCTCCTGTCGCTGGACGAGGACGGCGACCAGGCCGTCCTCGAGACCCCTCCGTCCTCCCCCTCGCGCCCCGCCGCCGCCGCCGCCGCTGGCTACGGCGCCTTCACGCCCCCGAGGGCCGTGGCGCGCCCGGGCGGCACCGACATGTCCGTCTTCCGCGACGCCGTCAAGGACTACATCGAGGCCGTCCCGGCCTCCACCTCCGGCTCGGGCCCCAGCCGCCCCAAGCTCCCCAAATCCAGCCAAACCCTCGTCGACACCTACTCCGGCCTCCGCATCAAGCACATGGCCGTCTCGCCGCTCGAGATCGCCAACCGCTTCGCCGACATCCGATTCGTCCGCATCTCCGCGTTCAAGTACGGACCCCCCGCCCTTCTCTCTCGTAGAAATGGACATTTGTACTCGGAAACTCATCGATTTGGGGGGCAGGAGCCTGGCCGGCGGGGACTTCTTCTCCGGCTGCTGGGCGACCGCCGGCGTGGTGCTGGACAAGGGCACGAAGCGGGTGAGCGCGCAGGGGAAGGACTACAGCATCTGGAAGATGGGCGCGCTGGACGACTCCGAGGTGTCGGTGTTCCTCTTCGGGGACGCCCACACCCACTACTCCGGCGGCGCCGTCGGCGACGTCTTCGCGCTGTTCAACGGCAACGTCCGCATGGACAAGGGGGTACTATGCTTGCTCACATTTTTCTTTCCTACCTTGGGTGGATCAACTGATGCCTTGAGGGTGTATGCTGAATTGATTCATTGTTGGTGGACGATGTTCTTGCAGGGGCAAGGGTTCTCGGTGAGCGTTGGCTCGGTGGGGCAGATGATGAAGATGGGCGTCTCGGCCGATTTCAGCATCTGCAAAGGGACGAGGAAAGATGGGATGGCCTGCACCATGGCCACAAACAAGTATGTACTTCTTCCTGAATGATGAGATTGTCTCTGAAAAACTGTAATAAGATCCAGGAAGATGTAAAACTAGAAACTACCGAGTACTGATTGTACTTGGACACCGAGGAAATCCTGCGGTCATCTTCTCTGAGATATTAACACTTTCTGGGTGCGATATGTGGTAAGACTGAAAAAAGAAATGAAGCCCATTTAGACACACCGTTGCCTCCCATGAACTGATGCTCAGACTCTGGTCAAGGTGTGAGGGTCATGGCAGCCATATCATAGATTAGTGGTGTGCACATTGTCTCTGAAAAACTGTAGTTGCACATTGCCAATAAGATCCAGGAATATGTAGAAATTAGAAACTACTGAATACTGACTCCACTTGAACACTCAGGAAATTCTGTGGTCATCTCCTCTGAGATATTAACACTCATCTGGAGTGTGATATGTGCTGAGACTGAAAAAAATGAAGCCCATTTAGACACACTGTTGCCTCCTACGGACTATGCTCTGACCCTGGTCAAGGTGTAAGGGTCATGGCAACCATATCATAGATTAGCAGTATGCACATTGTCTTCTGGTTGATGACCATGATCAATTCGCGCCAATCAAGGGTTCAGCGGGTTATTTGTATGGATTTTCCGATATGATTATCTAGGACTTGAATTGTGACTTGGTAATTAGGTTTAGCCTTGAAATAACCAGATTATTCAACCTCAATGGCATTGTTGTTGTTATTCTTGCATGATGAGTGTTGCTTTTTGATATGAAATTTTCAACAGTGGAAGCAAATTGTAATCGAATTCACATGGTGCTATGCTTTTTTGGAGAGTCAATTTCACAGCATTTCATTTACATTATGGCTAGGCCAAAAGAACAGATGTGGTTTAGATAAATGCTGTTTCTGACCCTGAACATGGCCTGTTCCTTTTAGGCTTAAGGGACCATACTGCAAATATCATTCATCGGTATGAGATATTAATAACTCCCTATTTTGCATCTGAGGCAGATAGGCATGCAATGTTGATTAATTATGTGTGTTTCCTATTGGCAGAACACATCATCACAGAAGTACTCTACTGGCAGAGTGGAGCTTAAGGGTGGGTAAGTGAATCCCAAAAAGAACAATCATAGCTTCTCTTGTGTTCCAGAATGGTTCCTCATCCACCATTCCACATGATTCTTTACATTTTTTATTCTTCAGAAACTTCCAGTTTGCTTCCAAACTTCGTTCCAATGGGATTTACATGGTCAAGCCTCCCTCAGAACGATCCGATCCGAGAAATCCATCACGACCACTGAAAGTAATGTCAGTCGATGGTTTAAAAAGGGCTTTAAGGTATTTGCAGTACTTTCATTTGTTCACCTTTTCAGTTTATATCCTCCGATGAATATAAACTTCTACTGTGAACAAAATGATGGCGTGGACTGTGAAATAAGCAAATAATATTAGTTAGTTCTGTATACCATTGTACTGTCCAAATGTGAGGTCAAGAGGATCCTCTAGCATATGTTGACAGACTAATGACTGAAAGTGTATCAGCCCTTGTAATAGCATGAAGTGAAGGTGCTTGTCATGCTAAATTGGTTATTTCCTAATTTTGACTCTGTCTTGCAGTAATGCGGATAAAGTGACCACTAAGAACAACTCTCAGGGTATAAGGTTCCTCTCCCATGTCACAGGTAAAAAACACATTCCCCACATTTCATTTGTAGCTGTAGTAGTTTGATGCAAGTTTCATCTACACACTGCAACTGCCTTAGATCAACTTTAATAAAAATGATTGTGTTCATCACATTGATGCAGAGGCCGGGGGTTCCAACCTCCCTTTCGATAAATAAATAAAACCTACACACTGCAAAATTTGCTGCTGTCACCTCGCAACGGAAACTGATCTACCTTCTGCATTGACCAGGCGGCACGGAACCGAATCTCGTGAGCAACAGTACTTCGACAGTTGTACAGAAGCCGATGTCGACCTGGAGCACCCTCTCGGAGAAGCTGAGCTCAGGCAGAAGGTGAGCCGCAGCATGCCCGCGGGTTTGTAGCCTTCACCGCTCCATGGAGCAATTCTTTTCAACCGAACGACCTTGATTTACGTGCAGGCTGGCATCTTCTGGCGCCAAGGTAGGAGCGCCCAAACCGGCCTCGCAGAAGCAGGAACAAGAGGCCAAGAGGAGAAAGGTGAACAACCCTTCGGGGAACACGATTGAGCTGGACCTAGGCAGCTCGGACGACGACGAGATCAACATAGTGCTGCGACGCTAGCTGATGGCCTAGCTTGGCTGGCTCCATGGACAAGCGGCTTGCTGCTTTCTTTTCAAGAGGCTGTAAATGTATACCAGAAGGAGCACACAAGGAAGGCCTACGGGATCGCGGCCGCGCCCTTCCACAGCGACAGCATAGGGAGTAGTCGAGGCCGAGGCGCCTCTGTATGCATACTTGATTCCCTGTTTAAGGTTTGGGGATTCTGAAATACCAGGGGCGAATGTTTTCTGTTGCCTGTAATTGGACGTTGGACGAGATGATATGGATTCAGATTCAGTGCCTTACGTGACCTTGTCAAAGGCCGACGACTGAACGGTGAGATAACCAAAGCCGTAGACCCAGCCTCGGCCATTCAGCATGTAAAAGGCAGCAGAGTTGCAGATTTACTGCTAGAATCAAAATGCACCCCCACAACAACAAAGAAGTATGCCCAGTGTATTATAGCAAATCCGTACTAGTACAAGTGATGACTTGGAGAAACAAAAGACATTGCAGAAACGCTCTAAACTTGGCAACATCTTTTGTGATATCGTGAATCGACGGTGGATCACATGATGAGAGCTAAAGAATCTGCACACTAGGATCAACATCCGCCCTCAGAAAACAGAAGCAAGCAAGGAAGAAAAAATGCTGACCTGTGAAAGCGACTTGGTGGTCATTGCAAAAAATATACTGTACTTAAAGTAATAACAAGACGGCTTGGTGGAGCTGGAAGATAATGCTACCTGCTAATGATGCCCATTAGTCACCAACCCCACTTTCCTGTATATTGAATCCCCAATCAGGAGAACTGGATGAATAGATATTGATAGAAACACTCGAACTTCTCCGTATCTTTTGCAATGTTGTATATATTGTATGCACGATGGGGAGCGAACAATCCGGAGCCGCCATTATTAAAGTTGCAGAGCAACAACCTGCGGCACAAATAGTTAAGATACGACGGTGCTTAGCAGCCGCAGGGTCACCTAATCCCTGACGCCAGAGTGCCCTTCTAAGCTGTATAAATGAAGGTGGAAGGTGCAGGCCTCTCCACTTCACTCAACGATCTACTAATCCAGTACAGTAGCCACAGGAAGCTAGCTTCCAGGGACCTGCAACAATGGCGGCTTCTGCTGGTGCTCCGGCGACGACGGCGGCGGTGGTGCCGCGCATGAAGCTGGGCTCGCAGGGGCTGGAGGTGTCGGCGCTGGGGCTGGGCTGCATGGGCATGTCCGCCTACTACGGGCCGCCCAAGCCCGAGCCCGACATGGTCGCGCTCATCCACCACGCCGTCGCCGCCGGCGTCACCCTCCTCGACACCTCCGACATCTACGGCCCGCACACCAACGAGCTCCTCCTCGGCAAGGCGCTGCAGGGCGGGGTGAGGGACAAGGTGCAGCTGGCGACCAAGTTCGGCATCCTCGTCGGCGCCGACGGCGAGGGGGCGATTCGCGGCGACCCGGCGTACGTGCGCTCCGCGTGCGAGGGCAGCCTCGGGCGCCTCGGCGTCGGCTGCATCGACCTCTACTACCAGCACCGCGTCGACGTCAGCGTGCCCATCGAGGTCACGGTGAGTGAGTCAACCTCAGTTCAACCCAACCCCGTTGACTAGTCAAACCAACGCGCGTTGACCAAATGCACCAAACTGAGACCCCACGGTGGCGCTCATCCGTATGTTACACACTGCATACACCATCAATGAGAGAAATTTACACGCTTGGCATCCACAGATGGGTGAACTCAAGAAACTGGTTGAAGAGGGGAAGATAAAATATATTGGGCTGTCCGAAGCATCGGCGTCGACCATCCGAAGAGCGCACGTGGTTCATCCCATAACCGCCGTCCAGCTAGAGTGGTCGCTGTGGTCGAGAGATGTCGAGGAAGACATAATCCCTACTTGCAGGCACGCGCATTTTCATGCTCAATCATGTCATGTCATGGTCATTTTTGGTTTCGTAATCGTCTAAATCTTGTTCCTGCTCATAATCTCAGGGAACTTGGCATTGGAATTGTGGCATACAGCCCGTTGGGCAGAGGGTTCTTCTCTAGTGGGCCAAAGCTGGTCGACACGTTGTCTGAACAAGACTTCCGCAAGGTTTGTTTATAAGCACGTCTGCCTACTTCGCTCTCGTGTATTTGACAAATCCTTCTCTTTGCACAAGAAATCTTGATTTTGGGACTATTGCTTTTGTTCTAAGTTTCTAACCCAACAATGCTCTACACATTTATTCAGGACTTACCAAGATTCCAAGCTGAAAACCTTGAGAAGAACACCATGGTATTTGAGCGGGTTAGCGCGATGGCGGCGAGGAAGGGGTGCACGGCGTCGCAGCTCGCACTTGCTTGGGTTCACCACCAGGGGAACGATGTGTGCCCCATACCAGGAACCACAAAGGTCGACAACTTCAACCAGAATGTGGCAGCGCTGTCTGTGAAGCTCGCCCCAGAGGAGATGGCCGAGCTTGAGTCCTACGCGTCGGCGGATGTTGCGGGCGATCGCTACCATGATTTCCTGAACACTTGGAAGGATTCTGAGACCCCTCCCATGTCATCCTGGAAGGCCGAGTGACAACTTTTTGTGGGAATTGGAATAAAGAGTTCACTGTTTCTTAATAATTTCTTCTATCACTCAAAGGTGTGTGTGTGTGTGTGTGTGTTTTCTTGATTAATCATGTTGTATCCCGGGAAGCACTGTGATTCCATGTATGAATGGACTCTGGAAATAATGTACGAAGTTACGTCCATTTGTAGAAAAAGGGCCCTGGGACAACTGTGAGGCAAGTTCGAATGCAAAATAACTCCCAACTTATATGGCCCCTTTATCCGAACCACCTAGTTGCTCCGAGATTGTTGAAGATATTGGTATTTCCGCTTGTAGTCTCTCATCCACTTCACCTTTTTTCAAGGATACACCATGGAGAGATGTACCAGTAACATAGAAGAAGAGTGAAGATGGTTGATACAACTGATACAATGCCCAAAATCAACCACGCCCACCATAATTACAACGACACACAACTCATCTTGTCCAACTCAAGCCATGAAGAGGCACGATGCCAAACACCTCGGAAGCATGAATAAAACTCCAGGCCCAACTGAATCAATCCACCCTTCACGCTTGGCGCCTAGGAGATCGGTAGATGGACACCAAGAAACAACCGGACTTCAGGAAGATGTCGTCCAAGAGGCACCGACGACGAGGATGTACAAAGAGCCCCGAAGGCCCATGCTCACAACAACAACCAACTCATAGCACCACGCCGCCCCAAGCCCCGTGAGCCCGCCAAGGCAACAACACCAGCTTGCATTCTGGTAGACACCACAACCGCCCATGCAGTGGTTCTAAGGAAGGGCCGCCGCTGCACTGCCACCATCGCCGGCTCCGACGAACCGGTCCTACGGTTTCCTCTTGTGCCTGAGGGGACATCCAAGACCAATACAATGCCTCCAGAGAGGAGACAACACCCACATGCGTCACCATTATCTGCAACTGCTATCGCCTAGGGATTTCTCCCCGGCCATGACCACCAAGAACCATTAGAGAAAAGCAGGTTGGGTTGCGGGGAAGCAAGGCGCTGGCTTGGAGCACCACCGAGGAGAGGAGAGGCACACCTGGTGCCGTAGTGATGGTCGCCACCAGATCCACCACCGCACATCGGAAGAGGCCGGCCACAAAAGATCCACATCCGGGGGGGGGGGGGGGTGAGTTTTTTATTTGGGCATATTGAGAGTACATGATATGTTCTTGGTGTGACCAACAAGGTTGAGGAAACTAATATCTAGCAATGCTATTGCTGTATTGTTGTTAGTGGCTAAACTATGAACCATGTGATCACAGTTTTCAAGTGTCAAAGTTTCTCGATAAACTCAAAATATTTATCTCCTTTGGCCTGAATCGGAATACAGGTAGGTAGCTCATAGATTCAAAGCTTTTTGTGCTTTCAATGTCCTCCTTCAAAAAGCTAAAAAAGCAGGAATCAGTTGGTGAAAACTACAAACTCTTCAAAATTCAGTTGGAGGAAGGATCAAAACACAAGATATTATTCCTGTTTATTTACCCAAAACCACCACACTTGCGGCTAGGGTAACAACTTAGTACCAGAGTTGAGCCAGGGCACAAAAAACCTCCGGTTTCACACCTAATTCATAACACGAAGCACCGATGCCATGATTTAGCTGTGAAAACAGTGAAACCGACAGGTGGGTCCCGCTTGTCGGGTCGACGTGGCGTGGGTTGACGAATGCCATTAAACAGCGGCACACGGCCGTTCCCGAGCCGTGTATTAGTGGCCTGCACTGGTCGGTGATGAATCACAAGTATATGGGATCAATCATAGTCGTTTTGATAAGCAAGAGTGTCGAACCCAACGAGGAGGAGAAGGAAATGACAAGCGGTTTTCAGCAAGGTATTTTCTGCAGGCACTGAAATTATCGGTAACAAATAGTTTGTTAGTAAGATAATTCGTAATGGGTGAGGGAGTTACAGACTAAGGAGCTCTCAAGGCACCGACCCATCAATATGGGCCGGACTGGTGAAGTCGTATAGCAATGGGATATTTATGTAGCCATGGTGTGCCCTCCAAGTCAAGGATAGGCATGATCTCTTTATCCCTTGTTGTAATCTATCTCCGGTAACCCTAACCCTATCGGTGTCTATATAAACCGAGGGTCGTAGTCTTTAGGAGACATTCATCATCTCATCGCTTAGGGTTTAGCTCATGCTGATCTCGAGGTAGACTAGCTACTTTGTAAACCATATCATACATCCAATATAATCAAGCAGGACGTAGGGTATTACCTCTTCGAGAGGGCCTAAATCTGGGTAAACACCGTGTTCGCCGTCCCTTGTTCCCCATCGATCCTAGATCCACAGCTCGGGACCCCTAGCCCGAGGTCTGCCGATTTTGACACCGACATTGGTGCTTTTATTGAGAGGTCCGCTGTTGGATCGCCGGAAGAATCGATGGCTCAACCGGTCATTAGAGACCACACCCGTGCCCAGGGCTTCCCCGCCCTGGTCATCTGCTCGTGTTCGGTAGCGTATTATTGCGCGCCGATCCCACTGGTCGCCTTGACCAGATCGAAAGCCTCGTCCCCATAGAGGGACCCGCCGGCTCGGGGGCATCAACCTTGGGGCCAGCTGACCTGCAAGAACCAAGTGTTTCTCAGAGTCCGGCCTTGAAGCCTGACTCTGACAGATCATCCACGGGATCCCCCGCCAAATCGCTAGAGTGTCCGGCACCTCCATGCGCCCAACCGATAGACCACTTGGTAAATCTATTCCGTGCAATGGGAATCTCCGTTATTAGACCCACGGCCTATGATTGGATCGGGCTTAAACTCGACGACTGGGAAATTAACATCCCTCCGGTCACACACCTCGTCGCCACCATCGAAGAGACCTAGGAGGAGCCACAACCTTACAAGCTAAAAACGGTGTACACTCGAGTCTCCAGCTCGGAGTCAGACACCAGCCCAGATGTACGTCTGGACTTGACCCCCAATGCAAGATCCGACCTTGAGCCGATCCAGCCGCATACCAGCCCGGATCCAAGCCCGGCATGATTGGAACCAGACACGACTCAACCACCCATTAAGGATAGTCCGTGTCCGCCGCTGGAGGGAATCCTCAAATTTTCCCACCCACCCACCACACTGAATACTCCTCGGATCAAGGAAGCCCGGACATATGGGACCTCATGTATGTTAAACAACTGCCAAACAAGACAATCCATCATTATTGGGCTAGATTTCTCCTGGCGAAGAACAGGATGGCACCTTGCTATGACAAAGAGATAATTAAAGCCTTCCAGTTCAAATGCAAGGACGAGGGTCTCTTAAATGCCCTCGCATGTCACCGAATTCGAAGCTTCACTGAACTATCAAACATGGTACACAAGTACTGTGCCATGGAGAACACGTGGAGGGCGCAACAGATGAACACCACCCGCCGCACAGCATGGAAAGTCTCGTGTCAAACGAGCATACACACATCAATCACCAGAGCGCGAGCCCGACGAAAAGAAACCCAAGCCAAGATTAGTGTTGGACGAGCTGCTGGATAAACCATGCCCAATACACTCGGTCCTGCTAGACGCAAACCCAACCCACAAACTTCGAGCCTGTTGGGTGGTGAGACCAGTGGCCAAACACGGCGAATTAATCTTGGGCCTTACACCTCTAGATAAACAATTCATAGCCTCACCATAGGACTACAATGTCCTCACGGTCTATGAGACGTTCGCCTCAAACAATAAAAGGAAAAGGCTCTTTGAGAGCTCATCCAGATATATCAAGTAACGACCGCACAACCATGGGCAACCACTCCTATCACCTTCGATGAGAAGGACGAGCCAAGCCCCTGCACCAGCCATGCATCGGCCGCACTGGTCCACAACCCCATCGTCGACGGTTTTCGGCTAACTAAAGTGCTTATGGACGGAGGCAGCGGCCTCAACCTCATTTATGAAGATACTCTCGACAAGATGCAATTCAACAAGTCTCACATCGGACGTAGCCATACCACATTCTGAGGTATAATACCCGGTAGGGAGGCACACGTACTGCTCGGGATGCGTAACCCTAGACGTTGTGTGATACGTCTCCAACGTATCTATAATTTTTGATTGCTCCATGCTACTTTATCTACTGTTTTGGACTATATTGGGCTTTATTTTCCACTTTTATATTATTTTTGGGACTAACCTATTAACCAGAGGCCCAGCCCAGAATTGTTGTTTTTGCCTATTTCAGTGTTTCGAAGAAACGGAATATCAAATGGAGTCCAAACGGAATAAAACCTTCGGGAACGTGATTTTCTCACCGAACGTGATCCAGGAGACTTGGACCCTACTCCAAGGAACAAAGAGGCGGTCACGAGGGTGGGCGCGCCCCCAGGCGCGCCCACGCCTCGTGGGCCCCTGTTGCTCCACCGACGTACTCCTTCCTCCTATATATACCTCACGCCCCCAAACGAAGCGAGCAGAGCCAAAAACCTAATTCCACCGCCGCAACTTCCTGTATCCACGAGATCCCATCTTGGGGCCTGTTAGGAGCTCATGGGAGGGCATCCACCACGGAGGGCTTCTACATCATCACCATAGCCCCTCCGATGAAGTGTGAGTAGTTTACTTCAGACCTTCGTGTAAGGGCATATTTATTCCCTAGTGGTTTTGGTGATTGATGACAATGCTTTTGCGGACTAATCGTGTGCGTTAAGTTCTTTCAGAAGATCATCCATTGGCACGAGACGATTTCCTCCCCTCGGTGTTTTTATTCAAGACGGTGTAACCTGCGGTTCGTTGTTGGTGGACTAGTTTCGTAGGAGTCACCGTACTATTAAGAGGGATCCGCTTTGGTAAGACTAGGGTGGAATCAACACGTACACATCCTTATCACCGTCGTTTTCCTTTCGCATCTTTGGAGCTACCCTCTCTCGTTCGTTCGGTTTGCATACATGCCGGTAGTATGCGCGACATACTGGTGATACCGCCGAAGCCCCAAGCGGTAGTACCGCTCCACGAAGCGGTAGTACCGCTCCCAGCAATAATACCGCTCCCGGTAGTACCGCTCCGATGTGATAGTACCGCTCATGAGCTTCGACTATACTACCTCGGTAGTACTGCGCCTACTACCGCCTCGATTCGAGACGATGTTTTCTCGTGTCGGGTTTTGCGGCACTAGTTGCGGCGATGGGAAGCGGTAGTACCGCTCTACTCCCGGTAGTACCGCTCTGTGGCTGATGGCCTGCCTCTCTTTTAAGCGGTAGTACCGCTTAGGTAGGGAAGCGGTAGTACCGCCACGAGGGTAGTACCGCCCTTCCTTAGCGGTAGTACCGCTCTGTTCGAGGCTGTTTAGTGGGGTAACGGTTGGATGTGTTCCCCCACTATATAAAGGGGTCGTCTTCTTCCTTGTTGACCTACCTCTTTCCCCCCAAGCTCCATTGTTTCTCAAAGCTCCATTTTCGCCGATCTCTCTCCCTAGGCAATCAAACTTGTTGATTTGCTCGGGATTGGTTGAGAAGGCCCAGATCTACACTTCCACCAAGAGAAATTTGATTCCCCCCACTTATCCCTTGCGGATCTTGTTACTCTTGGGTGTTGAGCACCCTAGACGGTTGAGGTCACCTCGAAGCCATACTCCATTGTGGTGAAGCTTCGTGGTGTTGTTGTGTTGGGAGCCTTCGGTTGTTGTGGAGTTTGCCCCAACCTTGCTTGTAAAGGTTCGGTCGCCGCCTTCAAGGGCACCAATAGTGGAATCACGACATCTCGCATTGTGTGAGGGCGTGAGGAGAATACGGTGGCCCTAGTGGCTTCTTGGGGAGCATTGTGCCTCCACACCGCTCTAACGGAGACGTACTTCCCTTCAAAAGGAAGGAACTTCGGTAACACATCCTCGTCTCCACCGGCTCCACTCTTGGTTATCTCATCCCTTTACTTGTGCAAGCTTATTTGTGTTCTTATACTTGCTTGCTCGTGTGCTAGTGTTGGTGCATCATATAGGTTGTCCACCTAGTTGCACATCTAGACAACCTTTATTATTGCAAAGTTTAAATTGGTAAAGAAAAGCTTAAAAATTGTTAGTTGCCTATTCACCCCCCTCTAGTCAACCATATCGATCCTTTCAATTGGTATCAGAGCCTCGTCTCTTTTTGAGGACTTTACCGTCCGAAGAGTATGGTTGACGTCGTAGATGATGTGGGGGAGCACTCTGGTGCGAATCCGACATCATCTACGGGAGATGGGAGTACCTCGATCTCTCGTGAGGAATTCAATGTGGCGTTGGACACATTGAAAACCTCCATGACGAGCGAGGTCAAGGACATGTTTAAGGATTTCCTAGAAGGGCTTAAAATTTCCACCGCACCCGTGAAAGTGGGTGATCCCACCAACACGGGAGCGGATGCTAACTTCGATAAGGGGGAAGCTACTAGTGAGAAAGCCCCCTCGTCTAGTGGTAAGAATGGCACCGGCATCTTTGCCCATGTGCAACCTCCCGTTTATGGTGGACCGATTCCTTCCACTCATTTGAATCATGCCGGTCCACCACCTAAGATTGATAAAAAGGAGGATTTTGATTCTTGGGTTTATCATTTTAAGCGTCATTTAAATCATGTGAACACTAACCTTTGGAGAATCATTGAAGAAGGTTTCTATCCGCATGATCCGAGCAACTTTTCTCCAAGAGAGGTCGTGGACCATCAATTCAATGAGAATGCTCTCTTCATCATCCAAGAAGCAATCCTTCCCGACGACCTCCCTCATCTCCGGCCTTACATCCGTGCCAAAGATGCTTGGCTCAAGGTGGTTTCCATGTATCGAGGAAGCGCAAGCATTCAACGTTCCAATTATGAAGTGGTCCAAGACGAAGCCGATGAGTTTGCAATGAAGGAAGAAGAAGAACCTCGTGAGCTCTATCGGAGAGTAACCAAGCTTGCCGTCTCCCTCGGGATCATGGAAGTAAGGACAACGATGACAACTAGATCAAGCGCCAAATTTCTCAAAGGCAATGATGCCATACCACAAAGCCATGTCCTCCGTCATCCGTCAGCGACGGACTTCCACACCTTGTCCTCAGGTGATGTGTTGGATGAGTTTGTGGCTATGAGCATATTGGACAAGACCGCCGACAATGCGGTGCTCCGCTCCCAAAGAGCAAAGAAGCCCAACCTCGCTTTGAAGGCCAAGATTTGTGTCGAAGAAGATGGAGAGGAGGAAGAAGAAGAGAGCAACCTCGAAGATACTAAGTATGATTATCATGAACACATGGCCCTTGCTTCAAGACAATTTTGGAGCAAGAAGAACTCAAGGCCCAACTTCAACAAGAGCAACTCAAGTGGCCCTAAGGGCAAGCAACGAGTAAGGGCGTGTTTCAATTGTGGCAATGTGAGTCACTTTGTTGCGGAATGTCCATATGAGAAGAGGGAAGACAATGGTGGCAAGTTCATCCGTAAGGACAAGGCCAAGTCTTTCCCCAACAAGAGCAACTTTCCAAAGAAGACTCCTCACAAAGCCTTGGTGGTTCAAGAAGAGTACAATGAGGATGATGATGATGATGAGGATGGTGAACCGGTTGCCATGGCCTCCGTGGCTATTGCAATGACTCCTCGGGTGTCTCTCTTGGTTCACCCAATGAAAACATCACCGCCAAGTGCCTCATGGCTAAAGCCACCAACAAGGTAACCCCAACATCAAAACTACCATCATCAATCATTCTTCTTTGTGGATTGCATTGATGAACATGAGGGGACTAATGTAGAGGAAAATGAATTTGAGATCTTTATGAGTGAACTCAAGGGCAAATCCAAGAAGCACCGTTGCTCTCTTGGAACAACTTAGTGAAGCCAATGTCATGATCGAGACTCATGAAGAAACCATCTTTAAGATGGAAGGGCATAGTCGTGACTATGCCGATGAGATTTCGGATCTTTCCAATGCTCTTGAGGAAGAGCGTGGCCTTCGTTTGGCTCTTGAGGAGTCACTAGCGATGATCACGCTAAATTAAAGAAAGACCTTGATCATGCTCTTGTTGTGTCTCGTGTGCTTAGTTCCGAGAAGGCAAAGCTTGGAGTTGATCTTGCTAGACTCAACGAGGACTTTGACACTCTCGACAAGGCTCACAAAGTCTTGAAGGGTGCTCATGCTAGTCTCAAAGGGTCTCATGATCAACTCCAAGTGAAGCTAACCAGGGAGAAAGCCACCTTTCCTCATATGATATTGATTGATAATGCAAATGCTACTAACCCTTGTTGCGAGCATGTGCATCTTGTGAGGAGAATGCCAAGTTGAAGGACCAACTTGAAAAGGGCCTTGCCACATGCATTCAAGGTGAGAAGAACCTTAACGACCTTTTGAGTAATCAAAAGGAAGTAGTGGCCAAGGAGGGGATTGGGTTCGCGCCCAAGAACAAGAAGAAGAATGACAAGACCAAGCAACCTCCCCTCTCAAGCAAACTTTTGTGAGGGAGGGAGAGGGTGTTCAAGAAGAAGAAGAACCATGCAAAGGGTGGCAATGTCAAGAAGGACAACGTCATCCCCACGAACATAGCTTGACTTTAACCCCTCTTATGTGTTGTGCCGTGCTAGTGATGGGCATGTTTATGCTAAATTTGTTGGTTCTTCTTATGAGTACATTGAATGGTCTATTTGGGTTCCTAAGACCCTCGTTACTAACATCAAAGGACCCATTACCAAATGGGTACCTAAAACCAAGCATTGATCTCTTGTAGGGGTTTTGCTTGGGTGGGGATCATGGTTGCTTGATAGTGGATCAACAAATCATATGACGGAAGCAAGGACATGGTGGTGGACGTGCAAGAGATTCCATCTATGCCCACCGATGTCGAGTGGGGTGATGCATCACATTCTAAGGTATTGGGTCTCGGCAAGGTCGTCATTTCTCATGATCTTACGATCGAGAAAGTCATGCTTGTTGAGTCCCTTGCATACAATTTGCTTTCCGTTCGTCAACTTGCAGTCATGGGTTTTGCTACTTTCTTTGACATTGATACCGTGGCCCTCTTGTGGAGCAAGACTCTTAAAGTAGCCTTTGTTGGGCATGTCGAAAATGGTCTCTATGTGATTAACTTTTGGAGCGACCCACTAAGACATGACATGCCTAATGGCTAAAGTTGACGTGGGATGGCTTTGGCATCGCCGTTTAGCCCATGTCAATATGAGATCTTTGCAAAGTATTCTCAAGGGGACCATGTTCGTGGACTAACAAATGTTAGTTTTGCCAAAGACCGTGCTTGCGGTGCTTGTATTGAAGGAAAGCTTCATGAGAAGGCTCACCCTCCCACAACTATCATATACTCAAAGAGACCCTTGGAGCTCCTTCACATGGATCTCTTTGGGCCACCATCATTTGATAGTCTTGGAGGAAGAAAGTATTGCTTGGTGATCGTGGATGACTATTCAAGATACACTTGGGTATATTTCTTCAAGAGGAAGAGTGAGACCCAACAAACCGTCATCGACTTTGCAAATGAAGCTCAACGTCAACATAATGCAAAGATCTTGACTATAAGAAGTGACAACGGCACCGAGTTCAAGAACTACACCTTGGATGAGTTTCTTAGTGATGAGGGAATCAAGCATCAATATTCTGCACCATATACCCCTCAACAAAATGGTGTGGCGGAGAGAAAAAACCGGACGTTGATGGATGCGGCGAGGACGATGATGGCGGAGTTCAAGTCTCCGTACAACTTTTGGGCCGAAGCCATAAACACCGCTTGTCATGCATCCAATCGGCTCTATCTCCGCAAAGGCTTGAACAAGACTCCTTATGAGATACTCACCGCAACAAGCCCAACCTCAAGTACTTCCGGTGTTCGGGTGTAAGTGTTTCATTCTCAAGAAAGGTGTTCGTTTGTCTAAATTTGAAGCTAGAGCTCATGAGGGCATATTTGTTGGTTATGCTACAAACTCTCATGCTTCTTGTGTCCTCAATAAATCCACGGGACTTATTGAGGAGGCGTGTAACGTGGAGTTTGATGAGAATAACGGCTCCCAAGTGGAGCAAAGTGGCACTTGTGATGTAGGTGATGAAATTCCTCCCAAGCCATAAGAAGAATGGGAGTTGGCTTCATCGTACCCATTGAGGAACCCCTTGTGGCCGAAGGAGAAGGACAATGCTCCACTCAAGTGGAGCCATCACCAACCCAAGGCCCACACGCTTCCGAAGAACAAAGTAAAGGCCCTCAACCTCAAGAACAAGACCAAGGGCAAGATCGTGCTCAAGACGATGATATCACCTTAAATGATGCCCAAGGTCAAGTTACATCCCCGAGGATGCTCAAGATGAAGTTCATGCTCTAGACGGCGCTCAAGATGATCAAGTCACCCCTCCTCATCTCACCTCCGAGGAGGAATTAGAGCGTCGTGCCGCCAAGATTGCTTACAAACTCACAACCAAAGGCCATCTCATGGAGAATGTGGTTGGAAGCCTAAGAAAAGGGGTAAGCACTCGTAGACAATTGGCAAACTATTGTGAACATCACATGTTTGTCTCTTGTGTTGAACCTCAAAAGGTCTATGAGGCGCTTGAAGACTCGGATTGGCTCAATGCCATGCATGAAGAACTCAACACCTTTGAGTACAACAAGGTGTGGAGATTGGTGCCAAGGCCATCGGAGAACCACAACGTCATTGGAACCAAGTGGATTTTCAAGAACAAGCAAGATGCTCATGGGAACATCATTCGCAACAAGGCAAGATTGGTAGCACAAGGCTACTCCCAAGTCGAGGGTATCGACTACGGTGAAACCTTTGCTCCGTTGCTTTCGTCTTGAATCCATTCATTTGTTGATTGCTTATGCTTCCCATCACAACTTTAAGTTGCAACAAATGGATGTGAAAAGTGCTTTTCTTAATGGTCCCATTAATGAGTTGGTCTATGTCAAGCAACCCCCCCAGGTTCGAGGACCCCTACTTTCCGGATCATGTGCATCAACTCGATAAGGCACTCTATGGCCTTAAGCAAGCCCCACGTGCGTGGTATGACCACCTTACCGAGTTGCTACAAGATCGTGGCTTTGAAGTGGGGCAAATCGATCCCACTCTTTTTACTTAGAAGGTCTATGGGGAGTTGTTTGTATGCCAACTATATGTTGATGATATTATCTTTGGTTCTCCTAACAAAGCTTTCAATGAGGAATTTGCCGCTCTCATGACCTCCAAGTTCAAGATGTCTTCGATGGGAGAGTTGAAGTTCTTCCTTGGTTTCGACATCAAACAAAGAAGAGAAGGAACCTTCATCAACCAAGCCAAATACACTCAAGACATGCTCAAAAGATTCAAGCTAAGTGATGTCAAGCCGGCTTCTACACCAATGCCTACCAAGTGCCAACTTGACATTGATCCCAATGGTAAAGCCGTGGATCAAAAGGTATATCGCTCCATGATTGGATCTTTGCTTTAACTTTGTGCATCTAGACCGGATATTATGTTGAGTGTGGGTATGTGTGCACGGTTTCAAGCCGCACGAAGGAAAGTCACTATGTGGCGGTCAAGCGAATCTTCGATATTTGGCTCATACCCCAAACTTTGGCTTATGGTACCCAAGAGGAGCAAACTTCAAGCTTGAAGGATTTACTGATTCCGATTGGGCGGGAGACAAAGTGGATAGGAAGTCCACTTCCGGAGGGTGCCAATTTCTTGGTTGCTCTTTGGTGAGTTGGTCTTCCAAAAAGCAAAGTTGTGTGTCTCTCTCATCCACTGAAGCGGAGTATGTGGCAGCGGGTAGTTGTTGTGCTCAACTCCTATGGATGAGGCAAACTTTAAAGGAGTACGGTGTCAATTGTGACAAAGTGCCTCTTTGGTGTGATAATGAAAGTGCCATCAAGATTTCTCTCAACCCGGTGCAACACTTCAAGACGAAGCACATTGAGATTCGGTATCACTTTATCCGGGATCACATTAGGCGATGGGAGATCGAGCTCAAGTAGGTCAACACTCATGATAACCTTGCGGATATTTTCACGAAGCCCTTGGATGAAGCAAGATTTCATGAGTTAAGGCATGAGCTAAATATCATTGATTTGAGCAATGTGACTTGAACCCGTGCAACTCCCACCACACTCAATGTGATGTCTAGTTTAGGTGTAGGCATGGACATAGGGGGAGTGTTGTTCTCTTAATGAACTCTCCCTCCCCCCTTTATGCATAAAACGATCAACTCTTTCAATTTAGCCATTGTTGATGGCGCTTGTGCTTCAAAGAGGAGTTTTGGTCATGGACCCAAGGATAATTCTTCGCGGTGCCATATCAATTGACTCAAACATAGGTGGCTCCGCCACCGCCCTCTCTTGAGAGAGGCTGAGCTTGCTCCTTTTGTGTTGTTTGCTTTGAAGGAGTGGGTTCCGGTTCGTGTTTCGTGTGTTTTGTTTTGCTGGTCTCTCTCTTGTCATTGCCCTCCTGTTCCTTTCGGTGTATTTTCTTCCTTTTGTTTGCCTAAGAGGCCTCTTTTTTTTGTTGCTGGCGTACTACCGCTGCTGGTAAGCGGTACTACCGCTCCAAGCGGTACTACCGCCCTCCAGCGCGGTACTACCGCTGGAGGCGTGGGCGGGGGTTATTGCGGGGGCAGGGGGAGTTTTCTTCTCCCCCATACTCATTCGCTCGCCCCCTCGCCTGTCTCTCTCCAGCAACCGGCGCCGCGGGAGGGCTCCGGCGGATCTCCCTCTCCGGGCCGTCCCTCTCCAGTCCCTTGATTGGAATCGATCCCCACCTCGTCCTCTTGCCATGGATGCCGGTATTGCCCCGTTCTCTTGTTCTTTTTGTCTAGGTTTTCAATCTAGCTTCTTAGGGGCATTAGCGGTTGCATCCTTAGATTTTTGGCCAAATCTAGGCTTGAGTAGGATGGAGAAGGCTTCTAGGCAGTTTGGATTAGTGTTTGGTTGGAGTATTTTTAATTTGGTAGGACGGAAGTACCGGATCTGACCACGGTAGTAGGAAGCGGCTGTTTCCCGCCCAGCGGTACTACCGCTCTGCTAAATTACTACCGCTGCGGTACTACCGCTTGGAGCGGTACTACCGCTCAAGTGTCACGGTACTACCGCCCTATACCAAATTACATCTTACTCCTACCTCTTCGTGATCCTCTTTGTTCGTTTTTGTGGCTTATACTCGTTTCTTCTGGTTGTTTGCGTGTTTTGTGTGTGTGGTTCCAGGTGATGAGGTTCCTGAGCCTCAAGCTCGTCGTGTCAACCCCGGTCGTGCTACGTCCAAGCGATACCGCACCACTGAGCCTGCCGGAGGATCTTCTAGTGCTCCACCTCCTCCCCAAATGCAGAAGAAGCCTGCGGCCAAGTCAAAGCCGGGCAAAACTGTGCCAGATATGCCACCTAAGGAGTTCTGGGCAAGGCGCCGACGCAACCCGTATGAGGTTGAGCAAGATCCCACTTTGGTCAATCGTCTGCTCGAACAGGTTCCGGTTGCCACCTTCTTTGATGTTCCCAAGGCCAAGAAGAATCTCTATGTCAACGTGCACTCCATCGACATCGAGCATATGAAGAGTGATCCACGACTACTTTGGTGAAGCTCTTGAGATGTGCACTCAATTTGAACATTCTCGGGATCATGCAATTCAACAAGGACTATGATCTTTGATGTTGTGGCTCGATTCTATGCCACGGTTCACCTTGGGACCGATGAGGACAGGACTCGACACGGATGACAAATGGGAAGTTGCTATCGGTCAAGTGGAAAGCTTTCATGCAGTTGATTGGGGTGCAAGATCTTGGACTTGAGTCTCTTGTCGGATTTCGCCCCACCGTCGAGCCACGGCCACTCACAAGCAAGCTACGTGGCCCTCTTGCACTCTGAAGATCAACCACGATACAAAGAAGGAGACTTATGAGCTTCACGCCTATCTGGATATACTTCACCGTATCTTGAGAGACTCTTTTCCCTCGCATCGAATCTGGACCAGGTTCACTCTTATCTTGTGGACATGCTTATCTTACATCGGTGGGAGAAGGGGCAGAGCACCGGAGAGTCCTTGGATATCTCTCATGTTATGTGGTCTCGAGCTAGTTTCTGCGATCTCCGGCGCAAGTGCCCGATTTATGGTCCGTTCATTATCTTTGCTCATTGAGAAGGCACGGGATCATGTCTATCCCAAGGTGGCACTGGAGTTTGGAGACTTGGTTTCTCACGATGTCAAGCGTCTGAGGAAGAAGGATAACTGGGGCACTCAAGCCCCTAAGACTGGTGTTCCGTCATCTGCTGCTGCTATGGAGACTGAAGAGGAGGCTGAGGCTGAGGATGAGGATGATGACTACGTGCCATCTGGGACAGAGCCATCTTGGGCCCAGAAGCTCAAGGCCAAGGTAAAGAAGCTCTTCTGCATGGAGTCTCACGGTCAGTACATGGCTCACGTGGCTGAGAAGAAGGCCCGAGGTCGTCACAAGGAGCTCATGCGTCGGTTAGGCGCTTCTGATCCAGAGTGGATCGAGGACCAGCTGCGAGGAGGAGGAGTGGATTCAGAAGACTGCCCATGGACCGATTCTGAGACCAAGCACTTCGGTGGCAGACGGTGGTGCCGATGATTCTGCTGGGCTCGATCGTGTGTCCCTCATTTGCTCTCACCTGGGGCCGTAGCAGCGCTCCCTCTCCTTTTGGTGTCTCGATGCCAAAGGGGGAGAGAGCTTAGGGATTTGCGAGTTGTGTCTCTTTCGTTTCGTGTGGTTTGTCTTATTCGTGTTTTAGTTGGCTTGCTTTGGTTGGTTTGTCTGTGAGACTTAAGTTCGAGTCATATGGTGTGAGACATATGCTACCCTACCCCTTCAGTATCATTATCTATGTCTATCTAGCACATGAGTTGCGTGCTTTTCTTGTTATTTCATCTATGCTGCTCTCATTCACCATGCTTAGATTTTTGGTCTCTAAAATGTAGGGGGAGCTTTGATCCGAGTATGTGTGCTGTGCAGTCCAAAGCACTTATCTAAATAGCACACATCGAGGGAGCCCAACTACATGTTAGGACCGTCGGGTTTGTATGCTTACTATATATCGTGTTTATGCAAATCCTGTATTGTCATCAATCCACCAAAAAGGGGGAGATTGTAAGGGCATATTTATTCCCTAGTGGTTTTGGTGATTGATGACAATGCTTTTGCGGACTAATCGTGTGCGTTAAGTTCTTTCAGAAGATCATCCATTGTCACGAGACGATTTCCTCCCCTCGGTGTTTTTATTCAAGACGGTGTAGCTTCTGCGGTTCGTTGTTGGTGGACTAGTTTCGTAGGAGTCACCGTACTATTAAGAGGGGATCCGCTTTGGTAAGACTAGGGTGGAATCAACACGTACACATCCTTATCACCCGTCGTTTTCCTTTCGCATCTTTGGAGCTGCCCCTCTCTCGTTCGTTCCGGTTTTGCCTGTGCGGTAGTAGTACCCGCGACATCTGATGATAGTACCGCGAAGCTAAGCGGTAGTACCGCTCCACAGGCGGTAGTACGCTCCCAGCGGTAATACCGCTCCGATGAGCGGTAGTACCGCTCATGGCTTTCGACTATACTACCTCGATAGTACCGCGCCTACTACCGCCTCGATTCGAGGCGATGTTTTCTCGTGTCGGGTTTTGCGGCACTAGTTGCGGCGATAGGAAGCGGTAGTACCGCTCAGCGGTAGTACCGCTCTACTCATGAGTAGTACCGCTCTGTGGCCGATGGCCTGCCTCTCTCTTTAAGCGGTAGTAGTACCGCTAGGTGAGGAGCGGTAGTACCTACCGAGCGGTAGTACCGCCTTCCTTAAGCGGTAGTACCGCTCTGTCTTGAGCTGTTTAGTGGGGTAACGGTTGGATGTGTTCCCCACTATATAAAGGGGTCGTCTTCTTCCTTGTTGACCTACCTATTTCCCCCAAGCTCCATTATTGCTCAAAGCTCCATTTTCGCCGATCTCTCTCCCTAGCCAATCAAACTTGTTGATTTGCTCGGGATTGGTTGAGAAGGCCCAGATCTACACTTCCACCAAGAGAAATTTGATTCCCCCCACTTATCCCTTGCGAATCTTGTTACTCTTGGGTGTTGAGCACCCTAGACGGTTGAGGTCACCTCGAAGCCATACTCCATTGTGGTGAAGCTTCGTGGTGTTGTTGTGTTGGGAGCCTCCGGTTGTTGTGGAGTTTGCCCCAACCTTGCTTGTAAAGGTTCGGTCGCCGCCTTCAAGGGCACCAATAGTGGAATCACGGCATCTCGCATTGTGTGAGGCGTGAGGAGAATCTGATGGCCCTAGTGGCTTCTTGGGGAGCATTGTGCCTCCACACCGCTCTAACGGAGACGTACTTCCCTTCAAAAGGAAGGAACTTTTGTAACACATCCTCGTCTCCACCGGCTCCACTCTTGGTTATCTCATCCCTTTACTTGTGCAAGCTTATTTGTGTTCTTATCCTTGCTTGCTCGTGTGCTAGTGTTGTTGCATCATATAGGTTGTCCACCTAGTTGCACATCTAGACAACCTTTATTATTGCAAAGTTTAAATTGGTAAAGAAAAGCTTAAAATTGTTAGTTGCCTATTCACCCCCCTCTAGTCAACCATATCGATCCTTTCACTTGGTCCATAGCTAGTAGCTAGATGGCTTCTTCTCTCTTTTGGATCTCAATACAATATTCTCCCCCTCTCGTGGAGATCTATTCGATGTAATCTTCTTTTTGCGGTGTGTTTGTTGAGACCGATGAATTGTGGGTTTATGATCCAGATTATCTATGAATAATATTTGAATCTTCTCTGAATTCTTTTATGTATGATTGGTCATCTTTGCAAGTCTCTTCGAATTATCCATTTGGTTTGGCCAACTAGATTGGTAGTTCTTGCAATGGGAGAAGTGCTTAGCTTTGGGTTCGATATTGCGGTGTCCTTACCCAGTGACAGAAAGGGTTGCAAGGCACATATTGTATTGTTGCCATCGAGGATAACAAGTTGGTTTTTTTTCATATTGCATGAATTTATCCCTCTACATCATGTCATCTTGCTTAAGGCGTTACTCCGTTTTTACCTTAATACTCTAGATGCATGCTGGATAGCGGTCGATGAGTGGAGTAATAGTAGTAGATGCAGGCAGGAGTCGGTCTACTTGTCTCGGACGTGATGCCTATATACATGATCGTACCTAGATATACTCATAATTATGCTCAATTCTGTCAATTGCTCAACATTAATTCGTTCACCCACCGTAGAGTACTTATGCTCTTGAGAGAAGCCACTAGTGAAACCTATGGCCTCCGGGTCTATTCTCATCATATCAATCTCCATCACTTTAATACTTGCTTTGTTCTTACTTTGCCTTTTACTTTTCACTTTGCATCTCTATACCAAAAAATACCAAAAATATTATTTATCATCTCTATCAGATCTCACTCTCGTAAGTGACCGTGAAGGGATTGACAACCCCTAATCGCGTTGGTTGCGAGGAGCTATTGTTTTGTGCAGGTACGAGGGACTTGTGCGTGGCCTCCTACTGGATGGATACCTTGGTTCTCAAAAACTGAGGGAAATACTTACGCTACTTTGTTGCATCATCCTCTCCTCTTCCGGGAAATCCAACGCAGTGCTCAAGAGGTAGCAAGAAGAATTTGGCGCCATTGCCGGGAGGCTCACGCAAGAGCAAGTCAAGCACCATACCAAGTACCCATCACAATCCCTATCCCCCGCATTACATTATTTGCCATTTGCCTCTCGTTTTCCTCTCCCCCACTTCACCCTTGCCGTTTTATTCGCCCTCTCTTTCCCAATCTCCTCCTCTTCTTCCCATTGCCTTTTCTCGCTTGCCTTTTGTTAGCTCGTGTGTTAGTTTTCTTGCTTGTCGTTATGTCTGAAATTGGGGAAATTATTGCCGATATGGGCGATAATAATATCATGTAAAATTCTGAAGCTCTTGCTGAAGAATCCCCTACCTATCATACAAAAAGATTTCGAATCGGTAGTGGTAAGATTATTGGAAAAGGAGTTATTCAAGATTTATTTACTTGTGCTGGTGCTTTACCCTCTATGGGTGGTTCTATTCTCCATAGAACTAGCAGCCTTGCGGACGCTATTGCCATGCTTCTCGTTCAACTTGAAAGGCAATTTATGCATATGCACCCTTCTATACAAATAATTTTCCTAGAATTTTCTAATACTGAACACTCCTCTGTTAAGCGTGCCGCTACTATCTTTTTGGCTCATGAATTCAGATTTATAATAAAAGAAGCCAAAGAAATCTTTGCGCATTATAGGGTGGACGCTGGCCGTCCTCCCATAGAATCTATCCTTTTTGATCAAGAAGAAATAATGTGTTTTCAATCTATCGATTATGTTGCTTTCAATGAAAATCTTAGAAAAAAGGTGCCTACCAATATTTTAATTGATAGAATCTCTGAGCTTAATGATGATTTGGCTATTCAAATAATGAGCTAGGATGCTCTCTTGAGTATAGGCTCACCAAGATTCTGTCAAAAGAACGCCTATAATGATGAATTGGTTGTGCAATACTGTCTGAAGGGCGAAGAGGAACCCATACCTCCTAAAATTGATCTTGGGGACTTTTGTCCTATTAAATTTAGCCCTTTTGATTACTTTTTCTTGCCTCAAAGAAAACTTGCTGCCAAACGTAGAGAATATGAAATGAGTTTCACCGATTTATCTTATTACTACGGCACTACCTAGATCTATCCTTGATTTTATGCCTAGCTAGGGGCGTTAAACGATAGCGCTTGTTGGGAGGCAACCCAATTTTATTTTTAGTTTTTTGCTTTTTGCTTCTGTTTAGGAATAAATAATCCATATAGCCTCTGTTTAGATGTGGTTTTATGTTTTAATTAGTGTTTGTGCCAAGCTAGACCTATTGGATCTTCTTGGATGATAGTTATTTGATCTTGCTGTAATTTCCAGAAACTTTGCGCTCAGTGCCGAATTATTAAAAATCACCAGAACATGATAAAATACTGATTCCAATTGCTGCTGATCAATAAACAAATTTTATAGGTCGTCTAATGTTGGTAGATTTTTTGGAGTTCAATAAGTTTGCATTAGTTACAGATTACTATAGACTGTTCTGTTTTTGACAGATTCTGTTTTGCGTGTGTTGTTTGCTTATTTTGATGAATCTATGGCTAGTAAAATAGTTTATAATCCATAGAGAAGTTGGAATACAGTAGGTTTAACACCAATCTAAATAAAGAATGAGTTCATTACCGTATCTTAAAGTAGTCTTTTGTTTTCTTTCTCTAGCAGACTCACGAGATTTCTATTGAGTTTTGTGTTGTGAAGTTTTCAAGTTTTGGGTGAATTCTTTTGATGGATTATGGAACAAGGAGTGGCAAGAGCCTAAGCTTGGGGACGCCCATGGAACCCCCAACATAATCCAAGGACACAAAAAAGTCAAAGCTTGGGGATGCCCCGGAAGGCATCCCTCTTTAAATCTACTTCCATCGGTAATTTACTTGGAGCTATATTTTTATTCACCACATGATATGTGTTTTGCTTGGGCGTCTTGTATCATTTGCGTCTTTGCTTGTTAGTCTACCACAATCATCCTTGCTGTACACACCTTTTGAGAGAGCCATACATAAATTGGAATTTGCTAGAATACTCTATGTGCTTCACTTATATCTTTTGAGCTTGATAGTTTTGCTCATAGTGCTTCACTTATATCTTTTGAGCGTGATAATTTTTGCTCTAGTGCTTCACTTAGATTTTTTAGAGCACGGTGGTGGATTTGTTTTAAAGAAACTATTGATCTCTCATGCTTCACTTAGATTATTTTGGGAGTCGTTAATAGCATGGTAATTTGCTTAATATTAAGATGCTTGGTATTCAAGATATGTGAAACTTTCTTTTGAGTGCTTTGAATACTAAGAAAAGTTTGATGCTTGATAATTGTTTTGAGAGATGGAGGTGATAATATCAAAATCGTGCTAGTTGAGTAGTTGTGAATTTGAAGAATGCTTGTGTTGTCCCGTAGCATGCACGTATGGTTAAAGTTGTGTAACAAATTTGAAACATGAAGTGTACCTGGCTTGTGCATCCTTATGAGTGGTGGTCGGGGACGAGCGATGGTCTTTTCCTACCAATCTATCCCCTAGGAGCATGTGCGTAGTACTTGATTTTGATGACTTCTAAAATTTTGCAATAAGTATATGAGTTCTTTTGACTAATGTTGAGTCCATGGATTATCGCACTTTTACCTTTCCGCCTTTGCTAGCCTCTTGATGCCGTGCATTGCCCTTTCTCACCTTGAGAGTTGGTGCAAACTTCGCCGGTGCATCCAAACCCCATGATATGATACGCTCTATCACACATAAACCTTCTTATATCTTCCTCAAAACAGGCACCATACCTACCTATTATGGCATTTCCATAGCCATTCCGAGATATATTGCCATGCAACTTTCCACCGTTCCGTTCATCATCATCATGACATACTTTACTTTTGTCATATTGCCATTGCATGATCATGTAGTTGACATAGTATTTGTGGCAAAGCCACCATGCATTATTTTTCATACATGTCACTCTTGATTCATTGCACCATCCCGGTACACCACCGGAGGCATTCATATAGAGTCATATCTTGTTCTAGTTTCGAGTTGTAATCCTTATGTTGTAATCAATAGAAGTGTGATGGTCATCATTATTAGAGCATTGCCAAAAAAAAGAGAAAGACCAAAAAGAAAAAAAAGAAAGGCCCAAAAAAAAAAAGAAAATAAATAAAAAGGGCAATGTTACTATCTCCTTTTCCACACTTGTGCTTCAAAGTAGCACCTTGTTCTTCATGTAGTGAGTCTCATATATATTGTGCTTCAAAGTAGCACCATGTTTTCATATAGTGAGTCTCATAAGTTGTCTTTTTATACTAGTGGGAATTTTTCATTATAGAACTTGGCTTGTATATTCCTACGATGGGCTTCCTCAAATGCCGTAGGTCTTCATGAGCAAGAAAGTTGGATGCACACCCACTAGTTTTCTTTTGTTGAGCATTAATAGCTCTAGTGCATCCGTTGCATGGCAATCCCTACTCCTCATGTTGACATTAATTGATGGGCATCTTCATAGCCCGTTGATTATCCACGTCAATGTGAGACTTTCTCCTTTTTGTCTTCTTCACACAATCCCCATCATCATATTCTATTCCACCCATAGTGCTATATCCATGGCTCACGCTCATGTATTGCGTGAAGATTGAAAAAGTTTGAGATTATTTAAGTATGAAACAATTGCTTGGCTTGTAATCGGGGGTATAGAAGTTGGGAACATCTTTGTGTGACAAAAATGAAGCATAACCTAACTATATCATTTTGTAGGGATGAACTTTCTTTTGCCATGTTATTTTGAGAAGACATGATTACTTTGATTAGTATGCTTGAAGTATTATTATTTTTATGACAATATGAACTTTTGTCTTGAATCTTTCGGATCTGAATATTCATACCACAATTAAGAAGATTTATATTGAAATTATGCCAAAGTATCACTCCGCATCAAAAATTCTCTTTTTATCATTTACCTACTCGAGGAGGAGCAGGAATTAAGCTTGGGGATGCATGATACGTCTCCAACGTATCTATAATTTTTGATTGCTCCATGCTACTTTATCTACTGTTTTGGACTATATTGGGCTTTATTTTCCACTTTTATATTATTTTTGGGACTAACCTATTAACTGGAGGCCCGGCCAATTGCTGTTTTTTGCCTATTTTAGTGTTTCAAGAAAGCGGAATATCAAACGAGTCCAAACGGAATAAAACCTTGGGATTGTGATTTTCTCACGAGCGTGATCCGAGGACTTGGACCCTACTCCAAGGAACAAAGAGGCGGTCACGAGGGTGGGGGCCCCCAGGCGCCCCTGCCTCGTGGGCCCCTGTTGCTCCACCGACGTACTCCTTCCTCCTATATATATCTCATACCCCCAAGCGATCGTAACAGGAGCCAAAAACCTAATTCCACCGCCGCAACTTCCTGTATCCACGAGATCCCATCTTGGGGCCTGTTAGGAGCTCACGGAGGGCATCCACCATGGAGGGCTTCTACATCATCACCATAGCCCCTCCGGTGAAGTGTGAGTAGTTTATTTCAGACCTTCGGGTCCATAGCTAGTAGCTAGATGGCTTCTTCTCTCTTTTGGATCTCAATACAATGTTCTCCCTCTCTCGTGGAGATCTATTCGATGTAATCTTCTTTTGCGGTGTGTTTGTTGAGACCGATGAATTGTGGGTTTATGATCCAGATTATCTATGAATAATATTTGAATCTTCTCTGAATTCTTTTATGTATGATTGGTTATCTTTGCAAGTCTCTTGAATTATCCGTTTGGTTTGGCCAACTAGATTGGTAGTTCTTGCAATGGGAGAAGTGCTTAGCTTTGGGTTCGATCTTGCGGTGTCCTTACCTAGTGACAGAAAGGGTTGCAAGGCACGTATGGTATTGTTGCCATCGAGGATAACAAGATGGTTTTTTTTATCATATTGCATGAATTTATCCCTCTACATCATGTCATCTTGCTTAAGGCGTTACTCTGTTTTTAACTTAATACTCTAGATGCATCTTTGGATAGCGGTCGATGAGTGGAGTAATAGTAGTAGATGCAGGCAGGAGTCGGTCTACTTGTCTCGGACGCGATGCCTATATACATGATCATACCTAGATATACTCATAATTATGCTCAATTCTGTCAATTGCTCAACAGTAATTCATTCACCCACCGTAGAATAATTATGCTCTTTAGAGAAGCCACTAGTGAAACCTATGGCCCCCGGGTCTATTCTCATCATATCAATCTCCATCACTTTAATACTTGCTTTGTTCTTACTTTGCCTTTTACTTTTCACTTTGCATCTCTATACAAAAAAATACCAAAAGTATTATTTATCATCTCTATCAGATCTTACTCTCGTAAGTGACCGAGAAGGGATTGACAACCCCTAATCGCGGTGGTTGCGAGGAGCTATTGTTTTGTGCAGGTACGAGGGACTTGTGCGTGGCCTCCTACTGGATTGATACCTTGGTTCTCAAAAACTAAGGAAAATACTTACGCTACTTTGCTGCATCATCCTCTCCTCTTCGGGGAAATCCAACGCAGTGCTCAAGAGGTAGCATTGTGTTCGACACACCCGATAACTACAGATCCGTACCCTGCTATTTCACATTGTGCCCTTCCGTAGCGAATACCACGCCCTTCTAGGACATGAGGCATTCTCAAGATTTCAGGATATACCACATTACACGTATATGAAACTCAAAATCTCAGGGCCCAACAGGGTGATCTCATGAAAAAGCAACCCAAGCAAAGCGCTGCGAGCCGAAAACAAGACGGCGTCCCTCGCCCTAGAGGCACTATCTGAAGCCCTCGCGGCCAAAGAATTGACAGTGCTACGCACAGTCGACAGGGACGATGTGGTTCTCAGTAAAAGATAAAAATTCACATCATTCAAGCCAGCAGATAAAACAGTAAAATTTCAAGTGCACCCAACAGATCCCAATAAAACGACATCCATAGGAGCACAACTGGACCCCGCAATCGATGAGGCGCTAAGGACATTTCTGCGTGAAAACTAGGGAATTTTCGCCCGACACCCCTCAGATATGCCAGGGATCCCACGCAGGCTGGCAGAGCATATCCTAAACATCCTCAAAGGCTTCAAGGTGGTGAAACAAACTCTACGCCGATTTTTCGAACCCAAACGACAAGCCATGGGCGAAGAGCTCGCAAAACTGCTGGAGGCCGGATTCATCAGCGAGATCAAGCACCCTGAGTGGTTAGCGAACCTGGTTATGGTGCCCAAGAAGGACAAGCCCTGGCGGCTTTGCATCGATTTTAAATACCTCAAAAAGGCTTTCCCTAAGGACCCTTTTCCCCTTGCCAAGAATAGACCATATCATCGACGCCACCGCCAGACACGACTCGCCATGCTTCCTCGACGCATACTCCGGATACCACCAGATTAAGATGAAGGAGTCCGACCAGGCGACAACCGCATTCATCACCACTTACAGGCCTGTCTGCTTCAATACCATGCCATTCGGGCTAAAAAACGCAGGAGCCATATACCAACGCATGATTCAAACATGCCTCAGGAGTCAAATCGGCAGGACGGTCGAGGAATACGTGGACGATGTGGTTGTCAAAACCAAAAACGTCGACCAACTTATAGACGACCTCCGCCAAATGTTTGACAACATGCGAGTCTATGATATACGGCTCAACCCGGAAAAATGCGTCTGCGGGGTCCCTGCTGGAAAATTACTCGGATTCATCATTTCCCATAGAGGAATCGAGGCCAACCCAACCAAAATCAGAGCGCTGTCCCAGCTCGCAATACCAACAGAGATCAAACATGTCCAAAAGTTGGCTGGATGCGTGGCAGCTTTGAGCCGCTTCATATCTCGCCTCGGAGAAAAAGCACTGGCACTCTACAGACTGCTAAAAAAGACCACAAACTTCCAATGGACAGACAAAGCAACTGCGACGCTTGAGGAGATTAAAACACTCCTCGCGAGCAACCCTATCCTCGCCGCACCTAGCGTTGGCGAGCCCATGCTACTATACATTTCGGCCACCAATCAGGTGGTCAGCGCGGTGCTCGTTGATGTCTACTACGCAACCTTATTCTTGTAGACTCGTGTTGGGCCTCCAAGCGCAGAGCTTTGTAGGATAGTAGCAAATTTCCCTCAAGTGGATGACCTAAGGTTTATCAATCTGTGGGAGGCGTAGGATGAAGATGGTCTCTCTCAAACAACCCTGCAACCAAATAACAAAGAGTCTCTTGTGTCCCCAACACACCCAATACAATGGTAAATTGTATAGGTGCACACTAGTTCGGCGAACAGATGTTGATAGAAGTGTAATATGGATGGTAGAAATATATTTTTACAATCTGAATAAATAAAAACCGAGGTAACTATTGATAAAAGTGAGCAAAAACGGTATTGCAATGCTTGGAAACAAGGCCTAGGGTTCATACTTTCAGTAGTGCAAGTTCTCTAAACAATGATAACATAATTGGATAATATAACAACCCCTCAACATGCAACGAAGAATCACTCCAAAGTTCCTATCACGGAGAACATAAGATGAAATTCTTGTAGGGTACGAAACCACCTCAAAGTTATTCTTTCTGATAGATCTATTGGGCTATTCCTATAAGTGTGACAAACAACCCTAGAGTTCGTACTAAAATAACACCACATGACACACATCAATCAAACCCTAATGTCACCTAGATACTCCAATGCACCACAAGTATCCGTGGGTCAATTATACGATATGCATCACACAATCTCAGATTCATAATATTCAATCCAACACAAAGAACTTCAAGAGTATCCCAAGATTTCTATCGAAGAAAGGAATATGAAAACACGTACCAACCCCTATGCATAGATTACCCCAATGTCATCAGGGGAATCCGCAAGTTGATAACCAAAACATACATCAAGTGATCAATAGAACATCCCATTGTCACCACAGATATCCCATCGCAAGACATACATCAAGTGCTCTTACATCCAAAGATTCAATCCAACATAACAAAACCTCAAAGGAAAATATTCAATTCATCACAAGGTAGAGAGGGAAGAACACCATAAGATCCAACTATAATAACAAAGCTCGCGGTATATCAAGATCGTGTCAAGTCAAGAACACGAGAGAGAGAGAGAGAGATCAAACACATAGCTACTGGTACATATCCGCAGCCCTGAGGGTGAACTACTCCCTCCTCGTCATGGAGACCGCCGGGATGATGAAGATGGCCTCCGGTGATGATTTCCCCCTCCGGCAGGGTACCGGAACAGGCTTAGATTGGTTTTTCGTGAACTCAAGAGGCTTGCGGCGGCGGGACTCCCGATATAGGTTTTTTCTGGGGGTTTCGTGATTTATAGGAATTTTTTGCGTCGGTCTCACGTCAAGGGGGTCCACGAGGCATCGGCAAGACAGGGGGCGCGCCCTCCACCCTTGCCGTCACCTCGGGACTCTTCTGGCCCAACTCCGGTGCTTCGGGGGTCTCTTTTGGTCCATAAAAAATCACCATAAATTTTCAGCCCATTCCGAGAACTTTTATTTCTACACAAAAAACGACACCACGGTAGTTCTGCTGGAAACAACGTCAATCCGGGTTAGTTCTAATCAAATCATATCAAAATCATATATAATTGTTGTAAACATGGCATTACTTCTTAAATTATAAATACGTTGGAGACGTATCACTCGTTGTGGAGCGGGAGTCTGATGGCCACAAGTTCCAACTCCAGAAGCCGGTCTATTACGTGTCCGAAGTACTTACACCATGCAAATCACGATACCCACACTATCAAAAGACAGCCTATACGGTTTTCATGGCGTTCCGAAAACTTCGACACTACTTCCAAGAATGTTCGGTCACAGTGGTATCAGAGGTCCCCTTGAATGATATAATCAACAACAGGGACGCCACAGGCCGCATCGCCAAACGGGCCATCGAGCTCCTTCCTTTCAAAACTTCCTTTCAAAATAACATACAAACCGCGCCGAGCTATTAAATCTCAGATGCTGGCCGATTTTATAGCCGAATGGACTGAAGCCGAACTACCTCGGGAATACACTACATATTCGCACTGGACGATGTAATTCGACGGCTCAAAACTGCTTGCCGGACTGGGGGTTGGGGTGATTCTAATATCCCCTATAGACGACACCGTTCAGTACGTCCTACAAATAATGTACACGGACTCTAACAATGATTGTGTTCATCACATTGATGCAGAGACCGGGTGTTCCAACCTCCCTTTCGATAAGGAAAAAGAACCTACACACTGCAAAATATGGTGCTGTCACCTCGCAACGGAAACTGATCTACCTTCTGCATTGACCAGGCGGCACGGAACCGAATCTCGTGAGCAACAACACTTCGACAGTTGGACAGAAGCCGATGTCGACCTGGAGCACCCTCTTGGAGAAGCTGAGCTCAGGCAGAAGGTGAGCCGCAGCATGCCCCCGGGTTTGTAGCCTTCACCGCTCCATGGAACAATTCTTTTCAACCGAACGACCTTGATTTACGTGCAGGCCGGCATCTTCTGGCGCCAAGGTAGGAGCGCCCAAACCAGCCTCGCAGAAGCAGGAACAAGAGGCCAAGAGGAGAAAGGTGAACAACCCTTCGGGGAACACAATTGAGCTGGACCTAGGCAGCTCGGACGATGACGAGATCAACATAGTGCTGCGACGCTAGCTGATGGCATAGCTTGGCTGGCTCCATGGCCAAGCAGCTTGCTGCTTTCTTGTCAAGAGGCTGTAAATGTACACCAGAAGGAGCACACAAGGAAGGCCTACGGGATTGCCGCGGCGCCCTTCCACAGCGACAGCATAGGGAGTAGTCGAGGCCGAGGCGCCTCTGTATGCATACTTGATTCCCTGTTTAAGGTTTGGGAATTCTGAAATACCAGGGGCGAATGTTTTGCTGTTGCCTATAATTGGACGTTGGACGAGATGATATGGATTCAGATTCAGTGCCTTGCGTGACCTTGTCAAAGGCCGACGACTGAACGGTGAGATAACCAAAGCCGTAGACCCAGCCTCGGCAGTTCAGCATGTAAGAGCAACTCTAGCAGACCCCGCATCCGCCCCCAACCCGTAAAATAACCGCCAAAATGCGGGTATGGGCCGGAAAGCCTGCCCGACCAGACCCTGCTTCCCGCCCCGGCCCGCAAAAACTTTTAGGGGGCGCGGCAAATTTTCGGCCCCAACCCGGGAAAACGCGGTTTTCCCCCTCGCGGTTGCGGTGCCCTGCATCGCAGAGAAGCAGTTGGCGGGAGGGACATTTCAGCCCGCGCTCTTTTCCCCCTTCCTTTCGCCGCCGCCCGCCCTTGCTTCCGACCGCCCGTCGCCGGCGTCGGCGATTCCGGCCATATCTGCGGGCGGAATCGCTCCGCGGGGCCGCCCCACACCCTCCCGCGCCGAGCCGCTGCACCGCCCCTCCGGATCCGGCGAGAAAAGCCACCCCCCAGTCGCTGCCGTCGCTGGGATTGACCACCGCCGAGCGCACCACCCTCGTCGCCGCCCGGGATCACTCGCCACCGGTTAGTCCCTTTTTTGTGATTTTCGCGAGCTGTGTAGTAGATTGACGCGCCGGCGTGCGTGTAGATGGAGTTAACCCCGTGCAAGAAGTTCTTGCTATCCGATTCGTCCGATTCGGATGACTCGGATGTGGACACCATGCTTGCAACCTTTCGACAACAAACATTGGTCATGGCGCTTGCCGTGAAGGAGCATGAAGACGAGTACCGAAAGAGGAGGCGAGGATCTATTGTCAGGCGTCTGTGCATTCCGCGGAATCGCCATCTTGGAAACGAGATGTTGATGCAAGATTATTTTTCGGAGAATCCTACATATTCTGCACACCTCTTCCGCAGAAGGTACCGAATGCGCCGATCCCCTTTTGTGAAAATTGTTGAAGCCTGCGAGGCAAATTGCCGGTATTTCATTCAGAGAAGGAATGCCGCGGGTTTAAAGGGATTTAGTGCATATCAAAAAATCTCATCAGCTATGCGGGTGATTGCATATGGCGTTCCGGCTGACTATGCCGATGAGTATCTTCGCATTGGTGAAGATAGCACAATTGAGGCTGTGCATAGATTTGCGAAAGTGATCGTTCGTGTCTTTGATCCCGAGTATCTTCGGGCACCAAATGAAGATGACACAAAGAAATTGATGGCAGCTAATGAGAGGAGAGGTTGGCCTGGGATGCTAGGTAGAATTGATTGTATGCATTGGAATTGGAAAAATTGCCTCAAGGCTTGGCAAGGAATGTATTGTGGCAAGTCTCGTGATGCAACAGTTGTGCTAGAGGCCGTAGCATCCGAGGATTTATGAATTTGGCATTGCTTTTTTGGTATGCCCGGCACACTCAATGATATCAATGTGTTGCAACGCTCTCATTTGTTTGATAGGCTTGCTAGTGGTGATGCTCCTGCTTGCAACTACACTATCAATGGGCATGAATACACAAAGGGGTACTATCTTGCAGATGGTATATATCCTCCTTGATGCACATTTATCAAGAGCATCAAAGAACCCAAAACAAAAAAACAATGTGAATTTGCAAGGGTGCAAGAGGCAGCCCGAAAAGACATTGAAAGAGCATTCGGTGTTTTGCAATCTAGGTTTGCCATTGTCCGTGGTCCTGCTCGTTTTTTGAATAAGAAAACCCTGAAGAACATCATGACTTGCTGTGTTATCCTGCACAATATGATTCTTGAAGATGAGAGAGGAATGGACTTGGAATTCTTTTACGATAATGTGGGTAGTCGTGTCAAACCAGCTAGAGACCCAAACCGCATTAGAGCTTTTCTTCATACATACAAGAAGATTGAAAATGCAGACACACGCTTTCAACTTCAGGAAGATCTCATTGAGCACCATTGGCAAAGGGCTGGACAGTGACTAATTTTTGTATTCATTTGTATTTGTATTCATGACAAGTTTTGTATTGCATTATTTTAAGTTTGCTACGGTGATTTGAATAATTATTTGTAATGCGGATGATTATTGTTTTATGTTTGATTTGAATAATTCAGTTTGTTTTCGATTGTTGAATTATGTTGGATTTGAGATTTGCGGGCTGATGATTTGCGGGGATGCAGCGGCGCAAAGAGCAGAACCCGCATAGCCGACCCGTAAAAAAGCATATTCCGTGAATATACTTTTTTACGGATCCGTTTGGGGGGTCTGCATCTGTGCCAGCCCGCGCCGGCCCGCAAAAGCTGTTTTGCGCAAACTGCATACGCGTTTTGCGGGCCGGCGTTTTGCGGGGTCTACTAGAGTTGCTCTAAATGGCAACAGAGTTGCAGATTTACTGCTAGAATCAACATGCACCCCCACAACAACAAAGAAGAAGTATGCCCAGTGTATTATAGCAAATCCGTACTAGTACAAGTGATGACTTGGAGAAACGAAAGACGTTGCAGAAACGCTCTAAACTTGGCGACATCTTTTGTGATATTCGTACATCGACGGTGGATCATATGATGAGAGCTAAAGAATCTGCACACTAGGATCAACATCTGCCTTCAGGGCATCTCCAGCCGTTGGCCCCCCCCAAGACGCATATAAATCGCCCCCTGGGGGCGAGCCGGCGATATACTCGCGCTGGGGCGGTTTTGCGCCCAATCGTCGCCCCCAGGCGCCGAGATTGGCCCACTTTGCAGCCCAATTTCGGCGAATAAACGGCCCATATGGCCGAGAATAGGCCCATATTCGGCGTGGTCTCGCCGTGTCTCGGCGTTCAATTATCAACATAATTATTCCTTATCACATATTTCATCACAGAAAAATTAAATATTTCAACAAAATACTACAACAACAAATAGTTCAATACAAATTATATAGTTCAACAAATAAAAACTCGTATTTCATCACGCGGCGTCCCCCTTGAGCCTCCATAGGTGCTCAATCAGATCTTCTGCAGTTGATGATGCACCTGTGGGTCTCGGATCTCTGGCGCTTACCTTGAGATAGGCAGTCCAAGTTGCCGGTAGCTGGTGATCAACTTCGCTAGAGGACCCTGCACGTAGTATGGTTCGATGTCAAACACTGGGTCTTCTTGCTCGCTCGATGATCATGTTGTGCAAGATGACACAGCAAGTCATGATCTCCCACATTTGATCTTTCGACCAGGTCTGAGCGGGTACCGAACAACAACGAATCGAGATTGGAGCACACCAAATGCCCGCTCGACATCCTTCTGCAAGCCTCCACGAAGCTTCACAAACCGGACATTCTTGCCTCCTGCCTTACGGGGTTTGAGATCGTCTTCACAAATGTCGACCATCTCGGATAGATGCCGTCAGCTAGATAGTACCCTTTGTTGTATTGGTGCCCATTGATCTCGAAGTTCACCGGAGGAGAATGGCCCTCAACGAGCTTGGTAAAAACAGGAGAGCACTGCAGCACGTTGATGTCATTGTGAGTTCTGACATACCAAAGAAGGGGTGCCAAATCCAGAGGTCCTGTGTGGCTACCGCCTCAAGCACCACACTGCAACCGCCTTTGGCGCCTACATCCCCTGCCAACCAAATGGGCAGTTCTTCCATTTCCAATGCATGCAGTCGATGCTTCCAAGCATCCCAGGAAATCCTCTTGCTGCATTACGGGCTGGGATCCGGCATGTCTTCTCCATTGGGTGTTCTCAAGTATTGTGGCCCAAACACTGCCACCACTGCCCGACAGAACTTATAGAAACACTCTAAGCTGGTGGACTCGGCCATGCGCCCATAGTCGTCGAGTGAATCACCGGGAGCTCCATATGCAAGCATCCTCATCGCTGTTGTGCACTTCTGGATGGAGGTGAATCCAAGCGCCAGATGCAATCCATCTTGCACTTGAAGTAGTTGTCGAACTCCCGGATGGAATTCACAATCCTGAGGAAGAGCTTTCAGCTCATCCGATAACGGCGCCGAAATGTTCTCTCGCCATGAAGTGGAGCATCGGCGAAGTAGTCGGAGTAGAGCAATGCAGTAGCCTTGCAGACAATGCTGGTTCTTTGCTTTCACCGCTTGGCGCCGAGCCACCTCGACGCGGCTTTTCATTGCTCGCCCCGGTGGGCGAGGCGGCGAGCACCATCGGATGCTCTTCTTCACGGGCGTCGGCGCGGCTTCCTCCTCCAGCAACGCGGCGAGCTCTTCCTCCTCATCCGAGTCCATCGCCGACACAGGCAAAACGCCGAACACCTTGCACTCGGTGGGCGTGTACCCGTCGTTAAACCGCGCCTCCGCGGCCGGAAACGGCGGCCGAAACGCCAATTGCTGCGGGAGGGCTGCAGCGGCGGCACTCGCTATTTTCCGGCGGGAATGTCTATCTAGCGGAGTAGGCGGCGGCTGTCGCGGGATATAGCTAGTGGTGGCCGAGGGCTGGGGTGCGAGGCGAGTCGGGGAAGAAAACCTTGACTTTCCCACAGCCGGTGTGGGCCAGGCGTGCTTTTCCCTAGCGCGGAGCCCCTAACGGCTCCCAGCCTTGAGTTCGGCCTGTGCCCGCCGGGCTGAAAAAAGGTCCGAACCGGCGATTTTGGCGTCTTGGGCGGCCGGGCGTTTTTGGCGCCGGCGCCGAAAAAAAGTAACTGGGGGGCCTGTTGAAGCGCGCTGAAGATGCCCTCACAAAACAGAAGTAATTAAGGAAGAAAAAAATGCTGAGCTGTGAAAGCCTTGGTGGTCATTGCAAAAAAATATACTAACAAGACGGCTTGGTGGAGCTGGAAGATAATGCTACCTGCTAATGATGCCCATTAGTCACCAACCCCACTTTCCTCTATATTGAATCCCCAATCAGTAGAACTGGATGAATAGATATTGATAGAAACACTCGAACTTCTCCGTATCTTTTGCAATGTTGTATATATTGTATGCACGATGGGGAGCGAACAATCCGGAGCCGCCATTATTAAAGTTGCAGAGCAACAACCTGCGGCACAAATAGTTAAGATACGACGGTGCTTAGCAGCCGCAGCGTGACCTAACCCCTGACGCCACAGTGCGCCGCTAAGCTGTATAAATGAAGGTGGAAGGTGCAGGCCTCCCCACTTCACTCAACGATCTACTAATCCAGTACAGTGGCATAGCAAGCTAGCTTCCAGTTCCAGGGGACCTGCGACAATGGCTGCTGCTGCTGCTGCTCCGGCGACGACGGCGGTGGTGCCGCGGATGAAGCTGGGCTCGCAGGGGCTGGAGGTGTCGGCGCTGGGGCTTGGCTGCATGGGCATGTCCGCCTACTACGGGCCGCCCAAGCCCGAGCCCGACATGGTCGCGCTCATCCACCACGCCGTCGCCGCCGGCGTCACCCTCCTCGACACCTCCGACATCTACGGCCCGCACACCAACGAGGTCCTCCTCGGCAAGGCGCTGCAGGGAGGGGTGAGGGGCAAGGTGCAGCTGGCGACCAAGTTCGGCATCCTCGCTGGCGCCGACGGCGCGCGGGCGATCCGCGGCGACCCGGCGTACGTGCGCGCGGCGTGCGAGGGAAGCCTCGAGCGCCTCGGCGTAGAATGCATCGACCTCTACTACCAGCACCGCGTCGACGTCAGCGTGCCCATCGAGATCACGGTGAGTGAGTCAACCTCAGTTCAACCCAACCCCGTTGACTAGTCAAACCAACGGGCGTTGACCAAATGCACCAAACTGAGACCCGACGGTGGGAAAGTCAAATCTCGTAAATTTAATCAAGTTTATAGAGAAAATCATTTACATCTAGAATGTTAAACACACTAGATTCGTCATAAGATGCAGTTTCATATTTCATATATTTAGTATTGTAAATATAAATAATTTTCTCTACGAACTTGGTTAAACTTTATACTCTTCGAAAAATCTATAAACACTACATTATGGAACAGAGGAAGTACGACACTATTCATGAGAGAAATTTACACACTTGCTATCCACAGATGGGTGAACTCAAGAAACTGGTTGAAGAGGGGAAGATAAACTACATTGGGTTGTCCGAAGCATCGGCGTCGACTATCCGAAGAGCGCACGCAGTTCATCCCATAACCGCCGTCCAGCTAGAGTGGTCGTTGTGGTCGAGAGATATCGAGAAAGACATAATCCCTACTTGCAGGTACGTACATTTTCATGCACAATCATGACATCTCAAGATCATTTTTGGTTTCCCAACAGTATAAATTTTGTTCCTGCTCATAATCTCAGGGAACTTGGCATTGGAATTGTCGCGTACAGCCCGTTGGGCAGAGGGTTCTTCTCTAGTGGGCCAAAGCTGGTCGACACACTGTCTGAACAAGACTTTCGCAAGGTTTGTTATAAGCATGTCTACCTACTTCGCTCTCTCGTGTATTTGAGAGACCCTTCTCTTTGTACAAGAAATCTTGATTTTGAGACTATTACTTCTATTCTAAGTTTCTAGCCCAACAATGCTTCACACATTTATTCAGGACTTACCAAGATTCCAAGCTGAAAACCTTGAGAAGAACACCATGGTATTTGAGCGGGTTAGCACGATGGCGGCGAGGAAGGGGTGCACGGCGTCGCAGCTTGCACTTGCCTGGGTTCACCATCAGGGGAATGATGTGTGCCCCATACCAGGAACCACAAAGGTCAACAACTTCAACCAAAATGTGGCGGCGCTGTCCGTGAAGCTCGCCCCAGAGGAGATGGCCGAGCTTGAGTCCTCTGGCGTCGGCGGATGTTGCGGGTGATCGCTACCATGATTTCCTGAACACTTGGAAGGATTCTGAGACCCCTCCCATGTCATCCTGGAAGGCCGAGTGACAACTTTTCGTGGGAACTGGAATAAAAGAGTTGCTTGTTTCTTAATTTCTCGTGCCACTGGAAGGTGTGTGTGTGTGTGTGTGTGTGTGTGTGTGTGTGTGTGTGTGTGTTTGCTTGATTACTCATGTTGTATCCCGAGAAGTATTGTGATCCGGTGTATGAATGGACTCTGGAAATAATGTACGGAGTACCATGTGTTGTTGTCGTGAGTAAGTTACGTCCGTCTGTTAAAAAGGGCCCAGGGACAACGGGGAGGCAAGTCCGAATGCAAAATAACTCCCAACATATATGGCTCCTTTATCCGAACCATCCACTTGCTCTGAGATTGTTGTTGCTCCGAGATTGTTGAATATATTGGTATTTTTGCTTGTATTCTCTCATCCACTTCACCTTTTTTTTCAAGGACACACCATGAAGAGATGTACCAGTAGCATAAAGGAAGAGTGAAGATGGTTGATACAACTGATACAATGCCCAAGAGCATGCCACACCCACCGCAATTACAACGACACACAACTCATCTTGTCCAACTCAAGCCATGAAGAGGCATGATGCCAAACACCTCGGAAGCATGAACAAAACTCCATGCCCGACTGACTCAATGCACCCTTCACGCTTGGCGCCTAGGAGATCGACAGATGGACACTAAGAAACAATCGAACTTGAGGAAGATGCCGTCCAAGAGGTACCGGCGACGAGGATGCACATAACACCCGAAGGCCCATGCTCACAACAACAACCAACTCATAGCGCCATGCGGCCCCAAACTCCGTGAGCCCGCCAAGTCAACAACACCAGCTTGCACTCCGGTCAACACCACAACCAACCATGCAGTCCTTCCAAGAAGGGTCACCGCTGCACTGCCACCATCGTCGGCTCCGACGAGCCGGTCCTACGATTTCCCCTTGTGCCCGAGGGGACATCCAAGACCAAGATAATGCCTCCAAAGAGGAGAACACCCACACGCGTCACCATTATCTGCAACTGCTACCGCGTAGGGATTTCTCACCAACCATGTCGGCCAAGAAACGTTAAAGAAAAGCAGGTTGGGTTGCGGGGAAGCAAGGCGCTGGCTTGGAGCACCACCGAGGAGAGGAGAGCCACACCTGTTGCCGTAGTGATGGTCGCCACCAGATCCACCACCGCACATCGGAAGAGGCCGCCCACAGAAGATCTGCATCAATGGGGTGAGTTTTTGATTTGGGCGTATTGAGAGTACATGATATGTTCTTGGTGTGACCAAGAAGGTTGAGGAAACTGATATCTAACAACGCTATTATCGTATTCTTGTCAGTGGCTAAAACATGAACCATGTGATCATAGTTTTCATGTGTCAAAGTTTCTCGATAAACCCAAAATGTTTATCTCCTTCTGTCTGAATCAGAATAAAGGTAGATAGCTCGTAGAGTCAAAGCATTTTCTGCTTTCAATGACCGCCTTCACCAAACTAAAAAAACAAGAATCTGTTGGTGAAAACTATAAGCCCTTCAAAATTCAGTTGGAGGAACCCATACACCGATCAAAACAAAAGATATTCTTCATGTTCATCTCCGATGAGATGACAAGGAACTTCATTGTTGTAATTATCATGTTCCTATCAAAGGTTATCATTATCATGGTGCTACCTGCACATTAATATTGTCCTGTGATGGCAAATATAGACCAAGATATTACACTAGCATAGAAGAACACACCAACAATGTAAATGAGCGTGGTTGATCATGGGGTGCAACATGATCTGTAGCCGGTCTCACGACAATACTACTCTCACCCTCGCAAAAAAAGACAAGACTACTATCAAAATAATTTAGTTGGGTTTTCTGAAACAGAGGGACATAAATTTAAATCAGCCATCAACATAAAATGATGGGAACATGTAACCATTGGAACATGCAGAAACAAAATTTAAGGGCAACTCCAATGCGAATCACCAAACACCGGAGCGTCCACCATCCAACCGTGGTAATCAAATGTCAGCCGCTAATTTTTTCACTATGCCTAGAGTACTGAATGATAAACAGCACATATCTTCTTTGATAATTGAAAGATAAATATTCCAATGCAACAATAATTCAAATATAAATATTACAATTCAAACATAAAGTTTTGAAATAAAATAGTTTCGATGTGAATTCAACTTATTATTCTTACATATTCTCAACTAGATCATTCTAAAGCTGCTCATGAGTTCCAAGATAGCGAATCTGCTGATGTGTTTGGTGAAAATCCTCAAACGTCGTTGGATTATGCTTCAGAAGTTGGATATGATCATCTGTCTCTTGAAATTCCAGAGCTTGGCGAACTCCCTCATTCTCATCCCCCACAATCATGTTGTCCAAGATCACGCAAGTTGTCATCATCTCCCACAATGTCTCTAGATCCCATAGTTTAGCAGGTCCGCGAACAACTGCATAACAGATTTGGAGCACTCTAAATGCCCTTCCCACATCCTTTCTAGCACCTTCTTGTTTTGGGGTAAGTGAACCTTTTTGTTACCCGGCTCAGAAATGGTAATGACGAAGGTCACCCACGGAGGATAGATACCATCACAAAGATAGTACCTCATGTTGTAATCATGACCATTGATGGTATGGTTGCACACAGGAGCTTTGCCTGCACACAACTGCAAACAATGGAGACCACCGCATCACGTTGATGTTATTGTGAGACTCAGGCATGCCAAATAAAGAGTGTCAAATCCAGAAGTCTTGCGACACAACTGCTTCAGGAATGATGGTGGGCTTTCTGCAATGGCCTTAGTATTGCCCATGTTGAGCATATGGTCGGCTCTTTCATTTTCGGTGTATGCAATACAAGAATCTGAGAATGCCTAGAAACCCTCTTTATTCTCCAAGTGCCATGAGCTTTGTTGTATTTGCGGCATTTGTTTCTCTAAGTACTTTGGTCCAAACATCATGACCACTGTAGTAGCAAATCTTACCATGCATTAGAGGCATGTGCTTTTAGCCATTCGAAGGTACTCATTCCACGAATCTACGACCGTGCGATAGGCAAGCATCCTCATATCAGGCGTGCACTTCTGATAACCAGACAACCCAATGTTTCCAACAACACCCCTCTTCAGCTTGATGTAATCAACATAGACCCTCGCACCTTGCTATATGCGTTCAAACACATGTTCTCGCATATAAAATCGGCGGCAGAAATAGGGTTCGAACAACGCATCGGGGGCAAAGGAGTCACCGTACAACATAATATGGCCTTGTGCCATCTGTCAATTCAACACTTGATGTTGAGAACGTGCTCTGCCACACATTCTGCATCTTCAAGAATCACCGTCATCATTGATATTTCATCATCATCTTCACCCTCGTCTGACAAAGACGAATCCATGAACTTGACGTAGTACCCCTCATTTGAATCCATTGTGTTTTCTTCAAAGTAAATAACAAGAACACCAAAAAAAATTGGCAATAACATTTGACCGAACACTTGTCGGGCGTAGTATCCACCATGAGTAGTGTTGGCAAGGGCAGAGGATACCTAGGCCGTGGTTGATTTCAGGGTGGAAAGGAGGCATAGGCAAAGCCGGGCGGCATCTGTATGGAGAGGGAGAGGGCCGACGAGGCTTGGATGGTGTCCTGGTGGTACAACAACGATGCCGGAGTTAGGTAGCATGGATACATAGCATATGAGGATGGACGGAACAAGGAAAAATACAGACTCTTGCGTTATCGGAATCATGTGTTACGAACATCTGGACGCCCACGAACATCACCTCAATTTGCTGTCAGTTTAGGGGATTTCAGACCGGTCCTGACCAATTTGATGACCCTAGTTGGATGACCAAAAGTGAGTGTCCGATCTGGACTTTTGCGAGTGATTAGGTGATCTATGTTAGAGTTTCCCTGAGATGCTAGGGTTGACATATTGAATATGGTGACGTGCAAATTGCATTGCACACCACCGAACAAGGCAGAAGGAAAGCTTATGAGCACATGGAGAGGTAGCCCCCGAGATGCCAGGGTTGAACACAAACCTATGGTGGCAGCTCACCTGGAGCGTCGCAACATCATAACAACATGAATTCGCTACTCAAACTTGGACCACATGCAGAGGAAGAATCTCAACGCATCATAGGCATGCAAAACGATATACTAGAACTAGCATTAGTTGCCAAATAACCAACAACCAGCACCAAACTCATAATAACCAAGTTCAAGAGTGTAGCAAAGTACACCAACATAAAAATAATGAAGTCAGCCAAATGGTAAACCTCCCAGATCGACTGGAACTAGACCAATGTACTTACGGCTTAATACTAGCATAGTTTTGAACCACAAACGGTTAACGACTGCTCTCAGGCATCAACAAAGCCGAGTTTCCTTCCTTGCTAGTCATTTGCATTACGAGATAGTTGTTTCTTTAGTTATACCCCCTTGACCTTCATTCGAAGGCCCACTGGGTTTTCCTTCGTAGTTCATCCACTTCCTCTTTGGTGAGGTCGTTCTTAATGTTTAAGGTCTTGCGGATCTCCTCTGGAGTCATCTTCTTTATCATGTCAGCGACCTTCTGGCAGGTAAGATCCATCAGCCCCTTGATGTCCAGGTAGTTCGCAGCCTATCAAGGCAAATATAAGCATGATGGTCAGGTATCATACTTACACAAAAGAGACTAAACAGATAAGAAACAGGAGCAACATAAACAAGATATATTTGCATCACTCACATAGTGAGGGAGCAGAACTTCATACTTAAACAAAATAGTAGCAAAAAATGCAAATGATGAGCTTGAAAAGTTCATATTAAGCAAAACAGTAGCAATACAACATAATGAGGGAGCAAAATTTCATACTTAAGCAAGATAATACAATACATATAGTACAATCTGAAGGTGAGTTGTCTTACATGATACTGAAACAATACCATACAAGCTATGCACACAAATGGATTGCAATATTGCCAATACAGTGCAGATGAATTACCCCAACAACATGGATAACCCAAAACAGCTATGTACAACAACAAACCTACCAGCTAGGAGCAGTAAAGAAATACATATTATATTACTTGCAAAAGCATATAATTAAACAATGAGAAACATATACTATAGAGCTATAAACACCAATAGATCACTAATAGTAGCATTCTCATATGTGCTAAATAAAGACACCACAAAGCATCAAAGAAAGCTCACATGTCCTACAATCTGATGGGATAAAGGTACTGAATAGTTGAACACAGATGCATCCTAGGATAGCATTCTTGACTGATGATGCAACAAGAATCGAATATAGATGAAAACAAAGCAGTCCGATAAACCATCACAAAGCAACAACCAAACCATGTTGATATCTTACAGTCTTGCTGACCATTTCTATAGATAATCTGCCTTTCTAATAATGAAATGCAAGTCAGATAGTTCAGATTTCCAGCAAAGGACGAAATGCAGACAGTCAAATATTATCACAATACTCTTCTCAAGTAAAGATAAGACTAGAGTAATGCAAATTAACTCAGGAAACAGAAATCAGCAATGTGTAGAAAGCTAGGATGCATTTAACTAAGCACAATACTGAAGTTTGTTTTTGCGGAAAAGCACAATACTGAAGTTATATAAATGCAACTTACAGTGGTACAACATTGAAAACATTAGCATATCTAAGTAAACATATTAGCAAATAAGGCAATACACTTTCACCAATACCATCGAATAGCTCTTCATATAATAGTTGCTCCCTCCTATTGAGATTACAAACACTTAGGATCGCACAACCATGTAAATATGATGGCAATTAACCCAGAAATTAGAAAACATTAAAAAAAATAAAGGTCGACAACAGTCCCCCTTTTATTTATTAATTTTTTTTAATGAACCATTCGAATATTTTCCAGAGCACCTGCAACGAACATACAATACATATCATATAACAGAGTACCTGCAACGAGTCTACACTACTACCCAGTTCCTGACCCAACAATGCCATGAGACCCTAAAATCACGAGCACACGAAGCACAAATCCGGGGTACCAATACCAACCGTTCAAAATCACAACAAAACTGCTTCTAAATAGCAGGAACAAGAACCCTTGACGAGTACTAACTAGAAGGAGCACGACTGGGAGAGTTGGATGGAAATCTCACCAAGATGAGGTCGAAGAGGACGCGTTGTTCGACTTCGACGAAATCCTTGTCGAAGGTCTTGAGGTCCCACTCGGAGGCCTTGGCGGTGGAGTCTGTGGGTTCGGCTCCGCGCTTCTGGACGTGCTGCTTGCAGTACTTGATGACCATGGTAAGGATCTCGGCTTTGACGTTGGGGAGGGGGATGATGTTGTTGGCGCAGTCATCCTCGACCATGTGCTTGATGGTCTGTGACTCCATAGCCACCGTCTCCTCCACCAAAAACTCCACGCCGTCGGAGCTCCTCAACATGAGCTTCTTCTCCGGTGTCACCGCCCCCGCATACGCCATTGATCTGGTCGCCGGGGAGACTAGGGTGGCTAGGTGGTACGAGGCGAGAAACCTTAGGAGAGAAGGCAAAGGGGGAGTTTGGGGGTGGAGGGGAGGGGAGGAACTTTTATTTTTGGATCGCGAAGGGGAAAGGTGGATTTTCTTTTATGGAATGGATAGGGTCTAAAATTATTACCATTATCATCTAGGGAAACACCGAAGATTCGCCCGGTCGCGTAGCTCCCTCCCATACGCCATGCTACACCCACCAATGCAAGGGCGCCACGCTACATTCACCAATGCCAGGGCGCCACGCTACACCCGCTAATGCCAGGGCGCCACGCGTCCTTGCAGGCCCATGCACATCCCTTCTCTCTTGCTTATCTTCTTTTCCCTCTCGTCGGACTCCTCTCCCCAATGCGGGCTCCGCTCCTCTCCCCCGATGCTCACCGCTAATGTCGTGCTGTCTCTCCTCTTCCCCGATGATCGTCGCCATGGCCACCACCTCCTCCACCCCTCCCCCCGCGGGAATGGCCAGTGAGCTTTTTCCCCACCAGTCCACAAATGTTGCAACCGACGTGCTTGTCGCTGGAACTCACGTGGTTGCACGCAACATTCCACAGTCATGGCTGCGAGCTCTTGTCCGAGGAGGCATAATTTTTGTTGACAAGATGCAACCGCGTGTTTCAATGAACATTCTTTTTCTGGAACCAACAACGCAATTTCCTGGAACTGACTACTCATTTTGCTCGAACGCGAGGTAGACGGCCACGACCAGCATATTTTTTGTTGGAACCAGAGTTGTAGCCAGCAACACCGTCATCGTTTGTTTACAACCGTACCCAGCAAAAGCTACACCCGGATTCACGCAGAGCCGCAACCCTTTTCACGTGGGAGTTGCAACTGCTGACGACATAGGCGTCGATGTTACAAATGCAGAGGAGCTTAGGCGGTGGTGACCACGAGCTACACGTTTTGCTGAAACCCGCGAATATGGATGTTGTAGTTGGCCATGAATAAAGGTACTACCGACAATTTTTTTTGCTACTGCCAATGAATTAGTTGGTACATCTATTTACAACTTAGCTGCGACCCCCCAGCGGCGAGACGACGGTTTTTGCTACAACCGTGTGGGATTTTGCTAGTACCGTCGACGGTTTTTGCTACATCCATTCTTCGCGACGACAAGATGCCGGTGGTGGGTTGATGTCAATCCCGGCAATGAGATCCAGCGTGGGCCGGGGGCGGATGCCACAATCAGTCGCCGGTAAGCCGAAACCTCGACTGGCAAGGCGTGATGGCGACCGCACGGTGCCACAATCGTAGAGCCGGTGAGTTGCAACAACGACTCTTTTTTGGCTGGAACCGGTGACAGTGGGGAGCCCGACGGTAGCCATCACGCGAGCTCCTCTGCAATGGCTTCTCCTGCTGCTCCGGCGACGACGGCGGTGGTGGCGGTGCCGCGGATGAAGCTGGGCTCGCAGGGGCTGGAGGTGGCGGCGCTGGGGCTGGGCTGCATGGGTATGTCCGCCTACTACGGGCCGCCCAAGCCCGAGCCCGACATGGTCGCACTCATCCACCACGCCGTCGCTGCTGGCGTCACCCTCCTCGATACCTCCGAGGCTCCGACATCTACGGCCCGCACACCAACGAGCTCCTCCTCGGCAAGGCGCTGCAGGGCGAGGTGAGGGGCAAGGTGCAGCTGGCGACCAAGTTCGGCATCCTCGCCGGCGCCGACGGCGCGCGGGCGATCCGCGGCGACCCGGCGTACGTGCGTGCAGTGTGCGAGGGCAGCCTCCGGCGCCTCGGCGTGGAATGCATCGACCTCTACTACCAGCACCGCGTCGACGTCAGCGTGCCCATCGAGGTCACGGTGAGCGAGTCAACCTCAGTTCAACCCAATCGGGTTGACTAGTCAAACCAACGAGCTGGTGACGTCAATAGAGGAAAATTTACACACTTGGCCTCCACCAGATGGGCGAACTCAAAAAACTGGTTGAAGAGGGGAAGATAAAGTACATCGGGCTATTCTAAGCATCGGTGTCAACCATCCGAAGAGCGCACGTAGTTCATCCCATAACCGCCGTCCAACTAGAGTGGTCGCTGTGGTCAAGAGATGTCGAGGAAGACATAATCCCTACATGTAGGTATGTACATTTTCATGCTCAATCATGACATGTCAAGTTCATTTTTGGTTTCTCAATCGTATATTTTGTTCCTGCTCACAATCTCAGGGAACTTGGCATTGGAATTGTGGCGTACAGCCCGTTGTGCAGAGGCTTCTTCTCTAGTGGGCCAAAGTTGGTCGACACGCTGTCTGAACAAAACTTTCGCAAGGTTTGTTATAAGCATGTCTGCCTACTTCGCTCTCGTGTATTTGACAAATCCTTCTCTTTGTATAAGAAATCTTGATTTTGAGACTATTACGTCTGTTCTAAGTTTCTAACCCAACAATGCTCAACACATTTATTCAGGACTTACCAAGATTCCAAGCTGAAAACCTTGAGAAGAACACGATGGTATTTGAGCGGGTTAGTGCGATGGCAGCGAGGAAGGGGTGCACGGCGTCGAGCTCGCACTTGCATGGGTTCACCACCAGGGGAACGATGTGTGTCCGATACTAGAAACCACAAAGGTCGACAACTTCAACCAGAATGTGGCGGCGCTATCCGTGAAGCTCGCCCCAGAGGAGATGGCCGAGCTTGAGTCCTACGCGTCGGCGGATGTTGCGGGCGATCGCTACCATGATTTCCCGAACACTTGGAAGGATTCTGAGACCCCTCTCATGTCATCCTGGAAGGCTAAGTGACAACTCTTCATGGGAACCGGAATAAAGAGTTCATTGTTTCTTATTTCTTCTACCACTCGAAGGTGTGTGTGTGTGTGTGTGTGTGTGTGTGTGTGTGTGTGTGTGTGTGTGTGTGTGTTTGCTTGATTAATCATGTTGTATCCCGGGAAGCACTGTGATCCCATGTATGAATGGACTCTGGAAATGATGTACGGAGTACCATCTGTGTTGGTCGTGAGTAAGTTAATTACGTCCATTTGTTAAAAAGGGCCCTGGGACAACGGGGAGGCAAGTCTGAATGCAAAATAACTCCCAACTCATATGGCCCCTTTATCCGAACCACCCAGTTGCTCCGAGATTGTTGAAGATATTGGTATTTCTGCTTGTAGTCTCTCATCCACTTCACCTTTTTTTCAAGGATACACCATGGCGAGATGTACCAGTAACATAGAAGAAGAGTGAAGATGATTGATACAACTGATACTAATGCCCAACATCACAACACACCTACCACAATTACAAAGACACACAACTCATCTTGTCCAACTCAAGCCATGAAGAGGCATGATGCCATACACCTCGGAAGCATGAACAAAACTCTTGGCTCGATTGACTCAATGCACCCTTCACGCTCGACACCTTGGAGATCGGCAGATGGACACTAAGAAACAATCGGACTTGAGGAAGATGTCATCCAAGAGGGACCGACGACGAGGATGCACATAGCGCCCCGAAGGCCCATGCCCACAGCAGCAACCAACTCATAGCACCACGCCTCCCCAAGCTTCGTGAGCCCACCAAGGCAAAAACACCAGCTTGCACTCCGGTAAACACCACAACCACCACACGGTGCTTCTAAGGAGACATCCAAGACCAAGACAATGCCTCCAAAGAGGAGAACACCCACGCGCGTCACCATTATCTGCAACTGCTATCGCGTAGCACTACAAAAAAAATACACTTCCGTGATGATACGTGTTTGTCACAGTAGGTCGCGTTTTTTGTCATGCATGTACATCCATGACGATTTTATGACAGAATCAAGATAGTCATACCCGTGCTGTCGTAGAAGTGTTCCATGACATTACCAAAATTATCATCACGGAAGTGTCCACTTCCATGACGATAAATCGCGCGTCACAGAAGTGCTTTCGTCAAGGGTGACCGACACGTGACATCCACCGTAACGGAACGCCGTTAAGCTATCGGGTCGGGTTTTGGATCCGATAACCCGTTAACAGCCCCGACCAATGGGGATTTTCCACGTGTAAAATTATCATTGGCTTGCGGAAACACGTGTCGGCTCATCGTTGAGACAGATGTCATCCACTCATTGGACAGAAGCCGCCTATGATAGGTCGACACGTGGCACAACCAAACAGTGGCCCATTCCGGTGAAAAAGGTCGGCCCAGTAAAAATTAGCAGGCTGGCCCATATAAGGCCTACTTGTGTCAGGTCCATTTAAGCCCATGGCCCATACGAGATGTGCCAATTCGGCCCGTCAACGGTCCGTTAAAGATTTGACACCATTGTAGCCTATCATCAGTTCGAGCCCGTTAACAGCTCGCTATATAATTGGACTCAATATCGGCCCGATGAGATTTCGGCCTGTTAACGGCCCATTTAATGGATGGGCCAATTTTCAGGATGTACATCTTTCGGCCTTTTAGCGACCCATTTAAATGTTGGGCTAATTTTCGACGCGGTGTGTCTTTCAGCCTGTTGACGACCCATAAATCTGATGGGCCATTTGTAGCCGGACCTGAGTTTCGGCCTTTTAGCGGCCCATTTAAGTGTTGGGCCAATTTCTGGCCCGGTGTCACTTTCAGCCTGTTGACGGCCCATAAATCAGTTGGGCCATTTGTAGTCAGACCTGAGTTTTGGCCTTTTAGCGACCCATTTAAGTGTTGGGCCAATTCCCGGCCCTGTGTGCCTTTTGGCTTGTTAACGAGCCATAAATGAGTTGGGCCATTTGTAGTCGGACCTTAGTTTTGGCCTTTTAACGGCCCATGCCCTTCATGGTCCAATACCAGCCCGGTTTCTCTTTCGGCATGCTAAAGGCCCACAATACAGTTGGTCCATTTACAATAGGACCTGACTTTCGACCTCTTAGCGGCCCATGCTCTTCATGGTCTAGTACAAGCCCGCTGTCTCTTTTGGCCTGCTAAAGGCCTACAGTATAGTTGGGCCATGTGTAGCCCAAACTTAGTAACGGCCTGTTAACGGCCCGTGAAATAAATTGGGGCCACCTGTTGCCCACTTCGATGTTGGCCTGTTAACGACCCGGGAGGTAAGAGGACCGACCATTAACTTTCGGCCTAGTAACGACCCATTAACTTAATGGGCCCACTAAAGTTCGTACATGTCTTTAGGCCAAATTAGATAATTTGAGCCCATTATGACGAGCAATTATGCACAAGACCAAAACCGATCAAGCAAATGTACGGCATACAGAGAATAACGTTGCACATCCAACATATATTACAGGAAATTACATCCACTGGGAAATCAAAGATTGATGCCAGTGCAAATAAATGAGCAGAACCTAACCATCTACAACGTCACAATCTGCAACCTCAGCACAGATGACGCCCATAACCATGTGGGAAAGTTCTTGCTGCTTTGCTCTGATCTCAAAAACATTGATCAGTTGTTGTGTCGCACGACTCTGCACCTCTGATTCATCCACCATTTCCATCATTGCTTCAGCCATTAATTGGTTCACAAACATACATTTATTCCATTGCATTCGAGGCAGAGGATACTGAACAAATTCAGATGGCGATTTTGGCAGGCTTGTATTATTGATAGTGGAGAGTGTCTTGACCACCGCATCATAACATAAATTAGGACGGGAACCAAATAGATTAATCATAAGTTATTGCCATATTACCTGGCCTAGATTTATTGGAAAGAAACAATGGGGTTGCCTTGCTGTTTTCAGAGTTTGTCTTCTTATCTTCAGCAGCCTGCACAAAATTAACACACTAGCATTGCTATCATTGGCCAAGTCAGATAATAGGAAAGCAACATTGACACAACGAACGTTTGGGCAACTAGCCTACACCAAATTAACACAATATGGCACAACTATCATCAGCCATGTAAGGTAGTACGAAAGCAACATTGACACAATGAATGAATGGGCAACCAGAGAAGCACTACAATTCAGTAATGCGCGTGATATGAGATAGTACATTCATGCAGCTCAGTATGCAAAACTACCAGGCAGTTTTCCTTACAAAAATCAACATTGGCACCTTTAATATTTTGCTACAACTAATTTTAGATCAGATAAAGGTTAGATTCACACCGATTAACAAAATACATGTTTATGTAAAAATATAGTGATATACAATAGGTACTTACATCAGCACTGGAGCACAGAGAATTCCCGCAAGATATTTTCCTCGAATACGATCCCAATGGAGGAAGTCTTCTATCGTTTAACCTTATTTTCTAAAAGAGAGATGGGTAAGAAACATGTAGAAAATATGATCAGAATGCTATAAAATTTCATGATGCGAGGATATGCACACGCTTCTTAGAATGGAGTTGACATTCTTTTGCTGGACTGGAGCGGACTAGTTCTTTGGCCACCGGAATCGCTTATTATCGCTGGGAGTTGGGTTTCTCTGTGATCGAGCAGTATCTATGAAAAATGGAGTTGGTTTATTATCTCCTGGCGTTTGGATCTTTTGCAAAGACCTGGTTTGTAACCCTTCAGATTCTAACATAGCCGTCTTCCCCTTGCATGCCTTATATAGAAGAATGGTGATTCAGTTATAAAACATGCTACAACAGAGATGGAATAGGTAGTGAAGAATAGAAAGGCATGACATATTGACATGTATTCCCTCCATCCGAAATAAATGGATGGGTCTAGGCGTATTTCAGTTCTAGATACATCCAGCTTTTATCCATTTCCGCGACATTTAATCCAGACGGAGGAGTATGATGTAAGAGCTAGGGATACTGACAGGACAACACAAAGAAAAAACACCGAAAACCCCACTGCAGAACCAAAGTATTCAAACCCACCGATATGAGATAGTACACTCATGCAGCTCAGGATGCAAAACTACTGTGCAGTTTTCCTTACAAAAATCAACATTGTGGCCTTTAATCATACATTTTGCTACAACTAAATTTTGATCAGATAAAGGTTGGATTCAAGCCGATTAACAAAATACATGCTGATGTAAAAATATAGTGATATACAACAGGTCCTTACATCTACATTGGAGCACAGAGAATTCCTGCAAGAATCTTTCCTCATAAATGATACCATTGCAGAAATTCTTCTATCTGTTAAGCTTATTTTCTAAAAGAGAGATGGGTAAGTAACATGTAGAAAATATGATCAACATGCTATAAAATTTCATGATGCAAGGATACGCACACGCTTCTTAGAATTGAGTTGACATATTTTTTCTGGACTGGAGCGGACTAGTTCTTTGGCCACTGGAATCTGCTTATTATCAGTAGGATATGGGTTTCTCTGTGCTAGAGTAGTATCTATAAAAACTGGACTTGGTTTATTATCTCCTGGCGTTTGAATCTTTTGCGAAGGCCTTGTTTGTAACCTTTCAGATTCTAACATAGTCGTCTTCCCCTTGCATGCCTTGTATAGAAGAATGGTGCTTTAATTATAAAACATGCGACAACAGAGAGATGGAATAGGTACTGAAGAATAGAAAGGCATGACATATTGACATGTATTCCCTCCATCCGGAAAAAAATGGGTGGGTCTAGGCGTATTTCAGTTCTAGATACATCCTTTTTTATCCATTTAGGCAACATGTAATCCGGACGGAGGGAGTATGGTGTAAGAGCTAGGGATACGACAGGACAACACAGCAAAAAAACAGTAGTTGAATGTAAAACTATATGCTAGCGAAATACGTGAGAAATAACTAAGGCAACATACACGTGTATGATTGGGAAAATAAGATGGCATTGCAACAGAGCACTAGAACATCACTTCAATGTAAAAAACATGGTATGGCGTATGATGAAGTACATACCGATGAATAACAATGCATAAGATATTCAAGCATGATGTCCAAATTAAGCGAGATGGCATTGCGATAGAGTAGAATGACAATACTTGAATTTGAAAACATGTTATCATGAATGGAATAGGTACTGAAAAACAGGAAGGCATGACATATTTACATGCATGATCAGCATGCTAAGCACATGGCATTGCAACAGAGTAGATACACTCCAGCACATTATATGCATGTTGTACCCATATCACAGGCCAAGTTAGAGCAAGGACCTTGTGGGGTGAAGAGGATTCATCATCTTTCTGCAAGTCTTCTGAAGAACAGCCTTTACATGTTCCATCATATTGGGTATCATTGACATCAAGTTTATTGGACTTTACATTGCTCGTGAGGTTCTTGTGGATATATCGGTGTGTGCAATTATATCTCGACATGCATGGAAGACAACTAGTAGTTAGATTTATGTAATGAGTGCCTGTAGGAGACGACATAAATAGTAGGACTGGGGTTAACTAGCAGCAACAAGTCTCATAAACTAAAGGGAGAACACAGATGAAAGCTACAGAATATGTATCGTTTGTACTCGAGATTAACTAGATGGCACACAAAAGTATTAAGGAACAACATAGGTAATACTAGAAGTGGTATAATACTATAATCACCAGCCTGTGGGATAGCATTGGCTGATGGATGATAACTATGGAACAACGTTACCTAAAGAACAAGTATCTTAGCTGAACTATGGAACAGCGTGAACTCCTGAACAAGACCCGTAAGAGATCAGCATGAATATACAGTGAAATGTGATGATCTATTTTCCATGCTTAGATGAATAACAAAGCCATAAATGTTGCACACAAGTAAGATGAGGGTACAACCTATCTGGCTGCCATCCATAGGAGTGAGCATCATGTGCTGACTTGTCGATGGCCCTGCAGTTGTTGTGGCTGTCCATGTCGGGCACGCGCATTCGATGCAGGGAACTATTGAGTGGGGACTATAGCTCCCTTCTGGTGTATGCTTCCCTTGTTGGAGCAGCTGCGGTGAGTCGGAAGACGGTGTGTCTGAAGATGCAGATAACACATAATGTTAAGAATGACATATCTCTTTGATCTGAAGAAATACACTAAGAGATCAACAGCAAGGTACAAGAGTGGTCACACATCTGTTGACTGAAGACTAAATTGGGGTCACACGATTTTATTTTATTTTGGTACTGTCCGATCTACGCCGGATGGCTTGATGGCCGTCTTGTGCCTCCCGACTGACACTGTTCAGAATCTTCCCCGAAGAGCCAGCGACCAACGGCAGAGCAGCCTGCCTCCGCCGTCCGTGGCCCCGGCCAAAACCCCGCCTCGCCCCCACCGTGACTGCCAGGTTGCGCCGCCCCCGGGCCAATCCACAAAGACTCCCCGTCATCCAGATCCGGCGACGGCAGTACCTTCAACCCACACAACTCTAAAAGATAGCCATCTAAGCGCTGCTTCCGCGGCGAACTTGCAGCCCTGCACCCTTACATTAGACACCAGCCAACCGGCAGCCTAGGAGCTCCGCCGCCTCGAGGGGTGCTGCTTCCCATTGGGAATCGATTGGCCTGAATAAAAATTCAGAACTGACGCCTAAATAAAGTGATTTGAGATGAGGGTGCGACCTATCTGGCGGCATGGTGAAGTAGGCAGGTCCATTGCCGAGTCGATGAGGCCGGGCTTGCTGCGGTGGCGACCGGCGGCAGGGAAAGAGCGATGTCGCGACGGTCGACGGCTACGCGGAAGCAGCGCCAGGCCTCTGGACGGACCCGAAGTTGGAGCCGCTCCGGCGCCGTGAACAATGGCGGGGGTGAATCGGCTCCGGTACGGTTCACGCGGCCGTCGTCGAGGCAAGACCAGCAGCACGGAGTAAGAGGCACACGACCCAGTGCATGGCGGCAAATGGACAACGTCTTCGGCATTAGGGAGGAGGGCGGCTGTGAAATTGGTGCGGTGGGGGGCGCCATGGAGGTGGGGCTGAGGTTTCGCGGCTCGGTAGAAGGGAGCTTCCCGGGGAGAAGGTGATTTGGCGCCCACGAGGTATGAATGGGGGGGTGGATTGGGTGGGGAGTGGAACCATGTCTTACGGACACATTTGTCTGAAATGTGAGGAGGAGTTACAGTTCTACCCTTGCCTATAGGCTTCTCGGCTTGGGTCTGTGTACTGAGGGTCGGGGATAGTAGAGTAACTTTGCTTCTCCCCAAATAGTGGGCGGGAGCGATTTCGGGCGAGGAGGGCGTGTTTTGAACTATAGTGGGCGCGAACGGTTTCGAGCGAGGAGAGCGTGTTTTCAAATAGTGGGCGCGAACGATTTCGGGCGAGGAGAGTGTGTTTTGCCGACCATGGTTTATGAATTATTCGGCACATGTCATTTCGGCCGAGGAGAAGGCGCGCTTGGATGAAGTTACGAACCTACCCTCGATGTACAACGGGCCAATTGATGTGTGTCCCACACAGGACGGTAATTTCGCGTCTCCCATTTATTTTCTCGGGCGAATTCCACCGAGCAGAGAGGATGTTTAATGGTTCGTTCAAATTTTGGGAGAACGAGCATCCACGTCTACCTTACCAAGTCGATTCGAATCAAATTTTAAAATATTAGCTTGCCACTTCTTTTTTAGATGGAGAGATGATGCTCGGGAGTAATGTGTTTTTACATGCTCATTTCTAGCGATTTACTATATGACAAATAGTTGACCCACTCAAAAACGCGAATCAAACCCAAAATGAAATATCTCGATTCAATGAAATAGCTCGTTCAGTAGGTCAAAATAGTGAACTAAATCCAAAATTGAACACCTCAATCGAGTAGCTTGTTGTCAGTATTATAGTACTCCATGAACATGTTGAAACTCAAATTAATGAACTTGTTTGATATATGCATATATCCATTCATGTGTGGATTGCAGACAACATGTTCTCCAATTTAAATATTTGAATGCAAGTTTATACCAAAACATGGTTTATATCAGTCTTTGATGCATAAAACGCGGCCTCCCCCTCTCCCGCACTCCTGTTCTCTCTCTCTCGCCGACAATCTTCAATTCTGTCGCACGCATCCGACACAAAAACCTTGTTGGTCCCTCTCCCTTTCTCTCCATCTCTCTCTCTTTTTGTGTGTGTGTGTGTGTGTTGGGTGGGGGGGGGGTCTTTCTAGTTCGCATGCATATATACACCATCTATAGGTCTCTATCGCACACTATGTATGATACTCTAGCTAGTCCAAGCTAGATATCTTGGGTGCTCTCATCGTACGCACACAAATTCCTTGGCTCTTTGCCGGTAACTCTCTCACGCACCACTATGTCGTCTCGGAGCTCTCCCCCCCCCTCTCTCAAACTCTCCATCCACCTGGGTCACACATACACATGCATATCTCACTCGCACTCGATAGGCCCATCTAAAACATTATCTCTCTCCCTCGTTCTCTCTCCATCTCACACGCACACACACACACACAATCTCATGCCCAGCTAGCCAAGTATGATGGTCTCTCACTCAATTGTAGGCACATGCAGTCCCCCCTATATGTATATGACTAGCTAATCTTAGTCTCCATCATAGACATGTGCATGGTCTATCTCGATTTCTCTCGGGGCATCTTTATATCGCACACGCACTCCCTCGATCTCTCACCCATATAGTCCCCTCACGATCTTGAGGGGATCTCTCTATCACAAACACACCCTCTCTCCCTCCCCATGCGTCCATGCCATCCATGTGTCCCTCTCGACCTTTTTTCCTTGTTGGCCAGACCTCTATTGGACATGTGCTACAGGGTGTCTCTCTCTGTTGCAAACAATCACACACTAGCTATCTTCGTGTATCTCCTCGCCTCGCTTTTCCATCTCGGAGATGCATGCGTGATATGTTCGCATAAGAAACGAAAAAACACACACTCTCTCAAATTTATATCGTTTGTTGTCACTTTCTCTTTCACACACATACTCTTTTTGCACACTTACTCATTCTCCTTCACACGCACTTGATCTGTCTCAACCGAGGCACTCTCCTCGGTCCATAGCATATAGATTTATAGAAAAGTCAAACATCACAAAGTTTGACCATGTAATGCGGAGAAAAAGAATTACATCTAGTACGGCAAACATATACCGTTAGATTCACCATGAGATGTAGTTTTGTATGATGTATCTTTGGTATTGTAGATATAAATAACATTTGCGTAAACCTGATCAAAGTTTCCAAAGTTTGACTTCTAAAAAATTTACATGCACTACATTATCAAGCGGATGGAATATCTCTCCCCCTCATTTATCTCGACGCACCACTCAGCCTTATCGGGCTCCTCAATATCTCTCAAACTTTATTGGTCAGTTTGGTTCGTGGACTGACGCTCATGCCTTGATGGCGGTACTGCTCGGTGTGGACGTGAAATGTAAAATATTTCTGCCTGGCTAGGCTTGTGTGGTGCTGAAGCGTTTGGTTCATGCCTGGGCCAGGCAAAGCATCAACGTCCCATCAATCAATCCATGCATCAATTATGTAATGCTAATATCCATCCATGTTGCTGTTAGCCTCGTGGCCGCACGACCAGGCACGGCCAGGCGTTCGAAATCGGTCGCCTGGGCTGGCTACTGCGATGTCCGGAGTTCAGCCGAGGCTAATTAAAGTGCAAGGAACCCGGGCCAGGTGGGCTTTCTTTTCACAGTGGTAGCAACCAAACAAGCGTGCATGAAATCCAGCCACAACCCTGTGCCGTGCAAAAGATGCTCAGGACGCAAGCCAAACTTGCCTTATATCTCCCTGGTTCACACATACACATGTGTCGCTCGCGCTATACATATAGACCCATCCAACACTCTCCACCCTTGTTCTCTCTCCATGTGACATGCACCCCCCTAAGTACCATAATCCCTCACTCCATCATAGGCTCTGTTTGGATCCATGGGTTAGAGTTAGTTTGGGTTAGTTTGGAATCAACTAAACCAAAAAGATCCAAACAGGAGGGTTAGTTTGGGTTAGATGCATCTAACCCATCCAAAAAAACTAACCCATCCAAGAGGTGCTTATTTGGGTTAGTTCTTCTCGGGACCACTAATAAACACTTTTTTCTCTCGCTCTCCCCGCAGCAGATCCCTCCCCACTTCCTCGAAGCTTCTCGTCCTCTCCCTCCCTCCCTCTCGCACCGCCCGTGAAGGTGCCTCGTCGTATCCGCGCTCCATCTAACCCTGCCATCCAAACACCTCTTTACTTAGAGTTAGTTCATGGTTAGTTCAGGGTTAGAATCTAACTCTAACCTCTAACTGAGTTAGAGTATCCAAACAGGGCCATAGGCGCAAGCACTCCCCCCTCCTAAGTATGACTATCTCTTACTAGCCATCAGGAACACACATATTGTCTCCTTCCATCCATACGTCTATCTCGATATCTCTCGGGGCATCTTCTATCGCGCACACGCCTTGTCACTCGATCTCCCACCCATATAATCCCATCACGATCTCCAGGGGATCTCTCTATGACAAACATACACTCTCTCCTCCCCATGTCTGCATTTTCTCCGTACGTCTCTCTCGACCTCTCTCCCTTGTTTGTCAGACCCCTCTTGGCCACGTGCTAGGGGTCTTGCTCTCTCGGTTCCAAACAACCACACACTATCTCCTCACCTTGCCTCCGTTGTCGAAGATGCATGTGTGATATGTTTGCATAAGACACGCACGCTTTTTCTCTACTTTTATCGTGTGTTGTCCATGTCTCTTTCACACATGCACACACACTTTTTTCACTCTCTCTCTCTCTCTAGTTAGGGACTCTGTCACACGTCCATAAGCATATGGATGTTTTGAAAAGTCAAACCTAAGAAAAGTTTGACCAGGTATATGTGGAGAAAAACATTTACATCTGGAACGATCATTAGATTCATCACAACATGTACTTACTTCATACTATCATTTATCTTTGGTATTGTAGATATAAGTAATTTGTTTATAAACTTGGTCAAAGTTTCAAAAGTTTTACTTAAAAAAATGTTGGAATTACATTATCGAACGGAGGGAGTAGCTCTTTCTCTCTCTCTCTCTGCTATCTCTCACGGGCCTCCCCTCTCACTCGAACTCTCTATACCGATGGATTATACGCTCACTGTGTCAGTGTATAGCTCCGTATATTGTTTAGTTGACCGGTCAACCAATCCACATGCTGCCTTGTCAGCTCATGTTCTGTATCTTCGTGTGCTGGCCCATGTGGCAGTGGGTGAAAATAAGTAAACTAGAGGCCCATCTGACACGCGGTGAAGTAAACAAAGTTGAAACCACTCGGGGTAGCACCCCGCACGCTAGTAAATTGAGGGCGCATTGAGGACAAACTTCTTGCGCGCGAAGGACGCACTCGCACACAATTCACCACTGCGCGGCGGCATGCATGTATGACGACTCACAAGACACCCAGCACACAACACACACCAGCACATGTGTACACTGGCGTCGCCGCCGGTTGAGATGGACGGCGAGGCAGCCAACAAGCGGAGGCGGCTCGAGCCAAAACCGCATCCGGCGAGCCTAGACTTCATCAGCAGCCTCCCCGACGACATGCTGCTCGTCATCATCGGCCTCCTCCCCACCAAATCTGCCGTGCGGACCGCCCTGCTTTCCCGGCTGTGGCGCCCCCTCTGGCGCTACGTCCCCCTCAACCTCACCGTCAACAGCTGCCTCTGCGACGGGGATTGCAAACGCATGGCCGCAGTCTCCAAGATCCTTTCATCGCACCCTGGGCCAGCCAGACGCCTTGACATCCGCATGTTTAGTACCAACTGCAAGGTCCAACCCAAGTTTGACGAGTGGTTCTTATCCCCCGCCCTAGATCAGCTCGAGGAGCTCAGCTTTGAAGCTGGACGATGTCGCTCTCTGCCGCCGTCCGCGCTCCGCCTCACGCCAACGCTACGCGCGCCCGACTTCAGCTCTGCTATCTTCCCAGATTAATGCCGCTACCGCCTTCTTCTTCTCCCTGAACTCAAGCAACTCGACCTCTTTGACGTTTTCATCTCGAAGAAGGCTATGGAGCACCTGCTCCGTAGCTGTACTGCGCTCGAGTACCTTCGTCTTGAGCAGATCCACGGGTTCATTAGCCTCCACATCGCCTCGACGAATCTCCGATGGATTTATGTGTCTTGCTGGCCCCACAACAAGACATCAATTGGGATGAGATCACTCCAGCTGTTCCACGTTATGGTCATTGAGAATGCGCCTTTCCTTGAGAGATTGCTTGTATCGGATCTAGAAGGTCCAACAAAAATCGGGGTCATTGACGCGCCGAAATTGACAGCATTGGTGTACTGCCCCGCCAAATTCTCCGAACTCTTTATTGGATCCGTAATCATTCAGGTACAACACTCATCTTCTTCTCCGTCTTCTTGAAATTCACATTTTTAAATTTCTTCTTGATGTATTTACGATCATCTTCCAGAAAATGATTCCCACAAGCTTGACCCAGTCCATGCGCACAATGAAGATCTTAGCACTAAAATCTATCGGCCCCAATCTGGATCAAGTTGTTGGATTCCTTACATGCTTTCCGTGCACGGAGAAGCTACTCATCGAGGTGAAACTTCTTTCCTATAAGTAAACGGTAATCACTACGTAGCTCAATTTTTTCGTAATTTTCACAAATTACGATGACAAGTGCAGTGTTCAAAACTGCATCTACAAACTGCACCGAAAGAAATGTTTTTAGTATTTTTTCTAACGTGATCACCTGCATCGTTTTTATGTTGTACTACTATAGTAGCCTAGGCTAGTCATAGTGGAAAGTAACTTAGACTACTCCAGTAACTCTATGGTTACCCTAAGAGCAAGTACTACCTCCGTCCTGGTTTACTCTTCCAATTTTGTAGTATCAAAATTTGACCATAGATTTAACTGACAAAATGTTAATGCATGTCACTAAGTACTATATCGTTGGATTCGTATTTGAACATAATTTCAAATGGTGTAATTTTTAGTGACATGCATTGGCATTTTCTTAGGTAAATCTATGGTCAAAATTTTATACTAAATCTGAGTAGTATTCCCTCCGTCCCAAAATTCTTGTCTTACATTTGTTTAGATACGGGTGTATCTAACACTAAAATGTAACTAGATACATCCGTACTTAGACAAATTTAAGACAAGAATTTTGGGACGGAGGGAGTACAAAAGTGGGCTATGTAGGCCAAAACATGTGCCAAATTCATTTGTGATGCATTTGGCATCGATGCCCCTGCATTGCTCACCTGGTGCCCCAATCTGGATCACCTACTTTGCTCCGGTGCCAAATTAACTCACGCAATGAAAAACACTTTGCGTGGGAGAGAGAGAGGACCGAGGTAATAAAAACACTTGTTTGGGAGAGTGAGAGGCTGGTGTAGTTGGTCTGATTGATTTGTTTATACATGTGGGTCTGTGTGCACAGTGGTGCCAACTCTCTCACATCGCGAGAGCGGTGCCAAAATCTTTTGATTTGACATCGATGCGTATTATGTGGCATACTTTTGCGAAATATGGCATCGGCCACATAGTGGAAGGAAACAAATGCCCAAGCTCTTCACGTGCTCCTAGTTAAATGAGAGGAAACAGAAAGAGAGAGAGAGAGAGAGAGAGAGAGAGAGAGAGAGAGAGAGTGAAAAAATATCACTAGCCAGCCAACCCTATCGTATGAGCGAATGATATTGGTACCTCTTGATGACACGACAATCTTATGCAGCTAGCTGCTCTAATATGTTCTCTTCTTTTGCAGATAAAAAAAGACCCGAAAGTGAAAAATGTGCTGCACTATAACAATCTCATCGAATGCCTTGATCTCCATCTTACAGAAATTGATTTGATCGACTACCGAGGCAGCACATCTGAGATTAAATTGGTCAGGTTCTTTGTTCTGGAGGCAAGTGTGCTCAAGGTAATGAGGTTTGGCGTTCTCTGGCGCAACAATGAATGGCATGCTGATCACCGCAAGCGTCTAAGCCTAAATGACAAAGTCTCCGCATAAGCTGATTTTTTTTGAAACATCAAGTGGCCAGAGACTCGAAAACTTATTTGCCCATTAGTGACTTGTCAGGGCGGTGGATTTTAGTTTGTACGATAATGTTGCATCCACCTAAAGTAACAAAAGTTCTTACGTAAACTTCCTAGTAATTCCCTCTTCGTAGGTGCATCATTACTCCTAACATTTGTAATATCAATTTGAAACTTGTAATATTGCCGTGTCCTATTCCTGCGTTTTCAAAATCCTGCGAATCAAACAGGTCCTGAGTTGGTGATGATGTTGTGCCTCCCATCTTTCACCAATAGCCGTCGGATCTAGATCTGACGCATACAAACCAAGCTTCTCCATTTTTACAAAAAGATGGCCGCACTTGTTCCCTATTTACAAACAACTCCTTGTCTCTCACAACTAGCACTTGTTCCAAGGCCGTGGAAAAATTTGGCGCAATGGCCGCTGCCGGAGCCGTCCACCCCGTTCCGTGTAATGCACGGGCATCTACGCACGGGAAATTATGTCGAACGGGGCTAGTTGTAAGCAGGCTAGCTCTACAGCCATTATGATAGTGACTGCAGACGGTGAGGCTGACTATGGTATGCCGAACACGGCGCCTATATTTCAGTGTCATCTCCGATGCAGGTCTTGTCACTTCACCGTGAGGAGCAGCACGTAATAATTTGACCAACGGGTAGTACAGTGCTAGTACTCCTGCTACTACATTGGTAGTACTACTACTAGTACTAGTAGCACCACCGTCTGGATTTAGGAGTACTACCACGTCCATCTGGATTTTATTATTTGACTAGCAATATCTAGTACTACTCCCTCTGTAAATAAATACATGGTGTTTTATTTCTATCGGCGAAAGACGTTTTTTTTGCTAACTAGAGTACTAATAGGATTACATGCAATGAACTAAACATTACATGTCATGTTTGGTAGTCTCAAGTCATTGAAAGCATGCACGGCCCACATCTCTCATTGGTTGATATGTCACGAAATAAGAAACAAGGAGGGAGTTAATGCACCGTGCCTAAGTGTTTTGGGATTATTTGGTTTTCTTAAGGTGACTTACACAACATTTTTGTTTACATGCATTAACATTTTATTAGTTAGATCAACGGTCAAAACTTGGTGCAAAATGCAAAGGGGACCAATAAACCAGTAAACATGAAACTTCTCTCGTTTGGCCCCAACTAGAGGTCCGGTGAGATGACTATACTGCACTGGCACGGAGGGGGACGCAACTTCATTGACTTACGTCAACTGCCTTTGGGTGAATGACACGTGGGCCCAGGGGTGGCTGACCCATCTATCATACAACCAAAGGCAGGTGCAGTAGAGGGCTGAGGAGTAGTACGAAATTCTACGCACCTACGCACGCTAACCAAGGGCAAGAGTGATCACTCGAATCGCGAGATCAGTTGACTAGAAGCTAAGCAAGACCCATGGAGGCGATGAGTGCGAGCATCAGCCGGCTGTGCCAGATGGTCCACGACGCCGGCCTGAGGCCCGGCACCGAGGAACGTCTCCAGGTAGTATTGCTTGAGGCCGCCAGGGCGAGGGGCCGCTTGGACGACAGCTTCGTCTCCTTGTTCGACGAGGTCCTCGTCAGTTTCCTCGACAAGTTCACCGTCGTCAAGAAGCTCGCGGACGACTTTGACGTAAGCCTCCAGCCGACGCGCCCATGCATGAATGGCGCCAGAACCACTTCTCACTACTCTAGGCAAAATCGTTATTTTCTATCTATCGGTCACGCCATGGAGCAGAACCAAATTTTACAAGTTACGAGTTCAAAAGGAAAAGCCTGCCGCGTTCGTGTCGCACGGCCACACGGTTGGTCCGGCACGCCGCTCAAGCGGGAATGCGTGCGGTGTTGCATTTTCACTTACAAGTGGGACCGCAGTTGAGCAAACCGACTATCGGCAAACCCCACCCCGCCCACCGCGCGATGGCTGAGAAAACAGGAGGGAGAAGAGATGGTTGTAGCACGGACTCCAAGAAAATTGGTGTCGGATGAGACTCGTGTGGGTGGCGTGTGCCGTACTGCTAGACGTGAATGCTAGTTATGGCCCATGCCACCCCACTATATCGAGCCTATATCGAGGTATGTAGAACAAATTTCCTACAGTCCGTGCTCAGCCCTCCTCTATGTCTCTTCTCAGCCAGCCAGCGGAAGCGCAGAGCCCATCGTCTGTTTGCTCACATGCAGCCCCACATGTCAGTGAAAACGCAAGAGGACCCACTGAACCTGCACATCTTTCACCTCGACGTCTTTGGTGATGAAAAACAAATCCAATAAAGATCTTTGGTGGCCGCTTTTGGAGTTACTCAAGAGTAGTAAGATTATATTTACAGTTTAACCCAAGATGCACATCTCGTGGCTTCAAGTACCACTCTATTTTCTTTCATGACACGACCTGGATGCTTGATGTCCCAATGTCGGCAAAGGAGGAAGAACCCGACCAAATCTTCGGTTGTGCTCTCGGATTAGACTAGACTAGTTGTGCTAACTTAAATTTTTTATTGTGTACTCCCTCCGTTCAGAAATACTTGACTTCCATTTGTCCAAAAATGGATGTACCTATATACTAAAACATGTCTAGATACATATATATTTTGACAAATAGAAGGCATGTATTGTGCAACGGAGGGAGTAGATGTGGCGACCGATTCTCCGGGTATTAATTCCCAGAAAATGGCCCTTGTGCTCATCAGCCCCAGGATTACTGTTAGCTGATGAGGCACCAACTTGATACAGAAACTCCAAACAAAACACAAAAATATGTGGTACAAGACCATTCTGGTCTGTGAGTACAACAAATGGTTTCTAGCGGTTGATGGCAGAAGCGGGTTGTAAATCTTCAGTGCCTATGGGACTCCATTTCCCACGGGAACAACTGACCAGGTTAACTCCTATCTTCGCGAGGCTGCTATCACCATTGCTTAGGTTCCGGAGCTGCCAACACGGTCGCTCCTTTCCGCGCAAGAAATCTGGCCAAGACAATAGCCAGGGACAAGCCAGTTAGTACTTGGAATGTACTAGCAAACATTATGAACACGGGAATAATATAACAACGATGTTCCAAAAATATTTATGCCCATGACATCAGTCACAAAAGTTAAATGAACTCTGATGCGTGCAAACATGTTATTTGCGAATTATGCAGTGATATGGTAGTATAAAAATTATGAAATAAATAACATAAAGGACTTCAAGGAAATGCCACAATCGGGCGTCTGAGCGACACCACGTAAAGGGCTTTAAAAGAAATGCCACAGTCGGGCGTCTTAGCGACACCACATAAATGGCATTAAAAGAAATGCCAAAGTCGGGCGTCATAGAGACACCACATAAAGGGCTTAAAAAGAAATGCCACGATCGAGGCGTCTGAGCGACACCACATATAGGGCTTTAAAAGAAATGCCACGGTCGGCGTCTGGCGACACCACATAAAGGGCTTTAAAAGAAATGCCACGATCAGGCGTCTGGCGACACCACATAAAGGGCTTTAAAAGAAATGCCACGGTCGGGTCTCGACGGTGGGCCCGCCTGCTGGTCAGGTTTGACCCGATCCACGCTGCGTCGTCCCCTCCGGCCGAACGGAGGCGGAGCTCGGCGAGGACTTGCCAAGAACGGGCGTCCTTGGGGACATGAGGACATGGGTGTGCTCGGGGTCGAGACGAGTCCGTGGGTACCCGCCATGGTCGCCCGATGTGGACGGAGTCGCGGCTGACGAAGCCATGGGCGGAAGAGGCGTTCGGGTGGATAGTGGGTTTGGGGCTATGGTGGTTTCGACCAAAATCGGCGGGGTTGCACTCACAAGAGGGAGGGGGAGCTCTTGGTGGAGAGAAAGGAGAGGGAGAGGCACTGGTGGCGACGGAATCGGCCGGAACTTAGCGGCGACCGAACCGGCCGGACTCGGGGAAGAAGGCCTTCCCCTCCTCGACTGCAGGCCGTGGTAGCTCTAGGGTGATCATATGAGGTTGCTCGAGAACTTGATTGAGCTCCGGGGCCCTTATATAGGCGGTGGAGGTCGGTTCCGAGGTGGCCGGCGATAAGGATGACGGCGGACCGTCTTTCAGAGTAACGGCGCTGGCGGCGACGCGCGCTAGGAGACGAAGCTGCAGCTGAGCTGGAGATGCGTAAGGGGCAGCTGGCGAGCGGAGGAGGTTTGGGCGGCGCCGTCCATGGATGCGGCCGCAAGCGTGCCGCCAAGAAGCTTGCTGCGGCGCCGCTGTAGCGAGCCAGGGGCGGTCGGGTGGGGCGCGACACGACCAGACCAGCGGATCAGATCGAGCTCGGGGGGGAGGGGTCAACCTGGGACGCGGCAGCTCGGGCGCACGCACGTGCAAAACGCGCGCTCTGGCCGCGCCCAGTGCATGCACGGAAGGTGTTCGATACAATGCCGTGGCATGCTACAGGTCACAGGTGAGGTTGGCAAGCAACAGAACTGGGTTAGAGATAGAGGGAAACTCAAGGGACAAGATGGTTTGGTCAGGTGGCCAAGTTCACAATGCCAACAACAATTCATGTCAAATCAGTTCATGCCCTCTAGGTGTTTGACAAAATGCCACAGGCACCTAGGCATTTCTTGGAGTGGCCAAAACTTCCAGATCAGTGTCTCTTTGGATGCACAAGAGGGTGGTGAGGTTAGTTTGTGAAAAGCACAAACTTGCTAGTGCAAGTTTTGCGTAACTTCAAATCTGGACAGGAGGTGGATGGCATTATAATATGTACCAAAAATGATCAATTGAGTGCATGCTCCTGGACTTAGGGGTTTTGCATGGAGGACTACAAGTAGGAGAAAGAATCTAGGGCCAAAGAGCAAGCAAGACTATGGTTGCTGTACAAATCATCATGTTGGACCAGAATGGAGATGAAGTTGATTCACTCAAAAATTTCACATAACACCACTGGGTTTTTGCATAAAGTTGAATAATATGATACTACCAACATCCCATAATTTTGGTGGATGCTAGAAAGAAATATTTAAAAGGGTTGTAGTGTAAAATTGTCCACTGGACCAGAGAGAAGAAAAACATGTGTAGCACTCAAAATATGCAATGAATGAAATATATTATTGCACAAAAGTGATTTAGAGACATCACATGACATCTCCAAATTTTGGTTGGATTTTTAGTTAAGTTTATCAACTGGTTGCAGTACAAAAAGGAGCTCCAAAACTTAAAACAAGTCATTTTAAATGAATAAAGCTCAGGGTGAAATAATTTAATAAATAAATCTACTGATTGAGAGATGTTTTTAAAAGAGAGGGCATATAAGTCCAATATGTTTTGGAAGGACCCACTTGGGAAAACCCCTTAATAATAAAAGAAAAGTTTTGAAATCCACAGAGATATTCTTGCAGGTAAAAATTTTAAACTCTTGGCAAAATTTTAATAACTAAAACCTGGTTAAATCTTTGGGGTGTTACAGCTACTACCCCCCTTAAGAAAAATCTCGTCCTCGAGATTTGCTAAGAGCCGTTGAGAGAAAAAAAAACAGATACTCCATATGCGTTCGAGCGGTTGTGAGTCTGCTGCCGTGGTGCTGCGTGAATGAAAACAAACTACGTAGTGAGCGGATAAACGATGCAGCAACTCAGGGAAAAGAAATCTCATTCTAGGATTTTTTGCGGTCACACATGTTAATCTCAAGGAGAACTACTCATATAAGCAGGAACTGAAATACTCGACTCGTCGCACAAATTTAAGGTACTAAGCATAAGTTACAATGTAACAATAAATGCTGCAATAACATACACAACAGTAACGTTTAAAATGAAAGCAGTGGCTGGACGGGGTCTGATAAAATGTCTCCGGTAAAGGGATACACTCTTCTTCTATCGGAGGAAGTGGATTGACCGGTCGATGTATGCGTCTCTCCGGTCGGGCCTTAGTGGTTCGCCGATGGCAATCTGAGGGTTTAAATCAGCGAGACTCGGAGATAATCCATCACTCGCTGGTTCAAATGCTCTTGAGCCGGCGATGTATCGGATAAGGTTGGCTAATCTTGGGTCTCTCTCAATCCGTCCCACCGGAAAAGTTGTTACTCCTCCGGTGCTGCACGGCTCGGAAAGTAATAATATCCTCGTCATGGGCATAGGGTATCGCGGATCGAAGACGAGCAGTCGCTTCTTTTGCAGCAGCTTCTATGGCCAAGCGTGGGGTTGGCATAGATTTCCCCACGAAGGAAACTTCTGTTGGATCTTGGTTAGGGTCTACGGGAGGGATGTGTACTGCTGCCCAATATTCCAAAGTGGAAGGGGTGATTCTTGATTTGAACAGCTAAATCTTTGGGGTGGCTGGGTAGAACCCATGGTACTGCAGGTAAAGTCCCACAATATTTTGACAAAACTACCCGGGTTGCATCCGGGGTTCTCGAGATAAATACTAGGGCTCGACATGGTAGGTAAAAGGTTGTGAGGGTGGTGCACAAGGTGTGGGGTGCTTGGTAAGGTCACAAGGTGGCCTTCTTATATAACACCTGGGCTGATTTATTTACCGTGGTGAAAGGTAATAAATATGCCAGATTACCTCCAAGAATCGGGTCAGTGTCGGGGATACACATATCTCATAAAGAGACGTGTTACTGTGGGTGTCGTCGGGGTTGGTCTTGGTAGTTGTGCCCGGAAAATGTGCAACTATGTGCTGACAAACTACGCAAAGCTACTATTAAAACAGAGGCACAATGACAGGCGGCGCTTACTCACTTACATGATTACAAAGCGAGAATACACCGAGACTCGGCACTACTCGGGTGACTTAGTCTACCTCGTTTACATCTAAACGGGCCTGCCTCGAGGATGCTGAGGCTTCTCCACGGGTCTCACCGTCGGGATTAGCCGGAGATGGTGGAGGAACTGCAGGGTCGGGGTAGCTATGATGACCATCGCGGGGATTGTTGGCCACAATCCCGTTGGAGTGTGTTCCCAAAAGGCGACGAAGCACTTCTGGGGTCATCACAGTATCTTGGATGATGGCTGGGGCTGACCTCAGGGTTTGAATCGGGTGTCCGAACAGCACGACTGGGTTGTCGGTGTCGGCCTCGGTTTCTCTGCATACCGGGGCTCGGCGAGCCAGCTCTCCTCGAGCTGTGATCAGATCAATATTGATTTGATCGAACAAGGCCTCTAGTGCACTTACATAGCGCACTAGGTGCAACAATGCGGGATCCGTCTCGTGATTTCCGTTGGCAACTTGGGGTGGTCTACCATACCCTACACGCCTGGGGTAGTAGTAGAATGAGCGACAGTTAACTCTAGGCGACAGGTGCCTGAGATGAACTATAGCCTCTCGAGCAGCTAGTTGGATGGCTTGTGGCTCAAAGGAAGTTGTTCTTCCGGTGAACCTGTAGGGGCGTTCCGGCGTGAGACCCTTCTACCGTAGATGTGCACAAAGGGCCCAAAATCGACGGCTTTCCCGCCCATGGGTACTTGGTACACAACATATTCTGGGGATTCTTCTAACGCGTAGGCACGACGGGTGAGGTTTGCGAGTATGGTCACAAAGCCTCCAAGATTGGTTGCTGTGGTCTCATTGTGCACTATGGGACCAGGCATTATGGCTCGGTTTGGGGTAGAGGCTGTGCCGTGCTGGTTTGAGGCTAGCGTGCCCTTTTATAGAAAAGGGGACGGAGTCTTCCTTCGCACTCTTGCGAATGAGACATTATGGGCACCGGTCACTGGCGCGTGATTGACAGGCTAGGCGGATAAGTTGGGCACCGACTGCCAAATGTGTCGGGGTCACTGTGTGGCTATCTTGTACGGGAAGCTTGGCTGGGGTTTGGTTAGGGTCTGGTGGGTTGGTTTGCCTAAGTTTAACGACCTGGCTGGGATAGGATTAGCCAATGGTCAGCCTGGCTCTAATACCAAGTCTGTGGCGACCGATTCTCCGGGTATTAATTCCTAGAAAATGGCCCTTGTGCTCATCAGCCCCAGGATTACTGTTAGCTAATGAGGCACCAACTTGATACAGAAACTCCAAACAAAACACAAAAATATGTGGTACAAGACCATTCTGGTCTATGAGTACAACAAATGGTTTCTAGCGGTTGATGGCAGAAGCGGGTTGTAAATCTTCAGTGTCTATGGGACTCCATTTCCCACGGGAACAGCTGACCAGGTTAACTCCTATCTCCGCGAGGCTGCTATCACTGTTGCTTAGGTTCCGGAGCTGCCAACACGGTCGCTCCTTTCCGCGCAAGAAATCTGGCCAAGACAATAGCCAGGGACAAGCCAGTGAGTACTTGGAATGTACTCGCAAACATTATGAACACGGGAATAATATAACAACGATGTTCCAAAAATATTTATGCCCATGACGTCAGTCACAAAAGGTAAATGAACTCTGATGCGTGCAAACATGTTATTTGCGAATTATGCAATGATATGTAGTATAAAAATTATGAAATAAATAACATAAAGTACTTCAAGGAAATGCAACAATCCAGGCGTCGAGCGACACCACGTAAAGGACTTTAAAAGAAATGCCACGATCGGCGTCTTAGCGACACCACATAAAGGGCTTTAAAAGAAATGCCACGGTCAGGCGTCTGAGCGACACCACATAAAGGGCTTTAAAAGAAATGCCACGGTCAAGGCGTCGAGCGACACCACATAAAGGGCTTTAAAAGAAATGCCACGGTCGAGGCGTCGGCGACACCACATAAAGGGCTTTAAAAGAAATGCCACGGTCAAGGCGTCTGAGCGACACCACATAAAGGGCTTTAAAAGAAATGTTACGATCAAGGCGTCGAGCGACACCACATAAAGGGCTTTAAAAGAAAAAAAAATCATAGTGAATATCCAGGAGGTAGAACCGTCCCAGGGATATTCGATAATACCAATAATATCACGGGTTAGTCCACAACAAAATAATAATCATCGTTATCACATGCCACAAGTCGTAATATCAGTTCTGATTTAACAGCTTCACCTCCGAAGACCGACACTAAGACCGACCCTTGACCCATGCCTACCCAAGGCAGAGGTTTTTCCCGGACTTCTTCCGGCATGCATGCAAGGCACATGAGCATGATTTTCATCACAAGTGTGTTCATTCCTAACAGCATGGAAATCATTAATATGCATCCACGCACATGATCATATCACATGAAATAACGAGTCCTCCGAAATGAGGTGATGTTATAAACGTGCCAACGAATACACAAAAATATTATGCCGGGGTTCAGAATGCTTGCCTTCAGGTCACGGGAAGGCAGGGTGCATTTCAAACTCTTGAAATAATTCTCCTCTCTTCAAAAATCTCCTGCGTGGACAGGCGCTGGGTCACTGACGGTGGGCCCGCCTGGCCCACTGGTCATTTGACCCGATCCTGTCGTCCCCCCCTCCGAACGGAGGCGGAGCTCGGCGAGACTTGCTGCAAACGGGCGTCCCTTGGGGACCTGAGGACATGGGTGTGCTCAGGGGGTCGAGATGAGTCCGTGGGTACCCGCCATGGTCGCTGATGTGGACGGAGTCGCCGGCACGAAGCCATGGGCGGAGGAGGCGTTCGGGTGGATAGTGGGTTTGGGGCTATGGTGGTTTCCGACCAAAATCGAGCGGGGGGTTGCACTCACGAGAGGGAGGGGGAGCTCTTGGTGGAGAGAAAGGAGAGGGAGAGGCACTGGTGGCGACGGAATCGGCCGGAACTTAGCGGCGACCGAACCGGCCGGACTCGGGGAAGAAGGCCTTCCCCTCCTCGACTGCTGGCCGTGGTAGCTCTAGGGTGATCATATGAGGTTGCTCGAGAACTCGATTGAGCTCCGGGGCCCTTATATAGGCGGTGGAGGTCAGTTCCGAGGTGGCCAGCGATAAGGATAACGGCGGACCGTCTTTCTGTAGCAACGGCAACGTGCGCTAGGGGACGAAGCTGCGGCTGAGCTGGAGATGCGTAAGGGGGCAGCTGGCGAGCGGAGGAGGTTTGGGCGGCGCCGTCCATGGATGCGGCCGCAAGCGTGCCGCCAAGAAGCTTGCTGCGGCGCCGCTGTAGCGAGCCAGGGGCGGTCGGGTGGGGCGCGACCACTGCACCAAATGGATCAGATCAAGCTCGTCGGGGAGGGGTCAACCTGGGACGCGACAGCTCGAGCGCACGCACATGCAAAACGCGCGCTCTGGCCGCGCCCAGTGCATGCACGGAAGGTGTTCGATACAATGCCGTGGCATGCTACAGGTCACAGGTGAGGTTGGCAAGCAACAGAACTGGGTTAGAGATAGAGGGAAACTCAAGGGACAAGATGGTTTGGTCAGGTGGCCAAGTTCACAATGCCAACAACAATTCATGTCAAATCAGTTCATGCCCTCTAGGTGTTTGACAAAATGCCACAGGCACCTAGGCATTTCTTGGAGTGGCCAAAACTTACAGATCAGTGTCTCTTTGGATGCACAAGAGGGTGGTGAGGTTAGTTTGTGAAAAGCACAAACTTGCTAGTGCAAGTTTTGCAGAACTTCAAATCTGGACAGGAGGTGGATGGCATTATAATATGTACCAAAAATGATCAATTGAGTGCATGCTCCTGGACTTAGGGGTTTTGCATGGAGGACTACAAGTAGGAGAAAGAATCTAGGGCCAAAGAGCAAGCAAGACTATGGTTGTTGTACAAATCATCATGTTGGACCAGAATGGAGATGAAGTTGATTCACTCAAAAATTTCACATAACACCACCGGGTTTTTGCATAAAGTTGAATAATATGATACTACCAACATCCCATAATTTTGGTGGATGCTAGAAAGAAATATTTAAAAGGGTTGTAGTGTAAAATTGTCCACTTTGGACGGAGAAGAAAAACATGTGCAACACTCAAAATATGCAATGAATGAAATATATTATTGCACAGAAGTGATTTAGAGACATCACATGACATCTCCAAATTTTGGTTGGATTTTTAGTTAAGTTTATCAACTGGTTGCAGTACAAAAAGGAGCTCCAAAACTTAAAACAAGTCATTTTAAATGAATAAAGCTCAGGGTGAAATAATTTAATAAATAAATCTACCGATTGAGAGATGTTTTTAAAAGAGAGGGCATATAAGTCCAATATGTTTTGGAAGGACCCACTTGGGAAAACCCCTTAATAATAAAAGAAAAGTTTTGAAATCCACAGAGATATTCTTGCAGGTAAAAATTTTAAACTCTTGGCAAAATTTTAATAACTAAAACCTGGTTAAATCTTTGGGCTGTTACAGTAGAATGGATGCAAGTTTTTGTATTGCGAAGAAGAGTACATCCATATATTGATAGAGCGCAATTTAGTAGATTTTCTATCACTTTTAGCTAGCATAGAGGCTAGAGATGAGATTAGTGCACTTGTTGATACTCCTACTAGAATAGAGGCTAGACATGAGACTAGATGCGAGGAAGCAACGCCTACTTCTTTACACTCGAAGAAGAAATAAGCACGCAAGATCGAGCCTCCGCAGATCAACAATGAATGCATCGAGAAGGCACTAATCCAACTTACAGGAGTAGTAAAATGTATTCTTGTGGTTCTTGTTTTCTTTGGTCTTGCTTTTCTAGTCAAAATTATCGTTGGAGCTCGTGCAAAGCGGAGGTCCATTTGGGGTCGTGCGTTGGAGTTGGCCTTACAAGTGGGACCGCAGTTAAGGAAACCGACTATCGGCAAACCCCCACCTCGCCCGCCGCGCGATGGCTGAAGTTAGAGAAATGACGAGGTTGAAGAGATTGCTCTAGCACGGACTCCAAGAAATAATATGGTGTCAGATGGAAGTCGTGCTGGTTGCATGTGCCGTACTCTTGGACGTGAATGCTTGTTCTGGCCCATGCCACCCTACTATCCTACTACTTACTCCTACTATATAGTGTCGATGATTCGAGGTGCTGGTTACGTACAGCGAACACATTAACATATGAATGCAGTAAAAACACCCGCCCGACGCGCGAAGCATGTGAAGCTAGTACAAATAGTGTACTACTATTGTTGATTGGCCTCATCCGATAACCTGTTGCAATGCACGTACAATTATGTATTCGGAAAATATTTTTTTGCCTCGTCGCACCACTCACTCAAAGAAGCGACTCGAAAGCCATTCATAAATTTAGTAAGTTTATCACATGCATATCATTTTATTAAATACAACAGGTCATCAACCCACATCGACAACGAGGATACATTATAAATACTAAAATTTTCACCACACAACAAATAACAAGCAATGAAATGAACTTCAACTCAACCATTCCTCGGCATTGGAAACACTTGCTTTGAACCACAAGTGATTCTCTGGGACGGGCCATCCATTGTCGATCTGGAGACCAACGCCAGGACTGATCATCCAGGCTGAAGCGGCCTACTATATCAGTACCAGGGTAGGGAACCTCCCAAATGTCCGAGGTATAGACACAATTGCTTCTCATAAATGGTAGTATCGTTGTGTCAACAGCAGTTGGATCGCCTTTCACCATCATTGGATAGTTTTTTCCAAGGAAGAGCGAGTTTTCTCCAAGACTATCAATTCTGTACCAGGGAGAAGGAGTTGGCGCTAGCACACTGATACATCTCCAACGTATCTATAATTTTTGATTGCTCCATGCTACTTTATCTATTGTTTTGGACTATAATGGGCTTTATTTTCCACTTTTATATTACTTTTGGGACTAACCTATTAACCGGAGGCCCAGCCTAGAATTGCTGTTTTTTTGCCTATTTTAGTGTTTCGAAGAAACGGATTATCAAACGGAGTCCAAACGGAATGAAACCTTCGAACGTGATCTTCTCACGAACGTGATCCAGGAGACTTGGACCCTACTCCAAGAAGTGCAGGAGGCGGTCACGAGGGTGGGCGCGCCTCCCCAGGGCGCGCCCCGCCTCGTGGGCCCCGACGCTCCACCGGCGTACTCCTTCCTCCTATATATACCTCACGTACCCGACAGATCAAAGGGGAGCCCAAAACCTAATTGCACCGCCAACTTCCTGTATCCACGAGATCCCATCTTGGGGCCTGTTCAAGTTCCGGAGGGGCATCCACCATGAGGGCTTCTACATCATCACCATAGCCCCTCCGATGAAGTGTGAGTAGTTTACTTCAGACCTTCGGGTCCATAATTAGTAGCTAGATGGCTTCTTCTCTCTTTTTGGATCTCAATACAATGTTCTCCCCCTCTCTCGTGGAGATCTATTTGATGTAATCTTCTTTTTGCGGTGTGTTTGTTGAGACCGATGAATTGTGGGTTTATGATCCAACTTATCTATGGAAAATATTTGATTCTTCTCTGAATTCTTTTTATGTATGATTGAGTTATCTTTGCAAGTCTCTTGAATTATCCGTTTGGTTTGGCCAACTAGATTGGTAGTTCTTGCAATGGGAGAAGTGCTTAGCTTTGGGTTCAATCTTGCGGTGTCCTTACCCAGGATGTGAGAAAGGGTTACAAGGCACGTATTGTATTGTTGCCATCGAGGATAACAAGATGGGGTATTTATCATATTGCATGAATTTATTACTCTACATCATGTCATCTTGCTTAAGGCGTTACTCTATTTTTAACTTAATACTCTAGATGCATGCTGGATAGCGGTCGATGAGTGGAGTAATAGTAGTAGATGCAGAATCGTTTTGGTCTACTTGTCTCGGACATGATGCCTATATACATGATCATCGCCTAGATATACTCATAACTATGCTCAATTCATCAATTGCTCAACAGTAATTTGTTCACCCACCGTAGAATATCTATGCTCTTGAGAGAAGCCACTAGTGAAACCTATGGCCCCCGGGTCTATTCTCATCATATCAATCTCCATCACTTTATTTACTTGCTTTGCTTTTACCTTTTACTTTGCATCTTTATACCCAAAAAATACCAAAAATATTATCTCTATCAGATCTCACTCTCGTAAGTGACCGTGAAGGGATTGACAACCCCTAATCGCGTTGGTTGCGAGTAGCTATCGTTTTGTGCAGGTACAAGGGACTTGCGTGTGACCTCCTCTTTGGATTGATACCTTGGTTCTCAAAAACTGAGGGAAATACTTACGCTACTGTGCTGCATCATCCTCTCCTCTTCGGGGAAAACCAACGCAAGCTCAAGACGTAGCAAGAAGAATTTCTGGCGCCGTTGCCGGGGAGGCTTACGCAAAAGTCAACATACCAAGTACCCATCACAATCCCTATCTCTCGCATTACATTATTTGCCATTTGCCTCTCGTTTTCCTCTCCCCCACTTCACCCTTGCCTTTTTATTCACCCTCTCTTTCCCAACCTCCTCCTGTTTTTCCTTTGCCTTTTGTTTGCTCGTGTGTTAGTTTGCTTGTTTGTCGTTATGTTGAATTCCTTATCCGCTCCTATGTCTCCCGAGTTTGAAGTTCTTCACTTCAAGCAAAGGCAAGGAGAAAACTTAAAAGATGCTTGGTATAGGATAATGGAATCTTATCGTAAGTGTACCCTAGAGGTGAACTTTAGAATTCTTCTTCGCAATTTCTATGTTGGGTTAAATATGAGGCATATACAAGTCTTGGATTGCATTGCCAAGGGAAACTTCATTGAGATTGATCCCAGTATTGCGCATGAAATTATAGAGGGAATAGTGGGAACACTACCCCAAAAGGGAAGATCTCATCCTACCCAGGAAGAAACCCAAGTGTTTGAAAAGATTTGCAAAGTAACAAAAATCTTACAAAAGTCTCTTGAGCCTCTTAAAAGTGTTAGCGGAAATCTTCACCGCATGAATATGTTGATTACTCTTTGTAATAAGCGGTTGGATTCTTTAGATCTAAAAATTTCCGAGTATGAAGGGAAGCGGAAAGAACCACCCGGATTCGAGCATGACTCCGCTAAAAACTGAAAATTAAAGATGGCAATACCTAGATCTATCCTTGCTTTTATGCCTAGCTAGGGGCGTTAAACGATAGCGCTTGTTGGGAGGCAACCCAATTTTATTTTGTGTTTTTTGTTTTTGGTTCTGTTTAGGAATAAATAATCCATCTAGATTCTGTTTAGATGTGGTTTTTTCTTTTAGTTAGTGTTTGTGCAAGTTAGACCTATTAGATTTTCTTGGGAGATAGTTATTTGATCTTGCTGTAATTTCCAGAATCTTTGTGCTCAGTGCCCGAATTGTTAAAAATCACCAGAACGTGATAAAAAAGTGATTACAATTTCTTCTGATCATTAAACAAATTTTCCAGGTCGTCTAATTTTGGTAGAATTTTTTTGGGTTCCAGAAGTTTGCGTTAGTTACAGATTACTACAGACTGTTCTGTTTTTGACACATTCTGTTTTGTGTGTGTTGTTTGCTTATTTTGATGAATCTATGTTTAGTAAAATAGTTTATGATCCATAGAGAAGTTGGAATACAGTAGGTTTAACACCAATATAAATAAAGAATGAGTTCATTACAGTACCTGAAAGTAGTCTTTTGTTTTCTTTCTCTAACGGAGCTCACGAGATTTCTATTGAGTTTTGTGTTGTGAAGTTTTCAAGTTTTGGGTGAATTCTTTTGATGGATTATGGAACAAGGAGTGGCAGAGCCTAAGCTTGGGGATGCCCATGGCACCCCAAGATAATCCAAGTACCAAAAAAGTCAAAGCTTGGGGATGCCGGAAGGCATCCCCTCTTTAAATCCACTTCCATCGGTAATTTACTTGGAGCTATATTTTTATTCACCAACATGATATGTGTTTTGCTTGGAGCGTCTTGTATCATTTGAGTCTTTGCTTGTTAGTTTACCACAATCATCCTTGCTGTACACACCTTTTGAGAGAGCCATACATGATTTGAAATTTGATAGAATACTCTATGTGCTTCAGTTATATCCTTTGAGCTTGATAGTTTGCTCATAGTGCTTCACTTATATCTTTTTGAGCGTGATAATTTTTGCTCTAGTGCTTCACTTAGATCTTTTAGAGCACGGTGGTGGATTTGTTTTAAAGAAACTTGATCTCTCATGCTTCACTTAGATTATTTTGAGAGTCCTTAATAGCATGATAATTTGCTTAATGATTAATATACTTGGTATTCAAGATATGTGAAACTTTCTTTTGAGTGCGTTGAATACTAAGATAAGTTTGATGCTTGATAATTGTTTTGAGATATGGGGGTGATAATATCAAAGTCATGCTAGTTGAGTAGTTGTGAATTTGAGAAATGCTTGTGTTGAAGTTTGTAAGTCCCGTAGCATGCACGTATGGTTAAAGTTATGTAACAAATTTGAAACATGAAGTGTACCGGCTTGTGCATCCTTATGAGTGGCGGTCGGGGACGAGCGATGGTCTTTTCCTACCAATCTATCCTCCTAGGAGCATGCGCGTAGTACTTGATTTTTGATGACTTCTAAATTTTTGCAATAAGTATATGAGTTCTTTTGACTAATGTGGAGTCCATGGATTATACGCACTTGTACCTTTACGCCATTGCTAGCCTCTTCGATGCCGTGCATTGCCCTTTCTCACATTGAGAGTTGGTGCAAACTTCAAGCATCCAAACCCGTGATACGATACGCTCTATCACACATAAACCTCCTTATATCTTCCTCAAAACAGCCACCATACCTACCTATTATGGCATTTCCATAGCCATTCCGAGATATATTGCCATGCACCTTCCACCATCATCATCATGACATACTTTACTTTTGTCATATTGCCATTGCATGATCATGTAGTTGACATCGTATTTGTGGCAAAGCCACCATGCATTATTTTTCATACATGTCACTCTTGATTCATTGCACCATCCCGACATCACGGAGGCATTCATATAGAGTCATATCTTGTTCTAGTTTCGAGTTGTAATCCTTATGTTGTAATCAATAGAAGTGTGATGATCATCATTATTAGAGCATTGCCCAAATAAAAAATTAAAAAAGAGAAAGGCCAAAATTAAAAAAGGAAAGGCCCAAAAAAAAGAAAAGAAAAGGGCAATGCTACTATCTCTTTTTCCACACTTGTGCTTCAAAGTAGCACCATGTTCTTCATGTAGTGAGTCTCATATTTTGTGCTTCAAAGTAGCACCATGTTTTTCATATAGTGAATCTCATAAGTTGTCTTTCTATACTAGTGGGAATTTTTCGTTATAGAACTTGGCTTGTATATTCCTACGATGGGCTTCCTCAAATGCCCTAGGTCTTCATGAGCAAGCAAGTTGGATGCACACCCACTAGTTTTATTTTTGTTGAGCATTCATAGCTCTAGTGCATCCGTTGCATGGCAATCCCTACTCCTCATGTTGACATCAATTGATGGGCATCTCCATAGCCCGTTGATTATCCTCGTCAATGTGAGAATTTCTCCTTTTTGTCTTCTCCACACAATCCCCATCATCACATTCTATTCCACCCATAGTGCTATATCCATGGCTCACGCTCATGTATTGCGTGAAGGTTGAAAAGGTTTGAGATTATTTAAGTATGAAACAATTGCTTGGCTTGTCATCGGGGGTATAGAAGTTGAGAACATCTTTGTGTGACAAAAATGAAGCGTAGCCTAACTATATGCTTTTGTAGGGATGAACTTTCTTTGGCCATGCTATTTTGTGAAGACATAATTATTTTGATTAGTATGCTTGAAGTATTATTATTTTTATGTCAATATGAACTTTTGTCTTGAATCTTCCGGATCTGAATATTCATATCCCAATTAAGAAGATTTACATTGAAATTATGCCAAAGTATCACTCCGCATCAAAAATTCTCTTTTTATCATTTACCTACTCGAGGACGAGCAGGAATTAAGCTTGGGGATGCCTGATAAGTCTCCAACGTATCTATAATTTTTGATTGCTCCATGCTAATTTATCTATTGTTTTGGACTATAATGGGCTTTATTTTCCACTTTTATATTACTTTTGGGACTAACCTATTAACCGGAGGCCCAGACCAGAATTGCTGTTTTTTGCCTATTTCAGTGTTTCGAAGAAACTTCGGGAACGTGATCTTCTCACCGAACGTGATCCAGGAGACTTGGACCCTACTCCAAGAAGTGCCAGAGGCGGTCACGAGTGTGGGGGGCGCGCCCTCCCCCCTGGGCGCGCCCCCTGCCTCGTGGGTCCCCTGATGCTAAACCGACGTACTCCTTCCTCCTATATATACCTACGTACCCCCGACAGATCAAAGGGGAGCCCAAAAACCTAATTCCACCGCCGCAACTTCCTGTATCCATGAGATCCCATCTTGGGGCCTGTTCCGGAGCTCCGCGGGAGGGGGCATCCACCATGGAGGGCTTCTACATCATCACCATAGCCCCTCCGATGAAGTGTGAGTAGTTTACTTCAGACCTTCAGGTCCATAGTTAGTAGCTAGATGGCTTCTTCTCTCTTTTTGGATCTCAATACAATGTTTTCCCCCTCTCTCGTGGAGATCTATTTGATGTAATCTTCTTTTTGCGGTGTGTTTGTTGAGACCGATGAATTGTGGGTTTATGATCCAAATTATCTATCGAAAATATTTGATTCTTCTCTGAATTCTTTTATGTATGATTGAGTTATCTTTGCAAGTCTCTTCGAATTATCCGTTTGGTTTGGCCAACTAGATTGGTAGTTCTTGCAATGGTAGAAGTGCTTAGCTTTGGGTTCAATCTTGCGGTGTCCTTACCCAAAGGATGTAAAGGGTTACAAGGCACGTATTGTATTGTTGCCATCGAGGATAACAAGATGGGGTATTTATCATATTCAATGAATTTATTCCTCTACATCATGTCATCTTGCTTAAGGCGTTACTCTGTTTTTAACTTAATACTCTAGATGCATGCTGGATAGCGGTCGATGAGTGGAGTAATAGTAGTAGATGCAGAATCGTTTCGGTCTACTTGTTTCGGACATGATGCCTATATACATGATCATCGCCGAGATATACTCATAACTATGCTCAATTCTATCAATTGCTCAACAGTAATTTGTTCACCCACCGTAGAATATCTATGCTCTTGAGAGAAGCCACTAGTGAAACCTATGGCCCCCGGGTCTATTCTCATCATATCAATCTCCATCACTTTATTTACTTGCTTTGCTTTTACCTTTTACTTTGCATCTTTATACCAAAAAAATACCCAAAATATTATTTCTATCAGATCTCACTCTCGTAAGTGACCGTGAAGGGATTGACAACCCCTAATCGCGTTGGTTGCGAGTAGCTATCGTTTTGTGCAGGTACGAGGGACTTGCGCGTGACCTCCTACTGGATTGATACCTTGGTTCTCAAAACCCGAGGGAAATACTTACGCTACTGTGCTACATCATCCTCTCCTCTTAGGGGAAAACCAACGCAAGCTCAAGACGTAGCACACACTAGTATCCATACCGAATACTGTGCAACGGGTGTTGGAATAGTTCCGGAGAGTGCGACCATGGGAGACTACACCTGCTTCCTTAGCAGTAACATCATCAGTGGGCTGTAGACACACAAGAAGAGGTGATCCATCAGAATTAGTTTCCAGGTGCCAAAGAGTATATGGGCGCTGCTCGTCCTCATGCTCGTGATCATCACCATCGTCATCTCCCCCTTGGTTATAAATTTTTTCAAGTATAGGTGGTGGAATGTTCACAGGACCTTGGAAACACAAGAAGAAGGTTCATTAGTAAAGGGAAACTTGCTAACCCGCATGCATGTGGATGAAACAATTATAATTACGGTGGAAGACAAGCGCATCAAGCTACGAGGATGCCATGCAAAAAACAGTGCCACAGTGGTGGCAGCAAACGAAGGCCCTCGTATTGAATTGCATCACAAGACTCATCCGTGTACGTAAACTGATTTTGAGCAATATCCATCGAGTCAAACCACCAAGGACGGCAACAAGCTTGTCGAAGATAGCAACAACTTCATAGTTGTTGTAATTCCAAGAGCGGTTGGGAACTCGACAAATTGCTATCTTCCGTAGAAGACAGTCACCATGATTGTATTTGAACGCATGCATAATACCGGTGTGCTCAACCTCCGGCAGTCTGCTAAGATTTTTGGAAGTGGAACCCGGTCATGTGTGTACACATTCACAAGTTCCCACTCGCAGTTGGACCCAATGTAAACAACCCAATCTCCATTTGCGCCTGCCCAAGCCTTGCCCTCAAGCGATGGCATCTTAACATCATACGTATCATTATCAAGCGGCATCAACTTGCACAGGGCGAGGCCTCCGTTAGACGGCGCCCGATCATCAGGGTCACGGCGAAGAAGATAGGGGAGATCAAACCGCTCTTTGACTCTTGGGTTCCTTGTAATGATGTTATTAGTTGAGTCGAGAATGGTCTTGAACGAACCTGCCATGCTAGCCGAGGTGATGACGTCGCACCGATCAATGAGTTCCTCCACCACGTCATATTTTAGATCGGGGAAAGAATAATGGGGTCGTTTCTGGCCTGTTCCCTCCATGGAGAAGACGATCGAACAATGGCAGAAGAAAGGGTGAAGGGATGAAGGAAAATGGAGGAGGGAGAGGAAGAGCGTGCGACAGCAGTTCCAAATCGAGAGGGAAAGGCGAAGAGTCGGTGGACGGTTGCCAGTTTGCCACGGTTCACGAAGAGGCGCCCCAGCCTACACGTCCGTTCGGAAATACTCCTACTAATCGCCGTCGTCTCACTGATATGTTGGAACGGGACCACATGTCAACGAAACATGGTGTGTAATTTCTCGTGCAAAATGTGATCTGGCTGCGTTGGCCCGAGGTGCCGCATTAGTTATCGACCTTTATTTTTTTAGTGGCGTGCCGTTCAGTTTTGAAGCACGACTAAGTGGTACTGTACGCAGAGAAAATATAAAGTACTCTACCACTAGTCCACCTCCAGTACTAGTAGTATAAAAAGATATATAGGCTGGAGCTTCAACGCTTTCTTGCCAAGGGCTGCCCACTTGCTTCTCACACTACCACCCTCTCTCCAGATCTAAAAAAGACGGCCCCTCTCTCCCTCCTCACCGGTGGTCACAGATCCGCCGGGGAAGAAAAGGACGTGCAGCGTTGACGCACTTGTCGTCGGCGAGCGAGGTCACGCACTGACGACAAGGCCGTCCTCTCAGACCTAGCGCCCGCGCGGGATGGCCTCCGTCCCCAAGCTCGCTGTCGTAGTGTGTGCGGAGGACGACGACCACGAGCGAAGCCACTTCCCGCCGACCCTCAGGTATGCTACCTCTTTTCGAACCATACCCTTGTTCTATTGCCCCATCTGCCACGTCGTTGCATGTGGATCTTTTTCCACTCCACCATCTTCCCAATTTGCTATCCTCTGCTCGCCGGGCCACGCAGACGAAAACCATAATTTGCACTATTAAAGGAAACCCTACTTCATGCAGACTAATCCTTGTCTGGGTTGAATAAGGAAAGGAAGGGAGACTGTACTGTCCAAGAGAGTAGGCATCGAACCCGCATTTAGGTTGAAAAGGGGAAAATCAGTAGCTAAGGAACGAGTCTCGTGTCTCTTGGGTGAAGAAGGGTAGAAAGGCATGGCAACGCAATAGAGAATGACCACGTCAATCGGTTTGTTGTCCTCACATAGGAAAAAGGTGGCTAAAGAGAACAAAAATGGGACGTAATCCACATATGCTGCCTGGATATTTGTTGCTCTGGGCAACCATACCTCCCTCACCACTCTGCGTCCGTGGAGGTACATCGTACTGGTGCGCCCACTGTCCAAATGGGCCTCCCATGCTCTTATTGCCAATTTTTTTGCTGTTAGTATAACGCCTTGTGATAAGTCAAGCAACGCTATTGCTAAAGTGATGCCACATTTAACTAATGCCGCTCTTAGTCTAATGCCACTGATAAATTTAAGCAATGCCATTTAATGTCACTGGATTATTTCAGGGTTAGCTGTTGATTGTGGATGTATTAAAGATTTTTTGGCTCTGAGTGAGCTCTTTTTTCACTTTTTTCAGTTGGAGACTTTGAGACCTTGTTGGAACCTATTTATTTGGTTTAATAAGATGGCCGTATGCATCGCTCGATGCAGAGGCCGGAGATCCTTTTAAAAAATGCATTCTAATGTTTGGTACCAAGATATACCAACGATAAAACTTGTTACTACCTTCAGATTTTTGCACTGTTAATGCTTATAGATTACATACCTCACTTTCATGAGATAAGTTAATTTTTTTGTACAGTATCACCAAAATGCCAAGGCGCTGATGTCATTTTATTTTGTTTAAACTGCATAGACAATTATGAAGACAAGAGGAAAGGTCAAGAGTGGGCACCTCCTCCTCCGGCTGTTCTCTTGATTCGTTCGATCAAGTTTTTATGTTTGATCGATTATCAAGATTGGGATAGCAATTTTTAAGGTCCCCCCGAGTTCGAAATGATATTTACCTTGGAGGTAGATGGTTTGCAATTTTTTATACTGTCATTAGTTAATAATGCTAGTTACCTTCAGACTTTTGTATTTGGTTTAATGCTCATGCACAACTAGTATACCAATGTTGAAACTTGTTACCTTTACATTTTGTATTGTTAATTCTTATAGAAACCTTCCAGTGCTAGAGTTTATTGAAATCTGTTCAGTAAAACCATTGTACTGTACCCTGTAATAAACTAACTACTCTACTGTTGCACTAGCCACTGGATTAGTGTAGATTTGTAGTATTCGAATGGTGTTGCATTAGCGCATGGACATAAATAAAGTGTGGCAAGCTTTCCCACATATGTGCTCAAGAAAACTACTACCTGTTTTTCTAAATACTAGACGTTTGGGTACTTTAAATTGAACCGCGAAAACGTCTTATATTAAGGAACAGAGGGTGTAGAGTTCACTCAAATTATCCGGTAAAGCTAGTCACACCTTTGTTAAAATTCATGTTCATTATGTTATCGGAGGAGGTCTGTATGTTTGTCTCTAATGCATGTCGACTACATACCTGACATCATGATGTAATGTTAAGTCATTTCCTTTCGTACAGTGCCATTGAATTGTCATGGCGGTGATGGCATTTTATTTTAGTAGAACTGCACAAAATTTGCTTAAAAGAAGAGAAAAGGTCAGGAATGGCTCAGTTTTTCAGAAAAAACTATGTATGCCTTCGACATCATTGTTGCTTTATTTATTCCTTCAAACAGGTGGTTAGAAACAGTCTTGCTACCTTTTCCCATTAAGAAATTGGAATGCTTATATTTGTGAGTCTATGCTTCAACTAGTGCCACTTTTATAGTAATCACACTTTAAATATCTATGCAAACAGGGATGCTCGATTTTAGTGGAACTGCACAAAAGTCCAACTGGTTCAACATCAGGAGCATGTTTTTTCCAAACCTTTATATCCAATTGGTGGCACTATGAGCTGTTCATTACGAAGGTACATGGTTTGCTACTATCTTGCTACTCTTTTTGTACTGTCATTAGATAGTAAAACTTGGTTTGCATGTGAATTTATTGGCAGGGTGGACCTACATTGGAGGTGCAGGACAGGATTCAATGATTGGATGCTCAATTTCGGTTGTATCGATTTCACCTCTTCCATCACTGCGAACATGGTGTGGTATATGTTTACTAGCTACTTGATATTTGTGCAAACATAGATGTCTGCCTGTTGCTATTTTGGTTGAACTGCACAAGAGAATAGTATAGTCATTGCATGCGATTGCCATTTGAAAATAGACACAAAGATTGGATAGTCACTTCATGGGCTGCAGAAAAGTAGTACTGCATTATTTATCGGCCAACACTAGGTGCTTCATTGCTTTGGTCTGATTATACAATGGGCATCATTTTGCCTAAGTTAAAGTTGTTATTCGAAAATAGTCTCATGTGTGATAGAGAGAAGACCAAATCATATTGGGTGGATGTTCCTCCATCATGTGTGGTTCATTCTCATGGTTCCAAATTTGTTGGTGAAACCACTTACGTTTGCAAGAGGAATTGTAGACTTCACAAACAAATTGGTCTTTCAGTCTGTACTGAATGTTGGCCAAGAGAAGCATCCATGTTAGTAGGAAGAATAGTTGTTTTTTCTAGATCTTTGCTTTTGGAGCTACATATTTGTATATGATCTGTGAATCATTGAGATGCATTAACATGTTGATCTTATGTATGGGAATCGTAGTAGTTAGTTTTAGTTGCGACGCAAGATCCGAAGTGGCTGATCTTTGCTTTTGGAGCTACATATTTGTATATGATCTGTGAATCATTGAGATGCATTAACAGTTACTTATTTCTGTTTGCTCAGTGTTTACAAGTTACTGATCGATCACTAGCTAGCCTACAAATGCGCTCATGGGAGTTTTATTTGCGACGCAAGATGCGAAGTGGCAGCTTTTTTGAATAAAAATGCCTACCTCTGAAGAAACTGACAAGCTACACTATCGATACTACATGGATAAAAATGCCTACCTCTAAAGAAACTGACAAGCTACACCATCGATCCTACACGGATAAATAGCGGATCACGCACGTACTACCTCCTTTCCGGTTTGCAGGGCTCAATTCAAGAAACGACCTACTCGATCCTACACGAATAAATAGCGGATCACGCACGTACTAGTACCTCCTTTTCGGTTTGCAAGGCTTAATTCAAACCTCTCACAAACCAAGGTACTCTCTCCGTCCGGGATTATTAGTCCCGTGAGCGAAGCAGCAAGACCAAGGCATGGGAATAATTAACGGCACGTAGAAGTTTAAGCCTAATTAATTCCAGCGATTTAAGTGGCAGCATGCGTGCCCTCGGCTGCGACTCGTTGCATGCTGCTTCGCGTCTTGCTGCGGCGATTACGAGTGCTCGCATGCAGCCCGCCATAATTAAGGCAGCTAACTGATGCGAAAAAGATACGCTTTAATTGTTGCAGGCTTTTTAAATCCGTGGAATCATTATTGACAAGGAGGGAGATGATTCGAGTGCACTCGTTTGACCGCCATGCCGGCGTGCGACCCAGACGGGACGGGACGGCACAGTCATAATTTCAGTTTCCCTAGTTTTCCACGGCAAGCTGGCGCGCTAAGCCATTATGCAATGAATACCGATGACCGTCGCGCTACCTTCCCCCTATAAGTATTGTTTCCCGGCCTTCTCCGGTGCCACCATGACCCAACTCGCCATATCCTCATAAGCCCCCACCGCCCGACGCCGCCGCCACGTCCGCCATGCCCCGCCCGTCATGTAGGCGACGCCGGAGGCGGTCACCGCCGGAAATAGTGTTCGGTTTTCACCGTAAGGCAGATGGAGGGAGGAGGCATTCTATCTGTCTTTAGATGGCAATGCGCAGATCGAGGAGTTGTTGGAGCACGACCGCATGGCGGAGGAGCAGGAGTTGTTGGAGCGCGACCGCCTGGCGGAGGAGCAGCGTATCGCCGATTTGCGCCGCCAGCGGGACATGGAGCAGCAGCGCACCGACGCTCTGTGTCGCGAGCAGAGCGCCCGCAACTGGGCCGACTACGTGGAGGCCGGCGCCCGGAAAATATCCCTGGAGGCTGTCGGGAACGTACGCATTTGCGACGCCGATTTTTACTACCAGCTCGTCAAGTGGGTTTCCCACTTGGAAGCTGAAGCTTCGGTGGACCATGCCGGCATGGAAAGGGCCAACGCGCGCGAGAAACGCGCCCTATCGCACCTCTGGCAAGTCCGAGGCAAGGCGCAGGACGCCGGTGCCGGCGTTTAGCGTGTACCACAGATGGCGGCCGACATTGTCTAGTTAGCTAAGAGTAAGTTAGTACTTGTACGCTACTAGAGTATTAGTGGGAGTAGATAGTTAATTTGGCTATGATGGTTGTCAACGTGGAAGTTCAGTACTCTACATGTGGATAAGACCTGTTACTTTGCTCTGAATGTTGAACTTTCCATTTGAACGTATGGAATGGGCTGTTATTTTTTTAAATGGGTTGTATTTGTCCTCCACGGGTTTAGAGGCTGACTTGTGGGCCTAGCAAGTTGATGCGTACACAATCAGGAGATGATTATATGTGGAGAGGATGACAGCAGGGACCCGCTAAGGTCATGGAAGTACGCAAGCAAGTGCCTCCTTATTTCAAGCCAATAAAAAATGGCTCCTCCTAGTGGATTTCTGACATTTGGGTCACATGCCATTGTCAACGTAGTGAATAAACGAGAGAATTGCACAACTGTGGTGACACGGGGACCCGTGAGCTCGCCCGTTATTTTTGTTTTGGGTTAATTTGATAAATGCCTTCGAGAAATGCCACCGCAATTTCCAAACTTCGAAAATGCCATTTCATGCCATTTCTAGTGGCATTTTTCGAAGTCTGGAGTGGCGTTTTTCAAAGTTTGCAAACTGCAGTGGCGTTTTTCAAAGTTTGCAAAAATTGCAGTGGAATTTTTCAAAGTTTGGAAATTGCAGTGGCATTTTCGCCATAATTGGAGTGGCATTTATCTAATTTGTTTTTGAGACGCAGGGTGTCAACTGGGCTGTGCGGGACACTCTAGCCTGTCTAGACAACCTTTTCTTTTATGTTTACCACAAACCAGCCCAGTAGTTTTTTTTCTTTCTGAAAATGGCTAGCCCAGTTTTTTTGTGATTTGTCAAGTAAGTCGCTTTATCAGGACTATTAGGCTGCAAATCTTTCAAGATGAGGAGAGCTTCATTCGGCTGGCCGAGAAAATGGCCTATCAGTAATGAGAAATGGGATGTACATTTTTAAAACAGATCAAACCGACAATTAGTTTCAAATATATTTTATTCATTTCGAGATTTTAAATTGCATTGATTTTTATGCGTGGACAATTTATTGGATTTTATATGGATATACATTTATTTTTAAAATCAGTCTGAATGTGACTCGAAATTTCGGGATTAAAAACAGTTCAGACCGCACCGACATATGCAAAATTTCGTATAATTTTTTAACCGTGGCCACAATATGGGCTGTAATGCTTACAAAAAGAATATGGGCTCCAAAAAAACCCGTAAGAATTAGCAAATGGGCTGTAAACTATTTGAAATAATGGCAGATGGGCTGTATGCCGTTTTCCACAGATTTGAGGCTTTCCACAGATGGCCTGTATACTGTTGGATGCCCATCCAACGACCGTCGTGCTTCTTCAATCTCTGCTCTTCCTGCTCCAGCCGCTCAAACAAGCGCCGGCGGGACTGCCTGCTCCCTCCTCCTCAAGGCCGGGTCAGGTTGCCACGCAGCCTACCCATCGAGATTCCCATCGCTGTCCTAGCCATCCCTCTACTCACCCATAGTCCCACACCTTTGTTATTCTCTGGCGGCAGACGGGCAGACGATAAACCCTCGTACATTCGTACTCCCCTCCGCGTGGGAAACAACTGCCGAGTCTTCCCTGCCTCCATGTCGTTCCCTTCCTAGGCCTCGCCGTTGTCCACCGCCCTGGTGCTCTCGGCGTGGCATGGTCAACGTGGTCAACGACTGACATGCATCTGAAGTGGATCAGACGTGGAGAGGCCGATACTGGGTCCACGGTCGGACGCAAGGAAATGCCTCCTTATTACGCACAAAATAATGATTCCTCCACCTGACATCTGGGACCCACCGAAAGGGCCTCTGTATTTCACGAAAAAAAGTTACCGCCGCTGACAGCTCGGACCCACCAGCTATATCTTCGCACGCAAGGAAGTGCCTCCTTATTACGCCCAAAAAAAGAATACTCCCCCTGCTAGCTGGGACCCAGTATAGTGGGCCTACTAAGTTGACGGGGACGAAGGGCTTTGTCAACTTAGTCAATATGCATGATTCTAGCTCGACTGACCGTACGATGTCCATCCAACGGACGTAGTGCTTCTTCAACCTCCGGTCTTCTTGCTCCAGCCGCCCAAAGCAGCGCTGGTCGTGCCGCCTGCTCCAGCCTCCCGTGGCCGGCTGTGCTGCCGTGGAGGCCTCACCGCCCCATACTACTCCCACCGCTGGCCAGGCCATCCCTCCACTCCACTCACCCACACCCCCTGTTATTCTGCGGCGACGGTAGCGCAGCCGAACCAGTGAACCCTCGTACTCCTCTCCGCGTGGGCATCCACTGCCGCATCTTCCCCGGCTCCGCATCGTCCCCTTCCTAGGCCTCGCCGTCCTCCACCGCCGTGGTGCTCTCGGCACGGCGTGGTCAATGTGGTTAACGACCGAATTCCATCGGAAGAATACTGTACGTGGAGAGGCTGACAGCTGGGTCCACGGCAGCCGCAAGGAAGTGCTGCCTTATTACACGGAAAATAATTATTCCTCCACCTGACAGCAGGGACCCACCGGACAGGCCACCAGTATTTCGCGAAAAAAACGTTTGCCCCTGACTGCTGGGACCCACCCGATGGGCCACCGTATTTCGTTAAAAAAGCATTCCCCTTGCTGTCAGCTCGGACCCACCGGAAGTGACTCCTTATTACGCACAAAAAAATGAATACCCCTGCTAGCTGGGACCCACTGATACGTCTCCAACGTATCTATAATTTTTGATTGCTCCGTGCTACTTTATCTACTGTTTTGGACTATATCGGGCTTTATTTTCCACTTTTATATTACTTTTGGGACTAACCTATTAACCGGAGGCCCAGCCCGTAATTGCTGTTTTTGCCTATTTTAGTGTTTCGAAGAAACGGAATATCAAACGTAGTCCAAACGGATTGAAACCTTCGGGAACGTGATCTTCTCACTGAACGTGATCCAGGAGACTTGGACCCTACTCCAAGAAGTGCCAGAGGCGGTCACGAGGGTGGAAGGCGCCCCCCTGGGCGCGCCCCCTACCTCGTGGGCCCCCTGACGCTCCACCGACGCACTCCTTCCTCCTATATGTACCTATGTACCCCCAACAGATCAAGGGAGGAGCCAAAAACCTAATTCCACCGTCGTACCTTCCTGTATCCACGAGATCCCATCTTGGGGCCTGTTCCGGAGCTCCACCGGAGGGGGCATCCACCATGGAGGGCTTCTACATCAACACCATAGGCCCTCCGATGAAGTGTGAGTAGTTTACTTCAGACCTTCGGGTCCATAGCTAGTAGTTAGATGGCTTCTTCTCTCTTTTTGGATCTCAATACAATGTTCTCCCCCTCTCTCGTGGAGATCTATTCGATGTAATCTTCTTTTTGCGGTGTGTTTGTTGAGACCGATGAATTGTGGGTTTATGATCCAGCTTATCTATTACTAATATTTGAATCTTCTCTGAATTCTATTATGTATGATTGAGTTATCTTTGCAAGTCTCTTCGAATTATCCGTTTGGTTTGGCCAACTAGATTGGTAGTTCTTGCAATGGGAGATGTGCTTAGCTTTGGGTTCAATCTTGCGGTGTCCTTACCCAAAGGATGTAAAGGGTTGCAAGGCACGTATTGTATTGTTGCCATCGAGGATAACAAGATGGGGTATTTATCATATTGCATGAATTTATTCCTCTACATCATGTCATCTTGCTTAAGGCGTTACTCTGTTTTTAACTTAATACTCTAGATGCATGCTGGATAGCGGTCGATGGGTGGAGTAATAGTAGTAGATGAAGAATCATTTCGATCTACTTGTCTCAGACGTGATGCCTATATACATGATCATACCTAGATAACCTCATAACTATGCTCAATTCTGTCAATTGCTCAACAGTAATTTGTTCACCCACCGTAGAATATTTATGCTCTTGAGAGAAGCCACTAGTGAAACCTATGGCCCCCGGGTCTATTCTCTTCATATCAATCTCTATCACTTTATTTACTTGCTTTTCTTTTACTTTTTACTTTGCATCTTTATACCAAAAATACCAAAAATATTATCTCTATCAGATCTCACTCTCGTAAGTGACCGTGAAGGGATTGTCAACCCCTAATCGCATTGGTTGCAGTAGCTATCGCTTTGTGCAGTGCACGAGGGACTTGCGCGTGGCCTCCTCTCTTGGATTGATACCTTGGTTCTCAAAAACTGAGGGAAATACTTACGCTACTGTGCTGCATCATCCTCTCCTCTTCGGGGAAAACCAACGCAAGCTCAAGACGTAGCACCCACCTTGGTGGGAGGCTGACTTGTGGGCCTACTAAGTTGACGGGGACGGAGGGCTTTGTCAACTTAGTCAATATAAACGACTCTAGCTCCAGTGCTTCTTCAACCACTGGTCTTCTTGCTCCAACTGCCCAAAGCAGCGCCGGTCGTGCCGCATGCTCCTGCCTCCCGTGGCCGGATGTGCTGCCGCGGAGGCCTCAACGCCCCCTACTATTCCCACCGCTGGCCAGGCCCTGCAGCTACGGCAGCCTCACACTGCAGCCGAACCAGTGAACCCTCATACTCCTCTCCGCGCGGGCTTCCACTGCCGCGTCTTCCCTGGCTCCCCGTCGTCCCCTTCCTAGGCCTCGCTGCCGTCCCACCGCCTGGTGCTCTCGGCGTGGCGTGGTCAATGTGGTCAAGGAACGACTTCCATCGGACGTGGATCAGACGTGGAGAGGCCGATACCGGGTCAATGGCCGCAGCAAGGAAGTGCCTCCTTATTACACGAAAAATAATTATTCCTCCACCTGACAGCGGGGACCCACCGGACGGGCCACCGTATTTCGCGAGAAAAACGTTTCCCCCCTGACTGCTGGGACCCACCAGCTACACCTTCGCACGCAAGGAAGTGCGTCCGGGAAAAAAAATGATTCGCCCCCCTGACTGCTGGGACCCACCAGCTACATCTTCGCATGCAAGGAAGTGCGTCCGGAAAAAAAAAACGATTCGCCCCCCTGACTGCTGGGACCCACCAGCTACATCTTCGCACACAAGGAAGTGCCTGACAGTCGGGACCCACCTGGTCGAAGCGTACGTAGCGTTGTCATTCTGGTCGCGAACGTGTAGAGGCGCGCACGTGTCGTAGTAGAGGCGCGCACGTGTCGTAGTAGAGGCGCACACGTAGCATGTACACGTACGTACAACGGCCAGGGTGCAAGAAAGAAAATACGGCCACGTATGTGTACGTACGGCCAGGGCTTGTGTACATGGCTGGGTCAGAACGGAGAAACAGCGTCGTCGTCGTGTTCATGGGGAGGCAACGCAATGCGTCGTGTTCATCGGGAGGCAACAGAACACATGGGATCCAACCGGCTGGGTCGGAACGGAATGCGTGGTCGTGTTCATCGGGAGGGCTTGGACGGAACATGCGATGGAAACGAGGCCTGGCGTACCGCACAACGGAGTAAACGGACCTCCTACGTTCGGAACGGGGTCCTGTTGATCGGGAGGGGTGTGGCGTACCGCAAAACGGAGGAAACGGACCTCCTACGGTCGAAATGTGGGTCTTGTTGATCTGGAGGGGTGTGGCATACCACAAAAGCGGACGAAAACGGACTTGTGTTGGAGCGCCACGGTAAACGGGGTCCTGTTCATCGGGAGGGGTGTGGCGCATCGCAAAAGCGGATTTAAACGGACTTGTGTTGGAGCGCCACGGTCAAAACGGGGTCCCGCTCATCGGGAGGGTGTGGCGCATCGCAAAACGGACTCCACGGATACTTTTCATCTCCACCGTCGACCTTCTCCGGCCTCCACGGGCTACCGGCCGACCTCCTCCAGCCTCCACGGGCTCCTCGCTCATCCAGCCTCCACCGCGCTACTCCACCGGCCACTGCTCAAACACCCTCCACCATCTACTGTTCATCCAGCCCTCCACACCACGGGGTCCTGTTCAACCACCCCTCCACGGTCTCCCCTCCACCGTCTACTGTTCATCCTGCCCTCCAAACCACGGGTCCTGTTCAACCACCCCTCCACGGGCACCCCTCCACCGCTTCATCGCTCATCCAACCCTCCACCACACCACGGGTCCTGTTCATCCAGGCAACGCCACCGCCAATCGCTCATCCAACCCCCCCGGCAACGCTCACTGTTCATCCCAGAGGCAGCATCGATCGGCTTCAGTTAGCAGCAGTAGCGAAGGAATCGCTCGATCGGGTTCAGTTAACAGCCATCGATCGATCGGGTTCAGTTAACAGCCATCGATCGATCGCTCGGGTTCAGTAACGCGTAGCCTGCAGTGCAATCGCTCGGGTTCAGTTAGAGCCCAATGCCTCGCTCGGGTTCAGTTAGAGCCAACGCCTCGCACACATGCGCGTACGTGTACGAGAGAAACGCGCATCGCTCGGCCCCCGACCTCCCACCGTAACCGGGAACTCCCCGATATTTTCCTCGCCCTCGCTTCTACCACGGTTTTTCCGTCATGGACGGCCCAAAGAATGTCATGCAGCTGCGTCTCCGGCCCACCCAGGACGAAAAGCCCATTTTCTGTCATGATTTTTTTCATAGAAGTAGGAGCCCACCACATCTATGATGATACCGGGTTTTGTCACAATTATCATCATAGACGTGTCATATGTATGACAAAAAAATTCGTTTGGCCCAAAATGTCACGGATGTGTCTTTTTTTTGTAGTGTAGGGATTTCTCCCCAGCCATGACCACCAAGAACCGTTAGAGAAAAGTAGGTCGGGTTGCGGGGAAGCAAGGCGCTGGCTTGGAGCACCACTGAGGATAGGAGAGCCACACCTGTTGCCGTAGTGATGGCAGCCACCAGATCCACCACCGCACATCGGAAGAGGCCGCCCATAGAAGATCCGCATCAGTGGGGTGAGTTTTTGATTTGGGCGTATTGAGAGTACATGATATGTTCTTGGTGTGACCAACAAGGTTGAGGAAACTGATATGTAACAACGCTATTTGCCGTATTGTTGTCAGTGGCTAAAACATGAACCATGTGATCATAGTTTTCAAGTGTCATAGTTTCTTGATAAACTCATAATATTTATCTCCTTCCGTCTGAATCGGAATAAAGCTATAGGTAGCTCGTAGAGTCAAAGAATTTTGTGCTTTCAATGACCGCCTTCACAAAACTAAAAAAAAAGAGGAATCTGTTGGTGAAAACTATAAGCCTAGTTGGAGGAACACATACACCGATCAAAACACAAGATATTCTTCATGTTCATCTCCGATGAGATGGCAAGGGACTTAGTTGCTGTAATTATCATGGTCCTATACTCCTATCAAAGGTTGTCATTATCATTGTGCTACCTGTTGTCCTGTGTTGGCAAATATAGACCGAGATATTACACTAGCATAGAAGAACGCACCAAGAATGTAAATGAGTGTGGTTTATCATGCGGTGCAACATGGTCTGTAGCTGGTCTCACGACAATACTACTCTCACCCTCGCAAAAAAAGGGCTAGACTACTATCAAAATAGTTTAGTTGGGTTTTCTGAAACAGAGGGACATAAATTTAAATCAGCCATCAACATAAAGAGATGGGAACATGTAACCACTGGAACATGTAGAAACAAAATTTATGGGCAACTCCAACGCGAATCACCAAACATCGAAGCGTCGACCATCCAATCATGGTCATCAAATGTCAGCCCGCTATTTTTTTCCACTATGCCTAGAGTAATGAATGATAAATAACATGATTCTTCTTTGATAATTGGAAGATAAATATTCCAATGCAATAATAATTCAAATATAAATATTACAATTCAAACATAAAGTTTTGAAATAAAATAGTTTCCATGTGAATTCAACTTATTCTTACATATTCTCAACTAGATCATGCTAAAGCTGCTCATGAGTTCCAAGATAGCGAATCTGCTGATGTGTTTGGGAAAAATCCTCAAACATCGTTGGATTATGCTTCGGAAGTTGGATAGGACCATCTGTCTCTTGAAATTCCAGAGCTTGGCAATCTCCCTTACTCTCACCCCCGCAATCTTGTTGTCCAAGATCACACAAGTTGTCATCATCTCCCGCAATGTCTCTAGATCCCATAGTTTAGCAGGTCCGCGAACAACTACATAACAGGTTTGGAGGACTCCAAATGTCCTGACCACATCCTTTCTAGCACCTTCTTGTTTTGGGTAAGTGAATTTTTTTATTACCCGTCTCAGAAATGATAATGACGAAGGTCGCCCATGGATGATAGATACTATCACAAAGATAGTACCTCATGTTGTAATCATGACCATTGATGGTATGGTTGCACACAGGAGCTTTGCCCACACACAACTGCAAACAATGGAGACCACCGCATCACGTTGATGTTATTGTGAGACTCAGGTATGCCAAATAAAGAGTGTCCAATCCAGAAGTCTTGTGACGCAACTGCTTCAGGAATGATGGTGGGCTTTTTGCAATTGCCTTAGTATTGCCCCTGTTGAGCATATGATGGACTCTTTCATCTTCGGTGCATGCAATACAAGAATCGGAGAATACCTAGAAACCCTCTTGATTCTCCAAATGCCATGAGCTTGTTGTATTTGCGGCATTTGGTTCTCTCAAGTACTTTGGTCCAAACATCATGACCACTGCTGTAGCAAATCTTACCATGCATTTGAGGCATTTGCTTTCACCCATTCGAAGGTACTCATCCCACGAATCTACGATCGTGCGATAGGCAAGCATCTCATAGCAAGCGTGCACTTCTTATAACCAGAGAACCCAATGTTTCCAATGACATCCCTCTTCAGCTTGATGTAATCAACATGGACCCTGGCACCTTGCTATATGCGTTCGAACACATGTTCTCGCATCTAAAATCGGCGGCAGAAATAGGGTTCGAACAATACATCGGGGAAAAGGAGTCACCGTACAATATAATACGGCCTCATGCCATCTGTCAATTCAACACTCGATGTCCCTTTGTTGAACCATTGTAGTTGAGAACCTGCTCTGCCACACATTCCGCATCTTTTGGAATCACCCTCATCATCCATATTTCATCATCATCATCATCTTCTTCTTCATCCTCATCTGACAAAGACGAATCGGTGAACTCGACGTATTACTCCTCATCTGAATCCGTTGTGTTTTCTTCAAAGTAAACAACAAGAATGCCAAAAATGTTGGAAACAACATTTGGCCGAACACTTGTCGGGCGTAGTATCCTCCATGAGTAGAGGGCAGAGGATACCTGGGCCATGGTTGATTTCAGGGTGGAATGGAGGCGTAGGCAAAGCCGGGCAGCATCTGGATGGAGAGGGGGAGGTCCGACGGGGCTTGGATGGTGTCCTGGTGGTACAACAGTGATGCCGGAGTCAGATAGCATGGATACATAGCATATGAGGATGGACGGAACAAGGAAAAATACAGACTCCTGCATTATCGGAGTCATGTGTTACGGACATCTGGATGCCCACAAACATCACCTTAATTTGGTGTCAGTTTGGGGGATTTCAGACCGGTCCTGACCAATTTGATGACCCTAGTTGGATGGCCAAAAGTGAGTGTCCGATCTGGACTTTTGCGGGCGATTTGGTGATCTGTGTTAGAGTTGCCCTGAGATGCCAGGGTTGACATATTGAATAGGATGACATGCAAATTGCCCTGGATACCACCGAACAAGGCAGAAGGAAAGCCTATGAGCACATGGAGAGGTAGCTCCCGGGATGCCAGGGTTGAACACAAACCTATGGTGGCAGCTCACCTGGAGCGTCGCAACATCGTAACAACATGACTTTGCTACGCAAACTTGAAGCACATGCAGAGGAAGAATCTCAACGCATCATAGGCATGCAAAATGATATATTAGAACTAGCATTAGTTGCAGAATAACCAACAACCAGCACCAAACTCATAATAACCAAGTTCAATAGAGCAGCAAAAGACCACCAACATAAAGATAACGGAGTGAGCCATCTGGTAAACCTCCCAGATCGACTGGAACCAGACCAATGTACTTCCGACTTACTACTAGCATAGTTTCGAACCACAAACAGTTAACGGCTACTCCCAGGCATTGACAAAGCCGAGTTTCCTTCCTTGCTGGTCATTCGCATTACGAGATAGTTGTTTCTTTAGTTTACCCCTCAATCTTCGCTTGAAAAGGCCCACTGGTTCTTCATCCGGAGTTCATCCACTTCCTCTTTGGTGAGGTCATTCTTGAGTATGAAGGTCTTGCGGATCTCCTCTGGAGTCATCCCCTTTATCATGTCAGCGACCTTCTGGCAGGTCAGATCCAGCAACCCCTTGATGTCCAGGTAGTTCGCAGCCTATCAAGGCAAATATAAGCATGATGGTCAGGTATCATACTTACACAAAAGAGACTAAACAGATAAGAAACAGGAGCAACATAAACAAGACATAGTTGCATCACTCACATAGTGAGGGAGCAGAATTTTGTACTTAAATAAAATAGTAGCAAAAAATGCAAATGATGAGCGTGCAAAATTCATATTAAGCAAAATAGTAGCAATACAACATGACGAGGGAGCGAAATTTCATACTTAAGCAAGATAATATCAATACACATAGTACAATCTGAAGGTGAGTTGTCTTACATGATACTGAAACAATACTATACAAGTTTTGCACATAAATGGATTCCAATATTGCCAATGCAGTGCAGATGAATTACCCCAGCAACATGGATAACCCAAAACAGCTATGTACAACAACAGACCTACCAGCTAAGAGCAGTAAAGAAATACATATTATATTACTTGCAAAAGCATATAATTAAAAAATGAGAAACATATACTATAGAGCTATAAACACCAATAGATCACTAACAGTAGCATTCCCATTTGTGCAAAATATTATCCGGAATAAAGACACCAGAAAGCATCAAAGAAAGCTCACATGCCTTACAATCTGAGGGATAAAGGTACCGAATAGTTGATGCATCCTAGGATAGCATTCTGACTGATGATGCAACAAGCATCGAATATATATGACATCAAAGAAGTCCGACAAGCCATCACAAAGCAACAACCAAACCATGTTGATGTCTTACAGTCTTGCTGACCATTTCTATAGATAATCTACCTATCTAATAAGGAAATGCAAGTCAGATAGTTCAGATTTACAGCAAAGGACGAAATGCAGATAGTCAAATGTTATCAAATACTCTTATCAAGTAAATATAATAGACTAGAGTAATGCAAATTAACTCGGGAGACAGAAATCAGCAATGTGTAGAAAGCTAGGGTGCATTTAACTAAGCATAATACTTTTTTTTGTAGAAAAGCACAATACTGAAGTTACATAAATGCACCTTACAGTGGTACAACACTAAAAAGATTAGCATATCTAAGTAAACATATTAGAAAATAAGGCAACACAGTTCACCAATATCATCAAATAGCTCTTCATATAATAGTTGTTCCTCCCTATTGTGATTACAAACACTTAAGATTGCACAACCATGTAAATATGATGGAAATTAACCCAGAGGTTAGAAGATGTAAAAATATATAAAGTTCGACAATATTCCCCCTTTTATTTATTGAACAATTAATGCACCATTCAAATATTTTGTAGAATACCCGCAACGAACATACAATACATCTAATATATCAGAGTACCTGCAACGAGTCTACAGTACTCCCCCCATTTACTTATACAAGCCCACTATAGAAAATACACTTTGCATCTATACAAGGCCACCAACAGTAATCGAGACAAAAGTTAATGATATTTTCTCGAACTAGCAACCTATTTAAAACATGCATGCATGCAATCATAAATGATAGTACAATCAGCTTCCTACCCTTTCCTTGCATGTATTTGGTATATTAATGATCCAGTATACGAAGAGAAAAGCTGATTTACAAAGAAGACATTAAATTTTACCTTGGTACTTGTAATATGAGTTTGTGGCCTTGTATATAAAAATGGAGGGAGTACTACCTAGTTCCTAACCCAACAATGCCATGAGACCCTAAAATCATGAGCACACGAAGCACAAATCTGGGGTACCAATACCAACCATTCAAAATCACAACAAAACCGCCTCTAAATAGCAGGAACACGAACCCTTGACGAGTACTAACTAGAAGGAGCACGACGGGGAGGGTTGGATGGAAATCTCACCAAGATGAGTTCGAAGAGGACGCGTTGCTCGACGTCGCCGAAATCCTTGTCGAAGGTCTTGAGGTCCCGCTCGGAGGCCTTCGCGGTGGAGTCTGTGGCTTCAGCTCCGTGCTTCTGGACATGCTGCTTGCAGTACTTGATGACCATGGCAAGGATCTCGGCTTTGACGTTGGGGAGGGGGATGCTGTTGTTGGCGCAGTCATCCTCGACCATGTGCTTGATGGTGTGTGAATCCATCACCACCGTCTCCTCCACCACAAACTCCTCGCCGTCGGAGCTCCTTAGCGTGAGATTCTTCTCCGGTGTCACCGCTGTCGCGTCCACCATTGATCCGATCACCGGGGAGACTGGGGTGGCTAGGTGGTACGACGCAAGAAACCTTAGGAGAGAAGGCGAAGGGGGAGTTTGGGGGTGGAGGGGAGGGGATGTGCTTTTATTTTTGGATCGCGAAGGGGAAGGTGGATTTTCTTTTATGGAATGGAGAGGGTCTAAAATTATTACCATTATCATTTAGGGAAACGCTGAAGCTTCTCCCGGTCGCGTAGCTCGCTCCCATGCGCCACGCTACACCCACCAATGCTAGGGCGCCACGCTACACTCGCAAATGCCAGGGTGCCACGCGTCCTTGCGGGCCCATGCACATCCCTTCTCTCCTGCTTATCTTCTTTTTCCCTCTTGCCGGACTCCTCTCCCCGATGCACGCTCTGCTCCTCTCCCTCAATGCTCGTCGCCAATGTCGTGCTCTCTCTCCTCTTCCCCGATGCTCGCAGCCATGGCCACCTCCTCCTCCACCCCTCCCCTGCGGGCACGACCAACGAGGTTTTTCCCCACCAGTTCACAAATGTTGCAACCAATGTGCTCGTCGCTGGAACTCAGGGGGTGCGTGCAACATTCCACGGCCATGGCTGCGAGCTCTTGTTCAGGGGGCATATTTTTTATTAACAGGATGCAACCGCGTGTTGCCACGAACATTATTTTGCTAGAACCAGCAACACAATTTCCTGGAACTAACTACGCATAACGCGAGGTTGACGGCCACGGCTGCCATATTTTTTGTTGAAACCAGAGTTGTAGCCCGCAACACCGTCATACATGCATACCCGGAAAAATCTATACATCCACATTCATGCAGAGCTGCAACCCTTTTCACGTGGGAGTTGCAACCACCAACGCCATAGGTGTCGATGTTACAAATGCAGAGGAGCTTAGGCGACAGTGACCACGAGCTACACATTTTGCTGAAACCAGCGAATATGGATGTTGTAGTTGGCAATGAATAAAGCTACTACGGACAAGTTTTCTCGCTACTGCCGATGAATTAGTTGGTACATCTATTTACAACTTAGTTGCAACCCCCGATGGCGAGATGACGGGTTTTGCTGCAACCGTGTGGGTTTTTGCTAGCAAAGTTGATGGTTTTGGCTACATCCATTCTTCACGACGACGAGATGCTGGTGGTGGGTTGATGTTAATCCCGAGGACAAGATATAGCATGGGCCGGGGGTGAATGCTGCAATCGATCGCCGGTGAGCCGAAACCTCGACCGGCAAGGCGTGATGGCGACCACACGGTGCCACAATCGTAGAGCTAGTGAGTTGTAGCGGCGACTCTTTTTTGGCTGGAACAGGTGACCGCGGGGAGTGCGGCGGTCACCATGGCGAGGGCGGCAGAAACCTTGTATCCGTTTTGCTACGACCAACAATGAAAATTGTTGCCACGACATCGGCCATGGTTTTTGCAAGCAACATGGGGTTGTTCCTCAGTGGGAGACGACGAGCACGACGACTAATGAGCGAATGGTGGTGGCCGGTAGTAGTAGGACAAGCGCGGGAGTGGTGGCACGGGTTGCGGAGGGAGTGCTGACAAGCTCGCTGCGGGGGAGGGAGGGGCGTGAGGGGGGGGGGGGGTTCAGCCGTGCGTGAGGAAAAAAAGAAAGAGATGGTGTGCTCTACTCTCTCAAATCTGATGGCTGCTAGATGACAGGCCAAAATTTGGGTGGCCTCCTGGTGCCTAGCACTACCCTATTATTTAGGGGGAAGGGGGTTGAGAATTTGGTCACACTAGTTTGGTTCACATCATCAGATAGGTAGACACTTAGGAGATGCTTTCTTCATCCGAATTTATTGTGTCAGTCATTCAAACTAATTGACCAATGCAAAATGTCTAGGCTAAAGACGCGTGATTTAGGTGTATGGTAATAGCCAATGAAATTAACTTGGAGTAATTGCATGCAGCCGATTGCACGCTACGTATTTGCCTCCAAATAGTCAAGCACACATACAACGCTAGCCCGCAATTATAGCATGCATATGTTTCCATTTTTGTTCTTGTATGCCAATCGAGCGCACATCCAGTGGAGGGCATCAAGGAAAAGTAAAAAAGGTAGATACATTGTTGGTCACAATCACACAACTTTGTCAAAAAAGTCCCTGACATTATCTTTGACAGTGTTGTTTGCGAGTCGTTGTGTCCACATGGATACCTTGGTGAGGCCCAAAGTTATTACATACAACTGGTTGTATTGTATGATTTGTGAATGCGTATGTCCAACACTAGCTTGCAATTATAGTGCAGTTGTTACCATCTTCATTTTTGCATGCCAATCGAGCGCACACCCATCGAAGGGGCTAGAAATAGTAAAGGGATGACCACATTGTGTGTGACACAACTCTGCCCTGGTGACTAGTTTGGCTTTTTCCAAATTGGTCCCTAGCAATATTTTGCAGGCGTATGGTTCTGAAGTCATATGCTTACAGCGGCTTTATATGCGCTTTCTGGAATGGACCTATATGGTTTTGAAATAGCATCGCATATGGGGCATTACATGTTCGTATCAGAGCAGGACCAACTGTAGGATTCCTTACTGTGGCACCCCGGCTCAGAGAGACCGAAACACTCTGTATTCCAGCCCGGAGATCAAGTCTTCTGGAATACGACACTGCTTGGCCTAGAACAAATCGACTTTATTACAAATACTAAGGATACAAGGGTTCGAGTAGTACAAAGGATTACATCGGCTTGATGATCCTATGCCTGCTCAGGTAGTCCTATGCTAGCAGCGGAACAACTTGTGGAAGCGGAACGACTTCTAGCAGCGGAACAATGATGATGGTAATAAACTCCACTCCGCAGGGACTCCGGCTGGAACAAATCCTAGCGCACAAACTCGGGGATCCTCGACAGGAAATCAATCACAGCATGACCTGCAATCTGGCATGACACGCTAGGTGAGTACTTTGAATGTACTTGCAAACTCATAGCAGCCAAAGCAATCAAGACAAACAACAACATGGCATTTATAGGTTGATTATCAATGATGAGCATGATACTGCTGATAACCCACAAGTATAGGGGATAGTTTGTAGCCTTTTTCGATAAGTAAGGGTGTCGAACCCAACAGGAGATGAAGGTAGAACAAATATTCCCTCAAGTTCTATCGACCACCGATACAACTCTACACACACTTAACGTTCGATTTACCTAGAACAAGTGTGAAACTATTTTGTAGGTGATAGGATAAGTTTTAAAAGGATAAAAATAGAAGTACTTAGCAAGAATAAAACTACGACTACTTTGCAAGATAATAAAAGTTAGTTGTTTAGTAGAAAGTTTGTAACACAAGGGAAAGTTATTTGTCCCTGGGCAATCGATAACTAGACAGGTAATCACTATTTCAATTTTACATGAGGGAGAGGCACGAGCTAACATACTTTCCGTACTTGGATCATATGCACTTACGATTGGAACTCTAGCAAGCATTCGCAACTACCAAAGATCATTAAGGTAAAACCCAACCATAGCATTAAGTATCAAGTCTGATAACCCACAAGTATAGGGGATCGCAATAGATTTCGAGGGTAGTGTATTCAACCCAAATTTATTGATTTGACACAAGGGGACTGTCGGTGTCAAAACCGGCGGATCTCGGGTAGGGGGTCCTGAACTGTGCGTCTAGGCGGATGGTAACAGGAGACAAGGAACATGATGTTTTTACCCAGGTTCGCGCCCTCTCGATGGAGGTAATACCCTACTCCTGCTTGATTAATATTGATGATATGGGTAGTACAAGAGTAGATCTACCACGAGATCAAGGAGGCTAAACCCTAGAAGCTAGCCTATGGTATGATTGTTGTTCGTCCTATGAGACTAAAACCCTCCGGTTTATATAGACACCGGATAGGTTAGGGTTACACAGTCGGTTACAATGGTAGGAGATCTACATATCCGTATCGCCAAGCTTGCCTTCCACGCCAAGGAAAGTCCCATCCGGACACGGGACGAAGTCTTCAATCTTGTATCTTCATAGTCCAGGAGTCCGGCCAACGGTGATAGTTCGGCTATCCGGACACCCCCTAATCAGGGACTCCCTCAGGGACCCAAAGAATATTTGCAAGTATTAGCAGTTGAGATGTCAATTCAATCACACCTGGTGTAACGCCCGGATAATTATGCTACAGTAAACCACTATTAATGGTGCCATGTCATCGATTTTACTATTGTTAAGTTCGCATTGATTCAAAGTCGGTTGCAAAATCAAATTTGAAATCAGTAAAAAGAAAATGCAAAAGTATTTAAAAGAAAAGGAGAAGGCAATTAAAAAGAAAAGAAAAGAGAGAAGCCCCTTCCCCCACTACGTCGTGGCCCAGCTGGACCACCAGACCACCTGGCCGGCCCACCTCTCCCTCTCCCTTATCCCACCACGCACCCAAAATATGTGGACAGCTCGCCCCACTCCCCTCGATCTCCCCCACTCTCCCCACGTCGCTCGCTCTCCCTCCCCTGGATCCAGATCGGGGGCTCGACCCCGCGGCGCCCCAACGCCGCCCGCCGCCCGGAGAACCCCCTGCCTGACGCCTCCCCTCCTCCCCGAAGCCCTCCTCACCGCGACGTCCCAGGCACCGCTGCCTCGACCCCGCCGCCAACCGACGCTACGCCGTCGCCGGACCTCCCCCCTCAACGGATCATCCCCGTCCTCCTCCCCAGCGGCTCCATCGCACTGTCGCCGTCCTCGTCGTCGACCACCGCCGCCCCGAGCTCCGGCGCCTACCCGAGCTCACTTTAGCACCTCTACAGGGCCTCGTGAGCGACGCCCCCTCCCCCTCTATTCCCTGCCATCGCTAGCCGTCACCGCCGCCCCCTGTTTTCGCATGCCTCAGGCGCCATTCGCCGCGCGCACCGCGCGACTCGGCCGCGCCTTGGCGGCGCCAGCACGCACTCCCTGCCGCGCCTTTGCCTCACACGCGCAACAACTCACCCTCGGCCTTGTTGCCGGCCGCACCGGCCGCCCACGGCTCTGCTCCGCCCTAGCGTCGCCGCTCGGCCTCGCCCGTCCTGCTCCTGCGGCGCCGCTGCCCCATGACCGCCCGAGCCTCGCGGTGTACGCCATCGATGCCTTGCGCTCGGCTCCAGCCTTGCGCTACGTGGCCATGCGGCGGCGCTTCACCTCCGTTTTGCCCCTTTGCCCACCCGGGCCTATGACAGTGTGGCCCGCCCCCAAAACCTTAAAAAAAAGAATTAAAAGTAAAATAAAAATTAATTAATTAATTAGTAGAATAATTAATTAATTAGCTTAATTAACTAATTAACCACCTAACTAGTCTAATTAAATCTACTAATTAGGATACATTTAATGACAGGTGGGTCCCCCACGTCAGTTTGACCAGTCAATGCCCAGTTGACTGCTGACGTCATGATGACGTCATGCTGATGCAATAACTCCATTTTCGAATTATTAATAACTTCCGAATAATGTTTAAAAACTTTAGAAAATCATATAAATTAATCCGTAACTTGGATGAAAAAGTTTTATACATGAAAGTTGCTCAGAATGACGAGACAAATCCGAATACGTGTTCCATTTACCTATCAAATGCCTCTAACTATCTGAATATGGAACATTTCCCCCTCTGGTCATCTGTCTGACACAGGTCCGGAATTGGGAAAACATTCCCGGTTGAATTCCCCCTTCACCTATATCACGTAGTACTGCATTAGAACACTCCTAGCGCTTCTTATTGCCTGTCATGCATCTGTTTGCTCTGTATTTACTATTTCTCCCCCCTCTTCTCTCCGATAGACCCCGAGACCGATGTTGATGTCCCTGTGATCGACTATGTCGACGATGACCCCCATCTTCCCTTTCAGCGGAGCTTCCAGGCAAGCCCCCCCTTTGATCATCCCGATATTGCCAATTCCATTCTCTCATGCTTGCATTATATTTTGCTACTATTATTGTTTGCTCCTATTCTGATGCATAGCCTGCTTTTGTAACCTGCTCATTGTTACCTACCTGCTTACCCTAAACTGCTTAGTATAGGTTGATTAGTGATCCATCTGTGACCCCCACCTTGTCCTTTTTGCACCTGCTTCCTCATCGACGACTCGATCAACGTGATCGACGACCAGAGCCTGACACATCACATCACGCCCCTTTTGTTGCTCGACTCTGCAGAGCTACTATCGAGTGCCGAGGGTGATCCCTCATAACGCACTCCTGATGATAATTCTGTAGTGTAGCTATTCGGTCGTGGTCATCGAGGGTGATTTCCTCTTTCACCATTCCCGATACGGCTCTGTCGTGCAACACCTCAAGTGTGAACCTCGAGGGTGGTCCCTCTTACGTTCACCTTGATGATTACATCGAGTGGAATCCTCCTGGGGTGATTCCTAGGGTTTTCCCCTTGATGTACGGACACACGGTTACCTTGACTTTACTTGAGACCTTGGTGGAAGTCGGGCGGGCCCGGAGAGCACCCGCAAGATGGTTACGAGGCACGGCCGGGCAGGCAGGCCACCCCCGAGTGGGCTGGGCTAGCCCTTGCCGTATTTCCTCGAGACGGGGCGACGGGGTCACATTATCGTGAGTCTCTGCTCGTCTCCGCAAGCTAATAATACGCTATGGTTTGGGTATTTGTTCTGAGTTGGCCTTTGGCCTCTACGCACTAACCACCACCCGAGATTAGTTATGGGCCTCGATGTCGCAGTATCAGCTGAAGCTTTGTCAGACGTCCAGTTCAGCATTGCGGCACAGCTGGGCCGGCACCCCAGAGGTGGTGCCTAGGTCCGCCCTCACTACTAGGGAAAAGCCTATACACAGAAAGTTACTAGTAGCGATGGTTAAAAACCCTCGCTACTGCTACTTACCAGTAGCGCAGGTTTTTAAACCTCGCTACTACTAAGTTGATAGCGATGGCGCGGGTTTTAACCCTCGCTACTACTAAGCGGTCTCTACCGTGCCCCGGGACATGCCATAGTAGTAGCGGGTTTCTAAAACCTCGCTGCTACTAAGTTTGATAGCGATGGCGTTGGTTTTTAGCCCTCGCTACTACTAAGTGAATGCCATAGTAGTAGCGAGGGGGTAAAAAACCGCGCTACTACTAAAGGTCCCATTTTCAAACTCTACCCCCCACCCCCGGTGGATCGCCTTTTCAGTTTTAAAAAAATAAAAGAAAATGATGAAAATGTCAAAAAAATAAAAGAAAATAAGTTTCCCATGTGATATGTGGTCTAGTTGTTGGGAAAATTTGCAAATATGAATTTCGACTTTATTTGCAAAATCTCTCGAGAATTTGTAAAAATGGGCATAACTTTTGCATACTAACTCGGATGAAAAAGTTTTTTATATGAAAAATCATCTACTTGAAAAGTTACATCCAAATTTAACTGGGGGAAGCCCGTTAAACATTTTCAAAATCCTCAAAAACCAAACAGAAAAAAGTTACGGGGCTTTTAAGATCTAGAGTGGAAAAAATCGAAAAAATTTCAAACTGTGTGGTCAAACAATGGTCAAACTAATTATTATAGAATATTAGTGTTACTAAATAATTATTTTAGTTTTTTTGAATTTTGGTCAAATCTGGTCAAACTATGGCCAAACCATGGTCAAACTATGGTCAAACTATGGTCAAACTAATTATTCAAGAAATATTAGTGTTACTAATTTTTTAGAACAATAGTTTCAAACTCAAATAGTGAAATGTGTGACTTCATGCTCAAGCTAAATTCCTGAGGTTAATAGGATTGACATCTTACTATTTTCAGGAAAACAACAAGTTAGATGATTTGGAATGATGAGGGGTGATTAGAGATTAAATTGAGCAGCGATGAGGGGTGATTAGAGATTTGAGGTTAAAATAATTCAGAAATTTGAAAATTAGGGAAAAATCAAAATATTTTTTCAAAAAAATTCAAAAAAAACCCGCGCTGGTAGTAGTAGCGCGGGTTTTTACCCACGCTACTACTAAAGGACGTAGTAGAAGCGCGGGTGGCACCCGCGCTACTGCTATACATTAGCTGTAGCGCCTTATTAGTAGCGCCGGCCCCCGCGCTACTAATAGGCCCAAAAGCCGCGCTGCTGCTAGGCTTTTCCCTAGTAGTGCCTGCACGTAACGACCTGGGGTGCTACGGGCAATGGGCCCAGACCTTGGAGCGCTTCGGATGTAGGCCGGCGGGGACCTCTCTGCTGAGCCTAGGTAGGGCTTAGGGCTGGGCATATAACCCGAAAACCGATGTCCCGAACTGAACTAACCGGCACCGAAGCCGAATTCATTGAAACCGAGAACTTTGATATTACATTCGGTTTGCAGTTGTTGAAAACCGAACTTAGTCCGGTTAATTTGGTTTTATCTCTTTGCTACCCGAATGAACCGAAAACCGAGTAAATACAGAGGTCTGACCAGCGCGCTTGTTGCTACTCAAATGCTCTTTCATGTGACTGTCGCATCGGGAAGAGGTGAACCTGACCGAGTGAGCCACGATCGCTATAAATGTTGTGTAAAAGACAAGTAGTATTCCACCACTAATTTACCTAGGCTAGTGAGCCTCCACCACTAATTTTACAGAATAAAGTTTTGCTCGGAAGAATCAATGGGAGGGAGTAGCCAAGGAGGCTAGCCTTTACTCTATAGTAGCTAGTCTTGTGAGCTATAAGCACTTGTACATCAAAATATAGTACTCCATAGCGGTTCACGCTACTAGTACGAATCTTGTAATTCAGATAAAAAGCAGCGATTACAGCTATTACTCGGTGTTGTTCGGTGGAACCAACGACCGAATCAAAATTTCGGTGCAGGCAATCTTCGGTCAGCTCATTTTCGGTTGACCGATCGGTCACTACTTTGGCAAAACCGAAATTTTACATACACCGAGGAACCGACCCGATCGGTTCGGGGGAACCGAACGCCCAGCCCTAGTAGGGCTACGACGTGTTGATCTTCCGAGGCCGGGCATTGACCCAGAAAAGTGTGTCCGGCCAGAGTGATCGAGCGTGTTGGAAAACGTGGTGCACCCCTGCAGGGAAGATATCTATTCGAATACGGTGTCCACGGTAATGGACGTTCAGACTTATATACTGATCTTTTACAACTAGAAATGGATACTTGAGATATGTTGGCTCCGGGATTGCTTTCTCGCAGGGAGTCGAGGAGGGATATCTGGGCATTAATTCTACAACATGTTTGTTAAAGATAAACTGCTATTCTTTACTCTTCTACATGTTGCAAGATGCTTGGAGCTGCTTGAAGATGCTAGTCTTCGATAGGTTAGGCCTTCCCCTCTATTCTGGCATTCTGCAGTTCAGTCCACAGATACAGCCCTTCCATTTGATACCGATGCATACTTAGTATAGATCTGATGCTTGCGAGTACTTTGGATGAGTACTCATGGTTGCTTTGCTACCCCTTTTCCCCCTTCTTTCTTCTTTCCGGTTGATGCAACCGGTTGGTTGATCCTCGGGCGATTCCACCCTGCATTTACTATTACTACTGCTATCCGGAGGATGCCTACTTCTACATGAAGGCCGTTGAAGACCAGGAGTAGTTAGGAGGTCCCAGGCAGGAGGCCTTGCCTCTTTGATCGTTGCTACTTTTGTGCTTGCCTTCTTAAGGCAGTCTTGTCTAACTTATGTCTATACTCAGATATTGTTGCTTCCGCCGACTCTTGTGTATCGAGCTTGTATTCGAGCCCTCGAGGCCCCTGGCTTGTAATATGAAGCTTGTATTATTTTAATATGTGTCTAGAGTGTGTTGTGATATCTTCCTGTGAGTCCCTGATCTTGGTCGTACACATTTGCTTGTATGATTAGCGTACGGTCGAATCAGGGGCGTCACACCTGGAGATTAATTATCTACAACAAAGTGATCAGTAGCACAGTAGTATGGTAGTCTGATAGCGAGAGGAATGGTAGTAGCAACAATAGTGACAGTAACAACAGTAGCAATAATTTTGTAGCAGTTGTAACAGTGGTAACTTAGAAATAACAATAAGTGAAAAGCTCGTAGGCATTGGATCGGTGATTTCGTTGGATTATATTCATCATATAACAGTTATAACCTAGGGAGACGCATGCTAGCTCCCGTTCGTCAATATAATGTAGGCATGTATTCCGTAAATATTCATATGTGCTTATGGAAAAGAACTTGCATGACATCTTTGATGTCTACTACGCAACTTCATTCTTGTAGACTCGTGTTGGGCCTCCAAGTGCAGAGTTTTGTAGGACAATAGCAATTTTCCCTCAAGTGGATGACCTAAGGTTTATCAGTCCGTGGGAGGTGTAGGATGAATATGGTCTCTCTCGAACAACCCTGCAACCAAATACAAGAAATCTCTTGTGTCCCCAACACACCCAATACAGTGGCAAATTGTATAGGTGCACTAGTTCGGTGAAGAGATGGTGATAGAAGTGTAATATTGATGGTAGAAATACATTTTTATAATCTGAATAAATAAAAACAGCAAGGTAGCAAGTGATAAAAGTGAGCACAAACGGTATTGCAATGCTTGAAAATGAACCCTAGGGTCTGTACTTTCGCTAGTGCAATCTCCCAACAGTGCTAATATAATTGGATCACATAACCATCCCTCAACGTGCAACGAAGAATCACTCCAAAGTTCTTATCTAGCAGAGAACATAAGAAGAAATTGTTTGTAGGGTACGAAACCACCTAAAAGCTATTCTTCCCATTCGATCTATTCAAGAGTTCGTACTAAAATAACACAAAGCTATTCTTTCCATTCGATCTATCCTAGAGTTCGTACCAAAATAACACAAAATAATTTCAGATTCATAATACTCAACCCAACACAACGAACCTCAAAGAGTGCCCCAAGATTTTTACCGGAGAAACAAAAGACGAGAACGTGCATCAACCCATATGCATAGATTACCCATATGTCACCGCGAGAATCCGCGAGTTGAATGCCAAAACACATATCAAGTGAATCTATATGATACCCATTATCACCTTGAGTATTCATATGCAAAACATATATCAAGTGCTCTCAAATCCATAGAAGTATTCAATCCGATAACAAGGAAATCTCAAAGGGAAAAACTCAATTCATCACAACAAGATAGAGAGGGGAAAACACCATATGATCCGACTATATTAATAAATCCCCCGCGATATATCAAGATCGTGATATCTCAAGAACACGAGAGAGAGAGAGAGTGAGAGAGAGAGAGAGAGAGAGATTAAACACATAGCTACTGGTACAAACCCTCAGCCCCGAGGGTGGACTACTCCCTCCTCATCGTGGTGGCCGCCAGGATGATGAAGATGGTCACCGGAGATGATTCCCCCCTCTGGTAGGGTGCCGGAACGGTGTCTAGATTGGTTTTCGGTGGCTACAGAGCCTTGCGGTGGTGGAACTTCTGATCTAGGTTAACCCCGAGGGTTTTTGGAATATTTGGGAATTTATAGGTCACAGAGGGGGTGTGGGAGGCCACCGAGGTGGGAACAACCCACCTGGGCACACCTGGGCCCCCAGGCGTGTCTTTGTGGGTTGTGCCCCCTCGAGGCACCCCCCAGGTGCAGCTCTGGCCCATTGGAAGTGTTCTGGTCCATAAAAATTCCTCAAAAAGTTTCGCGGTGTTTGGACTCAGTTTGATATTGATTTCCTGCGATGTAAAAAACATGCAGAAAACAACAACTGACACTGGGCACTATGTCAATAGGTTAGTACAAAAAATGATATAAAATGACTATAAAACGATTATAAAACATCCAAGAATGATAATAGAACAACATGGAACAATCAAAAATTATAGATACGTTGGAGACGTAGCAGCATCCCCAAGCTTATTTCCTGCTCGTCCTTGAGTAGGTAAATGATAAAAACAGAATTTTTGATGTGGAATGCTGCCTAACATGTCATCTCGTATTCATTTCTTTATACCATGGACATTTGGACTTTTATATGGTTCAAAGCAATAGTCTAGTTTTGACATGAGGACTTAAATACTCAAGCATATCAACAAGCAACAATGTCTTTCAAAATATTAACGCTAAAGTAAGTTATCCCTGGACCATCATGCTCAATCATTGATCCATTCATGAAACACACTCGCATATTAGCTACACCCAATGCTCAAGTATGATCATAGTGCCCCCTAGTTGGTGCTTTATAAGAGAAGATGGAGACTCAGAATAAAAATTGCATAAAGTAAAAGAAAGGCCCTTCGCAGAGGGAAGTAGGGATTTATAGAGGTGCCAGAGCTCAAAGTGAAAATTGAGAGATAAAAACATTTTGAGAGGCATACTTTTCCCACCAACGAAAACGACTTAGAGCTCCCAACACTTTCCATGCTAGATATATCATAGGCGGTTCCGAAACCGAAAATAAAGTTTATTCCTTTTTCAACCATACTTTCACTTTCCATGGCTAACCGTATCCATGGGTGCCCTCCATACCAACACTTTCCAAGGAATTTATTATTTGACAACATAAAGTAAATTCATTTATCATTTCGGGACTGGGCATCCCTAATACCTTTGCCTTACTCTCGTGCAATGACAAGTGAATAAACACTCATCGTGAGAATAAACATCTAACATGGAAAATATTAACCACCCCTCACCACCTCGCGAGCGGTACAAGCACACAAAAGTGAAATTTATTTTGAACATTAGAGATGGCACATACAAATTTTCTTAGAACGGCAAAAGAATACCGCATATAGGTAGGTATAGTGGACTCATGTGGCAAAACTAGTTTAAAGGATTTTGGATACACAAGTAGTGATCATACTTAGTGCAAAATGAAGGATAGCAAAAGATTGAGAAGCGACCAACCAAGAAACGAATAATCTCATAAGCGAGCATTAAGCATAATTAACACGAATAATGCACCACAAGTAGGATGTAATTTCATTGCATGACTATTGACTTTCGTGCTTGCATAGGGAATCACAAACCTTAACACCAATATTCTTACTAAAGCATAGTTACTCATCAACATGACTCACATATCACATCATCATATATCAAAACTATTACAAGGAATCAAGTTTATTTTGTCCAATGATCTTCATGAAAGTTTTTATTATATCCTTCTTGGATATCTATCACTTTGGAACTAATTTTCATTTGTTGCTTTTGATAAGCTCAAACAAATATGAGTGAAGATCATGAGCATAATATTTCTTTCTCTCAAATTAACTTAAGTGAAGAAAGAGAGAATTTATTCAAAAATACTAAAGCACACCATGCTCAAAAAGATATAAGTGAAGCACTAGAGCAATTCCATAGAAAATAGCTTCTTTGACGGGATGTGAGTGCCGCTTACCTAGCCTCCCTGACAACTATTTAAGGACTCTATTTTATTTAAAACTTTCAGATCTAAGTATTTTATTAAAATAGCAACCAAAACAAAATAAAATGACATTCTAAGAATAGCACACATCATGTGAAGAAGCAAAAACTTTAGGCTCAACCGATACTAGCCGATAATTGTTGAAGAAGAAAGGTGGGATGCCTACGGGGGCATCCCCGAGCTTAGATGCTTGAGACTTCTTGAAATATTATCTTGGAGTGCCTTGGGAATACCCAAGATTGAGTTTTTGTGTCTCCTTAATTCCTTTTATATCACGGTTTCCCCAAATCTTAAAAACTTCATCCAGTCAAAACTCAACAAGAACTCGTGAGATAAGTTAGTATAAACCAATGCAAAAACTTTATCATTATCTATTGTAGAAAATCACTAAAATTATTATTCAACATTGCATACTAAATGCCTCTTCATATTTAATACTCCTATCCTCGAATAGAATCATTAAACAAGCAAACATATGCAAACATAACAGCAATCTTCCAAAACAGTACAGTCTGTAAAGAATGCAAGAGTATCAATACTTCCCTAACTCCAAAAATTCTGAAAATTTACCACACTGTAGAAAATTTGTCAGAGCTTATTGTGAAAAAAATTCAACATTTTATCACATTCTGAATTTTCTAGGGAATTTTTGCAACAGCGATAAACTTTCTGTTTTGAAACAGCAACATGTATACTTGCAAAATAAGCATGGTAAAGGCTATCCTTGACATTTTTATTGAAAACAAAGATGCAAAAACATTATTATAAATAACAGCAAGCAAATCCTAGCAAAAGAAAATGACGCTCCAAGTAAAACACATATCATTTGACGAATGAAAACATTGCTCCATGTGAGGTTACCGATAATGTTGGAGACGAAAGAGGGGATGCATTCCGGGGCATCCCCAAGCTTAGTTGCTTGGATCTTCCTTGGATATTACCTTGGGGTGCCTTGGGCATCCCCAATCTTAGGGTCTTGTCACTCGTTATTCTCCTCATATTGATATCTCATCCAAAACTTGAAAACCTCAATCACACAAAACTTAACGAAACTTTGTGAGATAGGTTAGTATGATAAAGAGCAAACCATTTCACTTTTGGTACTGTCAAAGACAAGATTCATAATTATTTCCACATAATTCCTACTGTAGCATATTATTTCTACAATTTTTATTGAGCAATATAAGCCATAGAAACTAGAAAACAAGCAAACTATGCATTGAAAATAGAATCTGTCAAAAATGGAACAGTCTGTAGTAATCTGCTCTCCAACCACACTTCTGCTACTCCAAAAATTCTAAAAAATTAGGAAAACATGGGTAATTTGTCTATTAATCTTCTACAAAAAGAATCATCATTTTATCACACTTCTGTTCAAAAAGAGAATTGTTTTCCTGAGCGCAAAAGTTTCTATTTTTCAGTAAGATCAAATCAACTATCATCGTAAGCCATCCCAAAGGTCTTACTTGGCACTTTATTGAAACAAAAGCAATAAAACATGATTAATATAGTAGCATAATCATGTGAACACATAAAAACAGTAGGTAAAAGTGTTGGGTTGTCTCCCAACAAGCGCTTTTCTTTAATGCCTTATTAGCTAGGCATGATGATTTCAATGATGCTCACATAAAATGTAAGAATTGAACCACTAAGAAAGCATCATGAAGCATATGACTAGCACATTTAAGTCTAACCCACTTCCTATGCATAGGGATTTGTGATCAAACAACTTATGAGAACAATAATCAACTAGCATAGGAAGGCAAAACAAGCATAGCTGCAAGATTTTCAACACATAGAGAGGAAACTTGATATTATTGCAATTCCTACAAGCATAAGTTCCTCCCTCATAATAATTTTCAGTGGCATCATGAATGAATTCAACAATATAACTATCACATAAAGCATTTTTTCATGATCCACAAGCATAGAAATTTTATTACTCCCCACATAAACAAATTTCTTCTCATCATTAGTAGTGGGAGCAAACTCAACAAAATAACTATCATGAGAGTTAAAATTAAAATCATGATGACAAGTTTCATAGTTATCATTATTCTTTATAGCATACATTTCATCACCATAATCATCATAAATAGCAACTTTTTTCTCATAATCAATTGGAACCTCTTCCGAAATAGCGGATTCATCACTAAATAAAGTCATGACCTGTCCAAATCCACTTTCGTAATTATCACAATAAGATTGAACACCCTCCAAAATAGTGGGATCATTACTTTCTAAATTTGACACTCTTCCAAACCCACTTTCATCAATATAATCATCGTAAATAGGAGTCATGCTTTCATCATAATAAATTTGCACATCAAAACTTGGGGGACAAAAAAATATCATCTTCATCAAACATAGCATTCCCAAGCTTGTAGCTTTGCATATCATTAACATCATGGATATTCAAAGAATTCATACTAACAACATTGCAATCATGCTCAACATTCAAATATTTTGTGCCAAACATTTTATTGACTTCTTCTTCTAACAATTGAGCACAATTTTTTAAACCATCATTTTCAAGAAAGATATTATAAAGATGATCAATAATATGATGCAACCTCAATTCCATTTTTTTCGTAGTTTTGTTTTATAAACAAAACTAGTGATAAAACAAGAAATTAAAAGATTTGATTGCAATATCTAAAGATATACCTTCATGCACTCACCTCCCCGGCAAAGGCGTGAGAAATGAGCTTGATGTCTAGTACGCAACTTTATTCTTGTAGACTCGTGTTGGGCCTCCAAGCACAGAGTTTTGTAGGACAGTAGAAATTTTCCCTCAAGTGGATGACCTAAGGTTAATCAATCCGTGGGAGGTGTAGGATGAAGATGGTCTCTCTCGAACAACCCTGCAACCAAATACAAGAAATCTCTTGTGTCCCCAACACACCCAATACAATGGCAAATTGTATAGGTGCACTAGTTCGGCGGAGAGATGGTGATAAAAGTGTAATATTGATGGTAGAAATATATTTTTATAATCTGAATAAATAGAAAAGCAAGGTAGCAAGTGATAAAAGTGCGCACAAACGGTATTGCAATGCTTGAAAATGAGGCCTAGGGTCTGTACTTTCGCTAGTGCAATCTCTCAACAGTGCTAATATAATTGGATCACATAACCATCCCTCAGCATGTAACGAAGAATCACTCCAAAGTTCTTATCTAGCGGAGAACATAAGAAGAAATTGTTGTTGGGGAACGTAGTAATTCAAAAAAATTCCTACGATCACGCAAGATCTAACTAGGAGAAGCATAACAACGAGAAGGGAGAGTTTGTCCACGTACCCTCGTAGACCGAAAGCGAAGCATTTAGTAATGTGGTTGATGTAGTCGAACGTCTTCACGATCCAAGCGATCCAAGTACCGAACGTACGGCACCTCCGTGTTCAGCACACGTTCAGCACGATGACATCCCTCAAGCTCTTGATCAAGTTGAGGACGATGGAGAGTTCCGTCAGCATGATGGTGTGGCGACGGTGATGATGAAGTTATCAGCGCAGGGCTTTGCCTAAGCACTACGACGATATGACCGAGGTGTTAAACTGTAGAGGGGGGCACCACACACAGCTAAGAGACTGTCTGTTGTGCTTTGGGGTGCCCCCTGCTCACGTATATAAAGGAGGGGGAGGAGGAGGCCGGCCAAGGGGGAGGCGCGCCAAGGAGGGAGTCCTACTGAGACTCCAAACCTAGTAGGATTCGCCCCCCCTTTCCTTCCAACGGAGAGGGGGAAAGGGGAAAGGAGGGAGATGGAGAAGGAAAGAGGGGGCCCACGCCCCCTCCCCTTGTCCAATTCGGATTGGGGCAAGGGGGGCGCGCCCCACCTCCCGTGGCCTGCCTCCTCTCCTCCATTATGGCCCATTAGGCCCAATAACTTTCCCGAGGGGTTCCGATAGCCTCCTGGTACTCGGATAAATCCCTGAACCTTATCGGAACCATTCCGATGTCCGTATATAACCTTCCAATATATCAATCTTTGCCTCTCTACTATTTCGAGACTCCTCGTCATGTCTGTGATCTCATCCGGGACTCCGAACAAACTTCGGTCATCAAATCACACAACTCATAATACAAATCCTCATCGAACATTAAGCGTGCAGACCCTACGGGTTCGAGAACTATGTAGACATGACCAAGACACATCTCCGGTCAATAACCAATAGCGGAACCTGGATGCTCATATTGGCTCCTACATATTCTACGGAGATCTTTATCGGTCAAACCGCATAACAACGTACATCATTCCCTTTGTCATCGGTATGTTGCTTGCCCGAGATTCGATCGTCGTTATCTTAATACCTAGTTCAATCTCCTTACCGGCAAGTCTCTTTACTCTTTTTGTAATGCATCATCCCGTATCTAACTCATTAGTCACATTGCTTGCAAGGCTTATAGTGATGTGCATTATCGAGAGGCCCCAAAGATACCTCCCCGATACACGGAGTGACAAATCCTAATCTCGATCTATGCCAACCCAACAAAAACCTTCAGAGACATATGTAGAGCATCTTTATAATCACCCGGTTATGTTGTGACGTTTGATAGAACACAAGGTGTTCCTCCGGTATTCGGGAGTTGCATAATCTCATAGTCGGAGGAACATGTATAAGTCATGAAGAAAGCAATAGCAATAAAACTAAATGATCATAAAGCTAAGCTAACAGATGGGTCTTGTCCATCACATCATTCTCTAATGATGTGATCCCGTTCATCAAATGACAACACATGTCTATGGTTAGGAAACTTAACCATCTTTGATTAACCAGCTAGTCAAGTAGAGGCATACTAGGGACACTCTGTTTTGTCTATGTATTCACACATATACTAAGTTTCCGGTTAATACAATTCTAGCATGAATAATAAACATTTATCACGATATAAGGAAATATGAATAACAACTTTACTATTGCATCTAGGGCATATTTCCTTCAGTCTCCCACTTGCACCAGAGTCAATAATCTAGATTACATAGTAATGATTCTAACACCCATGGAGTCTTGGTGTTGATCATGTTTTGCTCGTGGAAGAGGCTTAGTCAACGGTCTGCAACATTCAGATCCGTACGTATCTTGCAAATCTCTATGTCTCCTTCCTTGACTAGATCGCGGATGGAATTGAAGCGTCTCTTGATTTGTTTGGTTCTCTTGTGAAATCTAGATTCCTTCGCCAAGGGAATTGATCCAGTATTGGCACAAAATATTCTCATTGGACCTGATGCACTAGGTATTACACCTAGATCAGATATGAACTCCTTCATCCAGACTCCTTCATTTGCTACTTCTGAAGCAGCTATGTACTCCGCTTCACACGTAGATCCCGCTACGACGCTCTTCTTGGAACTGCACCAACTTACAGCTCCACCATTCAATATAAATATGTATTCGCTTTGTGACTTAGATTCATCCGGATCAGTGTCAAAGCTTGCATCGACGTAACCATTTACGACGAGTGTCGGTGTCAGAACCGGCGGATCTCGGGTAGGGGGTCCCGAACTGTGCGTCTAGGCGGATGGTAACAGGAGACAAGGGACACGATGTTTTTACCCAGGTTCGGGCCCTCTCGATGGAGGTAAAACCCTACTCCTGCTTGATTAATATTGATGATATGGGTAGACAAGAGTAGATCTACCACGAGATCGAGAGGCTAAACCCTAGAAGCTAGCCTATGGTATGATTGTTGTTCGTCTCTGGACTAAAACCCTCTGGTTTATATAGACACCGGAGAGGGTTAGGATTACATAGAGTCGGTTACAAATGGGAGGAGATCTACATCCGTATCGCCAAGCTTGCCTTCCACACCATGGAAAGTCCCATCCGGACACGGGACGAAGTCTTCAATCTTGTATCTTCATAGTCCAGGAGTCCGGGCAAAGGTTATAGTCCGGCCATCCGGACACCCCCTAATCCAGGACTCCCTCAGTTGCCCCTGAACCAAGCTTCAATGACGACGAGTCCGGTGCGCAGATTGTCTTCGGCATTGCAAGGCGGGTTCCTCCTTCGAATACTTCATAGAAGATTTTGAACACAAGGATAGTGTACGGCTCTGCAAAATAAGTTCCACATACCACCGTAGAAAGAATAATATTTACACAAATCCAATCTGCTGACGTATTCCGAGCGTGACATCACACCACGGCCAAGCCTTTATTTGAATCGTTTTTACTGTCCCACCTCAGCGCACTTAGCGAGGCGGTTTCCTTGGCACGTCTTGTCGAAGCAGAGATCGTGTCCCCTTATTCCGGGATTCTCATCAATACGGGCGTGGCTATCAACCGTGCCATTAATTATGACGCTTGGGAGATAAGCGAGTTTTACTAGGATGATGGGGGCACATAGTTCCATCCGCCCATATAAGGGGATAAGGATCCACCTTTTCCATCTATGCCTTCTTCCTCCTTTGCTTATCCATTTTCGCGCACTCGAGCTCCAGTGCCCAAGTTCGCACATCTTACCTCAACCTTCTCCAGCCATGTCCGGAGCGGGAGGCAAGTGGATGGTCTCCTCCATCACGGAGGGACACATCAAGAAGCTGAGGAAAGCCGGATACTTGTCCAATGACATCACGCACCGGCTCCCGATAAGGGCAGCTCATCCCCACCCCGGGCCCCATGAGAGGGTGGTGTTCCTCACCCATTTCCTCCGCGGACTAGGTTTCCCACTTCACCCATTTTTCGGGGACTCATGTTCTACTACGGCCTGGATTTCCACGATCTGGCCCCGAACTTCATCCTCAATATCTCGATGTTCATCGTTGTGTGCGAGACCTTCCTCTGCATCCAGCCCCACTTCGGCTTATGGCTGAAGACCTTCAATGCCAAACCGAAGGTAGTGGGCGGCCGCCAAGCGGAGTGCGGAGGTGCCATGGTGGGCAAGATGCCCAACGTTACATGGCTCGAGGGCTCCTTCGTGTAGACCATAAAGGGGTGGCAATCTGGGTGGTTCTACATCACCGAGCCGCGTGACCCTGAATGGGCAGCGGCCCCCGAATTCCGATCTGGCTTCCCTACACGGCTCACCTCCTGGAAAGAGACGGGCTTGTCGTGGGGTAGTTCGGAGGAGCTGACCAGACTCCAAATCTGCGTCCAAAACCTGGTGAGCAAGAAGCTCAAACTCGTCAACGTAGTCCAGGTCATGCTCATCCGCCGGATCCTCCCGTGCCAACAATGGGCTTTCAGTTTGTGGGAGTTTGATCCGGCTGACACGAACCCCGAGTAGGCTCTTGACACTACTTACGAAGACGCACGGATAGTGCTGTTCAAGGCGCCGAGGCCCCGCATCCGCTACCGAGGATCGTGGATTCAGCGCAGCATCAAGCCAACGCATAAGCTATTTTACCCTTTACGGGTTTCTTGTTTTTCATTGTTTGATTGTATGCGGGATCTAAACTCCCTTACCTTTGACAGGATTGGCAGAAGACGTCCGGACAGATTGACTGTCCGGCTCCCTTGCCCGAAGACCCAGCGGACGCCCGCTTGACGGGGCTGCTGGTTCCGGCACCTTACGTGGTGCCGGAGAAGAAGGCCAAGAAGAAGGCCACGGGAACTCAAAAGAGTTCCTGGCGCCCGGTGGTGTCGGATTCATCGTCCGATGACTCAGAGGCGCACTCCTCCTCCGAAGACGAGGAGGAGGAAGAAGAGGCCTCTCCCCCTCTAGCGGGGGGAGGAATGAAAAGGAAGGCCGCCCCAACCAGGGGCGCCAGAGGGTCCAAGAAGGGGAGGACCGTTCCTCCGGACTACTCCACCAACGCCGACGGCGGCGAAGAGGAGTGGCCATCCAAGGCCAAGCCCCTGGCAAAATCTTAAGTATCCGGATACCAGAATATCTCATGGCGTTCCTTTATTGCACAGTATCTTCTGACGCCGAATATAATCATGCAATCCGCCCGCGGCCCAGCTCGTTGCTTCGTTGAGTGGATCCCTGGATTCGTTGGATGTGAATAGCCTTTCACTTCAGACTGCTACCTCCCCTCGTCCTACGGATGATGCCGAGGTGGAGTCCCAAAAGGGTCCAAGCCAGGAGGGGGTGGTCCTGGAGGCGCCGCAAGGCGACCTCCCGGACTCAGCGCAAAGGGATAAAACCCCAAAGGGGTCCAAGTCCGGCCCTAGGCCGGACACCGCCCCGGAACCTTCAGTGGTTCCGGAGTCCGGCGGGCGCCCCCCTAGTAGGAAGGGCAAGCCTACGACGCCGGTGACCTCCATCTAACCGGAGGCACCGGATAATCTGCTGGAGGTGCTTAACGGCGCCTCCATCGACGAGGAGTACCGCACTATTATGAGTGTGGTGATCCGAAGAGTTCGATCCGCCAAGAGTGGGCTGGTGAAGCCTGTGCTAGCCTTCTAACAGGCTTTGAGGTATGTATTTAAGATATGTAAAAATATTACCGCATAGACAGTAGCCCCTGATGCTCAGTTTGGTGTTCGGAAAGAAAAGCCGAACTGAGGATGAAAAAGATATACACAGGAGTCTAACATAAGTATGTCAATATGGGAATGCAGGCTACGCTGCTGATCTCTGCCAAGACCTTGTGCGGAGGTCGATGCATTGAAGCGAGCCTCGGCGGTCCGAGAACGAGCTCGGCCTTGCCAAGAAGCAGCTCGAAGACAAGGAAGGTAAGTAATACCTTATTTAAGTATATATAAAAAGATGTGGTTGCAAAAATGACAGGACCAACGTGAGTATTACAGGCCACAACCCGTGTGGCAACCACGAAGGAAGCATTGTCCAAGGTCAAGAAAATGCGGCCGTGGAGCGTACCAATGAGAAAAGCAGGAGGCGCGGGTGGCGGAGGTGCAGCAAGAGCTCCAGGATCTCGTGAAAAAACACGAGAGCTTGGAGCTTGACTGAAAGACTCGAGAGTCTGAGCTTGCCTCGGCTCTTGAGAGCGCCAAATCAGCCAAGGCCGAAGCCCAAAAAGCCCTCCAGGAAATTGAGGTGATGAAGAAGATAGCGGCGGGTAAGGCATTCTTTATGCAAAGCAAGCACGTTAAAGTGAATTACTTGTTACTTACCCGAGTCCGGAGCTCTCCAGAGCATTCGCAGATCTTCCCGTTGATGTGTCCGACGCGCTACCGCATTCTCTGGGGCCGAGGAGGAGAGCTCGGCGAGAAGGTGTTACGGTCCCGGTATGTTGAGGCGGACACCCGGTGCCCTTGAGCGACCAGGCTGAAGCAGTTGGTCGAGCTCCATAAGGTGGCCGAACAGGCCATGAAGGGTCTCATAGTCCGGCTGTGGCACGGGAAGCCATGCACAGGAGCTACTTCGAGCTGGTGAGGCGGCCGGTGGATGCTGTCCATGGCTTGAAGTCATCAAGCGCTCCGTATGCATCGAAGGTGCCGTGGGGCCCTTGCCCGTGCTAAAGTGCACTGGGCAAGATGGACGCTGAGAAGCTTGTGACGGATGGACCATCGCCGGGCAAGGAGCATCGCAAGCCCGAGATGTATTATGAGGGCGTCCTGAAGGGTGCCCGCCTTATAGCGGATGAATGCTCCAAAGATGTAATTTTTGATTAAACTCGCATCTGTGATCCTGTACGCTGAAAACTTGTTCATATGCGCTAAGAAACGCTTTTGAATCTAAAATATTACCTTCTGTGCGGCCGTTTATTAAAGTTGAGAGATGGCGAGTTGTAAACACGCCCCCATGCCACGAGTCTTTGGGGTGTTCGGGATAAACTTGAGCGCTCTTTTCCCATTCTTGGGTCCTTCAAGGAGGCGCTCAACACAACGAACAAGGCAATTGGACTATAATGCTTGAACACTCTCACTTAGCCATAGAATTCTATAATTTTAAATTTGGTGAAGCACCTTGTTTTCGGAAGACCGAGTTCGGGGCGCTATCCACGCCTAGGCCGGACAAAGCCGACTCCTCGCTCTAAGCGGCATAAGTCTTTATGGACTCGAAAACCTCTCGAACAGCGACCAGCTCTCGCCCTATCATGACGGTCAGTTTTAGCTTTATCCACTGAGGTGCTTAGCCCAGCTCAACCGGGGCACAATCGCAGTGGTTCTCCCAGCGCTACCTTAGCCGATATAACGGAACGTAAGGTACCAAAACATGGGAGCCGGGCAAACCCAACTATTGACCCAAGACATGATTCGGAGCGGATGCATATAATGCTATAAGTTCGGGGTGCCGCGCTCATGAGAGTGTTCGGACTTCTCACACCATATTATAGAATACGTAAGCCTCGGTGTGTTGGCCGTACCAAAGTGTACGGTTGCATAATGTCATAACTGAACATATTTTTATAAAAAGGAATGCAATAATAGACGAAAGCTATGTATTGTTTATTGAAAAGGCTGCGGTAAAAGCAGGGGCGATACAAATAGTGCGATAAGCAAGAGATGGGACTCTTTGACATGTCCCCCTCCAGGCGAGCTGCAGGATGATATGTGAAACAAGTATCTTGCTACGTTATAGAGACCACCTGGACACTCGACGTAGCTTTCTGCCTCCCTGGCTATTGCATCGTGTGTTCGGCGATTGTACTGCCGGACAAGCCTTCCGTAGAGTGGAGTCCTGAAAGTAAGAAGAAAGAATGAATGACAAAATCGGGAGCCCCTGGTGTGGTTGAGCCGCATTTTGGGCATGCCGTGGTCGTGCCCCTCCCCCTATGCCCATGGTATTTCCAGAGCGTAGTTATGTACGCGTAGTACTGGTTTCGCAATTTCGCAAGGGCTGGGGTTGAGGCCACATTGCTACGCCTGCTCGGAACGTGCCAGGTGGTCTTGTTGTAGGTTACTCCGGGTGCGCCTGACTGTGTCCGGACGTTTAATAGCCGGACTGGAGAATTGCCTTGAAAGGCTGCTTTGTACTTCTGCCGCGAGGGCCGCCGTATGCTCCTCCGTTCGGAGAGAGTGTTCACTGTTTCCATTGACCGTAATGACTCCTCGAGGGCCTGGCATCTTGAGCTGGAGGTATGCGTAGTGCGGCACCACATTGAACTTTGCAAATGCGGTTCGTCCGAGCATTGCGTGATAGCCACTTCGGAACGGGACTATGTCGAAGATTAACTCCTCGCTTCGGAAATTAGCCGGGGATCCGAAGACCACCTCAAGTGTAACCGAGCACATGATTGGCCTCTACACCTGGTATGACGCCTTTAAAGGTCGTCTTTGTGGGTTTAATCCTTGAGGGATCTATGCCCATTTTTCACCTTGTATCTCGATAAAGCAGGTTTAGGCTGCTGCCGCCGTCCATAAGGACTCTAGTGAGGTGAAATCCGCCAATGGTTGGGTCTAGAACCAATGCGGCGAATCCGCCATGACGGATGCTAGTGGGGTGGTCCCTTCGATCAAAAGTGATCGGGCAGGAGGACCATGGGTTGAACTTTGGGGTGACTGGCTCCAACGCATATACGTCCCTGAGTGCACGCTTCCGCTCCCTTTTGGGGATGTGGGTTGCGTAAATCATGTTCACCGTCCGCACTTGTGGGGGGAAGCCCTTCTGTACCCTATTGTTTGGCGGCCGGGGCTCCTCCTCGTCATCGCTATGCAGCCCCTTGTCTCTGTTTTCGATGCTTAACTTGCCTGCCTGCTTGAACACCCAACAATCCCTGTTGGTGTGATTGGATGGTTTTTCGGGTGTGTCGTGTATCTAGCACGAGCGATCGAGTATTCGGTCCAAACTGGACGGGCCCGGAGTATTTCTTTTAAATGGTTTTTTCTGCTGACCGGGTTTAGAGCCTCTGAATCCGGCATTAACAACCGTATCCTCAGCATTGTCGCCGTTAATGCGGCGCTTTTGCTTGTTGCGACGCGACCTGCCATTGTTGTCCTTGGTATCCGGGTTACCAGGGCTCTTGGTCATATTATTACTACGAGCTAGCCAGCTATCTTCTCCCACACAAAAGCGGGTCATGAGTTTTGTGAGGGCTGCCATGGATTTCGGCTTTTCCTGTCCTAGGTGCCGGGCAAGCCACTCGTCACGGATGTTATGTTTGAAGGCTCCAAGGGCCTCTGCGTCCGGACAGTCGACTATTTGATTTTTCTTGGTTAGGAACCGTGTCCGTAATTGTTCGGCCGATTTCTCTGGCTGCTGAATTATGTGGCTTAGGTCATCGGCGTCTGGTGGTCGCACATAGGTGCCTCGGAAATTATCGAGGAATGCGGCTTCCGTGTCCTCCCAACAACCAATTGATTACGCTTGCAAGCTGTTAAGCCAATGCCGAGCTGGTCCTTTAAGCTTGAGTGGGAGGTATTTGATGGCGTGTAGATCATCACCGTGGGCCATGTGGATATGAAGGAGATAATCCTCGATCCATACCGCAGGATCTGTTGTGCCATCATATGATTCGATGTTTACGGGTTTGAAACCCTCGGGGATTTGATGATCCATTACTTCATCTGTGAAGCATAGTGGGTGTGCGGCGCCTCTGTACTGGGCTATATCACGACGTAGCTCAAACGAGCTTTGTCTACTTTGTTCATCCTGGCCGGCTTTACCATATCCGGCATGACGATTATCGTCACGTGTCGTGGGGCACCCACGCGATCCATAGATCGATCTTGTTTGCCTTGCCTTGTCCTCCAATATATCTCGCAGGTCTGGCGCATTTCCCCGTGCCTTGGTATTCTTTGAGCGACGCCGGGATGCGTCTTGAATGGAGGGCCGAGAGGCCTCTCTGTCGCGGCCATGAGGTGGCCGGTCGGCCGCATCATGCGCTGGTGATGTTGGTCTGGGTGCTTCCTCCTCTAATCGGGGTAGCAGCCTGCGCTTTGGGTAGCTTTTGGAGGGGCGTTCGAGTTTGTACTCTTCGGCCGCAAGGACTTCAGTCCATCTGTCGGCTAGCAAGTCTTGGTCAGCTCTAAGTTGTTGCTGTTTTTTCTTGAGGTTGCTCGCCGTGGCCATAAGCCTGCGTTTGAAATGCTCTTGTTCGACGGTATCCTCAGGCACGACAAATTAAGTAAATCGTCGAGGCTTGCCTCGTCTTCGGAGGGAGGCATGTAATTATCGTCCTCTACCTCTCTGTCTACCGCTCTCTCATGAGGGATGGTTTCTCCATCCTCCTGCACTGAATCCTGCTGGAAGGGGTTGTGTTCGGCACCGTCCGGGGTGTTATTATCTCCCGTGCCGGAATCGTCGTTTTTGCTTTGGCGGGATTTAGAGCGGCGCCGCTGACGCCGGCGCTTAGGCTTCTTCTTGGAGGGGTCATCCTCCGTTGTTATATCATCGTTTCTTTATTTTGGGGTGTCCACCATGTATATGTCATACGACGAGGTGGCCTTCCAGTGCCCTGTAGGCGATGGTTCTTGGTCGTCTCCTGCATCGGCGTCCATACCGTCGATGTCATCGGAGTCGAAGTCGAGCATGTCGGTTAAATCATCGACGGTGGCTACGAAGTGGGTGGTGGGTGGGCTTTGAATTTCTTCGTCGTCCGCATCCCAACCTTGCTGACCATAGTCCGGCCAGGGCTCTCCTGATAAAGAGAGAGAGAATTCAGAATGTCGCTGAAGGGCGAGTGCTGAAAGATGTTCGCGGCGGTGAACTCCATGATCGGCGCCCAATCGGATTCGATTGGTAGGGGCGCGAAAGGTTCGGAGTCCGGAGGGGAGTCCGGCACCTTGGAGTCACAAGCTTCGCAAAGGACAAGGCTGGTGTTCGGCTCAATCGCCGTAGAGATTGCAGCCCCCGAGGCGGTGTCTAGCAACCCGTCCTCGATTGGCGCAGTCAGCTCCGAGCTGAGGGTCGGAGCGGACAGTGCGGCCTCCGTGGCAATCGCTCGCGGCAGAGCTAGATCATGCCCATCGTGACAAAGGCGGCGCTTGGCTCGCTCAAATCCATCGAAGATCAAGTCTCCGCGACGTCGGTAGTGTAGTTCAAACTTCCAAATCTGACACGATGGCGGGGCGTAGCTTCGATCTGCTCCAAATGGCTGCTTAATTGCCCGCAGATGCAAAGCCGCCCGAATACGTAAGATCTGTCCGGGGATAAAGTCTCACCCTGGACCGCATCGTTGTTGATGATCGGAGGAGCCATCGGGCCTAAAGATGACGACACGGAGGAACTCTCAATGAAAGCACCAATGTCGGTGTCAAACCGGCGGATCTCGGGTAGGGGTCCCAACTGTGCGTCTAGGCGAATGGTAACAGGAGACAAGGGACACGATGTTTTACCCAGGTTCGGGCCCTCTCGATGGAGGTAAAACCCTACTCCTGCTTGATTAATATTGATGATATGGGTAGTACAAGAGTAGATCTACCACAAGATCAGAGAGGCTAAACCCTAGAAGCTAGCCTATGGTATGATTGTTGTTCGTCCTATGGACTAAAACCCTCCGGTTTATATAGACACCGGAGAGGGTTAGGGTTACATAGAGTCGGTTACAAATGGGAGGAGATCTACATCTGTATCGCCAAGCTTGCCTTCCACGCCATGGAAAGTCCCATCCGAACATGAGACGAAGTCTTCAATCTTGTATATTCATAGTCCAGGAGTCCGGGCAAAGGTTATAGTCCGGCCATCTGGACACCCCCTAATCCAGGACTCCCTCAACGAGCTATTTATCAACTCCATAAACGAGAAACATATCCTTAGTCCTTTTCAGGTATTTCAGGATGTTCTTGACCGTTGTCCAGTGATCCACTCCTGGATTACTTTGGTACCTCCCTGCTATACTTATAGCAAGGCACACATCAGGTCTGGTACATAGCATTTCATACATGATAGAACCTATGGCTGAGGCATAGGGAATGACTTTCATTTTCTCTCTATCTTCTGCAGTGGTCGGGCATTGAGTCTGACTCAATTTCACACCTTGTAACACAGGCAAGAACCCTTTCTTTGACTAATCCATTTTGAACTTCTTCAAAAATTTATCAAGGTATGTGCTTTGTGAAAGTCCAATTAAGCATCTTGATCTATTTCTATAGATCTTGATGCCCAATATATAAGCACCTTCACTGAGGTCCTTCATTGAAGAATTCTTATTCAAGTATCCTTTTATGCTATCCAAAAATTCTGTATTATTTCCAATCAACAATATGTCATCCACATATAATATTAGAAATGCTACAGAGCTCCCACTTACTTTCTTGTAAATACAGGCTTCTCCAAAAGTCTGTATAAAACCATATGCTTTGATCACACTATCAAAGCGTATATTCCAACTCCGAGAGGCTTGCACCAGTCCATAAGTGGATCATTGGAGCTTGCACACTTTATTAGCACCTTTAGGATCGACAAAACCTTCTGGTTGCATCATATACAACTCATCTTTAAGATATCCATTAAGGAATGCAGTTTTGACATCAATTTGCCAAATTTCATAATCATAAAATGTGGCAATTGCTAACATGATTCGGACAGACTTAAGCATCGCTACGGTCGAGAAGGTCTCATCATAGTCAACTCCTTGAACTTGTCAAAAACCTTTTGCCACAAGTCGAGCTTTGTAGACAGTAACATTACCGTCAGTGTCAGTCTTCTTCTTGAAGATCCATTTCTTCTCTATGGCTTGCCGATCATAGGGCAAGTCAACCAAAGTCCACACTTTGTTCTCATACATGGATCCCATCTCAGATTTCATGGCCTCAAGCCATTTCGTAGAATCTGGGCTCATCATCGCTTCCTCATAGTTCGTAGGTTCGTCATGGTCAAGTAACATGACCTCCAGCACAGGATTACCATACCACTCTGGTGCGGATCGTACACTGGTTGACCTACGAGGTTCGGTAGTAACTTGATCTGAAGTTTCATGATCATCATCATTAGCTTCATCACTAATTGGTGTAGGAATAATTGGAACTGATTTCTGTGATGAACTACTTTCCAATTCGGGAGAAGGTACAATTACCTCATCAAGTTCTACTTTCCTCCCACTCACTTCTTTTGAGAAAAATTCCTTCTCTAGAAAGGATCCATTCTTAGCAACGAATAACTTGCCTTCGGATCAGTGATAGGAGGTGTACCCAACAGTCTCTTTTGGGTATCCTATGAAGACACATTTCTCCAATTTGGGTTCGAGCTTATCAGGTTGAAGCTTTTTCACATAAGCATTGCAGCCCCAAACTTTAAGAAATGACAGCTTAGGTTTCTTGCTAAACCATAGTTCATATGGTGTCGTCTCAACGGATTTAGATAGTGTCCTATTTAACGTGAATACAGCCGTCTCTAAAGCATAACCCCAAAACGATAGCGGTAAATCGGTAAGAGACATCATAGATCGCACCATATCTAATAAAGTACGGTTATGACGTTCGGACACACCGTTACGTTGTGGTGTTCCAGGTGGCGTGAATTGTGAAACTATTCCACATTGTTTCAAATGAAGACCAAACTCATAACTCAAATATTCTCATCCATGATCAAATCATAGAAACTTTATTTTCTTGTTCCGATGATTTTCCACTTCACTCTGAAATTCTTTGAACTTTTCATCACGTCGATATACCCATATCTGCTCAAATCATCTGTGAAGGTAAGAAAATAACGATACCCGCCATGAGCCTCAACACTCACCGGACCGCATACATCAGTATGTATTATTTCCAACAAGTTAGTTGCTCGCTCCATTGTTCCGGAGAACAGAGTCTTAGTCATCTTGCCCATGAGGCATGGTTCGCAAGAATCAAGTGATTCATAATCAAGTGATTCCAAAAACCCATCAGCATGGAGTTTCTTCATGCGCTTTACACCAATATGACCTAAATGGCAGTGCCACAAATAAGTTGCACTATCATTATTAACTTTGTATCTTTTGGCTTCAATGTTTTGAATATGTGTATCACTACAATCGAGATTCAACAAAAATAGACCACTCATCAAGGGTGCATGACCATAAAAGATATTACTCATATAAATAGAACAACCATTATTCTCCAATTTAAATGAATAACCATCTTGCATCCAACAAGATCCAGATATAATGTTCATGCTCAATGCTGGCACCAAATAACAATTATTCAGGTCTAAAACTAATCCCGACAGCACATGTAGAGGTAGCGTGTCGACGGCGATCGCATCGACTTTGGAACCATTACCCACGTGCATCGTCACCTCGTCCTTAGCGAATCTTCTTTTAATCTGTGGCCCCTGTTTAGAGTTGCAAATATGAGCAACAGAAACAGTATCAAATACCCAGGCGCTACTAAGAGCATTAGTAAGTTACACATCAAGAACATGTATATCAAATATACCTTTCACTTTGCCATCCTTCTTATCCACCAAATACTTGGGGAAGTTCCGCTTCCAGTGACCAGTCCCTTTGTAGTAGAAGCACTCAGTCTCAGGCTTAGGTCCAGACTTGGGCTTGTTCCCTTGAGCAGCAACTGGCTTGCTATTCTTCTTGAAGTTCCCCTTCTTCCCTTTGCCCTTTTTCTTGAAACTAGTGGTCTAGTTAACCATCAACACTTGATGCTCCTTCTTGATTTCTACCTCCGCAGCCTTTAGCATTGCGAAGAGCTCTGAATTGTCTTTTCCATCCCTTGCATATTATAGTTCATCATGAAGCCTTTATAGCTTGGTGGCACTGATTGAAGAACTCTGTCAATGACACTATCATCAGGAAGATTAACTCCCAGCTGAGTCAAGTGGTTGTGGTACCCATACATTCTGAGTATGTGCTCACTAACAGAACCGTTCTCCTCCATCTTGCAGCTATAGAACTTGTTGGAGACCTCATATCTGTCAACTCGGGCATTTGCTTGAAATATTAACTTCAACTCCTGGAACATCTCATATGCTCCATGACGTTCAAAACATCTTTGAAGTCCCGATTCTAAGCCGTAAAGCATGGCACGCTGAACTATAGAGTAGTCATCAGCTTTGCTCTGCCAGACGTTCATAACATCTGGAGTTGCTCCTACATCGGGTCTTGCACCTAACGGTGCTTCCAGGATGTAATTCTTCTATGCAACAATGAGGATAAACCTCAAGTTACGGACCCAGTCCGTGTAATTGCCACCATCCTATTTCAGCTTAGCTTTCTCTAGGAACGCATTAAAATTCAAGGGAACGGTAGCACGGGCCATCAATCTACAACAACATAGACATGCAAAAACTATCAGGTACTAAGTTCATGATAAATTAAAGTTCAATTAATCATATTACTTAAGAACTCCCACTTAGATAGAGATCCCTCTAGTCATCTAAATGATCACGTGATCCATATCAACTAAACCATGTCCGATCATCACGTGAGATGGAGTAGTTTTCAATGGTGAACATCCCTATGTTGATTATATCTACTATATGATTCACGTTCGACCTTTCGGTGTCAGTGTTCCGAGGCCATATCTGCATATGCTAGGCTCGTCAAGTTTAACCCGAGTATTCTCCATGTGCAAAACTGGCTTGCACCCGTTGTATGTGAACGTAGAGCTTATCACACTCGACCATCACATGGTGTCTCGGCACGACGAACTATAGCAATGGTGCATACTCAGGGAGAACACTTATACCTTGAAATTTAGTGAGGGATGAGGGAGTCCTGGACTAAGGGGTCCTCAGGCGTCCGGCCTGTTATCCATGGGCCGGACTGATGGGCTGTGAAGACATGAAGGCCGAAGACTCCACACGTGTCCGGATTGGACTCTCCTTGGCGTAGAAGGCAAGCTTGGTGATCAAATATGAAGATTCCTTCTTATGTAACCGACTCGATGTAACCCTAGATTCCCCTGGTGTCTATATAAACCGGAGGGTGTAGTCCGGAAAGGATATACCGATTACCATAGTCATACAGGCTAGACTTCTAGGGTTTAGCCATTACGATCTCGTGGTAGATCAACTCTTGTAATACTCATATTCATCAAGATCAATCAAGCAGGAAGTAGGGTATTACCTCCATAGAGAGGGCCTGAACCTGGGTAAACATCGTGTCCCCTGTCTCCTGTAACCATCGATCCTAGACGCACAGTTCGGACCCCCTACCCGAGACCCGCCGGTTTTGACACCGACATTGGTGCTTTCATTGAGAGTTCAACTGTGCCGTCCACGGAAGGTTCGATGGTTCGCCTTGTCCTTAAAGACAACATCACCTCCGGGGGAGTCCTGGCCCCAGGCCAAACCCTCCAGCTGGGCGGCTTTACCATGATCGCCCGTTCGGCCGTTGAGCCCACGATGACCTCTCGGGCCATCGAAAACCCCCTTCACATCAACTCCGAGCACTCCAAGAAGATGGATCCGGCGGAGTTCTCGTCCTTGAACGAGCTCCTAGATCGCATCGCCGCTTTGGGAATCGCCACATATTACGATCGGATCGGGCTTAAAACCGATCACGGAGAAATCAAAACTCCACCGGTCACCCACCAAATAGTGGTAGTCGAAGAGCAGGACGGCGAGTCTTCTTCTATATCAAATACGGACTATGTTCGGATCACCGATCAGGAAGAATCGGATACCCACCAGTGAAAGGACGCGACCAGCCCTCCGAACATAGAAAGGCCGGCAGTCCTAAACAATCAGAAGAGGATCCGGTGCCCGGACTGTTGAGTATGGAAGGTCTTCGGACTCCGGACAATCGGTCGGGTCAGGGTTCGGATTTAATTCCACCCACCCACCCGGACATAGACGCTCTTATGAGCATAGAACAACAGTCTCAGGAAACGGTCCACCACTTCTGGGCCAGATTCCTCCTTGTCAAAAACAAGGTAAAAGATTGCCGCGACGAGGACACGATATCAGCACTCTGCAACAATTGCACGAACGAAGGAATTCTCAACGCCATCAATTGCCGCCACATACCAGAGTTCGCCGAATTAGCAATTATCGTATAGAAGTACAGCGTGATGGAAAGCTCCTGGAAAACTCAGGCAGCTTGCTGGGAACAGTCGGTCCCAACTCAACTCCTCTTACAGGCGAAGAGGGCGCACCCCCGTGGTACGCCCAGTCCAATAGTCAAGAAACATAAACCCATCACGCGGCACGGCACCGTTCTGGAGGGATGGCATGATGGCCCATGCAAAATACACATGACACTGGATGCCGTGGCAACCCATAGCCTTAGGGCATGTAGGATACTCCGGCAGGTAGCCAAGAGCGGCGAGGACATCCTTATCAAGAACACCCCAGAGCAGCACCCTCCAGAGAACGACGACACCAGGCATTCGCTTCAAACAACAAGCGCAAAAGGGCACTTCGCGACCTCGTCGAAGTCTGCCAAATCGCTGCAATAAACCCTTGGAACGACACGGCTATAACATTTAATGCCAGGGACGAACCGAGGTACAGGACAGTCCGAGTACCAGCCGCATTTGTCCTCAGTCCCATCATGGACGGGTTTCTACTGACTAAGGTCCTCATGGACGGCGGCAGCGGACTAAACCTCATTTATGAAGATACACTCCATAAAAAGGAAATAGGCAGGAGCCACATCAAGCAAAGTAGCACAACCTTCCGAGGAATCATTCCCAGTCGGGAGGCACGGTGCACGGGAAAAATCACACTGGACGTAGTATTCGGCACGCCGGAGAATTATCGGTCTGAAGAAATCACTTTCCAAGTGGCCCCTTTCAGCAGCGGATACCACGCCTTGTTGGGGCGGGATGCTTTTACACGCTTCCAAGCTATACCTCATTTCGGGTATATGAAGGTCAAAATGCCCGGACCAAACGGTATAATCACTCTCGTCAGTGATCCGGACATAGCACTCCGCGCTGAAAACAAAACCGCATCCCTGGCCCTTGAGGCACTATCTGAAGCCCTCGCGGCCGAAGAATTAACCGTGCTGCGCTCCACGGTGGGCAGGGACGATGTGATCCTCGACAAACGCCCCAAATCCACCTCCTTCAAACCAGCAGAAGAAATAGTCAAATTTCAGGTCCACCCAACGGACCCCAAGAAGACAGCATCCATCGGAGAGCAACTGAACCCAACAGTCGACACTGCATTACGAGAGTTCCTGCGCGAAAACTGGGACATATTTGCCTGGCACCCTTCAGATATGCCAGGGATCCCACGCAAGCTAGCCGAACATAGCCTCAATATATTATAGGGATTCAAACCGGTCAAGCAAACACTGCGACGCTTTTCTGAACCCAAGCGACAAGCCATGGGGGAGGAGCTGGCCAAGCTTATCGAAGTCGGATTCATTAGAGAAATCAAACATCCGGACTGGCTGGCAAACCTGGTGATGGTACCAAAGAAGGACAAATCCTGGCGCCTGTGTGTCGATTTCAAAGACCTCAACAAGGCTTGCCCTAAGGATCCCTTCCCCCTCCCCGCATTGATCAAATCATTGACGCCACCGCAGGACACGACTCACTGTGTTTCCTCGATGCATATTCCGGATACCATCAAATCAAAATGAAGGAGTCCGATCAAGCTGCAATAACATTTATTACCCCATATGGGCCATTCTGCTTCAACACCATGCCCTTTGGGCTCAAGAACGCGGGCGCCACATACCAACGCATGATCCAAACATGCGTGGCGAAGCAGATCGCAAGACAGTTGAAGCTTACATGGACGACGTTGTCATCAAAACTAGGGACGTCGAAACACTAATAGATGACTTACGTCTTACATTCGACGACCTCCGTGTGTATGACATTAAGCTCAACCCAGAAAAATGTGTCTTCGTGTCCCTGCTGGAAAACTGCTGGGCTTCATCGTTTCCAATAGAGGAATAGAAGCAAATCCAGCTAAAATCCGAGCTCTGTCACAGTTGGCTACGCCAACAGACCTCAAACAAGTCCAAAAACTAGCTGGTTGCGTGGCAGTGTTAAGTCGCTTTATCTCCAGATTAGGAGAAAAGGCACTACCACTTTATCGCCTTTTACGGCACACCGATAACTTCGAATGGACAGACGCGACGACTGTTGGACTGGAGGAAATAAAGGCCCTCCTAGCAAGCAACCCAATCCTGGCCGCACCAAACACTGGCGAACCCATGTTGCTATACATATCGGCAAAACATCAGGTGGTGAGCACCGTGCTCGTCATCGAACGAGAGCAGGACGGACACAAATTCCCACTTCAAAAACCAGTATACTACATATCTACTGTTCTCACACCATGCAAATCCCGGTACCCCCATTATCAAAAGTTGCATATGCGGTCTTCATGGCATCCCGAAAGCTACGACACTACTTCCAGGAGTGTTCAATCACGGTGGCCTCTGAAGTACACTGAATGACATAATAAACAACTGCGATGAAACGGGCCGGATTGCCAAATGGGCTATCGAGCTACTTCCATTTGACATAACATACAAGCCCCGTCGAGTCATCAAATCCTAAGTACTGGCTGACTTCATCGCCGAATGGACAGATGCCGAACTCCCTAAAGAGTACGGCACATATTCCAATTGGGTTATGTATTTTGACGGCTCCAAAATGTTGGCGGGGCTGGGAGCGGGCGTCGTGTTAACGTCCCCCACTGGAGATGTCGTCCAGTATGTACTCCAAATATTATACACAGACTCCAACAACGCAGCCGAATACGAGGCCTTATTGCATGGTCTTCGGATGGCAGTATCCATGGGCATACAACGCCTGGAGGTGCGCGTGGACTCAAACCTCGCAATATCTCAAATAAACAGAGACTTTGATGCCAAAGATCCAAAGATGGCAACTTATCATCACGTCGCCCGAGAAAGTAACCAGGCGGCTGACGTCCTTGCTCGCATTGGCACTAAGTGCGACCCCGTCCCACCTAACATCTTCCCGGAAAGGCTTTTTAAGCCATCTGTGGTGTGGCAAGGGGAGGGCAGCAACAATAGTCCAGATCCGAACACAACCCCAGATTCTGAACACACCGATATCATCGAGGGCTCAGCCACCAAAATTACACCGTCGGCCCATCTCATTATGGCAGTCATTGGCCCATGGACCGAACCCTTCTTGGCCTACATGTTGGGGAACGTAGTAATTTCAAAGAAATTCCTACGCACACGCAAGATCATGGTGATGTATAGCAACGAGAGGGGAGAGTGTTGTCCATGTACCCTCGTAGACCGTAAGCGGAAGCGTTATGACAATGCGGTTGATGTAGTCGTACGTCTTCACTATCTGACCGCTCCAAGTACCTAACGTACGGCACCTCCGAGTTCAGCACATGTTCAGCTCGATGACGATCCCCGGACTCCGATCCAGCAGGGTGTCGGGGATGAGTTCCGTCAGCACGACGGCGTGGTGACGATGATGATGTTCTACCGACGCAGGGCTTCGCCTAAGCACCGCAATGATATGACCGAGGTGGAATATGGTGGAGGGGGGCACCGCACAGGGCTAAGAAACGATCACGAAGATCAACTTGTGTGTCTTTGGGGTGCCCCCTTGCGCCCGTATATAAAGGAGCAAGGGAGGATGAGGCCGGCCTTAGGAGGGGGCGCGCCAAGTGTGGAGTCCTACTAGGACTCCCTAGTCCTAGTAGGATTCCACCTCCCATATGGAATAGGAAAAGAGGAAGGGAAAAAGAGAAGGAAGGAAGGGGCGTGCCTTCCCTAGTCCAATTCGGACCAGACCAAGGGGAGGTGCGGCCACCCTTGAGGCCCTTTTCCTTCTTTCCCGTATGGCCCAATAAGGCCCAATACGAATTCCCGTAACTCTCCGGTACTCCGATAAATACCCGAATCACTCGGAACCTTTCCGATGTCCGAATATAGTCATCCAATATATCGATCTTTACGTCTCGACCATTTCGAGACTCCTCGTCATGTCCCCGATCTCATCCGGGACTCCGAACTCCTTCGGTACATCAAAAACCATAAACTCATAATATAACTGTCATCGAAACCTTAAGCGTGCGGACCCTACGTGTTCGAGAACTATGTAGACATGACCGAGACACGTTTCCGGTCAATAACCAATAGCGGAACCTGGATGCTCATATTGGCTCCTACATATTCTACGAAGATCTTTATCGGTCAAACCGCATAAAAACGTTACGTTGTTCCCTTTGTCATCGGTATGTTACTTGCCCGAGATTCGATCGTCGGTATCCAATACCTAGTTCAATCTCGTTACTGGAAAGTCTCTTTACTCGTTACGTAATGCATCATTCTGTAACTAACTCATTAGTCACATTGCTTGCAAGGCTTATAGTGATGTGCATTACCGAGAGGGCCCAGAGATACCTCTCCGACAATCGGAGTGACAAATCCTAATCTCAAAATACGCCAACCCAACATGTACCTTCGGAGACACCTGTAGAGCTCCTTTATAATCACCCGATTACGTTGTAGACGCTTTGGTAGCACACAAAGTGTTCCTCCGTAAACGGGAGTTGCATAATCTCATAGTCATAGGAACATGTATAAGTCATGAAGAAAGCAATAGCAATATACTAAACGATCAAGTGCTAAGCTAACGGAATGGGTCAAGTCAATCACATCATTCTCCTAATTATGTGGTCCCGTTAATCAAATGACAACTCTTTTGTCCATGGCTAGGAAACATAACCATCTTTGATAAACGAGCTAGTCAAGTAGAGGCATACTAGTGACACTATGTTTGTCTATGTATTCACACATGTATTATGTTTCCGGTTAATACAATTCTAGCATAAATAATAAACATTTATCATGATATAAGGAAATAAATAATAACTTTATTATTGCCTCTAGGGCATATTTCCTTCAGTCTCCCACTTGCACTAGAGTCATTAATCTAGTTCACAGCATCATGTGATTCAACACCAATATTTACATCTGTATGTGATTAACACCCATAGTTCACATCGTCATGTGACCAACACCCAAAGGGTTTACTAGAGTCAATAATCTAGTTCACATCGCTATGTGATTAACACGCAAAGAGTACTAACGTATGATCATGTTTTGCTCGTGAGAGAAGCTTAGTCAACGGGTCTGCCACATTCAGAGCCGTATGTATTTTGCAAATATTCTATGTCTACAATGCTCTGCACGGAGCTACTCTAGCTAATTGCTCCCACTTTCAGTATGTATCCAGATTGAGACTTAGAGCCATCTGGAACGGTGTAAAAAGCTTGCATCGACGTAACTCTTTACGACGGGCTCTTTTATCACCTCCATAATCGAGAAATATTTCCTTAGTCCTCACTAATGATGTTCTTGACCAATGTCCAAAGTGATCTACTCCTAGATCACTATTGTACTCCTTGCCAAATTCAGAGCAAGGTATACAATAGGTCCGGTACATAGCATAGCATACTTTATAGAATCTATGATCGAGGCATAGGGAATGACTTTCATTCTCTTTTCTATTTTCTGCCGTGGTCGGGATTTGAGTCTTACTCAATTTCACACCTTTGCAACACAGGCAAGAACTTTTCTTTGACTGTTCCATTTTGAACTACTTCAAAATCTTGACAAGGTATGTACTTATTGAAAAACTTATCAAGCGTCTTGATCTATCTCAATAGATCTTGATGATCAATATGTAAGTAGCTTTACTGAGGTCTTTCTTTTAAAGAATCCTTTCAAATACTCCTTTATGCTTTCCAGAAAAATTCTACATCATTTCTAATCAACAATATGTTACTCACATATATTTATCAGAAAGGCGGTAGTGCTCCCACTCACTTTATTGTAAATACAGGCCTTTCCAAAGGTCTGCATAAAACCATATGCTTTGATCAACTCATCAAAGCGTATATTCCAACTCCGAGATGCTTGCACAAGTCCATTGATGGATTGCTGGAGCTTGCACACTTTGTTAGCATCTTTAGGATTGACAAAACCTTCTGGTTGCATCATATACAACTCTTCTTTAATAAATCCATTAAGGAATGAAGTTTTGACATCCATTTGCCAGATTTCATAAAATGTTGCAATTGCTAACATGATTCTGATAGACTTAAGCATCGCTACAGTTGAGAAAATCTCATTGTAGTCAACACCTTGAACTTGTCGAAAACCTTTTTGCGACAAGTCGAGCTTTGTAGATAGTAACACTACTATCAGCATCTGTCTTCCTCTTGAAGATCCATTTATACAATATGGCTTGCCGATCATCGGCAACTCCACCAAAGTCCACACTTTGTTCTCATACATGGATCCCATCTCAGATTTCATGGCCTCAAGCCATTTCACGGAATCTGGGCTCATCATCGTTTCCTCATAGTTCGTAGGTTCATCATGGTCTAGCAACATGAATTCCAGAACAGGATTACCGTACCACTCTGGTGCGGACTGTACTTTGGAAGACCTACGAGGTTTTGTAGTAACTTAATCTGAAGTTTCATGATCATCATCATTAGCTTCCTCACTAATTGGTGTAGGAATCACTGGAACTGATTTTTGCGATGAACTACTTTCCAATTCGGGAGAAGGTACAAATTACCTTATCAAGCTCTACTTTCCTCCCACTCACTTCTTTCGAGAGAAACTCCTTCTCTAGAAAGGATCCATTCTTAGCAACGAATGTTTTTGCCTTTGGATCTATGATAGAAGGTGTACCCAATTGTTTCCTTTGGGTATTCTATGAAGACGCACTTCTCCGATTTGGGTTCGAGCTTATCAGGTTGAAACCTTTTTTTTCCACATAAGCATCGCAACTCCAAACTTTAAGAAACGCCAGCTTAGGTTTACTGCTAAACCATAGTTCATATGGGGTCGTCTAAATGGATTTAGATGGTGCCCTATTTAAAGTGAATGCAGCTATCTCTAATGCATAACCCCAAAACGATAGTGGTAAATCGGTAAGATACATCATAGATCGCACCATATCCAATAAAGTGCGGTTACGATGTTCGGACACACCATTATGCTGTGGTGTTCCATATGGCGTGAGTTGTGAAACTATTTCACATTGTTTCAAATGAAGACCAAATTCGTAACTCAAATATTCATCTCCACGATCAGATCGTAGAAACTTTATTTTTCTTGTTACGATGATTTTCCACTTCACTCTGAAATTCTTTGAACTTTTCAAATGTTTCAGACTTATGTTTCATCAAGTAGATATACCCATATCTGCTCAAATCATCTGTGAAGGTCGAAAATAATGATACACGCCATGAGCCTTAACACTCATCGGATCGCATACATTGGTATGTATTATTTCCAATAAGTCAGTAACTTTCGCTCCATTGTTCCGAGAACGGAGTTTTAGTCATCTTGCCCAAAAGGCACGGTTCGCAAGCATCAAATGATTCATAACCAAGTGATTCCGAAAATCCATCTTTATGGAGTTCCTTCATGCGCTTTACACCGATATGACCCAAATGGCAGTGCCACAAATAAGTTGCACTATCATTATTAACTTTGCATCTTTTGGCATCAATATTATGAACATGTGTATCATTACGATCGAGATCCAACAAACTATTTTCATGGGGTGTATGACCATTTGAAGGTTTTATTCATGTAAACAGAACAACAATTATTCTCTGATTTTAAATGAATAATCGTATTGCAATAAACATGATCAAATCATATTCATGCTCAACGCAAACGCCAAATAACATTTATTTAGGTTTAACACTAATCCCGAAAGTATAGGGAGTGTGCGATGATGATTATATCTATCTTGGAACTACTTCCAACACTCATCGTCACTTCCCCTTCAACTAGTCTCTGCTTATTCTCAGAACTCCTGTTTCGAGTTACTAATCTTAGCAACCTAACAAGTATCAAATACTCAGGGCTACTATAAACACTAGTAAGGAACACATCAATAACCTGTATATCAAATATACTCTTGTTCACTTTGCCATCCTTCTTATCCACCAAATATTCAGTGGTATTTCGCTTCCAAAGTGACCATTTCCTTTGCGTGTAAGCACTCGGTTTAGGGCTTTAGTCCAGCTTTGGGCTTCTTCATGGAGTGACAACTTGTTTGCCATTCTACTTGAAGTTTCCCTTTCTTTCCCTTTGCCCTTTTCTTGAAACTAGTGGTCTTGTCAATCATCGACACTTGATGCTCTTTCTTGATTTCTACCTTCGTCGATTTCAACATCACGAAGAGCTCGGGAATCATTTTCGTCATCCCTTGCATACTATAGTTCATCACGAAGTTCTAGTAACTTAGTGATGGTGACTAGAGAATTCATCAATCACTATCTTATCTAGAAGATTAACTCCCACTTGATTCAAGCGATTGAAGTACCTGGACAATCTGAGCACATGCTCACTAGTTGAGCGATTCTCCTCCATCTTTTAGCTATAGAACTTGTTGGAGACTTCATATCTCTCAACTCGGGTATTTTCTTGAAATATTAACTTCAATTCCTGGAACATCTCATGTGGTCCATGACGTTCAAAACACCTTTGAAGTCCCGATTCTAAGCCGTTAAGCATGGTGCACTAAACTATCAAGTAGTCATCATATTGAGCTAGCCAAACGTTCATAACGTCTGCATCTGCTCCTGCAATAGGTCTGTCACCTAGCGGTGCATCAAGGACATAATTCTTCTGTGCAGCAATGAGGATAAACCTCAGATCACGGATCCAATCCGCATCATTGCTACTAACATCTTTCAACACAGTTTTCTCTAGGAACATATTAAAAACATAGGGAAGCAAAAACATAGGGAAGCAACAACGCGAGCTATTGATCTACAACATAATTTGCAAAATACTACCAGGACTAAGTTCATGATAAATTTAAGTTCAATTAATCATATTACTTAAGAACTCCCACTTAGACAGACATCTCTCTAGTCATCTAAGTGATCACGTGATCCAAATCAACTAAACCTTGTCCGACCATCACGTGAGATGGAGTAGTTTTCAATGGTGAACATCACTATGTTGATCATATCTACTATATGATTCACGCTCGACCTTTCGGTCTCCGTGTTCCGAGGCCATATCTGTACATGCTAGGCTCGTCAAGTATAACCTGAGTATTCCGCGTGTGCAACTGTTTTGCACCCGTTGTATTTGAACGTAGAGCCTATCACACCCGATCATCACGTGGTGTCTCAGCACGAAGAACTTTTGCAACGGTGCATACTCAGGGAGAACACTTCTTGACAATTAGTGAGAGATCATCTTAAAATGCTACCGTGAATCAAAGCAAGATAATATGCATAAAGGATAAACATTACATGCAATCAATATAAGTGATATGATATGGCCATCATCATCTTGTGCTTGTGATCTCCATCTCAAGCACCGTCGTGATCACCATCGCCACCGGCGCGACACCTTGATCTCCATCGTAGCATCGTTGTCGCCTCGCCAATCTTATGCTTCTACGACTATCGCTACCGCTTAGTGATAAAGTAAAGCATTACAGTATGCGTTGCATTTCATACAATAAAGCGACAACCATATGGCTCCTGCCGATTGCCGATAACTTTGGTTACAAAACATGATCATCTCATACAATAAAATATAGCATCACGTCTTGACCATATCACATCACAACATGCCCTGCAAAAACAAGTTAGACGTCCTCTACTTTGTTGTTGTAAGTTTTACGTGGCTGCTACGGGCTGAGCAAGAACCATTCTTACCTACGCATCAAAACCACAACGATAGTTCGTCAAGTTAGTGATATTTTAACCTTCGCAAGGACCGGGCGTAGCCACACTCGGTTCAACTAAAGTTGGAGAAACAGACACCCGCCAGCCACCTGTGTGTAAAGCACGTCGGTAGAACCAGTCTCGCGTAAAGCGTCTGGCGTAATGTCGGTCCGGGCCGCTTCATCCAACAATACCGCGGAACCAAAGTGTGACATGCTGGTAAGCAGTATGACTTGTATCGCCCACAACTCACTTGTGTTCTACTCGTGCATATAACATCTATGCATAAAACCAGGCTCTGATACCACTGTTGGGGAACGTAGTAATTTCAAAAAAATTCCTACACACACGCAAGATCATGGTGATGTATAGCAACGAGGGGGGAGAGTCTTGTCCACGTACCCTCGTAGACCGTAAGCGGAAGCGTTATGACAACGCGGTTGATGTAGTCGTACATCTTCACTATCTGACCGATCCAAGTACCGAACGTACGACACCTCCGAGTTCAGCAGACGTTCAGCTTGATGACGATCCCCGGACTCCGATCCAGCAGGGTGTCGGGGATGAGTTCCACAAGACGACGACGGCGTGGTGACGATGATGATGTTCTACCGATGCAGGGCTTCGCCTAAGCACCGCAATGATATGACCGAGGTGGAATATGGTGGAGGGGGGCACCGCACACGGCTAAGGAACTATCACGAAGATCAACTTGTGTGTCTTTGGGGTGCCCCCTTGCCCCCGTATATAAAGGAGCAAGGGAGGAGGAGGCCGGCCTTAGGAGGGGGCGCGCCAAGTGTGGAGTCCTACTAGGACTCCCTAGTCCTAGTAGGATTCCACCTCCCATATAGAATAGGAAAAGAGGAAGGGAAAAAGAGAAGGAAGGAAGGGGCGCCACCCTTCTGAAAGTGCGTTATATCGACTAGAGGGGGGTGAATAGGCAATTTTTATGAATTCTTCACTGAGGAATTTGCCGGTGAGGAAATTCCTTAGCGAAGAACTACTTGCAGCAGAATAAGTACTCAGAAGTAAGCATAAGAGAATGCGGGCATGGTCATCATGATGAAATGAAGACAAACAAAGAGTACAGAAAGCGTAAACACAGGATAGCACAAGATGAAGACAAACAGACTGAAGAAATTGAACTGAGGAAATTGAGAAAGTCTTCAGTCAAAGTCTTCAAACATAGATATGAATGAACACTCAACACAGTAATGAGGAAATGAAAGGGTTGAGGAAATAGAACCAGTTTGGTTGGTGAAGACAATGATTTGGTAGACCAGTTCCAACTCATTGTCTCGGTTGTACGTCTGGTTGGAGCGGCTGAGTATTTAAACTCGACAACACACAGTCCCGGACACCCGGCTGAGCACGCAGCTCAGACACCAAGTCCTCACCGTATTCTCCTTGAACTAAGGTCACACAGACCTCGGCCCAATCACTCGTGGTAAGTCTTCAGACGACTTCCAAACCTACACAGACTTGGTCACTCGGCGATCCACAATTCCTCTTGGATGCTCTAACCATGACGCCTAACCGTCTGGAAGAAGCACAGTCTTCAAAGGTAACAAGCATCGGATCCACGCTGGATCAATCTCTTCAGTGATGCTCAATCACTTTGGGTTTGTAGGGGTTTGGTTTTTGGGTTTTTCCTCACTCGATGATTTTCGCTCAAAGTCCTCGGAGGATGGGTTGCTCTCAAATGACAAGTGTCAAGTCTTTCGGAGCAGCCAACCAGCTAGTGGTTGTAGGGGCGGCTATTTATAGCCTAGGGAGCAGCCCGACATGATAAGACATAAATGCCCTTCAATGATATGACCGTTAGGTGGATAAGATATTTTGGGACAGGTGGCCAAGATCACAAAGAATAAATGGAAATTTGACTCTCAAATTCCTCGGGGCTATCATGTTCCTCATCTGTGTAGGCAATCCGCCTTTGGCGAATTCCTAACTCCTCGGTCGAACAAATTCCTCAATGACGTAAGAACTTCGTCTCACATCAAGAAATTTGATCGAGCTGTATGGAGATTTCCAAAGGCTTCACTCCAAGGGATTGGTAGGTGTAGGATTTTGAGTTGAGCATCACATGGAAATTTTTCCTTAGTATTTCCTCGACCCCCTTTAACAAAGACGGTGTTTCCTATGACTCAAGAAAGAGAAAACGAAACTACGAAAACAAAAGTCTTCACGCTTCATGTTCCACAATTGAATACCAAGTCTTCAAGGTCACACCAATTTCTTCACTTTCAAATTCTTCAGAAAGTCTTCAGAATATCAAAGTCTTTAGTCGAAGAACTTCATTTTTAGGGGTCGACTTTCTCTGTAAATATCAAACTCCTCATAGACTTATAGACCTGTGTACACTCACAAACACATTAGTCCCTTAACCTATAAGTCTTCAATACACTAAAATCACTAAGGGGCACTAGATGCACTTACAATCTCCCCCTTTTTGGTGATTGATGACAATATAGGTTAAGTTTTCAACGGGGTTAAACATTTGAAGTGTAACTACTGATATTGAGGAATTTGATTGCAAGATATAGAAGAACTCCCCCTGAAGATGTGCATAGTGAGGAATTTGCTTTTGAGGCAATGCACATTTCAAGAGTTGAATCATGGAGATCTCCCCCTATATCTTGTAATTCATATACGCATTTGACATATAATATGAAGAATTTGAAAATGCATGATGAAATATGGTGCTTGATGAAATTCAACATGTGTGCGATAACATTAATGAGGAACAAGCATGCAGAATAACGCATCAAGAGTATCAGAGCACAGTGCATCAAAAGTATCAGAGCACCATCGGGTTTAAGATTACAACTCGATCCAATAAAAGTTTCAGAAGAACGAGAGTTGTAACTTAACAAAAAATTGCCCATATAGTAGACCCGCTTGAAGACTAACTCAAATTTCTCCCCCTTTGTCATCGAATGACCAAAAGGATCGAAACTGAGGACTAACGCCCCTGAAGAATTTCAAGTTGATGAAGGAGCGCCAGCGTTGTTGGGGTCAGTTGTCATAGTAGGGCCTGCCGCAGTGTCGTCCAAGTATTCATTTTCATCAGTGTCTCGCGATGAAGAATAGGAGCTGGCCACCAAGGAAGGAACTTTGACCTTCTTGTATTTCTTCGGAGGAGGTGCAGGCCAGTCAAATTCTTCCTTGAGACCCATTGTCTTCAGGTCTTCCGCGCTGTAGACATTAGAAAGAACAGTCCAGGTGCGTTTGAAGGTTTCATGAAGGTAGTAGTGGTTTTTCTTCACTACATTGTGTGTAGAGGTTATGTTGTGAAGAATTGAACCAAACTGACGCTTGACCCATTTATGATTGCGATCAACCTTCCGATGAAGACTGAGGAGTAATTCACGATCAGTCATCACCCTGGGTGCTGTGGCTTGAGGACTTTGCTTGGCTGAGGTATTTCTTGGCAAGAGTCATGTGTGGCAGAGTCATCATTGGTGGAGTAGGATGCAGCTTTGCGAAACTGACCATCCAATGGACGAGTGCCTTCATCGATCACAGCAGTTGCCTTGCCCTTGTCATCAGCTGAGGTAAATGTCCGTTTGAGGACTTCAATCGCGGGAAAGTAGCTGCAGTGGTTCGTAGTATCGCCTTTGTAATTGAGTTAAGACCTTGTCCTCGATGAACCTCATAATCCAAGGTGCATAAGGCTTCAGCTCAAAAGGTGACATAGCAATGTTTGCGTAGTCCTCATGAAGAAAACATGGAAGATGACGGGAACGCCAAGAATGAAATTGAAAAGCAAAATCTTCATGATGCCAACGACTTCTTCATCATTGGAGTCATGGCCTTTGATAGGACTCATTGTCTTTGTCAGAATCCGATAGACAGTCCGAGGCACATACAATAATTCCTTGATGAGGAATTTGGTTCTTGGGGCCTGCCCTAGCTTCAAAGGCTTCATTAGCACTTGCATGTAGTGATTTGAAAGCTCAGGTTCGTTGTAGATAAAACGAGCACCATCAAGTGGAGGACTGAGTGGTAGGGCACGAAGCAATTCAGTTGCTGGTGCCTTGTAGTGAGTGTTTTCAGACATCCAGTCCAACACCCATGAGTTCACATCTTCAGCGTCTCCGGTGATGTGCAGCGTTGCATAGAATTGAAGAATGAGTTCCTCATTCCAATCGCAGATGTCCGTGCAGAAATTTAGAAGTCCTGCATCGTGAAGAACACTGAGGACTGGCTCGAAGCCTGGCAGAGATTCCATGTCCACATGAGGAATATGTGCATGATCGAAGACTTTGTCTTTGTTGAACAACACTGAGGAATAGAAATTGGCTTGACTGGCAGTCCAGAAACGCCTCTTCCTTATGCGAGCAGAATCATATGGATTATAATCAGTGAAGAATACGTGCTCGCCGAAGAAATTTTCAGCCTTGAACTTTTGCTTTGTTGAGAAGGGATTCTTTGGCTTAGGCAGTGGAGTGTCAGTGAGTTGCATCACGACCTCTGGAATCGCAATCTCAGGTTCTTCAGGCTGAGGAATTTCTGGTTCCTCTACATGTGCGATCGAGGATCAGCGGAAGACAGGTTCATCAGCGCTAGTGGCTGGAATTTGTTCATGTACAGATGAAGTGGGATGAGTTTCTTCAGAGCCCATTTGAACTTTTGGAGCAGGGGACTGAGGAATCTGTTGAATTGGGGTGAAGAGTGGAGAATTTGGATGCTGACTTTCCCAAAAGTCATCGTTCATCACTAGCGTTGTGATTCCAATGTCCACATCTTCTTCAATTTCCTCAACACCGGCCTCTTCAGCTGTGAACTGAGGCATAGGTGAGGAAATGATTGGGGTTGAAGGGATAGCTTCCACTTCAATTTCTTCATCAATCTGCTCTGACGAAGCAGCAGAATGATCTTCTTCATCAGATCCGCTTGGGATCTCATAATCTTTACCAAAAGGAACAAGGTCCTTTGATGGCAAGGAGGAAATTGGAACATCATCAATAGGATTTTCAAATGAGCTGGTCATTGCCTTCATCTTCTTCGGGGCTGAAGAATTTGAAGTAGCAGATGCTTTCCGTTTCTTCACTGCAGCTCGTTCAGCAGCCTTGGTTTTCTTCACATCAGATGCAGATGGAAGAATTGGAGTTGGTGTTGGCGCAGGAGGAGCTGAGGAATCTGGTTGATTTTCCTCGGTATGGCCCGATGCGATTTGCCTGACTTCTTCGATTTCTTCAGCGCACCACTAGTGGATGCCCCGGCAATTTCTTCGGTTGGAATGGAGTCATCAGCCCTGGAACTAGCATTGTCATCAGCAGCCTGAACTTCATCAGCGGTGCTGGCATGTTCTTCAGTCGGCTGAGCTGAGGCTCCAGCCTGAGGAATTTCTTGTTGCGTTGGGGCTGCAACATTGGTGAATTTCTTCATCAGGTTGACAAATCTGACTTTGGCTCCTTGCCAATCAGCATAATAGGAGTCAAATTTGTCGCTGAGGGCTTTGATGTCAGCTTGCATCTTGATAAGTTCTTCAGTTGTCATCTTGACAACGTTTTTCTTCAGCAGTTTCTCCTTTCTGTACTGCGATTTCTTGATCTCTCTGGCCGTTTCAAATTTCCATTTCTCCTCTTGGATGAAATGAGTCAACATGTGACTTTGGCCAGGTGTCAACTTGAAGTCAGGCATAGGAGTGTTTGGGTCCTTGTGCCAGAGATCAATGTAGTCTAGGATCGCTCCTGGATCCAACAGATGTACAGGTGTGCCTTTGGCTCTAGCGGCCCTTTCTTGTCGGTCTCGATGATTTCCGCAAGTTCATCATCATCAGCCTCATCATCTTGGTGGCTCTTGGAAGGCGACCTGTTTCTTCTTGGGACTTGGCCGAGGACCTCGTCCATTGTGGCCTTAGTCTTCAAAGCAGTCGGGCCAGATGAAGAATTTGGTGCAGCTGAAGAACTTGCTGAAACACCAGAGGCAATGGAGATGCTTGCAGTCCTTTGGCACGTGGCCAGATGCACAGGTGCTGAGGACTTTGTCGAAACTGCTGAGGACTTGGGAGGAGCTGCTGAGGACTTTGTAGGAGCTGAGGATTTGGGAGGAGCTGGAGCAGCATGAGGAATTGGCCGTGAGGGCACAACTGAGGAACTTGGCCGTGAGGGCACTGTTGGTGAAGCACTTGGCTTGTGTGCGGGCTTCTTTGCCATATATTTTCTTGGCTTGACAGAGGCCTCGATGGCAGCAGTAGTAGCAGTGAGTCCTCATTAAATTTCCTCACCGCCTCGTTGGCTTGTCTTGCCAATTTGGCTTGGCGCTTGGCCCATTCTTCAGAAAGTCCTCACCACGCTTGATCTTTGGTGGGGTCAGCTTCTTGACCAGGTGCCAAAGGAGCTCTTGGGCATGGAGGATTCAGTGCGAATTTCTTCATGTACTTTGGAGTAACATATCTATACTCCCTCCATTCCCTTGCCCATCCCGTTCAATCCTTTAAATGCGCACCTTGCGCTGATTTTTGTTTTCTTTGCCGAACTCGGCTTCATCAGGTGTGCAATAATCAGCATATATTTCCTCAGGAATCTCAAACGCAGTTATGACCTCGGGCCTCTTTCCTCCTTTACGTGGCTTCTTTCCTACGCCATATTCTTCAGGTGAGGAATTTGAACAAACGAATTCTCTGAAGAGGTATGCAACTTTTCTTCGAGGAAGGCTGCAAATGAGTTAAGTTGATGAGAACCTAGTGATTCAGCAACGGGCATGAGTACCTGTGAACAGAGTATAGTTGCGAGGAATTTGGAGAGGTCATGTGCGTTCTCAGAAGGTTTTTCAAAAAGAACTAGTTTGAGGAATTTGACCAGATGAGCCTTGAAGAATTTCACTAAGTGATCTTTGTCTTAGGTTCCAGAGTCGTATAGATCGAGGATCCACACAATTGAGGAATCTTGAAAAAAATCATTGCTTAGAGAAACGAATCAAGAGCATGTTTTGTTTGAGGTGTTCATATGTGTGAAGATTTGAAGAATAAACACCTTTAAAGATTTTCAGGAAGGTTTGGGAATCAAAGCGAGTAATAAAAGTAACTTTTAATTACCCGAAGTGAAGAACACGACGAACTGAGAAGAACAGATGGGAAGTTCGTCAGGTCAGATCTCCCACGCCCTAATTCGGCGGAGGAAGACAGCTACGGCGGCGGCGGAGTGAAGATTTCCGCGGCCGGCGCGAGTACGACGGCGATGAGGTCGAGGCAGTGAAGCTCTTCCTCACAAAGCATTTATGGAGAAGGGCGGCGCTTAGGGTTTGAGAAGCTCGAGTGAGAGAGAGCGGTCGAGCGGAGTAAAGGAAGTGAGGAAGGGAGAGGGGTATATATAGCCACGGTGAAAAACTGTTCGCCCGAAGATTTGGGACGAACGTGCCCCTGACCCTTCTCATTCGCTTGACATGTGTCACCCACGTACTGAGAAGTGGAGATTGTGTTAGATCGTGGCTGAATAGATAAATCTATCGCGGGATGCGGAACGGTTTGAGCGGCAAAAACGAAAGTTTGGATAAGATCAGTTTTAATGTTCCGTTCGCAATTTCTTCAGCTGACGAGGACTCAGTGAAGATTTTGAACAAGTTTCAAATAGAACGCACGTGAAGAATTTGTGAACATATTGGGTTGAGTATAGCATAGAGGGGGAAGGGTCCGATCACATTCACTTAGCAGAAAAAGCGACTTGAAGAAATAGCCATAAGTGAATGTCAGAGGACATAAACCCACATATATATATATATAGCCAATGAAGAAAAACGTCGGAAACAGTGAAGATTTTGCAAAGTTGAAGAATTTGAAAACTGAAGAATTTCAAAAATAAAAAAACTCAAATTGAAGATTTTCAGCTTTGGTGGTGGCGTGACCCACCGTATAAGAATGATGATTTCAGACACCGCGTACAATTGTCATAGGGTTACGAGAATCAAATTCTTCATTAATTTCTTCACACTTAGAGTGTTATTCTTCATTGATTGAAGAAAACGTTTCTTCATGTGTTGCACATCTAAGTCATCAATTTTGCATAAGTGTCGGGATGTGTGTCCTTTTCAAAGAACATTCAAGATTCTAAGATATTTAGCTCACACCGCAACTTGCTAAATCTCTTCTCATCCAAGGGCTTTGTGAAGATATCGGCTAGCTGTTCTTGGTCTTCACGTGCTCGATGGAGATGTCGCCCTTCAACACATGATCACGAAGAAAATGATGACGAATTTGAATGTGCTTTGTCTTCGAGTGCTGAACTGGGTTGTGAGCAATCTTGATGGCACTCTCATTGTCACAGTAGAGAGGCACATTCTTGACATTGATGCCGTAGTCCTTGAGAGTTTGCTTCATCCACAACAATTGAGCACAACAAGAGCCAGCAGCAATGTATTCAGCTTCCGCAGTAGACAGTGATACGCAGTTCTGTTTCTTCGAGGACCAACAGACCAAGGATCGTCTGAGGAAATGACAAGACCAGATGTTGACTTGCGGTCCACACGATCACTAGCATAGTCAGAGTCAGAATATCCAATGAGATCAAAAGTAGAGCCCTTGGGGTACCATAATCCTAGTGTTGGTGTGTGAGCTAGATATCGTAGAATATGCTTCACAGCCTTATGGTGTGATTCCTTTGGTGTAGCTTGAAATCGGGCACACATGCAAACACTAAGCATTATATCTGGCCTAGATGCACATAAGTACAATAAAGAACCTATCATGTAGCGGTATACCTTGTGACCAAGTCAATACCATTTTCATCGGTTGCATAGATGGCCATTTGTGGGCATAGGAATTTTGACGCCTTTGCAATCTTGCATGTCGAATTTCTTGGGACATCTTTGAGGTATTTCTCCGAGATATGAATATGCCATTGTGTTGTTGACGAATTTGAAGACCTAAGAAGAATTTCAACTCTCCCATCATAGACATTTGATATTCTTCACTCATCATATAGACAAATTCATCACTATAACGTTGGTCAGTACAACCAAAGATAATATCATCAACGTATATTTGGCACACAAACAGTTCACCATCATATGATTTAGTAAAGAGAGTAGAGTCAAGTGAACCGGGTGTGAAGCCATTCTTCACGAAGAATTCCTTCAATGTATCATACCACGCCCGTGGGCCTGTTTGAGACCATAGAGGGCCTTGTTGAGTCCGAAGACTTTGTCGGGATTCTTTGGATCTTCAAAACACAGGGGTTGAGCAACATATACTTCTTCCTCAAGCTTACCATTGAGGAATGCACTTTTCACATCCATTTGATATAAAGTGATATTATGATGGTTAGCATAAGCAAGTAATATGCGAATAGCCTCAAGTCTAGCAACATGTGCAAAAGTTTCATCAATATCAATTCCTTCAACCTGTGTGTAGCCTGGAGCTACTAGTCGTGCCTTATTCCTCACCACAAGGCCATTTTCATCTTGCTTGTTGCGGTAGATCCACTCTGTGCCAATGATATTATGCTTGCGAGGATCTGGACGTTTGACCAGTTCAGGACATTGTTGAGCTCGAACTGATGTAATTCTTCTTGCATAGCCTGAATCCACTCAGGCTCCAGAAATGCTTCATCTACCTTAGTGGGCTCTCTGATAGAGACAAAAGCATAGTGCCCACAAAAGTTAGATAAATGTGAAGCTTTTGAGCGTGTGAGAGGACCTGGCGCTTCAATGTCATCGATGATCTTGTCAAATTGCACTTCTTTTGCAACGCGAGGATGAGCTGGTTGCCGTCGAGGAATTTGATTAGCATTTTCCTTAGCACCATTGTCTTCAGCATTATCTTCAGGTGCATCAGCTCGACGTTCTTCGGCGACAGGAATGAATTCTTCAAGAGGGAATGACATCCTCAGTTGCCTTGAACTTGATAGATTCCTCAGGAGCTGGTTCATCTAACACAGAAGGTAGGTGCTCTCTTTGCGAGCCATTAGTTTCATCGAACCGCACATCTACAGTATCAACAATCTTGTGAAGTGTCATGTTGAAGACTCTGTAGGTGTGTGAGTCCTTTCCGTAACCAAGCATAAAACCTTCATGTGCTTTCGGTGCAAATTTAGAATTGTGATGAGGATCTCTAATCCAACATTTAGCACCGAATACTTTGAAATAACTCACATTGGGTTTCTTGTCAGTGAGGAGTTCATAGGCAGTCTTCTTGAAGAATTTGTGAAGATATACTCTGTTGATGATGTGGCACGTGGTATCAATTGCATCAAACCAAAAACGACTAGGCGTTTTGTATTCATCAAGCATAGTGCGAGCCATCTCAACAAGAGTTCTGTTCTTGCGCTCCACGATGCCATTTTGCTGAGGAGTATAGGGAGCAGATAACTCATGAGTAATACCAAGTTCATCAAGATAGACATCAAGACCGGAATTCTTGAACTCAGTTCCATTTTCACTCCTGATGTGTCTGATCTTCACACCAAAGTTAGTTGAAGCCCTCGAGGAAAATTGTTTGAAGACTTCCTGCACTTCATTTTTGTAAGTAACAATGTGTACCCATGTGTAACGAGAGTAATCATCAACAATAAAAAATCCATATAGAGATGCATCATTAGTGGCTGCTGATAGGACCAAAGAGGTCCATGTGAAGCAATTCGAATGGACGGGTAGTGGTCATGATAGTCTTCGCTGGATGCTTGGCCTTGGTCATTTTTCCAGCTTCACAGGCTCCACACAAGTGATCCTTGAGGAATTTGACATTCTCAATGCCAATGACATGCTTCTTCTTCGCAAGCGTGTGCAAATTCCTCATGCCTGCGTGGCCAAGTCGCCGATGCCATAGCCAGCCTTCTGAAGCTTTTGCAAGTAGACACACGGCTGGTTGTAGTCGTGTAGAGAAATCAACAATATACAAGTCTCCTCTCCTAAAGCCTTCGAAGACTTTGGAATTGTCAGCTTCCATAATCACAACACAACGATACTTGCCAAAGATAACAACCATATCAAGATCACAGAGCATTGAGATCGACATGAGGTTGTATCCTAAGGACTCAACAAGCATGACTTTGTCCATGTGTATGTCCTTAGAGATCGCAACCTTACCAAGACCCAATACCTGACTTTTGCCTTTGTCAGCAAAGATAATATGCTTCAGATGTGACGGTAATAAGGGAGCATCCATCAATAGATTCTTGTCACCAGTCATGTGATTTGTACATCCACTATCGAGGACCCACTCATTGGCTTTGGGTTGATCATCCTGCAGATGAATTAGTGCAACTTATGATCTCATATACTTCATCAGTGAAGAATATGATATCAAGTTCATCAGATGAATTTAATCAGCAAAGATAATGTATAAGTAGTATGAGGACGTGTGAAATGAAAGTTCATTTCTTCATGATTAGCCTGCGTCCTTTCGTGCAATTTTGTCAGGCCCCAAAGAAATTCTTCAGACGTTTAAAAGCACGCCCGAGACCTGACCCTGCAGAAGAGGTTAGTTCTTTTTCTTCACCACCCACATCTGAAGGGGTGGCAAAGAGTTCATCACTCTGCGAGCTCCATATGAGAATGGTGGCATAGATGCCAATCCATTTCGTTTCACATAAGAGGGGTTAGGGTAAGCACATGAATAAGCAGAGAAATTCTTCGAGGACTTATGAACATATTGGTTTGAAGAATAATGCACATATTCATAGCCCTTAGTTGTACCCTACGAAACAGAGTTGTTAGCACGATGATAATCATATGAGGACTTTGATCCTTTTGAGGAATTTGATCCACGTGAGGAATTTGGTCTGTATGAGGACTTGGATCCATATGAAGAATTTGGTCCATATGAAGAGTTTGATCTGGGTTCCTTTTCTTCACAGGTGGTTTCATGAGGACATTCACCTGAAGACTTTCAAGGCACTTCTTGGGAACCCAGATTTTCTTCATAGGGGAACCGTGCTCTCGCAGCTTAGTGCCAACATATCTAGCAAATACTTCACCATTCCGATTTTTGAACAGTTTATAGTTGGAGTCAAATGACTCATCAGAAGAATGGGAAGATTCACATGTAAAGCCAGATAAGTTAGATGGATCAACTGGAGGTCCCTTTGCAGCAACCCATGAGGTTTTGGGATACTGCTCAGGCTTCCAATATGTTCCATCAGCATTGAGTTTCCTCTCAAAGGCAATACCCTCTTTCCTAGGGTTCCTGTTGAGGATCTGCTTTTTAAGCACATCACAAAGAGTCTTATGCCCTTTGAGGCTTTTGTACATGCTTGTCATGTACAATTCCTTCAGCTCTGCATCGTCAGTGATACTAGCAATGTCCTTGGATGAGGAATTAGTGATAGCAGAGGCAGGTGAAGAATTTGTAACAGTTGAAGCATTTGAACATTCAGGTGAAGAATTAGCAGATTCACGTTCAATGCACTTTAAGCATGGAGGAACAAATTCTTCACGAGAAGCGCTGATTTGTTGAGCAAGTAATGAATCACGCCTTCATACGAAGATCTTCATAACTCACTCTTAGCTTCTCAAGGTCTTGCTTTCTTTGAAGAAATTCATAAGAAAGTTTCTCATGATCAGATAAGAGAGTGTTATGATGACCTTGAAGGTTGTCAAACCTAGACTGAAGTCTCTGAAGATTTTCAGTCAGGGCTTTAGTGCGTTCCATTTCTTCACCCAACATATCATCACTTTTATCTAGCATGTTTTGAACCTTTTCCAAGGACGTTTGTTGTTTAGTGGCAATGCAAACAAGTTTGGTATAACTAGGTTCAATATCATCATCAGATCCATCATCATCAGATTCATAGTCACTAAACTCAGATGAGGAACATTCGGTTACCTCGTCACCCTTTGCCATGAGACATGATGCAGAAGATGATGATTCTGGTTCGAAAGTCATCGTTTTGAGAGATTCTTGAAGTCCTCAAACCAAGGATCATGACGGGTTCGATGACCTTCATAGACATTTGAGATTCGGTCCCAGATAAGCTTCGCATTGCAAAGATGCATAATGCGCTTGAATTCATCTCTAGATAGGCAGGAACAGATGATATCCTTCGCCATGATGTCAAGTTGAGTGTACTTGCGAATATCATCTGCGTTCGCCGTCTTGCACAGATCAGTAAGACCAATTTCAGTGATGGTCCATAGCTCGCTGTCCATAGCCATGACGCGCTTCCTCATCATGGCCTTCCACTTGGGATAATCATGACCGTCAAAGATAGGGCACGTCACTTTCTTCATACCTGCGGTCGACATAACTAAAACTCCAGGTGGTTAAACCAAAATCACACAGAACAAGGGAGTACCTTGCTCTGATACCAATTGAAAGTGCGTTATATCGACTAGAGAGGGGTGAATAGGTGATTTTTATGAATTCTTCACTGAGGAATTTGCCGGTGAGGAAATTCCTTAGCGAAGAACTACTTGCAGCGGAATAAGTACTCAGAAGTAAGCATAAGAGAATGCGGGCATGGTCTTCATGATTGTAAGTGCATCTAGTGCCCCTTAGTGATTTTGGTGGATTGAAGACTTATAGGTTAAGGAACTAATACGTTTGTGAGTGTACACAGGTCTATAAATCTATGAGGAGTTTGATATTTGCAGAGAAAGTCGACCCCTAAAAATGAAGTTCTTCGACTGAAGACTTTGATATTTTGAAGACTTTCTGAAGACTTTGAAAGTGAAGAAATTGGAGTGACCTTGAAAACTTGATATTCATTTGAGGAACATGAAGCATGAAGACTCTTGTTTTCGTAGTTTCATTTTCTATTTCTTGACTCATAGGAAACACCGTACTGTTAAAGGGGGTCGAGGAAATACTAAGGAAAAATTTCCATGTGATGCTCAACTCAAAATCCTACACCTACCAATCCCTTCGAGTGAAGCCTTTGGAAATCTCATACAGATTCACCAATTTCTTGATAATAGAGATGAAGTTCTTCTGTTCGCTGAGGAATTTGTTCTGACTGAGGAGTTAGGAATTCGCCAGTGCGGATTGCCTACACAGTGAGGAACATGATTGCCCAGAGGAATTTGAGATTCAAATTTCCGACTGCTGTCAAGGCCGCTTAGCTGTTCCAAAATATCTTATCCACCTAACGGTCATATCATTGAAGGGCATTTATGTCTTATCATGTCAGTTGCTCCCTAGGCTATAAATAGCCGCCCCTACAACCACTAGCTGGTTGGCTGCTCCGATAGAACTTGACACTTGTCATTTGAGAGCAACCCATCCTCCGAGGAATTTGAGCGAAAATCATCGAGTGAGGAAAAGCCCAAAAACCAAACACCTACAAACCCAAAGTGATTGAGCATCATCAAGAGATTGATCCTGCGTGGATCCGACGCTTGTTACCTTTGAAGATCGTGGCTTCTTCCAGACGGTTAGGCGTCATGGTCTAGAGCATCCAAGAGGAATTGTGGGTCGCCGAGTGACCAAGTCTGTGAAGGTTTGGAAGCCGCTCAAGACTTACCACGAGTGATTGGACGAGGTCTGTGTGACCTTAGTTCAAGGAGAATACGGTGAGGACTTGGTGTCCCGAGCTGCGTGCTCAGCCGATCGGGTGTCCGGGACTGTGTCCTCGAGTTTAAATACTCAGCCGCTCCAACTGCAGACGCATAACCGAGACAGCAGCTTGAACCGGTCTACCAAATCATTGTCTTCACCAACCTAATCGGTTCTATTTCCTCAACCCTTTCATTTCCTCATTATCGTGTTGAGTGTTTGTTCATATCTGTGTTTGAAGACTTTGATCAAGACTTTCTCAATTTCCTCGCCCAATTTCTTGATCGCTTTGTCTTCATCTTGTGTTATCCTGTGATTACGCTTTTCTCGTACTCTATGTTTGTCTTCATTTCATCATGATGACCATGCGTGTATTCTATTATGCTTACTTGAGTACTTATTCCGCTGCAAGTAGTTCTTCGCTAAGGAATTTCCTCACCGCAAATTCCTCGGTGAAGAATTCATAAAAATCGCCTATTCACCGCCTCTAGTCGATATAACGCACTTTCAATTGGTATCGAGCAAGGTACTCCCTTGTTCTGTGTGATTTTGGTTTAACCACCGGAGTTTTAGTTATGTCGATCGCAGTATAATCAAGGTCTCAGCAGGTGTCCTACCTTTGATGGGACGGACTACCCTTATCGGAAGAACAAGATGCGAATGCATCTTGAAGCAATTGACAACGATCTACGGTATGTTGTGGAAAATGGTGTTCCCTCACCACACCTTCTCCGAATGCTGCTGATGTGAAGAGATTCAAGCAACTCGACTCTCAAGCGAAGAATATCATATGTGGCCATCTCGAGCAAAGGTCAATATGGAAGAGTGAGTGCTTTGGAAACTGCCAAGCTCATCTGGGACAGGCTGTCCAAAGTGAATGAAGGAGTCTCAACTCAGCGTGACTCTCGAGTTGATGTTCTTCGGAATCTCTTCAACCGCTTCAAAAGACTCGAAACGAAAATGTTCAACAAACCTTCGATCACCTCACTGACATCTCAAATGAGCTTCAAGCACTTGGCGCCACTGACATCACCGACCATGAGGTGGTGAAGAAATTGTTAAGATCGCTTGATTCCTCATTTGATACTCCGCAATCGATGATACAAGAGCGTCTTGACTACAAGTCACTTGATCCTCGCTGATATCCTCGAGAGGCTAAATACTCATGAGTTCCAGCTTCTTTGAAAAGAGAGATCTCTATGGTTCTAGCTATGGAAAACACGTGCCTCAAGGCCAAGGTCAGGTCTGAATCTGAGTGTGAAGACTCTGGTAGTAGCCTTGGAGATCCTGAAGAATTAGGCCAGGAGCTAGCATTGCTCGTGAAGAAATTCCAGAAGTTCACAAGACGTGGTCGCTTTGGAAAATCCTCAAGAAGCAGTGATTCCTCATCCAAAGGACTATAAGAGAAGACTTTGTCACAAATGCAAGAAACCTGGTCACTATATCCAAGATTGTCCTCTGGGAAAAGGAATTAAAGAAGAAAAAACACAAGGATTACAGCCTGATGACGCCAAGAAGAAGAAGAAATCATCGAAATCTTCATCATCAAAATCCTCAAAGCCTTCTTCTCACAAGAAGGGCAGCTCCAAAAGGCTCGGGCATTCATTGGCAAGGAAATGGACTCTGAAACTGAGGAACATGAGGAAGAGGAGGAGTCAGAAGAATCTGAGTCTGGTGTGGCGAGTCTAGCTCTCGCTACTGCTTTCGTCAGCAAGTCCATCTGCAACTCTGAAGAAAATGACCTCACCAACAATGTTGATGAAGATAGTGATGACTACACTACCACCTATTACTTCATGGCAAAGGGTGCCAAGGTACTCAACTATACCTCCTCTGAATCTAGTGAAAATGAATCTGATGAAGATCTAAAGCCCAGTTACTCAAAACTTGCTAAAATTGCTGTACAACAACAAAGGGCTTTGGAAAAGGTTCAAAACATGCTAGATAAGAGTGATGATATGTTAGGTGAAGAAATGGATCGCACTAAATCCCTCGATCGAAAATCTTCAGAGACTTCACCTAGGTTTGACAACCTTTCAAGGTCATCATAACACTCTCTTATCTGATCATGAGAAACTTCCTTATGAATTTCTTCAAAGAAAGAAAGACCTTGAGAAGCTAAGAGTGAGTTATGAAGATCTTCAGAAGGAGCGCGATTCATTACTTGCTCAAAAAATCAGCACTTCTCAAGAATAATTTGTTCCTCCATGCTTAAAGTGCATTGAACGTGAATCTGCTAATTCTTCACCTGAATGTTCAAATGCTTCAACTGTTACAAATTATTCACCTGCCTCTGCTATCACTAATTCCTCATCTGAGGACATTGCTAGTATCACTGACGATGCAGGGCTGAAGGAATTGTATATGACAGGCATGTACAAAAGCCTCAAAGGGCATCAGACTCTTTGTGATGTGCTTAAAAAGAAGATCCTCAACAGGAACCTAGGAAAGAGGGTATTGCTTTTGAGATGAAACTCAATGCTGATGGAACATATTGGAAGCCTGAGCAGTATCCCAAAACCTCATGGGTTGCTGCAAAGGGACCTCTAGTTGATCCATCTAACTTATCTGGCTTTGCATGCGAATCTCCTCATTCTTCTGATGAGTCATTTGACTCCAACTATAAAGTGTTCAAAAATCAGAATGGTGAAGTATTTGCTAGATATGTTGGCACTAACTGCAGGAACGGTTCCCCTATGAAGAAACTATGGGTTCCCAAGAAGTGCCTTGAAAGTCTTCGTGTGAATGTCCTCATGACACCACCAAAGGAAGAATAGGAACCCCAGATCAAATTCTTCATATGGATCCAAGTCCTCATACGGACCAAATCCCTCACGTGGATCAAATTCCTCAAAAGGATCAAAGTCCTCATATGATTATCATCGTGCTGACAACTCTGTTTCGCAGGGTAGAGCTAAGGGCTATGAATATGTGCATTATTCTTCAAACCAATATGTTCATAAGTCCTCGAAGAATTTCTCTGCTTATTCATATGCTTACCCTAACCCCTCTTATGTGAAACGAAATGGTTTGGCTTCTATGCCACCATTCTCGTATGGTGCTCGCAGAATGATGAACTCTTTGCCACCCCTTCAGATGTGGGTGGTGAAGAAAAAGAACTAATCTCTTCTGCAGGGTCAGGTCTCCAGACGTGCCTTAACGTCCAAGAATTTCTTGGGGACCGACAAAAATTGCTCGAAAGGACGCAGGCTAATCATGATGAAATGACCTTTCATTTCACACGCCCTCATACCGCTTATCTGTTAATACCGATCGATGAAATTCATCTGATGAACTTGATATCATATTCTTCACTGATGAAGTATATGAGATCGTAAGTTGTACTAATTCATCTGCAGGATGATCAACCCAAAGCCACTGAGTGGGTTCTCGATAGTGGATGTACGAATCACATGACTGGTGACAAGAATCTATTGATGGATGCTCCCTTATCACCGTCACATCTGAAGAATATTATCTTTGGCCGACAAAGGCAAAAGTCGTATTGGGTCTTGGTAAGGTTGCGATCTCTAAGGATAAACACATGGACAAAGTCATGCTTGTTGAGTCCTTAGGATACAACCTCATGTCGATCTCAATGCTTTGTGATCTTGATATGGTTGTGATCTTTGGCAAGTATCGTTGTGTTGTGATTATGGAAGATGACAATTCCAAAGTCTTCAAGGCTTTAGGAGAGGAGACTTGTATATTGTTGATTTCTCTACGTGACCACAACCAGCCGTGTGTCTACTTGCAAAAGCTTCGGAAGGCTGGCTATGGCATCGGCGACTTGGTCACGCAGGCATGAGAAATTTGCACACGCCATAGAAGAAGAAGCATGTCATTGGCATTGAGAATGTCAAATTCCTCAAGGATCACTTATGCGAGCCCGTGAAGCTGAAAAAATGACCAAGGCCAAGCATCCAAATGAAGACTATCATGACCACTACTCGTCCCTTCGAATTGCTTCACATGGACCTCTTTGGTCCCAATCATTACTCAAATTGCCGTTAATGATGCATCTCTATATGGCTTTGTTATTGTTGATGATTACTCTCGCTACACATGGGTACACATTGTTACTTACAAAAATCAAGTGCGTGAAGTCTTCAAACGATTTTCCTTGAGGGCTTCAACCAACTTTGGTGTGAAGATCAAGCACATCAGAGTGACAATGGAACTGAGTTCAAGAATTCGGTCTTGATGACTATCTTGATGAACTTGGTATTACTCATGAGTTATCCGCTCCTTATACTCCTCAAAGAAATGGCGCCGTGGAGCGCAAGAATGTAACCCTTGTTGAGATGGCTCAGACTATGCTTGATGAATACAAAACCCCTAGTCGCTTTTTGGATTGATGCAATTGATACTGCGTGCCACATCATCAACAGAGTATATCTTCACAAATTCTTCAAGAAGACTGCCTATGAACTCCTCAACGACAAGAAACCCAATGTAAGTTATTTCAAAGTCTTCGATTGTTAAATGCTGGATTAGAGATCCTCATCACAATTCTAAATTTGCACCGAAAGCACATGAAGGTTTTATGCTTGGTTACGGAAAGGACTCAGACACCTCTGAGTCTTCAACATCACTCTTCACAAGATTGTTGACATCAGTAGATGTGCGGTTCGATGAAACTAATGGCTCGCAAAGAGAGCACCTACCTTCCGTGTTAGATGAACCAGCACCGAGGAATCTATCAAGTTCAAGGCAACCGAGGATGTCATTCCTCTTGAAGAATCTGCTGAAGAATTCATTCTCAGACGCCGAAGAACGCCGAAATGATGCACTCAAGATAATGTCAAGACAATGGTGCCGAGGAAAATGATCAAATTCCTCGACGACAACCAGCTCATCCTCGCGTTGCAAAAAGAAGTGCAAGTGGAGAAGATCATCGATGACATTAAAGCGCCAGTCCTCTCACACGCTCAAAAGCTTCACATTTATCTAACTTTTGTGGGCACTATGCTTTTGTCTCTATCACAGAGCCCACTAAGGTAGATGAAGCATTTCGAGCCGAGTGGATTCAGGCTATGCAAGAAGAATTACATCGAGTTCGAACTCAACAATGTCCGAACCGGTCAAACGTCCAGATCCTCGCAAGCATAATATCATTGGCACAAAGTGGATCTACCGCAACAAGCAAGATGAAAATGGCCTTGTGGTGAGGAATAAGGCACGACTAGTAGCTCAAGGCTACACACAAGTTGAAGGAATTGATTTCGATGAAACTTTTGCACATGTTGCTAGACTTGAGTCTATTCGCATATTACTCGACTATGCTAACCATCACAATATCACTTTATATCAAATGGATGTGAAAAGTGCATTCCTCAATGGTAAGCTTGAGGAAGAAGTATATGTTGCTCAACCCCCAGGTTTTGAAGATCCAAAGAATCCTGACAAAGTCTTCAGACTTAATAAGGCCCTCTATGGTCTCAAACAAGCCCCACGGGCGTGGTATGATACATTGAAGGAATTCTTCGTGAAGAATGGCTTCACACCCGTTCACTCGACCCTACTCTCTTTACTAAATCTTATGATGGTGAACTATTTGTGTGCCAAATATATGTTGATGATATTATCTTTGGCTGTCTTGACCAACGTTATAGTGATGAATTTGCCTATATGATGAGTGAAGAATATCAAATGTCTATGATGGGAGAGTTGAAATTCTTCTTAGGTCTTCAAATTCGTCAACAACACAATGGCATATTCATATCTCAGAGAAATACCTCAAAGATGTCCTGAAGAAATTCGCATGCAAGATTGCAAAGGCGTCAAAATTCCTATGCCCACAAATGGCCATCTATGCACTGATGAAAATGGTATTGACTTCGATCACAAGGTATACCGCTCAATGATTGGTTCTTTATTGTTCTTATGTGCATCTAGGCCTGATATAATGCTTAGTGTTTGCATGTGTGCCCGATTTCAAGCTACACCGAAGGAATCACACCATAAGGCTGTGAAGCATATTCTTCGATATCTAGCTCATACACCAACACTAGGATTATGGTACCCCAAGGGCTCTGCTTTTGATCTCATTCGATATTTTGACTCTGACTATGCTGGTGATCGTGTGGACCGCAAGTCAACTTCTGGCACTTGTCATTTCCTCGGACGATCTTTGGTCTGTTGGTCCTCGAAGAAACAGAACTGCGTATCACCGCTTCATCATGGAAGCTGAATACATTGCTGCTGGCTCGTGTTGTGCTCAATTGCTGTGGATGAAGCAAACTCTCAAGGACTACGGCATCAACGTGAAGAATGTGCCTCTCTCTTTGTGACAATGAGAGTGCCATCAAGATTGCTCACAACCCAGTTCAGCACTTTCGAAGACAAAGCACATTCAAATTCGTCATCATTTTCTTCGTGATCATGTGTTGAAGGGCGACATCTCTATCGAGCAGGTGAAGACCAAGAACAGCTAGCCGATATCTTCACTAAGCCCTTGGATGAGAAGAGATTTAGCAAGTTGCGGTGTGAGCTAAATATCTTAGAATCTTTGAATGTTCTTTAAAAAGGACACACATCCTGACACTTATGCAAAATTGATGACTTAGATGTGCAACACATAAAGAAACATTTTTCTTCAATCAATGAAGAATAACACTCTAAGTGTGAAGAAATTAATGAAGAATTTGATTCTCAGAACCCTACGATAATTGTAATGCTGTGTCCAAATCATCACTCTTATACGGTGGGTCACGCCACCACCAAAGTTGAAAATCTTAAATTTGAGTTTTTCCTCAGTTTTGAAATTCTTCAGTTTTCAAATTCTTCAACTTTGCAAAATCTTCACTGTTTCCGTCGTCTTTCTTCATTCACTTATGGGTTTATGTCCTCTACATCATTCACTTATGGCTATTTCTTCAAGTCGCTTTTTCTGCTAAGTGAATGTGATCGGACCCTTCCCCCGCTATGCTATACTCAACCCAATCTATTCACAAATTCTTCATGTGCGTTCTATTTGAAACTTCGCTCAAAATCTTCACTTTGAGTCCCGTCACCTGAAGAAATTGCGAATCTAAACTTTAAAACTGATCTTATCAAAATTTTCGGTTTTGTCATTAAACTGCTCCGCATCCCACGATGCATTATTTTACTCACCCACGATCATACACGATCTCCACTACACAGTATGTGGGTGACACATGTCGTGAGAAGGAGAATGGTCAGGGGCACGTTCGTCCTAAATCTTCGGGCGAACGGTTTTCACTGCCTTTATAAATACCCCTCTCTCCATCCTCATTTCTTTTACCCCGCTCGACCTCTCTCTCCCGTTCGAGCTCCTCAAACCCTAGCGCCGCCGCTACTCCATCGTCGCCGGTGAGGAAGAGCTTCACTGCCTCGACCTCTTCGCCATCGTACTCACGCCAACCGCGGAATTCCTCACTCCGCCGTCTCCGTAGCTGTCTTCCTCCGCCAAGTTAGGGCGTGGAAGATCCGAATGACGAAGCTTCACATCTACAACACCCGGTTCGTCGTGTTCTTCACTTCGGTAATTAAAAGTTACTTTTATTACTCGCTTTGATTCTCAAACCTTCACGAAAATCTTCAAAGGTGTTTATTCTTCAAATCTTCACACATATGAACACCTCAAACAAAATATGCTCTTGATTCGCTTTCTCTAAGCAATGATTTTCTTCAAGATTCCTCAATTGTGTGGATCCTCGATCCGCATAACTCGAACATAAGACAAAGAACGCTTAGTGAAATTCTTCAAGGCTCATCTGGTCAAAATCCTCAAAACTTGTTCTTTTTGAAAAACCTTTTGAGAACGCATATGACCTCTCCAAATTCCTCGCAACTATACTCTGTTCACAGGTACACATGTTCGCTGCTGAATCACTAGGTTCTCATCAACTTAACTCATTTGTAGCGTTCCTCGAAGAAAAACTGCATACTTCTTCAGAGAACTCAATTGTTCAATTTGCTCAACTGAAGAATATGGCAGACGGTAAGAAGCCACAGAAAGGAGGAAAGAAACCTGAGGTTATGACTGCGTTTGAGATCCCTGAGGAAATTTATGCTGACTATTGCACACCTGATGAAGAAAGCAAAAATCAGCGCAAGGTGCGTATTCAGAAGATTGAACGGACATGGGCAAGGGAATGGAGGGAATACAGATATGTGACTCCAAAGTACATGAAGAAATTCGCTCTCAATCCTCCATGCCCAAGAGCTCCACTGGCACCTGGCCAAGTAGCTGACCCCACCAGCATCAAGCGTGGTGAGGACTTTCCTGAAGAATGGGCTAAGCGCCAAGCTAAATTGGCAAGACAAGCCAAGGAGGCAGTGAAGAAATTCAATGAGGATTACGCCATCACATAGCTCATCGAGGCCTCGGTCAAACCGAGGAAATCCATGCCAAAGAAGTCTGCTCATAAGCCAAGTGCTTCATCGGCAGCGCCTCACGGCAAATTCCTCACATCGCTACAGCTCCACCAAAGTCCTCAACAGCTTCACAAAGTCCTCAGCTCCTGTGCATCCGGCTACATGTCAAAGGACTGCTGGTTTCTCGATTGCCTCGAGTTTCAAAGAAGTTCCTCAAGAAGCACCAATTTCATCATCCGCCCGACTTTGTCAAGACCAAATCAACAATGGACGAGGTCCTCGGCCAAGTCCAAAGAAGAAACAAGTTGCATTCCATGTGCCTTCTGATGATGAAGCTTCTGATGATGAACTTGCAGAAATCATCAGAGATCGCCAAGAAAGGGCCGCTAGAGCCAAAGGCACATTTGTGCCACTGCTGTTGGATCCGAAGAAAGTCCTCGATTATATTGATCTCTGGCACAAGGATCCCAATACCCCTATGCCTGACTTTCATCGACCCTGGACAAAGTCATATGTTGACCCATTTCATCGTCAAGAGAAATGGAAGTTTGAAAAGGCAAGAGAGATCAAAAGGCTCAATACGTAAAGGAGAAGTTCCTCAAGAAAACGTTGTCAAAATGACACCTGAGGAACTTCTCAAGGTCCAGACTGAAATTCAAGACCTCAGCAAAAACTTCGATTCTTATTATGCTGATTGGCAAGGAGCCAAGGTCAGATTCGTCAAGCTGACGAAGAAATTCACAAATGTGGCTGCCCCAACGCAACATGAGATTCCTCAGGCAGAAGCCTCAGCTCAGCCGACTGAAGAACTTGCCAAAGAACGCCGATGAAGTTCAGCGGCCGATGAAAATACTAGTTCTGTGGCTGATGCCTCAATTCCAGCACCAAGAAATTGCCGGGCATCCACTAGTGGTGCGCTCAAGAAATCAAGAGATCAGGGCAATCAGATCGGCCATACCGAGGAAATTCATCCCGATTCCTCGCCTCCTCTGTGCCAACACCAACTCCAATTCTTCCATCTGCCTCTGAGGTGAAGAAAACCAAGGCTGCAGAACGAACTGCAGTGAAGAAAAGGAAGGCATCAGCTGTGTCAAATTCTTCGGCTGCAAAGAAAATGAAGCCAATGACCAGCTCATTCGAAAATCCAATTGATGATGTTCCGATTTCCTCCAAGCCATCAAAGGACCTTGTTCCTTTTGGAGAAGACTATGAGATCCCAATCGGATCTGATGAAGAACATCATTCTGCTGCTTCGTCGGAGCAGATTGATGAAGAAATTAAAGTGGACGCAATCCCTTCAACCCCAGTTATTTCCTCACCTATGCCTCAGTTCACAGCTGAAGAGGCAGGTGTTGAGGAAATTGAAGATGAAGATGTGGATATTGGGTGCATCACACCAGTGATGAATGATGAATTTTGGGAAAGTCTGCATCCCAATACTCCTCTCTTCACCCCGCTCCAACAGATTCCTCAGTCCCCTGCACAAACATTCCAAATGGACTCTAAAGAAACTCAACCCACCTGCTCTGTGCATGAAGAAATTCCAGCCACTAGTGCCGATGAACTCGCCGATGCACAGACTGCACCTGTTGAGGAACAAGAAATTCCTCAGCCTGAAGAACCTGAACTTGCGATTCCAGAGGTCGTGATACAACTCACTGACACTCCACTGCCAAAGCCTAAGAATCCTTTCTCAACGAAGCAAAAGTTCAAAGCTGAAGATTTCTTCGGCGAGCACGTATTCTTCACTGACTATAATCCATATGATTCTGCTTGCATAAGGAAGAGGCGTTTCTGGACTGCCAGCCAAGCCAACTTCTATTCCTCAATGCTCTTCAACAAAGACAAAGTCTTTGATCATGCTCATATTCCTCATGTGGACATGGAGTCTCTGCCAGGCTTTGAGCCAGTCCTCAGTGTTCTTCACGATGCATGACTTCTGAATTTCTGCACTGATATCTCGTGGATCGGAATGAAGAACTAATTCTTCAATTCTATGCAACGCTGCACATCACCGGAGACGCCAAGACGTGAACTCATGGGTATTAGACCGGATGTCCGAAAATACTCACTACAAGGCACCATCAACTGAATTGCTTCGTGCTCTACCACTCGGTCCTCCCTTGATGGTGCACGTTGTATCTACAACGAACGTAACTTTCAAATCACTATATGCAAGTCTCGATGAAGCCTTTGAAGCCAAGGCAGGCCCCAAGAACCAAATTCCTCGTCAAGGAATTATTGTATGTGCCTCGGATCGTCTATCGGATTACGACGAAGACAATGAGTCCTATCAAAGGCCACGACTTGAATGATGAAGAAGTTGTTGGCATCATGAAGAATATGCTTTTCTACATCATCCATGGCGTTCCCGTCAACTTCCATGATTTCTTCATGAGGACTCTGGCAAACATTGCTATGTCACCATTTGAGCTGAAGCCTTATGCGCCTTGGATAATGAGATTCATCAGGACAAGGTCTTCACTCAATTACAAGGCTGATACTCTGAACCACTGCAGCTACTTGCCCCCGATTGAAGTCCTCAAACGGACATTTACCTCAGATGATGACAAGGGCAAGGCTACTGCTGTGATCGATGAAGGCATTCGTCCATTGGATGGACAGTCAGCAAAGCAGCATCCTACTCCACCAATGATGACTCGCCACCCATGACTCGCCGCAAATACCTCGGTACCAAGCAAAGTCCTCAAGCTATCGCACCTGTGGTGATGACTGATCGTGAGTTACTCCTCGCCTTCATTAGAAGGTTGATCGCAATCATAAATGGGTCAAGCGCCGCTTTGGTTCAATTCTTCACAACATGACCTCAACACACAATGCAGTGAAGAAAACCACTACTACCTCCATGAAACCTTCAAACGCACCTGGGCTTTTCTTTCACATGTCTACAATGCGTAAGAACTGACGACAATGGGACTCAAGGAAGAATTTGACTGGTCTGCACCTCCTCCGAAGAAATACAAGAAGGTCAAAGTTCCTTCCTTGGTGGCCAGCTCCAATTCTTCATCGCGCGACACTGATGAAAATGAAGACTTGGATGACACCGCGCCAGGTCCTACTACAACAACCGAATTCTAACAACGTCTGGCGCTCCTTCTTCAACTTGAAATTCTTCAGAGCGTTAGTCCTCGCCGATCCTTTTGGTCATTTGATGACAAAGGGGAGAAATTTGAGTTAGTCTTCAAGCGGGTCTAGTTTATTGCCTATATACAGTAATTTATTTTTGTTAAGTTACAACTCTCGTTCTTCCGAAACTTTTATTGGATCGAGTTGTAATCTTAAACCCGATGGTGCTTTGATACTTTTGATGCATTATGCTCTTGCACTTTGCTCTGATTCTCTTGAGCTCCTTGAAAATCGTCATAACAAATCTATTTCAGCTCTGATACTCTTGAAGCGTTATTATGCATGCTTGTTCCTCATTAATGTTATCGCACGCATGCTGAATTACATCAAGCACCATATTTCATCATGCATTCCAAATTCCTCATACTATATGTCAAATGCGTGTATGAATTACAAGATATAGGGGGAGATCTCCATGATTCAACTCTTCAAATGTGCATTGCCTCAAAAGCAAATTCCTCACTATGCACATCTTCAGAGGGAGTTCTTCTATATCTTGCAATCAAATTCCTCATTATCAGTATTTACACTTCATATGTTTATCCCCGTTGAAAACTTAACCTATATTGTCATCAATCACCAAAAAGGGGGAGATTGTAAGTGCATCTAGTGCCCTTAGTGATTTTGGTGGATTGAAGACTTATAGGTTAAGGAACTATCGTTTGTGAGTGTACAGGTCTATAAGTCTATGAGGAGTTTGATATTTACAGAGAAAGTCGACCCCTAAAATGAAGTTCTTGATTGAAGACTTTGATATTTTGAAGACTTTACGAAGACTTTGAAAGTGAAGAAATTGGTGTGACCTTGAAGACTTGATATTCATTTGAGGAACATGAAGCGTGAAGACTTTTGTTTCGTAGTTTCATTTCTCTTTCTTGAGTCATAGGAAACACCGTCGTTAGAGGGGTCGAGGAAATACTAAGGAAAAATTTCCATGTGATGCTCAACTCAAAATCCTACACCTCCCAATCCCTTGAGTGAAGCCTTTGGAAATCTCACTCTGATTCAGTCAATTTCTTGATATGAGACGAAGTTCTTACATTGAGGAATTTATTACGGCCCGAGGAGTTAGGAATTCGCCGGTCTTGGATTGCCTACACATTGAGGAACATGATTGCCTGAGGAATTTGAGATTCAAATTTCCGACCGTTCTTGTCTTGTCTTGACTGTTCCAAAATATCTTATCCACCTAACGGTCATATCATTGAAGGGCATTTATGTCTTATCATGTCGGGCTGCTCCCTAGGCTATAAATAGCCGCCCCCTTACAACCACTAGCTGGTTGGCTGCTCCGAGAGAACTTGACACTTGTCATTTGAGAGCAACCCATCCTCTGAGGACTTTGAGCGAAAATCATCGAGTGAGGAAAAACCCCAAAAACCAAACACCTACAAACCCAAAGTGATTGAGCATCACTGAAGAGATTGCTCCTGCGTGGATCCGACGCTTGTTACCTTTGAAGACTGTGCTTCTTCCAGACGGTTAGGCGTCATGGTCTAGAGCATCCAAGAGGAATTGTGGATCGCCGAGTGACCAAGTCTGTGAAGGTTTGGAAGTCGCTGAAGACTTACAACGAGTGATTGACGAGTGTGTGACCTTAGTTCAAGGAGAATACGGTGAGGACTTGGTGTCTGAGCTGCGTGCTTTCGATGTGGGTGTCCGGGGCTGTGTGTCCTCGAGTTTAAATACTCAGCCGCTCCAACGAGACGTATAACCGAGACATCAGTTGGAACTGGTCTACCAAATCATTGTCTTCACCAACCTAATTGGTTCTATTTCCTCAACCCTTTCATTTCCTCATTCTTGTGTTGAGTGTTTGTTCATATCCGTGTTTGAAGACTTTGATCAAGACTTTCTCAATTTCCTCGGTTCAATTTCTTGATCGGTTTGTCTTCATCTTGTGTTATCCTGTGATTACGCTTTATGTACTCTGTGTTTGTCTTCATTTCATCATGATGACCATGCGTGTATTCTGTTATGCTTACTTCTGAGTACTTATTCCGCTGCAAGTAGTTCTTCGCTAAGGAATTTCCTCACCGGCAAATTCCTCAGTGAAGAATTCATACAAATCGCCTATTCACCCCCCCTCTAGTCGATATAACGCACTTTCAATGATGAAATGAAGACAAACAAAGAGTACAGAAAGCGTAAACACAGGATAGCACAAGATGAAGACAAACGGACTGAAGAAATTGAACTGAGGAAATTGAGAAAGTCTTCAGTCAAAGTCTTCAAACACAGATATGAATGAACACTCAACAGAGTAATGAGGAAATGAAAGGGTTGAGAAAATAGAACCAGTTTGGTTGGTGAAGAAAATGATTTGGTAGACCAGTTCCAACTGCTGTCTCAGTTGTACGTATGGTTGGAGCGGCTGAGTATTTAAACTCGAGGACACACAGTCCCGGACAACCAGTCGCTGAGCACGCAGCTCAGGACACCAAGTCCTCACCGTATTCTCCTTGAACTAAGGTCACACAGACCTCGTCCAATCACTCGTGGTAAGTCTTCAGGCGACTTCCAAACCTTCACATACTTGGTCACTCGGTGATCCACAATTCCTCTTGGACACTCTAGACCATGACGCCTAACCGTCTGGAAGAAGCAGAGTCTTCAAAGGTAACACGCGTTGGATCCACGCAGGATCAATCTCTTCAGTGATGCTCAATCACTTTGGGTTTGTAGGGGTTTGGTTTTTGGGTTTTTCCTCACTCGATGATTTTCGCTCAAAGTCCCTGAGGATGGGTTGCTCTCAAATGACAAGTGTCAAGTTCTTCGAGCAGCCAACCAGCTAGTGGTTGTAGGGGCGGCTATTTATAGCCTAGGGAGCAGCCCGACATGATAAGACATAAATTCTCTTCAATGATATGACCGTTAGGTGGATAAGATATTTTCGGATAGTCATGCCAAGAAGACAAAGAACGGTCGGAAATTTGACTCTCAAATTCCTCAAGCTATCATGTTCTCACTGTAGGCAATCCAAGATCAATTCCTAACTCCTCACAGAATAAATTCTCAACACTGTAAGAACTTCGCCTCTCACATCAAGAAATTTGACTGAGCTGTATGAGATTTCCAAAGGCATCACTCCAAGGGATTGGTAGGTGTAGGATTATGAGTTGAGCATCACATGGAAATTTTTCCTTAGTATTTCCTCGACCCACTATAACAGAACGGTTTATCATATAACTCAAGAAAGAGAAAACGAAAATACAAAAACAAAAGTTTTCACGCTTCATGTTCCTCAAATGAATACCAAGTCTTCAAGGTCACACCAATTTCTTCACTTTCAAAGTCTTCGTAAAGTCTTCGAATATCAAAGTCTTCAGAAGAACTTCATTTTTAGGGGTCGAATTTTCTCAGAAACATCAAACTCCTCATACACTTATAGACCTGTGTACACTCACAAACACATTAGTCCCTTAACCTATAAGTCTTCAATACACCAAAATCACTAAGGGGCACTAGATGCACTTACACCTTCCCTAGTCCAATTCGGACCAGACCAAGGGGAGGGGTGCGGCCACCCTTGAGGCCCTTTTCCTTCTTTCCCGTATGGCCCAATAAGGCCCAATACGTATTCCCGTAACTCTCCGGTACTCCGAAAAATACCCGAATCACTCGGAACCTTTCCGATGTCCGAATATAGTCGTCCAATATATCGATCTTTACGTCTCAACCATTTCGAGACTCCTCGTCATGTCACCGATCTCATCCGGGGACTCCGAACTCCTTCGGTACATCAAAAACCTTAAACTCATAATATAACTGTCATCGAAACCTTAAGCGTGCGGATCCTACGGGTTCGAGAACTATGTAGACATGACCGAGACACGTTTCCTATCAATAACCAATAGCGGAACCTGAATGCTCATATTGGCTCCTACATATTCTACGAAGATCTTTATCGGTCAAACCGCATAACAACATACGTTGTTCCCTTTGTCATCGGTATGTTACTTGCCCGAGATTCGATCGTCGGTATCCAATACCTAGTTCAATCTCGTTACCGGCAAGTCTCTTTACTCGTTACGTAATGCATCATTCTGTAACTAACTCATTAGTCACATTGCTTGCAAGGCTTATAGTGATGTGCATTACCGAGAGGGCCCAGAGATACCTCTCTGACAATCGGAGTGACAAATCCTAATCTCGAAATACGTCAACCCAACATGTACCTTCGGAGACACCTGTAGAGCTCCTTTGTAATCACCCGATTCGTTGTGACGTTTGGTAGCACACAAAGTGTTCTTCCGGTAAACGGGAGTTGCATAATCTCATAGTCATAGGAACATGTATAAGTCATGAAGAAAGCAATAGCAACATACTAAACGATCAAGTGCTAAGCTAACGGAATGGGTCAAGTCAATCACATCATTCTCCTAATGATGTGATTCCATTAATCAAATGACAACTCTTTTGTCCATGGCTAGGAAACATAACCAGCTTTGATAAACGAGCTAGTCAAGTAGAGGCATACTAGTGACACTATGTTTGTCTATGTATTCATGCATGTATTATGTTTCCGGTTAATACAATTCTAGCACGAATAATAAACATGTATCATGATATAAGGAAATAAATAATAACTTTATTATTGCCTCTAGGGCATATTTCCTTCACTACAATGATAGGAAGGAGCTTCTCGAAGACCAGAATGAGGCCCGCCGCATTATCCGGCGCTCGAAGGCCTACATGGTTCATGACGGAGAGCTCTACAAGAAAAGTACTACCGGAATACTTCAAAGATGTATCTCCGAGGAGGAGGGGCGGCAGCTTTTGGCAGAAATTCATGCTGGTCTAGGCGGACACCACGCCGCAGCTCGGGCCCTTGTTAGCAAGGTCTTCCGTACAGGGTTTTATTGGCCGACGGCCAGAGCAGACGCGCAGGACCTTGTCCAACGTTGCGTCGGGTGCCAACTCTTCGCCAACCAAAGCCATATGCCCCCAACTGCCTTACAGACTATCCCCATCACTTGGCCTTTCGCGGTCTCGGGACTGGATATGGTTGGACCCCTTAAAGGGGGAAGCCATAAGAAAAACTATCTGCTAGTTGTGGACAAATTCACTAAATGGATAGAGGCTAAACCGGTCAAAACGGCCGAGTCCGGCCCGGTGATAGACTTCATATCCGGTGTTGTGCACCGTTATGGTGTCCCACACAACATATCACCGACGACAACTCTAATTTCACAGCCGACGAGGTAAAAACCTGGTGTACTAACCTGGGCATTAAACTCGATTACGCCTCCGTCTACCACCCGCAAACCAACAGTCAAGTCGAACGAGCCAATAGTCTTATTATGAGCGGCATCAAGCCCAGACTAGTGCGGTCTTTGAAAGAAACAGACAAGCACTGGGTTGAGGAGCTCGACTCTGTACTCTGGGGGCTGCGGACCACGCCCAACCATACTACCGGATACACATCTTTTTTCATGGTGTATGGCGCAGAGGCCGTGCCGCCCTGCGATATTATTCACGACTCACCTTGAGTGCGTATGTACGAAGAGAGAGAAGCCGAGCTTGATCGGCAGGACGGCCTAGATGCCCTAGAGGAGGAGTGCGATGTCGCAAAAGCCCGTTCAGCATTTTACCAACAGCAGACTCAAAGATATCAAAGCAGAGAAGTACGGGCCAAGACCTGCAACATTGGCGAACTCGTTCTACGCCTGCCGGAGAAGAAAAAGGACAAACTCAAGCTCAAATGGGAGGGTCCCTTCATAATTGATGAAGTTCTCACCGGAGGAGCATACCGTCTTTGTGATGCATCAGACAATCGCCTCGAGCCGAACCCCTGGAACGCGGCCAGACTCCGAAGATTCTATGCCTAGCGCCGAACTCCTTGTTCGTCTCCTTCTCCCCTGTAGTTTCCATTATTTTTGCTCTCTTTTTCGATTTTTTCTCTCGCTTTAAAGCTTTGGTACGGCTAGACCGCACACCCCTGACGCATACATCTTTAAATATGTACATCCATTATACCTGGGGGCTTCTTGGACATAAGCTTTTTATTATTCTTTGAGCATCAATCTCTTCACATATGCGTTTTTTCATATGTACCTTTTCTTCGCCACTATATGCATCGATATGACTTAAGTTTTGGCCAAGCTGGGTTGCCTGGCTCCTGTGCTTATGCCTACGTTCCCGTTAGTCCGGCTAGGGCATAAAGGGAGCACCTCTGCGATTGTTACTGCCGGGTCATCCGGATGTGTACCTCAGACTGGGTGAAGCCGAAAGCTAGCGTTCTTAAGGGAATATTCAGCCGCTGAATTAAAGATGTTTTTCGCACTCATTTCATTGTGAACCCCCGGAAGCTATACACACTATGATTTTCACATCACAATTCGAACATGTATACAAATTCATGCACACCCAGGGAAAGGAACCCTTAACGGAACTATTCTCACTGGAAGATGTTTCTTACAATCTTAATGTAATATAACATAACTAGCCAGATACAATTTGTCTGTTCAAGCAACTATGACCCCTACGCCTAGTTTTCCATGCATATCCCGGTCTATTCGGCCGCGATGGTATTCAGAAACACTCCGCACCCTCAAGTCTGGAGGTTGAAGAGAAAAGGTCTGCCATGACATATGCTATACAATTCAGCTAGAGTTTCACAGGTCAAGGAATGTACGTAGTCACTTGGACTCAAACACTTCCTCCTCTATACCGTCCAACAGGCGGTCTAACTTACAATCCTGTTGGGAATATTTGGCGGCCACCTCTACTTGGTCATATACTGAACTAACGGGAATTTCTTCCCCATTTGACCCTAGCGGTCCAACCCGGGCCTTGTGATTAGGATCCATCTTGGTATATCGCGTTTTCACCATGGCCCAGGCCTCTCGTGCACCTTCTCGGCAAGCTCATATCTTCCATAGTCGGACACACCGCCGTGCTCCTTTGAACAGCTCTACAAGCTCCTCCATACTTTCTGGAGGGGAGGAAGATGGCCATAGGGCTTTGGCAACACTCCGCATTGCCAGCCGAGCCTGCTCGTGCACTTGCGACAACCTTTGCAGCAGATCACTTGATGATCCGGACACCTCCTCGTCGGGACGGCCCGTCAATATACCTGCAATCATAATTGTATCAGTTCCATTTATCTCCGAACTACATTCAAAATAGTTCAGACACATACTGAATATACCGCCCCGCAACTTCCTATTCTCCTGCACGGAGTCGGCTAGCTGGGCTCGCACATCTTTCAACTCTTCACCCAAGGCGGTGTAGGAATCCTGTAGCTTGTTTTTCTCCCCTCTGACACGGGTCAGCACACGCTCGCCTGCGGCGCATAGCCTTTTCGCCTTTTCCCCCCCCTCTTGGGTGATCTTCAACCTCTCCTCAAGTTGATTGGGCGATCCTATTATGCAATTAGCAACAATATTAGTAAAGTTGGTATACAATTATCGTTCCTCGATGGAGGGGAATGTTACCAGAAGACGCCTTCTTGAAGTTTTCCAGTTCGGTGGTAGCAGCATTTAGCTGCGCCCGACACTGCTCCAGCTCTTGGGCTAGCAGGCCATTCTTCTCTGTAAGGACCTGGTTATACGATGATCCCTAAATCTGTTGTACCAACTGCTTTCGGTCTCGGGGGCTACAGGCATACGGTTATCCTTTTTTGGGAAAAAGAAAACTTACTTGCACATCTGTCAAATATTGCTTCGTGGCTATTCTAAGCCCATCTCGAGCGGCTCGGATGTATGTGTCACCCGAGCTGAAGGCATTGAACGCCTCTTCCGAGAACTTGGGGTCTCTTAAGACAGCCCTGCAGCGCCGATGATTCATGGCACTTTCTACTTCCGAATTGCTGACGGACATATCTTCCGAACCCTCGGCCGAAGGACAGTCCGTCGTTGTTCCCACACCAGCCCCCGTCTCTCCGGCAGGATCTAAATGCTAGTTGTCGGGAGCACGATAGGCCGGGCCCTCGGACACAGTTCTGCGAACCTTTTTCCTGTAACAAGTCAAACGCATAAGTCACAGTTGGGTGCGGCCGCTTAAAAACATATTTATAAATCCATACCTCTTCGATGAAGGCCTGGCGGTGTCTTCACCGGCCTTCCTCTTCGAAGGCCTGCCCGGCATGGGAACCGATTTCATCGGAATTAACAAATGCCTCCCCTTTGGAGCACGAGACAGTGCGGTGGGTGAGGCATAATAGGAGCACTCTTTTAGAGGAGGTGTCTCTTGATTACTTACGTGGGAAGCTGAAAGAAGACCAGGATAATCGGCGACGATGGCCACTTCCGTGCCGTCATAGCTCGCCTGGTGAACCACCCCTTCCGCGAGTACCACGAAGGTCTTCTTCGAACCCAGGATCAAGCTCCCGGTCGTGGTTCTCCGACTGTGGGGTAGGGCTATTAAGCCCCTCGGTTACCTTCCGCCAGTGCTGTTTCAAATAGACGGATCTGGAATTCATTAAAGATGGTTGAGAAAGCGGAGTGAATAAAAGCAAAGGGGTTGGGACTTACCCAGCTGGGAGGGTTGTACATGGAGTACCCATCTCTACGATTGATGCGGAGAAACTCTTCTTCCTTCCCTTTAAACAGCTCGGCCAGTATCTTGGCTAGAGCGGCGGGGGTGTCCGGACCTTTCCGACCACAACGAGAGGCAGCATCCTCCCCATTGTAGTGCCACATTGGGAGCCCTCTGTATTGAAGTGGCTGAACCCCTCGCACTATGGAGGTCGCCATTACCTCTACTATTGTAAAACCAGACTGGGCAAGCATCCTTATCTTGCCCAGGAGCTGACGAACCTCCGCACTGTCCTCCTCTTCAAGACTTTGGGGACGCCAGCTTTGACGTTTCTTCAATGGAACATTTGCAAATTCTGGGAGACCCTTGCGAACAGGGTCGGGAAGAGCAGCGTCTTCTATATAGAACCATTCGTAAGGCCATTCTCTAGATGCCTTCCTTGGTGTACCGGACAAATATCCGGTACCGGCGACGCACCATACTTCGCCACCGCCCACTTCAAATATTGACCCCTGGTGATTGCGCGGGACAAGACAGAACAACTTTCTCCATAATTCGAAATGGGCCTCAATGCCTAGGAACAGTTCGCACAAAGCGACGTATCCCGCAATATGCAGAATGGAGGTAGGAGTAAAATTATGCAGCTGAAGGCCATAGTATTCCATAAGCCCCCGGAGGAATGGATGGATTGGAAACCCAACGCCCCTTAGCAAATAATGGACGAAACAAACTCGCTCCCCCGGATGGATTGGGAAAATCCTCCGCTTGGGTCTCACCGTTAAGGGAGGCTAGCCCTGCTCGAACAGGGACCAGATCTGCAGGGGGAACAAATCCCTGCGCTTGCAGCTTCTCTAATTGGTTGTGGGCCACTGAGCACCTCTCCCACTCGCCTCTCTCTGAGTCAAAGGAGGAACCAGGAATGCTAGCCATGTTGGAATGGTTTGTCCTAGTGGACTTTGGGGATTTTTCTCCATGGGATGTTGAATGGATAAAAGATTCCATCTCTTTAAATAGGGGCTCTTCCTTGCCTGGATGGGGTGCTATCTGCAAAAATACCCTGACCTCCCGCATTCGCTCGACACATGGAAGACAAAGTTATTTGATGCGCAGAAGCCAAGGGGAGCGACATTTATCAACGACCGAGTACAGTACTTGCAGGTCATCGGAGGAGGAACCCGCCTTGCAATGCCAAAGACAATTTGTGTGCCGAACACTTTGTTATTGAAGACTGGTTCGGGGGCTACTTGTAACACCCCGGATGTAACTTTCCATATTTGTAACTCCAACTCTTGCCATTTTCGGCATTGTGATATGATATTCCCTCCATGGTTGGGCTTTTCTTCATTTTTGCATTTTGTCCATGTCATGCATTTCATATCATGTCATCATGTGCATCTCATTTGCATACGTGTTCGTCTCATGATTCCGAGCATTTTCCCCGTTGTCCGTTTTGCAATCCGGCACTCCTATGTCCCCCGGCGTCCCCTTTTACGTTTTTCCGTGAGCGGGTGCTAAACTTTCTCGGAATGGACCGAGCCTTGTCAAGTGGCCTTGGTATACCACCAGTAGACCACCTGTCAAGTTTCGGGTCATTTGGAGCTCGTTTGGTACTCCAACGGTTAACCGCACTCTCGCAAAAGCTTCTTTTAAGTTGCAGCCCAACACCCTTTCAAAACAACCCAATAACCCATCTAAGTCACTTCCATGCTCTCCGTCGTCGGATCACGATCGTGTGGGCGAAAACCGCACCTCATTTGGAGCTTCCTAGCTCCTTCTACCTATAAAAACACCCCCTCCCCCGAATTTTCGGATCAATCCTCCTCCAAACCCTAGCCCCGCTCCTCTCCGCTCCGCCGGACACGTCCGCCCGCCGCCGCCCGGCCAATAGGGAGCCGCCACGTGGCCCCGTGCCCACATCGCCGCCGCCGGCCATGGGCCCGTCCCGGCCCCCGCAGCCAGCGCGCCCGCTTCGGCCGCTGCCCCGCCGCCACGTGGCCCTGCCCACATCGCGTCGCCGGCCACCGCCCGCGCCGCCAGCCACCACCGCCTGCCGCGCCGGCCTCTCCTTCCTCCACTCCGGCCGGCCACCTCGTCCCGCGCCGGATCTCAGATCCAACCGAAGGCGGTTGACTTCTCTCCCCCCGAAAACCTGCAAGTCTTTTCCTGTGATTATTTTATTGCATTTTCGTCATGCCATAACTCTCTGCATATTGCTCGGTTTCGTGCGTGTAATATGTCAAAATGTTCACCTCAAAGAGTAGATCGTTTCATCGCATTGCTTCATTATCATTTGTGCTCATCTTGTTGCACGAAATGCTGTTAGAAGAGGGCTATGTGATGTTAGTTTCTGTTTCTTAACAGAACATGCACTTTTGTCATTTTTGCCATGATTGATGTGTGCATCCTATGAATTTGACTCCTACATGTGTTTTGTAATATGCCATGCCATCTTTCCAGTGGTGTATGCCATGTATTTGTTTGATCTCTGTGGTGACTAGCACAAGCATGCAAACTAGGCTGCCTGATGTTGCTGATTTCAGCCCCTGTTTTGCTGATATTTTTATACCATGTTAACTTGATGCTACCGAGAGATCCATGCATATTTTGAGATACTTCAGTAAGGATGTTTTGAACATATGGTTATGCTATATCCATCCATGCCCTTGTTTGCAATTATGAAGTGCCATAGCTTGAGTCAATCGATCTCTACTTTTGCTATAAAATGTTTCCTGGCAGATTGTTTACATGTTATTCAATTTTACCAAGGTTATTGTAGTTGATCCGTGTATGCTATGATGTTGTTCTTGCCATGTGTAGCTTCTATGCCATGTATTCTTGATGGATGTATGATTAGTTTATCATGAGATGCTCTGTAGTGAGTGCATCGAGCTCTTCAACATGCCTACTTGTTATCTGTTTTTGTCATGCCCTGTTGCTGAATCTGTTAACGAAACTTGCTATGTTTACGTGGGTGCCATCATATTTTCTGATCCTTTTTGGCTTATAGTCAGTAAAGGACTTTTGTTCTATGCTTTGATTAGATTCACGCCATGCCTTGTTTTGCTATTATAAGCTCCTGTAGCATGCTGTTTTCTCACTCTGAACATTGCTTCCTGATGCTGATTCTGCCATGTGCAGTATTTTCGTCTGTGAAGATGATATATTTTTCACTTTTGCCATGCTTGTTTGGACCTGTTATGATGTGATTTAGCCGTATCTCAGTGTTCATCTTTTGTCAAGAATCTTGAGTACATCACTGCCATATGCTTTTCTGGTACGTTTGGGTGCAGTAGCTTAATTTCTTGTTGATTGCTATGTGGTATCATGCTGTTAATGGCAGATTTGTGCCATTCTTGTTTTGCTTGTCATTTGCAAACCGTGCATCCGATTCCGGTGATCTTTATATCGATTTTAACCGAAATCATCTCATCTTTCCAGAGGCATACTTGGTTTGCCAAGTTGATGCCTGGTTCATCATTTTCCTTCCGAACGCATACGCATTGCATATCACATCTCGCATATCATGTCATGTTTTGCATCATGTTGCTTGTGCATTGCACCGTGATTTATTGTGGTTCCTTTGCTTGTGTTCTTGCTTTGGGTAGAGCCGGAGGCGAGTACATGAACGAGGAACCTGGTGAGAACGCTACGAGGATCAAGCTTTCGACAACTCTGAGAACTTTGTGCAAGATGACCATACCCTTGAAATCACTTCTATCTTTGCTATGCTAGATGCTCGCTCTTTTGCTATGCCCATGCTACGATGCCTATCACTTGCTATATCATGCCACCCATATTGCCATGTCAAACCTCTAACCATCCTTTCCTAGCAAACCGTTGATTGGCTATGTTACCGCTTTGCTCAGCCCTCTTATAAGCGTTGCTAGTTGCGGTGAAGATGAAGTTTGTTCCTTATTGGAACATGGAGATGTTGTTCCTTGTTGGAACATGTTTACTTGTTGGGGATATCACAATATATCTGCTATAATTAATGCATCTATATACTTGGTAAAGGGTGGAAGGCTCGGCCTTATGCAGTGTTTTGTTCCACTCTTGCCACCCTAGTTCCCGTCATACCGGTGTTATGTTCCTTGATTTCGCGTTCCTTACACGGTTGGGTGATTTATGGGACCCCTTGACAGTTCGCTTTGAATAAGACTCCTCCAAGCAAGGCCCAACTTTGGTTTACCATTTGCCACCTAAGCCTTTTTCCCCGGGTTTTCATGAGCCCGAGGGTCATCTTTATTTAACCCCGGGCCAATGCTCCTCTGGCGTTGGTCCAAACTAAACCACTTGCGGTGCCACCACGAGGCAACTTGGGGCATCTTCGGTTGCCCGTGCGTAGTGTTCATCCGGATGTGCCACGAGAACGAGATATGTGCAGCTCCTATCGGGATTTGTCGGCTGTCGGGCGGCTTCTTTGGTCTTGTTTTATTCTTTGTCGAAATGTCTTGTAGTCCGGGATTCCGAGATCGATCGGGTCTTCGGTAGAAGGAATATCCTTCGTTGACCGTGAGAGCTTATAATGGGCTAAGTTGGGACACCCCTGCAGGGTATTATCTTTCAAAGCCGTGCTGCGGTTATGAGGCGGATGGGAATTTGTTAATGTCGGTTGTAGAAAACCTGAAGTTGACCTTAATTAAAATACACAACAACGGCGTGTGTAACCGTGATGGTCTCTTCTCATGGAGTCCGGAAGTGAACACTGATGTTGGAGTTATGTTTGATGTAAGTAGTTCAGGATCACTTCTTGATCGCTACTAGCTTCACGACCGTGCTTTGCTTCTCTTCTCGCTCTCTTTTGCGAATGTAGCCACCATATATGCTAGTCGCTTGCTGCAGCTCCACCTCAAAACTCTGTCCTTCCTATAAGCTTAAATAGTCTTGATCTCGCTGGTGTGAGATTCTTGAGTCCCCGTGACTCACAGATTCTACCAAAACAGTTGCAGTGTGCCGACGATGCGGTCACGGTGGCATAACCCGAGCTCAAGTGGGAGTTCGACGAGGAACGTGGTCGTTACTATGTGTCTTTTCCTGATGATCAGTAGTGGAGCCCAGTTGGGTCGATCGGGGATCTGTGTAGCATTTGGGGTATCTTCTTTATTTTGGTTCCGTAGTCGGACCTTGAGTGTAATCTGAATGATGGATGTTTATTTATGTATTGTGTGAAGTGGCATTTGTAAGCCAACTATGTATCTTTTCCCTTATGTATTACATGGGTTGTGTGAAGATTACCTCACTTGCGACATTTCTTTCAATGCGGTTATGCCTCTAAGTCGTGCTAGCCGACACGTGGGAGACATAGCCGCATCGAGGGCGTTACAAGTTGGTAATCGAGCCATCCCGACTTAGGAGCCCCCTACTTGATTGTTTCTTTGGCGTTGTTGAGTCTAGAACAAAAATGTTTTGAGTCTTTGGATTATATATATCGGAGAGTAGGATTCTTTTACTCCCAGGTCCTTACTGTCGCTCTGGTGAGGTCTCCTGACGTAGAAGTTTTGACTCTCCTCTCCTCAAATTTCACTAAAAGTTTTTAGGATCACGCGGGTATCTTGGGATCGTTCTGATGGTTTTGTGACGAGAACATTGTTCTTGGTGCCTCCTGACATTTAGGGGTTGTGGCAGTGTCCCGGGGAGTTGAGCTCCGAGGTGTTGTCGTCACAATTTTATCGTTGCGATTCTGGAATACACGAGTTTTGCCGACATCGAAAATCTCTTTTGTGCAGTTGTTGGTGAGATAACCCGATAACCCTTGATCGGGCGAGCTCGGGAGTATTGCCATGACTCGTATAACGGATGCTTTTCGAAGGTCGGGGTACACGATTTCCGAAGGTTTCTTGGTTATGTGTTGACGGATGGATACAGCTAGATCTAGGTATTGTTAGTTTGGGTGATATATTTTGTGTCCCTGTATCCCCAACACCAGATTGCATAACCAGAAAGTTTCGGGAGTTTATAGGTGGGATTCAAGTAGCTCTTAGCATTTCTTCCCTTGAGATATTTGGTTTGTGATTGGGTAATCCTTACCACTTATTTGTTCGATCTTACCTTGTTATTTTTCCATCAACCCTTAATCAAGTGGCTTCTCACCTTAATGGACGTGTGATGTTAACTTTGGAATTCATTCGTTCATCCTTGTTCGAATGTTTATTGTGAAGACTATATGTTGCAATTTCTATCCGTTGATTCAACTTGACTATCTGTCTATCAAGTGCTAACGGATGTCACCCTCTTCAGGATGGCTCCGTAGCGTCTGAATCCGGATCACAATGATGAGAGTCGGTCCGAACCCTCCACCTCCACCTCCGCCTCCGGAGGCATGGCAAGCTATCATGGCAGCCACCAATGCCAATCTCGAGATGATTTTGCAACTCTTGCAAGAGCGTACCCAAAGGGCAAGGCAATCAAGGCAATCAAGGTCAAGGCAACAACCAGCCGCACTTTGCTACCCTCAATCAGTTCCTCGCTAATCAGCGAAGTCTTTCGGTTTACGTGGTCGAGGCCACAGACGCCGACGATTGGCTTGTGGACATCTGCAAACATTTTGAATGTAGCAATGTCGGACCTGAGGACTTTTCAAGTTTGCTTCGTTTCAACTCAAGGACCAAGCTCTTTGAGTGGTTTGACAATACAAAGATTCCAGAGGAGGTCGTGTCATTACACGGGATGAGTTCCGCGAGACTTGAGAGCTCACCACATTCCGAAAAGTGTTGTTGAGAGCAAGCGTGAGGAGTTTCGCAATCTCAAGCAAGGCAACATGTACGTGTATCAATACAATATCCAGTTCGAACTTCGCTTCGCCGCTAGCAAGGCGTCCCGATGAAAAGAGTATGATCTATCAATTCAGAGGTGGTCTCAAAGAAGATCTGCAATTATCTCTCGTGCTTTTTGAGCCAGAAAAGTATGATGAATTCTACAACATGGCACTGAAGCAAGAAGCTTCCCAGCTCAAATGTGAGGCTTCTAAGAAGAGAATCAGGGATGCAATTCAGTCTTCTTCTTCCTCTCAAGTGGCAGCTAAGCAACAGAAGTTATATCTTCCTCCTCCTCCGTTCCGTCAGCCTTATCAGCAGAAGAACTCAGGCGGTCGTGGATCTTCCCACCCACCCAACCCAGGCTATCAGAACAAGTCTAATTCTCAAGCTCCAAGGTCAAATGCTCCTTATCACCGTCCGCTCTCGTGAGGTGACTTGCAACAAATGTCGTGAGAAGGTCACTATGCGAACAAGTGCTTCAACCAAAGGCGCCTTCCGCCTCCTCCTCCTGTGAAATCTTCCAGCAATGCAGTGGTCAAGCATAATCCAAAGCATGCCAAGGTGAACATGATGAATGCAGCTCAAGCAGAGGATTCTTCCGATGTGATTATGGGTAATCTCTCAGTTAATGATATTCCTGCAAAAGTCTTATTTGATACTGGTGCATCGCTTTCTTTCATTTCGAGACCTTTTGTTGCCAAGCATGAGTTTGTGACGGAAAAGATTCCTATTCCGTTGAAGATTGTGTCCCCGGGTAAGCAAATGACATCTAATATTTGCGTCCCGGATGTTTCTATCAAGATGGGCAACTATAGATTTCTGGCTAAACCAATTGTTCTTGGTGACTCGGATATTGATCTTATTCTCGGGATGGACTGGCTTTCTCAGCATAAAGCTCAGCTTGATTGTGCTGCCAGGGAAATTCATTTGACATACTCTTCTAATGATGTGATCATCTATGCCGCTCGTGATGAAACCATTCGGTTGTTTTCTCTCAATGAGAAGGGCGAATTGGATGCTATCTCTCGATTCGATCGTTTGTGAGTACCAAGATGTCTTTCGGAAGAGCTTCCAGAATGCCTCCTCACCGGCCGATTGAGTTCGTTATCGATCTTGAGCCCGGCCTTTGAACCCGTTTGCAAGCGTCCATACAAGCTTGGACCTAATGAGCTGAAGGAATTGAAGAAGCAGCTCGATGAACAAGAGCGTCTGGGTTTGATCGGACCGAGTTCATCTCCTTGGGGTTGTGGTGTTCTTTTGGCGGAAGAAGGATGGCGCGGACCGGCTTTGCATCGATTACCGTCCATTGAATAAGAAGACAATCAAGAACAAGTATCCACTTCCCAACATCAATGAGCTTTTCGAGCAACTCAAAGGTGCTAAAGTGTTCTCCAAGCTTGACCTTCGTATGGGTTATCATCGATTCGCATTCGTGAACAAGATATTCCCAAGACAGCATTCAGAACAAGCTTTGGTTCTTATGAGTATACTGTCATGTCTTTCGGCCTTGTCAATGCTCCTCCAACATTCTCTCGAATGATGAACTTCATCTTCAACCCCTACACCAATGAATTCGTCTTGGTCTATCTTGATGATATTTTGGTCTTCTCCAAGAATAAGAAGGATCATGCCAAACATTTGTGATTGGTGCTCGACAGGCTCGAGAGCATCAATTCTATCTGAAGTTTTCCAAATGTGAATTTTGGCTTGATGAAGTTCTTTACCTTGGTCATATCATCTCCGCTAAAGGGCATCGCTGTTAACCCGAGAAGGTGTCTGCGATTGTGAATTGGGAACCTCCTCGAATGTCAAGCAGCGATTTTCTTGGTCTTGCAAGCTATTGCGAAGATTCGTTGAGAACTTCTCCAAGATTGCAAAGCCTCTTTCCAACCTCCTCGAAGCATGTGAAGTATATACGGTCTCCCGAGTGTGACGTTGCTTTCAATTCTCTCAAAGAGAAACTCGTCACAGCTCTGTCTTGACTCCTCTGATGAATCCAAGCCATTTGAGGTTTTCTGTGATGCTTCTCTTCAAGGTCTCGGTCTTTGTGTTAATGCAAGAGAAGAGGGTTGTGGCCTATACCTCTCGTCAAGCTGAAGCCTTGAAAAGAACTACCCCACTCACGATCTTGAGTTGGCGGCAGTTGTCCATGCATTGATAACATGGAGACATCTCTTGTTGGGAAGGAAAGTGGACATATTCACCGATCACAAGAGCCTCAAGTATATCTTCACTCAACCCAACCTCAACCTCAGGCAGACTCGATGGGTCGAAATGATTCAAGAGTACAATCTGAGTATTGTATATACTCCGGGCAAGGCCAATGTCATTGCAGATGCTTTGAGCAGGAAGGCTTACTGCAACAGTTTAATCCTCAAGCCCTTCCAACCGGATCTTTGTGAAGCTTTCCGCAAGCTGTATCTTCAAGTTGTTCCTCAAGGCTTTCTTGCCAACCTCATAGTCTCTCCTACTTTGGAAGATCAGATTCGTGAGGCTCAACTCCTGGATACCATGGTGAAAAAGGTGAAACGTGGTATCGACAAGGGCAGTTACAAGTACAAGTGCTTCCACATTGATGACAAAGATACTCTTTTCTTGAGGACGGATTGTGGTTCCAAAGGGTGATCTACGTAAAGTCATTATGAACGAGGCACACAATTCGCTTCTATCCATTCATCCTGGAAGTACGAAGATGTACCATGACCTCAAGCAGTCATATTGGTGGACTCGAATGAAGCGAGAAATTGCTCAATTCGTGAATGAGTGTGATGTCTGCAGAAGAGTGAAAGCAGAACACCAACTACCAGCTGGTCTCCTCCAACCTCTTGCTATTCAGAATGGAAGTTTGATCATATTGAGATGGACTTACGTGGATTTGGATTTCCTAAGTCCAAGCATGGAAATGATGCTATCTTCGTTGCCATTGACAAGCTTACTAAAGTGGCTCATTTTCTTCCTATCAAAGAGTCTATCACAGCAGCTCAGTTGGCAGAGCTATACACCTCCAGGATTGTCTCCTTGCATGGCGTTCCACAACTGATCTCTTCAGACCGTGGCAGCATCTTTACCTCCAAGTTTTGGGATTCTTTTCAGAAGGCCATGGGCACCAACATTCGCTTTCAAAGGCCTTTTCCACCCTCAAACAATTGGCCAAGTCTAGAGATTCAATCAAATCCTTGAAGATATCATCACTGAATATGTCATTTCCTTCTGAATGAAGTGTGAATATTGTCTTCCATATGACTAGTTCTCCTAAAACAACAGCATCCAAGCAAGTTCGGCAAGGCCCCATTCGAAATTCTCTATGGCGAAAGTGCCGTACTCCTCTCAATTGGTCCGAGACAGTGAACGCCAACTTCTTGGCAGCGACTTGATCACGAAGCGAAGAAATGTGCAAAGTCATTCGTGAGAATCTCAAAGCAGCGCAATCGCGCGGAAGAGCTATTATGATGACAAGCACCGTGATGTGGCTTTTGAAATCGGAGACCATGTCTACCTCCGCGTCTCTCCAATGAAAGGCACTTTCGTAAACCCGGTATCAAAGGGAAGCTTGCCCCTAGATACGTGGGTCCTTTCAAGATCATTGGTAAAAGAGGCGATCTCGCCTATCAACTTGAGCTTCCGTCCAACTTCGCGAACGTGCACGATGTGTTTCACGTGTCACAGCTTAGCAAGTGCTTCAAGACTCCTGAACGCACTATCAACTTCGAAGAAATTGACCTTCAAGAAGATCTCTCTTATCATGAGCACCCCGTTGCTATTCTTGAAGAAACCGAGCGCAAGACTCGCAACAAGTCAATCAAATTCCTCAAAGTGAAGTGGTCACACCATTCCAACCGAGAAGCCACCTGGGAGTGCGAGGATCACCTCCGTTCCGAATATCCGGAGTTCTTTCAGTCCTAGATCTCGGGACGAGATCCTCTTGTAGTGGTGGAGTGTTGTAACACCCCGGATGTAACTTTCCATATTTGTAACTCCAACTCTTGCCATTTTCGGCATTGTGATATGATATTCCCTCCGTGGTTGGGTTTTTCTTCATTTTGCATTTTTCCATGTCATGCATTTCATATCATGTCATCATGTGCATCTCGTTTGCATACGTGTTAGTCTCATGATTCCGAGCATTTTCCCGTTGTCCGTGTTGCAATCCGGCACTCCTATGTTCCCCGGCGTCCCCTTTTACATTTTTCCGTGGGCGGGTACTAAACTTTCTCGAATGGACCGAGCCTTGTCAAGTGGCCTTGGTATACCACCGGTAGACCACCTGTCAAGTTTCGGGTCATTTGGAGCTCGTTTGGTACTCCAACGGTTAACCGCACTCTCGCAAAAGCCTCTTTTAAGTTGCAGCCCAACACCCTTTCAAAATAGCCCAATAACCCATCTAAGTCACTTCCATGCTCTCCGTCGTTGGATCACGATCGTGTGGCCGAAAACCGCACCTCATTTGGAGCTTCCTAGCTCCTTCTACCTATAAAAACACCCCCTCCCCCGAATTTTCGGATCAATCCTCCTCCAAACCCTAGCCCCGCTCTTCTCTCACGTGGCCGACGCGTCCAGACTAGGCGGACACGTCCCACCGCCGCCGCCCGGCCAACAGGGAGCCGCCACGTGGCCCGTGCCCCACATCGCCGCCGCCCGGCTGGCCCGCCCCCGCCCGCGCCGCCAGCGCTCGGCCATGCCCCGCCGCCACGTGGCCCGTGCCCACATTGCGCCGCTGGCCACCGCCGCCAGCCACCACCGCCCGGCCAGCGCTGCCTCTCCTTCCTCCACTCCGGCCGCCACCTCGTCCACGGATCTCGAGATCCAGCAAGCGACTTCTTCTCTCCCCCCGAAAACCTCCAAGTCTTTTCCTGTGATTATTTTATTGCATTTTCGTCATGCCATAACTCTCTGCATATTGCTCGGTTTCGTGCGTGTAATACGTCAAAATGTTCAACCCAAAGAGTAGATCGTTTCGTCGCATTGCCTCATTATCATTTGAGCTCATCTTGTTGCACGAAATGCTGTTAGAAGAGGGCTATGTGATGTTAGTTTCTGTTTCTTAACAGAACATGCACTTTTGTCATTTTTGCCATGATTGATGTGTGCATCCTATGAATTTGAGTCCTACATTTGTTTTGTAATATGCCATGCCATCTTTCCAGGGGTGTATGCCATGTATTTGTTTGATCTCTGTGGTGACTAGCACAAGCATGCAAACTAGGCTTCCTGATGTTGCTGATTTCAGCCCCTGTTTTGCTGATATTTTTATACCATGTTAACTTGATGCTACCGAGAGATCCATGCACATTTTGAGATACTTCAGTAAGGATGTTTTGAACATATGGTTATGCTCTATCCATCCATACCCTTGTTTGCAATTATGGAGTGCCATAGCTTGAGTCAATCGAGCTCTACTTTTGCTATAAAATGTTTCCTGGCAGATTGTTTACATGTTATTCAATTTTACCAAGGTTGTTGTAGTTGATCCGTGTATGCTATGATGTTGTTCTTGCCATGTGTAGCTTCTATGCCATGTATTCTTGATGGATGTATGCTTAGTTTATCATGAGATGCTCTGTAGTGAGTGCATCGAGCTCTTCAACATGCCTACTTGTTATCTGTTTTTGTCATGCCCTGTTGCTGAATCTGTTAACGGAACTTGCTATGTTTACGTGGGTGCCATCATATTTTCTGATCCTTTTTGGCTTATGGTCAGTAAAGGACTTTTGTTCTATGCTTTGATTAGATTCATACCATGCCTTGTTTTGCTATTATAAGCTCCTGTAGCATGCTGTTTTCTTGCTCTGAACATTGCTTCTTGATGCTGATTCTGCCATGTGCAGTATTTTCGTCTGTGAAGCTGATATATTTTTCACTTTTGCCATGCTTGTTTGGACCTGTTATGATGTGATTTAGCCGTATCTCAGTGTTCATCTTTTGTCAAGAATCTTGAGTACATCACTGCCATATGCTTTTCTGGTACGTTTGGGTGCAGTAGCTTAATTTCTTGTTGATTGCTATGTGGTATCATGCTGTTAATGGCAGATTTGTGCCATTCTTGTTTTGCTTGTCATTTGCAAACCGTGCATCCGATTCCGGTGATCTTTATATCGATTTCAACCGAAATCATCTCATCTTTCCAGCGGCGTACTTGGTTTGCCAAGTTGATGCCTGGTTCATCATTTTCCTTCCAGAGCACGCATACGCATTGCATATCACATCTCGCATATCATGTCATGTTTTGCATCATGTTGCTTGTGCATTGCACCGTGATTTATTGTGGTTCCTTTGCTTGTGTTCTTGCTTTGGGTAGAGCCGGGAGACGAGTACATGAACGAGGAACCTGGTGAGAACGCTTACGAGGATCAAGCTTTCGACAACTCTGAGAACTTTGCAGGCAAGATGACCATACCCTTGAAATCACTTCTATCTTTGCTATGCTAGATGCTCGCTCTTTTGCTATGCCCATGCTACGATGCCTATCACTTGCTATATCATGCCACCCATATTGCCATGTCAAACCTCTAACCATCCTTTCCTAGCAAACCGTTGATTGGCTATGTTACCGCTTTGCTCAGCCCGTCTTATAGCGTTGCTAGTTGCGGTGAAGATGAAGTTTGTTCCTTATTGGAACATGGAGATGTTGTTCCTTGTTGGAACATGTTTACTTGTTGGGGATATCACAATATATCTGCTATAATTAATGCATCTATATACTTGGTAAAGGGTGGAAGGCTCGGCCTTATGCGGTGTTTTGTTCCACTCTTGCCACCCTAGTTCCCGTCATACCGGTGTTATGTTCCTTGATTTCGCGTTCCTTACACGGTTGGGTGATTTATGGGACCCCTTGACAGTTCGCTTTGAATAAGACTCCTCCAAAGAAGGCCCAACTTTGGTTTTACCATTTGCCACCTAAGCCTTTTTCCCCCGGGTTTTCGCGAGCCCGAGGGTCATCTTTATTTAACCCCCCGGGCCAATGCTCCTCTGAGCGTTGGTCCAAACTAGAGCCACTTGCGGTGCCACCCTGAGGCAACTTGGGGCATCTTCGGTTGCCGTACGTAGTGTTCATCCGGATGTGCCCTGAGAACGAGATATGTGCAGCTCCTATCGGGATTTGTCAGCACAATCGGGCGGCTTTGCTGGTCTTGTTTTACCATTGTCGAAATGTCTTGTAGTCCGGGATTCCGAGACTGATCGGGTCTTCCTGGTAGAAGGAATATCCTTCGTTGACCGTGAGAGCTTATAATGGGCTAAGTTGAGACACCCTGCAGGGTATTATCTTCGAAAGTCGTGCCCGCGTTATGAGGCGAGATGGGAATTTGTTAATGTCCGGTTGTAGAAAACCTGAAGTTGACCTTAATTAAAATACACAACAACCGGCGTGTGTAACCGTGATGGTCTCTTCTCGGCGGAGTCCGGGAAGTGAACACGTGTTGGAGTTATGTTTGACGTAAGTAGTTCAGGATCACTTCTTGATCGCTACTAGCTTCACGACCGTGCTTTGCTTCTCTTCCCGCTCTCTTTTGCGAATGTAGCCACCATATATGCTAGTCGCTTGCTGCAGCTCCACCTCAAATCTCTGTCCTTCCTATAAGCTTAAATAGTCTTGATCTCGCGGGTTTGAGATTGCTGAGTCCCCGTGACTCACTGATTCTACCAAAACAGTTGCAGGTGCCGACGATGCGGTCAGGTGTGACGCAACCGAGCTCAAGTGGGAGTTCGATGAGGAACGTGGTCGTTACTATGTGTCTTTTCACGATGATCGATAGTGGAGCCCGGTTGGGTCGATCGGGGATCTGTGTAGCATTTGGGGTATCTTCTTTATTTTGGTTCCGTAGTCGGACCTTGAGTGTAATCTGAATGATGGATGTTTATTTATGTATTGTGTGAAGTGGCGACTGTAAGCCAACTATGTATATTTTCCCTTATGTATTACATGGGTTGTGTGAAGATTACCTCACTTGCGACATTGCTTTCAATGCGGTTATGCCTCTAAGTCGTGCTTCGACACGTGGGAGATATAGCCGCATCGAGGGCGTTACACTACTGAGGGAGTCCTGGAATAAGGGGTCCTCGGGCGTCTGGCCTGTTATCCATGGGCCGGACTGATGGGCTGTGAAGACATGAAGGCCAAAGACTCCACCCGTGTCCGGATTGGACTCTCTTGGCGTAGAAGGCAAGCTTGGCGGTCAACTATGAAGATTCCTTCTTATGTAACCGACTCTATGTAACCCTAGATTCCCCTGGTGTCTATAAAAACCGGAGGGTGTAGTCCGGAAAGGATATACTCATTACCATAGTCATACAGGCTAGACTTCTAGGGTTTAGCCATTACGATCTCGTGGTAGATCAACTCTTGTAATACTCATATTCATCAAGATCAATCAAGCAGGAAGTAGGGTATTACCTCCATAGAGAGGGCCCGTGTCGGTGTACAAAAGTAGGGGCTCTGCTTTTGACCCCTTTACTTGTGCACGGGCAGTCAGAGCCGCCCGCCACGGCCACGCATAATGGGGCAAGAAAGGGAAGCCGGAGAGAAGCCGAAGGCACAAAACAAGCAAAGCAACGACAAGGACCAAAACCACAAAGAGCAGAGGGACGAAGCAGGATCCCCCGGCAAGACCCTTGCCAGGGCAACCCCGGCAAGACCCTTGCCAGGGCAACCCCGGCAAGACCCTTGCCGGGGCAACTCGCCCCACACCAGCAGAGCGAGCCACCCTTGAGCCCACGGTCCCCAACGCCATCATCCGCATGGGGCCAGGGCTCGGGAAGGCACCCCTATGGTGGCATGCAGATCTTTGTGCATACATATTCAAGATCAGATGAGGATTAGAAGACAATGGTCCTCGGCAAGATCCTTTCCGAGGAAGGCCACCAGACCCCCGGCAAGGTTCTTGCCGGGGACGCCAGCGCACCAAGGCAAGACCTTTGCCGGGCCACCCGGCAAGGCCCTCACAAAGGACGCTAGCAGGGCCACCGCCAGGTCCACTCCAACCAAGCCTCTGCTGCCGTTCGCATGCAGCTGCCGACCCAACCAGCTGGGCAGGCACCTGCGTGGCAACATGGATCCCTTCGTGAAGACTCCACCACCGCGCCACCTCAGCTGCCTGCCCGCCTACATGGCGCCGCACGCCTCACTGGCCAGGGCGCGTGTCGAAGCAAGGAGGAGCGCCGACGGACGGGACGGGCCTCGGCCTCGTCCCCCAATAAAGCGAGAGGACACCTAAGCTACACATTTAATGCATCTTGTCCTGTAATACAAGGGATAACCTCGCATAGCACTGTAGCACTTTCCACCTCCCGTGTGCCACTGTGGCAGCCCCTTTCACGTATAAAAGGAGGCCCATGGCGCACTGGAGAAGGATTCGGCTCTTTCGAACCACGCGCTGACCACAGCTAGTTCGAGAGCTCAAGAACTCTCAGAAATACACCCACCAAAGCAGGACTAGGATTTTACGCATCTTTGCGGCCCGAACCTGGGTAAATCCCCTTTGTGCTGTCTGCTAGTCCTGCTCTTCTCACGATCTAGTGCCCGGCAACTGTAATAGGGATTGAAGGGATCCCATAGGTGTCGTTTCCCACCGACATCTTTGGCACGCCAGGTAGGGGGTGCGCAATTGTGAGAATCTGGTCTAGCAGTTGACCTAGCTGTTCTTCATCGCCATGGCTCCTAAGAAGAAGACGACCACGGCGATCGGTTCGTCCGGGACCGGGTTGGTACAGGTGTGGACGGGTAGCGGGCCAGTCGTGGAGAGAACCCGTGGCGCGGCCCGCGAACATCCACATCACCCTGATGGTCCAGGCCTGGCGAGTGGCGTTGTTCGCGCGCCAGGCGACGAACCACCAGTCGCGGGCTCCAGAGGCGGGGTCGGGCCCCCCGCAGCGGCGCGGGGCCCTCCAAGGGCGCTGCCATCCTGCCAGACGGCGGCACAGCGGCCTCCAAGACGCCAACACCGGCGCCACGGCACGCTCTTCCCAGGTTGTGCGTGATGAGCAGCGTCGCCCTGTTGGGGACCCTGCGTGCCGCCCTGGGAAGAGTCATGTGCACTCGTCGCATGAAGAAGAGGGCCAACATGCGTGCCAAGGTGCTAGTGGAGGTGGCGAACGGCTGCGGGGCCGTGATGCGGCTCCTTCTAACCTGGTTAGAAGTCGAGGCGCATCGCGGTCCACCCAGCTTTTGCCGCCACCCACGCCAGCGGAGGCCCTAGCACGCGCGCCGCTGCTCCTCGATTTTCCTCCCGCTGCGGAGAAGCTCGACGAGTGGAGGGCCACCATCCGGAGCCTCGTCGGCATTGCCAACAACGATGAGTTGCGGCCAGCGGGACCCGTAGGCCGTCGCTCCGCCGGGCCATCGCATGCCAACAAAGGCCGTGCCGGAGGCGACGCGGCCACGGTGTACTCCCCACCTCCATCCCGGCCACCTCGGGCGTCGGTCCGTCACGACGGCGCTCGAGATGATATCTCCATTGCGTCGTTCGACCCGTGAATCAACCGCGATTAACGTCAAGTCCTTCGGGAGTGGGCTCATGAGGACGCTCGAACTATGATCGAGCGCCGACGTGGCGCGCGCCACCAGTCGGACAGGCGAGCAGGGCCCGCTACGGACCACCCAGCGCCGGGAGGCTACGGTGGCCTACCCTACGAGGTGGGTTGTCCGGTTTTCACCCGTGAGCTGCGGCAGTTCCAGTGGCCCTACCACCGTATGTTCAAGCCCGACGTTGGCGAGAAGTACAACGGCAAGACTCACCCATCAGAGTTCCTCAGCATCTACACCATCGCGATGTAAGCTGCTGGGGCCCGCGACGATGAGGTGCTTGCCAACTACTTCCCGTTGGCACTCAAGCCTAATGTTATGTCATGGTTGATGCACTTGCCGGTGGACTCCATCTCTTCTTGGGCGGATCTGTGCGATGAGTTTATTGGCGCCTTTACCGGAGGTCACCAAGCTCATGGACAGGCGAGTGATTTGCACATCATCCCCCAGAAGGAAGGAGAAAACTTTCGCAAGTACATCCAAAGGTTCAGCCGGGTGTAGTACAACATCCCCGATGTTCATCCGGCCGCCGTGATCAGTGCGTTCCATCAGAATGTGCGCAACCGCAAGATGCGTGAAGAGCTGGCGATGAACAAGGTCATGGATGCGGCCGAGCTATATGTCTTGGTCGATCGATGCGCTTGTGCTAAAGAGGGAAGGAAGTACCCCGGCGAAGATGCCGGCGCAGAAACCGACTCCACTGGCGACACCACCACCCCAGCGAAGAAGGGCCAGCGCCATAACAGGAAGCGCAAGGGCAAAGCCGTGCTTGCCATTGAGGGATCCGACGACACTAGCGCCACCAAGAAGACCAAGGCGAGCAACCCCGGCAAGGAGGTTGATGGGTGTGACGCTTGGTGGGCCTTGGCGGCCGCCGACAACCCAGGGGGCTCCGACAAGCAGTACTGCAAGATCCACCGCACCAAGGGCCATGACCTCCAAAACTGCCGCAGGTAGAGCTGCTCGCCGAGAAGCAGAAAGCCGAGTATGAGCGGCGGGACAAGGAGAAAGTCCCAGATGGTGCCGAGGGATCCGGCAAGAAACGTGGCGGCCAAGGAGGCCGCCGCGGCAAGGATAATCAACAGGAGAGGCCCGCCCGGGGCCGCGACAAGAAGCAGGAAGACGATGATCATGACGAGGACGACGAGTCGGGCGACCACGAGTTTCAGAAAGCCATAGAGGCCATGTGCATCGATGGTGGCGCCTCGCTGCATACGTCCCACTGCCAACTCAAGCAGTGGGCGCGTGAGATCACGGCGGTGGAGCCATCGTTCGACGCACGGAAGCCCCTGAAATGGTCTAGCACGCCCATCATCTTCGACACCGAGGACCACCCGACCGCACTATCATCGGGTCGGGTGCTTGCTATTGTTGGGTTCACCAACGATCCGCAACCTCAAGGTGACAAAGATGTTGGTTGATGGCGGGGCCGGCCTGAAATTGATCTCGCATGTTGTGGACAAAAGGCTGCAGATCCCCGATGGAGACCTCGAGGAGACGGGCATGTTCCAAGGGGTTAACCCGGGGAGGAGCCAGCCAAAGGGAAAGGTCACGCTGCCCATGACATTCGGAGGCGAGCTGAACCACAGGACGGAAAGGATTGTTTTCGATGTAGCTGAGATCCCCATGCCTTACAACGGGATCCTCGGCCGCCTGATACGTCTCTAACGTATCTATAATTTTTTATTGCTCCATGCTACTTTATTTACTGTTTTGGACTATATTGGGCTTTATTTTCCACTTTTATATTATTTTTGGGACTAACCTATTAACCGGAGGCCCATCCTGCACTGCTGTTTTTTGCCTATTTCAGTGTTTCAAGAAACGGAATATCAAACGGAGTCCAAACGGAATGAAACCTTCGAAGCGTGATTTTCTCACCGAACGTGATCCAGTGGACTTGGACCCTACTCCAAGGAACAAAGAGGCGGTCACGAGGGTGGGCGCCCCTAGGGCGCGCCCCGCCTCGTGAGCCCCCTGCTCCACCGACGCACTCCTTCCTCCTATATATATACCTATGTACCCCCAAACGATCGTAACAGGAGCCAAAACCTAATTCCACCGCCAAGAACTTCCTCAGATCCACGAGATCCCATCTTGGGGCCTGTTCGGAGTTCACGGAGGGGGCATCCACCATGGAGGGCTTCTACATCATCACCATAGCCCCTCCGATGAAGTGTGAGTAGTTTACTTCAGACTCCACGGGTCCATAGCTAGTAGCTAGATGGCTTCTTCTCTCTTTTTGGATCTCAATACAATGTTCTCCCCTCTCGTGGAGATCTATTCGATGTAATCCTCTTTTTGCGGTGTGTTTGTTGAGATCAATGAATTGTGGGTTTATGATCCAGCTTATCTATGAATAATATTTGAATCTTCTCTGAATTCTTTTATGTATGATTGGTTATCTTTGCAAGTCTCTTCGATTTATCCGTTTTGTTTGGCCAACTAGATTGGTAGTTCTTGCAATGGGAGAAGTGCTTAGCTTTGGGTTCGATCTTGTGGTGTCCTTACCAAAGGTCGAGAGAAGGGTCGCATAAGGCACGTATTGTATTGTTGTCATCGAGGATAACAAGATGGGGTTTTTATCATATTGCATGAATTTATCCCTCTACATCATGTCATCTTGCTTAAGGCGTTACTCTGTTTTTAACTTAATACTCTAGATGCATGCTGGATAGCGGTCGATGAGTGGAGTAATAGTAGTCGATGCAGAATCGTTTCGGTCTACTTGTCTCAGACGTGATGCCTATATACATGATCATGCCTAGATATACTCATAACTATGCTCAATTCTGTCAATTGCTCAACAGTAATTTGTTCACCCACCGTAGAATATTTATGCTCTTGAGAGAAGCCACTAGTGAAACCTATGGCCCCCGGGTCTATTCTCATCATATCAATCTCCATCTTTTATACTTGCTTTGTTTTTACTTTGCCTTTTACTTTTCACTTTGCATCTATATACCAAAAATACCAAAAATATTATTTACCATCTCTATCAGAAATCACTCTCGTAAGTGACCGTGAAGGGATTGACAACCCCTAATCGCCTTGGTTGCGAGGAGCTATCGTTTTGTGTAGGTACGAGGGACTTGTGCGTGGCCTCCTACTGGATTGATACCTTGGTTCTCAAAAACTAAGGGAAATACTTACGCTACTTTGCTGCATCATCCTCTCCTCTTCGGAAATCCAACACAGTGCTCAAGAGGTAGCAAGAAGAATTTCTGGCGCCGTTGTCGGGAGGCTCACGCAAGAGCAAGTCAACCATACCAAGTACCCATCACAATCCCTATCTCTCGCATTACATTATTTTCCATTTGCCTCTCGTTTTCCTCTCCCCCACTTCACCTTTGCCGTTTTATTCGCCCTCTCTTTTCGTTTGCCTTGATGTCTTACTTGGCTCGTTTGCTCGGTTGGTTGAAATAGTTGAGTATTTATTCCTAAACAAAGAAGCCAGTATCTATGGATCCTCATCCTCTTGCCAATCTTTTTAAGAGATCCAATTATGATGAACAAATTCCTAGTGATTTGGATGCACTAGATTATCTTTATAAGGTTTTACCTGAAATCCATGAAGTGACTCACGATAGATCTTTGAATGAAAAGCATGATTGCAATGATTTTAGTATAAATTCTTTTGATGTCAATTGTGCTAATAAGATGCAAAACCCTAAGCTTGGGGATGCTAGTTTTGCTATGTCTACTACTTTTTGCAATGATCATGATTGGGGTGATTCTTCTTATGATCTTGAAAATTTATTTAAGCCCCATGATGAATATGAGATTGATAATATTGTTTGCAATAATATTGAAAGTGGGTTCAGAAGAGTGTCAACTTTAGATCCCACATATTTGTAGAATGTTCAATCTTATGAAGTTTTTGATAAAAGTGGGTTTGGAAAGGTCATGCCTTTAGTTAATGATAATCCCACTATATTGGAAGAGTATCAAATCTGCATGCATGTGGATTGTGTTGAGAATATACTTTGTGATAGCTATTTTGTTGAATTTTCCTATGATCCTACATGTAATTATTATGAGAGAGTGGAAAATATGGTTATAGAAATTTTCATGTTACTAAATTACCTCTCGTTATGTTGAGATTGCTATTGTTCCTTTCCGCTTCCTTGCATATGCTAGTTTTTGCTTGCTACGATAATTTGTTTGCCTATAATATGCCTATGCATAGGAAGTATGTTAGACTTAAGTGTGTTTGTCGCATGTTTTATGATGCTCTCTTTGTGCCTCAATTCTTGTCTTTCTTGTGAGCATCATTGAATCTCAATGCCTAGCTAAAAAGGCTTTAAAAAAAAGCGCTTGTTGGGAGACAACCCAATATTCTTCCTTGCTTATTAGTAATAAATAATCCATCTAGCCTATTTTTAGATGTGGTTTTATGTTTTAGTTAGTGTTTGTGCCAAGCTAGACCTACTGGATCTTCTTGGATGATAGTTATTTGATCTTGCTGTAATTTCCAGAAACTTTGCGCTCATTGCCCGAATTATTAAAAATCACCAGAACGTGATAAAATACTGATTCCAATTGCTGATGATCAATAAACAAATTGTCTAGGTCGTCTAATTTTGGTAGAATTTTTTGAGTTCCATAATTTTGCGTTAGTTACAGATTACTACAGACTGTTCTGTTTTTGACAGATTCTGTTTATCGTGTGTTGTTTGCTTATTTTGATGAATCCATGGCTAGTAAAATAGTTTATAATCCATAGAGAAGTTGGAATACAGTAGGTTTAACACCAATATAAATAAATAATGAGTTCATTACGGTACCTTAAAGTAGTGTTTTGTTTTCTTTCTCTAACGGAGCTCACGAGATTTCTATTGAGTTTTGTGTTGTGAAGTTTTCAAGTTTTGGGTGAATTCTTTTGATGGATTATGGAGCAAGGAGTGGCAAGAGCCTAAGCTTGGGGATGCCCATGGCACCCCCAAGATAATCCAAGGACACCAAAAAGTCAAAGCTTGGGGATGCCCCGGAAGGCATCCCCTCTTTTGTCTACTTCCATCGGTAATTTACTTGGAGCTATATTTTTATTCACCACATGATAAGTGTTTTGTTGGAGCGTCTTGTATTATTTGCGCCTTTGCTTGTTAGTTTACCACAATCATCCTTGCTGTACACACCTTTTGAGAGAGCCATACATAAATTGGAATTTGATAGAATGCTCATAGTGCTTCACTTATATCTTTTGAGCTTGATAGTTTTGCTCATTGTGCTTCACTTATATCTTTTGAGCGTGATAATTTTTGCTCTAGTGCTTCACTTAGATCTTTTAGAGCACGGTGGTGGATTTGTTTTAAAGAAACTATTGATCTCTCATGCTTCACTTAGATTGTTTTGAGAGTCGTTAATAGCATGGTAATTTGCTTAAAATTAATATAGTTGGTATTCAAGATATGTGAAACTTTCTTTTGAGTGCGTTGAATACTAAGAAAAGTTTGATACTTGATAATTGTTTTGAGATATGGAGGTGGTAATATTAAAGTCATGCTGGTTGGGTGATTACGAATTTAAAGAATGCTTGTGTTGAAGTTAGCAAATACCGTAGCATGCACGTATGGTTAAAGTTGTGTAACAAATTTGAAACATGAAGTGTACCTGGCTTGTGCATCCTTATGAGTGGCGGTCGGGGACGAGCGATGGTATTTTCCTACCAATCTATCCCCCTAGGAGCATGCGCGTAGTACTTTATTTTTGATGACTTCTAAAATTTTGCAATAAGTATATGCGTTCTTTTGACTAATGTTGAGTCCATGGATTATACGAACTTTTACCTTTCCGCCATTGCTAGCCTCTTCGGTATCGTGCATTGCCCTTTCTCACCTTGAGAGTTGGTGCAAACTTCGCCGGTGCATCCAAACCCCGTGATATGATACGCTCTATCACACATAAACCTCCTTATATCTTCCTCAAAACAGCCACCATACCTACCTATTATGGCATTTCCATAGCCATTCCGAGATATATTGCCATGCAACTTTCCACCGTTCCGTTCATCATCATCATGACATACTTTACTTTTGTCATATTGCCATTGCATGATCATGTAGTTGACATCGCATTTGTGGCAAAGCCACCATGCATTATTTTTCATACATGTCACTCTTGCTTTATTGCACCATCCCGGTACACCGCCGGAGGCATTCATATAGAGTCATATCTTGTTCTAGTTTCAAGTTGTAATCCTTATGTTGTAATCAATATAAGTGTGATGATCATCATTATTAGAGCATTGCCCAAAAAAAGAGAAAGGCCAAAAAGAAAAAAAAGGCCAAAAAAAAAGAAAATAAATAAAAAGGGCAATGTTGCTATCTCTTTTTCCACACTTGTGCTTCAAAGTAGCACCTTGTTCTTCATGTAGTGAGTCTCATATATTGTGCTTCAAAGTAGCACCTTGTTCTTCATGTAGTGAGTCTCATATATTGTGCTTCAAAGTAGCACCATGTTTTTCATATAGTGAGTCTCATAAGTTGTCTTTTTATACTAGTGGGAATTTTTCATTATAGAACTTGGCTTGTATATTCCTACGATGGGCTTCCTCAAATGCCTTAGGTCTTCATGAGCAAGCAAGTTGGATGCACACCCACTAGTTTTCTTTTGTTGAGCATTCATAGCTCTAGTGCATCCGTTGCATGGCAATCCCTACTCCTCATGTTGACATCAATTGATGGGCATCTCCATAGCCCGCTGATTATCCTCGTCAATGTGAGAATTTCTCCTTTTTTGTCTTCTCCACACAATCCCCATCATCATATTCTATTCCACCCATAATGCTATATCCATGGCTCACGCTCATGTATTGCGTGAAGGTTGAAAAAGTTTGAGATTATTTAAGTATGAAACAATTGCTTGGCTTGTCATCGGGGTATAGAAGTTGGGAACATCTTTGCGTGATTTAAAATGAAGCATAGCCTAACTATATGATTTTGTAGGGATGGACTTTCTTTTGCCATGCTATTTTGAGAAGACATGATTACTTTGATTAGTATGCTTGAAGTATTACTATTTCTTTTATCAATATGAACTTTTATTTTGTATTCATTCGGATCTGAGTATTCATACCACAATTAAGAAGATTACATTAAAATTATGCCAAAGTATCACTCCGCATCAAAAATTCTCTTTTTATCATTTACCTACTCGAGGACGAGCAGGAATTAAGCTTGGGGATGCCTGATACGTCTCCAACGTATCTATATTTTTTATTGCTACATGCTACTTTATTTACTGTTTTGGACTATATTGGGCTTTATTTTCCACTTTTATATTATTTTTGGGACTAACCTATTAACCGGAGGCCCATCCCAGAATTGTTGTTTTTTTGCCTATTTTAGTGTTTCGAAGAAACGGAATAGCAAACGGAGTCCAAACGGAATGAAACCTTCGGAAACGTGATTTTCTCACCGAACGTGATCCAGGGGACTTGGACCCAACTCCAAGGAACAAAAGAGGCGGTCACGAGGGTGGGGGCGCCCCCCCCTAGGGCGCGCCCCCTGCCTCGTGGGCCCCCTATTGCTCCGCCGACGCATTCTTCCTCCTATATATACCTCACGCACCCAAACGATCGTAACAGAGTCAAAACCTAATTCCACAGCCGCAACTTCCTGTATCCACGAGATCCCATCTTGGGGCCTGTTCTAGAGCTCCGCCGGAGGGGGCATCCACCACGGAGGGCTTCTACATCATCACCATAGCCCTTCCGATGAAGTGTGAGTAGTTTACTTTAGACCTACGGGTCCATAGCTAGTAGCTAGATGGCTTCTTCTCTCTTTTTGGATCTCAATACAATGTTCTCCCCCTCTCTCATGGAGAACTATTCGATGTAATCTTCTTTTTGCGGTGTGTTTGTTGAGACCGATGAATTGTGGGTTTATGATCCAGCTTATCTATGAATAATATTTGAATCTTCTCTGAATTCTTTTATGTATGATTGGTTATCTTTGCAAGTCTCTTCGAATTATCTGTTTGGTTTGGCCAACTAGATTGGTAGTTCTTGCAATGGGAGAAGTGCTTAGCTTTGGGTTCGATCTTGCGGTGTCCTTACTCAGTGACATAAAGGGTTGCAAGGCACGTATTGTATTGTTGCCATCGAGGATAACAAGATGGGGTTTTTATCATATTGCATGAATTTATCCCTCTACATCATGTCATCTTGCTTAAGGTGTTACTCTGTTTTTAACTTAATACTCTAGATGCATGCTGGATGGCGGTCGATGAGTGGAGTAATAGTAGTAGATGCAGAATCGTTTCGGTCTACTTGTCTCGGATGTGATGCCTATATAGATGATCATACCTAGATATACTCATAACTATGCTCAATTCTGTCAATTGCTCAACAGTAATTTGTTCACCCACCATAGAATATTTATGCTCTTGAGAGAAGCCACTAGTGAAACCTATGGCCTCGGGGTCTATTCTCATCATATCAATCTCCATCACTTTTATACTTGCATTGTTTTTACTTTGCCTTTTACTTTTCACTTTGCATCTATATACCAAAAATACCAAAAATATTATTTATCATCTCTATCAGATCTCACTCTCGTAAGTGACCGTGAAGGGATTGACAACCCCTAATCGCGTTGGTTGCGAGGAGCTATCGTTTTGTGTAGGTACGAGAGACTTGTGCGTGGCCTCCTACTGGATTGATACCTTGGTTCTCAAAAACTGAGGGAAATACTTACGCTACTTTGCTGCATCATCCTCTCCTCTTCGGGGAAATCCAACGCAGTGCTCAAGAGGTAGCACCGCCCGGCACTAGCCAAGTTCATGGCGGCTTCACACTACGCCTACAACATGCTGAAGATACCCGGACCGTTGAACATCATCTCCGTCCCCTCCGACAAGAAAGATGCGTTGATCTGCGCCGACCAACTCTACCGGGAAGCAGTTGCAGTAGCTGCCGCCAAGGCACCTGCTCCTGCCGATGGAGCCCCGGGGGGGAAGAATACCGGTGAGACCCCTCGCACCACTCCGGCAAGCGCACCTCTTCGGGGTGTTGCGCTCCCGTTGAGAACGTGCCAGAGAGCTCCGCCGGCAAGAGCAAGAAGTCCAGAGCCACGCCACCAGAGACCAAGAAGGTACCCGTTAAGGAGAACGACACGGGGGAAGCTTTTACCATAAGTTCCACCCTCGACAGCAAATAGGAAAGCGAGCTCGTCACCTTCCTGCGGGCGAATGTCGATGTGTTTGCATGGCAAGCCTCCGACATCCCCGGAGTTCCCAGGGAGGTGATTGAGCACCACCTTGTTGTCTGTCCTCATGCGTAGCCCGTCAAGCAGAAGGTCAGGAAGCAAGCTCTGGAGAGGCAGGAGTTCATCACGGAGGAAATCAGAAAGCTAGAGGCGGCGGGTTTGGTGAGAGGGGTACTCCATCCGACGTGGTTGGCCAATCCGGTAGTAGTGCGCAAGGCAAATGGGAAGTGGAGGCTGTGTATTGATTACACAGACATCAATAAGGCCTGTCCAAAGGATCCCTTCCTGTTACCGCGCATTGACCAGATTGTTGACTCCACGGCTGGCTGTGACCTGTTATCATTCCTTGACGCCTACTCAGGATACCACCAGATCTTCATGACAAAAGAAGATGAGGAAAAGACAACATTCATCATCCCATGTGGTACGTATTGCTTTTTACGGATGCCTTTCGGGTTGAAGAGTGCTGGCTCAACCTTTGCAAGAGCAGTCCAAATTGGTTTTGAGCCCCAGCTACATAGAAATATGGAAGCTTATATGGATGACATAGTGGTCAAAACCAAGGACAAAGCAACCCTTGTGCAAGATCAACCTCAAATTGAACCCTGAGAAGTGTGTCTTCGGCGTCCCGTCCGGCAATCTTCTCGGGTTCTTTGTGTCCCAGCACAGGATTGAAGCAAACCCAGATAAGATCAAGGCCATCAAGCAGATTGAGGCACCCAAACGGATCAAGGACATGCGTCGGCTCACTGGTTGCGTTGCTGCCATGAGCCAGTTCATCTCCAAGTCCGCAGAGCGTGCCCTCCCTTTTTTCAAGATCTTGAAGAAGGCAGGGCCAGTGGAGTTGACCCCAGAGGCCGAGGCAGCGCTGCAGGATCTGAAGAAATACCTCTCCTCTACCCCAGTGCTGGTTGCGCCCAAACCACAAGAATCGTTGCTGCTTTATCTAGAGGCAACAAATCAAGTGGTTAGCGCCGCACTAGTGGCGCAGAGAGAGATCAATGAGAAGGCAGCTGCAGCGGCAGAGTCAACAGATGGCAAGCCGGAACCCTCTCCGGCAGGGCTCGGTCCCGGCAAGACTGAGTCCCCGGCAGAGGCTGACGCCAGCGCGACAGGACCCACGCGACCGGGTGAAGAGGCGCAGAAGAAGAAAATGGTACAACACCCAGTGTACTTCGTCAGCTCCCTCTTGCAGGGGGCTAGGTCGAGGTACTCAGGTGTGCAAAAGCTGCTCTTCGGCCTCCTTATGGCTTCGAGGAAGCTGCGCCATTACTTCCAAGCGCACGAGATCACGGTGGTCACCCGCCTCCCATTGCAAGGGATACTGCATAACCCAGATGCAACGGGAAGGATCGTGGAATGGGCCCTGGAGCTGTCAAGTTTTGGTTTGAAGTTCGAAAGTACCTCGACAATTCAGAGTAGAGTCTTGGTGGAGTTTGTTGCGGAATGGACCTCGACGCCCGACGAAGAGGTACAGGAGACCATTCTCCCTAGCAAGGAAACGAGCCGCAACTGGATCATGTACTTTGACGGTGCCTTCTCGCTGCAAGGCGCCGGTGCTGGTGTGCTGCTTGTCGCACCCACCGGAGAGCACCTCAAGTATGTCATCCAGATGCACTTCCCCCGGGAGATGTCAACCAACAACACCGCCGAGTACGAGGGTTTGCTTGCCGGTCTCAGGATCGCGGCAGACCTCGGAGTTAAGAAGCTCATCCTTAGGGGTGACTCACAGCTCGTCGTCAGGCAGATCAACAAAGATTATCAAAGCCCGTTGATGGAAGCTTACGAAAATGAGGTGAGGAAACTGGAGGAGTGCTTTGACGGTATACAAGCAGAGCATGTCCCTCGGATGGAGAACGACATCGCCGACTACCTATCAAAGCACGCTGCCCTCAAGCTACCTGTGGAGCCAGGTACTTTTGTGCTTCAGTTAACTCAACTGTCCGTTGAGCCATCGACCGGGCAGAACAAGCGAAGGAAGCTAGGCTCCGGCAAGTACTTCCCCACTGAGCTCCCCGGAGCCGCCGGCAAAGATGTTGCTGTGGATGCCGATCCTGCCGTGGGACAACCGACTCCGGCAGGACCTCAGGTCATGGCCGTGGAGGCGGCCGCTCCCGTGGCAGAAGAGATGCCTTTGGTCCTTGTCGTCGAGCCAGAGGCTCCGACATGGGCGCTGCACACCGTCCGGTTCCTCCAAAAAGGAGAGCTTCCTGAGGAGCAGGAAGAGGCAGAAAGAGTAGCACGCCGGTCTGCTATGTACCAATTCGTTGATAACGTATTGTACAGAAGAAGACCGAATGGGGTGAAATTGAAATGCAACTCCCGGGAGGAAGGACTAAAGTTGTTGGCAGAGATACATGGAGGCATATGTGGCTCCCACATAGGGTTGAGGGCCCTTGCCGGCAAGGCTTTCCGGCAAGGTTTCTTCTGGCCCACCGCCCTCCAGGATGTGACGGCACTAGTAACCAAGTGTGAAGCGTGCCAGTTCCATTCGAAGAAGCTTCATCAACAAGTTCAAGCCCTTCAAACCATCCCTCTCTCGTGGCCCTTCTCGGTCTGGGGGCTCGACATACTGGGCCCTTTCCCCCGTGTTGTCGGGGGCTTTGAGTACTTGTACGTCACAATAGACAAGTTCACAAAGTGGCCAGAAGTGGAAGCAGTGAGGAAGGTGATAGCGCAGTCAGCCATCAAGTTCTTCTAGGGACTAGTGTGCCGTTTTGGGATACCCAACAGGATCATCACCAACAACAGCACACAGTTCACAAGCCATGCCTTCATGCAATGCATCGAGGATCTCGGCAGCAGGGTCTGTTTTGCTTCCGTGGCACATCCACGGAGCAACGGCCAAGCGGAGAGAGCAAATGCTGAAGTCTTGTGAGGCTTAAGGACGAAGACTTTTGACAGGCTGCGCAAAAGTGGAAGACGCTGGATTGATGAGTTGTTGGCGGTTCTTTGGTCGATCGGGACGCCGCCAAATCGAGCCACCGGCCAGAAACCATTTGCCCTGGTCTACGGGGCAGAAGCAGTTCTCCCCACAGAACTCATATCCGGGTCACCTCGAGTGCTCGCTTATGATGAGCTTGAGCAAGAGCGATTGCGGCAAGATGACGCAATGCTCCTTGAGGAAGATCATCTCCGGGCGGCTGTGAGAGCAGCACGCTACCAGCAAGCCTTGCGCCGCTACCATAGCCGCAAGGTCCATGCCCGGAGCCTTGTGGAAGGCGACCTTGTTCTTCGGCACGTTCAGTCGGCCAAGAATTCCAACAAGGTGACGCCAAAGTGGGAAGGCCCTTATCGGGTAACACGAGTCACCAGGTCTGGCGCAGTCCGGCTGGAGACCGAAGATGCCGTTCCAGTGAGCAACTCCTGGAACATCGAGCATCTCCGCAAGTTTTACCCATATATGCGCTGCCGCCCCCGGCAAGACACCTTTTGTACAAGCCTTGCCGGCAAGGCATGTAACCCTTTTGTACAAAGCCAGCGCAGACCACGAGCATAAATAAACGGGTTACCGGCACCCTAAGTTATAGCATGCATGCTAGGTCGAGTCTCTTCCTCGGTTAGGGTTGATAGTGCTTAGCGGCAGCTAACCCCTAGCTTAGAGGTCGAGTGCGCGTCTCTCTGTTCTTCTCTGTCTTCTTTGGTTCATAGGGCACATGAATATCCTTGGCGATCTGCTTTGGAAGAAAGGGGACGGACCGGCGTCCGAGCCCCGGCAAGCCAAAGTTGCCGGGGGCTACAAGAGCAAGGATCCCGCGGCAAGCCAAGGACGCCAGGGGCTGCAGATCCAGATAAGTCTTCTATCCTCTATCATGCGTTTCGTTATGGACTGAGGAATGTGAAACCTCGTTTTATCCTTAGGCTACCGTGCTCCCCTCATTTCGGACCCTAGGACTCATCTCCTGGGACCGAGTTTGGTCGTAGTCGCGGCAGCAAGGAAATAAAATGAGGAGCCTAAGCCCACTTCATCCCTGCCTCCGCCAAGGGCGTGAGAAAAGTCGAGCGAAGTGGGGGGATGGGAAGGCCTGTTGCCGGGCAAGAAAACGTTTATCTTAAAGGTAACAAGGATTCACTCCTTGTCGTGGGTTCCACATGCAAACGAAAAACTCGGCAAACATCCCTTTTTCATTAAAAAACATCCCGTACAGGTACAGTTCATACGGAATGAAAACATGAACAGGGGTATTACAAGTTCTAAATCTAGCAAAGGCCCGAAGGCTTACAAGACTAAAAAGAGATAAGGTGCCCGTAATCCCTTTCTTGTCGCTCTGCTCAGGAAATGGAGCAAGAAAGCAGAAGGGTGAAAGGGGTGCCTAGGCGAGCTACGAGTGGCAGAAGACACCAAGAGAACATCTTGGTGGCCGTCCAAGGAGGCAGAGCTCGAAGACGAGTCGGCAGGACGTCAATACGCGACGAAGGCGTCGGTGCCCGTGTACTCCGACTTGACAGCCTTGTCATCCACCCTCTTCCTCTTCCACAGCCTCCCAACGCAAGCTGCCCAAGGAGACGACCCCGAGAAGTTCAAGGAGCCGGCAACACGGATGATGGGGTCGCCGGTGCCGCTCGGAGCGGCGCCCGACGCCTAGTCGGACCCGTCATCCTGCCGCCCGCTAGCCTCATCGTCGTTGTCGTTGTCTTCCTTGCCACTCTCGCTCGAGGAGGAATCTTCATCATCAGAAGAGCTCTCCACGCAGCACCTTACGCGAGTCCCAAAGTGCCCGAAGATCTTGACGGAGAGGAGGCCATTCTCCATTAGTTTAAAATGGAGAGTGAGCCCCTCCGTCAAGCTGTAGAGGCGAACGAAGGTCTTCCACCCTCGGTGGAGATGCATGACGTGAGGGGCGGGGAACTCGGCGTCGGCCCATGTGCCACTGTTCCCACAACCCCTCATATGCAGCTGCAGCGCCTGCGGCGGATCCAGCTCCATCTCCCATGCAAATTGAGTCGGGAGGCGAAGGCAACGACGTGGTGGCTGGCGCAGCGTGACGAAGAACTCGCAGGGGTTGTCCCCGACGTGGCCCTCCATCGGAGGAGGGGCCGCTGGCGGAGGCGAAGCCGATCTGCCGCCCCATTCTCCTCTCCCTCGAGCGCCACGACGGCCTCGACCTCGCCCCCTCCTCCTCCCTCTCGCGGCCGGTTCCGCCACTACGAGCTCTTGGGGAGGGGCGATGCATTGTCGAGACGAGACCCTCGCCGCCACCGATGAAGCGTCACCACGCCCCCTCGCCATGGCAGAAGAAAGAAGGAAGCAGGAATGGGAAGAGGCATATGGCGAAGAGTTGAGAGGCACCGTTCCTCCCGCTCCCCTCTTTATAAAGGGGCGGGGGCGAGGCTCGGCCGCCCCCTCTCGGCCAATCCGGCCCGTTGAACTGAGCAGCGAGGCCGCCGACCGCCTCCCCGCTCCATTGAAGGCGCTGGGAATCGACCCACGACGCTGCTGATTTCCACATCCCGCTACCGCTATTCGCCTACGCATCATGCATGCAGCGAACGTGGCGCGAGGGATAGGCGCAGTGGGACGTGTGGAGCGACGGTTCCCGAGCGAGGGCAGTAAATGAGCAGCGGCCCTGCGGTCTCAAAGAGACACGCAAGCCGCCTCGTTACTGCCCACCACGGGATGACGCCAGCATGCTTCCGTCATGCCCGTGCACGACCCCCACGTCGCGCGTTCGACGCGGGTCATGGAGAACCGCAGCAGACGGAGCAGTTACGCGGTAAAATCCGCCCCGACTGCCCGCACACCGTTCTGGGCCTGGCCCAACAACATGTTGCGCTTATGTGTGGCCCAGACCCGGGGGCTCCTGTCGGTGTACAAAAGTAGGGGCTCTGCTTTTGGCCCCTTTACTTGTGCACGGGCAGTCAGAGCCGCCCACCACAGCCACGCATAACGGGGCAAGAAAGGGAAGCTGGAGAGAAGCCAAAGGCACAAAACAAGCAAAGCAACGACAAGGACCAATACCATAAAGAGCAGAGGGACGAAGCAGGATCCCCCGGCAAGACCCTTGTCAAGAAGCCAAAGAGCCCGGCAAGACCCTTGCCGGGGCAACTCGCCCCACACCAGCAGAGCGAGCCACCATTGAGCCCACGGTCCCCAGCGCCATCATCCGCGTGGGGCCAGGGCTCTGGAAGGCACCCCTGTGGTGGCATGCAGATCTTTGTGCAGACATATTCAAGATCAGATGAGGATTAGAAGACGATGGTCCTCGGCAAGATCCTTGCCGAGGAAGGCCACCAGACCCCCGGCAAGGTTCTTGCCGGGGACGCCAGCGCGCCACGGCAAGACCCTTGTCGGGCCACCTGGCAAGGCCCTCACCAAGGACGCCAGCAGGGCCACCGCCAGGTCCACTCAAACCAAGCTTCTGCCACCGTTCGCATGCAGCTGCCGACCCAACCAGCTCGGCAGGCACCTGCGTGGCAACACGCAGCCCTTCGTGAAGACTCCACCACCGCGCCACCTCAGCTGCCTGCCTGCCTACATGGCGCCGCACGCATCGCTGGCCAGGGCGCGTGTCGAAGCAAGGAGGAGCGGCGACGGACGGGACGGGCCTCGCCCCCGTCCCCCAATAAAGCGAGAGGACACCTAAGCTACGCATTTAATGCGTCTTGTCCTGTAATACGAGGGATAACCTCGCATAGCACTGTAGCACTTTCCACCTCCTGTGTGCCACTGTGGCAGCCCCTTTCGCCTATAAAAGGAGGACCCTGGCGCACTGGAGAAGGATTCGGCTCTTTCAAACCACGCGCTGACCACAGCTAGTTCGAGAGCTCAAGAACTCTTAGAAATGCACCCACCAAAGCAGGACTAGGGTTTTATGCATCTTTGCGGCCCGAACCTGGGTAAATCGCCTTTGTGCTGTCTGCTAGTCCCGCTCTTCTCACGATCCAGCGCCCCGCAACCGTAATAGGGATTCCAGTGATCCCATAGGTGTCGTTTCCCACTGACAGCCCGAACTTGGGTAAACATCGTGTCTCCTGTCTCCTGTAACCATCGATCCTAGACGCACAGTTCAGGACCCCCTACCCAAGATCCGCCGGTTTTGACACCGACAAGGGATCATCTTATAATGCTACCGCCGTACTAAGCAAAATAAGATGCATAAAGGATAAACATCACATGCAATCAAAATATGTGACATGATATGGCCATCATCATCTTGTGCCTTTGATCTCCATCTCCAAAGCACTGTCATGATCTCCATCGTTACCGGCTTGACACCTTGATCTCCATCATAGCATCGTTGTCGTCTCGCCAACTATTGCTTCTACGACTATCGCTACCGCTTAGTGATAAAGTAAAGCAATTACATGGAGGTTGCATTTCATGCAATAAAGCGACAACCATAAGGCTCCTGCCAGTTGCCGATAAATTTTACAAAACATGATCAACTCATACAACAATTTATATCTCATCACGTCTTGACCATATCACATCACAACATGCCCTGCAAAAACAAGTTAGACGTCCTCTACTTTGTAGTTGCAAGTTTTACGTGGCTGCTACGGGCTTCTAGCAAGAACTGTTCTTACCTACGCACCAAAACCACAACGATTTTTTGTCAAGTGTGCTATTTTAACCTTCAACAAGGACCGTCCGTAGTCAAATTCGATCCAACTAAAGTTGGCGAAACAGACACCCGCCAGCCACCTGTGTGCGAAGCACGTCGGTAGAACCAGTCTCATAAATGCGGTCATGTAATATCGGTCCGGGCTGCTTCATCCAACAATACTGCCGAATCAAAGTAAGACGTTGGAGGTAAGCAGTATGACTATTATGGCCCACAACTCTTTGTGTTCTACTCGTGCATATCATCTACACATAGACCTGGCTCGGATGCCACTGTTGGGGAACGTAGTAATTCAAAAAAATTCCTACGATCACGCAAGATCTATCTAGGAGAAGCATAGCAACGAGACGGGAGAGTGTTTCCACGTACCCTCGTAGACCGAAAGCTGAAGCATTTAGTAACGTAGTTGATGTAGTCGAACGTCTTCACGATCCAACCGATCGAAGTACCGAATGTACGGCACTTCCGTGTTCAGCACACGTTTAGCACGATGACGTCCCTCGAGCTCTTGATCCAGTTGTGGACGAGTGAGAGTTCCGCCAACATGACGGCGTGGCGATGGTGATGATGAAGTTATCGGCGCAGGGCTTCGCCTAAGCACTATGATGATATGACCGAGGTGTTACACTATGGAGGGGGGCACCGCACACGGCTCATAGATTGTCTGTTGTGCTTTGGAGTGCCCCCTCTCCACGTATATAAAGGAGGGGGGAGGAGGAGGCCGGCCAAGGGGGAGGCGCGCCAAGGGGGGGGTCCTACTAGGACTCCAAACCTAGTAGGATTCGGGCCCCCTTTCCTTCCAACGGAGAGGGGGAAAGGGGAAAGGAGGGAGAGGGAGAAGGAAAGAGGGGGGCCGCGCCCCCTCCCCTTGTCCAATTCGGATTGGGGCAAAGGGGGCGCGCCCCACCTCCTGTGGCCTGCCTACTCTCCTCCACTATGGCCCATTAGGCCCAATAACTTTCCCGGGGGGTTTCGATAGCCTCCCAGTACTCCGATAAATCCCCGAACCTTATCGGAACTATTCCGATGTCCATGTATAACCTTCCAATATATCAATCTTTACTTCTCGACCATTTCAAGACTCCTCTTCATGTCCGTGATCTCATCCGGGACTCCGAACAAACTTCGGTCATCAAATCACATAACTCATAATACAAATCGTCATCGAACGTTAAGCGTGCGGACCCTACGGGTTCGAGAACTAACATGACCGGGACACATCTCCGGTCAATAACCAATAGCGGAACCTAGATGCTCATATTGGCCCCTACATATTCTACGAAGATCTTTATCGGTCAAACCGCATAACAACATATGTCATTCCCTTTGTCATCGGTATGTTACTTGCCCGAGATTCGATCGTCGATATCTTCATACCTAGTTCAATCTCGTTACCGGCAAGTCTGTTTACTCGTTCTGTAATGATCATCCTTTAACTAACTCATTAGTCACATTGCTTGCAAGGCTTATAGTGATGTGCATTACCGAGAGGGCCCAGAGATACCTCTCCGATACACGGAGTGACAAATCCTAATCTTGATCTATGTCAACCCAACAAACACCTCCGGAGACACCTTTAGAGCATCTTTATAATCACCTAGTTACGTTGTGATGTTTGATAGCACACAAGGTGTTCCTCCGGTATTCGGGAGTTGCATAATCTCATAGTCAGGGGAACATGTATAAGTCATGAAGAAAGCAATAGCAATAAAACTAAACGATCATAATGCTAGGCTAACGGATGGGACTTGTCCATCACATCATTCTATAATGATGTGATCCTGTTCATCAAATGACAACACATGTCTATGGTTAGGAAACTTAACCATCTTTGATTAACGAGCTAGTCAAGTAGAAGCATACTAGGGACACTCTGTTTTGGCTATGTATTCACACATGTACTAAGTTTCCGGTTAATAAAATTCTAGCATGAACAATAAACATTTATCATGATATAAGGAAATATAACTTTATTATTGCCTCTAGGGCATATTTCCTTCAATTGTTTGTAGGGTACGAAACCACCTCAAAGCTATTATTTTCGTTCGATCTATTCAAGAGTTCGTACTAAAATAACACAAAGTTATTCTTTCCGTTCGATCTATCCTAGAGTTCGTACTAGAGTAACACCAAATAATTTCATATTCATAATACTCAATCCAACACAAAGAACTTCAAAGAGTGCCCCAAGATTTCTACCGGAGATACAAAAGACGAGAACATGCATCAACCCCTATGCATATATTACCTCAATGTCACCGTGAGAATCCGCGAGTTGAAGGCCAAATCACATATCAAGTCAATCAATATGATACCCCATTGTCACCATGAGTATTCATATGCAACACATATATCAAGTGCTCTCAAATTCATAAAAGTATTCAATCCGATAACAACGAAATCTCAAAGGGAAAAACTCAATTCATCACAACAAGATAGAGAGGGGAAAACACCATATGATCCGACTATATTAACAAAGCCCGCGATACATCAAGATTGTGACATCTCAAGAACACGAGAGAGAGAGAGAGAGAGAGAGAGAGAGAGAGAGAGAGAGAGATTAAACACATAGCTACTGGTACAAACCCTCAGCCCCGAGGGTGGACTACTCCCTCCTCATCGTGGTGGCCGCCGGGATGATGAAGATGGCCACCGAAGATGATTCCCCCTCCGGCAGGGTGCCGGAACGGGGTCTAGATTGGTTTTCGGTGGCTACAGAGCCTTGCGGCCGCCGAATTTCAAATCTAGGTTAACCCCGAGGGTTTTTGGAATATTTGGGAATTGATAGGGCAAAGAGGGGCTGCGATAGGCCACCGAGGTGGGCACAACCCACCTGGGCGCGCCTGGGCCCCCAGGCGAACCCTGGTGGGTTGTGCCCCCCTCGAGGCACCCCCCCAAGTGCAGCTCTGGCCCATTGAAAGTGTTCTGGTCCATAAAAAAAATCCTCAAATGGTTTCGCGGTGTTTGGACTCAGTTTGATATTGATTTCCTGCGATGTAAAAAACATGCAGAAAACAACAACTGGCACTTGGCACTATGTCAATAGGTTAGTACCAAAAAATGATATAAAATGACTATAAAATGATTATAAAACATCCAAGAATGATCATATAACAACATGGAACCATAAAAAAATATAGATGCGTTGGAGACGTATCAATCTTTTGTCCTACCCTCCCGTGGCAGCGGGGTCCATAAGGAAACTAAGGGATATTAAGCCCTCCTTTTAATAGAGAACCGGAACAAAGCATTAACACATAGTGAATGCATGAACTCCTCTAATTACGGTAGTCACTGGAAAGAATCCCGATTGTTGTCACCTTGGGGTATGCAGATCATAGCATGTAATAGGTGCATAACTTGCAAGACCGGACCAAGAACATAGATATAATGGTGAGAACATAAACGGTTCAAATCTGAAATCATGGCACTCGGGCCCTAGTGAACAGCATTAAGCATAGTAAAGGCATAGCAACCTGAATCTCAGAACATAGTGGATACTAGGGATCAGGCCCTAACAAAACTAACTCGATTACATGATGAATCACATCCAACCCATCACCTTCCAGCAAGCCTACAAAGAAATTACTCACTCCCGGCGGTGAGCATCATGAAATTGGTGGTGACGGATGGTTGGTGATGACGAAGGCGGAAGATGAAACAGGCTCCAGATCATGCCTCCCAATGAAGAACAGGAGGTGGCGGCGGCTACGTATCGTAAAACATGATGAAACTTCCTCTCCTATTTTTTCTCCAAAAATAGGAATTTATAGAGTTGGAATTAGGGTCAGTGGAGCCTCATGGGCCCCACTACCCACCATGGCGCGCCAGAGGGGGGTGGCGCACCCTGGTGCCTAGTGGGCAGCTAGCCAGCCCCCTCTAGTGGGTCTTGGTTCCAGTATTTTTTATTTATTCAGAAATAATTCTCCAAAAAGTTTCGTCCAATTCCGAGAACTTTTATTTCTGCACAAAAACAACACCATGGTAGTTTTCCTGAAAACAGCGTCAGTCCGGGTTAGTTTCAGTCAAATCGTGCAAATTAGAGTCCAAAACAAGAGCAAAAGAGTTAGGTTAAGTAGATACGATAGAGACGTATCAACTCCCCCAAGCTTAACCCATTGCTTGTCCTCAAGCAATTCAGTTGACAAACTGAAAGTGATAAAGAAAAACTTCTACGAACTATTTTTTTCTTGTGTCCATATATGTGCTTAAATAGCACCCAAGTTTTCAGCAAAGATCATGACTAACCATGCAAACAATAACTCTTAGAAATTATATTCACTCATATCAATGGCATAATCAACTAGCGAGCAATAATAAAATATCTCAAATGCCAACACTTTGTCAAAACAATCATGATATAATATGACAATAATGGTATCTCGCTATCCCTTTCTGAGACCGCAAAACATAAATGCAGAGCACCTCCAAAGTTCAAGAAGCTACTAAACATTGTAATTCATGTTAGAAGAGATCCAGTCATCATGAATTCAACATTAACTAAACACAATGCATGAGGATGACAATAGTGCTCTCAGGACTGGTGCTTGTTTGAGAAGGTGATGACTCAACATAAAAGTAAATAACATGAAAGTAAATAGATAGGCCCTTCGCAAAGGGAAGCATGGATTTGCAGAGGTGCCAGAGCCTGAAGCTTAAATCAGAGATAAATATAATTTTGGGAGGTATACCCTTCCTGTCAACGTTACGACCAAGAGTTTTCAATATCTTACATGCTAAGGAAATTAGCGGCAGTTCCCAAGCGATAAAAGTAAAGTTTACTCCCCCTCCACCAACAAACACAAGCCATGGCTAGCCGACTCCTCGGGTTCCCTCCATACCAACAACATTCCGGGGGAGTTTTGTTTAATTATTTGCAATTTTTGAAGATGGGACTGGGCATCCCGATCACTCATCATGAGAATAACCCTCTTAGCATGGAAGATACTGACCACCCCCTGTCGCTTCATGAGCGGTCAAGACACACAAAACAGATGTTCATTTGAACTAGAGGTGGCACATGCAAATTTACTTGGAATGATAGGGTAATACCGCATATAGGTAGATATGGTGAACTCATCTAGAATAACTTTGGTTTAAGGATTTTTTTATGCACAAGCAGTATTCCCGCTTAGTACAGGCGAAGGCTAGCAAACAGGTTGAGAAGCGACCAGCTAGAGAGCGAAAATGGTCACGAACATGCATTATGAATAATCAACATTGAATACTAGCATGACTAGGATATAAACACCATGAACATAAATATTGTGGAGGCTATCATGGTTTTGAATCAACTACATGCATGAACATGTGCCAAGTTAAGCCACTTGAAACATTCAGAGGAGGATACCATATCATCATACTACATCACAGCCATTTTAATGCATGTTGACATCTAAGATAAATCATTATCCACTCGTAGCTACTTAAGCATGGCATGAGCAACTATAATCTCTGATTGTCGTTGCAAACATGTTCAATCATAATGTGCTGAATCATGGATAAAGAGTTAAACATATTTACAAAAACAAAAAGGAAGTTGAGTTCATACCTGCTTTTCCCTACCATAGTCACTTCATCAAGTATCGTCATTATTGCCTTTCACTTGCACGACCGAATGATATGAAAATAATAATAGTGGAAGAGTAACATGGACTAAGTTGTTATCTGCAACATTTTATTCAGAGAGAAGACAAAACAATATGGTCTCTTTGTTAGATCAACAATAATGCATATGAGAGCCACTCAACCTTTTCATCGTGGTCTTCTCCTGAGTACGACTCAACAACAAAAGCAAAGAATTTCAGAGAAACACACTGAAATATTTTTGGAGTTTTCTATTTTTCTTGAAGAAAGCAAATTAAAGAAGAAAAAAATGAAAATGAGAAAAACTATTTACACAAAAGTTCCCAACAAGCAAAAGAAATGAGAAATCTTTTTGGGTTTTCTTCTAATACTACAACTAAATTAAACTAGAAACAAAAACCGAAAAGAAGCAAGAAATATTTTTGGGTTTTCTCAAAGTTTTTCAAACACACAATAAGAAAGCGAGAAAATAAAACTAACATGGACAATACAATGAAAAAGTATTAACATCGAAAACTAGAATGAAGTGTGTGAACATGAATATAATGTCGGTGGAAATATGTACTCCCCTAAGCTTAGGCTTTTGGCCTAGCTTGGTAATCACCACTCACGACCTGGATAATAATCAGAGTGATAGCTCATGGAGGCTCTTGGTGCGGCCTCCTCAGCCTGACGAGCAGCCACTACTGCCGTGTTGTACTCGCGCGCCTCTCCCTCATAGATGTAGTATCTTCCTTTATTCTCATAATCAAAGAGAGCAGGTGCAGGCAAAATAACAGGTATAATGTTATTTTATTGAACATAAAGTTATAGTTGTAGTTTGCGTCCTTATATTTAATGAACTCATGACACTGCATTGCATCAAAGTCCAAATATCTATTAGGAAAAACAGGATCATTCGGCAAGGGTGAAACTCTTTGTCTTGCAGCTAAGCAGAATGCATAAATTCCTCCATATAAATGACCACCGTCAGCATTACGTTGCAACCTTCATGCAACAATTGCTCCAAGATTATAACATTTAATGCTCGTTAGAGCAGTATGAATGAGGCCCAAATTAGGAGCACAAAGCATGTTGCAGTCTTGCTTACCTGTGATGCATTTGCCATTAAAGAGTGCAAATTAACGTATAGAGGGGAATTGTATACTTTTTATTCTAGCTTGTGTAACTCCTCTATCCTTAGCACAACAGAGGCTAATCAAGACCATTTCATACTCAGATTTTGGTGGTTCATCTAGCAAGCCCCGGTATGGAATTTTGCATGCATCACATAATTCTTCTAAGGGAACACTAAAAGTTTTATCATAAAGGCAAAATGAGACTCTAAATTCACGAGGATGATATTTAAACTTTTTGGTGAATGATTCAGTAAGATGATAATGCTGAGTGCACTTATCTACGATGAAGGGAGCGAGCTCGTGTTGTGAACATACTGATCAAATTCTTCCTTAATACCTGCTCCTACCATGAACTCGTCGCATGGACATAGGCACGATTTGGTATCAACATCTTGCATCGAGCTTGCACTTGGCTCAACATAAGACTGTCGTATCGAGCTCCCACTCCATGATGCCTCCGAGGACCCCCCCCCCCTCCTCGAAGAACTCCTCCTAAATAGGTGCATTTTTGTATGAACAAATTTCTGAAACTTTTGAGCCACAAACTGATGTCAACAAAACTTCACAAGATTGATAGTAACTACTCATATGGATGCCTAGAGGCCATATCAAGCATTCAAACTACTTGGAACTCAAATAATTCAACATGCAGGCTCATTTACTACAGCACCAAGAGTAGCTATTTACTCAAAATATAAACCACTAGAACAAAAACTAATTGGAGCAATGGAGGAGTCACATACCAACTAGCAATCCCCCGAAACAGTTTCGGAAACAGAGCTCCGAGCAAAGAGATCGAAATTCGTGGGTCTGAGAGCAAGAACACGAGAGACAGAGAGAGAGAGAGAGAGAGAGAGAGAGAGAGAGATGGTGTGATTTTTTCTGGAGGTAGGTGATGAAGTGAGCTAAAGGGATAAGTGATGGGGCCTTGTGGGGCCCACTACCCACCAGGGCGCGCCAGGTGGGTGTGGTGTGTCCTGGTGCCTAGTGGGCACCTGGGGCACCCCCCCTGTGGTGTTTCAGCGCCAGAAATTCTTAAATATTCAAAAAAAAATCATGTCAAAATTTCAGGTCATTCTGAGCACTTTCATTTTTGGGCACTTTTTATTGCATGGAAAATTCAGAAAATGAGATAAACATGGCATTTTATTGTATTTGACTAAAAATAACAAATAAAAAGTGCGTACATAAGGTTGTGCCTACTAAATTCATCGACCACATGCCTCTGAAAAATTATCCATTAATAAGGTTGATCAAGTCTTATTAACAAGCACTTTTGATTAGCATGAACCCGAAGAACTTTCGTAAAATACTAAGTTACCTCAACGGGGAAAAGCATCTCCCCAACAATAAGTGTTTCACATTTATTTTTGACAGTAGGTAGAGGGAGTTGAAAACTTCCAATAGTAACTGTGGGAGATTTTTCAATAACATTAATGCCATTCACTTGAAATTGTTTCTTCGGGAAGTGCACTGTATGCTCATTACCATTGATATGAAAAGTGACTTTGCTTTTCTTACAATCAATAACAACCCCTGCAGTATTAAAAAAAGGTCTACCAAGGATAATCGACATGTTTTCATCCTCGGGCATCTCAAGTATAACAAAGTCTGTTAAGATAGTAACATTTGCAACAAACACATGCACATTCTCACAAATACCGATAGGTATGGCAGTTGGATTGTGAGCTATTTGCAATTATATTTTAGTGGGTGTGAGTTTATTCAAATCAAGTCTTTTGTATATATAAAGACATAACACTAATACCAGCTCCTAAATCACATAAAGCAGTTTTGACATAAGTTCTTTTGATGGAACATGGTATAGTTGGTATTCCTAGATCTCCTAGTTTTTTAGGCACCCCATCCTTAAAAGAATAATTAACAAGCATGGTGGAGATTTCAGATTTAGGTATTTTCCTTTTTTTAGTGACAATATCTTTCATATATTTAGCATAAGGGGCCATCTTTAAAATATCAGTCAAACGAGTACGCAAAAAGAATGGCCTAAGCATTTCAGCAAAGCATTCAAATTCTTCATCATCTTTTTTCTTAGATGGTTCAGGTGGAAAGGGCATGGGTTTATGAAACCATGGCTCTCTTTCTTTACCATGTTTTCTAGCAACAAAGTCTCACTTATCATATCCTTTATTTTTAGGTCGTGGGTTATCAAGATCAACAACACGTTCTATTTCAACATCATTATCTAGTTCTTTATCATTGTCTGGTTGAGCATCTTCATGAACATCATCATTGTAATTTTCATTATCACTAGGTGAATGTTCATTACCAGATTGAGTTTTAGCATCAGAAATAGAAACATCATTATCATCAGAAGGTTTTTCCACCTCAGGTTCCTAGAATTATGCAAAGTCCTATCATTTTTCTTTTTCTTTTTCTTTTTAGAAGGACTGGGTGCATATACATTAGTTCTTAGAGAGTCTTGTTCAATTCTTTTAGGGTGTCCCTCAATATAAAGAGGCTCCTGAGTCATTCTACCTCCTCTAGTCATTACTCTAACAACATGATCATTCATATTATTATTCATTTCATTGAATACCTCACTTTGAGATTTAGCAACTTCTTCTAACTAAGTTTGAACCATAGAAGCATCTTTTCCTACTCCTCTAACATCATTAGTGATTCTAAATAATAGGTCACTCAAGCGAGCAATCATATCAGAATTTTCCTTTAATTGTTTCATAACATAGGCACTGAAATGATCTTGCTTCATAACGTAATTGCCAAATCCATATAAGCATTGACTAGGAGGTTTGTTATAAGGGATGTCATCTTCATCAAACTTTAAAAGAGAATTTACCTCCACCACCTGTGGTGGTGTGTCAAGACCATGTATTTCTTCAATAGGTGGTAAATCCTTAACATCTTCAGCTCTAATACCCTTTTCCTTCATACATTTCTTTCCCTCTTGCATATCTTCAGGACTGGGAAATAAAATACCCCTCTTCTTCGGAGTGGGTTTCGGCGGTGGTTCAGGAAGTGTCCAATCATCATAGTTCTTAAATATATTGTTCAATAATTCCTCAGCTTGTTCAACAGTTTGTTCCCTGAAAACACAACCCGCACAACTATCTAGGTGGTCCCTAGAAGCATCGGTTAGTCCATTATAGAAGATATCAAGTATTTCATTTTCCTTGAGAGGATGATTAGGCAAAGTATTAAGTAATTGGAGAAGCCTCCCCCAAGCTTGTGGGAGACTCTCTTCTTCAATTTGGAAAAAAATAAATATTTCCTGTAAGGCAGCTTGTTTCTTATGAGCAGGATTTTCCCCCCCAGAGAAGTAATAAATCATATCCCGGGGATTACGCACACAACCAGGAGCAAGAGTATTGTACCATAACTTAGCTCACCCTTTAATGAGAAAGGAAATAACTTAAGGATATAGTAATAGTGAATTTTTTCTTCATGAGCAAATAGGGTGGCTATATCATTTAATTTAGTAAGATGTGCCACAACAGTTTCAGTTTCATAGCCATGGAAAGGATCAGATTCAACCAAAGTAATTAACTATGGTCGACAAAAAATTCATGATTCTTATCAGCAATAAATATAGGTGAAGTAGCAAACTTAGGATCATATTCCATTCTAGCATTCAGAGATTTTTCTTTCAACCTGCACAATAATTTCTTAAGATCATCTCTATCCTTACAAGCAAGAAAATCCCTAACAACATCTCCATCCAAAACATAACCCTCGGGTATCTCAGGCAGTTCATATCTAGGAGAGCTAGTTCTAATAGGTATTTCATAATTCTCAGTTTCAAAGACTTCATCACTTTTAGTAATTTCATCAGTTTCAGCATTCTCAATATCTTTAGCTCTAGCAAGTTGTTCATCAAGAAATTCACCTAGTGGCACAGTCTTATCAAGCAAGGTACTAGCATCATCAATAGAATCATTCATAGCAGAAGTAGCATCATCAATAACTTGCGATGTATCTGGATTAATAGCATGTGGTGGTGTTGCAAGCTTACTCAAAACAGACGGTGAATCAAGTGCAGATCTAGATGGCAATTCCTTACCTCCCCTCGTCTTAGAGGGAACGATCTTGGTTATGGTATCTTTCAGATTCTTCATAGTGATCAATAGACATAAATCCCAAGTGACTCAACAAATATAGTTGTGCTCCTCGACAACGGCGCCCGAAAAAGGTCTTGATAACCCACAAGTATAGGGGATCGCAACAATTTTCGAGCATAGAGTATTCACAAGGGGAGCCAAAGAATATTTGCAAGTATTAGCGGTTTAGTTGCCAATTCAACCACACATGGAGATTAAATATCTGCAGCAAAGTGATCAATAGCACAGTAGTATGATAGTTTGATAGTGAGAGCAATGGTAGTAGTAGCAATAGTAACAGTAACAACAGTAGCAATAATTTTGTAGCAGTTGTAACAGTGGTAACAACATTGGTAACTTAGCAAGAACAATAAGTGAAAAGCTCGTAGGCATTGAATCGGTGATTTTGCTGGATGATATTCATCATATAATAGTTATAACCTAGGGTGACACAGAACTAGCTCTCATTCGTCAATATAATGTAGGCATATATGTATTCCATGAATAGTCATACGTGCTTATGGAAAAGAACTTGCATGCCATCTTTTGTCCTACCCTCCCGTGGCAGCGGGGTGATACGTCTTTGTCGTATCTATAATTTTTTATTGTTCCATGCCAATATTATACACCTTTCATATACTTTTGGCAACTTTTTATACTATTTTTGGGACTAACATATTGATCCAGTGTCGAGTGCCAGTTCCTATTTGTTGCATGTTTTTTGTTTCACGGAAAATCCATATCAAACGGAGTCCAAACGCGATAAAAATTTATGGAGATTTTTTTGGAATATATGTGATTTTTTGGGAAAAAGAATCAACGCCATACGATGCCCGAGGCGGCGACAAAGCAGGGGTTCGTGCCCCAGGGGGTAGGGCGCGCCCTGGGACGTTGTGGCCACCCCGTAAGGCGGTTGGTGCCCTTCTTTGGCTGCAAGGAAGCTAATATCCGGATAAAAATCGTGTTAAAATTTTAGCCCAATCGGAGTTACGGATCTCCGGGAATTTAAGAAACGGTGAAAGCCCAGAATCTAGGAGCACGGAAACAGAAGAAAACAGAGAGAGATCCAATCTCGGAGGGGCTCCCGCCCCTTCGCCGCCATGGAGGCCATGGACCAGAGGGGAAACCCTTCTCCCATCTAGGGGGAAGGTCAAGGAAGAAGAAGAAGGAGGGGGGATCTCTCCCCCTCTCTCCCGGTGGCGCCGGAACGCCGCCGGGGCCATCATCCTGACGGCGATCTACACCAACAACTTTGCCGCCGTCATCACCAACTCTCCCCCCTCTATTCAGCGGTGTAACACCTCTTCTACCCACTGTAATCTCTACCTAAACATGGTGCTCGATGCTATATATTACTTCCCAATGATGTATGGCTATCCTATGATGTTTGAGTAGACCCGTTTTGTCATATGGGTTGATTAATGATCGTGATTGGTTTGAGTTGCACGTTTTATTATTGGTGTTGTCCTATGGTGCTCTCCGTGTCACGCAAGCATGAGGGATCCCGGCTGTAGGGTTTGCAATATGTTCATGATGTGCTTATGGTGGGTGGCGTGAGTGACAGAAGGACAAACCCGAGTAAGTAGGTTGTTTGCGTATGGGAATAAAGAGGACTTGATACTTTAATGCTATGGTTGGGTTTTACCTTAATGATATTTAGTAGTTACGGATGTTTGCTAGAGTTCCAATCATAATTGCATATGATCTAAGAAGAGAAATTATGTTAGCTTATGCCTCTCCCTGATATAAAATTGCAATAACGATTACCGGTCTAGTTATCGATTGCCTAGGGACAAATAACTTGTGACAAAAAGCTCTCTACTAAAACTAACTTAGTTGTTTCTTTATCTAAACAGCCCCTAGTTTTATTTACGTGTTCTTTATTATCTTGCAAACCTATCCTATCACACCTACAAAGTACTTCTAGTTTCATACTTGTTCTAGGTAAAGCGAATGTTAAGCGTGCGTAGAGTTGTATCGGTAGTCTATAGAACTTGAGGGAATATTTGTTCTACCGTTAGCTTCTCGTTGGGTTCAACACTCTTACTTATCAAAAGAGGCAACAACTGACCCCCTATACTTGTGGGTTATCACGGGGTCCATAAGGAAACTAAGGGATATTAAGGCCTCCTTTTAATAGAGAACCGGAACAAAGCATTAACACATAGTGAATACATGAACTCCTCAAATTACGGTAGTCACCGGAAAGAATCCCAATTGTTGTCACCTTGGGGTTTGCGGATCATAACACGTAATAGGTGCATATAACTTGCAAGATCGGATCAAGAACATAGATATAATGGTGAAAACATAAACAGTTCAGATCTGAAATCATGGCACTCGGGCCCTAGTGACAAGCATTAAGCATAGCAAAGACATAGCAACATCAATCTCAGAACATATTGGATATTAGGGATCAAGCCCTAACAAAACTAACTCAATTACATGATGAATCTCATCCAACCCATCACTGTCCAGCAAGCCTACAAAGAAATTACTCACTCCCGGCGGTGAACATCATGAAATTGGTGATGGAGGATGGTTGGTGATGACGAAGACGGAATATCCCCCTCTCCGGAGCCCCGAACGGGCTCCATATATGGCCTCCCAATGAAGAACAAGAGGTGGCAGCGGCTTCGTATCGTAAAACGCGATGAAACTTCCTCTCCTATTTTTTTCCAAAAATAGGAATTTATAGAGTTGGAATTAGGGTAAGCGGAGCCTCGTGGCCCCCACTACCCACCAGGGCACGCCAGAGGGGGGTGGCGCGCCCTGGTGCCTAGTGGGCAGCTGCCCCCCCCCTCGCTCTAGTGGGTCTTGGTTCTAGGATTTTTTATATTCCAAAATGATTCTCCAAAAAGTTTCGTCCAATTCCGAGAACTTTTATTTCTGCACAAAAACAACACCATGGTAGTTCTGCTGAAAACAGCGTCAGTCCGAGTTAGTTTCACTCAAATCATGCAAATTAGAATCCAAAACAAGAGCAAAAGCGTTAGGAAAAGTAGATACGATGGAGACGTATCAAAGTCCTCTTTATCCCATACGCAACAACTCCCTTACTCGGGTATAAGCTTCTGTCACTCTCGCCACCCACCATAAGTGAATCATGAATGTATTGCAAGTTTCCAACACACTACAGCGGGAATCCCACACGCTTGCATGACACGGAGGGCACCATAGGACAACACCAAAATAAAACATACAACTCAAACATATCACGATCAGCAATCAACCCATAGGACAAAATGAATCTACTCAAACATCATAGGATGGCAACACATCATTGGATAATAATATGTAGCATTAAGCACCATGTTTAAGTAGAGATTACAATGGGTAGAAGAGGTGTTACACTACTGCATAGAGGGGGAGAGAGTTGGTGGTGACGGCGGCGAAGTTGTTGGTGTAGATCGCCGTCACGATGATTGCCCCGGCGGCGTTCCGGCGCCACCGGGAGAGAGGGGGAGAGAGCCCCCCTCCTTCATCTTCTTCCTTGGTCTCCCCCTAGATGGGAGGATATTTACCTCTATTGTCCATGTCCGCCATGGTGGTGGATGGGCAGGAGCCCCTCCGAGATTGGATCTCTCTCTCTGTTCTCTTGTGTTTGATGTCCCTGTTTTCTGGCCCTTCACCGTTTCTTAAATTCCCGGAGATCCGTAACTCCGATTGGGATGAAATTTCGAGGGGGTTTTCTTCCTGATATTCTATTTCCTGTGGCCAAAGGATACCCCCCCCCAACCGACTTATGAGGTGTCCACTAGCCCTAGGGGCGCACCTACCCCCCCCCCCCCCCCAGGGCGCGCCCTATGAGCTTGTGGGGCCTGTGGAACCTCTCATGCTGATTCTTCTTCCCAAAAATCACATATATTCCAGAAAAAATCTTTGGAAATTTTTATCATGTTTGGACTTTGTTTGATATGGATATTCTGCCAAACAAAAAACATGCAAGAAATAGGAACTGGGACTGGGCACTGGATCAATATGTTAGTCCCAAAAATAATATAAAATGTTGCCAAAAGTATATGGAAGTTGTAGAATATTGGCATGAGACAATCAAAAACTATAGATACAACGGAGACGTATCAACCGCTAGAACAATATAAGATGAGGATGGCATGAACATGTTACTTAAGATATGAACATGATGATACTAGAACTAGCATGCAAGGAGGTTGATGTTTAAGGTCTTGCGGATCAACTTACGTTGCTCGGTTACCTCGTAACCACCATAGATATCAACTTACCCTCAGGAACATCACACGATCACCTCAGGATCAACCAAGCTTGGTATTAGAAATACCATAGTGATCATCACCTGACAACAAGGAGCTCGATCTATACCCGTGATCATCGCATGACCCCATACAAATCAACCAACTTCGGTATCAACGGTACCATCTGATCAGCACATGACCACATAAAGATCCACCAACTTATTTCCTCATCGAACCGGGGTTGTTTATTAGTCAGATTATTATTACTATTGACCCATAGTGTGACCTACTACGAACAGGGCCCATAACCGAGGGCGCGGCTATCAATAGATTATACACTCTACAGAGGTTAGTACACTATACCCACACCACGGAATTCATGGCCTCGTGCTCCCATTCGGTTGGACCAACGACATTCCGACAAAACCAATCTATTGCATGACACTCTCCTGGCCAGTCCGACAAACTCCCCTTTGGGCTATGTCATAGGTGGCCCCGATGTCACCGCGTCAAATCCGCCACCTTCGTGGCCGGCCACCGTCGTGGCAAAACAAAACAAAACCGTCCCAAACGGGAACACCCGGGTATAACACAACTCGGGCACACTAGGTTATTGCCGCCTACCCGGCTAGGGTAGTGCGCACACATAATATTCCCTAGTTGGAGGCACCGGCGAGAGGCATGACAATAGGCTGAATTAGGGCCCCCCATAAGGCAAGTGTGGTTGAACTGATTAACTTGATTCGATGGCACTATGACTCAACCCACAGAGTTGTTCAAGTTCGATTAATGTCCGGTTAAACTTGAATGGTGATGAGCCGAGCCGTAACAAATTAGCATGCTGAAATGACAATGCATATGAGCATGATGTCAACATGAGCATGGGCAGACAACATAACCATTTAACATTTGGATCGTAGCATCATCAACAATAAAGCATTTATTCTACGAGATGCAAATGAGCATGGCATAGAGATGATCATGATTGTCTCAAGTATTTTGATAGCAAACCATAACAGTTCATATGAGCATATCATGACCACTAGCCTCGGAAATAATTACAATAACTTAAGATGACAATGATAACATTAGCAGTTAATCATTTAACTTACTAGATGCAAATGATCATGACAAAATAATGAGCATGGATTCACAAGCATATAACATTTACAAAATAATTAAATGCGCAAACAATTATTCAAATATTCAAGTGAAAACCATGACTATTGCAAGGCCATCATGCAAGTGGCTGTTGTGGCTTGCCTGGGGATGAAGGATCCTTCGGGAAGAGGTGCGATGAACTCGCAGAAAGATTTGCCAAAAATGTTTCTCTCTCGAAAGGGGCTGATTAAGGGCAAGGGAAAAATGGTCATTTTTAGAATGTTACAACAAGGTGAAAATAATACTAACGGAACAGGCTTGATGAATAGAGAACATGGGCTTTTGAATGACCTGAACTGGAGTTACCATCGCAGTGATATGGTCGTTCGTTTGTTAGGCAGAAAACAAATAAAAATCTATTCTTTTCCGCTACTAACGGGCGAAGATTCACAAACTAACAGTTTCGGCCAGCGGGGTTAAACAAAAAACGCACTTCGTAAAAATACACTTCAAGACATCGAAAAGCGCACTCCTAGCCGAAGTAGTACCAAAATACGCTTTCCCGAAGAGAAAGCGTATGTCAGCTAATGCGCTTCCACTTAACCCACGGGCCAGACCCCTGGGTCGATGACAGGCGGGTCCCACCATGCTCTCTATCTCCTCCTAGATCCCTTCTTCTTCCTCGTGATGAGCAGCGGCAGAGGGCTCGGCTGAGCACGGGCCGGCGCCCGTCCTGGCGCCACCGGCCACCTCCGGCGACGCTTCGGCCACCGGAGTGACCATGGCGATGGGCCGCTCCCGCCTGGAGGGCCCATTCCCACCAGGAAGCAGTAGAGGGAGCGGGGCTCCGACTCCCACGATGGACGGCAATGACTGAGGTGATGGGCTGACAGCTATGGTGCCATAGGTGAGGGGCTGGGGGTACGGGGAAGTTTGTCGGGCTTCGGGTGGTCCTCTGGTGAGGTTAGAAGGGAGGGGGAGCTCGGGTAGCTCCAATTTGAGCGGAGCCGAGCGGAGGTCATGGCGGCCATGGGCGAGGAGGAGGGGATCTGGAGCTCGTTGGAGAGGGCTGAGGGTGCTAGAGGAGGTGGTGAGGTGAGGCTGTTGGTGGTCTCTGGAGGCCTCGGGGTCGGCTTAAATAGATGGGGTGAGGTCATGGCCGACCGACCATGGTGGAGCAGACGCGGTCTGCTCCCGGATGTGGTCACTGCAACAGGTCGGGCAAGAGAGAGGAGTGGGTGAGGGGTCCAGTGTCAGGACCCCGATTCCAAGTCACATCGATCTAGCCGGTAACACCTCATATCACTTTGCGGCCTCACGCACGGTATTCCCACGGGTGTCGCCTTACCATGGCCCGGGACCGTTTGCGCCTTTTGGCTCACGTATATGATAGTGTCGCTAGCATCCATATGACAGAGATCCCGGGCCGACATGGCTAGTCGTGAACCCAAAGCGGGACTAACCCATGGGGACAGGCATACATGAATCACATCGAGCATTTCGGTCAGCAGCGTGTGAATCCGGGTCAGTAGTAATCGGGCTAGCAGGACTCGGGAACCCGGGCAGAAAGGTTAGGCAGGACTCCGGATGTCACTGCGTGACATTTCCACGAAGAGACAGACACAGGAACGAAGTGAAACACATGCCGGCCAGTCAAGTGTCCTGAGCAGTAGTGCTGAGCTAGCAGGACTCCGGTGAACCGGGCTGTAGCGGACTACTATGGCTCAAGGAAGCACTAGACTACATTTCCCCATAAGAGAGGCTGCCAAGGATAAACAACTAGATTGTCGGATCCCACACATACCAAGCATTACACCGGCAAACAAGGAAGAACACAATAAATGCAATGCAACAATATGATGCATGAATGTGACATGGCAATATGATGTGATTTGAGCTAATGCAACTAGCAGCAGGTTAAATGAAGTTGGTTTGAACCCTAGGTTCAAATTCAAACTCCAGAGGTGAAGGTTTAAATGCCATTATAAGATTTGGCCTAAATAGGAGCCATAAGTTGTTCTAACATGCATGAAGATGGTACAGATGGATAGATTGGATTTTTCTGATCATTTTTCATATATAAATTATTTCATATGGAGCTATAGATAAATTTCTATGATTTTTCAAAGTTTGCAACATTTTCTGGAATTTCCTATATAAGAATAAATCCAGAAAATAAGTTACTGCATCAGCATGACGTCACTGTGATGTCAGCAGGTCAACTGACCCGGTCCAGGTCAAACCTGGCCAGTGGGTCCCGTCTGTCAGTAGTTAGTTAAACTAATTAAATTTAATTAGCGTTAAACTAACACTAAACTAGTTTAGTTAGTGGCATGGGGCCCACACGTCAGTGACCCAGGGGGTCAAACTGGGCCCACCCGGGGTCAACTTGGTCAGCGGGGTTAAACCTGCCGGCGTCGAGTCGCCGGCGAGGCCGAGACGATGGAGAGCGTCGGAACGCTACTCCGCCACGGTTTGATGCGCGGTGGGTGCTACGAGTAGCTGGCGATGTGGCGCATCCTACGGTGGCGGTGTTTGGTGCTGGGGTGGCCGGGAACAACGGCGGCGAGCACGTCCGCGGCGGCCGGAGTTCGGCTTAGCACGGGCAAGGCGCTGCGCTTGGCTGACGGGCGAGCTAAGAGGCGGGGCGGATTGCTGGGAGCTCCAGGAGCACGCTGGTGCCACTGGACCGAGCGGAGGTGCTTAGGAGCGAGGACCTCATCGACCATGGCGGACGACAGGCTTCGGTCGTCAGTGAAGTAGGAGCTACGGCGTGAAAACGGGACAACGGAGAGGGGGTTCGAGGGAGAGGCTTACGGCGGTTGCAACGATGCAGACGGCAAGCTCGGAGAAGGCCAGGAGCGATGGGGGCGGCGAGATGGATCTCCGGTGACCGAGGAGGAAGAAGGGGTCGGGGACGGTGAAGCGAGGCACGTCCACTCGGGTGGCTTGACGGAGACGATGTAGAGGTTGACGGAGGAGCTCCTTGGCGCGTCGGGGAGACGAGGGGAGCACGGTGGCTGCAAGCTTCACGGCGGCGAGCGCTCGGCAGCGTCGGCCATGGCGATCAGAGGAGAGGGAGAGGGCGAGGGGGACGAGTGAGGTGTCCAGTAGGGTCGGGGCATCTCCGTGGCGTGCGAAGGGAGCTCGGAAGCGTGAGGCAGGCAGGCAGGGAGGAGGTGGAGGCCTTGGGCGCGCAGGCGTTGACACGCCTCTGCCTACTGGCAGAGGTTGAAGACAGCGGTGCCCCTGGTGGGCTGGGCCGCCAAGTGGACTGGCCAGGTGGGCTGCCCAGGTGAGTGCCAGGTAAAACTCTCTCTCTGTTAAAATTTGTTTTTGTTTTTCTATTTTTCTGCAACTTTGTGGCTTTATTAAAAATACTTAGGCACACTCAAAAATCACCAAACTGCTCATGGCCACTCTTTGGAATATATCCAACATGGAACATTTCAGTTTAGGTTTATTTGAGCATTTAAAATATTTAATAGAATTTAAATGCCCAAATGCAAATAGAGTGTGATTTAATCCAGAGCCCAAATATGTCATTCAAAAATGTGCATCATCTCTGGTTATTGCTTCTAGCATTTTCCAGAAAAGATGAACATTTTTGAAAGCCATTTGGATTCACTAAGAATATTTTAGTTGAACCTAGTGAATTCCTTTGGTGTTAGGGTTTCAACAATCCCCATTTCAACTTTCAAAGAAATTTAGACATGATGCAACACAAGACTAGCTAACCCAGAGTAGACCAGAACTAGGGATGTGACAACTCACCCCCACTAAACAAGAATCTCGTCCCGAGATTCAAGACGTGAGGTAAGAAGACACTGGGGACACAAGCTAATACGATCTTCATGATCCAACTGCTCTTCTCGAAGATGTTGATTCATTGCTTCATATTGATCTTGACGTCTCTGCTTTCTAGATCTTCATCCAACTCGATGACGTTAGAAAGAAACTCTATCGGAAAGGATCATTGAAACTCTCCATACCACGCTAAGGCAATTCACAACGATCATTTGAAAGGGGTTCGGGGAAATGGCATACTCAGTTCGGAAAGGAAACTATGGTTATAGAACAACTCGGCAAACGGGAGGCACATTCCAATTGATACCGAGGATATAACCTAGTGACTGAGTGTGCTCTCAAGAACTTGAGCATTTCCATGGTCATCAAGGTTTTACCAACATCTCAGGCTTTGAGGATCCTGGCAACACATCTTACTACCATGATGAATAGTGATGGATGATGCGGATACAAAGGAAGATAACACCTTCTTAGACTTCCCCTTAGCAAGGCCAAGAGAACGAAATCTGGATGATCAACCGAGAGACATTTAGCGCTCCGCTTCTAATGTTCTCCTTGATGTGCTAGCGTAATCCATTCATAAATATGGCTTGATATCTAGAACATCAAGTAAAAGGTCGGACTTCGGGAACACAAAAATCCATAAGGAATAACTACAGAGGCAGATCCTGCGAGATCCTTATGGGGAGGTGACCAACTTCTTCAAGCAAGATACTACAATAATAGGCCTTACGGCTAGGTGTGTTGGCCACAACATCCATGTTACCGGTTACAAAGAGACCAATATAATAGTTCTTGGGAATTGTTCCAACCATCATATCTGCCTGAGATTCAGATCTGGTTGGTGTCAGGATATTCCAGACTCGTCAAGTCTAGAAAGAAAAATGAAGGTTTTCAACACAAATCGATTTAGATGACGCTATGAGATTCTCGGGGAGTGAACTACGATAGCAAGCTCCAAAACATGAGCTGGTTCTGCTACATACATGTGAACACGTTGTCCAAGACAAGCATGACCACATAGTAGTCTTATAATGAAACACTACCGAGTTCTGATTGGGAACCATCATTGCGGAGAGCGAAGTCCTGCGCATGTACCTTTGGGTCCTTAAGGGTTAGCACTCAAGAACTTCTTTTCCTTGAACAAATCAATCAGTGGCTTGGTGTGCTAGGGAATACATATGGAGTGGAGGTAATTAATCTACCAAACCATAGAATACCTCGCACGAATGCATGACTTACTTGGGATGATTCCGAAGGAAGCAAAGCAAACCTTTCTCAAATTCATGGCGGCAACTTACACCTAAAGCACATGAATTCGAGGAAGTCACTTCTTCCATCCAAGCATAGGCTTCATGAACGGAACACGAAGGCATTGCTTACAAAGTTTCCAACACTAGGTTGATGTTCAACATGAATCATGGAGGAGACAAGATGCTACTGATGGGCTCAACAACAACTCATCGGAATTTCCATATCACTGGACTTCCACCATCATGTGAACACGGTGATAGAATTGGTCAGACCAAAAGATGTAGTGGTGTATGCTCGAGGGATCAACCACGAGTAAGACAACATTACGAACATCGCTGGTTCTAATTTGACTTGATGATAGCCCATACTCAAGTCAAAGTTTTGACAAGATAACAGATCCAACAACTGATCACAAGGACCAATTGGTGAAGATATCATCTTTGTTCAACACACACACAAACACAAAGATATCCCTTCAGAAAGGACCAAATTCGGCAAAGCTTTTATCTTCCAACTCTCCAAGTTGTTGTTTAGCTTAACCAACTTGCTCAGGGTATCCGACACAGATTCTTGGAGAAAGGGTGGTTTCGAAAGCCAACCTGATCATGAACTCAACATAGCGGCCAGGTGACAACCTGGTGATACTTCCGAGAAGAAATTCGGAAAATCACGAACCAATCGGTATGTTACTAAGCTCGAGAACAATCTTGCTTTTGAGGGCAAGATGATATGATCAAATGAGCGAGGACTTGACAAGATCCTAACTCATCAATCGAAGTGTGCACTAGGAAAATGGACTAGGTGGCACGATCAACCTTAGGGTGATGATTCAATAATCAACATGCTAAGAATGAAATTATGGTCCATTTAACTACCAAGCAACGGAGTTACTAGGAGTATAGATTTCACACATCACGATTCACTTGTCGACATTCCGGTTGCGACAATACGGAACCGAGGAATGAGTAATGATGGCGAGAAGTATCACTATGTCAAGAATTCCCAAGAGCCAATGCAATTCTCATGAAAATCCTGACATAAAGGGGGTAATACTCCAGGGTGGAACAGAATCAAAAGCTGGATTGGCATTTTGATCTACGAACTACAACTACTTTGACCCAATCCTAGATATGGATGAGGCACTGGAATTTGTTTCTCCTAGTCAGTCCAAAATAGAATGGCTTGACGGACCACAAGAATACTAGGCATCGATAAACACGATTGCACAATTGCTCGTTACTATCAATTGACAGACGAGGTCAGAATACGACTGAAGGGGGGACAACTCAAAGGAACATATATCTTTCTGAGTTGTGGATGCATAGATTAGTATGTCGAGCAAAGCTCAACATTTCTTCCGGATAACCCAAGAGGAAGGACTGGCAGATTCACAACTATGAATGGAGGACTCATCAAGAGCACTCTGTTTGCGATCTTTAGGTTCAAAGAGGAACTTCTGCCATAACTAGTTATGGTATTTGGAAGAAGGAAATACCATGGACCTCAAGGACTATCGCAAAGTTACTAATATCCTAAAGGAACTAGCAAAACACTATCAACAAGAGGTAAGTAGGGTGAATCTCGGGTTTAAGAACCCAGGAATAGAATACCTACTGCTAAATGACATCACAGGATGCTTTCGAGAATAATGGCCAGAATCATCACACCGGGAACACAAAACATGGCTAGATTACTAGGTGACTCCCTAAAGCTACTAGGTTCGTAATAATAGCTCCAACATATATGTCGAGGCAGCGGAGTACCTCAACACACTAATTTGTGTGATTAATCTGGCCCAAATGAGCATTAGAAACGAAGAGAAGGGATTTGCAAATGCATCAGACTATTTAGAAATCTGGGATGACTCGGACAACATAACGGCTGTAAATGCTCAAAATGATTTGAGACATCCTGCAAAATAGTGGCATGACCACTCAACATCACAATATCAAGGTTCTGAGACCAGCTATGAACATACGGAAGTAGTAAAAACTGAACTAAGATTTGAAACTAACAATTCTATAAGTCTATGGATTAGTAACACGTCATCCTGATAGATAGATGAGAAGGCCTAGTTCTTAATCCCCGTAGAAGAGAAGAGGATGACTCAGATCAGAAGGCCATGAGGTATAAGGAGTAAAAAGAGCCTTACGTTCCCTTCCACAATCAATTCCCTTATATAACTAAAGCATTTCTAGACTCAACTTCGACCAGTTTGGCTTTGTAATCCTCTGAGCAGTCGGGCTCGATACCAAAGCTGTCGGGACCCGATTCCAAGTCATATCGATCTAGCCGGTAACACCTCATATCACTTTTGACCTCACGCATACGGTATTCCCACGGTGTCGCCTTACCATGGCCCGGGACCGTTTGCGCCTTTTGGCTCACGTATATGATAGTGTCGCTAGCATCCATATGACAGAGAACCCGGGCCGACATGGCTAGTCGTGAACCCAAAGCGGCACTAACCCATGGGGACAGGCATACATGAATCACATAGAGCATGTCAGTCAGCAACGTGTGAATCCGGGCTGTAGCACTGGGCTAGCAGGACTCCGAGAATCCGGGCTGTAGCAGGCTAGGTAGGACTTCGGATGTCACCGCGTGACATTTCCCCAAAGGGACAGACACAGGAACGAAGTGAAACACATGCCGGCCAGTCAAGTGTCCTGAGTAGTAGTGCTAGGCTAGCAGGACTCCGGTGAACCGGGCTGTAGCGGACTACTATAGCTCAAGGAAGCACTAGACTACATTTCCCCATAAGAGAGGCTGCCAAGGATAAACAACTAGATTGTCGGATCCCACACATACCAAGCATTACAAACATACACACAATATGCTCGATATGCGTAAATACAACATGGCATCACAACATAACTCTACGACTCAAGTATTTATCCATTAGGCTGCGAGGAGCGAGATATTACAAACATGGGTCTCATGACCCAACATTCAGAGCATACAAGTTCAAGCACATGCAGAAGCTTAACATGTCTGAGTACAGACATCTACAAATGAAAAAGGGCTGAGAAGCCCGACTATCTACCAGATCTTGGCGAGGGCACAAGATCGTAGCTGAGGTAACAAGCTAAACGTCGAAGTCCACGCGGAACTACTAGTGAGACCGAAGTCTCTCTGCAAAAACATAAAAAAGGCAAACGTGAGTACAAATGTACTCAGCAAGACTTACATCAGAACTAACTACATATGCATCATTATCAACAAAGGGGTGGTGGGGTTTAACTGCAGCAAGCCAGCTTTGACTCAGTGGCTATCTGAACTACGACTGCAAGTAACTCTTTTGAGGTGGCGCACACGAGTCCACATATTCACCATATCAATACACCACTATGGACCCGCTCCCATCTCCCTACGAGAATGCCATCCATAGCACTCACGCTTATCTTGCGCATTTTAGAGTATCCACTTTCACTTGTCTATGAACTGATATAGGCAACTCAGAAGTCCTTTCCGCGGACACGGCTATTCGAATAGATCATATTAACCCTGCAGGGGTGTACTTCTTCACACACGCTCTCGCCACTTACCACCATGTACACGTCGTGTATCTCGGCAACCTCCAAGCGGAAGCCTGGCGAGGGAGTCGGCCACGACCTGACTAACCACACAAGTCTCTAGTCCAGGTTTATCGCCTATTCAGGTTCCATCCGCAAGGAGATCCGGCCGGGGTGTCGCTCACGGCCCCAAACGATGTGTGCAGGGTTCCCTAGACACCAAACGGGCACTCGGTACACCGGGCCACAGTGTATCTACCGCATCATAGCCCACCCCTAGGGTCAGCGCTATGCACGGCCTCCAACACATATCCTACAAACACCAGAAACTAGTTGCAACTCCTGGACAGAGATCGAGGCGATTAATAAGCCGAGAGGGGCCGAGTTACGGAACCCAATGTGTGGTAGTAACTGTTCATGGATCACAAACACGTAACTTCGGTTCCTGAGGATGGCTTCAATGAGACAACCCACCATGTACTCCTACATGGCCTCTCACCGCTACCTTTACCAAATCGTGTTCACACACTTAGCTCACACACAGTAGGACATGTTCACACACCTCTGATTCATCCTCGATGAATCAGACCTGACTCATCCTCGATGAATCAGACCTGACTCAACTCTAAGCAGTAGCAGGCAAGACAAACAAGCATGAATGAGTAGGCACAACAGGGCTCAAACAAATCATACTCATGCTAGTGGGTTTCATCTATTTACTGTGGAATGACAGGTCATGCAGAGGATAAAGGGGTTCGACTACATGACAAGTAACAGATGATTCGTTGTTCTCCTAATGCAGTAAAAGAGAGCAGGAGCGAGAGAGTGGGATTGTATCGGAATGAACAAGGGGGTTTTGCTTGCATGGCACTTCCTAAGATAATATAGTTCTTCATCGGTGTCATCAAACTCATCGTCGATACGTCGTCTACTGAGAGGGGACAAACACCGGCAAACAAGGAAGAACACAATCAATGCAATGCGACAATATGATGCATGAATGTGACATGGCAATATGATGTGATTTGAGCTAATGCAACTAGCAGCAGGTTAAATGAAGTTGGTTTGAACCCTAGGTTCAAATTCAAACTCCATATGTGAAGGTTTAAATGCCATTATAAGATTTGGCCTGAACAGGACCCATAAGTTGTTATAACATGCATGAAAATGGTACAGATGGATAGATTGGATTTTTCTGATCATTTTTCATATATAAATTATTTCATTTGGAGCTATAGATTAATTTCTATGATTTTTCAAAGTTTGCAACATTTTCTGGAATTTCCTATATAAGAATAAATCCAGAAAATAAGTTACTGCATCAGCATGACGTCACTGTGATGTCAGCAGGTCAACTGACCCGGTCCAGGTCAAACCTGACCAGTGGGTCCCGTCTGTCAGTAGTTAGTTAAACTAATTAAATTTAATTAGCGTTAAACTAACACTAACCTAGTTTAGTTAGCGGCCTGGGGCCCACACGTCAGTGACCCAAGGGGTCAAACTGGGCCCACCCGGAGTCAACTTGGTCAGCGGGGTTAAACCTGCCGTTGTCGAGTCGCCGGCGAGGCCGAGACGACTGAGAGCGTCAGAAACGCTGCTCCGGCCATGGTTTGATGCGCGGGTGGGTGCTACGAGTAGCTGGCGATGTGGCGCATCCTACGGTGGCGGTGTTTGGTGCTGGGGTGGCCGGGAAAAACGGCGAGCACGTCCGCGGCGGCCGGAGTCTGGCTTAGCACGGGCGAGGCGCTGCGCTTGGCTGACGGGCGAGCTAAGAGGCAGGGCGGATTGCTAGGAGCTCCAGGAACACGCTGGTGCCATTGGACCGAGCAGAGGTGCTCAGGAGCGAGGACCTCATCGGCCATGGCGGACGGCGGGCTTCGGTCGTCAGTGAAGTAGGAGCTACGGCGTGAAAACGGGACAACGGAGAGGGGGGTTCGAGGGAGAGGCTTACGGCGGTTGCAACGGTGCAGATGGCGAGCTCGGAGAAGGCCAGGAGCGGTGGGGGCGGTGAGATGGATCTCCGGTGACCGAGGAGGAAGAAGGGGTCGGGGACGGTGAAGCGAGGCACGTCCGCACGCGTGGCTTGACGGAGACGATGTAGAGGTTGACGGAGGAGCTCCTTGGCGCATCGGGGAGACGAGGGGAGCACGGTGGCTGCAAGCTTCACGGCGGCGAGCGCTCGGCAGCGTCGGCCATGGCGATCAGAGGAGAGGGAGAGGGCGAGGGGGGAGGAGCGAGGTTTCCAGTGGGGTCGGGGCACCTCTGTGGCGTGCGAAGGGAGCTCGGAAGCGTGAGGCAGGCAGGCAGGGAGGAGGTGGAGGCCTCGGGCGCGCATGTGTTGACACGCCTCTGCCTACTGGCAGAGGTTGAAGACAGCGGGTGCCCCTGGTGGGTTGGGCCACCAAGTGGACTGGCCAGGTGGGCTGCCCAGGTGAGTGCCAGGTAAAACTCTCTCTCTGTTAAAATTTGTTTCTCTTTTTCTATTTTTCTGCAACTTTGTGGCTTTATTAAAAATACTTAGGCACACTCAAAAATCACCAAACTGCTCATGGCCACTCTTTGGAATATATCCAACATGGAACATTTCAGTTTAGGATTATTTGAGCATTTAAAATATTTAATAGAATTTAAATGCCCAAATGCAAATAGAGTATGATTTAATCCAGATCCCAAATATGTCATTCAAAAATGTGCATCACCTCTCGTTATTGCTTCTAGCATTTTCCAGAAAATATGAACATTTTTGAAAGCCATTTGGATTCACTAAGAATATTTTAGTTGAACCTAGTGAATTCCTTTGGTGTTAGGGTTTCAACAATCCCCATTTCAACTTTCAAAGAAATTTAGACATGATGCAACACAAGACTAGCTAACCCAGAGCAGACCAGAACTAGGGATGTGACATCCAGGGCGAAGGTGTGGCCATGGGGAAGCTGTTGTACATGGCTACATGGCGAGAGCTCGAGGAAACGAACGAGGCCAAGGGCCCCAATGCACAGAGCATGTGCATTGGCATGCCAGCCGCGTGGTCACTACGTGACCGTGGCAATGCCATGCACTCTGGTCGTCCAAAAGGGCTACACGTCAAAATAAACTATGGTGAGCAGTTCTACGAAGGAAAACTACTAGAAACAACGAGAAATAACTGGATAGATTATTGTGAGATATTCATCAGAACAGGACTGAAAAGGATGACTAAGTAGCAGAAGATGAATATCAAGCGTAAACACAAACGGACAATCTTCAGCTTAGCAATCGATAACAGAGAACAAAAGATGATCCCGACACGGATGGAATAGTACAAGAAGAATGAACATACAAAGTCCCGAAGAACAACACACGATGAGAAAAAACTAGTGGTTCAAAAGGGCTACAGAGTATTTGATAGAACAGTTCACTCCTACAAAAGAGCTACGTTGGGTTGGAGGGACTTGTGATTGAACACAGGTACAAACCTATCTCCATCCTATTCTCCTCAACGTGAACTTCCTCAAACTTTAGTTGACTTCACTCATGGTAGATTCTTCTCAGCAATCTCCAAAACCATCTACAGACTTTTTCTTCGGTGACCACAATTTGTCTCAATCACTTAGATAAACTCCTAACTATCTAGAGAGTATGCAACTCTCAAGAGTCATAAACTCAAGGACTCTCGACTTAGATCTACGTAATCCTCAATCACTATCTAAGTTTTGGCTCTTGGATTTTCTCTGAGAAGAATTCGCTCAAATCTCTCAGAGAGGGGTTCTCAAACAAACTTGTCAAATCACTCGAAGCATCCATGCACAACAGTTGGAGCGGAGATTCTATTTATAGCTGGAGCAATCCCAAGGGTGAAATGACCAATCAGGACCTGCAACCCAACCAATGGCTAACCAACATGTTTCCAACGGTCAAATTTCAAACTCACATGACAAATTTACTTAAGGAACAACTAAAGCTGACTCCACTGCTAGAGCATTTCTCTCGAAGCTTAGAAGAACTTCGTCTGGCTTACGATGAATAACTCATCATACATAGAGATTTCTCTCAACTCACTTGGGATATATCTCAGTTAACCATCAACACAGACATAAGTCTTGAAACACTCAAACACCTCTTAATAGTACGGTGGTCCTATGACTCAACTGAAGAAATGGAAACTACGAAAGAAAACTACATCTTCATTCCTTTCCATTGTTATCATTTCTCTTAGAATTCACTCTATAGCAATTGCATCAGCTCATCAATATTTTTGAGGGGTCGTCTCTGACATGCAATCTTCTCGGTAGAAAACTCCTTCAAACTTTACATACTTCTCTGCTATGCATAAAACTCTCATAGAAGTTTATAACAAACTTCTCATAAATCCAGGGACCATATATCTCTATGTGCGCTAGCAAACACATTGACCCCTCATTGTTTTTCCAACAATCTCCAAAATACTCAAGGGGCACTAGATTGCACCAACAATCTCCCCTTTTTGGATGATTATTAACGAAACAGTTAAGCATCGAAGAGTAGATTTGTATTGTAAGAGGTAACATGTAGAAAGTTAATAACTTGGAATGTAAATAACTCGAAGATACAAAATACACCGCCCCTAAACGTATGCAATATATGAAATATTTTCTCTTGATAAACCTACATATATTAAGATAGAAATGATGGAGAGATATTTGATATTGTAAGTGCATTAAGTGCCCGCTTAGTGGTTTTGGAGTATTGAAGACAAAGGGGTTGAGGGACTAATGTGTTTACGAGTGTACATGGGAGTTATAGTCCCTGAAGATTTGGTTTAACCCATGGAAGACGACCCCTAAAAATGAATTTCTTCAAGTCAAGAACTGGGTGATGAAATTGCTACGGCCTTTGAAGAATTTGACGTGAAGACTTTTGTTTTTGTAGTTTCTTTCTTCTTATTTTGAGTCATAGGAAAAATCGTACTATTAAAGGGGGTCTAGGTGAATCATAGTTCACATTTCCAAAGTGATACTCAAACCTATACATACACAAGCCACTTTGAGTGAAGCATTTAGAAATCTCTGGAACAGCTGATGAATTTGCTAGCTACAGTGATGAAGTTCATCTGGTCGCTGACGAATTTGGTCATGCTCAGGAGTTAGGATTTCGCCAGTGTGACCTGCCTTCGTTAGGAAATCGAGTGCCCTAACACAATAGATAATTCAATTTTCTGACCGTTGCTGCGCCACATGCCAGTTGTCGAGTGGATCCTTATCCTGACAACGATCATGTCCAAGAAGGGCATTTATGATATTTCATGTTGTGTTGCCCTGGCTATAAATAGCCACGCCCACAACCACTTGTTGGTTGGCTGTTCTGAGAGAACTTGACACTTGTCATTTGAGAGCAACCTATCTTCTAACGACTTTGAGAGAACGCTAAGTGAGGACAAAGCCACCAGAGCCAAAGTGATTGAGCATCCCTGAAGAGATTGATCTGTGTGATCCAACGCATGTTACCTTTGAAGACTGTCATTCTTCCAGACGGTTAGGCGTCATGTTCTGAGCACCCAAGAGTCATTGTGGTGTACCATTGAACAAGTCTGTGAAGGTTTTGGAAGTCTACCTTTAAGACTTACTGAGGGAGTCTTGGATTAGGGGGTCCTCGGACAGCCGGACTATATACTTTGGCCGGACTGTTGGACTATGAAGATACAATATTGGAGACTTCATCCCGTGTCCGGGTGGGACTCTCCTTTGCGTGGAAGGCAAGCTTGGCGATTCGGATATGTAGATCTCCTTCTCTGTAACCGACTCTGTGTGACCCTATCCCCCTCCGTGTCTATAAAACCGGAGGGTTTAGTCCGTAGGACAAGGACAACAATCATAATCATAAGCTAGCTTCTAGGGTTTAGCCTCTACGATCTCGTGGTAGATCAACTCTTCTAATACTCATATCATCAAGATCAATCAAGCAGGAAGTAGGTATTACCTCCATCGATAGGGCCCGAACCTAGGTAAACATTGTGTCCCCCGCCTCCTGTTACCATTAGCCTTAGACACACAGTTCGGGACCCCCTACCCGAGATCCGTCGGTTTTGACACCGACATTGGTGCTTTCATTGAGAGATCCACTGTGTCGTCACGATAAAGGCTTGATGGCTCCTTCGATCATCGACAACGATGCAATCTAGGGTGAGGTTTTTCTCCCCGGACATATCTTCGTATTCAGCGGCTTCGTACTGCGGGCCAACTCGCTTGGCCATCTGGAGCAGATCGATAGCTACCGCCATCAGGTCAGGTTTGGAAGCTTGAACTATACTACCGACATCCGCGGAGACTTGATCTTCGACGGATTCAAGCCCATGTCAGGTGCGCCGCACAGTCACGACAAGCATGACTTAGCTTTGTCGTCGGACGGTGTTCGGGAGACCACACCTGCGGCTACTCCGGCCCTCAATCCGAAGCAGATCGTGCCATCCGAGGACGGGTGGATGGACCCCGCCACGGAGGTTGCACACTCAGCGGCGATAGAGCCAAATACTGACTTCACCTCCTATGAGACCTGTGTCATCGGACCCTTGGATTCGTCCCCGGCCACAGGCTCCGAACTGCTTGCGTCCGTGCCTATCGAATCTGATTGGCCACTGATCATGGAGTTTACCTTCGCGGATATCTTTCAGCACTCACCCTTGGGCGACGTGCTAAATTCATTGAGGTCTCTCTCCTTGTCAGGAGACCCTTGGCCGAACTATGTCCGGCTTGAGTGGGAAGCGGACGACGAAGAAATTCGTTCCTCACCCACCACCCACTTAATAGCCACTGTTGACGACTTAACCGACATGCTTGATTTCGGCTCCGAAGACATCAACGGTATATGGACGACGATGCAGGAGAAGAACAGGAACCACCGCCCACGGGACGCTGGACAACCACCTCATCATATGATATATATATATATATATATATATATATATATATATATATATATATATATATATATATATATATATATATATATATATATATGGTGGACACCCCCAAAGAAAGCGATGGCAATAAGGCAACGAAGGGTAATCCCCCTGAGAAGCAATCTAAGCACCGGCGTCATCGGCGCTACTCTAAGCCCCGCCATAGCAAAAGCAGTGATACCGGCACAAGAGACAATAAAGCTACGGATAGTGCCGAAGACGAAGACAATTCCCCCCAGCCAGGCTTCAAGCGGGAGGAGGGGCAAGCTAGCCCTAAGGAACAGGAGACAGACGGAGAATCAGAGGATGACAATTACATGCCCCTCTCCGAAGACGAGGTGAGCCTCGGCGACGAAGAATTCATCGTGCCTGAGGATCCCGTCGAACAGGAGCGCTTCAAACGCCGGCTTATAGCCACAGCAAAAAGCCTGAAGAAAAAGCAGCAGCAGCTTCAAGCTGATCAAGATCTGCTAGCGGATAGATGGACCGAAGTCCTGGCAGCCGAGGAATACGAACTCGAGCGCCCAACCAAAAGTTGCCCAAAGCGCAGGTTGCTACCCCAACTCGAGGAGGAAGCATTAAAGCCTACACTACCAGCGTATGATGCGGCTGACCGGCCACCTCGTGGCCGAGACAAAGCGGTGTATCAGCCCGAAGTCCAGCCCGCACCCTGTCGCAAGTCAAACAAAAACACCAAGGCCCGGGGCTACACGCAGGACCTGCGAGACGTATTGGAAAACAAAGCACGACATACAAGATCGATCTACGGATCACGGGGGCACGCCCCTACGCGTGACGACGATCGTCACACCGGATATACTAAAAGCAAATCCGGTCGGGCCGAATAAAGCGAACCAGACTGCATTTAACCGCTGCGTCGTGATATAGCTCAGCACGCAGGCGCCAAGACACCCCTATGCTTCACCGACGAAGTAATGGATCACGAATTCCCAGAAGGGTTTAAACCCGTGAACATTGAGTCATATGATGGTACAACAAACCCCACGGTATGGATTGAAGATTTCCTCCTCCACATTCACATGGCCCGCGGTGATGATCTACATGCCATCAAGTACCTCCCACTAAAACTCAAATGGCCGGCTCGGCATTGGCTGAATAGCATGCCGGCAAACTCCATTGGCAGTTGGGAGAACTTGGAAGACGCATTACTTGACAACTTCCAGGGCACTTATGTGCGACCACCGGATGCTGATGACTTGAGTCACATAACCCAATAGCCCGGGGAGTCAGCCAGGAAATTCTGGACTCGGTTCCTAACTAAAAAGAACCAAATTGTCGACTGTCTGGATGCCGAGGCCTTAGCGGCATTTAAGCATAACATCCGCGATGAGTGGCTCTCCCGACACCTCGGCCAAGAGAAGCAGAAGTCCATGGCAGCCCTCACGACACTCATGACCCGCTTTTATGCGGGCGAGGACAGCTGGTTCGCTCGCAGCAGCAACACATCAAGAAATCCTGGCAATTCAGATGCCAGAGATAGCAACGGCAAGCCACGTCGCAACAGACACAAGAGTCGCAACAACAGCGACAACGCCGAAGACACGGTAGTCAATGCCGGATTTAGTGGCCCTAGGTCCGGTCAGCGGAAAAAGCCGTTCAAAAGAAGCAATCCGGGCCCGTTCAGTTTGGACCGCATACTCGATCGCTCGTGTCAAATTCACGGCACCCCCGATAAACCAGCCAACCACACCAACAGAGAATGTTGGGTGTTCAAACAGGCCGGCAAGTTGAATGCCGAAAACAAGGAAAAGGGCTGCATAGCGGCGACAAGGAGGAGCCCGGCCGCCCGAACAGGAGGACAGAAGAAATTTCCTCTCCAAGTGAAAACGGTGAACATGATATACGCAACCCATATTCCCAAGCGAAGCAGGCGTGCACTAAGGGCGTCTATGCGATGGAGCCGGTCGCCCCAAAGTTCGACCCATGGTCTTCTTGACCGATCACTTTCGATCGCAGGGACCACCCTACCAGTATCCGTCATGGTGGTTCTGTCGCATTGGTCCTTGACCCCATCATTGACGGATTTCACCTCACTCGAGTCCTTATGGACGGTGGCAGCAGCCTGAAACCTGCTCTATCAGGATACAGTGTGCAAAATGCGTATCGACCCCTCGAGGATCAAACCCACAAAAACCACCTTTAAAGGTGTCATACCAGGTGTAGAGGCCTGTTGCACGGGCTCAATCACACTAGAAGTGGTCTTCGGATCTCCGGACAACTTCCAAAGCGAGGAGTTAATCTTCGATATCGTCCGCTTCCGCAGTGGCTATCACGCACTGCCCGGACGAACCGCATTCACCAGATTCAATGCGGTACCGCATTATGCATACCTCAAGCTCAAAATGCCAGGACCTCGCGGGGTTATAGCAGTTAATGGAAAGACAGAGCGCTCGCTCCGTACAAAGCAGCCTTCTGAGGCAAACCGCCAATTCGGCGATAAAGCCCCCGGACACCTTCAAGCGAGTCCGAGTACCTCGCAACAGATCGCCAAAGACGCCCGTCGAGCTCGCCTAGCAATTCGGCCTCTGTCCTAGTCCCAGTCAAGCGGCAAAATTTGTGCCGCGCATACATAATTACGCACTCAAGATACCATGGGCATAGGCGGAGGCACGGCTATGGCACGGCCCACAATGCAGCTCAACCGCCTCAGGACCCGAATATCTTTACCATTTTCTTCCTTTCAGGACCCTATTCTCTAGAAGCCCTTTCCGATAGCCTGATTATCGGACCCATCACGGGAAGGAAGCAAGAAGCTTTGACGTACAAGGGAATCCCCAGGTGGTCTCTGATAACAATCGCTATACCTGTTTTACATACCCACACGCAGCTTGCCCTTGGATAGGACATGTCAAATAGTCCTATTTTTTCTTATTGCACTACTTGTATACATACGCTTTGACGTATCATTTAAATAACAATGTACAGCATTAGCTTATTGTTGCATTTCTTCATCTTTTTTTCCTTGTCTGCTTATTTATGAAAAATTGCACCCGTATATTCTGGTACGTCCAGTGCGCCAGGGGCTTCAGTATACCCCATAACACGGCAAGAAAAGTCCGAACACTTTCGATAGTTCGGCACCCCGAACTTATAGCATTATATGCATCAGCTCCGAATCATTTCTTGGGTCAATAGTTGGGTTTGCCCGGCTCCCATGTTTTGGTACCTTACGTTCCGCCATATCGGCTAAGGTAACACTGGGAGAACTACTGCGATTGTGTCCCGGCTCTTTCGGACGAGCACCTCAGTAGAGAAAGCCGAAAACTGACTGTCATGATACGGCCGAGAGCTGGTCGCTGTTCGAGAGGTCTCAAATCCTTAAAGATTTTTTTCGCTTCGGGCGAGGAATCGGCCTTGTCCGATTTAGGCGTATATAGCGCCCTAAGTTCGGCCTTCCGAATACGAGGGGCTTCACCAAAATTTAAAATTGTAGACTTCTATGGCTAAGTGAGAGTGATAAAGCTGTATAGTCCGATTGCCTTGTTCGCTGCGCTAAACACCTCCTTAAAGGACCAAAATCTTTTGGATAAAGAGTGTTTAAGATTTATCCCGAACACCTCAGTACTAGTTACATGGGGGCAGAAGCCGACGACTGGCCAACTCTCAAATTTTATAAACGGCCGCACAGAAGGTAATATTTTAAATTGACAAGCGTTATATAGCGCACATGAACTCGTTTTCATATTACAGGATCACATGAGTACATTCATTCAAATATTACATCCTTAGCACATTCCTCCGCCACAAGGCGGGCACCCTTCAGGACACTGTCATAATACTTTTCGGGGTGGCGATGCTCCTTGCCCTTTGGTGGCCCCTCCTTCACCAGCTTTTCGGGATCCATCTTCGCCCAGTGCACTTTCGCACGGGCAAAGGCCCTGCGCGCACCTTCAATGCAGACAGACCGCTTTATGACTTCAAGCCGTGGGCATGCATTCACAAGCTGTTTTACTAGGCCGAAGTAGCTGCCGGGCAGGGGCTCGCCAGGCCACATCCGGACTACGAGACCCTTCATGGCCAGTTCGGCCGCCTTGTGAAGCTCGACCAGTTGCTTCAGCTGGTCGCTCAAGGGCATCGGATGTTCGGCATATTGAGACCAGAACAACTTTTCCATCGAGCTCCCTTCCTTGGCCCGGTAGAACTCCGCGGCATTCGATACGCTGCGCGGTAGATCTGCGAACGCTCTTGGAGAGCTCCGAATTCGGGTAAGTAAAAGGAAAGTCTCCTTCACATGCTTGCTTTGCATAATGAATGCCTTACCCGCCGCTATCTTCTTGACCGCCTGAACCTCCTGGAGGGCCTTTTGGGCTTCGGCCTTGGCATTTTGTGCGTTCTTGAGGGCCTTCGCAAGCTCGGACCCCTGCGTCTTAGAGTCACGCTCCAAGGACTCGTATTTCTTGATGAAATCCTGGAGCTCTTGCTGGACCTCGCCAACTCGGGCCTCTTGCTTCTCGCGCTCAATGCGCTCCTTGGCCGCTCTGTCTTCGGCCTCGGACAGCGCCTTCTTCAGGGCCGCCACTTCGGTCGTGGCCCCTAGCAAAATTCATGATGATCCCATGATCTAAAAACCACTTCTTCTTTACAAATATACAGACGGGGTATCACTTACCTTTGTTCTCTTCGAGCTGCCTCTTGGTAAGGCCAAGCTCTTCCTCAGACCGCTCAAGGTTCCGCTTCAGTCCGGAGACCTCCGCAGTACGAGCGGCAGCGGCCAGCAGTGAAGCCTACTTATTCACATAGACATATTCTGATTAGACTCCTGTGATTGTTATTTGATCCTCTGTTCGGCCTTTCTTTCCGAACACCAAACAGAGCATCAGGGGCTAGTGTCTATGCTGTGACATTTTCTCATAATTTGATTACTTACCTCAAAGCCTGTTAGGAGGCTGGCACAGGCTTCGGTCAATCCTCTTTTGGCGGACCTAACCTTCTCGACCACCGCACTCATGATGGTGCGGTGCTCTTTGTCAATGGAAGCGCCACGAAGCGCTTCCAACAAGTTGTCTGATGCCTCTGGATGGACAAAGGCCATCGGCACAGACGGCTCGCCCCCCTTAGCGAGGGGTCGCCTGTAAGAATCCGGAACCACTGGAGGTTCCGGCGCAGTATCCGGCTGGGAGCCAAACTTGCTGCGGCCCCTGTCATCAGAACCCATGGGAGTCTAACCCCCCATGCGCCCGGCGTCTGGGACATCGCCTTGGGGTGCCTCCAGAATTATCTCGCCTTGGTCCGGTATCCTCTGAGACAACACCTCGATGTCTTCCGTGAGCCGGGGGGAGGTGGCTGTCGGGATTGAATCGCTGTTCATTGCCGACTGGCCCAAAGACCCATCCGAAGAGGATACGTTGATGTGGGCTTTGGACGGACTGCACGATCATGTTTGACATGATAAGAAGCAATAAAACAAAATGTACCAGAACTATTATAGTATCCGGATACTTACGACTTCGCTAGGGGCTTGTCCCTGGGTAACCACTCCTCGTCGTTGTAAGCGGCTGTTGTGGAGTGGTCCGGAAGGAGGGTCCTTCCCTTCTTGGACCCTTCGGCCTCCCCAGATGGGGCGGCCTTCCTTTTCTTGTCCCCCCGATTGGGGGGGAGAACTTTCCTCTTCCTCCTCTCGTTTTCGTGGGAGGAGTGCGCCTCGGTGTTTTCGGATGATGAGTCTGATACAACCTTGCGTCGAAACCTTTCCTGGTCCCCGCGGCCTTTGTTGGGGAACGTTGCAGAAAATTAAAATTTTTCCTACGGTTTCACCAAGATCCATCTATGAGTTCATCTAGCAACGAGTATTCAGATTGGATAGCATCTATATACCACTTTGTAGATCGCATAGCGGAAGCTTCGGAGTGAGCGTGGATGAGGTAGTCGAACTTGCCGTAATCCAATTCACCGATGATCTAGTACCGAACAGACGGCACCTCCGCGTTCAACACACGTGACGGTCAGCGTAACGTCTCCTTCTTCTTGATCCAGCAAGGTGAAGGAGAGGTTGAGGAAGATGGCTCCAGCAGCAGCACGACGGCGTGGTGATGGTGGAACTTGCGATACTCGGCAGGGCTTCGCCGTGCACTACGGAGGAGGAGGATGTGTTGGAGAGGAGAGGGAGGCGTCCAGGGCAAAGGTGCTGCTGCCCCTCCCTCCCCTTTATATAGGTGCCAAGGAGGGGGAGGGCGCAGCCTTGCCCCTCCTCCAAGGGAGGGGTGCGGCCAAGAGAGGGGAGGTGTCCACCCTCCCAAGGCACCTCGGAGGTGCCTTCCCCTCATGGACTCTTCCCTCCTTAAACCCTAGGCGCATGGGCCCTTGGGGCTGGTTCCCCTTGGCCCATGTGGGCCTAGGCGCACCACCTAGGGCCCATGTGGCCCCACAGGGCTGGTGGCCCCACTTGGTGGACCAGGGACCCCTCCGGTGGTCCCAGTACAATACCGATATCACCGAAACTTGTCCCGATGGCCGAAACAGCACTTCCTATATATAATTCTTTACCTCCGGACCATTCCGGAGCTCCTCGTGACGTCCGGGATCTCATCCGGGACTCCGAACAACATTCGGGTTACTGCACATACATATTCCTATAACCCTAGCGTTCACAAGACCTTAAGTGTGTAGACCCTACGGGTTCGGGAGACAAGCGAACATGACCGAGACGGCTCTCGGGCAATAACCAACAGCGGATCTGGATACCCATGTTGGCTCCCACATGTTCCACGATGATCTCATCGGATGAACCACGATGTCAAGGATTCAATTAATCCCGTATACGATTCCCTTTGTCAATCGGTATTTTACTTGCCCGAGATTCGATCGTCGGTATACCAATACCTCGTTCAATCTCAAGTTATCGGCAAGTCACTTTTCTCGTTACCGTAATGCATGATCCCGTGATCAAACACTTCGATCACATTGAGCTCATTGTGATGATGCATTACCGAGAGGGCCCGGTGATACCTCTCCGTCAAGCGGAGTGACAAATCGATCTCGATCCATGTCAACCCAATGCAGACACTTTCGAGAGATACCGTAGCATACCTTTATAGTCACCCGATTACGTTGTGACGTTTGGCACACCCAAAGCACTCCTACGGTATCCGGAGTTACACGATCTCATGGTCTAAGGAAAGGATACTTGACATTGGAAAACTCTAGCAAACGAACTATGCGATCTTATGCTATGTTTAGGATTGGGTCTTGTCCATCACATCATTCTCCTAATGATGTGATCCGTTATCGATGACATCCAATGTCCATAGTCAGGAAACCATGACTATCTGTCGATCAACGAGCTAGTCAACTAGAGGCTCACTAGGGACATGTTGTTGTCTGTTATTCACACATGTATTACGATTTCCGGTTAACACAATTATAGCACGAATAAAGACAATTATCATGAATAAGGAAATATAATAATAATGCTTTTATTATTGCCTCTAGGGCATATTTCCAACAGTCTCCCACTTGCACTAGAGTCAATAATCTAGTTACATTGTGATGAATCGAACACCCATAGAGTTACGGTGCTGATCATGTTTTGCCTTAGGGAGAGGTTTAGTCAGCGGATCTGCGACATTCAGATCCGTGTGCACTTTACAAATTTCTATGTCTCCATCTTGAACATTTTCACGAATGGAGTTGAAGCGGCGCTTGATGTGCCTAGTCTTCTTGTGAAACCTGGGCTCCTTTGCAAGTGCAATAGCTCGGTGTTGTCACAGAAGAGCTTGATTGGCCCCGACGCATTGGGTATGACTCGAGGTCGGTGATGAACTCCTTCACCCAAATTCCTTCATGTGCTGCCTCCGAGGCTGCCATGTACTCCGCTTCACATGTAGATCCATACGGCGCTTTTCTTGCAACTGCACCAGCTTACTACCCCACCATTCAAAATATACACGTATCCGGTTTGTGACTTAGAGTCATCCGGATGCGTGTCGAAGCTAGCGTCGGCGTAACCCTTCTGACGAGCTCTTCGTCACCTCCATAAACGAAACATTTCCTTAGTCCTTTTCGGTACTTCAGGATATTCTTGACCGCTATCCGGTGTTCCTTGCCGAGATTACTTTGGTACCTTCCTACCAAACTTACGGCAAGGTTTACATCAGGTCTGGTACATGACATGGCATACATAATAGAACCTATGGCTGAGGCATAGGGGATGACACTCATCTCTTCTATATCTTCTGCCGTGTGGTGGGACATTGAGTGAGCTCAATTTCACACCTCGTAACACGTAAGAACCCTTCTTAGATTGATCCATATTGAACTTCTTCAATATCTTATCAAGGTATGTGCTTTGTGAAAGACCTATGAGGCGTCTTGATCTATCTCTATAGATTTTGATGCCTAATATATAAGCAGCTTCTCCAAGGTCCTTCATTGAAAAACTTTTATTCAAATAGGCCTTAATGCTGTCCAAGAGTTCTATATCATTTCCCATCAAAAGTATGTCGTCTACATATAATATGAGAAATGCTACAGAGCTCCCACTCACTTTCTTGTAAACACAGGCTTCTCCATAAGTCTGTAAACCCAAACGCTTTGATCATCTCATCAAAGCGAATGTTCCAACTCCGAGATGCTTGCACCAGCCCATAAATCGGCGTTGGAGCTTGCACACCTTGTCAGCATTCTTAGGATCGACAAAACCTTCCGGCTGCATCATATACAATTCTTCCTTAAGGAAACCATTAAGGAATGCCGTTTTGACGTCCATTTGCCATATCTCATAATCATAGTATGCGGCAATTGCTAACATGATTCGGACGGACTTCAACCGCTACGGTGAGAAAGTCTCATCGTAGTCAACCCCTTGAACTTGTCGATAACCCTTAGCGACAAGCCGAGCTTTATAGATGGTCACATTACCATCCGCGTCATCTTCTTCTTAAAGATCCATTTATTTTCTATGGCTCGCCGTTCAACGGGCAAGTCAGTCAAAGTCCATACTTCATTTTCATACATGGATCCTATCTCGGATTTCATGGCTTCCAGCCATTTGTCGGAATCCGGGCCCGCCATTGCTTCCTCATAGTTCGAAGGTTCACCGTTGTCTAACAACATGATTTCCAAGACAGGGTTCCCGTACCACTTTGGTGCGGAACGTGTCCTTGTGGACCTTCGAATTTCAGTAGGAGCTTGATCAGAAGTATCTTGATCATAATCATTAATTTCCTCTCTAGTTGGTGCAGGCACCTCGGGAGCGATTTCTTGAGTTTCGCCATTTTCCGGTTCAAGAGGTAACACTTCATCAAGTTCTACTTTCCTCCCACTTACTTCTTTCGAGAGAAACTCTTTCTCGAGAAAGGATCCATTCTTGGCAACAAAGATCTTGCCTTCGGATCTGAGGTAGAAGGTATACCCAATAGTTTCTTTCGGGTATCCTATGAAGACGCATTTTTCCGACTTGGGTTCGAGCTTCTCGGGTTGAAGTTTCTTGACATAAGCATCGCATCCCCAAACTTTTAGAAACGACAGCTTAGGTTTCTTCCCAAACCATAATTCATACGGTGTCGTCTCAACGGATTTCGTGAGCCCTATTTAAAGTGAATGCGGCGGTCTCTAAAGCATAGCCCCAAAAGATAGCGGTAAATCGGTAAGAGACATCATAGATCGCACCATATCTAATAGAGTGCGATTCTGACGTTCGGACACACCATTACGTTGAGGTGTTCGGCGGCGTGAGTTGTGAAACTATTCCACATTTTCTTAAGTGTGTGCCAAATTCGTGACTCAAGTATTCTCCTCCACGATCTGATCGTAGAAACTTGATATTTCTATCACGTTGATTTTCAACCTCACTCTGAAATTCCTTGAATTTTTCAAAGGTCTCAGACTTGTGTTTCATTAAGTAGATATACCCATATCTACTCAAGTCATCAGTGAGGGTGAGAACATAACGATAGCCTCCATGAGCCTCAACACTCATTGGACCGCACACATCGGTATGTATGATTTCCAATAAGTTGGTTGCTCGCTCCATTGCTCTGAGAACGGAGTCTTGGTCATTTTACCCATGAGGCATGGTTACGCGACGTGTCAAATGATTCATAATCAAGAGACTCTAAAAGTCCATCTGTATGGAGCTTCTTCATGCGTTTGACACCTATGTGACCAAGGCGGCGATTGCCACAAATATGTGGGACTATTGTTATCAACTTTAACTCTTTTGGTACTCACACTATGAATATGTGTATCATCACGTACGAGATTCATCAAGAATAAACCATTAACCATCCGAGCATGACCATAAAACATATCTCTCATATAAATAGAACAACCATTATTCTCGGATTTAAATGAGTAGCCATCTCGAATTAAGCGAGATCCGGATACAATGTTCATGCTCAAACTTGGCACTAAATAACAATTATTGAGGTTTAAAACTAATCCCGTAGGTAAATATAGAGGCAGCGTGCCGACGGCGATCACATCGACCTTGGAACCATTCCCGACGCCAAGATCGTCACCTCGTCCCTCGCCGGTCTCCGTTTATTCCGCAGCTCCTGCTTTGAGTTACAAATATGAGCAACTGCACGGTATCAAATACCCAAGAGCTACTACTGATCTTGGTAAGGTACACATCAATTACATGTATATCACATATACCTTTGGTTTTGCGGCCTTCTTGTCCGCTAAGTATTTGGGGCAGTTCCGCTTCCAAAGTGACCACTTCCCTTGCAATAAAAACACTTTCGGTCTCGGGCTTGGGTCCATTCTTTGGCTTCTTCCGGCAACTTGCTTATCGGCGCGGCAACTTCCTTGCCGTCCTTCTTGAAGTTCTTTTTACCCTTGCCCTTCTTGAACTTAGTGGTTTTATTCACCATCAACACTTGATGCTCCTTCTTGATTTCTACCTCTGCTGATTTCAGCATAGCATATACTTCAGAATGGTCTTTACCATCCCACGCATATTGTAGTTCATCACAAAGCTCTTGTAGCTAGGTGGAAGCGGCTGGAGGATTCTGTCAATGACCGCTTCATCCGGGAGATTAACTTCCAGTTGAGTCAAGCGGTTGTGCAACGAGACATTTTGAGTATGTGTTCCTTGTGAGCCATTTTCCTCCATCTTACAGACTAAAGAATTTGTCGGAGACTTCATATCTCTCGACCGGGCATGAGCTTGGAAAACCATTTTCAGCTCTTGAACATCTCATATGCTCCATGTCTCTCAAAAGCGCTTTTGGAGCCCGGCTCTAAGCTGTAAAGCATGCCGCCTTGAGCGAGGGAGTAATCATCGCGGCGTGACTGCCAAGCGTTCATAACGTCTTGTTCTGCGGGGAGAATAGGTGCGTCACCCAGCGGTGCTCTTAGGACATAATCTTTCTTGGCAGCTATGAGGATAATCCTCGGGTTAGGACCCGATCCGTATAGTTGCTACCATCGTCTTTCAGCTTGGTTTTCTCTAGGAGCAGCGTTGAAGTTGAGGACTACGTTGGCCATTTGATCTACAAGACATATTGTAAATATTTAGACTAAGTTCATGATAATAAAGTTCATTTAATCAAATTTAATGAACTCCCACTTAGATAGACATCCCTCTACTAGTCATCTAAGTATTACATGATCCGAGTCAACTAGGCCGTGTCCGATCATCACGTGAGACGGACTAGTCAACATCGGTGAACATCTTCATGTTGATCGTATCTTCTATCGACTCATGCTCGACCTTTCGGTCTTACGTGTTCCGAGGCCATGTCCGTACATGCTAGGCTCGTCAAGTCAACCTAAGTGTTTTATGCGTGTAAATCTGTCTTACACCCGTTGTATGCGAACGTAAGGACCTATCACACCCGATCATCACGTGGTGCTTGAACGACGAACCTTAGCAACGGTGCACGATTAGGGTGAACACTTTCTTGAAATTATTATGAGGGATCATCTTATTTACTACCGTCGTTCTAAGTAAACAAGATGCATAAAACATAATAAACATCACATGCAATTATATAAAGTAGTGACATGATATGGCCAATATCATATAGCTCCTTTGATCTTCATCTTCGGGGCTCCATGATCATCTTGTCACCGGCATGACACCATGATCTCCATCATCGTGTCTTCATGAAGTTGTCACGCCAACGACTACTTCTACTTCTATGACTAACGTGTTTAGCAATAAAGTAAAGTAGTTTACATGGCGTTCTTCAATGACACGCAGGTCATACAAAAAATAAAGACAACTCCTATGGCTCCTGCGGTTGTCATACTCATCGACATGCAAGTCGTGATTCCTATTACAATAGCATGAACATCTCATACATCACATATAGATCATTCATCATTCATCACAACTTAAGCCATATCATATCACAAAGCACTTGCTGCAAAAACAAGTTAGACGTCCTCTAATTGTTGTTGCAAGTTTTACGTGGCTGAATTAGGGTTCTAGCAAGAACGTTTTCTTACCTACGTTCAAACCACAACGTGATTTGTCAATCTCTATTTACCCTTCATAAGGACCCTGTTCATCGAATCCGATCCAACTAAAGTAGGAGAGACAGACACCCGCCTTGACCACCTTATGCAACTAGTGCATGTTAGTCGGTGGAACCGGTCTCACGTAAGCGTACGTGTAAGGTTGGTCCGGGCCGCTTCATCCCACAATACCGCTGAATCAAGATTGACTAGTAACGGCAAGAAGAATTGACAACATCTACGCCCACAACAAATTGTGTTCTACTCGCGCAAGAAGAACTACGCATAGACCTAGCTCATGATGCCACTTTGTTGGGGAGCGTTGCAGAAAATTAAAATTTTTCCTACGGTTTCACCAAGATCCATCTATGAGTTCATCTAGCAACGAGTATTCAGATTGGATAGCATCTACATACCACTTTGTAGATCATAGCGGAAGCTTCGGAGTGAGCGTGGATGAGGTAGTCGAACTTGCCGTAATCCAATTCACCGATGATCTAGTACCGAACAGACGGCACCTCCGCGTTCAACACACGTCACGGTCAGCGTAACGTCTCCTTCTTCTTGATCCAGCAAGGTGAAGGAGAGGTTGAGAAGATGGCTCCAGCAGCAGCACGATGGCGTGGTGATGGTGGAACTTGCAAGATACTCGGCGGGGGCTTCGCGTGCACTACGGAGGAGGAGGATGTGTTGGAGAGGGAGAGGGAGGCGTCCAGGGCAAAGGTGCTGCTGCCCCTCCCTCCCCTTTATATAGGTGCCAAGGAGGGGGGCGCAGCCTTGCCCCTCCTCCAAGGGAGGGGTGCGGCCAAGAGAGGGAGGTGTCCACCCTCCCCAAGGCACCTCGGAGGTGCCTTCCCCCTCATGGACTCTTCCCTCCTTAAACCCTAGGCGCATGGGCCCCTTGGGGCTGGTTCCCCTTGGCCCATGTGGGCCTAGGCGCACCACCTAGGGCCCATGTGGCCCCACAGGGCTGGTGGCCCCACTTGGTGGACCCGGGACCCCTCCGGTGGTCCCATTACAATACCGATATCACGAAACTTGTCCCGATGGCGAAACAGCACTTCCTATATATAATTCTTTACCTCCGGACCATTCCGGAGCTCCTCGTGACGTCAGGGATCTCATCCGGGACTCGAACAACATTCGGTTACTGCACATACATATTCCTATAACCCTAGCGTTCACAGAACCTTAAGTGTGTAGACCCTACGGGTTCGGAGACAAGCGAACATGACCGAGACGGCTCTCGGGCAATAACCAACAGCGGATCTGGATACCCATGTTGGCTCCCACATGTTCCACGATGATCTCATCGGATGAACCACGATGTCAAGGATTCAATTAATCCCGTATACGATTCCCTTTGTCAATCGGTATTTTACTTGCCCGAGATTCAATCGTCGGTATACCAATACCTCGTTCAATCTCGTTATCGGCAAGTCACTTTTCTCGTTACCGTAATGCATGATCCCGTGATCAAACACTTGATCACATTGAGCTCATTGTGATGATGCATTACCGAGAGGGCCCGGTGATACCTCTCCGTCAAGCGGAGTGACAAATCGATCTCGATCCATGTCAACCCAAGACACTTTCAGAGATACCCGTAGCATACCTTTATAGTCACCCGATTACGTTGTGACGTTTGGCACACCAAAGCACTCCCTACGGTATCCGGGAGTTACACGATCTCATGGTCTAAGGAAAGGATACTTGACATTGGAAAACTCTAGCAAGCGAACTATGCGATCTTATGCTATGTTTAGGATTGGGTCTTGTCCATCACATCATTCTCCTAATGATGTGATCCCGTTATCGATGACATCCAATGTCCATAGTCGGAAACCATGACTATCCGTCGATCAACGAGCTAGTCAACTAGAGGCTCACTAGGGACATGTTGTTGTGCATTATTCACACATGTATTACGATTTCCGGTTAACACAATTATAGCACGAATAAAGACAATTATCATGAATAAGGAAATATAATAATAATGCTTTTATTATTGCCTCTAGGGCATATTTCCAACAGCCTTCTTCTTGGCCTTCTTCTCCGGCGCCTCATAGGGCGCCGGAACCAGCATCTCCGTTAAGAGAGACTTTGTTGGATCTTCGGGCAGTGGAGCCGTACAATCGATCCGCTCCGCTGTCGCTACCCAGTCCTGTTAAAATGGCGTGGAGGCTCAGATCCCTCAAACGATTATACTGGGGAAAGGAACATCTTATGAGATATAAAGAGCTTACTGGATTGGCAGGGCGCTTTGCGCTCGATCCGCGATCCTCGGTAAGGGGAGGAGGTACCTCGGCGGCCTTGAACAGCACCTTCCAGACGTCTTTGTGCGTCGTGTCGAAAAGCTCTCGCAGCGTCTGGTGCTTGGCCGGGTCAACTCCCACATATTGAATGCCCGTCTTTGACACAGAAGGATCCGGCGGAAGAGCATGACCTGGACCACGTTGACAAGCTTGATTTTCTTGCTTATCATGTTTTTGACACAGCTCTGGAGTCCGGTCAGCTCCACCGACGAACCCCAGGATAGGCCCTTCTCTTTCCAGGAGGTGAGCCGCATTGGGATGCCGGATCAAAATTCGGGGGCCGCCACCCAGTTGGTGTTGCGCGGCTCAGTGATGTAGAACCACCCCGATTGCCACCCCTTCATGATCTCCACATAGGAGCCTTCGAGCCAGGTGACGTTGGGCATTTTTCCCACCATGGCGCCTCCGCACTCCGCTTGTTGGCCGACCACCACCTTCGGTTTCACGTTGAAGGTCTTTAGCCACAGGCCGAAGTGGGGCTTGATGCGGAGGAAGGCCTCGCACACGACGATAACCGCTGAGATGTTGAGGATGAAATTGGGGGCCAGATCATGGAAGTCCAGCCCGTAGTAGAACATGAGCCCGCGGACAAATGGGTGGAGGGGAAATCCCAGTCCGCGGATGAAGTGGGTGAGGAATACAACCCTCTCATGGGGTTCTGTAGTAGGGACGATCTGCCCCGCATCTAGGAGCCGGTGCGCGATGTCTGCGGCCAGGTATCCGGCTTCCCAGAGCTTCGTAATGTCCTCCTCCGTAACAGAGGAGACCATCCACTTGCCTCCCGCTCCGGACATGTTTGGAATGGCTTTGTGGAGAAGATGAGAACTTGGGCGCTGGAGCTCGAGTGCGCGAGAATGGGTGGGCAGGGGAAGAAGAAGGCGTGGGTGAAAAAGAGAAATCCTTGTCCCTTTATAAAGGCGGTAGAAACCGTGCGCCTCCCTACTTGCCCCGTAAAATCGCTTATTCCCCAAACGCCGCGATTGATGGCACGGTTGGGTTACCCATACCCGTATTGATGAGAATCCCACGATAAGGGGACACGGTCTTTGCTTCGACAAGACGTGCCAAGGAAACCGCCTCGCAACATGTGCAGCAGCTGGTTGAGGAAAACGGTTTGAATAAAGACCGGGTCGCTGCGTGATGTCACATTATGAAAAGTTGTTAGCAGATTGGATTTGTGGAATATTGCACTCTCTACGGTGGAATGTGGAATTTGTTTTGCAGAGCCGGACACGATCCTTGTGTTCAAAATCTTCTATGGAGTATTCAGAGAAGGAACCCGCCTTGCAATGCCAAAGACAATCTGCGCGCCGGACTCATCGTCATTGAAGCCTGGTTCAGGGGCTACTGAGGGAGTCCTAGATTAGGGGGTCCTCAGACAGCCGGCTATATACTTTGGCCGGACTGTTGGACTATGAAAATACAAGATTGAAGACTTCGTCCCGTGTCCGGGTGGGACTCTCCTTTGCGTGGAAGGCAAGCTTGGCGATTCGGATATGTAGAGCTCCTTCTCTGTAACCGACTCTGTGTGACCCTAGCCCCCTCCGGTGTCTATATAAACCAGAGGGTTTAGTCCGTAGGACAAGGACAACAATCATAATCATAGGCTAGCTTCTAGGTTTAGCCTCTACAATCTCATGGTAGATTGACTCTTGTAATACTCATATCATCAAGATCAATCAAGCAGGAAGTAGGGTATTACCTCCATCGAGAGGGACCGAACCTGGGTAAACATTGTGTCCCCCGCCTCCTGTTACCATTAGCCTTAGACGCACAGTTCGGGACCCCCTACCCGAGATCCGCCGGTTTTGACACCGACACTTACCATGAGTGATTGGGCGAGGTCTAGTGACCTTGGCTCATGAGGAATACGGTGAGGACTGTGTGTCATTTGAGTTCGTCTCAGCCGCCTCAACCAGACGTATAGTTGATACAGCAGCTGGAACTGGTCTACCAAATTGTTGTGTCTTCACCGAGCCTACCCGGCTTCAAATTCATCATCCCTACCTTTATTTTATTCCACCACTGAAGAATTTATGATCTACCCTCCCATTTAATTTGAACTGGAGACTTTCATCATGTTGTCTTTCATTTCCTCAGTTCAACTTCTTCATGCTTGTATGCTTATATGATTGCATGTTCTTTATCAATATGTATCTTGTATGCATGCTTTCCACTTCTGTGATGAACTAGTAGCCTCATGCTTCTATTTATTCACTCTGATCTTCGTCAAATTCTTCAGAGTTTGCAAATTTCTAAAAACCTCCCATTCACCCCCCCCCCTCTGGGAGTAAACCGGGGCTTTCAATTGGTATAAGAGCAAGGTACTCCCTTGTTCTGTGTGATTTTGGTTTAACCACCTGGAGTTTTAGTTATGTAGACCACAGGTATGATCAAGGTATCCACTGTGTGCCCTATCTTCAATGGCATGAACTATCCCAAGTGGAAGGCCATGATACGGAAGTGTCTCCTATCGATGAACAGCGAGTTGTGGACCATCAGTGAGATAGGACTGACTAACCTCTACAAGATGGCACATGCTGATGACATTCGCAAGTATACCCAGCTGGATGCTTGGGCAAAGGATCATTTGCTCTAGCTTATACAGAGATGAGTTCAGGCGCATCAACCATCTCTCCAATGCAACGCTCATTTGGGACAGGATCTCTGATGTTTATGAAGGGCACCGCACTCATCAATATCACTGGTTCCTCGATTTCAAGGAATCCCTCAAACCCATGCCATTTGATCCAGATTCATCTTCTTGAGCAACGTGCCTCATGGCCCAAGGTACCAAGGTACTCAAACGTTATTCATCTTTCTCAGGTGAAGGTGAATCTGATGAAAACTTGACCCCTAGCTATTCCAAACTTGCTAACGTTTCTACTAGGAAAAAAACTGCTATGGAAAAATTCAAAATCTGTTAGACAAAAGCGATGATCTTTTGAATGATGAAATGGAACATACTCAAACACTGACTGACGAACTTGAGCGTCTTCAGTAAAAATATGATGACCTCAAAATTCATCATCTGGCCCTCTCATCCGAACACGAGAAGTTGTCCTATGAATTTCTTCAAAGGAAGCAAGAACTCGAGAAGCTGAGAACGTCTCATGATGATCTTTAGAAAGACAATCATTCATTACTCGCTCAACAGATCAACACCGCTCAGGAAGAATTTGTTGCTCCATGCTTAAAATGTATTGAACGTGAAAATGCAAATTCTTCAGCTGAATGTTCAAATACTTCAACTACTGCTATATCTTCAAAAGTATATGTGGTTTCAATCCCCTCATCCGAGGGGACCACAAGTGCTACCAATGAACATGTAGGACTAAAGGAATTGTATGTCACAGGCATGTACAAAAGCCTCAAAGGGCACCAAACTCTTTGTGATGTGCTCAAGAAGCAGATTCTAAACAGGAACCCTAGGAAAGAGGGTATTACTTTTGAGAGAAAGCTTAATGTTGATGGATCTTATTGGAAACCTGAGCAGTATTGTAACATCTCAAATTTTCAATTTGGAATGTTATACATAGGTCATTCATGCATATCATATTTTATTGCATCTTCGTTCTGCAATCCTCGAAATCCTAAGCAACTCAAGGACCCTCGGAGAGAGTTGGGGATTTTCCGGGTTTCATATTTGACTTTTATCGAATATTGAAACAAGGATTTTTATTTTAATTATTTTTCTCTCCGAAAAATATTTCATATTAAAATAAATGAGAGGAGATAATATGACTTCTCCAAAACAATTGAAATATCGGAGGAAAAATGTTAAAATCATTTATTCGATTTTATTTGATTTTATTTGGATTTTATTTGCATTAGAAAAATTGCACGTTTTCAAAATTGCATTTTAGGGCCAACAAAATGTTCATCTCGTTCTAAATATTTTATTTAGACGGTGAAAATTTGTTTTGGCATTTTTAGGTTTTTATTTTATTTTCTAGGATTCTATTTCTGTCGATGAAATTATTTAAAAAAAATCCCGCGCCCGACTGGGCCTAAGGCCCAGCCGAGCCAGGCCGGCCCAAGCAGCCGCCGCCGCTCGGACCGGAGTTCGAGCCGGACTCCGCCTCGCCGCCGCCTTGCCCCCTCCTCCAAGCCCCCCCCCCCCCCTCTTTATATACGCCGCCACCCCGCCGCCACCACCACACCACCAGCCACCGCCGCCCCCGAGCCGCCACGCTGAGCCGCCGCCAAGCATCACCGCCGCCCGAGCCCGCCGAGCCACGAGCCCGAGCCGAGGTAGCCGCCGCCGCCGGTTTTCTAAGAAAAAAACTGTTTCGTTTTTTTAGAAAACCCTAGTTTTCGTGTTTTTTAAATAGATCGGTTTTTCTCCGGTTTATTTATTTAGCGAGCGTTCGCTCGTTTGTTCGTTTTAACGAACACGTTCTTCGTTTAGATCCAGATAACGAACGTTCGTTCGTTAATCTGTTCATCGTTTTACTTTTTCTCGAATTTATTCCGCGATTTTTCTGATCGCGATTTCTGATCCGATCTTAGTTTCTATTTATGTTTTCGCTTGTTAGTCGGAATCAGGCGATTCAAGCGCCTAGATCTTCGTCTCGAGTCCCTCTTTCTGTCTAATCAACTTCAACAAGATTTTGGTACTGTAAAATTTGACCTTAGTTCATATTAGTAAACGGATCATGTTTCTTTCGCCTTTTGAGTTTCGTTGCTCCGTTTGGTTTGATTCTTTTTGCGAACCGGAGTTCTTAAGTTGAACTTTCTGGTAAACCTATTTTATTTGAGTATTGCTTGTGCATCTTTGCTTGTTGCTTATGTATGTTATTGTTTGCTTGCGATAGAATTCCCGGAGTGCGAAGCGTGTTACTACGAGTCTCTAGGATTCGCGGATCGTCAGCAAGGCAAGTAACACATTGATCATACTCTTTTCATACCCAGTTTTATGCATTAGTTCAATCCTCAAGCATTGCATGATTAGGATGTCATTAACTTGTGGGTTGGGAAGTAGCTGTTGAGGTAGAACCTATTGCCATGTTGCTATCAAACCCTTGGGAGTTACTTCTACGTGTTGCCTATATTGCTATGATATGCTCGTAGACGTGGTTGGGTTTGAGTGAATCCATGACAGATGTGAGATTGTTAATTAATGGTTCAACTTAAGGTGGCAACTTAAATTAACATCTGGGTGGATTGAGGCTTCTGGGGAACCCAGTGTTGTCTGTTTTATTTGGAAATCCCGGGTTACCCGTGTGATCTTCCTATGGACCGCCACCCAGGCTCAAAGGGAACTGAGATGATTCATGCTAGAAACTTCCGTGTGCAGCCACAAGCTATTATGGGCTCTAGTATAGTTGAGTAGGTTACGTGAGGCTCTTGAAGAGGTAGATCAGCAGGTAGTGGGTTTTGTAGGTTTGGTATGGTCTACCCGGAGTAGAGAGTTAATGTTTCTGAAAGACTGTGTCTCGGTCATCCGTTTCTCAAACACCGTGCAGTGCGAGAAATCAACGGAGGCGATCGAGTCTTGTGGGGAAAAATGTGCAAACCTATGCAGAGTGTACAATCTAATCATGGTTAGTCGTGTCCCCGGTTATGGACAATCTTGAGTATCTAGTACTTGGGTTATCACATGTATCTCATCATTCTTAATTAATATTGATGGGTTGTTAACTACTTTAATTGGGATTGAGTTGGGGTTATACCTTCTCAAAGTTGTTCCAACCACCATGATAGTTAAATTAAAATCTATTCCTTTGTAGTAGGGTAAAATTGGCTTTTCGCAAAACTTTAACCATAGAGCTTTCTACCAGCCAAATATGCAGGTAGTGATAGCATTATCCTGTTCTTGCTCTACTGTGTTATATTGCCAGCATATTCCATGTGCTGACTCGTTCTCGGGCTGCAACGTATTATGTTGCAGACTTTTCAGACGAGGAGTAAGGTTCGTTAGGTCGTTGTCGTGCAGCTCAGCTATGCCGTTGGAGTTGATGGACTCACTTTATCTTCCAAGCCTTCCGTTGTTATCGCATTAGATGGCCTTAAGCCATATTATTGTAATAAGTTCTCTTTTGAGACATTCGATGTAATAAGTGTGTGATTGCTACTCTGTTATAAATCCTTCGATGCGTGTGTGTCAAGACATTCTTGATCCGTGGATGACAACTGAAGCACAGAGACTTGACCGTCTGAGGTCGGGTCGCTACAAGATGGTATCAGAGCACACGTTGAGTGTAGGACACGACCACTAAGATAAACCATAGGTCACTCTTCTCTACTCATTTCTGACTCCTCTCCGTTTTTCCACTCTTTAGGATGACGGAGAAGAAGAACAAATTTGCGCAACCGGATGAGGACACACCTTTTGGACGCCACTTGAAGGAAATAACTAGGTACTTGAACATTGGAATACCAAGATTCACCGGGACCTACAACGCCACCTTACCAGAAGAGGAGCGCTGGACGATTCAAGTACAAGTTCCAGGAAGGACGTTCTCGCCAACTTCTAAACCCATAGAATTTTCTTTCGAAGCACCCACCTGGAGTCTAGGAAAGAGCATGGCAGCTCACATTACCATGGGACGTATTGGAGAAGTCTACAACAGGGAGCTTAAGGACACCATATATCAAATATGTGGGCGCCGAGACGAGCAATGGGAAGTAATCAGCACCAAGAAGGATAGATCCATTGCAGCTTTCATCCAGGAGCTAAACCAGCACATTCGACGTCAGGAGAACCAGATGTGCGCATACACGATGGAATTGAAGAAGGCGAAGACCAAGATCATCGAGCTGGAGGAAGAACTCAAGTTTACACGCGATGGATATGAGGAGGAAATCAAGACACTACTGGAGAAGAACGACGACCTGGTTAAGAAGATCGGAGTATTCATGGGAGGACCAGCAACGGAAGAAGAAGACGATGGCCCCACTTGCCCGGACAACTACATCATCATCGACGATACCGATTCTGATCCTAGTGATGATGACTACGAAGACGAAGCTGGAGCTGACATCATGGAGTCTTCCACCGATCAAAATTTCTAGATGACCACCATATATTAGTAGTATTCCCCCATGTATTTAGTAGTAGTTGAGCACTTATGCGATAGTTCTAGACAGTTTGTATGCCCTTGCTTGATGATTGAGTGAAATGATTGTGTTTGTCTCATGTGCATATGGGTAGTGTTTTCTCGTTATACCTTTTCTATTCTAATCTCTTCCATCTAAACCCATCAGATGCCTCCGAGACGTGACACCGGTTTTGCTTTCCCACCGGAGCTCACCCAGTTGATCCAGAAGCAGAATGCCTTGATGCAATTGCTAGTTCAGAACCAGGGCAGCAACAACAACAACAACAACAACAACAACAACAATAACCCGCCGCCAGTGGACAACTTAGCCCGTTTTCTGAGGTTACATCCGCCGGTGTTTTCCAGTAGCACTGAACCAGTAGTTGCTGATGATTGGCTACGCCGTATTGGAAGGGAGTTAACCACCGCAGGTTGCATAGATGCTGAGAAGGTGCGCTTTGCCGCACACCAATTGGATGGACCAGCAGCCTCATGGTGGGAGAATTACACGGCTACTTTTCCTATAGCCAATGTCACTTGGGACCAGTTTCAGCAAGTTTTTCGCACATCCCATGTTTCAACTGGAGCCATGCAAATGAAGAAGCGCGAGTTTCGCAATTTACGCCAGGGGAACCGTACTGTGGCTCAGTACGTGGATGAGTTTAGCAAGTTATCACGCTATGCCCCTGATGATGTGGCCACAGATGCCGCGAAACAGGAGAAGTTTATGGAAGGGCTGAATGATGAGATGAGCATGCAGTTGATGGTGGCAACTTGCAACAACTACCAGGAGTTGGTAGATAAGGCCCTTATGATTGAAGGGGAGCAGCAGCAGATTGAGAGCCGTAAGAGGAAGTATGGACAAGGAAAGTATAACTCAGGAGCTCATCAGAAGCCTCGCTTAACCCCGAACTTGGGAGGACTTGTTCATAATCGTGGAGGTCACAACCACACTGGAGGAGGATCACATAACCACAATGGTTCCAAAAACGGAAATGGGAACGGAGTTAATAACAACCAGAACCGCTCCAACCCAGCTACACCTGCCAAAAGAGACCTAAGTCAAGTTACTTGCTTTAAGTGCGGGAAGGCAGGGCACTATGCCAATGATTGCCCTGGAGGAAGGAATGGAAACAGAAATGGGAGCGCTGGGAAGAAGCCCAGTCCATTCAATAAAGGACAAGTGAACCACGTTAATGTGGAGGAGGTTGAAGAGCAGCCGGACGCGGTAATAGGTAAGTTTTTGGTTTAAGTCATTTACCGCTCTTGTTCTTTTAAATCTTTGGTGCATCGCATTCATACGTATCAAGGGATTTGTGGATAAGTTTAAACTACCAACCCAAACCCTTAGGACCCCTCTTTTAGTGAGCTACTTTGGAGGCGAGTACATGGCTAGCCGATGGTGCAACCAGATACCCCTAACCATTGGCGCACATGTTTTTCCGTTTGACCTGATTATCTTGGAGTCACAAGGATTGGATGTGATATTAGGTATGGACTGGATGTCAAAGTATGGAGGAAGCATTGACTGTGCTAGCAAATCAATTTATCTCACCACCCCGGAGGGAAAAAGGATTAAGTATGTATCTAGGCATGTGCCTAGGAGGAGCCAAGTGAATGCCCTCACATGAGTTGTTCAGGAGGAAGTGCCTGTAGTAAAGGATTACCCGGATGTTTTCCCAGAGGAGTTACCAGGCATGCCACCGGATCGAGACATCGAGTTTTTGATAGAGCTATTGCCAGGTACAGGGCCAATATCCAAGAGACCTTATCGGATGCCCACAAATGATCTGGAGGAAATTAAGAAACAGATCAAGGAGTTATTGGAGAAAGGTTACATTTGAAGGAGTTCCTCACCTTGGGGAGCCCCAGTGCTTTTGGTCGAGAAGAAGGATAAATCCCTGAGGATGGTTGTTGATTATCGAGCCTTGAATGAAGTAACGATTAAAAACAAGTACCCGCTGCCAATGATCAATGATCTGTTTGATCAGCTGCAAGGAGCTAAGGTGTTTTCTAAGATCGATTTACGATCAGGATACCATCAGTTGAAGATCCGTGAGAAGGATATACCGAAGACGGCATTTACCACGCGATATGGATTATACGGTATACGGTCATGTCGTTTGGACTGACTAACGCCCCTGCCTATTTCATGAGCATGATGAACAAGGTGTTCATGGAGTATTTGGACAAGTTTGTTGTGGTGTTTATTGATGATATTATGGTATACTCGAAGAGCGAAGAGGAGCACAAGGAGCATTTGCGTTTAGTTCTCGAGAAACTCAGGGAACACCGGTTATACGCCAAGTTCAGCAAGTGCGAGTTTTGGTTGAAGGAAGTTGGATTTCTTGGGCATGTTATATCAGGAGAGGGTATAGCAGTGGATCCCAGCAAGGTTCAGTCAGTCACTGAATGGTTGGCACCCACTTTAGTTAGCGAGATAAGTTTCCTTGGACTCGTAGGATACTATCGGAGATTCATTGAGAATTTTTCCAAGATTGCTAAGCCAATGACTGAACTATTGAAGAAGGATACCAAGTTTAAATGGACGGAAGATTGCGAGGCAAGTTTTCAGGAGTTGAAGAAACGTTTGACTACAGCCCTGCTAACACTGCCAGATATACATAAGGAGTTCCAAGTTTATTGTGACGCCTCTCGCTTAGGACTTGGATGTGTGCTTATGCAGGACAGAAGAGTTGTTTCGTATGCCTCACGACAACTAAAACCCCATGAGTTGAAGTATGCCACGCATGATTTGGAATTAGCAGCCGTAGTGCATGCATTGAAAACCTGGAGACGTTATCTAATTGGAAACCATTGTGATGTATACACGGATCATAAGAGTTTGAAGTACATTTTCACGCAAAAGGAGTTGAACCTTAGGTAGAGGAGATGGTTGGAGCTTATAAAGGATTACGATATGAAGCTACACTATCATCCGGGAAAGGCCAATGTCGTAGCAGACGCTTTGAGCCAAAAGATTTATGCTAATATCCTTGAAAGTAAGGGATTGTCGAAGGAGTTAGCTGAGGATATCATGGAACTTCGGTTGGATATTGTTCCAAGAGGTTTCATTGCGACAATGGAGGTTCAGTCGACATTGTTGAAAAAGATTCGAGAAGCTCGGAAGAATGACAAAGAGATCACCGAGATAAAGGATAAGATGAGCAAAGGAAAGGCCAAAGGTTTTCGCGAGGATGAGCACGATACCTTATGGTTTGAGGACCGAGTTTATGTGCCCAATGACCCAGAGATCAAGAAGTTAATACTTCAGGAGGCTCATGACTCACCATACTCGATACACCCCAGAAACACTAAGATGTATCTAGATTTAAAAGAACGTTTCTGGTGGACTGGTATGAAGAAGGATATTGCCGAGTATGTAGCCGTATGTAATGTATGTCAGAGAGTGAAGCCAGAGCATCAGAAGCGCCAGGATTATTCTGACCTATGCCGATACCCGAATGGAAGTGGGATAAACTTGGCATGGATTTTATCACCGGATTGCCCAGGACCAAATCAGGATATGATTCAATATGGGTAATAGTGGATTTGACCAAAGTGGCTCACTTCATCCCAGTGAAAACAACCTATCCAAGTGCGAAGTTGGCCAAGATATATATGTCCAGGATCGTATGCCTGCATGGAGTTCCGAGGAACATCGTATCAGATAGAGGAATACAGTTTACCTCAAAGTTTTGGCATCAGCTGCACCAGCATTTGGGAACGAGATTGGAGTTTAGTACAGCATTTCACCCGCAGACAGATGGACAGACCGAGAGAGTCAATCAGATTTTGGAGGACATGTTGAGAGCCTGTGCGCTAGATTATGGATCTAGTTGGGATGACAATTTGCCTTACGCAGAGTTCTCCTACAACAATAGCTACCAGGCCAGTTTGAAGATGGCACCGTTCGAAGCTCTGTATGGGCCTTGAGATCGAGAACACGCTGATGTGGGATGAGGTAGGAGACCGACAATTTGTTTGGACCAGACTTGATCAAGGAGTCTGAGGAGAAGGTTAAACTGATCAATGATAGACTGAAGATTGCTCAGTCCAGGCAGAAGAGTTATGCAGACACGAAACGCAAGGAGGTAACTTATGAAATTGGAGACAGAGCATATCTGCGAGTATCACCCTTGCGAGAGGTGAAACATTTTGGAGTTAAGGGAAAATTAGCTCCGAGATTTGTAGGACCGTACCATGTTTTGGAACGGATGGGAGAAGTTGCCTACAAGCTGGAATTACCAGAAGGATTGTCAGGAGTTCAGGATGTGTTCCACGTCTCACGCTTGAAGAAGTGTCATCTTTGAGATGGCTGAGATACCATTAAGAGATACAAGTACCCATGGAGGCAATTCAGTTGGACAAGAATTTGACTTATGAGGAGAAGCGGTGAAGATTCTTGACTTTGCCAAATGAGTCACCCGCAAAGAAGGTTATTAAGTTTTGCAAAGTTGATTGGAGCCACCATACCGAAAGGTGAAGCCACACAGGAGCGAGAGGATGATATTCGCAAGGACCACCCGCACCTATTTTCTAGTTAACCCGAATCTCGAGGACGAGATTCATCTTAAGGGGGGTAGGTTTGTAACATCCCAAATTTTCAATTTGGAATGTTATACATAGGTCATTCATGCATATCATATTTTATTTGCATCTTCGTTCCGCAATCCTCGAAATCCTAAGCAACTCAAGGACCCTCGAAGAGAGTTGGGGATTTTCCGGGTTTCATATTTGATTTTTATCGAATATTGAAACAAGGATTTTTTATTTTAATTATTTTTCTCTTTGAAAAATATTTCATATTAAAATAAATGAGAAGAGATAATATGACTTCTCCAAAACAATTGAAATATCGGAGGAAAAATGTTAAAATCATTTATTCGATTTTATTTGATTTTATTTGGATTTTATTTGTATTAGAAAAAATGCACGTTTTCAAAATTGCATTTTAGGGCCAAGAAAATGTTCATCTCGTTCTAAATATTTCATTTAGACGGTGAAAATTTGTTTTGGCATTTTTATGTTTTTTTTATTTTATAGGATTCTATTTCTGTCGGCGAAATTATTTAAAAAATCAGCCCGGGGCCTAAGGCCCACCCGAGCCAGCCTCCCAAGCAGCCGCCGCCGCCACCCTGCAGCCCGCCCGTCGCCACTCGGATCGAATCCGAGCGGACTCCGCCTCGCCGCCGCCTCCTCCAAGCCCTCCCCCCTCTTTATATACGCCGCCACCACCACACCACCAGCTACCGCCGCCCCGAGCCGCCATCACGCCGAGCCCGCCGTCGCCCGCATCACCCGCCGCCGCCCGGAGCCCCGCCGGAGCTTAGCCGGAACCCGAGCCGAGGTAGCCACCGCCGCCGGTTTTCTAAGAAAAAACCATTTCGGTTTTTTTAGAAAACCCTAGTTTTCGTTTTTTTAAATAGATCGGTTTTTCTCCGGTTTATTTATTTAGCGAGCGTTCGTTCGTTTTAACGAACGCGTTCTTCGTTTAGATCCAGATAACGAACGTTCGTTCGTTAATCTGTTCGTCGTTTTACTTTTTCTCGGATTTATTCCGCGATTTTCGTGATCGCGATTTCTGAACCGATCTTAGTTTCTATTTATCGTTTCGCTCGTTAGTCGAAATCAGGCGATTCAAGCGCCTAGATCTTCGTCTCGAGACCCTCTTTCTGTCTAATCAACTTAAACAAGATTTTTGTACTGTAAAATTTGACCTTAGTTCAGATTAGTAAACGGATCATGTTTCTTTCACCGTTTGAGTTCCGTTGCTCCGTTTGGTTTGATTCTTTTTGAGAACCGGAGTTCTTAAGTTGAACTTTCTAGTCAACCTCTTTTATTTGAGTTTTTCTTGTGCATCTTTGCTTGTTTCTTATGTATGTTATTGTTTGCTTGCCATAGAATTCCCGGAGTGCGAAACGTGTTACTACGAGTCTCTAGGATTCGCGGATCATCAGCAAGGCAAGTAACACATTGATCATACTCTTTTCATACCCAGTTTTTATGCATTAGTTCAATCCTCAAACATTGCATGATTAGGATGTCATTAACTTGTGGGTTGGGAAGTAGCTGTTGAGGTAGAACCTATTGCCATGTTGCTATCAAACCCTTGGGAGTTACTTCTACGTGTTGCATATATTGCTATGCTATGCTCGTAGACGTGGTTGGGTTTGAGTGAATCCATGACAGATGTGAGATTGTTAATTAATGGTTCAACTTAAGGTGGCAACTTAAATTAACATCTGGGTGGATTGAGGCACCTGGGGAACCCAGTGTTGTCTGTTTTATTTGGAAATCCCGGGGTACCGGTGTGATCTTCCTATGGACCGCCACCCAGGCTCAAAGGGAACTGAGATGATTCATGCTAGAAACTTTCGTGTGCAGCCACAAGCTATTATGGGCTCTAGCATAGTTGAGTAGGTTACGTGAAGCTCTTGAAGAGGTAGATCAGCAGGTAGTGGGTTTTGTAGGTTTGGTATGGTCTACCCGGAGTAGAGAGTTAATGTTTACGAAGGCGTGTCTCGGTCATCTGTTTCTCAAACACCGTGCAGTGCGAGAAATCAACGAAGGCGATCGAGTCTTGTGGGGAAAAGTGTGCAAACCTATGCAGAGTGTACAATCTAATCATGGTTAGTCGTGTCCCCGGTTATGGACAATCTTGAGTATAGTACTTGGGTTATCACATGTATCTCATCATTCTTAATTAATATTGATGGGTTGTTAACTACTTTAATTGGGATTGAGTTGGGGTTATACCTTCTCAATGTTGTTTCAACCACCATGATAGTTAAATTAAAATCTATTCCTTTGTAGTAGGGTAAAATTAGTTTTTCGCAGAACTTTAACCATAGAGCTTTCCACCAGCCAAATATGCATGTAGTGATAGCATTATCCTGTTCTTTCTCTTCTGTGTTATATTGCCAGCATATTCCATGTGCTGACCCGTTCTCGGGCTGCAACGTATTATGTTGCAGACTTTTCAGACGAGGAGTAAGGTTTGTTAGGTCGTTGCCGTGCAGCTCAGCTATGCCTTTGGAGTTGATGGACTCACTTTATCTTCCAAGCCTTCCGTTGTTATCGCATTAGATGGCCTTAAGCCATATTATTGTAATAAGTGATCTTCTGAGACATTCGGTGTAATAAGTGTGTGATTGCTACTCTGTTATAAATCCTTCGAGTACTGTGTGTGTCAGCATTACTGATCCAGGGATGACACTGAAGCACAGAGACTTGACCATCTGAGGTCGGGTCGCTACAAGTATCCCAAAACCACATGGGTTGCTGCAAAAGGACCTCTAGTTGATCCATCCACTCTATCTGGTTACAATTGTGATATGTCACCCTCTTATGATGAGTCATTTGACTCTAGCTACAAACTGTTCAAAAATCAGAATGGTGAAGTATTTGCTAGATTTGTTGGTACTAACTGCAGGAACGGTCCCCCAGTGAAGAAAATCTGGGTGCTCAAAAGTCTTCTTCACAACCTTCAGGTGAATGTCATCATGACACCACCAGAGAAGAAGAGAAACCCCATGGCAAATTCTTCACATGGACCAATGTCGTCAAATGGATGCAGGCTAGTCACACTGATGTTTCTTCACATGGAAACAAACAACTTTCTAGGGAATATGTGCATTATTCTTCAAATCACTATGTGCACAAATCTTCAAAGAATTTCTCAGCATACTCATTTGAGTACTATACTCCTCCTGTGAAGAGAAATGCATATTCATCAGTGCCCAAGTTCTCTATCCATGCTTTGCTCTACGTTGCTTCTCAGCCACCCATTCAGATGTGGGTGGTTAAGAAGAAGAACTAATCTCTTCTGCAGGGTCGGGTCTTGAGACAGCAATAAATTTGCTAAAGACCTGAAATAATGGTTGTTGGGATGCAAGCTAATAATGATGAAATGAATTTGTCATTTCACACATCCTCTATGCTGCTAGTTATGTTTTGTTGATAAAATTCACTGACGAAGTTGATGATCATATTCTTCAGACTGAAGTATATGAATTTCTAAGTTAGACTAATGCTTCTACAGGATGACACACCAAAAGCTACTGAATGGGTTCTGGACAGTGGTTGCACCAATCATATGACTGGTGACATGAATCTCCTCACCGATGTTCCCCTTACTCTGTCTCATCTGAAGCATATCACCTACGCTAACAAAGGAAAAAAAGCAAGGTATTGGGTCTAGGTAAGGTTGTTATCTCAAAGGAACGACACATGGAAAAAGTGATGCTTGTCGGGTCCCTAGGATACAACCTCATGTCTATCTCAATGCTTTGTGATCTTGATATGATTGTCATCTTTGGCAAATATAGATGTATTGTGCTAATGAAATCTACAAGTGGAAAGTCTTCGAAGGCTTTAGGAGAGGTGATTTGTACATTGTAGATTTCTCACTAGGTTCTCAGCCTGCCACATGTCTACTGGCAAAAGCTTCAGAGTGCTCGCTCTAGCATCAACGACTTGGACGTGCTGGCATGAGGAACCTGAGCACACTCGTCAAGAAGAAGCATATCATTGGCGTCGAGGGCGTCAAATTCGTCAAAGATCACCTTTGCGGTGCTTGTGGGTCTGGAAAGATGACCAGATACAAGCACTCTGCGAAGACAATCATGACCACTACTCGTCCCTTTGAATTACTTCATATGGATCTCTTTGGTCCACTCATTATGCCACACTAACCAATCCAGCATCACTCTATGGATTCATCATAGTTGATGACTATTCTTGTTGCACCTGGGTGCATATCATTACCTTCAAGACTGAAGTGCAGCGTGCCTTCAGATGGTTCTCCAATCGGGCCATGAAGAATTATGGTCTCAAGATCAAGCACATCAGAAGCGACAATGGCACCGAGTTCAAGAACACGTTGCTTGATGATTATCTTGGTGAACTTGGTATCACTCATGAGCTATCTGCTCCATATAGCCCTCAGCAAAATGGGGTTGCAGAACGCAAGAACAGGACACTCATCAAGATGGCCTGCACTATGCTCGATGAATACAAGACATTTCATTGATGATGGCCTGAAGCAATTGATACTGCATGTCACATCATCAATCGGGTATATCTTCACAAATTCCTCAAGAAGACCTCATATGAGCTCCTCACTGACAAGAAACCCAATGTGTATAATAAAGCCCATTAATCATCCAAAACAGAATATAATATAGCATGGAACAATCAAAAATTATATATATGTTGGAGACGTATCACCCCACAAGCATCAGAAGGGGTGAAGAATTCTCCAAAGAATGGGAAAGGCGTCAGGCCTAGTTGGCAAAACAAGCCAAGAAATCCATTAAGGAATTCAACACAGACTCAAAGGCCTTAGCTGAAGCAAATGGCAATGGCAGTGCCAGTGCATTGAAGAAATCTATGCAGAAGAAGCCTACACACAAGCCCAAGCCATCAGATCCAAAGCCCTCAGTGGCCAAGCCGACTTCTTCAAAGCCCTAAGTGCCAAAGACTGCAAATTCTTCAGTGCCTGCACTAGTCGCAAGTTCATCAGTGGCTCCAGCAAAAGATTCAATGCCGGTTGTCCTCGCATCTTGCCAGCACACCAAAGGCTTTCCAACAGCCACCATTGATGTATCAAGTGCCTCAGCTAGTGGGCATATATCTTCATCTACGCCCAAGCTGAAGACAAAGGTCACTGTTGGCCGTGGCATCAGGCCAAGTCCCAAGAGCAAGGTCGTAGTGCCTCAAGCTAATGAACACGAGATAGCAGATGAGGATGAACTTGTTGATTTCCTCAGAAGAAGACAAGAAAAAGCTACCATCGCTAAGAAGTCTTCAGTTCCTCTATTGCTTGACTCAAAGAAGCTTCTGGACTTCATTGATGTATGGTGCAAGAAACCTGATACTCCACTTGATGATCTTGACTTGCCACCATGTCCAAGCCGCTCTCTTCCTTCATCCCGAATGAGAAGCACAAGATTGCTCAAGCCAAGCTGGTGAAGAAACAGAATAAAGAAAAAAGAGAAGGAGTTGAGGAAAAACATGCTTTCCATATCTCCTAAGAAGCTTGTGCTCTCCAGTCAGAAATCCAACAGTTTTCTGAAGAATATGAGCGCCAAGCCAATTACTGTTGTGGTGTCAAAGACAGATTCATCTCAGTCACCACCAAAGTGGTTGAAGACCACAATAGAAAGGAGGCTGCCAAGTTTGGTTAAGCACCTCCCATCAAGTTCATCAGCCCCCCAGCAAGCTGCACAGGCCAGTGAATCTGCACCCTCACCTCCTCTGCAAGATCATGCCAAGGCAACTAAAGAAGTTGCGCGTGAAGAAACTGGCAGGGCGACTACATCGGTCATGCCTAAAAAAATGCTCCACCAAGTTCCTCAGCAACAACGCCTTCAATGACTTCATCCTTGAAGATCATCACTCTTCCTTCTGCATTAGAAGCGAAGAAGACCAAGGCTGCTGAGAAGGAAGCCAAGAAGAGAAAAGCTTCAACTCCTCCTACTTCCACGGAATCAGTGAAGAAACTGAAAACAGGCCCATTGTCTTCAGTCATTCCAATAGATGCAACTCCAATTTCATTAACGCCCCCTGCTCGTACCACTGACGATCATCAGATTGTTCCTTTTGGGGTGGAATGCGTCATTCCTCTAGCTGATGATGATGAAGAAAATGATACCCATCCTGCTGCTACCACAGAGCAAATGGATGAAGAGATTGAAGTGGAAGCAACTGCTTCACTTCATCATGTGTCGTCGCGGAAGCCCTCCAAAGCTCCGTTGACCGAAGAAGTTGCTACTGCTTCATTTGGAAGCAGTGAGGCTACTGAAGTGGATGTGGACATTGACGATGCTACCACACCTGTACTCCATGATGAATTTTGGGAAGAAGCACATCCCAATTCACCCGTCACCACACCTTTGACTCAAGTGCCTCAGTCGTCCATGCGCACTGAAGAAATTCACACGATTCTGAAGAAAGACAACCTTCTCTTCAAACCATTGATGAAGAAATTCCAGCTGCAACTGTTGATGAGACTGCACAACAAGACCTAACGATGGATGTCGCCAATACATCCCCTCAACACGAAGAATCAGTTCCTTCAGCAGATACTAACACTGTTCCAACTACCACTACTTAAGAAATTGCTAAATCACTTGTTGTCACTGATCCACAAGATTCAACTGGCTCTCCAAGACTAGTGTTTGATGTGAAGCTGAAGAAAATCAATCTTCAACCAGTTCCGGTCATGCCCAAGATTGGCAGAAGCCTCAGGTGACCACAGTTCAATAATGCCAAATTCTTTGAAGAGAAGACATTCTTTATAGGTGAGTCACCATATGAGTCAGCCAAGATCCGGCGTCTGTGATTCAGGACCAAGACGCAAATGAACTACTATGCTTCATTGTTGTTTGAGAAGAACAAGATCTTCCCGCATCGTCATATTTCTCATGTGGACATGGAATCCGTTCCATACTTCCGGCCAGTTTTGGTTGTTCTTCATGATGTTGGGTTGCTTAGTTTCTGTTCGGATGTCTATGACTGGAATGAAGAACTCATTCTTTAGTTATATGCCGCATTGCACTTCTTAGGAGATGTTGACGACATTGCGACATGGGCTCTGGATTGGATGAGTGAAGACACTCACCACAAGGCACCTGTTGATGAATTATTGCGTGCTCTTCCCGTCAATCCACCTCAAGAAGAAGGCAGAAAGATCTATGAAGAACGTGCACTTCCACGTCATTTGATGCAAGTACTGATGAAGCCATTGGCTGAAGGAGAAGCTCGAAGAACCTCCTTACAAGTGAAGGATTTGCTATATGTGCCTTGAAATGTCTACAAGATTTTGTCCAAGACTCTCAGTCCCATCAAAGGACACAACTCCATAACTAAAGAAGTTGTGGGAGTTATGAAGAATCTGCTCTTTCATATCATACATGGCACTCCCATCAACATTCACTATTTCTTCATGAGGACTCTGGTCACAGTGGCCCAGTCACCCTTCGATTTGAAGCTGTATGCCCCATGGATCATGAGATTCATCAGATCCCGGTCTTCAATCAACTACAGTGCTGATGCACAGAATCATCTCGTGTTTCTGCCAGAGGTAGATGTTCTTCCAAGCACAATCTCCTCAGTTCCTGGAAAAGGCAAGGCAGTCATTGATGAAGGAATTCGCCCCCTGGATGGACAATTTGGTCAGCTTTCCTCCCACCTCCCACTCAACTGGGGATGAAACTGAAACCAGGACACTACTGCAAAGGCGTCAAGGCCATCTCCTCAGCCAGAAGCACCATGTGTCATGACTGACCGTGAACTCCTCATCAGCCTGCACCAGAAAATTGACAGAAATCACGATTGGGTTAAGCGTCAACTTGTTGCTATTAACGCCAATATGACTGTGGCGCATAACTCTGCTTGCAAGAACCACTACTACGCCCACGAGATATTTGATAGTACATGGGCCATACTTTCACATCTGAAGACCGATGACGAACTTGCTGCAATGACTTCCAGATGAACTTTGCTTAGGCAAATCCGCCCAAGAAGAAGTTCAAGAAGGTTCAAGTTCCTCCTCTCGTCCCAAGCTTAGTGTCTCCATCGCGCTCAGCTGACGAAGTGCAGTAGCAATAAATGCGAGAATATTGACTTCCATAAAATAAAGATGTTGAAGACACTGCAGCAGGCCCTTCTGCTTCACGCGACCCCGACAATGAAAGCCCAGGTTTACTCCCGAGGGGGGTGAATGGGAGATTTTTAGAAATTCGCAAACTCTGATGAATTTGACGAAGATCAAAGTGTAGAAATAGAAACACGCGGGAAACTAAGTCATTACAGAATCATAGTACATGCCATTAGGATACGTAATAGTGAAGAACTTGTAATCAAATAAGCATACACGCATGAAGAATATGAACTGCGGAAAAGAAGGATAGCATGATGAAATTCTTCAGTTCAAATTCATCAGTAGATAGATCACAAATTATTCAGTTCGGAATAATGTAAGAGAGGGTGAGAAATTTGAAACTAGGCTGGTCCGGTGAAGACGCAATTTGGTAGATCAGTTCCAGTTGTTGTATCAACTGTACGTCTGGTTGAGGTGGCTGAGTCACAACTCAGAGGACACACAATCCTCACCGTATTCCTCTTGAGCTCAGGTCATTTAGTCCTCACCCAATCACTCGTGGTAAATCATCAAGGTAGACTTCCAAAACCTTCACAGACTTGTTCACTGGCACACCACAATGCCTCTTGGTGTACTCAGAACTTGACGCCTAACCGTTTGGAAGAATGACAGGCTTCAAAGGTAACAGGCGTCGGATCACACTGATCAATCTCTTCAGTGACGCTCAGTCACTTTGGCTGTGGGTTTTTCCTCAACTAGGATTCTCTCAAAGTCGTCAGAGGATAGGTTGCTCTCAAAATGACAAGTGTCAAGTTCTCTCGGAGCAGCCAACCAAGAAGAGGTTGTGGGGGCGGTTATTTATAGCCAGGGGCAACCGACATGAATTGTCATAATATGCCCTTCTCTGATTTGACCGTTGTCAGGATAAGAATCCACTCGACAGCTGGCCTGCGTCGCAGCAACGGTCAGAATTTGAGCTCTCAAATTCGTCTGGGCACTCAATTTCTTCACGGTAGGCAGATCGCACTGGCGAACTCCTAACTCCTCATCCTGACCAAATTCGTAAGCGACCAGATGAACTTTGTCACTGTCGCTAGCGAATGCGTTAGCTGTTTCAGAGATTTCCAAAGGCTTCACGCGAAGCGGCTTGTGTATGAGTAGGTTTGAGCATCACTTTAGAAATGTGAAATATGTTCCACCTAGACCCCCTTTAACATTATGATTTTTTGCTATGACTCAAATAAGAAGAAAGAAACTACGAACAAAAGTCTTCAAGCTTCGAAGTCTTCACATCAATTTCTTCAAAGGTCGTACCAATTTCATCACCAAATTCTTCACTTGAAGAAATCCATTTTTAGGGGTCGTCTTCCATGTGTTAAACCAAATCTTCAGGGACTCTAACTCCAGTGTATACTCAAAAACACATTAGTCCCTCAACCATTTTTTCTTCAATACTCCAAAACCACTAAGGGAGCACTTGATGCACTTACAGACAAGAACACTGGCGCTCCTCCAACTTATTCATGATGATATTATTCATGGGCGTTAGTTCTCTGTTTCGTCTCATTTTGGTCATTTGATGACAAAGGGGGAGAAGCCTGACTTAGTCTTCAAGCAGGTCGTTATATGGGTTGTTTTTTTTTTGCCAAGTTACAACGCTTGGACTTTATTTGATTCGCTCTTTGATGAGTTGTAACTTAAATAACTATTGGCGGTCTGAATCTTTTGCTACATTTCATATGCATGCCCTGGTCTTTAATATATCTGCTCATGCATGCACAATTTCGTCAGACACCAATTTTCATCATGCATTCAAATTCTTCAATATCTTATGAGCATGCATGATTGGATTCCAAGATACAGGGGGAGATCACCACAATTCCAAACTGCCATGTGCATTTGCAATCCAAAGCAAATTCTTCATATGCACATCTTCACGGGGAGTTCCTCAATATCTTGTAACAAATTTCTTCATACTCAGTACTTACACTTCCATTATTTACTCCCGTTGAAAACCTAACCAATTTGTCATCAATCACCAAAAAGGGGGAGATTCTAAGTGCACCCAGTGCCCCCTTTGTGGTTTTGGAGTATTGAAGACAGATGGGTTGAAGGACTAATGTGTTTGTGAGTGTACAAAGGAGTTATAGTCCCTGAAGATTAGGTTTAACCCATGGAAGACGACCCCTAAAAATGTATTTCTTCAAGTGAAGAACTCTGTGATGAAATTGGTATGACCTTTGAAGAAATTGACGTGAAGACTTTGAAGCTTGAAGACTTTTGTTTTCCTAGTTTCTTTCTTGTTATTTTGAGTCATAGGAAAAAACTGTATTGTTAAAGGGGGTCTAGGTGAATCATAGTTCACATTTCCAAAGTGATGCTCAAACCTATACATACACAAGCCGCTTCAAGTGAAGCCTTTAGAAATCTCTGGAACAGCTGGCGAATTTGCTAGCAACAGTGATGAAGTTCATTTGGTCGCTGAAGAATTTGGTCATGGTGAGGAGTTAGGATTTCCCTAGTGCAATCTGGCTATCGTGAGGAAATTGAGTGCCCCGACGAAATTGAGAGTTCAATTTTCTAGCAGTTGTTGCACCGCGTGCCAGCTGTCGAGTGGATCCTTATCCTGACAACAGTCATGCCCGAGAAGGGCATTTATGACATTTCATGTCGTGTTGCCCCCTGGCTATAAATAGCCACCCCCCACAACCACTTGTTGGTTGGCTGCTCTGAGAGAACTTGATAATTGTCATTTGAGAACAACCCATCCTCTCATGACTTTGAGAGAATCCTAAGTGAGGAAAAAGCCACAAGAGCCAAAGTGATTGAGCATCACTGAAGAGATTGATTTGTGTGATCTGACGCTTGTTACCTTTGAAGATTGTCATTCTTCCAGACGGTTGCGTCATGTTCTGAGTACCCAAGAGTCATTATGGTGTGCCGATGAACAAGTCTGTGAAGGTTTTGGAAGTCTACCTCGAATACTTACCACGAGTGATTGGGCGAGGTCTAAGTGACCTTGGCCCAAGAGGAATACGGTGAGGAGTGTGTGTCCTCTGAGTTCGTCTCAGCCGCCTCAACCAGGCGTACAGTTGATATAGCAACTGGAACTGGACTACCAAATTTTTGTGTCTTCACCGAGCCTACCTGGTTTCAAATTCCTCATTCCTACCTTTATTTTATTCCACTGCTGAAGAATTTGTTATCTACCCTCTAATGAATTTGAACTCAAGACTTTCATCATGTTGTCTTTCATTTCCTCAATTCAACTTATTCATGCTTTTATGCTCATACGATTGCATGTTCTTCATCTATATGTATCTTGTATGCATGCTTTCCGCTTCTATGATGAACTAGTAGCCTCGTGTTTCTATTTCTTCACTCTGATCTTCATCAAATTCTTTAGAGTTTGATGAATTTCAAAAAATCTCCTAGTCACCCCCCCCCTCTGGGAGTAAACTTGCGCTTTCAGATATCTTCGAGGATAATGGACTGCATTGAGAACAATATCATCGAGGAATGACTCAATGCTTCCAGAGTGAACTCTGAGAATAATTCTACCTGCAAAATATATTCTCAATAAATATTACGGCAGGGGTTTATTAACATTACAACCACTTTAGAGTATCACTAGAGTTTTACAACATGATAAGAATCAAATGGAACACCAAGTGTTGTAAACTCGAGAACAAAAGACCCTGGCAATAGACCCGCATCTAATAACTCTCGATGTCTTCTCCCCTTTTTCTCAACAAGGTGAAGAAGAATATGAGGTAGTCTACATGCCGAAAAGAAGTAGAGCGATAACCGGAACTGCTCGATGAAAATGAAACTTGAGAATCATCAACCATGTTGTCGGTTGAATTCACTTCTGAGGGAGAATCTTCAGTGCAAGTGACAACATTTCCTTAAGCTTCATTTCCTTCGGGAAAAACTGGGTTAGTTGGGCCATTTGTGTTGTCTTGGTGAGTATTCACGTCACCTTCCTTGAACAGAGGTGAGGTGGGTTCAGATTTTTCGATAATATCATCCTCACTGAGAAAAATTAGATCAATTGTTGTTGATTTTGTTCGAAGGGGGTGAGTATCTCTTCTCTTCTGATTATTCTCAAAGGCGTTAATGTAATCATATTTCTTCTTGATTCCAACCTTCTTGAGTTGATCTTTGGAATAAAATTTCCTGAAAAGTTTCCAAGTACAACATTTGTCTTCCTTCACTGTGAGAAGAATCCGCCTTGTTGTTTTCCTTCACTGTGAGAAGAATCTGCCTTGTTGTCTTAGCAACATGATTTATCTCAGAGGCAATGTGCTCTTTTTCTTTGAAGTCTTGACGCAGATGTTTCCTCAAGCAGTTGTTGCGTGCGGACACGAACTTCATAGAGCAAAGGATTTTTTGGGTTAGTGAGCACCACATTCTTCTCTTTTATCCTGATAGATTTTCCCTTATCATTATCTTTCAAGACCTGCAGTGTGTCTCCACACGAGGTGTGTAGTACTTTGGGCATGAAGACAAATGTATCGCTTGCCTTGTGCCATGCTGAGAAGTTTCTGGATCCAAGGAACATAAAGTTACTTCAATAGCATCCACCAGGTTACTAAGGAATATATATTCAATGTTGAACATGCCACAACATGATATAGCATATAGGGTATTCCTTAGTACACTTGAAATCTGACTAGGACAAGCAGGAGCAGAGAGTTTTGCATAACATCTTGAAGAATATGTGATGATTGAACTCGATACCATTGGGATCGAGGTTACTGGAAGCATCATCTCGAACTCTGTTTGGATCCATCAGAAGGTGCACTTGTTCATCAGTAACATTCGAGAAGTGAATTCCATATTCCATGCCATTTTCTTCAAATTGAGGGAAATCCAGGATTTCTAACATCTCAGATGCGGAGCAAAAGAACTTGTTTCCTTAGACATCCATTTGAAAGCCTATGTATTTGCTATCTGTTCCTTCTCCCTAGACATAAAGGGTAGCATAGAATTAAAGAATAAGCTCATTGTTTGATCCATCGTTGAACACAAGAGCTTTCCTCAAATGAAGTTCATCAATTTGGGCTAGAACATCTTTGAAACAAGGCAACTGGCGCATAGATGCAATGTTAAGAAATTCATGCTAAAAGATTCAATTCTTGAAGCAGAAAATTCTCTCATGGAAAGTGGCATGTTTAGTGGTCCAAAAATAAGGGGTATGAACAGTTGTCTTCATCATAAGGACTCTTCTAGAAGAAGGCCAACTTGAATTTGTGAAGAGTTCCATTAAACAGCGTACCATGAATATCATGACCTTCGAGAAAAAAGAGGATTTTCTCTCGGGGATTGGGGCGATGTAATTCTTCATTCTCATCATTAGAAATTTTAACTTCAACATCTAGTGTTGCTTTATTTTCATCAACCAGTGGCAGCTGAGATTGAGAGGATTGATCAATGTTAACCTTCTCAGACTGCGACACACTTTTGTCGAAAGCAGACCCAAACCAAATATATATCATGTTATTTTCCTTTTTTACACTCTTCTTAGTGTTATTCTTCTCGGGCACAAGGGACTTTTCTTGATTTCCATCAACATGATGTGGCATTGGGGTTGAATCAACATTCTTTTCGAACGGCATCACTAGGGCCTTGTTAGCACTTTCTCAACAACAAATTATTCTTGAGACCTTGGCTAATCTTCTTGTTATTCTCACTCTCATCAACATGGTTGTTATTGCGAGGAATATTACCACTATCAATTTCCATCTAAGATTGTTGCTCGGTGGAGAGGTCGTGAACTGATTCTTCTCGGTGAGCACTTGGATCAACAAGGTGTTCCTTCATTCCAGGAACCCATTCGAAAAAACCCTCAAATTAATCGTGCTTGGCTTAGAGTAATTTTAGCATGGATGACCGACTAAAAAAATTATTCTGGATGCACACGAATGAGGATAAAATGCTCTGGAAACATTAGTGTTGGTCTGTGGGGTCAGCCTAGATCCAGGGGCAACGGCTAGGAACTGATGGGTTTGATCGGGGCGTTACACACCTCTTGGCGGAGCGCACATCTGTCGTCACGGCCATGGTTGACGCAGACCTGGACATTGTCGACATAGACCGAGGACGATGGCAATGTCGACAGCTCTACCTTGGTCACGTCGGCCCCCAATGACTATGAGCCTTGATTGTCTGGCAAAGGGTCCTCAAACTCACCTCCGACGAGGAGTTGATAGAATTTTTTTTTTGTTACTAGCAAATATGCCCGTGCATTGCAACGGGAGAACAGATCACCGCTCATACACACACTCGATGACATCAACAAATCCATTAAAAATTTTCATAATGCCACAGAACAAACAACATGATAAGTGGTGTTGCGCAAAAAAAGGTGAGATGATTTTCTTTAGTGTACTGAAGGTGTTTCCAAAATTCTTTATGGACACAATTTCAAACATATACTCCCTCCGATCGTTTTTAGTGTGCATGTAAATTTTGTTCGAAGTCAAACTATCTCTACTTTATGCAAACTTATAGAAAAAATATCAACAATTGGTCAAACTTTGTAAGGTTTGACTTGACAAAAACCTAATACACAGAGTAAAAAGGACCGAGGGAGTATAATAGGCATTTTCAAAATACCCCATATAAAGAAGGTATTAATTAAGGCACCATAAATATAATTTTAGAAGAAAAAACATGCAAGATAGTAGCATATTTGGAATCTACATATTTTTCTAAGGGATTTTCATATATAACATGTTAGATTTAGAATTGGGGTCTGAAAGATAAGAATATTTGAAAAGGCATTTGAATATGTCCGGGAAAAGAAAAAGGTTAAATAGAGACTTACTGGGCTGAATGCAGCCAGTCTTCTAAGTACTACCTCCGTCTTGGTTTATTGGTCCTCATTGTATTCCGTGCCAAATTTTGACTATAGATTGAACTAACAAAATGTTCATGCATATCACAAAGAAATGTATCATTGAAAACTATGTCCAAATATGTATCCAACGATATTATTTTTTTGACATGCATTAACATTTTATTACTTAAATCTTCGGTCAAAATTTGACACAAATTATAAAGGAGGCCTATAAACAAGGACGGAGGTAGTATTTAGAAGAACGAAAAAATGGAGGAAGCTGGGATCGAACCAAGCTCTCCAAGGTGGAGAAGCACGCATGCCCACTTGTGATTTATTAGAGGATTGTTGTATATTCTATACTTCTATACTTACTATTAAACAATCCAACATTTATTTTTCTAAAGCCACCCCGTTATGTGTATCTAGGCTAATCTATACTTACTATTAAACAAACCAACATTTTCTTTTCTATAAAGCCACCCTGTTATGTGTACCTAGGCTAATTTGTGCCATCGGATTATCCCATCTAATGAGATCTAATGACCTAAATACATCTGACCGGAGGCCACGATTGCATGTAGCAATTAGTGTTGGCTGACCATTCTCCACCGGATCACACCTATCCCATCTCTATTCTCTCATCATCTCCTCTAATCACGGGAGGGGCCACGCCACAAATTCTCAAAAACAAAGAAAAAATATATCCCATCTATCGTCTCCTCTAATCACGGGAGACAAAACAGCCGCTCTGAAACCCGCCTCCTCCCTCGGGAGGCAACGCCGCCGCCGCCGCCGCCGCCCATGATTGGCCCAGTTCCTCCATCTTGACCGTAGTTGCAGACGTGAAAACAGATCCGCCGCCGCTCCAGCCCCTCATTTCGTTCCCTTCTTTCGCTCACCCGGCATTCAGTGCTATTATGGAGGACATTGACTGGCGGCGGCTCGACTAATGCATGTCCATCCACGACTATTAAACAATCCAACATTTTCTTTTCTAAAGCCACCCCGTTATGTGTCCCTAGGCTAATTTATGCCACCGGATTATCCCATCTAATAAGATCTAATGACCTAAATACATCTGACCGGAGGCCACGATTGCATGTAGCAATTAGTGTTGGCTGACCATTCTCCACCGGATCACACCTATCCCATCTCTATTCTCTCATCGTCTCCTCTAATCACGGGAGGGGCCACGCCACAAATTCTAAAAAACAAAGAAAAAACATATCCCATCTATCGTCTCCTCTAATCACGGGAGACAAAACCGCCGCTCTGAATCCCGCCTCCTCCCTCGGGAGGCAACGGCGCCGCCGCCGCCGCCCATGATTGGCCCAGTTCCTCCATCTTGACCGTCGTTGCAGACGTGAAAACAGATCCGCCGCCGCCCCAGCCCCTCATTCCGTTCCCTTCTTCCGCTCACCCGGCATTCAGTGCTATTGTGGAGGACATTGACTGGCGGCGGCACGACTAATGCATGTCCACGACGAGAATGGCGCCGCAACCGGTACAAGTGGCGTGAGCAGAGGCAGGGCTGGGGAGTGCCACGTGCGTAAGTAACGTCGAGCGCGGCCGATGACGCCAAGATGAGATTCTGATTCTCCAGATCGTTTTTTTCATCTCTCTCTTTACCGATCCTTCTTGCTTTCCCTCTTGTCTCTCTCAATGCCACTGTATGCAAATTTTGACATGTGCTCTGGTTTGAACCGAGCTTGATTTTTTCGTTAAGATTCAGTGATGGTAGTATTGGGTTGGGTTGAGGTGCGTCACTGTGTTGGGGTGCGGGGCGAAGTTGGCGGAGGTTGGAGGTCGGGCCCGACCGAGGGGGCGGCTGTTTTGGTGTTGTGTTCGTCTGGGTTTTGCGATGGAGAGATGGATCAGCCTGAATTTTCTTTTCCTCTCTTGTCGCCTTCAAGAAGAAAAGGAGATGTATAGTGGAAGTAGAATAGGGATGGAGGATGCTGTTGATTTGCTTCGGAACAAAGTGTTTGGTGGATTGGCTGTGTTACTGGTACGTTTTTTACTCTTGTCTTTGAATTACTCGGGCTCGGATATGGTACTGTCAGATTTATAAGCAACGATGTGCTGTGAGTATACCCTACGAGGATGGTTGATGCAAGCCCATGCTTCTCACAAGTTCAATTCAAGGTTGGTGTTACTCTATTTTTACTATTGTTTCTTTATCAATATTTCAGTATTGGGGCAGAAAATATTTACCTATTATGTAATTCTTCGTTGAAAGCTGAATGTATTGTTTAAACTGTTTTCCCTAGATGAAGGAAGTACAGTTTGCATGTAATTTTTTACTGATAGATGTTTATATGAATCTGTGTCATTTTCAGTCCAGCAAAATCTAAGTGAGTTCAAGTTTGCATTGAGCATTTTCCAGTTCTCTCTCCTCTTAGGATAATTTAGGTAGTTTTACTGCGTCATGCATATTCACTTCGTGCCCTTTCTTTCCTTTGTGCTTAGCGAATGTAACTGATTAAACTTTCTATTGTTTTTGGTGTGTCAATAGATCCAGTTGTATTGCCCGGGGAGCTTGGAGGCGGGAGCAATGCTCATGGTCACCACGGCGGTGGGTGGCCGCCACCCGCCGGGAGGCATTGCACTCGCCCGACGTCATTCAATTCACCGGCATTGGTGGCACCAAGGACGACCGCGACCTCCGTGTTGGCATTGCGTTTTGTCTGCACGCGACATAGTCTACGTTTTCATAGAGGCAGAACATTATATCAGGTTATTCAAATATATGTCGTGCATTTTCTCATAATAATACAACTTTTGTCTTTATAAGTTGTGATAAGTGTGCACGAAATGGTTTAATGCCATTTAGTTTATTAATATTAATATCACTGTAATATCTCACGCTTATCTGAGGTCTGGATTTAAGTATGCCACTGAGGTTGAGAGAGAGAGGCTGGCACCTTTTCTGATTAGTCATCTTTGTATACATCCATTCCTAACAATCATATATAGCCCAATCTAATGTTATCTATGATTTATTTTCTCAATATTACTAATCATGCTGACTGATCAGTCATTTACTCATTTATGTATAGAGCCGGTCCTAACAACCATATATAGTCAAACTAATGTTATCTCTGATTTCTCATGTCAGTTTTACAATTCATGCTTACTAATGCTATACTTGCTTTATTCGCATGCATGGGGAGTATTCTTATGCTGGATTACTTCTTTGGAGTGCAAACGAAGCTGGTGTACCTTGGGAGGTGAAGAATAATAAGCTTCAGAAAATTTTGATAATCTTAGTTTAAGACTTGCTCTGCAACGGAGAGTGTGGGTATTTTTTAGCTTTACTAGGACAATGCCCGTGCGTTGCAACGGGGTATAAATATTTGTATGCATACATTAGCTTGTGATTTACGTGCCCATATTAATGTGATTGTATAACTAAATGTCTATAAAATCTTCATAAAACCCTTCCCACGATTTATCTTATATTTGATAAGAATTTTGGAAAGTAAATTAAAATGAAATTACTAAATAAATTAAGGTGATTAATTATCATACGGGAAAGGTTGGATGAAGGGATGGTGGGAAAAAAATGAAACATGAAACCTTATATTCTCTTTAAGTTTTATATAGGCAATTGCCCGTGCAGTGCACAAATTTTTTGGTGGTTCCACACTAATTGTGCAAACATAGTCCGCCTGCATACATCAAGCTTTTCAGAAAAAACATAGTAGTCTTTTAAAAAAAAATATAAGTCAGTCTTCTTCGTGCACACGCTATCTCTGTCTCTCCCACCCAAACATGCTAGCGTCATCGATAGAGCATCTGAAACCCCCGTGAAAGAACACAAAATGCAATCTACACAAAATCAATGATGTAAACTGACGTAAAATTATGATCGCTACAAGAAAATCACTCTAGTAATACCTTAAACGGAATAATGTAACGACCTAAACCGTTGAAATGCAAAGTGCAAGTTAAAACCGCCTCAAACACTTACTTCTTTACATGAATATTATTTGTACGGATTGCAAAAGAAATACATATTGTTTTAGAAAATAGTTTATTGGCAATTACTACTAAACTTCAATCATCTTTACTCCACCATAAATCTTACATGCAACTAATCATGTAGGACACACAAAAATTTTACTCCAGGATAAAATTTGCGCGCAGACACAAAAAAATCACATGTGAGTGCAAATCTTGGGAGGAGTCTAGCTGCGTGAAAGAAGTACCAGCCTGCAGACAAGAACAAAGGCAGTCTAAATACTCAGGTACCAGGAAATCAACCCAGAAAACCAACTCAATCAATTTATGTACTGGATCATATGCCAACGCATTTCCATAGATCCCTATTAAATACTGGTGCCATCATCTCCACAAACCGGGAAAAAAAATCTAAGAGACCTGGTCTTTTTTACGCTGTCCAAGGAATGCCACGTCTCAACATGAATCACAAAGCACCCTGGGTCTTGGGTCTTCTTCCTCTGACAACGACTTCGTTCTTTTTCCCTGATGGAATCATCTTCCAGTTTATTGCTTGGTCAGTACTCAGTAGTTAGTAGCATCCTTCACGGGTAATACCCCGACACACCATCTCACACAGCTCCATCCTCCCCTCAGATCTAGAAGTACTTCAATCCCCAAAGCTCTTAGCTCGTTATGTCATGGCCCATGGATCCTTTCCTCTCACGAAACTCCTCAGCTAAAAATAAAAAATTAGTCTGTTTGTCTACGTACTTGTTTAAATCAATTTGACAGATCAACAATTAAATGGTCTTATCTTAAGCATTTTAATTGATCGATCTGCACATGTGATTGTGATTAATTAGTAGCTGCGATAAGCTAATACAGACATACATCAGGCCACAGAGGAAAGCAGCATGCGCAAGAAGGCCTTCCCTCGGCCGGCATGGGGGCTCAGCCTCTACATGCGTTAGTGGAGAACATGGCAGCCGTAATTTTGACAAGGATGAGAAGCGGCCGGCTACAGAATTATTTTCCAAACCCACAAACCCGTGTGAGTTGCAACCTCCATAAACAGAATGGCCTTGTTGTTCACTTTGAAGAGGAGAGTAGCAGTAGCTATACCTGGTGCGGCATCATGGCTCTGTGGATTGTTCGAGTCCTCATCGGCGTCGACCACATCCGAAACCTAGACGGCCACGTGTTTATGAAGCCCGTGTACACCATCCTGCTCACACCGCTGGCGCGGCGAGCTCGGCGGTTGGGGAGAGGAGGACTCGGCCACGAGGCGGTAGAGGAACGGGAAGGCATCGCCGCTGGCGGCGGAGGTGTGGTCCACCTAGCCCTCCATCGATTTTCTCCCCGGACCCTGCTTGCTTTGGACACAGGACCGGAGTCAAGACCAGAGGATCGAGACAAAGAAATAAGCGGAGGCCGCGGCGTCAGATTGGCGTGGAGTGTCGCAACGTGGAGGTGGTCCATCGAGACGGGCACGGCGGCATGGCGGGTCAAGAAGCGGAGATGCACGGTAACAACGGCGGCAGGCGTGCAAATGTTGATTGCGCCGCAGATATTGATTTCGACCAGCCAAGTCTGCCTCCCCGCTACCTCGATCAGCCACGCCGCCTTCATACGCCGCCGCCACGCCGCCGTTCGGAGAGAGGATCAAGGAGAGAAATTATGCAGGCTTAGAAGAGAGAAGAAAGCGGTACCTCGCTTCCACCGTCCGCCGCCGATGTTCGCCACTTGATTTCTCACGCCGCAATGTAAGAGGAGACGAGATGGCGGACGGAATAGGGTTTCTTCGGTGTACTCATTGTGCCCATCTGGCGGTGCTCCTGGAGATGCTCCGTATCATGGCATCGTCTCCTGCTCGGGCGCGGGGTACAGGATAGATTACCGCATGATTGACGTGAATTGAGATTGATTACCAAAGAAAGGGATTAATTACCATACAGAAATTGATTGTTTTGCCAAATATGGACCGAAAGAAAAACTGATCGAGGGGCGAGGGATAGCGAACGGAAAGGGATGGACGAAGAACGTAAGATGGGATACGGAACTTTACGGGTTTTTTAGGTAGTAGAGATTGCTTTTGTGCTACTCTGCAAGTATGCTTGTTTCTGCCAGTATAAGGACAAATATTTTTGCAACTCGTAGTTCCTTGTTTTTCTAAACAAACAGAGCTTATGATATTTTTCCTTTGTTTTCTTATTGATGATAATGAATAGTTTGCTCCTTGAGACGTGCGTTGCACGTGCACGCTAACTATGTACCGAAGGCAACGGCCCATGTATTGAACCGAAACGTCTTTTCACATGTAGCGGCGTCATTGGGTGTTATTTTTCTCAACTATAAGGGTAATTCTATGACGGGCGGACGGAAACAATAGCTCCTTTATTATTACTAGCAAAAAAGAGTCTGTGCGTTGCAACGGAAAAGAAAATAACACACGCTCTTAACTCAATAATCATGACTCAAGACCCTAATAGGTCCATGTCTTTTATTTTCACATGGCATCACATTTGTGTTGTCGACTGTAGCCTCAGTGCTCACACAACAAAAAAGTGTAGGCATCTCTCTCGCGCTTGCACGCACACTCGCTCAGAATAAGATGAAAAATATGTTGTTTTACCTGTGAGATTTTTTAAAGGTGTGCATGAGTGGTTATCGATGTTTTCTTTTCTCTCAATCTGGTTTTAATGAGTGTTTATTTGCAATTTGGATCTCCGCTGGTATGAAAGAAAAACGAATCATTCACTATATATTAAGTTTACACTAAAAATAATATTTTCGAAATATTTAACAGCTAAAAATAACATCATACTTAGATTCTACATATTTCTCTAATCAAACTTCATATATAACATGTTAGAGTCGGAGTTACGATTTAAAAGATATGTAGTATAATTTTGTTTTAGATAAACTGCGGATTGATTAACCAAAAAATCAGAGTTTTTTTTTGTTAAAATAAAAAGCGATTCTGCTGACTTAAATACGGACCGCGGGTTGATTAGTATAAAAGGTAGGGGGTTTTGTGTAAAATGCGAAAAAACTATTCTTTTTCAATTAAAGATGGACTGCGGGTTAATTACTAGAAAAGTTAGGGGGTTTTCTGCAAAAAGATGTGACGGACGACCAAAAGCACTCAGTGCTTTAGTAAAAGAACCCGTGCATTGCATCGGAGAAAAAATAGCACACGCGCTTAACCCAATAACCATGACTAAAGACAATAATAGGTATGCGTCCTTCATTTTAGCAGGGCATCGCATTTGTGTTGCCGCTTATCCTCCTCGTCCTCGTCAGCGATGACCTTAGTGTTCACACAGAACGTGTTTGGACGTGTTTTGATGGATGTTTATTTGCAATCCTTTTCTAAGTTATAAGTTTGCTTAAAATAATATTCAGACTACATATTTTTCTAATCAAGTTTCATATATAACATGTTAAAATTAAAGTTACGGTTTAAAAGATATGGATAATTTAGAAAAGCATTTGTTTGACTGAAATATGATCTACTGGTGAATTAGCTAAAAATTAGGGGGTTTGCAAAAAATGCAAAAAAATCCGGTTTGACTATTACTCAAGTATGTACTGTGGATGGAATACTAAAAAGTACAAGGTTTTTTCTGCAAAATTATCGACAAACAGCCAAATGCACTAATGACTTTATCTTTACCTGATATTAAAGAACGAAATATGTCATAGTTCTCCATACATTTTTCTTAGTTTTCCGTACGAAGTTGGCCATCTACTGAGCCGAGTTGGGCTTTATCCGCACAATTTTCGGTTGACTAGCAAAAACTAATATTGCTTTTGCAGAGGTTCGAACTCGCAAGCTCTCGCCCATGTCCACAAGGCTAGAGCCAACCGAGCCGGAGGGAAAGGCTAAGCCGTAGCCGTAGGCCGTAGCCGGTGATGGACAGCTCGCTCGCTCGGATTTATTAGGCCCCCTTGTATTTTAGGTCCAACTTTGATCATGCATTTAACTAAAAATATATAAAGTATATGCTACACAAAGTATATTGTTGGATTTGTATTTGAAAAATGTTTTCTATGATATAGTTTTCATGACATATAGTTTATATTTTATTAGTTAAATTCATGGTCAAACTTTGGCTCAAAAAGAAAGCGAGCCTAATAAACCCGGACGAAGGGAGTAGTTCCCTACATAGTCCCACCTCGCTTGTTTTCATCACTTTTCACCAATTTATATACGTTCCTGAAGCAAGAAGTTGTTTCAAGAATTAACAAATTGGATGAAGTGTGATGGGAATCTGATCTCCCTGGGAGCGGAGAGAGGCCAAACGGGATATGGTACACAGAGAGTGGAGCCGAGAAAGGACTGGCGGCAGTGGTGGCTACAGTCTCAAGCAGCAGTCCGAGACACATGACGGCTACAGCCGACGAAGCTGCAGAGGTGGCGCTGGGTGCGCTTGCTGGAGACGACTCGCTTCGCCGTAGGAAGCCGAAGGGAAGACGGGGAGCCAGCTCTGGCACGGTGATGCAGGAGAAGGGGGCGATGCAGCTGGTCAAGGCGTCGGACGGTGGCTCGAGGTTGCTCCATGGTGTGCGGCCATGGACATCTTCCGCATCGACGACCTCTGCTGCCAGCAGCACTGCGATTGCAGTCTAACGACCGTCGTATATACAGTACAAATCTGAATCCTTACGGCTTTTTTTAGGCAACCTGAATCCTTCTGTAAACCACGTCTTGTCCGTTTGTTCGCGCGTCAAAATAGTCGGGTGGGCTTTTGTGTCGGCCAAATGGGCAAAATTTTAATTGATTCTAGAAAAAAGGTAAAATTTTAATTATCCCTGAAAATGGGTAAAATTTTATGTCCATGTGAAGCCGTGTGGTGCTATGGTTGTTTTCTCTATTTGTTTGTTTCTACATATGGTCAAGGTGCCTAGGTTTAATTGGGAAATGAGAAAGTTGCAATTAGTTGATTTTTCTTCATCGCAATGCATGGGCATTCAACTACTCCCATGACAACGCACTAACCTTTTTTTTCCGCTACAACACACTTGCTAGTTATTACACTTATTAGGTATAGACAAGTATTTTTATGGGATCTAGATTAGATACCCTTATGAACTGAAGCAGACAAAAGTTACTGTCTCCTGCTTCCATTAACTTGTGGACTGATCAAACCTGCCTGCTACAAGAAGGCCATTGTGTTTTTCTTCTTTTAGCCTTTGTGGTTAACAGGCTAAAATCCAGAGAGGCAACAAGAGAAGACAAAATCTTGCTCCCATCCTATGATTCCTTGCTTGTCAGTTGTATTTAAGCCCCGAAGGTAGTATCGCTTTCTTAAAAAATCTAAGGTTTGATTAGAGTTGGAACGCACCCTACAAGTGTAGCAAAGGCCAAAAACGGCACAAAGCTCACGGTTGCACGGGCAGCCGATCTACAACTCTACATAAAAGTGACTAAACAAATCAGCCACCACCGAAAACAGAGAGAGAGATAGAGAGAGAGAGCCTGAAAAGATGTATACAGAAGAAACAAGAGACTGCGCAAGATGCCAACACTGGAATGCAACGAAGAACCAACATGGCGGAGTTCACCAACCTAGCAAGAAACCACAATGTCAAAGCAGGAGTAGTTCACAACCCAAAGCAAATGCAAGATAGCAAAACGGATCTCAGAACATCACAACAACTTCTCCGTAGAATTTAGTGCAGAATAACCAGCATACCATCTCATTTCCTCATTAACCAGGTCCAAGAGTGCAGCAAAATACCACCACAACCAAAAAGCGAAGCAGAGTCAGCCAAATGGTGAGGACCCTCCAGGTCGACCGGAACCAGAACCTACTTACATCTTCCCTACTAGCGTTGTCTCAGAACCACAAAACGGTTAACGGCTGCTCCCAGGCGTTCGACGAAGCCATGTTTCCTTCCATGCTGGTTATTCGCGTCGCGGACCCAACCTTCACTCAAAGGCCCACTGGTTCTCCTTCCGCACTTCCTCCTCCTCCTCCGGGGTGAAGTCGTTGGTGATGTTGAAGGTCTTGCGGATCTCCTCCGGAGTCTTGCCCTTGATCATGTCGGCGACGGTCTGGCAGGTCAGGTCCAGGAGCCCCTTGATGTCCAGGTAGTTCGCAGCCTGTCCAGGCAAATAAAACCAATCAAGGTCAGGCATCACATTAAACAGATATAAAAACAGGAGCACCATCTACAGTACATAAGTTCATCAACTACAGGAAATATATCTTCGGTTCATATTTAGACAATACAGTAGTAATATATCATATTTAAGCAAGACAGAGCTTCAGTTCATATCATGGTGAGCAAAGCAAACGTTCATAACTAAGAAAGACGGTAGCAATATAGCATGGTGAGGCAGCAAAAACACCTATTTAAACTAGACAGTGTCAAGTACTACCAAGGACAAACATAACTGTCATATACTCTTATGCTTACACACAGACGGACAACAATACATGGAAGCAAGGTGGACAACACAAAACAACTATTTACAAGATAAAGAACAGGAGCATCACATACAGCAGATTATTGCAACAGGCACATAATGAAAGAATTTGCAGTCCATATTTAAGCGAGACAGTTGCAATAAATCATGTAGGCAAACTTCATGCTTAAGAAAGAATGTAGCAATACTGTCCCCAAATAGATGGCATAATAAATTCATGCTTAAGATTTTGCAAGTCCTAATAAATTCATGCTTAAGAAAGAAAGTAGCAATACTCTGTCCCCAAATAAATTCATGCTTAAGAAAGATAGTACCCGAGCAATACTCTGTCCCCAAATAGATGGCATAATAAATTCATGCTTACGATATCTAACTTCATGCTTAAGATTTTGCAAGTCTTCCAACAAAAATATTAAGATAAATAATAATATCAGACCAATATCAATATATCCACCATTAGATATATTTTAATCTATTTATTCAATACTAAATTTGTTGATATTTTCTTCTATATATTTGGTCAAACTTAGAAAGAAATGACTTTTTGACTATATATTTGTGGACAGAGGGATTATGTCTAAGATTGCGCTACTGGAGGCAAGAACACAACTGACATAGTATATTACAAATTTACACAATTGATACAAATACAGTGCGCATGAATTAAGATTCAGCAAGGTGCATAACCCAGAACAACTATTTACAACAAACCTACCAACTATTGAGCAGTAAAGGAAAACATAATACACTCCCTCCTCCCGAATTGGTTAGACAACTAATTTGGGACGGAAGTACTATATATACAGAAGTGTATATAAAACGATGGGATACACATACTACAAAGCTAAACAACAATGAATGAACCACAGTAGCATTCTAACGTGTCCATGTACAAGACTTGCAAAGGTACTAATCCCCAAGAAAGAACACCACAAAGCAACAAATAAAGATTACATGCTTTACAGCCTGATGGAGGTCAGATACTGAAAAGTTTAACAGACATACTCCCTCCGTCCCATAATGTAAGACGTTTTTTCACACTACATAGTGTGAAAAAACGTCTTACATTATGGGACGGAGGGAGTAGATTCTAGTAGCAACAAGCATTGAATAGTAATGCCGCCCACGCCCGACAAGGCCGCCACAAAGCAACAACTAGGACCATACTAATATCTTATTACTGACCACCACAAAGCATTGCGTCCTACCAACCTACCGAACAGTGCAATGCAAGTCAGGACTATGATTCCTAGTACAACATTTAACAATGCAATGCAGATGATCATTTTTTTTTCTCACAGTACTGTTTTCAAGCAATAAACAAAATAACCGAGTGATCCAAATGAGGAAACAGAAAACAGCTGGCTGCAACAACATAGCAAGCCTTCACTTACACAGAAATTCATATCAGGCATCATTTATTATCTGAAACAGATCATGCTAAAGATACATAATACCAGAATTGCAGTGTTAGATCTAAAAAGTAGACAACTAAATGCTAGTACTAAACAGGGACTAAATCATGCAACAGAACTGAAGACAGAAAACTTATCGTCATCACTGAAAGTAGAACAGCCAACAACTATCTACAAGCATCAGACACTTCAGTAATAATCATCAAATCGCTCAATAGATTGCATAAATATGACAAATACCCTTACCAGAAAACCTAAAAATATAAATTACAGCAATAATCCCCCTTTTTTTCTAGGGAAAAACTACCCACTTCAAATCTCCAATCATAACGGATGAACAGAACCCGCAATGCCTCCAATTTCGTAACCCAACAACGACGCAAAACCCTAAACCCTAGAACCACGACTCGTTGTCCACAATCGAGCCACAATCGAACCACGAATCGGGGAAAAGACCGCTCAAAATCACAACGCAATCGCATCTAAACAGCCGGAACACGAGCCCTCGACAAGTACATAAAAGGAGAGCCACACGGGGAGTGGGGGTCGGAAGTGTCGCTCACCAGGATGAGGTCGAAGAGAATCGCCTGCTCGACCTTGACGAAGTCGGTGTCGAAGGCCTTGAGCTTCTCCTCGTCGGGCATGACGGCGGTGGCGGTGCCGGTGGAGTCGGCGGCGGCGGCGTCGTCCGCCTTGGGGGCGTGCTGCGTGCAGTACTCGATGACCTTGGAGAGGATCTTGGCGGTGACGTTGGGGAGCGGGATGATGTTGTCGGCGCAGCCGTCCTCCACCATGTGCTTGATGGTCTGCGACGCCATCGCCACCGACACCTCCACCTCGAAGTCCTCGCCGTCGGAGCTCTTGAGCGTGAGCTTCTTCGCCGCCGCCGATGCCGCCATTGGTCCGATCGCCGGGGAGGTGAGGGGGAGCGAGGGTTTTGGTGGTGGTGCGCGGCGGGAAACCCTAGGAGCGGAGGCGAGTGGGGGTGGTGGTGGGGTGGAATGGAAGGGAGGGGAAGGGGGGCGCCTTTTATTTCCGGCGTCGCAGAGAGGAATGCTCTAGAACCGGGGCCGTTGGGGTTCCCGGGCCCGAAACTCTGGGCCTTGGAGATGTGGCCCGTTTGATGTCTCTCTTCGTTAGAATAAAAAAACCCGCTTGAGTATTTCTCGGAAGGGAAAAAACAAGTAATCACTTGGATTTCAGAGGATACTGCAGAGAAACTTTCCAACTTTTGTGTGAGTTTTGATTGTTCAAATGAATTTCAAATACTGATACGATGCCTCCAAGAATATGTTTCAGCGCACATGAGGAGTATTTTATTGGAATGTGCGCACGCACTGCTTGTCGTGCCATGTCATGACTCGTACTATTATCCAAGAGTAATTTACTACTCCGACCAGAAGAAATGCCTGCAGATTCTCATGCGTATTTCTTCAGAACACCAAGCAATCATGCTTGAAGATTCATCCAACCAGTTGATGTCAAAGTACCAGTAGTAGCTACAGATCACTTGCTCGGATCGCAGAGCAAGGAGAAGAACAATCAAGAAAGCGAAAGAAACTAACTGCGATTTGAACAAAACAGGGTCCGCGAGCGCATGAGCTGCGAGGTGCATCATGCAGGCTCGGGTCAAGAGCACGGCGCAGTGCTGCTGATGGCTCGCGCCGCCGCGTCGCCGGCTTCCCCGCGGCGAGACGAGAAGGAGTCGACCCTGAGGCGGTGCCGGAACGCCGAGATGAACTCCTCCGCGCGCCTGTCCACCTCCGCCGCGTCGCCGGCGGCTCCTTCTTCTTCTTCTTCTTCTTCTTGGCCCGTCGGCACCATCACGACACCGCGGTCAACCACCAGCGCCATGCAGCGGTCGGCCGCGACGTAGGGTGGCGCGGGCGCAAGAGCCGCCGGTTCGGCGCCGCCCCCGCGCCTCTTGCTGCTCCGCCTCTTCTTCAGCTTCTTCGCCGCACCGTCGCCCGCCGGCGCGACCTCCGCGGCGACGGCGCCCGTCGCCGCCGCCGTGGCGGGTCCCTTGGTCGGCTGCAGGGACACCACGACGATGCAGGCGACGAGGACGTTGAGGAGCAGGAACAGCACGGGCGACGGCGCCGCGGCGAGCACCTGCGCGGGCAGGGGCCACCACCAGCGGTCCACGAGCACGGCGGGCGCCAGGCTCTTGACCCCGGACACGAACAGCGCGGCCGCGGCGGCCGCCAGCGCCGCCTCCACCAGCTCCTCCTCCCTCCGCGGCGCCTTGCCCTCCTTCCTCTCCACCTCCGCCATCAACCCTGCCGCCTCTCTCTCTCTCTGCTCCCCGGTGGTTCGCGCTCTGGGCACGCACGGCACGACGCTTTCTTGCGCTAGCTGCCTCTGCTCGGCCGGCTTTTGCTCGCCTTTGCGCCGGGGTGGTGGAGCTATATGTATAGAGCCGAGCGGGCAGCCAGGGCAGGCGCCAAAAGGGCAGGACTCGTGAGAGCAATCGATGGCCGCAGGGGTGCCTGTCGCGCCGGCAGGAAGGCAAAGCACGCAGCCCGTGCGAGCCGCTGTCGGGGGAGTAAATTCCCTCCCTCCGACCATGGCAGCGGCAGAGCATTACATTTCTCCCACCCGCAGGCTGCAGGCTGCAGGGCCACTCATCAACTCGACGCAGTGCAGTGCAGTGCAGCAAATTCTCTGTCATGTGTAAGTAAGTAAACTTTGCTCCTCAGTGACAGTCCGGCATGGCAACAGAGACATGGCCAGCAGGCGTGTTTATCCACTGATGATGACTAGCTCGCTAATCGCATCTGCAAAGACGAAATAATAGTACCACTCTGGGCTAATCGAGCATCCGGGGGGCATCTTTTAGTTTTGTTTTGTGTCATCGAGGGGAGAGGCTAGGGGCGCACGCCGGAGGCTCGTGCGTCGTCGTCGTTTGTCCCGGCCGCGTGGCGGACACGATGATGAGCCTTTTCTTCATCGGGTCGGGGAGCCAGAAAGAGGAGCATATACGTACTACTACCTAGAACGAACGATGCCGCCCAAACCAGCAAAATTTAAAACTACCACTCAGATGATTGTACTGCTACCACTAGGCTGTAACCACTAACCAGGCTGCTTGTGATTAGTAGTATGTGGATAATACGGCTGGGTAGACCAAAGATTCCCCATAATGAGTCGATGACTCTAGTCATTGCTGGGTTTAACCACGAGATTAGGATCGAATGCTTGTCCATCGTACATTCATACGGTAACCAAATGCACTAGAACATCATAACACAGAAAATAAAAATTTCTTAGCCTCTTGGTTCTAGTGAAAACCTTTCCAAAAGCAAATACTCCCTAGGTCCCAAAATAAGTGGCTTAGCTTTAGTAACTTTATACGGAGTACTTATAACAGAGTGCGTTTTAAAATACTCCCTTTCCCAAAATATGTGTCTTAACTTTGTACTACTACCTTTATTTTAGGGCGGACGGAGTACAAAATAGCAGAAAAGTTTGTGCAGGCATCAGATATAATAGTACTTGCAGCGGTCAAAATGTTGAAATTCTCGCATCGCAAAGCATAAACTGAAAAATTACCAAAAACAACCCAAGAAAAGAAAATTATAAACGATCGTTTGCTCTAGAACACAAGGTGTAGATTTGAACCAAAAAAGATAGGAGTGGTTAATTCCAGCACATCATGTTCAGACCCTGAAATCAGTCTCGGACACAGCTTCAACAAGAAAAAAATTCCTTCAACGACCGCTTAATAAATAATGTCGTAATATCGCAAGACAGGCAAAAATACTGATACAGATGTCACCGACTCTCCACAGTAAAATCTAGCACGTCAAATGGGATCCATCTCCAGCAGCTACGATTGCAGTGGGTAGCACATTATTGCCAGGAAATATGTTTAGTTTGCAACAAGGCTGTCGATGAGGTTGGCGGCGTCTTCCACCGTTGCGATGGTCTGCGCGCTCGACTCCTCCACGCTGATCCCGAAAGCCTCCTCGAGGCCCATGACAATCTCAACCTACACAACAGAACCACACAAAGTTTCAGTAGTTAGGACCTGTGCAACCCCAAACTTAAAACTATGCTTTCAAGTGCTTATTTTCATGCACAAAGAGAGTGTTGATAAAAGTTAGCATAAACTGCAGTAACAAAGTACTGCTGCCAAAAACTGCTCCCAAAGATCAAAATGAAGAAAGTAGAACAACATGGTTCTCGAAGACACACTGGAACTTTTGCTAAAAGAGAACAGACCTACACATTCTCAGGCTTGGGTTCCTCGTAGTCACAAAATACTTAAAAAATAGAAACTATTTGTTGTTGTAGCACTGCGCCGTATAACAAACAGAAACTACTGCCAAATGTCCTTAACATGATCGTATCCACTGGGTGAAGCCAGCTAGGTCTGTTGCTAGGATGAACATGTGACACACACTACAGTATCCAGCTGACTTACCGTGTCCAAAGAATCGGCACCAAGATCAGCAAACGTAGAGGAGCCAGAAACTACAGTGTCATCAGCAAGCGCAAGCTGGCTCTTCACAATATCACAAACCTTTTCTACTGTCTCCTTTTTGGCCTGTTAAATTACAACACCAATATGAAGCAGTTAGAATCATAGCAACAAAGCCCTATAATGGATAGTAGGCTTTCAGAAACATTGCATGGTAAATTTACCTGCCTATTAAATCACAATTACAGGGTTAAATTATGGTTGAATCAATGTGGTACAAGTAGACTAGGAAGCGCTTACTTAGGTCAAATTATAGGCCAAGCATGCAAAATGCACGATACCAAAAAGAAACTAAGATTGCTGGAACTATCTCCTAATTACTTTTGTAAGAGAGCAAGAGACAAAATGGAAGCACTGTTGTGATGAAACACGACAGGGTTTTCTATATGATGCAGTACTAGTTTGTTGACTTGTGATAAAACTGGAATAAAATAGATTTAGATGAATAGCCTCAGATAGCATGCATGATTAATTATTCCAAAGAAAGGATGTTACCTTCATATATGAAACTAATGACATATCAAATAGGTAGGGAAACAAATTTGAAGTGCATTAACTAATGCATCAATTAATGATTGATACGATTGCAATACCAGAAAAGGATGATACTTACAGCACAGCGAACAGAAAATCTCTGGGGAACTGGCTGAAGACGGAAGGATACATTGTCTTTCCTTGGAGCAGAGAAGGAGACTGAGTTGGCATTGATTGCCTGTAAATCGCCAAACATGACTTCGTAAGTAAGGCAAAAGTAAGTGAACTAGGGAATAGCAAACCAGATTGACAGTGGAAAAACAATGCCACTAGGTTGGTTGACTATCATTCTATCAAATATAGTGTTCAGGCATAAATAAATTAAAATTTTATCAATGCTGCTTCAGCGAAATTGAAAAGCAGAAACTAGAGAACAAAATAGTAACCAAAACAGTTACGTATATCCCTAAGTAATGCTATGTTAAAAAACTGTCAAACAGGACCTGTTCGGCTATTCAATTGTTTTCCCATTTGGTTTCAACAAAGTGCTGTGAAGCATGTATGTGTCTCAAGATAACTCCTAAGAAATGTTCACAACCTGAATTAACTACACTTTTTCTCATTGAACACAGCATCAGTTTAATCAACAGCCCCATGCTTTACTATAGAATGTTTCTTCTGTCTGCATAGCTTAAAGGCGGAATCAAGTAATCAAGGAATCCTCGGGAGCTACACATCATGCATACAAGTTGAGTGCGAAGCAACCTATGAGATTATGCAAACAGCCCTACGGTACGGTACGGTACGGTACGGTACGGTGCCAGATCCAATCGAGCCACAAAAAAAAAACCACGGACGTTTCGACCGGCTAGAAGCTACCGAATCGGCGGCACCTAGGGCCTCAAGGGATCCCATCCACGGCAGGCAGACCAGAGCGGATCCGCACCTGATCTCAGGAACACCACCTGGCGCTTAAACCCTACCGGTCGCAGATCGAACGGCGTGAGGGGGCGGAGGGAGGGGGGAGGGGAGCGGGTGGACGTGGCGCGGTACCTTGACGGGCCTGGCGAAGGAGACGGCGGAAGCGGCGGCGGAGGCCATGAGGGAGACGGGACAGGGGGGAGAGGCCGGCGCGGTGGGGGTGGGTGGGCGGTGGAGGCGGCGGTCGGGGCGGCAACACAGACAGCAGCAGCAGGAGGGTTGGATGCGCGTCGAAGGAAGTTAGCGGGGCCGTCTTATAGCGCGGGCCGGGCTTTGCACGTGGGCGCGGCATCGGGCGTATCGACCGACGCGGCTGGCTGGCTGGCGGAGGTCACGAGGCCCGGCCCATGACGATCTCTGCAGTCTCGATGCCTCCGTCCCCCCGTCGCCCCGGCCCCACCTGCCAGCGCGACGGGCCCGGGTGGCCTATTGATCAACGGTGCTGCGTCGTTTGTTTTAGGAAGGAGAAAACGGTAGGGTGCTAGGCTGGCTCGTGGCGGCGCCCGCTGTTTTTGGCTGGAAGATCCGTGCTGGCACGGCAACGTTTGACGGCGAGGCTGGTGTTCGGTTCTTGTGTGGTTGAGCCGATTGATCGCTCTTGTTTTCGTACCGGTGAGTGAGGTAGGTGTAGGTTGGAGAGCGAGGAACTTAACCTACCAGTACCAGGCTACCACGGAAGATGGCACGACCAGCTCTCAATAACTAAGAATACGAGTCTCAATGCAAGATCACTTGAAGCATATGCAATCAGAGATGGCATGCAGTTGGCTGCAGACTTGGGGTATCGGAAAGTCATCACTGAATCTGATGCTAAACAAGTTATAAAACAATGCGGTCCACCTACGGCCTCGAGCTCTTGAAAAAGGGCATCATATGGTGCGTCGGGCATGGGCATGACATCCGTATTTGACGGGACCGGTGGCTACCCAGGGAGCCATCACGCCAACCCATATCCCCACAGGGTACGTGCCGCCTAAGGAGGGTGGCGGAGCTCCTAGATGGCGAGGGGTCCTGGCGCATGGACCTGCTCCGCCGTTACTTCCTCTCGACGGACGTCGACGTCATTACCAGCATCCGCACGTCGACCCGCGTCACCGAGGATATTATTGCATGGGCACCGGAGAGGAACGATATCTTCACTGTTCGGTCCGCCTACCGCCTGGCCATGGACGAGCGCGAGCGTCCTTCGGCTTCCGCCACGAGCAGGGCACCGGATGGTCATCGTGCCATCTGGAAGATCATATGGGGGTGCCCTGCTCCCCCTAAGGTACGCGTGTTCGCTTGGAGAGTTGTCATCAACTCACTTGCTACTTGGGCCAATAAAGCTTCGCGGCACCTCGAGCTTACTGACATTTTGCCCCCTGTGTGGTGTGGAACGCGAGGATGGATTCCATGCGCTTTGCAGGTGTCCCTTGGCAAGAGAGCTCTGGCGCGTTATGGCCTTGGACTGGAATATTCCCAAGGTGGAGGCCATCGCCAACACTGGCCTAGAGTGGATCTTTTCACCGCTGGACCCCTTGGATGAGACGGCGAGACTGGTGGTGCTCATTGATACGTCTCCAACGTATCTATAATTTTTTATTGTTTCATGCTATTATATTATCTGTTTTGGATGTTTAATGAGCTTTATTATGCATTTTTATATTATTTTTAGGACTAACCTACTAACCGGAGGCCCAGTGCAAATTGTTGTTTTTTTGCCTATTTTAGTGTTTCGCAGAAAAGCAATATCAAACAGAGTCCAAACGGAATGAAACCTTCGTGAGGATCATTTTTGGAACAAACGCAATCCAGGAGACTTGGAGTGGACGTCAAGGAAGTAACGAGGCGGCCACGAGGTAGGAGGGCGCGCCCAGGGGGTAGGCGTGCCCCCACCCTCGTGTTGGAAATATGCCCTAGAAGCAATAATAAAATAATTATTATTATATTTCTTTGTTCATGATAATAGTCTATTATTCATGCTATAATTGTGTTATCCGGAAATCGTAATACACGTGTGAATACATAGACCACAACGTGTCCCTAGTGAGCCTCTAGTTGACTAGCTCGTTGATCAACAGATAGTCATGGTTTCCTAACTATGGACATTGGATGTCGTTGATAACGGGATCACATCATTGGGAGAATGATGTGATGGACAAGACCCAATCCTAAGCATAGCTCAAAGATCGTGTAGTTCGTTTAGCTAGAGCTTTTCCAAATGTCAAGTATCATTTCCTTAGACCATGAGATTGTGCAACTCCCGGATACCGTAGGAGTGCTTTGGGTGTGCCAAACGTCACAACGAAACTGGGTGACTATAAAGGTACACTATGGGTATCTCCGAAAGTGTACATTGGGTTGGCACGAATCGAGATCGGATTTGTCACTCCGTATGACGGAGAGGTATCTCTGGGCCCACTCGGTAATGCATCATCATAATGAGCTCAATGTGACCAAGTGTCTGGTCACGGGATCATGCATTACGGTACGAGTAAAGTGACTTGCCGGTAAAGAGATTAAATGAGGTATTGGGATACCGACGATCGAATCTCGGGCAAGTAATGTACCGATTGACAAAGGGAATTGTATACGGGGTTGCTTGAGTCCTCGACATCGTGGTTCATCCGATGAGATCATCGAGGGGCATGTGGGAGCCAACATGGGTATCCAGATCCTGCTGTTGGTTATTGATCGGAGAGGCGTCTCGGTCATGTCTGCATGTCTCCCAAACCCGTAGGGTCTACACACTTAAGGTTCGGTGATGCTAGGGTTGTATAGATATGAGTATGCAGTAACCCGAAAGTTGTTCGGAGTCCCGAATGAGATCCCGGACGTCACGACGAGTTCCGGAATGGTCCGGAGGTAAAGAATTATATATAGGAAGTCAGGTTTCGGCCATCGGGAAAGTTTCGGGGGTCACCGGTATTGTACCGGGACCACCGGAAGGGTCCCGGGGGTCCACCGGGTGGGGCCACCTATCCTGGAGGGCCCCATGGGCTGAAGTGGGAGGGGAACCAGCCTCTGGTGGGCTGGTGCGCCCCCCCCTTGGGCCCTCCTGCCCCTAGGGTTGGGAACCCTAGGGGTGGGGGCGCCTCCACCTGGCTTGGGGGGCAAGCCACCCCCTGGCCGCCGGGCCCCCTTGGAGATCCCATCTCCTAGGGCCGGCGCCCCCCCTAGGGGCCCTATATAAAGAGGGGGGAGGGAGGGCAGCCGCACCCATGCTCTTGGCGCCTCCCTCTCCCCTTGCTACACCTCTCCCTCTCATGGGGCAGCTTGGCGAAGCCTGCCGAGATCATTGCTACATCCACGACCACGCCCGTCGTCTTCTTTGGATCTTCATCAACCTCTCCTTCCCCTTGCTGGATCAAGAAGGAGGAGACGTCTTCCCAACCGCACGTGTGTTGAACGCAGAGGTGTCAGTCTGCTCGGCACTAGGATCATCGGTGATTTGGATCATGACGAGTACGACTTCCTCAACCCCGTTCTCTTGAAGGCTTCCGCTCGATCTACAAGGGTATGTAGATGCACTCCTCTCTCTCGTTGCTAGATGAACTCATAGATTGATCTTGGTGAAACCGTAGAATTTTTTTTATTTTCTGCAACGTTCACCAACAGTGGCATCATGAGCTAGGTCTATGCGTAGTTCTCTTTGCACGAGTAGAACACAAATTTGTTGTGGGCGTAGATGTTGTCAAATTTCTTGCCACTACTAGTCTTATTTTGCTTCAGCGATCGTGGGATGAAGCGGCCCGGACCGACCTTACACGTGACGCTTACGTGAGATGTGTTCCACCGATCGACATGCACTAGTTGCATAAGGTGGCTAGCGGGTGTCTGTCTCTCCCACTTTAGTTGGAGCGGATTCGATGAAAAGGGTCCTTATGAAGGGTAAATAGAATTTGACAAAACACGTTGTGGCTTTCACGTAGGTAAGAAAACGTTCTTGCTAGAACCCTATTGCAGCCACGTAAAATATGCAACAACAATTAGAGGACATCTAACTTGTTTTTGCAGCAATTGCTTTGTGATGTGATATGGCCAAAAGTTGTGATGAATGATATATATGTGATGTATGAGATCATGTTCTTGTAATAGGAATCATGACTTGCATGTCGATGAGTATGACAAACGGCAGGAGCCATAGGAGTTGTCTTAATTATTGTATGACCTGCGTGTCAATGATTCAACGCCATGTAATTACTTTACTTTATTGCTAAACCGTTAGCCATAGTAGTAGAAGTAATAGTTGGCGAGCAACGTCATGGAGACACGATGATGGAGATCATGATGATGGAGATCATGATGATGGAGATCATGGTGTCATGCCGGTGACGAAGATGATCATGGAGCCCCAAAGATGGAGATCAAAGGAGCTATATGATATTGGCCATATCATGTCACCACTATTTGATTGCATGTGATGTTTATCATGTTTTTGCATCTTGTTTACTTAGAACGACGGTAGTAAATAAGATAATCCCTCATAATAATTTCAAGAAAGTGTTCCCCCTAACTGCATAGATTCTATGAAGTTCGTTGTTTCGAAGCACCACGTGATGATCGGGTGTGATAGATTCTAACGTTCACATACAACGGGTGTAAGACAGATTTACACATGCAAAACACTTAGGTTAACTTGACGAGCCTACCATGTACAGACATGGCCTCGGAACACAAGAGACCGAAAGGTCGAACATGAGTCGTATGGAAGATACGATCAACATGGAGATGTTCACCGATGACGACTAGTCCGTCTCACGTGATGATCGGACACGGCCTAGTCGACTCGGATCATGTATCACTTAGATGACTAGAGGGATGTCTAATCTGAGTGGAAGTTCTTTAAATAATTTGATTAGATGAACTTAATTATCATGAACTTAGTCTAAAAACCTTTGCAAATATGTCTTGTAGATCAAATGGCCAACGCTCATATCCACCTCAACTTCAACGCGTTCCTAGAGAAAACCAAGCTGAAAGATGATGGCAGCAACTATACGGATCAAGCGTCCCTAACACGAGATCATCCTCATAGCTGCAAAGAAAGATTATGTCCTAGAAGCACCGCTAGGTGAAGCTCCCATCCTAGAGAACCAAGACGTTATGAACGCTTGGCAGTCTCGTGCTGATGATTACTCCCTCGTTCAGTGCGGCATGCTTTACAGTTTAGAACCGGGGCTCCAAAAGCGTTTTGAGCAACACGGAGCATATGAGATGTTCGAAGAGCTGAAAATGGTTTTCCTAGCTCATGCCCGGGTCGAGAGATAGTCTCCGACAAGTTCTTCAGTTGTAAGATGGAGGAAAATAGTTACAAGTGAGCACATACTCAAAATATGCAGGTTGCACAACCGCTTAACTCACCGGGAGTTAATCTCCCGGATGACGTGGTTATTGACAGAATCCTTGATCGCCTCCACCGAGCTACAAGAGCTTTGTGATGAACTTCAATATGCGAGGATGGAAAAGACCATTCACGAGGTATATTCAATGCTGAAATCAGCAGAGGTAGAGATCAAGAAGGAACATCAAGTGTTGATGGTGAATAAAACCACTAAGTTCAAGAAAGGCAAGGGTAAGAAGAACTTCAAGAAGGACGGCAAGGGAGTTGCCGCTACCTGCAAGACAGTTGCCGGAAGAAGTCAAAGAATGGACCCAAGCCTGAGATCGAGTGCTTTTATTGCAAGGGAAGCGGACATCGAAGCGGAACTGCCCCAAATACTTAGCGGACAAGAAGGCCGGCAACACTAAAGGTATATGTGATATACATGTAATTGATGTGTACCTTACCAAGACTCGTAGTAGCTCCTCGGTATTTGATACCGTGTCGCCGCTCATATTTGTAACTCAAAGCGGGAGCTGCGGAATAAGCGGAGGCTGGCGAAGGACGAGGTGACGGCGCGCGTCGGGAATGGTTCCAAGGTCGATGTGATCGCCGTCGGCATGCTGCCTCTACATTTACCCTCTGGGATTAGTTTTAAACCTCAATAATTGTTATTTAGTACCAGCTTTGAGCATGAACATTGTATCTGGATCTCATTTAATACGAGATGGCTACTCATTTAACTCCGAGAATAATGGTTCTTCTATTTATATGAGAGATACGTTTTATGGTCATGCCCCGATGGTCAATGGTTTATTCTTAATGAATCTCGAACGTGATGTTACACATATTCATAGTGTGAATACCAAAAGATGTAAAGTTGATAACGATAGTCCCACATACTTGTGGCAATCGCCGCCTTGGTCACATTGGTGTCAAGCGCATGAAGAAGCTCCATCTTGATGGACTTTCATAGTCTCTTGATTATGAATAATTTGACACATGCGAACCATGCCTCATGGGCAAAATGACCAAGACTCCGTTCTCCGGAACAATGGAGCGAGCAACCAACTTATTGGAAATCATACATACTGATGTGTGCGGTCCGATGAGCATTGAGGCTCGCAGAGGATATCGTTATGTTCTCACTCTCACTGACGACTTGAGTAGATATGGGTATGTCTACTTGATGAAACACAAGTCTGAGACCTTTGAAAAGTTCAAGGAATTTCAGAATGAGGTAGAGAATCAACGTGACCGAAAAATAAAGTTCTTACGATCAGATCGTGGAGGAGAATATTTAAGTCACGAGTTTGGTACGCACTTAAGGAAATGTGGAATCGTTTCACAACTCACGCCGCCTGGAACACCTCAGCGTAACGGTGTGTCCGAACGTCGTAATCGCACTTTATTGGATATGGTGCGGTCTATGATGTCTCTTACCGATTTACACCGTCTAAATCCGTTGAGACGACACCGTATGAATTATGGTTTGGGAAGAAACCTAAGTTGTCGTTTCTAAAAGTTTGGGGATGCGATGCTTATGTCAAGAAACTTCAACCTGAAAAGCTCGAACCCAAGTCGGAAAAATGCGTCTTCATAAGATACCCTAAGGAAACCATTGGGTATACCTTCTACCTCAGATCCGAAGGCAAGGTCTTCGTTGCCAAGAACGGGTCCTTTCTGGAGAAAGGGTTTCTCTCGAGAGAAGTAAGTGGGAGGAAAGTGGAACTTGATGAAGTACTGCCTCTTGAATCGGTGAGTAGCGCAGCTCAGGAAGATGTTCCTGTGGTGCGGCACCAAATCAAGAGGAAGTTAATGATGATGATCAAGGTACTTGGATCAAGTTACTACCGAACTTCAGAGGTCCACGAGGACACGTTCCACACCAGAGTGGTATGGCAACCCTGTCTCCGGAAATCATGTTGTTAGACAACGGTGAACCTTCGAACTATGAAGAAGCGATGGCGGGCCCAGATTCCAACAAATGGCTTGAAGCCATGCAATCCGAGATAGGATCCATGTACGAAAGCGAAGTATGGACTTTGACAGACTTGCCCGATGATCGGCGAGCGATAGAAAACAAATGGATCTTTAAGAAGAAGACGGACGCGGATGGTAATGTTACCATCTATAAAGCTCGACTTGTCGCTAAGGGTTATCGACAAGTTCAAGGGGTTGACTACGATGAGACATTCTCTCCCGTAGCGAAGCTAAAGTCCGTCCAAATCATGTTAGCAATTGCCGCATACTATGATTATGAGATATGGCAAATGGACGTCAAAACGGCATTCCTTAATGGCCATCTTAAGGAAGAACTGTATATGATGCAGCTGGAAGGTTTTGTCGACTCTGAGAATGCTAATAAGGTATGCAAGCTCCAACGATCCATTTATGGGCTGGTGCAAGCATCTCGGAGTTGGAACATTCGCTTTGATGAGATGATCAAAGCGTTTGGGTTTATGCAGACTTATGGAGAAGCCTGCGTTTACAAGAAAGTGAGTGAGATCTCTGTAGCATTTCTCATATTATATGTAGATGGCATACTTTTGATGGGAAATTATATAGAACTTTTGGACAGCATTGAGGCCTACTTGAATAAGTGTTTTTCAATGAAGGACCTTGGAGAAGCTGCTTACATATTAGGCATCAAGATCTATAGGGATAGATCAAGACGCCTCATAGGTCTTTCACAAAGCACATACCTTGATAAGATATTGAAGAAGTTCAATATGGATCAGTCCAAGAAAGGGTTCTTGCCTCAGTATTGCAAGGTGTGAGATTGAGCTCGGCTCAATGCCCGACCACGGCGTAAGATAAAGAAGAGATGAGTGTCATCCCCTATGCCTCAGCCATAGGATCTATTATGTATGCCATGTTGTGTACCGGACTGATGTAAACCTTGCCGTAAGTTTGGTAGGAAGGTACCAAAGTAATCCCGGCAAGGAACACCGGACAATGGGTCAAGAATATCTGAAGTACCGAAAAGGACAAAGGACATGTTTCGTCTATGGAGGTGACGAAGAGCTCGTCGTAAAGGGTTACGTCGGCGCTTAGCTTCGACACAGATCTGGATGACTCTAAGTCACAAACCGGATACGTGTATATTTTGAATGGTGGGGCAGTAAGCTGGTGCAGCTGCAAGCAAAGCGTCGTGGCGGGATCTACATGTGAAGCAGAGTACATGGCAGGCTCGGTGTGACGCCCCCGATTCAATCATACACTAATCATACACGCAAACGTGTACGATCAAGATCAGGGACTCACGGGAAGATATCACAACACAACTCTAAAAATAAAATAAGTCATACAAGCATCATAATACAAGCTAGGGGCCTCGAGGGCTCGCATACAAGTGCTCGATCATAGACGAAGTCGTGGAAGCAACAATATCTGAAAGTACGCATATAAGTTAAACAAGTTGCCATAAGATGGCTAGCACAAACCGGGATACAGATCGAAAGAGGCGCCGCCTCCCGCACAGGATCCTCCTAACTACTCACAGTCGTCGGTGAGCTGGCTGCACGTAGTAGTAGGCACCTCCGGGGTAGTAGTCGTCATCGACGGTGGCGTCGCGCTCCTGGCTCCATCGTCTGGTTGCGACAATCGGGTAAAGAAAGGGGAAAGGGGGACAAGGCAACCGTGAGTACTCATCCAAAGTACTGTAAGCAAGGAGCTACACTACATATGCATGGATATATGTGTAAAGGGCCATATCAGTGGACTGAACTGCAGAATGCCAGAATAAGAGGGGGATAGCTAATCATGTCGAAGACTACGCTTCTGGCAGCCTCCGCCTTGCAGCATGTAGAAGAGAGCAGACTGAAATCCTCCAAGTAGCATCACATAGCAATAATCCTACCCGACGATCCCCTCCTCGTATCCCTGAGAGAGAGCGACCACCGGGTTATATCTGGCACTTGGAAGGGTGTGTTTTGTTAAGTATCCGGTTCTAGTTGTCATAAGGTCAAGGTACAACTCCAAGTCGTCCTGTTATCGAAGATCACGGCTATTCGAATAGATTAAACTTCCTGCAGGGTGCACCACATAACCCAACACGCTTGATCCCATTTGGCGGACACACTTTCTCGGGTCATGCCCGCCGCGGAAGATCAACACGTCGCAGCCTGACCTAGGCCAACAGAGCGGTCAAGACGCCGGTCTAAACCTAAGCGCCAGGGGTGCAGGCCCATCGCCTTAGCACACGCACATTGCGAACGCCACGAAGCGCACCTAGCAACCTCCATTACAAAGGAAGTCACGTTACGCGGTCCAATCCGGTAGCGCGCTTCGATCGGCGATGTCACGAAGGCTTGGTGATACCACGACGCCGGATACCCATAACTACTCCCACGTAGATGGTTAGTGCGTATAGACCAAATGGCGTGCTCGGATCAAATACCCAGATCTCGTTAAACGTGTTAAGTATCCGCGAACGCCGACAGGGCCAGCCCACCTCTCCTAGGTGGTCTCAACCTGCCTGCCGCCTCCGCCACAAAGTAATAGTCGGGGCCGTCGGAACCCAGGCCCACCTCTCTGGGATGGAGCCACCGTCCTTTTCAAATTTCCCCATCTCCTAACAGTATCACTGTAATGTAATAGTGTAAAGTATCTAGTATATGCCCGTGATCACCTCCTCAAGTGATCACAGCCCAAAGAGTATAGCATGGCAGACGGACAAGAGTGTAGGGCCACGATGGAACACTAGCATCCTATACTAAGCAAGAGGATAGCGGTAAAGGTAACAACAAGAGTAGCAAGGACAAAGGCTATGCAAAGAAGATAGGATTAATCGAAAGCGGTAACATGCTACACTATTCTAATGCAAGCAGTATAGAGAAGAGTAGGCGATATCTGGTGATCAAAGGGGGGCTTGCCCGGGTTGCTCTGGCAAGAGAGGGGTCGCCAACTCCGTAGTCGAACTGGGGCATCAAAGATCGCCACGGGGTCTACCAAGAGAAGAGGGGAGAAACAGTAAATACATAGCAAGCAAGTGCATAACAGGATAACAAAGTGAGCTAGACGTGTTCTAACGCGGTATGAGGTGATACTGGTGAAGGGGGAAACATCCGGGAAAATATCCCCTGTTTCGTGTTTTGGACGAGATGAACCAGAGGTGAAATGTTGCAGGTTCACTATGCTAGGGACGCGTGGCGGATGAGCAGGCTGCGATCCGGATTCGCCTCGTCGCTCGAGCAACTTTCATGTTGAAAATATTTTAATCCGAAGTTACGGATTAAAAGATATGATTTTCTAAAGATTTTATTAATTTACGGAATTTAATTAATTATTTAAATTAATTGAAATTAGATTTATGACATCAGCATGATGTCAGGGTGATATCAGCAGTCAACTAGTCAGTTGACCTAGTCAAACCGACATGTGGGTCCCATCACATTGTTCTGTTAACTAAATAACCATGTTAATTAGATTAATTAATGATTAGCTAGATTAGTTATTTAATTAGGTTTATTAAACATAATTAGTTAAGTTAATTAATTTACTTACTTAATTAATATATTTATTTATTTATTTTCTAAATTCTCTTTTCTCCTATTTTTTTTTAAAAAATCGTTCTGGGGCATGGGGCCCCAAGGTCGATGTACAGGGCCTTGCGGGTCGGGCTTGAGCAGTGAGCAGGTGCGGGAGCACCCGGCGGGCACTCGCCATGGAACGAGGTCACGGGGCAACCACGGCGGCAACCGCGGCCAGCCGGGCCACGGCGAGCGGAGGCGAGGGTGGCGCTTGATCATGGCCAGGGCTGGGGTGGACACGACCAGCGAGGAGGAGCGCCGACGGGTGCTGCGGGCGCCGTGGGGAGCAGCACAGGGCGAGGGGCAGGGTGCTCGCGGTGGCCGACGGCGATGCCAACAGTGGCGGTGGTCGCGAGCGCGTGCATACGGGGACAGGGGAAGAGAAGAGGCCGGGGGCCTCACCGGCGATCGTGGGGACTAGGCAGTGGGCTCGGGGAGGTCCGGCGAGGTAGGGGCGACGGCGGTGAGGTCCTGCGGCGGCTTCGGGGCGGCCTCCTCCCGATTCAGACGGGATCGAGCAGAGGAGGGACGGGGCGGTGCCGACGGTGACGGCGTCGGTGACGTTGGTGTCGGGGCGCAGCGGGGGTGGATGGCGTCCAAGTCGGGGAGAGAAAGGGGAAGGCAACGAGGTTGGGGCGGCGGCACGGGCTCCGGGCAGCGTCCGCGGGGCGACGAGGCGATGGGGGTCGGGGCACCATTTTGAAGCGGCGCCCCGATCCACATCCACGCTGGAAGGGAGAGATCGGGGATCGTGGGGAGAAGTGGCGTGGTGGGGTGGGGTTCGTTGTTGGGTTTCTGGGGGAGTGTGGATATGGGTGTGGGGTTGGGCTGGTCTGAGTGGCCGAATGGGCCGGCCTGTTGGGTCGGATGGCCCGGGGGGGTCCTTTTCCTTTTCTTCTTTTTTTGTTTGTTTTCTCTTTTGTATTTTCTTTCTTTTATTTATTTTCTTTTCTGTTTTAAATCATTTTAAATTACGTAGGCATTTTATAAAAATGGGTTTGTTGCACCATAATTACCTTTGTAATATTTAGTACAATCCAAACATTTTTGTTTTAATTTTTGAAAACTTTTATTGTTATCATTAATTTGAATTTTGAATTTTGGACCGGTTTTGTCCTAACGATAGATTAACAGCAGTAATCGTGGTGATGTGGCACCATTAGCGTGGGATCACGGTAGCTTAATTATCCGGGCGTCACACTCGGAGGCAGCGCATGAAGCAATCTGGGTGAAGGAGTTCATCACCGACCTAGGAGTCAAACCCAATGCATCGGGGCCGATCGCACTCTTTTGTGACAACACTGGAGCTATTGCACTTGCCAAGGAGCCAAGGTTTCACAAGAAGACCAGGCACATCAAGCGTCGCTTCAACTCCATTCGTGAAAATGTTCAAGATGGAGATATAGATATTTGTAAAGTACATACGAACCTGAATGTAGCAGATCCATTGACTAAACCTCTCCCTAGGGCAAAACATGATCAACACCAGAACTCTATGGGTGTTCGATTCATCACAATGTAACTAGATGATTGACTCTAGTGCAAGTGGGAGACTGTTGGAAATATGCCCTAGAAGCAATAATAAAATGATGATTATTATATTTCTTTGTTCATGATAATAGTCTATTATTCATGTTATAATTGTGTTATCCGGAAATTGTAATACACGTGTGAATACATAGACCACAACGTGTCCCTAGTGAGCCTCTAGTTGACTAGCTCGTTGATCAACAGATAGTCATGGTTTCACGACTATGGACCGTGGATGTCATTGATAACGGGATCACATCATTGGGAGAATGATGTGATGGACAAGACCCAATCCTAAGCATAGCTCAAAGATCGTGTAGTTCGTTTAGCTAGAGCTTTTCCAAATGTCAAGTATCATTTCCTTAGACCATGAGATTGTGCAACTCCCGGATACCGTAGGAGTGCTTTGGGTGTGCCAAACGTCACAACGTAACTGGGTGACTATAAAGGTACACTACGGTTATCTCCGAAAGTGTCTGTTGGGTTGGCACGAATCGAGACTGGTATTTGTCACTCCGTATGACGGAGAGGTATCTCTGGGCCCACTCGGTAATGCATCATCATAATGAGCTCAATGTGACCAAGTGTCTGGTCACGGGATCATGCATTACTGATGCAGTAAAGTGACTTGCCGCAGAACGAGATTAAACGAGGTATTGGGATACCGACGATCGAATCTCGGGCAAGTAATGTACCGATTGACAAAGGGAATTGTATACGGGGTTGCTTGAATCCTCGACATCGTGGTTCATCCGATGAGATCATCAAGGGCATGTGGGAGCCAACATGGGTATCCAGATCCTGCTGTTGGTTATTGACCGGAGGCGTCTCGGTCATGTTCGCATGTCTCCCGAACCCGTAGGGTCTACACACTTAAGGTTCGGTGACGCTAGGGTTGTATAGATATGAGTATGCAAGAACCCGAAAGTTGTTCGAGTCCGGATGAGATCCCGGACATCACGAGGAGTTCCGTAATGGTCCGGAGGTAAAGAATTATATATAGGAAGTCAGGTTTCGGCCATCGGGAAAGTTTCAGGGGTCACCGTTATTGTACCGGGACCACCGGAAGGGTCCCGGGGGGTCCATCGGGTGGGGCCACCTATCCTGGAGGGCCCCATGGGCTGAAATGGGAGGGGAACCAGCCTTTGGTGGGCTGGTGCGCCCCCCTTGGGCCCTCCTGCGCCTAGGGTTGGGAAACCCTAGGGGTGGGGCGCCTCCACCTGGCTTGGGGGGCAAGCCACCCCCTGGCCCCCCCCTTGGAGATCCCATCTCCTAGGGCCAGCGCCCCCCTAGGGGCCCTATATAAAGAGGGGGGAGGGAGGGCAGCCGCACCCATGCTCTTGGCGCCTCCCTCTCCCCTTGCTACACCTCTCCCTCTCGCAGACGCTTGGCGAAGCCCTGCCGAGATCGCTGCTGCATCCACCACCACGTCGTCGTGCTACTGGATCTTCATCAACCTCTCCTTCCCCTTGCTTTGGATCAAGAAGGAGGAGACATCTTCCCCAACCGTCACGTGTGTTGAACGCGGAGGTGCTGTCTGCTCAAAGCACTAGGATCATCGGTGATTTGGATCACGACGAGTACGACTTCCTCAACCCCGTTCTCTTGAACGCTTCCGCTCGATCTACAAGGGTATGTAGATGCACTCCTCTCTCTCGTTGCTAGATGAACTCATAGATTGATCTTGGTGAAACCGTAGAATTTTTTTTATTTTCTGCAACGTTCCCCAACACCTCGTGGGCCCCTCGTGGCTCCACCGACCTACTTCCTTCGCCTATATATACTCCTATACCCTGAAAACATCCAGGAGCACCACGAAACCCTATTTCCACCGCCGCAACCTTCTGTACCCGTGAGATCCCATCTTGGGGCCTTTTCCGGTGCTCTGCCGGAGGGGGAATGGATCACGCTACATCAACACCATAGCCTCTCCGATGATGTGTGAGTAGTTTACCACTGATCTTCGGGTCCATAGTTATTAGCTTGATTACTTCTTCTCTCTTTTTGGATCTCAATACAAAGTTCTCCTCGATTCTCTTGGAGATCTATTCGATGTAATACTTTTTGCGGTGTGTTTGTCGAGATCTGATGAATTGTGGGTTTATGATCAAGATTATCTATGAATAATATTTGATTCTTCTCTGAATTCTTATATGTATGATTTGATATCTTTGCAAGTCTCTTCGAATTATCAGTTTGGTTTGGCCCACTAGATTGATCTTTCTTGCAATGGGAGAAGTGCTTAGCTTTGGGTTCAATCTTGCGGTGTCCTTTCCCAGTGACAACAGGGGCAACAAGGCATGTATTGTATTGTTGCCATCGAGGATAAAAAGATGGGGTTTATATCATATTGCTTGAGTTTATCCCTCTACACCATGTCGTCTTGCCTAATGCGTTACTCTATTCTTATGAACTTAATATTCTAGATGCATGCTGGATAGCGGTCGATGTGTGGAGTAATAGTAGTAGATGCAGAATAGTTTCGGTCTACTTGTCATGGACGTGATGCTAATATACATGATCATGCCTAGATATTCTCATAACTATGCGTTTTTCTATCAATTGCTCGACAGTAATTTGTTCACCCACCGTAGAATTTGCTATATTGAGAGAAGCCACTAGTGAAACCTATGGCCCCCAGGTCTATTTTCCATCATATTAATCTCCTGCCAACGTGCTATTTCTGTCGCTGTTTATTTTCTAATATTTACTTTTCAATCTATACAACAAAAATACCAAAAATATTTATCTTATTATCTTTATCATATCTCACTTTTGCAAGTGGCCGTGAAGGGATTGACAACACCTTTTATCGCGTTGGTTGCAAGGTTCTTATTTGTTTGTGCAGGTACTAGCGATTTGCGTGTAGTCTCCTACTGGATTGATACCTTGGGTCTCAAGAACTGAGGAAATACTTACGCTACTTTACTACATCACCCTTTCCTCTTCAAGGGAAAACCAACGCATGCTCAAGAGGTAGCACTCATGACCATGTGGAGAGTATGGCATGTCCGGAACGAGATCACACACAACAAGGCGCCGCCCACTGCTGAAGCCTCTCGGCGCTTTTTGCACGGGTATATCAATTCACTCCTATGCATACACCAACATCCTAATGGTAATATAGAGAAAGGGAAGTGGTGGTCCTGCCTTCACCACCTCGCACTCCAGCGAGTACGACGCCCAAGGTGCGCGCACGCTGGGTACCCCCCCCCCAGCCGGGCTGGGTTAAGTTGAACACGAATGGGAGGTACATAACGGCCACGGGTACGGCGGGAGGAGGAGTGATCCTACGAGATGACAGAGGTGAGATCATCTACAGCGCATGTAGGGAGCTCCGCACATGCAATAATGCTTTGGAGGAGGAACTAGCAGCGTGCAGAGAAGGCTTGCATCGGTCTAACCTACCTATCTTGGTTGAGTTAGATAGCGCGGAGGCAGTGTCCTGATCATAGCATGCACGATGGATAGATCGTCACACCGTGCACTTATAGAGGAGATCCACAGATTGGCTGGTAGTGATGCTAGGGAGATCTCTTTTACTCATTGTAGCCACCTGCAGAACATTATTAGTGGCCGTAGCACTCCGCGCATAGCAGTTTGGCTTACTGTCAGGATGGACTTTGTTGTAAACCTGGCTCCCGCTGAGAAGCCTCCTTGAGTAATGAGAATCCCTTTTTCCCTCGCAAAAAAAGTTATAAAACAATGCAATTCTTCAGGTCTAGACTGCTCGGAGATAGCGATCACTGTGAACGAGAGACAAGAGCTTTGCGGGTTTTTTGAGGAACTTCATTTGGTTTATACACATAGAGAAGCAAATGAATTGGCGCATCTTAGCGCTAGGCAATTTAGTTCCTCTAGGAGAAGATGCATTTGGATAAACTATATCCCATCCTTCCTTACGGCTTGTGTAATGAAGGAATGTAACCCCGGTGTTTAAATCAATAAAGCTCTTGAATTCAAAAAAAGGACACGAGTCTTTTTTTTCTCTTTTGTGGGTAAATACGAGTTAGGGGTAGGGTACAAAATGTATGGGATAGCGGGTATAAATTCAATGTTGACTAGCAAAAGAGCCTGTGCGTTGCAACGGGAGAGAAAACATAACACACGCTCTTAACCCAACAACCATCACTCAAGACCACAGATAGGTCCATCTCCTTTATTTTTGTGAGGCATCATATTTGTGTTGCCGCTTATCCTCCTTCTCACCCTCGCCGGCGATGGCCTCGGTGTTCACACACAAAAAAACGTGTTTGAATATGGTTAATCCTAAGGCGTCTCTCTCCCCTCTCTCCTTCCTCCCCCCCTCTCTCTCTCGCTTTCTCTCACTCTTGCGATGAGAAATCTGGTGTTTTCCCCTGTGGCATTTTTCAGAGGTATGCATGTGTAGTTATCGATGTTTTGTTTTCCCTATATGGTTATACTAGGGTGTTTATTTGCAATCCGGATCGCCGCCGATACGAAAGAAAAACGGATCTTGCGCTATAAATTATAAGTTTGCTTCCAAATAATATTTTAAAATTATTTAACAGGTAAAATTAACATCATATTTAGATTTCACACATTTTTCTAATAAAATTTCATATATAATAAGTTAAAATCGAAGTTACGGTTTAAAAGATACGGATAATTTAGAAAATCATTTGTTTGACTTAAATATATTCCAAAATATTATTTAAAAATACTTAACAGGTAAAAATAATCTCATATTCATATTCTACATATTTTTCTAATAAAATTTCATATATAACATGTTTAAATCGGATTTATGGTTTAAAAGATATGGATGATTTAAAAAAGCATTTGTTTGACTTAAATATGATCCACGGATGAATTACCTAAAACATTAGGGGGGTTTTCGAAAAATGTAAAATAACGTTTCAGGTGTGACTTAAATCCTGACTGTTGGTTGATTTCAAGAAAACACAGGGACTTTTGTGTAAAATACGGGAAAAACGATTCGTTTTAACTTAAAACAGGACTGCGGGTTGAATTCTCTAAAATAGAGCGAATTTTCTGAAAAATGCCATGATGGATGACCAGAAACCCAATTAGTTCCACACTATGAATGGTTCTGGGCCTCGGCCCATTTAGTGCTCCCTTCGCTTGTTCATTCGCCTTTTATCTTGCTTTAGGTAGGCCATTTGCATTTTGCTCAAAAAAATAAGGTAGGCTGTTAACACACCCAAAAAAAGGTAGGTCGTTCGCACTAGTTTGTTTTCTGGCTTGATTTTTCTGCTCCCTTTTTCTTGGAGTTAACGGATTTAAAAAGCAGAGAAATCGAAACAATATTATGGGTTTAAAAGTGGTTTGTGAATTTGAAAACTGTTTTGTGGATCTGAAGAAAAAAAATCAATGATTTATAAAATGACGAATTTGAAAAAAACTCATAGATTTGAAAAAATATCATGAATCTGAAAAAGTTCACAAATTTTAAAAAGTGCATAAAAAGTTTGTGAATTTCACAAAATTTTGAATTTTTAAAAAGTTCATGACATTTGAAAAAGTTCATGAAAAAATTAAAAAAAATCATATTTTCTGAAAATAAATCATCATTTTTTAAATGCAAATTAAAAAAATTCCACATATTCGGTAACATTTATGAGCTTCAAAAAAGTTCATGGATTGAAAAAAAAATCACAGGGTTGAAAAAAGTTCATGATTTCTAAAAAACATGGATTTGAAAAAAAAATCTTGACTTTGTGGAAAGTTCATGAATTTAAACAAAGTTTATGATTTAAAAATGTGAATTAAGAAAAGGAAAAACAAATGGAAAAAGAAACAATGGACAAAAAAGAAGAAGAAATGGTCAAATGGAAGAAGAAATCGGATAGGGGACGCGATGTTTTTTTAGTGTCACATTTGCCACAAGAAGAATAAAAGATGCAAGTGGGCACAATAAGTAAGCTTTCCCATTTGATTGTCGCCGCCGGGAGTAAACCTAAAGTGTTGAATCTCTCATATACACTCATATTTTTATGAAGGATAAAAAAAGAAAACAAAGAAGATGGGCTGGGCCCGGGACGGAGAGGGCTTTGCGCCAAGTTGCAAATAACAGTGTAACGGGTGCCTTAGATAGGAGTTGGGGTTGAACAGTGGAGAGTAAATTGTACCGACGATATATCAACTTGTCTTGTCGGCCCCTTTAGTCTATTAGAGCATCTATAGCGGGGCTCTCCAAAACCCCTTATACGTTAGGGGGAATGGCCCGGTCACTAACCGGTTAAAAGAAATCGACCCAAACGGGCTCCTCATGCCGACCCCATATGCCCGAAATGACCGGCACCCCTCATATCCAGCCCATATTTGGAGCGAAAATGCGGAGGCCTAGACGCGCCTGCCATGTCGGACTGACTGCAGAGACCCACACGAAACCCTCATAAACCCGTTTGTCTGACGGACGTCTCCTTCGATTTTCGATGAGGGCATGGTGTCTCGTCACGCTGTTCTAGTACAACGCACGAGGGCCCAAGTCCAGCTATTTAAGCCGGACGGCAACTCCTAACCCTGATTGCATATCATTTCCCTCCCCTCAGCACCACCACCCACCCATCCGCTCGCAGCTTGCTGTCCGTAGCTATGGCCCGACAGCGGGAAACTACCTATACTATGCTCACACCGGAGCACCTGCTGTAGCTCCTAGAGCAGACCAGGGCATGGCGCGCCACTCAGTTTGCAGCCGGCCTGCCTTCAGGTCATGAGGAGACGGAGGAGGAGGGGAGAAGAAGAGTAGGAAGAGTAGCAAGCGTTAGAGCGTGATGTTGGAGGAGGAGGAGCGGGCGCCGAACACGACGATGGAGGGGGACGGTGAGGTACATCAATGCTTCCGGTTGCCCATGCCTGATTCAGCATGGCAAACGCATTGGCCGCGTTTGAGCTCGCTCAAGCGAATAAGGCGATGGAGCAGCATGCCATCCTAGACTCATCCACTCAGACACTGAAGTGGAGGCTAACCGCCACTACATCCACGACCGATGAGCGGAGGTGGACGCAATCTTCACGGACATGAAGACTGATGATTAGCCAGAGCCACCACGGGAGGCTGCCATTCCCGGAGAGACGAACGCCATCTACATCTTCGATGACGAGTAGGCTAGTTTATCCCCAAGAGACGCAAGTTCTTCCACCACATAAATGGTTGTGTTGGATGTAAATCATCGCAGAAGCTTTGCACGAAATTCTTATTTTGATAATTATCACCAACTTGCAAAGATTGTTCTAATAGTTGGACTCTCATGAAAAGTTGCACTTTTAGAAATCGTTTGGGACTTAAATCTCACTTCAGGGCATCTCCAAAGAGGACTCGCAAACCGCCCGCATCCGTCCGAACCGCGGGAGCCATCCAACGCGGACCTGTATTGGTCCGCGGGGCGGTCCGGACGCGATTTCTCCCGCAAAGTGATGGAGGTTTGCGAGAGTCCAGTCACGAGAAACGTACAAATCCGACAGCCCCGCCACACCCAAAACCCTTCCCGGACCCCACGACTCCATACTCCTCATTTTCTCTCCTTTCTTCCTTATCTCTTGCCCTCGCCGACGCTCCACCACCCTGGCCAGCACGCCATACCCCTATCGGAACTCTGCGTCTCCGTCATCTCCGGTGCTCTAATAGGGCTCCCCGCCGTTTCTCCTCCGTCTCTGTTCAACCCCTGTCCTCCGACCGCCCCGCCAGGTACCACCCTCATCGCTATTCTCACCATGCCCTAAGAATCGTCGATGAATCGTCGGAGCTGAAAACAGTTGTCCCTTCTTCTTTCTAGTAATGGATTCCGATATGGAGTACATGTACGAACAGTATGTTGAGTCATCTGACGGCTCGTCGGGCCAGGAGGAGTATTCCAATGAGACGACAATGATTCAGGTGGTCCTTGAAGACGCGGATCGTGCCGAGGGTCATGTTCTCAATTTCAAGGGCTCGATCAAGGTGAAGGAAATATGCCCTAGAGGCAATAATAAACTTGTTATATTTCCTTATATCATGATAAGCGTTTATTATTCATACTAGAATTGTATTAACCGGAAACTTAGTACATGTGTGAATGTATAGACAAAACAAAGTGTCCCTAGTATTCCTCTACTTGACTAGCTCATCAATCAAAGATGGTTAAGTTTCCTAACCATAGACATGTGTTGTCATTTGATGAACGGGATCACATCATTAGATAATGATGTGATGGACAAGATGTTGGAAATATGCCCTAGAGGCAATAATAAAGTGGTTATTATTATATTTCCTTGTTCATGATAATTGTCTATTGTTCGTGCTATAATTGTATTAACCGGAAACCGTAATACATGTGTGAATACATAGATCACAACATGTCCCTAGTGAGCCTCTAGTTGACTAGCTCGTTGATCAATAGATGGTTGTGGTTTCCTGACCATGGACATTAGATGTCATTGATAACGGGATCACATCATTAGGATAATGATGTGATGGACAAGACCCAATCCTAAGCATAGCACAAGATCATGTAGTTCGTTTGCTAGAGCTTTTTTAATGTCAAGTATCATTTCCTTCGACCATGAGATTGTGCAACTCCAGGATACCGTAGGAATGCTTTGGGTGTATCAAAAGTCACAACGTAACAGGGTAGCTATAAAGGTGCACTACAGGTATCTCCAAAAGTGTCTGTTGGGTTGGCATGAATCGAAACTGGGATTTGTCACTCTGTATGACGGAGAGGTATCTCTGGGCCCACTCGGTAATGCATCATCATAATGAGCTCAATGTGACTACGGAGTTAGCCACGAGATCATGCGTTATGGAATGAGTAAAGAGACTTGCCGGTAACGAGATTGAACGAGGTATGGGGATACCGACAATCGAATCTCGGGCAAGTAACATACCGATGGACAAAGGAATTGTATAAGGGATTGATTGAATCCCCGACATCGTGGTTCATCCGATGAGATCATCGTGGAACATGTGGGAGCCAACATGGGTATCCAGATCCCGCTGTTGGTTATTGTCCGGAGAGATGTCTTGGTCATGTCTGCATGGTTCCCGAACCCGTATGGTCTACACACTTACGGTTCGGTGACGCTAGAGTTGTTATGGGAAATTGTATGTGGTTACCGAAGGTTGTTCGGAGTCCCAGATGAGATCATGGACATCACGAGGAATTCCGGAATGGTCCGCAGGTAAAGATTTATATATGGGAAGTCCAGTTTCTGTCACCGGAATGGTTTCGGGGGTTATCTATATTGTACCGGGACCACCCAAAGGTGTCCGGGGGTCCATCGGGTGGGGCCACCTACCCCGGGGGACTTAACGGGCTGAATATGGGAGGGAACCAGCCCCCTAGTGGTCTGGTGCGCCCCCAAGGGCCCAAGGCGCCTAGGGTTTGGAAACCCTAGGGGAGGGGGGCGCCTCCACCTCTCTTGGGGGGGGGGGGAGTTTCCCCCTCCTGGCCGCCCCCTCTAGATGCATCTAAGGGGGCCGGCCCCCTCTAGATGCATCTAAGGGGGCCGGCCCCCTCTTCCCTTCCCCTATAAATAGTGGGGGGTGGGAGGGCTACCATACCCCTTCCCGTGGCGGAGCCCCTCCCTCCTCCAACAGCTCCTCCTCCTCCGTAGTGCTTGGCGAAGCCTGATGACCCACAAGTATAGGGGATCTATCGTAGTCCTTTCGATAAGTAAGAGTGTCGAACCCAACGAGGAGCAGAAAGAAATGATAAGCGGTTTTCAGCAAGGTATTCTCTGCAAGCACTGAAATTATAGGTAACAGATAGTTTTGTGATAAGACAATTTGTAACGAGCAACAAGTAACAAAAGTAAATAAAGTGCAGAAAGGTGGCCCAATCCTTTTTGTAGCAAAGGACAAGCCTGGACAAACTCTTATATAAAGAAAAGTGCTCCCGAGGACACATGGGAATTATCGTCAAGCTAGTTTTCATCACGTTCATATGATTCGCGTTCGGTACTTTGATAATTTGATATGTGGGTGGACCGGTGCTTGGGTGTTGTCCTTACTTGGACAAGCATCTCACTTATTATTAACTCCTATTGCAAGCATCCGCAACTACAAAAGAAGTATTAAGGTAAACCTAACCATAGCATGAAACATATGGATCCAAATCAGCCCCTTACGAAGCAACGCATAAACTAGGGTTTAAGCTTCTGACACTCTAGCAACCCATCATCTACTTATTACTTCCCAATGCCTTCCTCTAGGCCCAAATAATGGTGAAGTGTCATGTAGTCGACGTTCACATAACACCACTAGAGGAGAGACAACATACATATCATCAAAATATCGAACGAATACCAAATTCACATGACTACTAATAGCAAGACTTATCTCATGTCCTCAGGAACAAACGTAACTACTCACAAAGAATATTCATGTTCATAATCAGAGGAGTATTAATATGCATATAGGATCTGAACATATGATCTTCCACCAAATAAACCAACTAGCATCAACTATAAGGAGTAATCAACACTACTAGCAACCTACAAGTACCAATCCCAGACTTAGAGACAAGAATTGGATACAATAGATGAACTAGGGTTTGAGAGGAGATGGTGCTGGTGAATATGTTGATGGAGATTGGCCCCCTCCCAATGAGAGGAGCGTTGGTGATGACGACGACGATGATTTCCTCCTCCAGGAGGGAAGTGTCCCCGGCAAAACAGCTCTGCCGGAGCCCTAGATTGGTTCCGCCAAGGTTGCGCCTCGTGGCGTGAGTCTCATTCAAAGCTTGCTTATGATTTTCTTCTGGACGAAAGACTTCATATAGCAGAAGATGGGCACCGAGGGCCAACAGAGGGCCCACGAGGTAGGCGCGCCCCACCCTCGTGGGCTGTGGTGTGGGCCCCTCCGTATTTCTTCCGCCAAGATTTTTCATTATTTCCAAAAACAACTTCCGTGGAGTTTCAGGACTTTTGGAGTTGTGCGAATAGGTCTCTAATATTTGCTCCTTTTCCAGCCTGCACTGAAGCACGCATTCTCCCTCCTTATGTAAACCTTGTAAAATAAGAGGGAATAGGCATAAGTATTGTGACATAATGTATAATAACATCCCATAATGCAATAAATATCGATATAAAAGCATGATGCAAAATGGACGTATCAACTCCTCCAAGCTTAGACCTCGCGTGTCCTCAAGCGGAAGTTGATAACGATAAATATGTCCACATGTTTAGAGGTAGAGGTGTCGATAAAATAAAATAAGAACATGAGGGATCATGATCATTCTCATAACAGCAACATATATGGATAATATCATATGATTTCTTATGCTCAAGTAATAATCTATTCACAATGCAAAGTATGAATCAGAAACTTTATTGAGAACTAACAAACTATAATCGCAATTTATCATAACATCAGAAAGCGTCTATGTCAGAGCTTTTCAGCAAGCCCACATACTCAACTATCATTTAGTCTTTCACAATTGCTAACACTCACGCAATACTTGTGGTTATGGAGTTTTAATCGGACACAAAGAAAGATAGGGGCTTATAGTTTTGCCTCCCAACCTTTTACCTCAAGGGTAATGTCAACAATAATAGTTCATGCTAACTTACATCCAATTAGATATATATATATCTGGATCTTTCCAACACACTGTGCTTGCCAAAGGATAAAATATAAAAGGAAAGGTGAAGATCACCATGACTCTTGCGTAAGGTAGAAGATAAAAGTAAAAGATAGGCCCTTCGCAGAGGGAAGCAGAGGTTGTCATGCACCTTCAGGGTTGGATGCACAAAATCTTAATGCGAAAGAACGTCACTTTATATTGCCACTTGTGATATGGACCTTTATTATGCAGTCTGTCGCTTTTATTTCTTCCACATCACAAGATCGTATAAAGCTTATTTCCTCCACACTAATCAATCATACATATTTAGAGAGCAATTTTTATTGCTTGCACCGATGACAACTTACTTGAAGGATCTTACTCAATCCATAGGTAGATATGGTGGACTCTCATGGCAAACTGGGTTTAAGGGTTTTGGAAGCACAAGTAGTATCTCTACTTGGTGCAAAGAATTTGGCTAGCATGAGGGGGAAAGGCAAGCTCAACATGTTGGATGATCCATGACAATATACTTTATTTCAGATATAAGAAAACATAACCCATTACGTTGTCTTCCTTGTCCAACATCAACTCTTTAGCATGTCATATTTTAATGAGTGCTCACAATCATAAAAGATGTCCAAGATAGTATATTTATATGTGAAACCTCTCTTTCTTTATTACTTCCTATTAATTGCAACGATGACCAAAGCTATGTTTGTCAACTCTCAGGCCATGCTTGGATCCAAGGGACTATTTTTAGTCTGACTAAAACTAGTCTCTTTTAGAGGCTAAAGTTCCAATCACCCCTGACTAAAGAGAGGCTAGAACTAGTCTTTAGACTAAAAAGTTTTAGTCAGGGGAACCCTACTAAAATGTGAATTAATCCTCTCTCTCCTCATTTAACTCCTCTCCTTTAACACATGCGAGTTTGGGATTGGAGGGTTTGGAGGATAATAAATGCTCATCAACTCATTTTAGTCTATTTAGTATTTGTATCCAAGCATGGGTGAGGCTAGCAAGTTTTAGTCCCACTACTTTTAGTCATGGGACTAAAACGTATCCAAGCACCCTCTCAACAACTTTTAATCATCATACTCTTTCTATGTGAAGTCATTACTCTTCATAAGATCAATATGATCTCTTTTTATTTATTTTTATTCTTTCTTTTTCTTTTTCTTCACCCAAGATCATAGCAAAATAATCAAGCCCTTGACTCAACACTAACCTTTATTATATAACTCACGTACTCGATTACATAAAGGGACCATAAAGCAAAATTCAAAACTAGATCATACCAAAAACTTTATTCTACTAGATCAAGATATTACTAAAAGTTTCGAACTAAGAAAAACGGTAAAGATAGGAGACGTGGTGGTGATACGATACCGTGGCACCTCCCCCAAGCTTGGCAGTTGCCAAGGGGAGTGCCCATACCCATGTGATTATGTCTCCTTTGCTGGTGAAGAAGATGGTGGTGATGATGGGTAGTCACACATCGAGCGTAAGAGATCCTCCAACTTATGGATAATGCCCTTGAGTGCAACGATATGCTCCTTCAACAAAAATATTTTCACGTGTGAGATACTTGTTTTGCATAATGAGCTAACTCAATCATCTTGAAAGCTTCGATCTCACCGGGTAAGAAGATTGTGATCAAGTTGAAGGATATCTTCTGTTGCCGTAACTTGGTCCTCCGTGGCCTTCTTGATCCCTTCATCCTTGTTGATCTCCATGGGTTCTTCCCTCTTCACTCTATCTTCATCACCAAGCATCGTTGTCACCATTGTTGGAGGAGGGGACAACATGATGCCCGGCCTTGACAACCCCGATGTAAAAACAGGTCAAAACAAGAACAGAGGATAATTGCGTGATACAGGAGTCAAAACCTTCGGGAGATTATATAATGAATTTTTACCGACCAAAATACGCATCGTGCAAGAAAACAGAGTCCGGAGAGCACACGAGGTGCCCACGAGGCAGGGGGCGCGCCCAGGGGGGTAGGGCGCACCCTCCACCCTCGTGGAGCCCTCGTGTCCTTCCGGGACTGCTTCTTATTTTTCTATTTTTCTAAATATTCCAAAATGGAGAAAATTTGCCATTAGAACTGTTTTGGAGTCGGTTTACTTACTGTACCACATACCGATTCCTTTTCGGAGTCTGAAACATTCTGGAAATTGTCCCTTATGTATTCCTCTGGGGTTACGGTTTCAATAACATTGGTTTCAACATTTATGGGATTACCTGAGATATAATGTTTGATTCTTTGACCGTTCACCACCTTCGGATTTGTGCCTTCAAAGTTGTTGATTTTTATGGCACCGGAACGATAGACCTCCTCGATAATGTAAGGACCTTCCCATTTGGAGAGAAGTTTTCCTGCAAAAAATCTTAAACGAGAGTTGTATAGCAATACATAATCACCTACATTGAACTCACGCTTTTGTATCCTTTTGTCATTCTATCTTTTAATTTTTCTTTAAACAACTTGGCATTCTCATAGGCTTGGGTTCTTCATTCATCAAGTGAGCTAATATCACATAACCTCTTCTCACCGGCAAGTTTGAAATCATAGTTGAGCTCTTTAATGGCCCAATATGCCTTATGTTCTAGTTCGAGAGGTAAGTGACATGCTTTTCATAAACCATTTTATACGGAGACATACCCATAGGATTTTTATATGCAGTTCTATAGGCCCATAATGCGTCATCAAGTTTCTTGGACCAATTCTTTCTAGATCTATTAACAGTCTTTTGCAAAATTAATTTGAGTTATCTATTATTCAATTCTACTTGACCACTAGACTGTGGGTGATATGGAGATGCAATTCTATGATTAACATCATACTTAGCAAGCATTTTAAGAAAGGCACCATGAATAAAATGTGAACCACCATCAGTCATTAAATATCTAGGGACCCCAAACCTCGGAAAAATAACTTCTTTAAGCATCTTAATAGAGGTGTTATGATCAGCACTACTAGTTGGAATAGCTTCTACCCACTTAGTAACGTAATCAACAACAACTAAAATATGAGTATACCCATTAGAGGCAGGAAACGGTCCCATATAATCGAAGCCCCAAACATCAAATGGTTCAATAACAAGTGAATAATTCATAGACATTTCTTGACGTCTACTAATATTACCAATTATTTGGCATTCATCACAAGATAAGACAAACTTACGGGCATCCTTGAAGAGAGTAGGCCAATAAAAACCGGATTGCAATACCTTATGTGCAGTTCTATCTCACGCGTGGTGTCCTCCATAAGCCTCGGAGTGACACTTGCGTAGGATCTGTTCCTGTTCATGCTCAGGTACACAACGTCTAATAACACCATCTACTCCATCTTTATAAAGATGTGGGTCATCCCAGAAGTAATGTCTCAAATCATAGAATTTTTTTTTCTTTTGCTGGTATGTGAAACTAGGTGGTATAAATTTAGCAACAATGTAATTAGAATAATCAGCATACCATGGAGCAGTACGAGAAGCATTTAATACATTTAATTGTTCATCAGGAAAGCTATCATCAATAGGTAGGGGGTCATCAAGAACATTCTCTAACCTAGACAAGTTGTCTGCAACAGGGTTCTCGGCTCCCTTTCTATCAATAATATGCAAATCAAATTCTTGTAGCAAGAGAACCCATCTAATAAGTCTAGGTTTAGCATCTTTCTTTTCCATAAAATATTTATAGCAGCATGATCAGTGTGAATAGTTACTTTAGAATCAACAATATAAGGTCTGAACTTATCACAAGCAAATACAACTGCTAATAATTCTTTTTTAGTAGTAGCATAATTTCTCTGAGCACTGTCTAGAGTTTTACTGGCATATCGAATAACATTTAATTTCTTATCAACTCTTTTCCCTAGAACAACACATACAACATAATCACTAGCATCACACATGATTTCAAAGGGTAAATTCCAATCAGGTGGCTGAACAATAGGTGCAGAGATCAATGCTTTCTTAAGTATTTCAAATGCTTCTACACAATCATCATCAAAGACAAATGGTATATCTTTTTGTAATAAATTAGTCAGAGGCCGAGAAATTTTTGAGAAGTCCTTAATGAACCTCCTATAAAATCCGGCGTGACCAAGGAAGCTTCTTATAGCTTTGATAACCTTGGGACAGGGCATCTTTTCAATAGCATCAACTTTAGCTTTATCAACTTCAATACCTCTTTCAGAAATTTTATGCCCCAAGACAATGCATTCATTAACCATAAAGTGGCACTTTTCCCAGTTCGAGACAAGGTTAGTTGTCAGCGTTCTGGGAACGGGGGTCCCCAGACTTGCCTGCCTGCGGCCTGCGGCGTGGCTCAAGGGGTGGCCCATCAAGGCCCATCTTCATCAGCACAAGCTCAAGACCCTCGCGAGGGGCCAAGCCTCGCGGGGCGGACGACAGGGAGCTTCCTCAGGCACAGCCTCGTCAGGCTGGCTCGCGAGGAGGCGGAGAGATCAAGGCGGGGTACCTCACAAGGTGCCCATGACGCAAGCCATGACGACTAAGGGCGCCAGGTGAGGCGCCAGCCAGCAGTTGTCCTCCTTTTCTCTTTGGTGCAAAGGGAGCAAGCGCAAGCAAGAGTATCAAGCAAAGGCATCCGCTTCGTGCAACAAGACCAAGACCATCGCAACGGCAGGAAGGAAGTCATTGTGGAGCCCAAGCCAAGGCCACTACCGTGAGCCTTTGACAAAGCGAGGACCAACTTTAGTCAGGATAAGTGTACTAGATGTTCCCCTTCAAAATGGCCAATTGTTGGCGCCCTTCCCGCTCAATATTTGGGGAGAGGCCCAGGGCCTTTGCCTATAAGTAGGACTAGCCACCCACAAGGCCGAGGCATCGAGAAATCTAGAGAGAGGATCCAGCATCTGGGATCAGTAGAGAGAGAGAGCGATTGAACTCCTCCTAGCAGTTCATCGCACCAGCCAAGAACAGACCCTCGCGAGGCTGTTCTTCTTTGTATTGTTCATCATCGTCAGCCCAAGAGGCAATCCACCACACCACAAACTAGAGTAGGGTATTACACCACAATGGTGGCCCGAACTAGTATAAACCCTGTGTCTCTTGTGTTGTTGCTTTCATAGCTTAGATCTTAGCGAGGCGGCGAGGCGCAGGAAGGTAGAGGGTGAAATCTCCGTGCGCACCCCAGTGTTCGAACCTAGAGGGTCTGCCGGAACCCGAAATCTGGCATTTGGCACGCCAGGTAGGGGTGCGCCAGAATCCGCCTTCTACCACTTCGCGTCACCGTCCCATCGCCATCATCATCATGTCCAGCGACCAGGCGGGCAACCCCGATCCCTGGGCGGCCTGGCCCGCCCACGCAGAGCCGCTCGCCCCGGGCGACCCCATGCCCCAGGCAGCTCGCGGTCCGCAAGGCGCTGCGGGCCGCGGGCGACGCGCACAGTCGACAACAGCTCTCACGCCGCGGCAGGCGCGGTCGGCGGCGAGGGCCTCCAACCACGCCGCGGCCGCGACGCCGTACACCCGACGGGAGCAGGCGAACTCAAGGGCCGCGCTCACGGTGGCCCGAGAGTTACTGCAATGCAGGCTGCTGGAGGGCGGCCGCGACGTGCTGCTTGAGCGGGTGGCAGAGCTCCTGGGCTCAGCCGCATCAGGGACTCACCCCTTCTGCACCCAACTCCCACCTCAGGTCCAGGGCGGCACGCGCGGAGGCTCCACGCATGCCCGCGCAGCTCCAAGAGGACTCCAAGGCCGCCCCAAAACAACCAGGCCGTCGGCACCGGGCTAGCAGCGGCGCTACCTCCGCCACCGGCCAGCGAAGAAGGACTCGCCATGGCCCATGGCCCTAGTGGGCCGCCGCGCTACCACCCCCAGGTGAGCACCTCAAGCAGAACTGCGTGGCACACGGAGCACTACGGCGTAGCCTACGGGATGGCGGCCCCAGAAGAGTACGTGCCCCACATGATGGACCAAGGGCACATGCATGAGGACGAACAAGGCTCGCTCCTCGGCCCAAGCTGGGGGGATGAGGCACCAGAAGCTGAGCTCTTCCAGGAGCCCCGGGAAGGCCCCGTTGGCCACGCTGTAAGCGGCGATTATTGGGTACCGCTAATTCCTCAGGAGCAGGCATACGCTAACCATGGATCGCAGGAGGTGCAGATCGCCACAGCGGGCGGCTGCCCCGCTCCAGCAGCTTCCTACCCCTCAGGAGGAGGGCGCAGAGGGCTGCAGGAGAGGGGCCGAGATCTGGCATCACCACCGCGGCGTTCGGAGCAAGGTGTCCTCAGGAGGTAGGCCCTCTGCTGGGGAGGTGCCTCGTGGCCTGCCTGGCGGAGGACCCGTGGTCGCCGGGGAACTGGCTGGCGACCGCTCTACCCCATCGGGCGGCCCTGGTTTCCGGGCCGTCGGTGGCACTAGAGTGTGGTGCAAGGCTGGGCCCTCGTCTGGCGATATGAAGCAAGGCCGGTACTGTGAAGAAGGCCCAGTGCATGTGAAGCTTCGCCTGCGTGACACTCTCACGTAATAATGAGTGGGGCTGTACACGCCCCGGAGTCTCAGGGGTGCCGGCCTCAGGCCCTGGGCTCCCTCCCACGCCCATGCAGCACTTAGCTCCGCGCTGGTGAGAAGACGTCCAAGACTAGACTAGGTGCCGGACGCGGCCTTTTTTTTGCTTTCGTTGCTTTTTCCCTTGGCTGTCATTTTCTCCCGTTGGATTTAAGTTGGATTTGAGCTTAAGATTTGCGTGTGTCCGGGGAAGGGGTGTTTAGTCTCGTTCGAGCAATCTCTCGCGTTCTGGTTACCACTTTGCCTTAGCTGCCTCCCCTCGTGAGCCCCTCGCGAGCCGGGTCAGGCCTAGCTTACGTGCAGCCCAGATCGCCGCCGCCGCGCCTCTCGTGGAGGTTTTTATTACAGGTCCTATGGGCTCGATCAGGAGACACTCGAGACACCGCAGCCCTTCGCAGGCTATCTCAGGGCCCACACGGGTCGAAGGTAAACTAGCCAGCCAGCTCGTCGCAAAGCCAGCCACTTGGCGCAGGCGCACGGGAGATATCGCATCTACTAATACGCTGAATGCAAGTTTTTACATGAGGGGCTCCCCCTCCCAAAATGCTCTTACAACCTTCAGGGCAAAGCCCGAACTCTATCTACGCAGGGTAAGGAAGCAAGGACAACACACGGTCAGTCGGATAAATCCCCCAATGCATCCTCAGGGGCACCTCCTGAATCGCCACTGGCGTCGCTGGCCTCGTCATCGCTCTCCGCGTCGCCGTCAGCGGCGTTAGGGCCGTTCACCACGCCGCCTTCATCAGCGGCCACGACCACGCCTGGGTTATCGTGAGGCGAAGGCCCCGACGAGGGCATCCACGTTGTCTTCAACCCAAAGGCGCCAGTCATCCCGGACGGCCCGGGTACCGGGGCGATGGCGGCGACGAACTCGGGTTGGGGTCCATGTTTCAAGATGGCTGAAGACACGAGAAAAGCGCGCCTGCCAGGGCGCGGCTCCTCCTCCACCAACCTGTTGGCCTCGACCGACCGCACCTTCCAGCGCTGCCACCACGCCGGTGAAGAACTGAAGGTTGCCAACAGAAGTTGATGCGTGGGGCTCGCCAACGGCCGCCACAGATGTTACCCAAGGCCGGGTTGGCTCTCTCCGGAGCGTGGTGAGCATGGGGCCGCGTTTCATGCTCCAGAGATCCGCTGGCCGGGCGTATCTCGGCCCTCGTTTCGCCACGCGACGGCCTCAGCCTCGGCCCACTACCGGCGGAGAAGAAGCGCCCGCTGCTGGAGGTAGTCAGCTCCTCCCACGCCATGCCAAGGGCGGCCCGGAAGCATCGTTCCGCCAAGCATTTCGGCCCAGCTTGGCCTCGTGGCAGCGGTCCTGCCTTCAGCCTCGACCCGGATCAACCCCAGCCTCTCCTCAAACTCGCGCTCCAGGTTCGAGCGGGCTGTCGCCACCCGACGTCCGACCTCTTCCAGGACGCGGGCTTCCCGCGCGGCGACGTCATCCTCCGCCTGCGTCACCAAGCGCTCTCTCGTCTCCGGACGCTCAAGATCGCACGCTCGTTCGGCAGCTTCCAGCGTTAGTGCCTCCTCGCGCCTCTGGAGCTCTGCCTGGTCGACCGAAGCCACCTTCATAGACGCAAGGGCCATCTCACGCAGCTCCACCTGCTGCTCCAGGGAATGGCACCGGGCCAGGAGTTCCCGCGCCCGCTCCTCCGTCGCCGCACGCCGTCGGTCAGCCTCTCGGGCCTCCTCGACGACCAGAGAACGGGCCTCGCGGGAGGCCGCCAGCGACGCCTTGGCTTCCTCATTGTCGAGGTCACGCTGGTGGCGCGCGAGGGCAACAACCGCCTTCAGCTTGCGCCTTTCTTCAGCCAGGCGCAGACCCTCAGCCTCAAGGCGCGCGTCTTCGTCAGCGAGCTCTTCACCAAGCAGGCTCACCGCGTCAGCCGCCCTCCGGAGAAACCCTTGGCGAAGATCGCGACGCTCCCGAGCGCGCTCGAGCACGTCTTCTGCGCCGTCATCTGCCCCAAGTAAGCGCGGAGGGCCACGAACCAGCTCTCCCCCTCCGTGCAGGGGGCTGGGGGCTGGCGCCCTCGCGATGGCCGGGCACGCCTCACCGGAAGCCCGGCCTGGATCCAGCCCATCCCCAAATGAAGATCGCAGGGCTGACCTCAGCCAATCGCCATCCACGACCAGTCGAGAAACCCAGGGTAGGCTGGCTATGCCCCGAGAAGGCTCACGAAGAAGGGTCGCGAGGCGGCAGAGCCACGGTGCGCCACACGATGGCTCACCTCTCCGACCGGCCTCACCACAAGGGCTCTGCTTGAGCACGGGGCGCTCGAAGGTGGTGGAGAGGGCGGAGCCTGGGGGGATGGCTCCTCAGCCATCCCTGCGAGCTCGGTAGGAAGGGCCCTGCGAAGCAAGGATCAGCCAAAGCAACAGAAGGACCAGGAGCTAGGAAGGGGGGAGGCTTACTCATCAATGGCGAAATACTTCCTGCGCTTCAGCAGGCGGCAAGGGTAATCGTCACCCAAGGCCTCCCTCCTCTTCCGGAGAGCCTCGAAGTCCATGCGGAAGCGGCCCAGGAGTTGGGCACAGGGGTCGGCCCACGACGAGGAAGAAGCATCGAGGTGACCAGCGTCCGGGGCGTCGCCCTGATGCACGCCGCCGGCCGCCTCACCAAGAAGGGTAGCTGGGGCCTTAGGGGCCTCAACCGCGGGCGCCGCGAGCAGCGGCTCGACGCCTTCAGTCGCAGTAGTATGGGCCTCAGGAGCTGCCCCCTCAGGAGTGCTGCCTGGCGTCGTCATCCCGACGGGGGCCCCCTCAGCCTCCAGCGGCTCATGTCTCCCTGCTCCGCCACTTGAGGAAGGACCGCCGTGGGCAATCGGAAGGGCGGTCACCGCCATCGGTTCTCGCGAGGCCCCGTGAGGCTGCGGGGCGCGCCCCCATTCGTCAAGCCGGGCATCCGATTCACAAAGTCGCCTGCTCGAGCAAAAATACAAAGAAAGCCCCCCTTGCCGGATGCCGCCGGGGTGGGGTCCCAGCCAAGACCAAGAGCACTTTCCTCGTTAAAGGCCGTCGGGTCCTCCTCCTAGAGCCTCATGCGATCCTCACGCCCAAGGTCCACATCCGGAGGACGCCGAGAGGGGCAACGCGGCATAGCAAGAACTCCTTCACCACCTTGGGCGCCACGCCGAAAGGCCCCGAGGAACGCCAAGCGACGCCAGACGAAGACGAGCAGGGGCTCGTGGAGCGCCTCTCGCCCCAGCCTAAATTGGGGATAGCGGGAGATGTTGGCTCAAAGCAGGGGGCTGGCACCCGACATCCACGACAGCCACCGCTCATGGAACCCAAAGCGCGGATCGAGGAAGACTGAAATCAATCCCCGAAGCCGCTGTTTCTGGTGCGGCAATGAAGCTCACGCACCCCGAGCATTGGGTGGGGTCGACGAGGCGTAGAGAGAAGAAGTGACGCAGCAAGGCAACGGAAGGAGGGATGCCCGTCATCGCCTCACAGACAAAAGCGAAGACGGCAAGAAGAGTAATGGATTCAGGACCCAGATGCATCATATGGATCTGGTAATGGGAAATCACAACGTTGAAGAAATTGGAAAAGGGGGGAACCAGTCCCGCCCACAGGGCATCGGCAAAATACCGGACCTCGGTGGCTATCCTGTCGATGGAGAAGTGAGACGCGGGCCAGGCCGTCGTCCTCCCGCACTCGTTGAAGATAGTGGCCAGAGCAGAGCTGACTTTGCCTAAGCCTTCTCGGTTGAGTATGATCGACCGGTCGACGGCAGGAGCCGCCGACGACAGCGAGCGAGGTGGAGGCATGGGTTTCTTCCCTTTACCCTTCTTCGTCGGAGCCATGGAGACGGAAGGGGGAGGATTTGAGATTGGATTGGAAGCGGAGGCTGGAGCTCGAGAGGAGGAAGAGCAGGGGACGGTCGAGCAACGAAAAGGGGAACGACTGTGTGCAACCGCGGGTCCGCCTAGCTGGGCGTGAAATAAGGAGGCGTGGGGGAACAGTGCCGCCCACGTCCAATCAACCGCCATGCGGCGCCCAAGGCCGCAGGCTGTTAGGCTCATGGGCGCCGCAGACTTGCCCTTCGCCTTCCTCTGCTCAGCCAAGTCCAAGGCTGCTTTGGGCCCGGGGCTACTGTCGGCGTTTCCGGGAACGGGGTCCCCAGACTTGCTCACAGGCGGCCTGGGCGTGGCTCAAGGGTGGCCCATCAAGGCCCATCTTCATCAAGACAAGCTCAAGACCTCGCAGGGGCCAGATTGCATGGGCGGACGACAGGAGCTTCTCGAGCACAGCCTCGTGAGGCTGGCTCGCGAGGAGGCGGAGAGATCAAGGCGGGGTACCTCACGAGGTGCCCATGACGCAAGCCATGACGACCAAGGGCGCCTGGCGGGCGCCAGCCCGCGTAGTGTCCTCCTTTCCTCTTTGGTGCAAAGGGATCAAGCGCAAGCAAGAGTATCAAGCAAAGGCATCCGTTTCGGTGCAACAAGACCAAGACCGTCGCAACGGCAGGAAGGAAGTCATTGTGGAGCCCAAGCCGACGTCACCACCAGAGCCTTTGACAGGCGATGACCAACTTTAGTCAGGATAAGTGTACTAGATGTTCCCCTTCAAAATGGCCAATTGTTGGCGCCCTTCCCGCTCAATATTTGGGGAGAGGCCTGTGGACTTTGCCTATAAGTAGGACTAGCCACCCACAAGGTAGAGGCATCGAGAAATCTAGAGAGAGGATCCAGATCCGGGATCAAGAGAGAAAGCGGTGAACTCCTCCTAGCAGTTCATCGTGACCAGCCAAGAACAGACCCTCATGAGGCTGTTCTTCTTTGTATTGTTCATCATCGTCACCCCAAGAGGCAATCCACCACACCACAAACTAGAGTAGGGTATTACACCACAATGGTGGCCCGAACTAGTATAAACCCTGTGTCTCTTGTGTTGTTCCTTTCATAGCTTAGATCTTAGCGAGGCGGCGAGGCACAGGAAGGTAGAGGGTGAAATCTCCGCGCGCACCCCAGTGTTCGAACCTAGAGGGTCTGCCGAAACCCGAAATCCGACATTAGTGTTTTCACATCTCTGCAAAACTCGATCAAGGTTGCTCAGGCGATTATCAAAAGAGGATCCATAGACGGAGAAATCGTCCATGAAAACCTCACAAATCTTTTCACAAAAGTCAGAGAATATAGCCATCATGCATCTTTGAAAGGTACCAGGTGCATTACATAAACCAAAAGGCATACGTCTATAAGCAAAGGTACCGAAAGGGCAAGTAAATCAGGTCTTAGCTTGATCATCACCGACATGTATTTGAGAGAAACCAGAATAACCATCTAGAAAGCAAAAATGTGTATGTTTGGATAATCTTTCTAGCATTTGATCAATAAAAGGTAAGGGGTAATGATCTTTTTTAGTAGCTTTATTTAATTTGTGGAAATCAATTACCATCCTATAACCTGTAATAATTCTTTGCGGAATCAATTCATCTTTATCATTAGGAACGACAGCAATACCTCCCTTCTTAGGGACATAATGGACAGGACTTACCCACTGACTACCAGCAACGGGATAGATTATACCTGCCTCAAGGAGATTTAGTATTTACTTTCTTACCACTTTTTTCATTTTAGGATTCAGCCGTCGTTGATGATCAATAACTGGTTTGGCATCTTTCTCCAAATTTATTTTGTGTTGGCATAGAGTGGGACTAATGCCCTTAAGATCATCAAGATTATATCCAATAGCTGCATGGTGCTTCTTCAGAGTTTTCAATAATTTTTCTTCCTCCTTCCCTGAAAGGTTAGCACTTATAATAACAGGATATATCTCCTTTTCATCAAGATAAGCATATTTAAGAGTATCAAGCAATGGTTTAAGCTCAAACACGGGATCACCCTTAGGTGGAGGAGGATCCCCTAGGATTTCAACATGCAAGTTGTGTTTCAGAAAAGGTCCTTGTTTAAAGAACACTTCATATATTTCCCTTCTTTCATTCATAAACATATCATTTTCATGGTCTAGCAAATATTGTTCTAAAGGATCACTAGGAGGTACGGCAATAGAAGCAAGACCAATAGTTTCATCTTTACTAGGAAATTCCTCTTCACGGTGTTGTCTACGAAATTTAGAAAAATTAAACTCATGAGACATATCACCCAAACCAATCGTAATAACATCGTTTTCGCAATCTATCTTAGCATTAACAGTATTTAAGAAGGGTCTACCAAATATAATGGGACAAAAGCTATCTTGTGGAGAACCAAGAACAAGAAAATCAGCACGATATTTAGTTTTCCCACACAAGACTTCAACATCTCTACCAATTCCAATTGGTGATACTAGCACACATGCCCGTGCGTTGCAACGGGAGGATAAAATTACATGCCTCTAGCTTAATATAAGAATGGATCAAGAACCCCACATGTCCGTATTCTCTAGTTCAACATGGCACCCTTTAATTAGAGCCAAACCAATATATTCTTTTTTTACTGGCACGCACCCATAATTTGTTTCAATTATAATTAACCAGCATATTCTCTTTTATTGACGCATGGAAGCTACCACTGTCAATAATTTATGAAATGCCAAATATACTTGGCAACGTGAACAATTTTCCAAATTACGATTTTTAAAAAAAATTCCACACATTTTAAAAAGACGAACAATAAATTTGAACGGAACATTTGTTGAAATTCACAAACATTTCTTAAAACCATGAACGTTTTATAAAAATACATTTTTTTGAAGTTGCGAACAATTTTTGGCAATGGGAACATATTTTGAACATATGGAAGAAATTTAGAAAATGTGTCTTGTAATGCAAATATTAATCTTGAACAAATTGGGGAAAACCCAAACATTTTCCAAAAAATGGGAATAATTTTTAAAATTCTGAAAAAAAATCAAAATGACAAAAATTTAAAATTTCAAACATTTTTTAAATAGGGACGCAATTTTGGAATTCATAACATGAACTACCAAATATACTTGGCAACGTGAACAATTTTCCAAATTTTGAACATTTTTTTTGAAAATTCCATACATTTTTGGAAAAAGCAAGAACAAAAAATTTGAAAAGAACATTTCCTGAAATTCGCATACATTTCTTAAATACATGAACATTCTTATAAAAATATGAATGTTTTTACGTTGAGAACAATGTTTTTAAATGGGAAGATGTGTTAAACATAGGGACACAATTTTGGAATTCATAACATGAACTACCGAATATACTTGGCAACGTGAACAATTTTCCAAATTTTGAACATTTTTTGAATTTTTTTTGAAAATTCCATACATTTTTGGACAAAGCAAGAACAAAAAATTTGAAAAGAACATTTCCTGAAATTCGCGTACATTTCTTAAATACATGAACATTCTTATAAAAATATGAATGTTTTTACGTTGTGAACAATGTTTTTAAATGGGAAGATGTGTTAAACATGCAAAAGAATTTTAGAAATTGTGTTTCTTTAATGCAAATATTTTTTCCAATTTTTAAACCTATATGTAAATCAAGAATATTTTTCGAATTTGGAACATTTTTGAAATGCATTTGTTTAAATCTTCAATTTTTTTTGAAAAATACGAACATTTTACTAAAAATGGGAATATTTTTAAAATTTTGAACATATTTTGGCACGACACAAAATAGAAACATTTTTTAAAATAGGAACACATTTTTATAATTTGTCACTTTTTACGAAATTGTGAATAAAAATTGAAACTGCAAACATTTTTTGAAAATTGTGGAATTTCAGAAAACAATTAATAATATACTTGCAATGGGAAAAATAAAAGAAACAGGAAACAAAAAGAGAAAGAATCAGAAAAAGAAAATTTGAAACAAAACACAAACGAAAATGGGCCGCTGTGTCTTGGCCGCCTTGTGCGTAGCTAAATCTATATGCCGCATCGAGCGGAAAATAGGATTTTTTTTATTGCTGCGTGGGCAGGAAAAAAGGGCTGACTTTATTGGGCCATAGGGCGTGCGGCCCACGTACGAGGTTCTCCACAAATCGTTTTTCCTTTGGTAACAGACGAAGTACAAAAGTTTAGTACCACCTCGAATAGAAAAAAAATATATTTTAGTGGTGAACGGATGAAAAAATTGGAGAAACGGACCTTGCTTTATTAGCAGGTATAGATAGTATCTCTATTGGCAAGCTTAATTGTAACATCAATTTCTTCTAACTCAGTAGGTGCAATATCATGCATACTTTCTTTATATAAGTCAATAGGTATTGCACTAGCACTAGCACCCATGTCACATAAGCCGTGATAACAATGATCTCCTATTTTAAAAGAAATAACATGCATGCCTACCACCGGTCTATGTTTATCTTTAGCACAAGGTTTAGCAATTCTAGCAGTCTCATCACAGAAATAAATAACATGCCCATCAATATTATCAGCCAAGAGATATTTAACAATAGCAATATTAGGTTCAACTTTAACTTGCTCAGGAGGTGTATAAATTCTAATATTGCTTTTACGAACCACAGTTGAAGCTTTAGCATGATCCTTTATTCTAACAGGGAAAGGTGGTTTCTCAACATAAGCAGTAGGAACAATAGGATCATTATAAGTGATAGTCTTTTCTTCAACTTTAATAGGTGCAGATACTTTTACTTCTATGGGAGGATGATATTTAAACCACTTCTCCTTAGGGAGATCAACATGAGTAGCAAAAGATTCACATAAAGAAGCTACTATCTCTGAGTCAAGTCCATATTTAGTGCTAAATTTAAGGAAAACATCGGCATCCATAAAAGATTTAACACAATCAAACTTAGGTGTCATACCTGACTCCTTACCTTCGTCGAGGTCCCAATCTTTAGAGTTGCGTTTAATTCTTTCCAATAAATCATTTGAATTCAATAGTCTTCATCATAAAAGAGCCAGCACAAGAAGTATCGAGCATGGTGCGATTGTTGTCAGAAAGCCGAGCATAAATTTTTTGAATAATCATCTCTTGAGAGCTCATGATTGGGGCATGAATATAACATTGACTTAAGCCTCCCCCAAGCTTGAGCGATGCTTTCTCCTTCACGAGGCCAAAATTATATATATAATTGCGATCACGATGAACAAGATGCATAGGATAAAACTTCTGATGAAATTCCAATTTCAATCGTTTGTAGTTCCATGATCCCATATCATCACATAGCCTATACCATGCCAATGCATCTTCCTTCAAAGATAAAGGGAAGACCTTCTTCTTGATAACATCATCGGGCATACCTGCAAGCTTAAATAGTCCACAAACTTCATCCACATATATTAGGTGCTCATCAGGATGTAATGTTCCATCTCCTGCAAAAGGATTAGCTAGCAGTTTTTGTATCATACCCAAAGGAATTTCAAAGTAGACATTTCATTTTCAGTAGGTTCAGTAGGTTCAATAGGTTGGGGAGCAACTCTTTGCTCTACTGGTCGGGGTGAAGATACCCCGAACAAGCCCCTCAGAGGATTACTATCCATAGTAACAAGTGACAATAAATTTCAGCACACTATATAAAGTTTTCCTTACCAAATTCCACCTACCAAATGCGCTTCACTCCCTGGCAACGGCGCCAGAAAAGAGTCTTGATGACCCACAAGTATAGGGGATATATCATAGTCCTTTCGATAAGTAAGAGTGTCTAACCCAACGAGGAGCAGAAGGAAATGATAAGCGGTTTTCAGCAAGGTATTCTCTGCAAGCACTGAAATTATAGGTAACAGATAATTTTGTAATAAGATAATTTGTAGCGAGCAACAAGTAACAAAAGTAAATAAAGTGCAGCAAGGTGGCCCAATCCTTTTTGTAGCAAAGTACAAGCCTGGACAAACTCTCATATAAAGAAAAGCGCTCCCGAGGACACATGGGAATTATCGTCAAGCTAGTTTTCATCACGTTCATATGATTCGCGTTCGGTACTTTGATAATTTGATATGTGGGTGGACTGGTGCTTGGGTGCTGTCCTTACTTGGACAAGCATCCCACTTATGATTAACTCCTATTGCAAGCATCCGCAACTACAAAAGAAGTATTAAGGTAAACCTAACCATAGCATGAAACATATGGATCCAAATCATCCCCTTACGAAGCAACGCATAAACTAGGGTTTAAGCTTCTATCACTCTAGCAACCCATCATCTACTTATTACTTCCCAATGCCTTCCTCTAGGCCCAAACAATGGTAAAGTGTCATGTAGTCGACGTTCACATAACACCACTAGAGGAAAGACAACATACATCTCATCAAAATATTGAACGAATACCAAATTCACATGACTACTTATAGCAAGACTTCTCCCATGTCCTCAGGAACAAACGTAACTACTCACAAAGCATATTCTTGTTCATAACCAGAGGGGTATTAATATGCATAAAGGATGTGAACATATGATCTTCCACCAAATAAACCAACTAGAATCAACTACAAGGAGTAATCAACACTACTAGCAACCCACAGGTACCAATCTGAGGTTTTGAGACAAAGATCGGATACAAGAGATGAACTAGGGTTTGAGAGGAGATGGTCTTGGTGAAGATGTTGATGGAGATTGACCTCCCGATGAGAGGATCGATGGTGATGACGATGGTGATGATTTCCTCCCTGAGGGGACGCTTTCCCAGAACAGCCTCACGGAACCCTAGATTGGTTCCGCCAAGGTTGTGCCTCGAGACGGCGGCGCTTCGTCCCGAAAGCTTCCTTCTGATTTTTTCCTGGATGAAAGATTTCATATAGCAAAAGATGGGCATCGGAGGGATGCCAGGTGGCCCACGAGACAGGGGGCGCGCCCCCACCCTCGTGGCCATGGTGTGGGCCCCCTCTGGTTGATTCTTTCGCCAGTATTTTTTATTAATTCCAAAACGTGCCTCCGTGAAGTTTTAGGACTTTTGGGGTTGTGCAGAATAGGCCTTTAAAATTTGCTTCTTTTCCAGCCCAGATTTCCAGCTGCCGGCATTCTCCCTCTTCATGTAAACCTTGTAAACTAAGAGAGAAAAGGCATAAGTATTGTGACATAATGTGTAATAACAGCCCATAATGCAATAAATATCGATATAAAAGCATGATGCAAAATGGACGTATCAGAGACCTTCTCACCTGTAGCGAAGTTGAAGTCCGTCCAAATCATGTTAGCAATTGCCACATTCTACGATTATGAGATATATATGGCAAATGGACGTCAAAACGACATTCCTTAATGGTTTCCTTAAGGAAGAATTGTATATGATGCAGCGAGAAGGTTTTGTCCATCCTAAGAATGCTGACAAGGTATGCAAGCTCCAGCGCTCCATCTATGGGCTGGTGCAAGCATCTCGTAGTTGGAACATTCGCTTCAATGAAGTGATCAAAGCGTTTGGGTTTATGCAGACTTATGGAGAAGCCTGTGTTTACAAGAAAGTGAGTGGGAGCTCTGTATCATTTCTCATATTATATGTGGATGACATACTATAGATGGGAAATGATATAGAACTTTTGGAAAGCATAAAGTCCTACTTGAATAAATGTTTTCAATGAAGGACCTTGGAGAAGCTGCTTACATATTAGGCATCAAGATCTATAGAGATAGATCGAGTCGCCTCGTTGGTCTTTCACAAAGCACATACCTTGACAAGATATTGAAGAAGTTCAATATGGATCAATCCAAGAAGGGGTTCTTGCCTCTATTGCAAGGTGTGAGATTGAGCACGGCTCAATGCCCGACCTCGGCAGAAGATAGAGAAAAGATGAGTGTCATCCCCTATGCCTCAGCCATAGGGTTTATTATGTATGCCATGCTGTGTACCAGACCTGATGCAAACCTTGCCGTAAGTTTGGTAGGGAGGTACCAAAGTGATCCCGGTATGGAACACTGGACAACGGTCAAGAATATCCTAAAGTACCCGAAAAGGACTAAGGATATGTTTCTCGTTTATGGAGGTGAAGAAGAGCTCGTCGTAAAGGGTTACGTCCATGCTAGCTTTGACACAGATCTGGATGACTCCAAGTCTCAAACTGGATACGTGTACAATTTGAATGGTGGGGCAGTCAGCTGGTGCAGTTGCAAGCAAAGCGTCGTGGTGGGATCTACATGTGAAGCGGAGTACATAGCTGCCTCGGAGGCGGCACAGGAAGCAGCCTGGATGAAGGAATTCATCACCAACCTAGGAGTAAGTCCCAATGTATCGGGCCCGATGAATCTCTTCTGTGACAACACTGGAGCTATTGCCCTTGCCAAGGAGCCCAAGTTTCACAAGAAGACCAGGCATATCAAGCGTCGCTTCAAATCCATTCATGAATATATTCAAGATGGAGACATAGATATTTGTAAAGTGCATACAGATCTGAATGTCGCAGATCCGTTGACTAAACCTCTTCCACGAGCAAAACATGATCAACACCAGTACTCTATGGGTGTTCGATTCATCACAATGTAACTAGATTATTGACTCTAGTGCAAGTGGGAGACTGTTGGAAATATGCCCTAGAGGCAATAATAAAGTCGTTATTATTATATTTCCTTGTTCATGATAATTGTCTATTGTTCATGCTATAATTGTATTAACCGGAAACCATAATACATGTGTGAATACATAGATCACAACATGTCCCTCGTGAGCCTCTAGTTGACTAGCTCGTTGATCAATAGATGGTTGTGGTTTCCTGACCATGGACATTAGATGTCATTGATAACGGGATCACATCATTAGGAGAATGATGTGATGGACAAGATCCAATCCTAAGCATAGCACAAGATCATGTAGTTCGTTTGCTAGAGCTTTTATAATGTCAAACATCTTTTCCTTCGACCATGAGATTGTGCAACTCCCGGATACCGTAGGAATTCTTTGGGTGTATCAAACGTCACAGCATAACTGGGTGGCTATAAAGGTGCACTACAGGTATCTCCGAAAGTGTCTGTTGGGTTGGCATGAATCTAGACTGGGATTTTTCACTCCGTATGAAGGAGAGATATCTCTGGGCCCACTCGGTAATGGATCATCATAATGAGCTCAATGTGACTAAGGAGTTAGCCACGGGATCATGCGTGATATGTCTCCAACGTATCTATAATTTTTGATTGTTCCATGCTATTATATTATCAATCTTGGATGTTTTATATGCATTTATATGCTATTTTATATGATTTTTGGGACTAACGTATTAACCTAGAGCCGGTGCGGTTTACCGTTTCTTTCCTTGTTTTTGAGTTTTACAGAAAAGGAATACCAAACGGAGTCCAATTGACGTGCCAATTTTTGATGATTTTTTATGGACCAAAAGAAGCCCCCGGAGTAAAAGAGTTGGGCCAGAAGAGTCCCGGGCTGCCCACGAGGGTGGGGGGCGCGCCCTACCCCCCTGGGCGCCCCCCTATCTCGTGGACGGCTCGGAGACCCCCCTGACGTGAGACCTACGCCAAAAATTCCTATAAATACAGAAACCTCCAGAAAATAACCTAGATCGGGAGTTCCGCCGCCGCAAGCCTCTATAGCCACGAAAAACCAATCGGGACCCTGTTCCGGCACCCTGCCGGAGGGGGGATCCATCACCGGTGGCCATCTTCATCATGGAGAGCATCGGGATGATGAAGATGGCCACCGGTAGAAACTTTCCACAGATCGGGATGATGCATGGGTATCATGGAGAGCATCGTCTTGACTCTCCGGTAGAAACTTTGGGGCACTCTTTGAAGTTCTTTTTGTTGGTTGAACAGATGAATCCGAGATTGTGTGATGCATATCGTATAATCATACCCACAGATATTTGAGGTGACATTGGAGTATCTAGGTGACATTAGGGTTTTGCTTGATTTGTGTCTTAAGGTGTTATTCTAGTACGAACTCTAGGATAGATCGAATGGAAAGAATAGATTCATGTAATTTTACTACGGACTCTTGAATAGATCGATCAGAAAGAATAACTTTGAGGTGGTTTCGTACCCTACAATAATATCTTCGTTTGTTCTCCGCTATTAGTGACTTTGGAGTGACTCTTTGTTGCATGTTGAGGGATAGTTATATGACCCAATTATGTTATTATTGTTGAGAGAACTTTCACTAGTGAAAGTATGAACCCTAGGCCTTGTTTCAACGCATTGCAATACCGTTTGTGCTCACTTTTATCAATAGTTACCTTGTTGTTTTTATATTTTCAGATTACGAAAACCTATATCTACCATCCATATTGCACTTGTATCACCATCTCTTCGCCGAACTAGTGCACCTATACAATTTACCATTGTATTGGGTGTGTTGGGGACACAAGAGACTCTTTGTTATTTGGTTGCAGGGTTGTTTGAGAGAGACCATCTTCAACCTACTCCTCCCACAGATTGATAAACCTTAGGTCATCCACTTGAGGGAAATTTGCTACTGTCCTACAAACCTCTGCACTTGGAGGCCCAACAACGTCTACAAGAAGAAGGTTGCGTAGTAGACATCAATGCGTTACGGAACGAGTAAAGAGACTTGCCAGTAACGAGATTGAACGAGGTATGGGGATACCCACGATCGAATCTGGGGCAAGTAACATATCGATGGACAAAGCGGGATTGATTGAATCCCCGACATCGTGGTTCAATCCAATGAGATCATCGTGGAACATGTGGGAGCCAACATGGGTATCCAGATCCCGCTGTTGGTTATTGGTCGGAGAGATGTCTCGGTCATGTCTGCATGGTTCCCGAACCCGTAGGGTCTGCACACTTAAGGTTTGGTGATGCTAGAGTTGTTATGGGAAATTGTATGTGGTTACCGAAGGTTGTTCGGAGTCCCAGATGAGGTCCCGGACGTCATGAGGAGTTCCAGAATGGTCCAGAGGTAAAGATTTATATATGGGAAGTCCAGTTCCAGTCACCGGAATGGTTTCAGGGGTTATCCGTATTATACCGGGACCATCGAAAGGTGTCTGGGGGTCCATCGGGTGGGGCCACCTGCCCCGGGGGACTTAATGGGATGAATATGGGAGGGAACCAGCCCCCTTGTGGGCTGGTGCACCCCCCAAGGGCCCATGGCGCCTAGGGTTTGGAAACCCTAGGGGAGGGGGGCGCCTCCACCTTGTTTGGGGGGCAAGTTTCCCCCTCCTGGCCGCCCCCCTCTAAATGCATCTAAGGGGCCCGGACCCCTCTTCCCTTCCCCCTACAAATAGTGGGGGGGGGGAGGGTTGCCATACCCCTTCCCCTGGAGCAGCCCCTCCCTCCTCCAACACCTCCTCCTCCGTAGTTCTTGGCGAAGCCCTGCAGGAGAACCGCAAGCTCCACCACCACGCCATCGTGCTGCCGGAGCTCTCCATCAACTTCTCCTCTCCCCTTGCTGGATCAAGAAGGAGGAGACATCCCCGGGCTGTACGTGTGTTGAACACGGGGGCGCCGTCTGTTCGGCACTAGATCGGATCTTCCGCGATTTGAATCGCCGTGAGTACAACTCCATCAACCGCATCTTGTAATGCTTCTGCTTAGTGATCTTCAAGGGTATGAAGATGCACTCCCTCTCCCTCATTGCTAGCATCTCCTAGATTGATCTTGGTCGCACGTAGGAAAATTTTGAATTATTACTACGTTCCCCAACACAAGACCCATCCGTTAGCTTAGCATAATGTTCGTTATGTTTTATTGCTATTGCTTTCTTCATGATTTATACATATTCCTCTGACTATGAGATTATGCAACTCCCGAATACCGGAGGAACACCGTGTGTGATATCAAACGTCACAACGTAACTGGGTGATTATAAATATGCTCTATAGGTGTCTCTGAAGGTGTTTGCTGGGTTGGCATAGATCAAGATTAGGATTTGTCACTCCGAGTATCGGAGAGGTATCTTTGGGCCCTCTCGGTAATGCACATCACTATAAGCCTTGCAAGCAATGTGAATAATGATTTAGTTATGGGATGATGCATTACGGAACAAGTAAAGAGACTTACCGGTAACGAGATTGAACTAGGTATGTTGATACCGATCGAATCTCGGGAAAGTAACATACAAATGAGAAAGGGAATAACGTATGTTGTTATTGCGGTTTGACCGATAAAGATCTTCGTAAAATATGTAGGAACCAATATGAGCATCCAGGTTCCGCTATTGGTTATTGACCGGAGATGTGTCTCGGTCATGTCTACATAGTTCTCGAACCCGTAGGGTCCGCACGCTTAACATTCGATGACGCTTTGTATTATGAGTTATGTGTTTTGGTGACCGAAGTTTGTTCGGAATCCCGGTTGAGATCACGGACATGACGAGGAGTCTCGAAATGGTCGAGAGGTAAAGATGGTATTCGGACACTGGAATGGTTTCGTGTGGTTCGGGTATTTTTCCGAAGTACCGAGGGGTTACCGAAACCCCCCCGAGGGAGTCATGGGCCTCATGGGCCACGGGAGAGAGGGGGGGGGGGGGCAACCCACAAGGGCTGGCCGTGCCCCCCCCATGGGAGTCCGAATTGGACTGGGGGAGGGGGCGGCGCCACCCTTTCCCTCTCCTACTCCCTCTCCCTTTCCCCCTTTCCCACTCCGTAGAAGGAAAGGGGAATGCTACTAGGACTAGGAGCCCCTTGGCGCACCCCCTCTAGGTCGGCCGCCTCCTCCCCTCCTCCTTTATATACGGCGGCAGGGGGGCACCCCAAAGCACATCAGTTGTTCTCTTAGCCATGTGCGGTGCCCTCCTCCATAGTTTACTCCTCCGGTCATTAGCGTCGTAGTGCTTAGGTGAAGCCCTACGCGGATCACATCACCATCACCGTCACCACGCCGTCAGGTCGATTTAAACTCTCCCTCGACCCTTTGCTGGATCAAGAGTTCGAGGGACGTCATCGAGCTGAACGTGTGCTGAACTCGGAGGTGTCGTACGTTCGGTACTAGATCGGTTGGATCGTGAAGACGTTCGACTACATTGATGACCCACAAGTATAGGGGATCAATTGTAGCTCTTTTCAATAAGTAAGGGTGTCGAACCCAACGAGGAGTAGTAGGAAATGACAAGTAGCTTTTAGTAAGGTAATGTCTGCAAGTGCTGAAACTGTAAGTAGCGAGTAGTTTGATAGCAAGAATATTTTGTAACGAGCAAGTAACGATAATTGTAACAAGTATGCAGCAAGGTAGCCCAATCCTTTTAAGGCAAAGGACATGCCAAAATGGTCACTTATGATATGCAAAGCGTTCTTGAGGGTACATGGGAATTTCATCTAGTCACTTTCATCATGTTGGTTTAATTCATGTTCGCTACTTTGATAATTTAATATGTGGGTGGACCAGTGATCGCTCTCTGACTATAGTGCCAGAAAAGCTCCTGTCTGCTAGGACTACGTCGGTATTTCCCCAAAGAGGAAGGGATGATGCAGCACAACGACAGTAGGTATTTCCCTCAGTGATGAAACCAAGGTTATCGAACCAGTAGGAGAACCAAGCAACACAAAGTAAACAACACCTGCACACAAAGAACAAATCCTTGCAACCCGACGTGTTAAAGGGTTGTCAATCCCTTCCGGGGTATGGCGCCTCAAGATAGGCAAAATAGACGTGAGGAAATAGATTGATAGATCGAATGCCAAACAAAATAAATAAGAATAAATTGCAGCAAGGTATTTTTTTATTTTTGGTTTAACAGATCTGAATAAAAATGCAAAGGAAAAGTAGATCGCAAGCAAATATATGAGAAACAAGACCCCGGGGCCGTAGGTTTCACTAGTGGCTTCTCTCGAGAAAAATAGCAAACGGTGGGTAAACAAATTATTGTTGGGCAATTGATAGAACTTCAAACAATTATGACGATATCCAGGCAATGATCATTACATAGGCATCACGTCCAAGATTAGTAGACCGACTCCTGCATGCATCTACTACTATTACTCCACACATCGACCGCTATCCAGCATGCATCTAGTGTATTAAGTTCATGGAAAAACGGAGTAATGCAATAAGAATGATGACATGATGTAGACAAGATTTGTTTATCTATTGCATAGATATAGATCCCATCTTTTTATCCTTAGTAGCAACGATACATACGTGTCGGTTCCCTTTCTGTCACTAGGATCAAGCACCGTAAGATCGAACCCACTACCGGGCACCTCTTCCCATTGCAAGATAAATAGATCAAGTTGGCCAAACAAAACCCAAATATCGAAGAAGAAATACGAGGCTATAAGAGATCATGCATATAAGAGATCAAAGAAATTCAAGTAACTTTCATGCATATAAAAAGATATAACTGATCATAAACTCGAAGTTCATCAGAACCCAACAAACACACCGCAAAAATAGTTACATCATATGGATCTCCAAGAGACCATTGTATTGAGAATTCAGCGAGAGAGAGAAAGCCATCTAGATACTAACTACGGACCCGAAGGTCTACAAAGGACTACTCACACATCAGCGGAGAGGCACCAATGGAGGTGGTGAACCCCATGCAAGATGGTGTCTAGATTGGATCTGGTGGTTCTGGACTCTGCGGCGTCTGGATGAATATTTTGTCGACTCCCCTAGGGTTCTGGTATTTTTGGGGTACTTATAGAGCAAAGAGGCGGTGCGGGGGCACCCGAGGTGGGCACAACCCACCAGGGCACGCCTGGGCTCTGGCGCCTCGGTGGGTTGTCCTCCTCGACTCCCCTGTGTGCAACGAGGGCCCAACATCTTTTTTCTGGTCCATAAAAAATCAAAATGAAGTTTCGTGGCATTTGGACTCCGTCTGATATTGATTTCCTTCGATGTAAAAAACATGGAAAAAATATCAACTGGCACTTGGCACTATGTCAATAGGTTAGTACCAACAAATGATATAAAATGACTATAAAATGATTATAAAACATCCGAGATTGATAACAAAATAGCATGGAACAATAAAAGATTATAGATACATTGGAGACGTATCAACCAGTGCTTAGGTGCTGTTCTTACTTGAACAAACCTCCTACTTATCATTAACCCTCCCGCAAGCATCCGCAACTATGAGAAAAGTATTAAGAATAAATTCTAACTGAGTGAGTCCCGGACTAGGGGGTGTCCGGATAGCCGGACTATCGTCACGGCCGGACTCCAAGACTATGAAGATACAAGATTGAAGACTTCGTCCCGTGTCCGGATGGGACTTTCCTTGGCGTGGAAGGCAAGCTTGGCGATACGGATATGTAGATCTCCTACCATTGTAACCGACTACTGTAATCCTAACCTATCCGGTGTCTATATAAACCAGAGGGTTTTAGTCCAGAGGACGAACAACAATCATACCATAGGCTAGCTTCTAGGGTTTAGCCTCCTTGATCTCGTGGTAGATCTACTCTTGTACTACCCATATCATCAATATTAATCAAGGTGAGTAGGGTATTACCTCCATCGAGAGGGCCCGAACCTGGTAAAAACATTGTGTCCCTTGTCTCCTGTTACCATCCGCCTAGACACACAGTTCGGGACCCCTACCCGAGATCCGCCGGTTTTGACACCGACATTGGTGCTTTCATTGAGAGTTTCTACGTGTCGTCACCGATAGGCCCGATGGCTCCTTCGATCATCAACAACGACGCGGTCCGTGGTGAGACTTTTCTCCCGGACAGATCTTCAGATTCGGGCGGCTTTGCCGCTGCGGGCCAATTAAGCAGCCATCCGGAGCAGATCGAAAAGCTACGCCCGCCATCGTGTCGGATTTGGAAGTTTGAACTATACGGCCGATATCCGCGGAGACTTGATCTTCGACGGATTCGAAGCTGCAGCCAAGCGTGCCGCCTTGTCTTGATGGGCATGATCTAGCTCTGCGGCCGAACGGTATACCGAGGCCGCACCAAGATCCGCTCCGACCCTTAATCCGAGCCGGATTCCCTGATCGAGGGCGAGTTGTTGGACACCGCCTCGGGGCTACAATCTCTACGGCGATCGAGCGAACTCCATCCCCGTCGCTGCGAAGACCTCGACCTGTGGTGCGGACTCCTCTCCGGACTCTGAACCCCTGCGCCGCCAATCGAATCCGATTGGGCGCCGGTCATGGAGTTCATCGCGGACATCTTTCAGCATTCGCCCTTTGGCGACATCCTGAATTCACTAAAGTCTCTCTCTCTATCCGGAGAGCCCTGGCCGGACTACGGACAAGAAGGTTGGGATGCGGACGACGAAGAAATTCAACGCCCACCCACCACCCACTTTGTAGCCACTGTCGATGATCTAACCGACATGCTAGACTACGACTTCAAGACATCGACGGTATGGACGACGATGCCGGAGACGACCAAGACCAGCGCCTACATGGCACTGGAAGGCCACCTCGTCAGATGACATTTATATGGTGGACATCCCAAAAGATGGGAACGACGATGGAACAACGGAGGATGACCCTCCAAGAAACAGCGCCGACGCCCGGGCCGGGCGCCGCTCTAAATCCCGCCACAATAAAAATGGTGATTCCAAAGACGAGAGATAATAACACCCCTGACAAAGGTTGAAGAGAACCCCCTCCAGCAGGACTCAGCGCAGGAGGAGGGAGAAGCAAGTCCGCACGACAGTGCGGCATAAAGAGAGGTTGAGGACGATAATTATGCGCCTCCCTCCGAAGATGAGGCAAGCCTCGACGACGACGAGTTTGTCGTGCCTGAGGATCCCGCCGAACAGGAGCGTTTCAAACGCAGGCTTATAGCCACGGCAAGCAGCCTAAAAAAAGCAGCAACAACTTAGAGCTGATCAAGACCTGCTAGCTGACAGATGGACTGAAGTCCTTGCAGCCGAAGAGTATGAACTCGAACGCCCCTCCAAAAGCTACCCCAAACGCAAGCCGTTGCCTCGACTATAGGAGGAAGCACCCAAGTCACCAACAGACGACATGGCAGACCGGCCACCCGTGGCCGCGATAGAGAGAGGCCTCTAGACCCTCGGTCAAGCCACACCCAGACGCCCGTTCAAAAGTACTGTGGCACGGGAAAACGCTACCGGACTTGCGAGATATATTGGAGGATAAGGAAAAACATACAAGATCGATCTACGGATCGCGGGCGCCAAAGCAGCGCAGGATGATTACTGATCGCGCGGATCCAGCCAAAATCGGCCGGGCTGAACACGATGAGACAAAGCTCATATGAGCTACGCCGTGATATAGCCCAATACAGAGGCGCCAAGACACCCACTATGCTTCACAGATGAAGTAATGGATCATCAAATCCCGAGGGCTTCAAACCCGTAAACTTGAATCATACGATGGTACCACAGATCCTGCGGTGCGGATCGAGGATTATCTCCTCCATATCCACATGGCCCGCGGTGATGATCTACATGCCATCAAATACCTCCCACTCAAGCTTAAAGGACCAGCTCGACATTGGCTCAATAGCTTGCCGCCAGAATCAATTGGTTGTTGGGAGGACACGGAAGCCGCATTCCTTGATAACTTCCGGGGCACATATATGTGCGACCAACAGACGCCGATGACCTTAGCCACATAATTCAGCAGCCAGAATAATCGGCCAGACAATTCTGGACTCGGTTCCTAACAAAGAAAAATCAAATCGTTGACTGTCCGGATGCAGAGTCCCTTGCAGCCTTCAAACATAACATCCGCGACGAGTGGCTTGGCCAGCACCTAGGACAGGAAAAAACGAAATCTATGGCAGCCCTCACAACCCTCATGACTCACTTTTGTGCGGGAGAGGACAGCTGGCTAGCTCGAAGCAACAACTTGGCCAAACATCCTGATAGTCCGGATACCAAGGACAGCAATGGCAGGTCGCGTCAAGAACAAGAACAAAGCGCCACATCAACGGCGATATCACATCAAGATACGGCTGTCAATGCCGGATTCAGAGGATCTAAACCCGTCGTGGAAGAAGCCATTCAAAAGAAATACCCAGGGCCCGTCCAACTTGGACCGCATACTCGATCGCTTGTGCCAGATACATGGCACCCCCGAAAAACCAGCCAATCACACCAACAGGGATTGTTGGGTGTTCAAGCAAGCAGGCAAGTTAAGTGCCGAACTCAATGACAAGGGGCTGCATAGCAACGACGAGGAAGAGCCCCGGCCGCCGAACAATAGAGGACAAAAAGGTTTTCCCACACAAGTGCGGACGGTGAACATGATATACGCCACCCACATACCCAAAAGGGAGCGGAAGCGTGCACTAAGGGACGTATATGCGATGGAGCCAGTCGCCCCAAAGTTCAACCCATGGTCTTCCTGCCCGATCACCTTCGATCGAAGGGACCACCCCACTAGCATCCGTCACGACGGCTTCGCCGCATTGGTTCTTGACCCAATTATTGACGGATTTCACCTCACCAGAGTCCTGATGGACGGCGGTAGCAGCCTAAACCTGCTTTATCAGGATACAAAGGCGCAAAATGGGAATAGACCCTCAAGGATTAAACCTACAAAGACGACCTTTAAAGGCGTCATACCGGTGTAGAGGCCAATTGTACAGGCTCACCACACTCGAAGTGGTCTTCGGATCTCGGATAACTTCCGGCGAAGAGTTAATCTTCGACATCGTCCCCATTTCGCAGCGGCTATCATGCATCGCCGGACGAACCAGACGGTAAAGTTCAATGCGGTGCCGCACTACGCATACCTCAAGCTCAAGATGCCAGGCCCTCGAGGAGTAATCACGGTCAACGGAAACACCGAACGCTCTCTCCGAACGGAGGAGCATATGGCAGCCCTCGCGGCGGAGGTGCAAAGCAGCCTCTCACGGCAATTCTCGAGTCCGGCCACTAAGCGTCCGAACACCGCCAAGCGCGCCCGGAGTAACCTGCAACAAGACCACCTGGCACGATTCAAGCACGAGTAGCAATCCGGCCCCAACCCCAGCCCTCGCAAAATTGCGAAGCTAGTATTGCACGTACATAATTACGCTCTGGAGATACCATGGGCATATGGGGAGGGGCAAGACAACGGCACGCCAAGAATGCGGCTCGACCGCACTGTGGGCTCCGCTTTGTGTCATTTCCTTTTTTCTTTTCCTTTTTCTTCCTTTTTTACTTTCAGGACTCCGTCTTTGAGAAATCCTGTCGGCACTTGAATCGCCGAACTCACGATGCAACAGCCAGGAAGCGGAAAGCCACGTCAAGTGTTCAGTGGTCTCTATTACGAGCATTATACCTGTTTTACATATCATCCAGCAGCTTACCTGGAGGGGACATGTTAGATAGTCCCATCCCTTGCTTATCGCACTATTTGTATCGTTCTGCTTCCATTGTAGTACCTTTTTGAATAAACAATGCATAGCTTTTGCTTATTATTGCTCTACTTCCTTTATATATACATATGTTCATTTCACGACATGTTGCAACCGTACACTTTGGTACGACCAATACACCAGGGGCTTAAGTATCCCAAAATCATGGTGTGATAAGTCCGAACACTTTCACAAGTGCGGCACCCCGAACTTATAGCATTATATGAATTGGCTCTGAATCATGTCTTGGGTCAATAGTTGGGTTTGCCCGGCTCCCGTATTTTGGTACCTTATGTTCCGCTATATCGGCTAAGGTAGCACCGGGAGAACCACTACGATTGTGCCCCAGTTATGCTGGGTCGAGCACCTCAGTGGAGAAAGCTAAAACTGACCGTCATGATAGGGCGAGAGCCGGTCGCTGTTCGAGAGGTTTTTTCGGGTCCCTAAAGACTTATGCCGCTTAGAGCGAGGAACCGGAATTATCCGCCAAGGCGTGGATAGCGCCTCAAATCGGTCTTCCGAATACTAGGGGCTTAGCGAAATTTAAAATTATAGAATTCTATGGCTAAGTGAGAGTGTTCAAGCATTATAAGTCCGGTTGCCTTGTTCGTTGTGTTGAGCGCCTCCCTAGATGGACCCAAGAATGGGAACAAGAGTGCTCAAGTTTATCCCGAACACCCTAGCACTCGTGGCATGGGGGCTGAAGCCAACGACTTGCCATCTCTCAAATTTGATAAACGGCCGCACAGAAGGTAATATTTTAAATTAATAAGCGTTGCTTAGCGCATATGAACAAGTTTTCAGCGTACAGGATAACAAATGCGAGTTTATTCAAAAATTACATCTTTGGAGCACTCATCCGCTATTTGGCGGGCACCCTTCAGGAGGCCCTCATAGTACATTTCGGGCGTGCGATGCTCATGGCCCTTCGGTGGCCCGTCCGTCACAAGCCTCTCTGCATCCAGCTTGCCCCAAGCAGCACTTTAGCACGGGCAAGGGCCCGACGGACACCTTCAATGCAGACGGAGCGCTTGATGACTTCAAGCCGCGGATGGCATCCACCAGCCAATGCACCAAGCCGAAGTAGCTCCGGGCATGGCCTCCAATGGCCACAGCCGCCGCTTATAAGGCCCTTCATGGCCTGTTCGGGCGACCTTATGGAGCTCGACCAGCTGCTTCGGTTGGTCGCCCAGGCACCGGATGGTCGGCCTCAAAGCATACCGAGACGAACACCTTTCCGTCGAGCTCCCTCCTTGGCGGCGGTAGAACGCGGCAAGATCGGTTACACCACGGGCAAATCTGCGAATGCTCCTGGAGAGCTCCGAATCCGGGTAAGTAATAGGTAATTCGCTTTCACATGCTTGCTTTGCATAAAGAATGCCTTACCCGCCGCTATCTTCTTTAAAGACTCAATTTCTTGGAGGGCTTTCTGGGCCTCGGCCTTAGCAGCTTTGGCACTCTCAAGAGCCGAGGCGAGCTCAGACTCTCGAGTCTTCGAGTCACGCTCCAAACTATCGTGTTTTTCCACGAGAGCTTGGAGCTCTTGCCATACCTTGGCCAGCTGCGCCTCCCCCTTCTCTTGCTCGGTGCGTTCCGCAGCCGCTTTGTTTTCGGCCACGGACACCGCTTCCTTCAGGGTCACCACCTCGTTCGTGGCCCCTGCAGTACCCATGTTATTCCTGTTATTTTTCGCAACCAAAACCTTTTCTATAAGGTATTTCTTTAATAAGGTATTACTTACCTTCCTTGTCCTCGAGCTCCTTCTTGGCTTGTCCGAGCTCGTTCTCGGACCACTCGAGGTTCTCGCTTCAATGCATTGACCTCCTTGATCAAGGCGGCAGAGGTCGGCGCAACCTGCATTCCCATATGGACATACTTATGTTAAACTCCTGCGTATATCTTTTTAGATCCTTAGTCCGGCTTTTCTTTCCGAACACCGAACTAAGCATCAGAACTACTGTCTATGCGGTAATATTTTTACATGTTTTAAACTTACCTCAAAGCTTTGTTAGAAGGCTGGTACAGGCTTCGTCAGTCCGCTCTTGGTGGACTGAACTGTCCGGATCACCGCACTCATAACAGTGCGGTGCTCCTCCTTGATGGAGGCGCCGTTGAGCGCCTCCAGTAAGCTATCCGGTACCTCCGGTTGGACGAAGTACACCGGCGTCTTGCCCTTCTTGCGAAGGATCCACTGTCCGGACTTCGAAACCGCTGATGGTTCCGGCATGGAGTCCGGACGAGGGTCGGGCTTAGAGCCCCTGAGGGTCTTGCCTCAAGGCTACCGGAGTCCGGGAGGTCGCTTGTGGCACCTCTGTGCTACCTCCTCTTGACCGAGCCCCTTGGGGCCCCACCACAAGGCCGTCCGCAGCATGAGGCGAGGAGGCGGTCGGAAGTGAAGTACTCTCCATTTCCGACGAGCCCAGGGACCCGCTCGATGAATCGGCGAACTCGCCCTTGGGAGGGCTGCACGGTTGTTCCACATTAGAGAACACTATACAATAATAAAAAGCCATGGGTATTCGGACACTTACGATCTCGCCAGGGGTTTGCCCTTGTAGGCCAATCCTCCTCCTCGCTGCCGACGCGTTGGTGGAGAAGTCCGGAGGAAGGGTTCTTCCCTTCTTGGACCCTCCGGCCTCCCCCGTTGGGGCGGCCTTCCTTTTCTTATCCTCCCCCGCTGGGGGAGGAGCTTCTTCTTCTTCCTCCTCATCTTCAAGAGAAGATTCCGCTTCGGAATCTGACAACACCTGGCGTTGGGAGCTCCTTCGAGTTCCCGTGGCCTCCTTCTTGGCCTTCTTCTCCGGAACCACATGGGGCGCCGGAGCCCGGCAACCCGTTAATCGGGCGTCCTCCGGTCTTCCGGCAAAGGAGCGTGACAGACGATTAATGTCCGGACGCCTTCGGCCGATCTGTCAAAGATTAGGGAGTTTTAGATCCCACGAGAGTCAATCTATGAAAAAAGAGTCCCGTAAAGGGTAAAATAACTTACCTCGCCGGCTGGACGCTGCGAGCTGTATCCGCGATCTTTGGTAGCGGATGCTGGGGCTTCGGCGCCCTTGAACAACACCTTCCAGGCATCTTCGTACGTAGTGTCGAAGAGCCGGCTCAAGGTTTGGTGCTGTGCCGGATCGAACTCCCACAAGTTAAAAGCCCGTTGTTGGCATGGGAGAATCCGGCGGATGAGCATCACCTGGATTACGTCGACAAGCCTAAGATTCTTGGCCACCAGGTTTCGGACGCATGTTTGAAGTCCGGATGTCTCGTTCGAATTCCCCCACGTCAGGCCCGTCTCTTTCCATGAGGAGAGACGTGTGGGGAAGCCAGATCTGAATTCGGGGGCCGCCACCCATTCGGTGTTGCGGGGCTCGGTGATGTAGAACCACCCCGATTGCCACCCCTTTATTGTCTCCACGAAGGCGCCCTCGAGCCATGGGACTTTGGCCATCTTGCCAACCATTGGGCCTCCGCACTCCGCTTGACGGCCGCCCACTACCTTCGGCCGGACGTTGAAGATCTTCAGCCATAAGCCAAAGTGGGGCTGGATGCAGAGGAAGGCCTCGTACACGGCGATAAACGCGGAGATGTTGAGGATGAAATTCGGGGCCAGGTCATGGAAGTCCAGGCCGTAGTAGAACATGAGCCCCCGGACAAATGGGTGAAGTGGAAAACCTAGTCCGCGGAGGAAGTGGGGAGAAACACTACCCTCTCATGGGGCCCGGGTTGGAATAAGCTGCCCGCTTCGGGCAGCTCAGACAATGTCGCCGGACAAGTATCCGGCCTCCCGTAGTCTTTTGATGTTCCCCTCCGTGACGGAGGAGGCCATCCACCTGCCTCCCGCTCCTGACATGGTTGGAGAAGGTTGAGGTGGGATGTGCGAACTTGGGCGCTGGAGCTCGAGTCTTGTGAAATGGATAAGCAAAGGAGGAAGAAGGCGTGGGTGAAAAGGTGGGTCCTTATCCCCTTATATAGAGCCAGACGGTTATGCATCCCCACCAGCCTGGTAAAACTCGCTTATTTCCCAAAGCGCCGTAATCAATGGCGTAGATGGGTTACCCACGCCCGTATTGATGAGAATCCCGGAATAAGGGGGCACGATCTATGCTTTGATAAGACGTGCCAAGGAAACCGCCTCGCTAAACACGCTGAGGTGGAACAATAAAAACGATTCATATAAAGGCCTGGCCGTGGTGTGATGTCACGCCGCGGAATGCGTCAGCAGATCTGTGCAAAAATTATTCTCTCTACGGTGTTATGTGGAACTTGTTTTGCAGAGCCGGACACTATACTTGTGTTCAAAATCTTCTATGAAGTATTCAGAGGAGGAACCCGCCTCGCAATGCCGAAGACAATCAACGCACCGGACTCATCGTCGTTGAAGCCTGGTTCTGGGCTACCGAGGAGTCCCGGACTAGGGGTGTTCGGATAGCGGACTATCGCCACGGCGAACTCCAAGACTATGAAGATACAAGATTGAAGACTTCGTCCCGTGTCCGGATGGGACTTTCCTTGGCGTGGAAGGCAAGCTTGGCGTCTACAGATATGTAGATCTCCTACCATTGTAACCGACTCTGTGTAACCCTAACCTATCCGGTGTCTATATAAATCGGAGGGTTTTAGTCCCAGAGGACGAACAACAATCATACCATAGGCTAGCTTCTAGGGTTTAGCCTCCTTGATCTCGTGGTAGATCTACTCTTGTACTACCCATATCATCAATATTAATCAAGCAGGAGTAGGGTATTACCTCCATCGAGAGGGCCCGAACCTGGGTAAAAACATCGTGTCCCTTGTCTCCTGTTACCATCCGCCTAGACGCATAGTTCGGGAACCCCTACCCGGGATCCGCCGGTTTTGACACCGACACTAACCATAGCATTAAACTTTTGGGTCCAATCGGCCCCTTACGGAATAGTGCATAAACTGGGGTTTAAGCTTTTGTCGCTCTCGCAACCCACCATCTATTTACTACTCCACAATGCATTCCCTTAGGCCCAAATATGGTGAAGTGTCATGTAGTCGACGTTCACATGACACCACTAAGGGAATCACAACATACATACCATCAAAATATCGAACACATATCAAATTCACATGATTACTTGCAACATGATTTATCCCGTGACCTCAAGAACAAAAGTAACTACTCACAAATAATGAACATGCTCATGATCAAAGGAGTATTTAATAGCATCATGGATCTGACCATATAATCTTCCACCAAATAAACCATATAGTAATCAACTACAAGATGTAATCATCACTACTAGTCACCCCCGGCAACAATCTATAGTTACGGTAACAAGATTGAATACAAGAGATGAACTAGGGTTTGAGATGAGATGGTGCTGGTGAAGATGTTGATGGAGATTGCCCTCCCCAAGATGGGAGAGTTGTTGGTGATGATGATGACGATGATTTCCCCCTCCGGAAGGGAAGTTCCCCCGGCAGAATCGCTCCGTCGGAGGGCAAAAGTGCTCCTGCCCAAGTTCCGCCTCGAGATGGCGGCGCTCCGCCCCAAAAATCTTCTTCTTATTTTTTTCTAGGTCAAAATGAATTATATACCAGAAGATGGGCACCGGAGGTGGGCTGAGGAGACCACAACCACCAGGGCGCGCAAGGTGGGTTGTGCCCACCTGGTGGCCCCCTCTAGTGTTTATTGGCTCCAGTATTTCTTAAATAATCCATAAGAAATCTCTGTGAAGTTTCAACTCATTTGGAGTTGTGCAGAATAGCTGGCCTGACGTAGCTTTTTCAGGTCCAGATTTCCAGCTGCCGGAAATCTCCCTCTTGGTGTGTACCTTGCAAATTATGAGAGAAAAGGCATTAGAATTACTCCAAAAAGCATTATTATGGATAAAAAACATTATAAATAACAGTAAGAAAACATGATGCAAAATGGACGTATCATACATCAACCACGTTAAGCTAACGCTTCCGCTTTCGGTCTACGAGGGTACATGGACACACTCTCCCCCTCTCATTGTTATGCATCTCCTAGATAGATCTTGCGTGATTGTAGGAATTTTTTTTGAAATTACATGCTATGTTCCCCAACAGTGGCATCCGAGCCAGGTCTATGCGTAGATGATATGCACGAGTAAAACACAAAGAGTTGTGGGCGATAATAGTCATACTGCTTACCACCAATGTCTTATTTTGATTCGGCGGTATTGTTGGATGAAGCGGCCTGGACCAACATTACATGACCACGTTCATGAGACCGTTTCTACCAACGTGCTTTTGCACAAGGTGGCTGGCAGGTGTCTGTTTCTCCAACTTTAGTTGAATCAAATTTGACTACGGCCGGTCCTTGTTGAAGGTTAAAACAGCACACTTGACGAAAAATCATTGTGGTTTTGATGCGTAGGTAAGAATGGTTCTTGCTAGAAGCCCATAGCGGCCACGTAAAACTTTCAACAACAAAGTAGAGGATGTCTAACTTGTTTTTGCACGGCATGTTGTGATGTGATATGGTCGAGACATGATGTGATATAAGTTATTGTATGAGATGATCATGTTTTGTAAAAGTTATCGGCAACTGGCAGGAGCCTTATGGTTGTCTCTTTATTGTATGAAATGCAATCGCCATGTAATTGCTTTACTTTATCACTATGCGGTAGCGATAGTTGTAGAAGCAATAGTTGGCGAGACGACAACGGCGCTACGATGGAGATCTAGGTGTCAAGCCGGTGACGATGGAGATCATGACGATGCTTTGGAGATGGAGACCAAAGGCACAAGATGATGATGGCCATATCATGTCACATATTTTGATTGCATGTGATGTTTATCTTTTATGCATCTTATTTTGCTTAGTTCGACGGTAGCACTATACGATGATCCCTCACTAAATTTCAAGGTATAAGTGTTCTCCCTGAGTATGCACCGTTGCTATAGTTCATCGTGTCGAGACACCACGTGATGATCGGGTGTGATAAGCTCGACGTTCACATACAATGGGTGTAAGACAGTTTTGCACGTGCAGAATACTCGGGTTAAACTTGACAAGCCTAGCATATGCAGATATGGCCTCGGAACACTAAGACCGAAAGGTCGAGCGTGAATCATATAGTAGATATGATCAACATAGAGATGTTCACCATTCAAAACTATTCCATCTCACGTGATGATCGGACATGGTTTAGTTGATAGGGAGCACGTGATCATTTAGATGACTAGAGGGATGTCTATCTAAGTGGGAGTTCTTAAGTAATATGATTAATTGAACTTTAATTTATCATGAACTTAGTCCTGATAGTTTTTGCATATCTATGTGTGTTGTAGATCAATGGCTCGTGTACTGTTCCCTTGAATTTTAATGCATTCCTAGAGAAATGTAAGTTGAAAGATGATGGTAGCAACTACACGGTCTGGGTCCATAACTTGAGGATTATCCTCATTGCTGCACAGAAGAATTACGTCCTGGAAGCACCACTAGGTGCAAGGCCTACTGCAGGAGCAACTCCAGACGTTATGAACGTCTGGCAAGCTAAAGCTGATGACTACGTGATAGTTCAGCGTGCCATGCTTTACGGCTTAGAATTGGGACTTCAAAGACGTTTTGAACATCATGGAGCATATGAGATGTTCCAAGAGTTGAAGTTAATATTTCAAGCAAATGCCCGAGTTGAGAGATATGAAGTCTTCAACAAGTTATATAGCTGCAAGATGGAGGAGAACAGTTCTGTCAGTGAACACATACTCAGAATGTCTGGGTACCATAGGCACTTGACTCCGCTGGGAGTTAATCTTCCTGATGATAGTGTCATTGACATAGTTCTTCAATCACTGCCACCAAGCTATAAAGGCTTCATGATGAACTATAACATGCAAGGGATGTAAAAGACAATTGCTGAGCTCTTCGCAATGCTAAAGGCTACGAAAGTAGAAATCAAGAAGGAGCATCAAGTGTTGATGGCTAACAAGACCACTAGTTTCAATAAAAAGGGCAAAGGGAAGAAGGGGAACTTCAAGAATAATAGCAAGCAAGTTGCTGCTCCCGGGAAGAAGCCCAAGTCTGGACCTAAGCATGAAACTGAGTGCTTCTACTTCAAAGGGACTGGTCACTGGAAGCGGAACTGCCCCAAGTATTTGGCGGATAATAACGATGGCAAAGTGAAAGGTATATTTGATATACATGTTATTGATGGGTACCTTACTAATGCTCGTAGTAGCGCCTGGGTATTTGATACTGGTTCTGCTGCTCATATTTGCAACTTGAAACAAGGGCAACGGATTAAACGAATATTGGCTAAGGACGAGGCGACGATGCGCGTCGGAAATGGTTCCAAGGTCGATGTGATCGCCGTCGGTACGCTACCTCTACATCTACCTTTGTGATTAGTTTTAGACCTGAGTAATTGTTATTTGGCGCCAGCGTTGAGCATGAGCATTATATTTGGATCTTGTTTGATGCGAGACGGTTATTCATTTAAATCAGAGAATAATGGTTGTTCTATTTATATGAGTAATATCTTTTATGGTCATGGACCCTTGATGAGTGGTCTATTTTTATTGAATCTCGATCGTAGTGATACACATATTCATAAATATTGAAGCCAAAAGATGCAAAGTTAATAATGATAGCACAACTTATTTGTGGCAATGCCGTTTAGGTCATATTGGTATAAAACGCATAAAGAAACTCCATGCTGATGGACTTTTGGAATCACTTGATTATGAATCAATTGATGCTTGCGAACCATGCCTCATGGGCAAGATGACCAAGACTCCATTCTCCAGAACAATGGAGCAAGCAACTGGCTTATTGGAAATAATACATACTGATGTATGCAGTCCGATGAGTGTTGAGGCTCGCGACGGGTATCGTTATTTTCTAACCTTCACAGATGATTTGAGCATATATGGGTATATCTACTTAATGAAACATAAGTCTGAACCATTTGAAAAGTTCAAAGAATTTCAGAGTGAAGTGGAAAATCATCGTAACAAGAAAATAAAGTTTCTACGATCAGATCGGGGAGGTGAATATTTGAGTTATGAGTTTGGTCTTCATTCGAAACAATGTGGAATAGTATCGCAACTCATGCCACCTGGAACACCACAGCGTAATGGTGTGTCCGATCATGTAACCGTACATTATTAGATATGGTGCGATCTAAGATGTCTCTTATCGATTTACCCCTATCGTTTTGGGGTTATGCTTTAGAGACGGCTGCATTCACGTTAAATAGAGCACCATCTAAATCCGTTGAGACGACACCATATGAACTGTGGTTTGGCAAGAAACCTAAGCTGTCGTTTCTTAAAGTTTGGTGCTGCAATGCTTATGTGAAAAAGCTTCAACCTGATAAGCTCGAACCCAAATAGGAGAAATGTGCCTTCATAGGATACCCAAAAGAAATTGTTGGGTATACCTTCTATCACAGATCTGAAGGCAAGATATTTGTTGCTTAGAATGGATCCTTTCTAGAGAAGGAGTTTCTCTAGAAAGAAGTGAGTGGGAGGAAAGTAGAACTTGATGAGGTAATTGTACCTTCTCCTGAATTGGAAAGTAGTTCATCATGGAAATCAGTTCCAGTGATTCCTACACCAATTAGTGATGAAGCTAATGATGATGACCATGAAACTTCAGATCAAGTTACTACCGAACCTTGTATGTCAACCAGAGTACGCTCCGCACCAGAGTGGTACGGTAATCCTGTTCTGGAAGTCATGTTACTAGACCATGACAAATCTATGAACCATGAGGAAGTGATGATGAGCCTAGATTCCGTGAAATGGCTTGAGTCCATGAAATCTTATGTCTACTACACAACCTTCTTCTTGTAGACGTTGTTGGGCCTCCAAGTGCAGAGGTTTGTAGGACAGTAACAAATTTCCCTCAAGTGGATGACCTAAGGTTTATCAATCCGTGGGAGGCGTAGGATGAAGATGGTCTCTCTCAAACAACCCTGCAACCAGATAACAAAGAGTCTCTTGTGTCCCCAACACACCCAATACAATGGTAAATTGTATAGGTGCACTAGTTCGGTGAAGACATGGTGATACAAGTGCAATATGGATGGTAGATATAGGTTTTTGTAATCTGAAAATATAAAAACACCGACAGGGAGCTCTATAGCATTTCTGGTATTATATGTGGATGACATATTGTTAATTGGAAATAATACATAATTTCTGGATAGCATAAAAGGATACTTGAATAAAAAATTCAATGAAAGACCTCGATGAAGCTGCTTATATATTGGGCATCAAGATCTATAGAGATAGATCGAGACGCTTAATTGGCCTTTCACAAAGCACATACCTTGATAAAGTTTTGAAGAAGTTCAAAATGGATCAGTCAAATAAAGGGTTCTTGCCTGTGTTACAAGGTGTGAAGTTGAGTCAGACTCAATGCCCGACCACTGCAAAAGATAGAGAGAAAATGAAAGCCATTCCCTATGCCTCAGCCATAGGTTCTATCATGTATGCAATGCTGTGTATCAGGCCTGATGTGTGCCTTGCTATAAGTTTAGCAGGGGCGTACCAAAGTAATCCAGAGTGGATCACGGACAGTGTCAAGAACATCCCGAAATACGAAAAGGACTAAGGATATATGTCCCGTTTATGGAGGTGACAAAGTGCTTGTCGTAAATGGTTACGTCGATGCAAGCTTTGACACTGATCCGGATGACTCTAAGTCACAAACCGGATACGTATTTATATTGAATGGTGGAGCTATTAGTTGGTGCAGTTTCAAGCAGAGCCTCATGGCGGGATCTACGTGTGAAGCGAAGTACATAGCTGCTTCAGAAGCAGCAAATGAAGGAGTCTGGATGAAGGAGTTCATATACGATCTAGGTGTAATACCTAGTGCATCGGGTCCAATGAAAATCTTTTGTGAGAATACTGGAGCAATTGCTTTAGTGAAGGAATCCAGATTTCACAAGAGAACCAAACACATCAAGAGACGCTTCAACTCCATCTGCGATCAAGTCAAGGAGGGAGACATAGAGATTTGCAAAGTACATACGGATCTGAATGTTGCAGACCCGTTGACTAAGCCTCTTCCACGAGCAAAACATGATCATCACCAAGACTCCATGGGTGCTAGAGTCATTACTATGTAGTCTAGATTATTGACTCTAGGTGCAAGTGGGAGACTGGAGGAAATATGCCCTAGAGGCAATAATAAAGTTGTTATTTATATTTCCTTATATCATGATAAATGTTTATTATTCATGCTAGAATTGTATTAACCAGAAACTTAGTACATGTGTGAATACATAGGCAAAACAAAGTGTCCCTAGTATGCCTCTACTTGACTAGCTCGTTAATCAAAGATGGTTAAGTTTCCTAACCATAGACATGTGTTGTCATTTGATGAACAGGATCACATCATTAGAGAATGATGTGATGGACAAGACCCATCTGTCAGCTTAGCATAATGATCATTAAGTTTTATTGGTATTGCTTTCTTCATGACTTATACATATTCCTCTGACTATGAGATTATGCAACTCCCGAATACCGGAGGAACACCTTGTGTTCTATCAAACATCACAACGTAACTGGGTGATTATAAAGATGCTCTCTGTGTGTCTCCGAAGGTGTTTGTTGGGTTGGCATAGATCAAGATTAGGATTTATCACTCCGAGTATCGGAGAGGTATCTCTGGGCCCTCTCGGTAATGCACATCACTATAAGCCTTGCAAGCAATGTGACTAATGAGTTAGTTATGCGATTGTGCACTACGGAACGAGTAAAGAGACTTGCCGGAAACGAGATTGAACTAGGTATGTGATACGTCTCCAACGTATCTATAATTTTTGATTGTTCCATGCTATTATATTACCCCTTTTGGATGTTTATTGGCTTTATTTTGCACTTTTATATCATTTTTGGGACTAACCTACTAACCGGAGGCCCAGCCCATATTGCTATTTTTTTTCCTATTTCAGTATTTCGAAGAAAAGGAATATCAAACGGAGTCCAAACGGAATGAAACCTTCGGGAGCGTGATTTTTGGAATGAACGTGATCCAGAGGACTTGGAGTGCAAGTCAAGAAGCAGCCGAGGCCTCCACGAGATAGGAGGCCCCCCCTATAGGGTGCGCCCCCTGTCTCGTGGGCCCCCCGGGCGGCCACCGACGTACTTCTTCCTCCTATATATACCTACGTACCCCGAAAACATCCAGGGGCACCACAAAACACAATTTCCACCGCCGTAACCTTACGTATCATGAGAACCCATCTTGGAGCCTTCGGCACTTTCTGGGAGGGAATCAACCACGGAGGGCTTCTACATCAACACCATAGCCCCTCCGATGAGTTGTGAGTAGTTTACCACAGACCCTCTGGGTCCATAGTTATTAGCTAGATTGCTTCTTCTCTCTTTTTGGATCTCAATACAATGTTCACCCCCTCTATTGTGGAGATCTATTCGATGGAAACTCTTTTTGCGGTGTGTTTGTCGAGATCCGATGAATTGTGGGTTTATGATCAAGTTTATCAATGAATAATATTTGAATCTTCTCTGAATTCTTTTATGTATGATTAAGTTATCTTTGCAAGTCTCTTCGAATTATCAGTTTGGTTTGGCTACTAGATTGGTCTTTCTTGCCATGGGAGAAGTGCTTAGCTTTGGGTTCAATCTTGCGGTGTTCTTACCCAGTGACAGAAAGGGTTGCAAGGCACGTATTGTATTGTTGCCATCGAGGATAACAAGATGGGGTTTATATCATATTGCATGAGTTTATCCCTCTACATGAACTTAATGTTGTTATCCTCGATGGTCGATGGCAATAATACAATACGTGCCTTGCAACCCTTTCTGTCACTGGGTAAGGACACCGCAAGATTGAACCCAAAGCTAAGCACTTCTCCCATTGCAATAACTACCAATCTAGTTGGCCAAACCAAACGGATAATTCGAAGAGACTTGCAAAGATAACCAATCATACATAAAAGAATTCAGAGAAGATTCAAATATTATTCATAGATAATCTGGATCATAAACCCACAATTCATCGGTCTCAACAAACACACCACAAAAAGAAGATTACATCGAATAGATCTCCACGAGAGAGGGGAGAACATTGTATTGAGATCCAAAAAGAGAGAAGAAGCCATCTAGCTACTAGCTATGGACCAAGGTTTGAAGTAAACTACTCACACTTCATCGGAGGGGCTATGGTGATGATGTAGAAGCCCTCCATGGTGGATGCCCCTCGTGAGCTCCTAACAGGCCCCAAGATGGGATCTCGTGGATACAGGAAGTTGTGGCGGTGGAATTAGGTTTTTGGCTCCTGTTCTGATCGTTTGGGGGTATGTAGGTATATATAGGAGGAAGGAGTACGTCGATGGAGCAACAGGGGGCCCACGAGGCAGGGGGCGCGCCCCCCACCCTCGTGACCGCCTCTGTTGTTCCTTGGAGTAGGGTCCAAGTCTCCTGGATCATGTTCGGTGAAAAAATCACGTTTCCGAAGGTTTCATTCCGTTTGGACTCTATTTGATATTCTGTTTCTTCGAAACACTGAAATAGGCGAAAAACAACAATGCAGGCTGGGCCTCCGGTTAATAGGTTAGTCCCAAAATAATATAAAAGTGGAAAATAAAGCCCAATATAGTCCAAAACAGTAAATAAAGTAGCATGGAGCAATAAAAAATTATAGATACGTTGGAGACGTATCAGGCATGCCCAAGCTTAATTCCTGCTCGTCCTCGAGTAGGTAATTGATAAAAAGAGAATTTTTTGATGCGGAGTGATACTTTGGCATAATTACAATGTAAATCTTCTTAATTGTGGTATGAATATTCAGATCCGAAAGATTCAAGACAAAAGTTCATATTGACATAAAAATAATAATACTTCAAGCATACTAACTAAGGAATTATGTCTTCTCAAAATAACATGGTCAAAGAAAGTTATCCCTACAAAATCATATAGTCTGGCTATGCTCCATCTTCCCCACACAAAATATTTAAATCATGCACAACCCCGATGACAAGCCAAGCAATTGTTTCATACTTTAACATTTTCAAAACTTTTTCAATCTTCACGCAATACATGAGCGTGAGCCATGGATATAGCACTATATGTGGAATAGAATGGTGGTTGTGGAGAAGACAAAAGAGGGAAGATAGTCTCACATCAACTAGGCGTATCAACGGGCTATGGAGATGCCCATCAATAGATATCAATGTGAGTGAGTAGGGATTGCCATGCAACGGATGCACTAGAGCTATAAGTATAAGAAAGCTCAACAAAAGAAACTAAGTGGGTGTGCATCCAACTCGCTTGCTCACGAAGACCTAGGGCATTTGAGGAAGCCCATCATTGGAATATACAAGCCAAGTTCTATAATGAAAAATTCCCACTAGTATATGAAAGTGACAAAATGAGAGACTCTCTATCATGAAGATCTTGGTGCTACTTTGAAGCACAAGTGTGGTAAAAGGATAGTAGCATTGTCCCTTCTCTCTTTTTCTCTCATTTTTTTATTTGGGCCTTTTCTTTTTTTATGGCCTCTTTTTATCTCTTTTTTTCATTTTTTATTTTATTTTTCGTCCGGAGTCTCATCCCGACTTGTGGGGGAATCATGGTCTCCATCATCCTTTCCTCACTTGGGACAATGCTCTAAAAAATGATGATCATCACACTTTTATTTTCTTACAACTCAACAATTACAACTCGATACTTAGAACAAATATGACTATATATGAATGCCTCCGGTGGTGTACCGGGATATGCAATGATGCAAGAGTGACATGTATGAAAGAATTATGAATGGTGGCTTTGCCACAAATACGATGTCAACTACATGATCATGCTAGCAATATGACAATAATGGAGCGTGTCATAATAAGCGGAACGGTGGAAAGTTGCATGGCAATATATCTCGGAATGGCTATGGAAATGCCATGATAGGTAGGTATGGTGGCTGTTTTGAGGAAGATATATGGTGGGTGTATGATACCAGCGAAAAGTGCGGTATTAGAGAGGCTAGCAATGGTGGAAGGATGGGAAAAGTGTGTATAATCCATGGACTCAACATTAGTCATAAAGAACTCATATACTTATTGCAAAAATTTAGAAGTTATCAAAGCAAAGTATTACGCGCATGCTCCTAGGGGGATAGATGGGTAGGAAAAGACCATCGTCATTCCCCGACCGCCACTCATAAGGAAGACAATCAATAAATAAATCATGCTCCGAGTTCATCACATAACGGTTCACCATAATGCATGCTACGGGAATCACAAACTTCAACACAATTATTCTTTAAATTCACAACTACTCAACTAGCATGACTCTAATATCACCATCTTCATATCTCAAAACAATTATCAAGCATCAAACTTATCTTAGTATTCAACGCACTCAAAAGAAAGTTTCACATATCTTGAATACCAAGTATATTGATATTAAGCAAATTACCATGCTATTAACGACTCTCAAAAAAATCTAAGTGAAGCATGAGAGATGAATAGTTTCTTTAAAAAAAATCCACCACCGTGCTCTAAAAGATCTAAGTGAAGCACTAGAGCAAAAATTATCACGCTCAAAAGATATAAGTGAAGCACTATGAGCAAAACTATCAAGCTCAAAAGATATAAGTGAAGCACATAGAGTATTCTATCAAATTCCAATTTATGTATGGCTCTCTCAAAAGGCGTGTACATCAAGGATGATTGTGGTAGACTAACAAGCAAAGACACAAATGATACAAGATGCTCCAAGCAAAACACATATCATGTGGTGAATAAAAATATAGCTCCAAGTAAATTACCGATGGAAGTAGACGAAAGAGGGGATGCCTTCCGGGGCAGCCCCAAGCTTTGACTTTTTGGTGTCCTTGGATTATCTTAGGGGTGCCATGGGCATCCCCAAGCTTAGGCTCTTGCCACTCCTTGTTCCATAATCCATCAAAAGAATTTACCCAAAACTTGAAAACTTCACAACACAAAACTCAATAGAAATCTCGTGAGCTCCGTTAGAGAAAGAAAACAAAAGACTACTTTAAGGTACTGTAATGAACTCATTCTTTATTTATATTGGTGTAAAACCTACTGTATTCCAACTTCTCTATGGATTATAAACTATTTTACTAGCCATATATTCATTATTATTCTCAATCAAAGTAGACAAAGGCATATCATTACACTACAAAAAAAAGACACACCCGTGACATTTTGGGCCGAATTTTTTTTTCTGTCATACATATGACACTTCTATGACGATAATTGTGACAAAACCCGGTATCATCATAGATGTGGTGGGCTCCTACTTCTTTGACAAAAAATCATGACAGAAAATGGGCTTTTCGTCCTGGGCGGGCCGAAGACGCAGCTGCATGACATTCTTTGGGCCGTCCATGACGGAAAAAACCGTGGTAGAGGGGAGGAAAATTTCAGGGAGTTGCTGGTTATGGTGGGAGGTCGGGGCCGAAGCGATGCGCTGCTTTCTTCTCAGACGACGCTGCTGTGCGTAGGCGCGTTGGCTCTAATCAACCCGAAAGCGAGGCGTTGGGCTCTAATTGAACCCGAGCGATTGCAGACCGCAGGCTACGACATCGAACCCGGAAAGCGATCGATCGATGGCTGTTAATCGAACCCGATGGAGCGATTCTTCTTGCCATCGCTAATCAAGCCGATCAATTGGATGAACAGTGAGCGTTGCGGGGGGGGGGGGGGGTTGGATGAACAGTGACCGGTGGCGTTGCCTCTGGATGAACAGGACCCCGTGGTGTGGAGGGCTGGATGAACAGTAGACGGCGGAGGGGTGGCCATGGAGGGGTGGTTGAACAGGACCCCGTGGTGTGGAGAGCTGGATGAACAGTAGACGATGGAGGGGTGCCCGTGGAGGGGTGGTTGAACAGTAGCCGGTGGAGTAGCGCACGGTGGAGGCTGGATGAACAGGAGCCCGTGGAGGCTGGAGGAGGTCGATGGTGGAGATGAACAGTATCTCGTGGAGTCCCGTTTTGCGGTACGCCCTCTGTTGGAAAAGGCAGTGCCTAGGAGGCGCTTAGGCACGCCTAGGTGCTAGGCAATGGCCAAACGCCTCGCCTAGGGCATAAATGGAGGTCTAGGCAGGGCAAGCAAGGATTGGCTATCCAAGCAAGACATCATGCCACATACTGCACTGATATGCCAAACGAATTATATTCCAATGGTAGTAGACGGTAATTAACTTATTTATATGCCCTAAACTAATATCAACACCCATATAATAATCACAAATATACTACGAGTAAAACTATTTGACCGCCTAGGCTGCGCCTAGGGCGCTTAGGCACCGCCTAGGCACTAGGCGAAGGCCAACCGCCTCGCTTACGCCTACCGCTTTTTCCAACCTCGCCACACCCCTCCCGATGAACAGGACCCCCGTTTCGACCGTAGCGCTCCAACACAAGTCCGTTTCGTCCGTTTTGTGGAACGCCACACCCCTCCCGATCAACAGGACCCCCGTTTCGACCATAGGAGGTCTGTTTCCTCCATTTTGCGGTACGCCACACCCCTCCCAATCAACAGGACCCTGGTTTCGACCGTAGGGAGGTCCGTTTCCTCCGCTTTGCAAAGACGCTGCACCCTCCCGATGAACAGGATCCCGCTTCAACGTGGCGGTCGAACACAAGGCCGCTTTCCTCCGCCAGCGGTATGCCAGGCCTCATTTCCATCGCCTGTTCCGTCCAAGCCCTCCTGATGAACACGACACGCATTCCGTTCCAACCCAGCCGGTTTGGCTCCCCATGAACACGACGACGATGTTGTTTCTCCGTTCTGACCCAGCCATGTACACGAGCCCTCGACGCACGTGTCGCGCGAGTAGGCGACTGAGACCCGCCCGTATGTACACATACGCGTGGCGTATTTTATTTCTTGCACCGTCACAGACGTGCGTGTACATGCTACATGCGCGCCTCTACTATGACACGTGCGCGCCTCTACAACGACTAGTATGTACGTACACGTTCGCGACCAGAATGACAACGCTACGTATGCTTCGACCAGGTGGATCCCGACTATCAGGCACTTCCTTGCCTGTGAAGATGTAGCTGGTGGGTCCCAGCAGTCAGGGGGGGCGAATCGTTTTTGGTTTTTTTTGCCCGGACGCACTTCCTTGCGTGCGAAGATATAGCTGGTGGGTCCCAGCAGTCAGGGGGGTGAATCATTTTTTTCGGACGCACTTCCTTGCGTGCGAAGATGTAGCTGGTGGGTCCCAGCAGCATGTGGGGAAACATTTTTTTCGCGAAATACGATGGCCCATCCGGTGGGTCCCCGCTGTCAGGTGGAGGAATAATTATTTTGCGCGTAATAAGGAGGCACTTCCTTGCTGCGGCCGTGGACCCATCTGTCAGCCTCTCCACGTACAGTCCACGTCCGATGGAAGCCATTCCTTAACCACCTTGACCACGCCGCACCGAGAGCACCAGGGCGGTGGACTACGGCAAGGCCTAGGAAGGGGACGACGCGGAGCCGGGGAAGACGCGGCAGTGGATGCCCACGCGTAGAGGAGTATGAGGGTTCACTCGTTCGGCTGCGGTGTGAGGCTGCCGTCACCGCAGAATAACAGGGGGTGTGGGTGCGTAGAGGGATGGCCTGGCCAGCGGTGAGAGTAGTAGGGGGCGGTGAGGCCTCACAGCATCACAGCCGGCCATGGGCGGCAGGAGCAAAGCGGTGACGAGGCGCTGCTTTGGGCAGCTGGAGCAAGAAACCCAGAGGTTGAAGAAGCACTACGGCCGTTGGATGGACATCGACGTCCACCGGAGCTAGAATCGTTCATATATTGACTAAAGTTGACAAAGGCCTCCGTCGATCAACTTAGTAGGCCCACAAGTCAGCCTCCCACCAAGGTTGGTCCCAGCTAGCGGGGTATTCATTTTTGTGCGTAATAAGGAGGCACTTCCGGTGGGTCCGAAATGACAATGGGGAACATTTTTTTCGCGAAATACGGTGGCCCAACCTATGGGTCCCAGCAGTCAGGGGGAAACATTTTTTTCGCGAAATACTGGTGGCCCGTCCAGTGGGTCCCAGCTGTCAGGTGGAGGATTAATTATTTTCCGCGTAATAAGGAGGCACTTCCTTGTGGCTGCCGTGGACCCAGCTGTCAGCCTCTCCACGTACAGTACTCTTCCGATGGAAGTCGGTCATTGACCACATTGACCACGCCGCACCGAGAGCACCACGGCGGTGGACGACGGCGAGGCCTAGGAAGGGGACGATGCGGAGCCGGGGAAGACGCGGAGCCGGGGAAGACGCGGCAGTGGAAGCCCACGCGGAGAGGAGTACGAGGGTTCACCGGTTCGGCTGTGGTGTGAGGCTACCGTCGCCGCAGAATAACAGGGGGTGTGGGTGAGTAGAGGGATGCCCTGGCCAGCGATGGGAGTAGTAGGGGCGATGAGGCTCAAGCGGCAAAGACAGCCGGCCACGGGAGGCGGGAGCAGGCGGTCCCGCCGGCGCTGCTTTGGCGGCTGGAGCAAGAAGACCAGAGATTGAAGAAATGACGACGGCCGTTGGATTGACATCCAACGGTTACGCCGCCTAGAATCGCTTGTTGACGTAGTATATAATAACTAAAAAATCTTGCATACTGGCCAACTAAACAGGCCCACAAGTCAGACCAGTCCCTTTTTTTTAATAATTTATATATAGCTCATGGCAACTTCTTATGCAATTTATTGCAGTCGTTTTTTTGGTTGGCCAGGGTCAATTTCGCATATTTCTGTGGGTTCCAAACTATTTTTAATACCGAAATGTCGAGCCAGATTTAAAGTACTTTGAAGGTATATTTGAATTAGGTTAATGCCAGTGAAATAGGAATCTGAAAATGTGAAAAAAAAATCAGAAATTATAAAGTAATTGCCAATTTGTCATCTATTTTTATATTTACAACCCATTTCATATTACTTTCAAGATTTGCAGCCGTCTTGAAAGAGTTGCAGCCCATTAGGGCGTAGAAAAATAAGTAGGCCTGGATTGGGTATTCTTCGTAAAAAATAAATCGGGCTCATTTTCACAAAGAAAAAATAGTTGGGCTGGTCACATGGTGAACATAAAATATAAGCCTGGGCGACGGGCCACAGCCGATTCAAACCCGCTCCGTCTCAACAATAACAAACAAAAAAATTCTGCCGAGTAGCTACGCCCTGTGTGTCACCAATCTTGTGATGTTCTCTTGTCTATTGACTATATACGCTCACAATGTCGTGGGTCCCAGATGTCAGGAAAACACTAGGAGGAAGCATTTTATTTTTCCATACGCTGACGTGGTGGCCCCTACTGTCATCCTCTCCACGTACTTCTGCCGATTCCTGTTGTTTGTTGACCATGTTGACAACGCGAGAGGGCGGCGCTGGGCGAAAGCGCACTCAAAGCGCTGGAGGACATCGGTGTTAACGATTTAGGAGACGGTGGGCTGACGATGCATGCACCGAGGCGCAGCCACCGTGGGAGGCGGAAGAAGCGGCTCACGGGCGCTTGGTTTGGTTTTGGCGGCCGGAGGAAGACATGATCGAAGAAACCCGACAGATCGTAAAAGCAGCAGGAGTACTTAACAACCTTAATCAAACCAGCAGGTCACTTAACAACCAAAGTCGAAAGCTGTATGAGTACTTATACAGAGTTCAACCGCATAATGCATGCCTCGAGCAGTGCTACTTTGCCTCTGATTAACCAAGGGTGAGGCCGCCAAGGCTCAGGCGCCACCCCGCAAGCATCCACAACCTTCTCGAAAGCGGCTTCATCTCGCAACGTGGTCAATAAACAGGATATTCGCTTTAGAGCCATGGAAAAGCATGAACATAATCTTGTCCTATTCTCCAAGATGGACGGGCCTTCATTATCCGAGACCACCCACGAATAAGTATCTTTTCACCTCCAAGGGGAATTGAGTAGGTCGACATAAACATCATGTCTTGACCAAGCGCAAGTCCGACCCGACCATGGTCGTGCATTCAGATAGGAACAATAGAACTCGGCAGTTCTGTTTCAAGAAGATCACAACCGTAAAACTGTGTATAAGCAATAGTTTATGAACAACATATATAATGGAAAATAGCTCGTACCATAAGTTTCTCGACACAGTTGGACCTGTTCAACGAGTGCAGCAGTGGCACACATATCCCACGTGGCCTTCCACCATTGAAACGCCCCACAAGGACCTCAAGACGATCAATAAAGTGTAAGAACTTGTGGATGTCGATCCAGTCTACTTTAGTGCCATTAGTAACAGCCGAGTTATTACAGAGTAACAAACGAGCAGCATCGCTTAACTACGAAAAAACCTACACGTGCCACCAATTATAAGAAAATATTAGTTCAAGTAGCATCTTCGTGAGAGATTCGCTGCTACTTCTAAAGTTAAATTGTGATTAGTTAGATGTAATAGGTGGATTAAGAAGTAATCGAGGCAACAAGCAAGAACCAGATACATAATTAACATGGATGAACAATTGAACGACGCCGGGTGGAAGATCTCGGTGAAGATGAGAGCAGGTTTCGCTATTTCCATCAACATTCGTATGCGCCAACTTTCAGTCCGTAACACCTGAGAAAGTTTATCCATGTTCGGCAATAAAAAAGCATCGATCTTCTTGGTTCATGAACCCAACTCGGAAGTATTATCCATTGCTTTTCTTCACTGTGTCCATTAAACTAGTGTATTCGATTACGGCAAGGCCGAGCATCTTGAGTACATGTGTTCCGCAGAGCAAATAATACACTGCAGGAAAAATAATATGACAACACAACATGTTCAATAAACCCCCACCCTCCCGGATAGAGAAGAGGATTCTAGGAACATACTGTGCGCGTTTCAAAATGCTGTGGTAGGATGAGAAGGAACAAGTGCGACATCTCGCCGAGGGCGCAGAAATCTGTAGGGTACTCGCACTTTGGGCACTGCAACTGAAACACACTAGATTCAGTACGAAGAAAAATGCATCAACGGCGGCGGCTTCCATCCTAGGATTACCTGCGACCAAGGGACTTGGATTTATCGGGGATGGATGAAGAATTCGTACCTAGTTCTCCATGAGAAAACCCTATGCAATCGCCGAGCGGGGGTTTTCTTTGAACAACCAGACGAGGGAGAAGGGGATTCAGGCCCAGTGAAATATTGCCGCTTCGTCCGTCCAGCTTACTGCTAAAGCTGGAAAGGGGGGGTTGTGATTTGATGGCTCATTGGGCATTACTGCGGTGCTACGACCGGGGTGTGTTTACCGTGAAGTTGTGCACTCTAATTTGTGCATATGGCACGTGGACCCGTTGCGGTTGCCCCACATATCAGCGAAAGGAAGTAGAAAGACAGGAGTAACTAGTTACATATAAATATATTTTTTGACAGAGATACTCCCTCTGTAAAGAAATATACAAATCTTTTATATCACAGGCTCACCTTGCCGAGAAATATACTCCCTCTGCAACGCACGGGCATTATGGGGGTTCATCTTTTTTATGGGGGTTCAACTGAGAATATAATACTCAGATTTTTTATTTTTTTACTCAGATAGGCTCACGGTTCTGGACTTTGGGCTGCAGGCCAACCCTGCATGTTTGGGGGCCCATGTGTTCTACCTCAACGCTTTTCATATTGCAAGCGATCGGTACTGCGCTGGTTTTAGATGCTGTTGCAAGGCGAATACACAAAATTGAATAAAGCACGGCAATTTGTTGGAATGAAATCGAACGATAGTTCTGACCGACAATCAGAGTTGCAATTCTATCAACGATATACCATGTGATAAATAATACTTTGTCGTACTACTTATACACATAGGACACTTGTTTCACCATGCCGATTATTACATCAAAATCTCTCGGAGGATAGATCAGTTCGGTAGTTGCATGTCACATCAAGAATTTCAAAGTTGATTTGGACCAGCTCTCCTTGCCGAGAAAGTTCGATTTTGACATCATTCCCTACCGCAAGATATGATTTAGATTTGAACCTTGACCATCCTTTAGCATCAATCATCATGCGACCATCCTTTGTACTTATGGTATATTGAGCAGGTTCATTCACACCAAGGCTGCACATGGTAAGAGAAACTTGGCCAGGGTTGCCCGGATAGTTGAACGACTCCCTCGTTGCTCTAGGAATTCTCTGTTTGCAAACAAGAAGACATACCCAAACAGTTAGATCAAGAAAGTGAATCATGTGAAACAACATGGAAGGAAAAAAGAACGAAGCACTTGGGCGGCCAATGCTTACCAAGAAGGTGGACATGTCGGTTTGTGTAAGGACTTTGGTATATGAAGTGCGAACTGTAGCCCAGTCTGTTGCCGGTGCAACTGCACGAGCCAGACCAAATGCAAGTGCAAGTGTTGGTGCAGGTGCCGAAGCCGCTGCTGCTGCCGGAGATGGTGCTCCTTGTAGAGCTGGTGTCGATGCCCGATCCTCCGGTAGATCAGACTGATCCGCTGACGCGGTCGGTGCCCAATCCTCAGCTGGATCGGACTGAGCTGCTGCCGCTGTTAGTGCTAAAGCAACTGCCGGTGCTCAATCTGTGCGAGACATCGACGATCGTGTCTGGTCTGCTATGATCAGCATTCTAACTTGACTAGGATCCGTGACCGTGATCCAGTTTTTTCTTCATTTCTTTTAAACGCGAGAAGGACTTATTGTGGCATTTTTGTTAAACCAAACTGCAGTTCATCATAGGGATTCAGCTTGTACTCAGACAACGGTCGATCCAATACTTTCGATAATATAAGTGATGGGCGGTGCCTTCGTTCATCGACACGACATAAGAAGTGAAACCTGCAAAAATAGCCATCGTGAGAGCAAACCAAACAGTTTATTACGTGATGAATGTCACATGGCAAAACCTGCATCGTAAAATCGCAGGAAAAGAAAGAAAACATGACATTAAATCAATAAGATTTAGACGGTAAATCAATAAGATTTACTTGATGTGACACAAGTGAATCCTTACCAGAAATCACTATGTTGAAGTACTAAGCAGAAGATTGATCGTCCAACCACGCGTGGCATGTAGGGGCCCCGCCTACTCCCACAAGGTGACAGTCCAAAGGTCGTGACAAATCGTATGGACCGAACATCCATGGAATTTGGACATCCCGGTGGGTGCGATAAACCCTGCAATGCATACAGATATTGGAGTGTAACCATAATTGATAAACCGTCCTCACAAAAAATATGATCTGGATACTTCAAAATGTACAGACTGAATTGAGTGGACAGACATTAACATAGACCGTTCTCAGGACTGACCATACACCAAAAGCGGCAATAGTAATAAACAATACAGGGTTCACAAACACAAATCAAGTACTGAACAATAGTACTTACTACAGACAAGCAAAGTTGCACTAACTAAACTCTGCAGACTATTTCTTGCCACCGACCTACGGGATCAACCCCATATAACTGACTAGGCCATGGACTTCGTGTGAGATGTCTACATGCACCATCACCATCTTGTCAACCTTGGACAACCTAACAGAGTGGTCATTCCACTCATAAACATGATGATGAAGACAAGTCGCATCAGATTTGTTTGGAAGATTTACAAGAACCACACCCTTCGTAATCGAAGGCACAACCAGGAAATTGTTGTGGTCAAGTACAACCTCGAGAACACGCCTGACAACAATGCTACAGGAAAACACTAGTTCAGGACACATGGCGACAAGGACACATCACCGGATAGTTCAGCAAGAGAACTCATCATCAGGTCTTCCAGTTCACAAGGCATGACTTTGAGAACTTCATCTCCACCGCGGACTGGTTCTAATTCAAGCGAAACCATATTTCATTACTACCCCGTTCAGAAATATAAGATGATTTTCGATATTATACTCCATATATGACTACATATGCACATAAATGAGTGAACAAAGACACTAGAACATGTCTTCAAAGGCATGAGAGCGGAGGGATTACATGCAATATCCATAACACAAGTTATCGAGGCAAATATACCCTCTTAAAAGGTAGCATTGATGTTCATAAAGTACTCCCTCCGTCCCAAAATTCTTGTCTTAGATTTGTCTAGATACGGATGTATCAAGTCACATTTTAGTATTAGATACATCCGTATCTAGACAAATCTAAGACAAGAAATTTGGGACAGAGGGAGTAGTTGAAAGTAATCTATAAGAAATCAGTGTCAACTCTCGCATGTTTTGGTCAGAAGAGGAATTTAGAACCGTCATTTGGCACACAGAAATCACATGCAAGATCACCCAGAAAGTTGTACTACCAAAGATACTAATCTGCGTGTTAGATGAAAAAACACAATCAAGATCGAGAAAAGATCGTCAACAAGAGACATTACGGACTTGCTTAATGAGGGATCCGGAGAGGGGGGCTTGGACAGGGCGATGGCTTTGAGCTTGTCTGCGGTAGTCTCGGCGGGGTGCTTGCGCTTCTTCGTACCATGATCCTCGACGGTTTTGGCCAGAGCCATAGACATCACGTCGGCCGGTGCTCCGACGTCCATCCAAGAGAGGAAGATGAGAGAGAAGAGTGAAAGGAGGAACGAGATGAGGGAGAAGCGAAGCGATTAGGGGTTTTCTTCAAGAGAGGAAGCTGAGAGAGAAGAGTGAAATGATGGTTGCTTCGTCCGTCCAACTTACTACTGGAAAGGAGGGGTTTTGTGATTTGACGGCTCATTGGGCATTACTGCGGCGGTTCGATCGGGGTTGTCTACCGTCACTCTACTACGGAGTAATTTAGTGCATGGCTGGTGGACCTGTGTGCCGGGCTGTCCCACACGTCGGCGAAAGTGAGTAATTTAGTGCATGGCTGGAGGAGGATCCGCACGGTAGAGCGTGTCGACTGTTTTTCATAAGAAAAAATGATTACAGCAAGCGTTTCCACTCTTACGACGGAGGAGTGTGAAACACGGCAGCCACTTGAACATACACAGTGCTCCTACTACTAGGCATGTGCAGTGGTTCATACGTCAGTAGTACTACACAATCTTGTTGCTAGTGTAGTAAGATATGACGATAACAAATGATGTTGTGCGCATGTCAACTACTCCTATATGTAACATAGTACCGCTTTTTCGACTGTCCGGTCGAGAATGAACAGTGAGATCAATGTTAACATAACTAGGTCCACAAATAAGATGGAAATGCGGTGCTACAAGATTACTCCACGAAACATGAACCATACGAAGCACATCCTATAGTGTTAGACAGGGTGTATGAAGGGTGCACGGGATGGGAGCAAAAGTTCCCTTCTAGACCCACTTTTGGGTGTTTGGCAGAGTGCATGAAGGGTGCATGAATCCACACTAGTAGGTTGACAAAAATACACGAAGAGAAAACAACTATATTGAGATGAGAATGCAACCAAACACACCCACACGCTTTGTGCTACAGTGACTGATCTGCACCGTCTGAGTTTGATCCAACGGTCATGTTGCACCGAGACATGGACATGCCCATGCAGAGGGCGCCTAAACACCACCGAAGTCCCTCTGCTTCTCGAGGCGCACGACATTGGTGATGCAGGGCGCAACCGCCCACAGAGCCCGCTCCCGGTCGACGAGAGCCAGCTCGTCAAAGACAGCATCCAATGGCACGAATGGATTCCGATGACGGAGCCCTGAAAGGATTTGCCCGGCAACGGCGACGGCAGCGTGCAACCCCTCCTTGTCCAGCTCAGCCCCCACCATCGCGCGGAGATGGCTCAACTCCTCGGAGATATAGGTGAAGAAGGAGACCAGGTCAGGAAGCCGCAGCTCGTTGAAGTCGACCGGGTGGTCGAACGGGTTTAGCCCGACGGCCGGCATTGTCGCGCTGGCACGACGGTAGGCATCATGCAGCCGCAACACGTGCGTGGCAACTTCGTTCACCAAGTGGCTGAGGCGATCCTGGACCTCGTCACGATCGGCCCGCTCGCGCTCTAGCCGGCTCCCCTGATGGCCTATCGTATATCCCACTTTCTGTAGCAACGCCGCCGACGCCTCGAGCATCTTTGTAGTGGATGCCTGCTGCTTTTGAAGCTCCGTGAACTCCCGCACATAACGGAGGAGCATGGCACTCCTCTCCTCCTTGAGCTCACGGATCTCCACGTCCTTGGCCCTGAGCTCCGCATCCTTGGCATGGAGCTCCTGTGTCAGGCGCCTCACCTCGGACTCCGTGATCTGCTGCGCCGCCATGGCACCAGGTAGAAGCAATGGGGAGAGGAAGCAAAGGGGCGAAACGGCTGAAAGGCAATGCAATCTACGGGAAGGCGGAGGGAGCCAGCCGAGGAGCGGGGAATCTTTTGGTTTTCACCATGGGAAAACACCAGTCGACTAATTCTCACATCAGGGAGCAGTGGGTTTTACAGCGGAGTCATTGTGACTAATTGCTCTGCGCTACCGCCTGCTCCGTCCAATCAAAAATTAAAAATCCTGCCGCGCCTGCTCCCGTCAATCAAAGAATTAAAAATCCTGCCACACCCAAACACCAGAGCAACGCCGCGGTGGATATTTAAATTTACCTACCGGCAAGTAGATAAAAAAGGGGTGAAAAAACAAATGTGGCGGCGGCCTAGCTAATCGGTCGAAGTAGCCCAACTAGCTAGCCACCGTGCTTCACTGATGTACTCGGCGGGAAAGGTGGTCTTTCGTGATTTGGCGACTCATTTACTTGCTTGCGCCACGACCGAGGAGGACCCGTAAAACGCGGTAGGGCGTCCCACGTCAGGAAGAATATATGCGTGCACCACCCGGGAGGACCCCGAAACCGCGCGGTAGGGTGTGCCACGTCTCGGCATGGAGGAAAATGTGCGTGTAAAAATATACTGTATCAGACGTAGTACCTATGGTTCGACCTCGGGACCCAGCCAGTCGGTCGAAAACACCCCACTAGCCACACAGCTTCATCATGCAAACGTGGCACGGTTAGCTCCATCTCGACCAGCCACAACGTCTCTTGTTCTAGGCGATTCTTCTATTTTCCTAGCTTTTTTAGTTGTAATAACACCACGGCAAGCTAGCGGCGCTCTTCATGTGTGCCAGTGCAAAGGTTAGATGATGGAGAGAAGAGAGATTGAGATTGCAGACCTGGGACCCAACCGTAAGTGAGACAACGGTCATGCACGTGTTGACGAGGCACTCCCTCTACTCTACTCAACGCAAGTACTGTATAAAATCAAGTTATGGGACAAAGCCAACAACCGTTCGTTTTTTCAGGCTATCGACTTACGCTTTGTAGTCCAGGTTGCCAGTTTGAATCTCGTTTTTCAGATTTGTTAGTTTTAGGTTCAAATTTGATTAATGACAAGTGGGACCCCCGTGTGTTGTTCCGATATTTCAGTGTAGGATGGTTTTCTTGAACAAACACTTTGCGCGGTTAGACAAGTAACGACACGAGTTACACGTATTTTGCAAGTTTACGAAAAAAATGACAGCGGCATAGAATATCACATCCACCCCGCAGCTTAGATACTATGGTGATACGAGTTTTTACACCGTTGGAAGTGAGATCCAATGGCTTGGGAGTAGTCTTTGTAATTATGCGCAATTTCCAAACTCTCCAAAGTTTTTTTTTATTTTGCAAATAAAACATTCATGCCTCGTGTGTGCCGCTGCATCTTCGATCCAACGGCTCCCCGGTGCTCATATTAGGTGCTCCCCGTAGCTTAATTACCCGCTACGGTGATATGAGCATCTAGGTCGTATGATCAATGATCAGATGGCACATGCATAGTACTTGTACTTTCGCGCATTTCCCAAACTCTATCACCGTATATTGCAAAAACATTCAAACCTCCTATTGTGGGCTGTTAGATCTCGGTGAACTCGTATCACCATAGAATCTATGGTGCGGGAGCACCTCATACTCTCCCTTGCGAGAAAACATAAGGTGCTATCGCAGCTTGATGCTATGGTGATCTGAGCTTGGAGGTCGTTTGATCTGAGATCCAATGGCATCTGAGCAGTCTTTGTGCTTGTAAGCGATGGCGAACTCTTTTGGTGCTTTTACGCAAAAACCATTCGAACCACCGAGGAGGTGTTGGGTCACAAATCCAACACCTGAAGAGCATGTATCACCAAAGCATCTAAGGTGTGGTAGCACATGATATTCTTACATACAGGAGAATATGATGTCCTCCTTCATCTTAGATGCTACGGTGATACGAGCTTCGAGGTCATTGGATATGGGATCAAAGGGCATCTAAGTAATTTTTGTACAAATTGTGTGCAATTCTCAAACTCATCAATGTTTCCTGCAAAAAAATTAAGACACATCATGTGAGCTGCTATATCTCAGATCTACAAGCTCCAAGCAACTCAGTCGGCATATAGCATCTAAGGTATGTGGGCACATGATATTCTCCCGGGGAGGAGGGTGGGGGTGCACAACCAATCGGTGGTTGGGAGGGTGGGGACAAATATAATCTAAACAACCCTAAACAGAGCTCCACAATTTTATCTAAGGTCGAGAGGTTGACCCCGACAATCATAGCTCCGCCTAAACACAACATTTGCATGTACAGTAGTACTAGACTTAATATTCATGTTTCAGTTTCATGTTCATTTTAAATATTGAACTGAGGACCATGGATGTCTTACATTTTACTCCCTTCGTTCGTAAATATTAGTCTTTTTAGAGGCTTCAAATGGACTGGCACATACGGATGTATATAGACATATTTTAGAGTCTAGATTCACTCATTTTGCTCCGTATGTAGTCACTTGTTGAACTCTCTAAAAGACTAATATTTAGGAATAGGAGTATTTTTGAACTCGTGTCATACATGCATGGGTTGGAAAATTAGATGCACTATACTTATTGGATTGTTGTTGTGTTTGTGCGTGTGTGTGTCTCTGTGTCTGTGTGTGTGTGTGTGTTTGGTCATATGCTTGATACATACAAAGTTTTCTCACCTCCATATTGTTCATCTTTTAAATTTGAATTTGCATTGGAAAACTTACTAGGGATACCATGAAATGTGAAATCCACGTTGAGATCACTATATCACAAATTCACTCTAATTCAACAACTCGTCATAAATCAATTACCACGTTGAGATTAGTATTTGCAAGGAAAATACGGGTATTGTAATACACATAGATTCATTCGGCAATTTAAAAGGTTCCTTTCGTATTCTCAAATGGTAGGACCCAACGGCGTACCAGCCAGACCTTGGCTTGTGTTGATCCTAAAAAAACGGGCTCGTGTCCTTCGGTGGCGTGCGTGGTACGCACATTAGGCAACCCCAACCAGTCGAGCCTCAGCGTTTGAAGTCGAAATATCTGGCGGCCAGAATTCCAGCCCTAGAAAATTCCCCTCATGTCCCGGGTCCATAATGACTACCGATGAACAACGGAGGGATGCTTTAGTAACTAGACAACGTTACCTACCGTGCCGAGCACGGTTCAATTCCCTCGGTCGCCGCTCGTCAAGGTGTTGACACCAGATTTTGGCATAGTCAAAAAGATAATTGAGAAGGCCTCAAATGGAGAAGTGCTCAAAATGATAAAGTTCCGTATCGTCAAAAGGAATTTTTTTGATATTTGGGCCGTAGCCATCCGATCTCATCTTTAAGGCCGAAGTTGTGTTTTGAGTATTCAGATTTTGTATTCAGAATACTATTCGGCTGATTACGCCCTCAAGATGGCATCATATGAGAAACGTTCCTACACGGATTGTCTTCGTCTCGTCGAGACGATCGATTTTGATATAAGAAACGTCTAAATCGGAGTTTGTATGCAAAAGTTAGAGCCGAAAATGCGCAGCTGCATTAGGATGGCCAGACACTCCGGGAATGATCATCCGGGTTTTGGATTTCTCCGAGGACGGCCGGACACTTCGGGGTTGTTTGTCCGGGTTTTGGATTTTTCTGCCGCAGACTTCGGAAAACAGCCTAAAACCCCCTCAAGATGGTCTCTGATCAAAAAACGTTCAATATGAAAGTTGTTCATCTCGTCGAAGCAGTCAAGATAGCTTTTTGGCTCGTTTTCATCGGAGGTTGTTTACCACCACAAAAAAGACCCGCAAAGTGCAGCCAGTTTAAACCGAACAGTTTTGGAAAGTTCGGACAAAACCAATCCGAATTTGACTAGGGTTTTGGACATGAATCCAAGCCCTTTCCTTGCACGGGAAGTCCAGCCTCCTCTTATATATCTAAGGGGTGACGGCCGATTGAACAACACACAATCGATCAAATCATCTATCACTTTTTATCTTTTATCTTTTCTCCTTAACCCTAGTTCTTCTTCTTCCTCGTTCTTCGTTCGTTCTTCTCCATTGCAGGGCGGCGAACCTCGAGGCCCTAGGGGCGGTCAGGCCGACCTAGGGCAGCCCATAGCCGCCGCGCGCCCTGACGGGGTCCCTCCCGGGCGTGTGGGGTTTCGGGTCTACAAAAGCGCCCGCCGGATTGTCTTGCGTACCGCGCTTCTGGCGGGTCTCCTTCGACGTGAGCTGCGGTGCATCACCCCCGGCGTCGAGGGTACACGGTGACGTGTTCGTGTGCGAACACACTTTTTGGCGACTCCGCTGGGGACGAAGCTTCGAACGGTCTCCGGCCCGTTCTTGCTACAAAGAGATCGTCATCTAGGGTTTGCAGTCTACAAAGGTAATACGAATACTCAATCCCTTTATGTAGATGCAAATAATTCATATGGTGTTACTAGATCGTTCAATGAGTATACTCTATCGGCCAACCCTAGTTTTTTCAATCATGCAACTAACTACGTGCAAGGGCCCATTCAAAGTAATTCATATACTTGAACTTCTTATGATATTAGTAACATGCACCGTGTGTATCCCAACTCACATGCACCGGCAACCCAGCAAATTCATATGCCGATGAGCAACATGATGAGTTCGATTAATCAATTTGAAACACCCCAAGTTAGAATTTCCAATGCCATACAAGAAAGTGTTTCACCCTTATATTCATCGGCAGCTAATGTGCAATATAGTAATCCAACGATGCCGATGAATGAGAGACTTGGCCATGCTACTAGTGGCTATTCAGCCAGTTACTCTCAACCGTCATATGCTACACCTCATGTTACTAATTCTTGACACCATACACAACTGTAGATGCTCATAATTCGCTTCACACCTTCCTGGTTATAGCCGAATGAATGTAAATTTTACAGGAGCGGTTGTGCCCAACATTGTAGAAGATGAGGTAGTGGTGGCTGTATTGAAGAGTTTAGCCCAAAATAAGAGAATTAGTGCTCTTTGCCTTGAACAACATGAAAAGGGGCTATTTCCTGATTATGCTGCAATAAAAGCTAGAGTTTTGCAAGAAGATGAATCTTTGCCAATTGATAAAATTGGCGAGCAAAAGTATGGTCTTACACCAATGCATATGCCTTCACCTAGTACTACATCATATTATACACCCCCTACACAATTGCAAAATTTCGGCAACACCCGTGTGTCATTGCCGAAAGAATCTAAAAGCATTGGGGGGCAATCATATCCGGAGTGGGCTGAAATTGAGAAAAAGCTTAAAGCTAATTTTGCCGCTCGCCGTCAGAAACAAATAGAAAAAGAATTGGCTCAGATAAAAGAAGCATTGCCAATTGGTAGTATCAATGAAAAGAAGGATGATTCGGAACATGAAAGTGCTTTGGTTGAAAAAGCCGAATCAAGTAGTATATATTCTGAATACATCAAACCCAACGAGGCAAGCATTATTGAGAAAGGGCATGGCAAGCATAGGAAAACAACGGTGCTTGATTTTTCTGAAGTTAATGGAACCTACTTCCTGCCCTATGAGTTCCATGCCGTAGAAATTGACAAGCTTCAAGGACAAGAACAAGTAGCCGAACAAAGTTCGGCCGACAAAAATCTTCAGTGTAATGATGCATGGAATAAAGAAAAAGATGATGAAAAGGCGTTGGAGAGTCATCCGAAGATGAAGCTAGATATTGTTCAAGTCACACCACCATCATGCTCCCCCAACGTATTTGAAGAGGTATGCATAGCGAGTAATTTACCTATTTTCAGATTTGGTCACAACTTTATTGTTGATGCATCTATTAGAAAAATCCTCATAGGTAATTTTGAAAGACCAATGAAGAAGGGTAATTTACTTGTTAGCAATAAAATTGTTTTAGAACATATCGGTCAACCAATTGTGCCATTTATAAAGACCGATAATGACTTATTATTGCAGACAAAGCTTTCCCCGTTGCTTTATCTAAAGTTCATATCTATTTGGGTAGCTTTGCTTATTTCGTACTTGGCTTGCACTTGGTCTCAATTGAGACATGTATGTTCTAACTATTTTTATTTTAGAAATTTAAAGCCAAGGTTAAATTCTGTTGAGAAAACTGATGCTAGTATAATATCTTACCCAAAGACATCGGAGATAGAGTGCAAAACACAATGCATAGCCGAATGGTGTGATGCAAAATCTGAACCATTCGTTTGCTTAACTCCAAAGCCGTTCTCACAACAAGATCGGCTAGAGAATGAAAAGTTTACCTTCAATTCAAGCATGTGTGATCAAATATTTCATTTTTTGTTGCAAAATAGGTATATTAGAATTCTTGATCACCATGTTGAACCATCTGTCCAAGGACGAATGTAATGTAAGTTGCATCATTCGTCCAAGCATAATTTTGAGGATTGCAACATGTTTCGTCAAATAGTTAAATCGGCCATTGATAAAGGACGATTGAAATTTGTTGAGACACCAAGAGATGACCAGTCTATTCCGATTGGTCCCGATGGCAGAAAGTTTTTGCATCAGCTGCTTCAAGCCGATCCATTTGAAGAGAAGGTAAAAACTACAGGTGATGGGATCAAGCTTTCAAGTAAAGAAGTTGTTGAAGAGCATAATGAACATAATCTTGAGGGAAAGAATTCCATCAAAGCTACAATGGAGACTCCAAGGACTGGGGGGCAGCAAGCAAATCCAATGATCGATGAAAGCAAACCAAAAGAAAACAAAGGCCGAAATAAGCGCAAGTGTAAGAGATCAAAAATCACCTTCATTTGAACTATTGGATAAATATCAAAAGAAGAGTGAAGAAAAGAATGCTTATCGGCCAAATCATGCAAAGAAACCAAGGTCACCTCCAAGGCGCAAATATGAGGATCGGTATTGGCAAAGTGATAATTTTAATGCAACATATTCATATCCTTATTTTGGGCCGTCAATGCCAATTCCGTGGATACCTCCCTATGCTCATATAGATACATATTCATCATGGGACAGGTATGATACAAGGGCACATTCTCCATCTTATTCTCACCAATACTATGCAGCTCCAAGGAGATCAACATTTGAACAATCATAAAGGCCAAAGACCGTTTCAATCATAAGGAATCGGTCCAGAGCTCAAGAAAGAAGAAAGAGGTGGTAGAGCAAGTTTACCGCGTGAAAAGAGATGGTCGTAAGTGTGCTGCTTCAGATTAGATCTCAAATAACAAAGAGCCAATTAAAGTGTTGACATTGGCTACAACAGGCAATGAGATGAAGCAATCAATTGTTAAGAGTCAAAGTGCCAAATCTGAAGAAAAGAAGTTGAGAGTGCACAAGGTCAAAAAAGAATTGCCATTGGTCAAAACAAAATCACAGTCGAGATGCCCACTCGACTTATCGTATTGGCAAAAGAAGGAATTACAAAATCTTAGTGCACAAGAGCTGAGAAAGAGGAACATGGCTTGGGTTCCCAAGAGGATTAATCAAAACAAAAACGATGTGCATGCTTCAATTGCAACAAGTACAATAAAAGTGAAGAAAGAGAAGGATGGAAGCAACAAACAATTAAGCCGAAGGTGTGCATCACAACATCAAAATCTTCGGTTAGCACATCATCCATTTTCTTCAACAATGCCATTGATGCCTTCGCCATGGAATTCATCCACATGTATGATCAGTTACCCTCCATGGACTTATTTTTATCCATGGATGCAACATAATTTTCTATATGATGACAGAGTATTACCAAATCACTATACATTTGGTTAGTTACATTTTTGTTGCTAAGACAAAGGAGCCGAAATATTTTATTGCTATTTTATTTGTTTATTTCAGCTATACATGTTTTAATGGATGAATTCTACATGAACCTCATGGTAATGGCCGATACTTGACTATCGTCCTAAGAAACTATCTGATCATGGCCGGTGTGGAATTCTAACATCGTCCTTAGTTCAATTGGAACTGAGACAAGGTACATGTTAAGTGATATTAGCCTTGTCTCTCTAGTACTATGGAGATTATATTTTGATGGTTCAGTTTGTAGCAATGGCCAAAGTGTTGGTGTTGTTCATTTATCTCCATATGGAGCTAGTTTGTGAAGCCTCGTGTCGCTTAAGATATTTTGCACAATGATCAAAGCCGAATATGCATTCTTATTCGGATTGGAGCTTTGCCTTGCTATAGGTGCTATACATATTGAGGCTTCCGGTGATTCGTTATTAGTAGTGCAACAAATATCCAAGGGTTATCAATGTTTTGACGAATCACTTATAGTTTATCTTTTGGTATGACTAGATGCAAGATTTACCTTGGGTTGCTTTAAAATTGTTCATATATCTAGACATGACAATTAAGAGTTGGCACAGCAAGCATCCGGCTGCTATGTTAACCATGGTGTATTGCATTTCTATCAATAGCCGATGCTAGGTCTTGTCAGCATAGGTAAGGCCGAATCGACGCCCACCGCTTCGGCCACTAATGAAATATTCAATGCAGGAGAAAATCAAGACTGGAGGAAGCCCATTGTTGATTACCTGCGCAATCCGAGTGAAAGGGTGGACAGGTTTGTTCGGCGTATGGCTTTCAAGTATACAATGAGAGATGATAGTCTTTATCGCCGAACAGTCGATGATGTTCCTCTAAAGTTCTTGGATGAGGACCAGGCAAGGATTGCTATGGAAGAGGTACATGAACATATTATAAGGGGTGTGAAGGTTGTCAAAAGTTTGGTGATATTCAATTGGCTCCTGCTGCTATGTTACATCCTATTATTAAGCCGTGGCTTTTAGAGGATGGGGTTTAGACTTTATTGGGCAAATTCATCCATCTTCCTCGAAAGGGCATCGGTTCGTATTGGTGGCAACTGATTATTTCACTAAATGGTCTGAAGCAATACCGCTCAAGAACATGACACATACGGAGGTAATTCAATTCATAACCGAGCACATTATTCATAGTTTCGGTATTCCTCAAACATTAACTACAGATCAAGGTTCATCTTTCATGTCACACCAAGTCAGAGAGTTTGCCGAATCTTATAACATAAAGTTGCTCAATTCCTCTCCATATTATGCCCAAGCTAATGGACAAGCTGAGTCTAGCAATAAAATTTTAATCAAACTCATCAAGAAGAAGATTGAGAATAATCCGAGAAGATGGCATGAGTTGTTGTCTGAAGCTTTGTGGGATCATAGAATCTCAAGGCATGGTGCTACAAAAGTGACTCCATATGAGCTAGTATATGGTCAAGAAGCTGTTTTACCAGTGGAAGTAAATTTGAATGCCTTGAGAATAACTAAACAAAATGATTTATCGGCAAAAGACTTTTATAACTTGATGATGGACAATGTTGATGAGGTTGCCGATAAGCGTTTGGCTGCTTTGAATGCCATAGAGAGAGACAAGTTGAGGGTGGCAAGAGCTTACAATAAGAAAGTCAAATTGAAGAATTTTCAAGTTGGCGATCTCGTCTGGAAAGTGATTCTACCGATTGGTTCAAGGGATAGAAGATTCGGGAAGTGATCTCCAAGTGGGGAAGGTCCTTTTAGGATTACAAGAATAATTCCTGGAAACTCATATTTGGTGGAATCCGTAGAAGGAACGGTGTTACCTAGAGCTCTCAATGGCAAATACTTAAAGAAATACCACCCAAGTGTGTGGCAAGAAGCCTAGGTAGGCAATGGCCGATATATGATTATCGCCCTTAGAACAAACATGGCCGATACATAATTATCACCCTAAGAAAAATAAATGGCCGGTGGAGTGTTGACATCGTCCTTAGAATAAACACCGTGCATATTATTTTTCGGCACGCAAGCTTTGCCGAAAAACAGGGGGGCATGTGTTGACACCAGATTTTGGCATAGTCAAAAATATAATTGAGAAGGCCTCAAATGGAGAAGTGTTCAAAATGATAAAGTTCCGTATCGTCAAAAGGAGAAACTTTGATATTTGGGCCGTAGCCATCCGATCTCATCTTTAAGGCCGAAGTTGTGTTTTGAGTATTCAGATTTTGTATTCAGAATACTATTCGGCTGATTACGCCCTCAAGATGGCCTCATATGAGAAAAGTTCCTACACGGATTGTCTTCGTCTCGTCGAGGCGATCGATTTTGATATAAGAGATGTCTAAATCGGAGTTTGTATGAAAAAGTTAGAGCCGAAAATGCGCAGCTGCATCAGGATGGCCACACACTTCGGGAATGATCATCCGGGTTTTGGATTTCTCCGAGGACGGCCGGACACTTCGGGGTTGTTTGTCCGGGTTTTGGATTTTTCTGCCGCAGACTTCGGAAAACAGCCTAAAACCCCCTCAAGATTGCCTCTGATCAAAAAACGTTCAACATGAAAGTTGGTCGTCTCGTCAAAGCGGTCAAGATTGCTTTTGGGCTCGTTTTCATCGGAGGTTGTTTACCACCACAAAAAAGACCCGCAAAGTGCAGCCAGTTTAAACCGAACAGTTTTGGAAAGTTCGGACAAAACCAATCCGAATTTGACTAGGATTTTGGACGTGAATCCAAGCCTTTTCCTTGCACGGGAAGTCCAGCCGCCTCTTATATATCTAAGGGGTGACGGCCGATTGAACAACCCACAATCGATCAAATCATCTATCATTTTTTATCTTTTATCTTTTCTCCTTAACCCTAGTTCTTCTTCTTCCTCGTTCTTCGTTCGTTCTTCTCCATTGCAGGGCGGCGAACCTCGAGGCCCTAGGGGCGGTCAGGCCGACCTAGGGCAGCCCATAGCCGCCACATACCGACGGGGTCCCTCCCAAGCGTGTGGGGTTTCGGTCTACAAAAGCGCCCGGATTGTCTTATGCATCAAGGCTTCCGGGTCTCCTTCGACGTGAGCTACGGTGCACCACCCCCGGCGACGAAGGTACACGGTGACGTGTACGTGTGCGAACAAAAGGTCAGCCGTCAACTGCATTGCCTAGTACTACTACTACTACACCAGGATGAGCACAGAATTGAGCCTGTTTGTTCGTGCCTAGTACTTGAGTTAATATGTCAGGCAATGCACTGGTACGGAGGGATTATCCTTTTACTCCCTCCTTTCCGGTTTATAGGGCTTATCTCAAAATTTTAGTTTTCCCATTTTATAAGTCTCAATTTGTTTGTTCCCCATCACATGTTCAGATTTCAAGGTGCAATAAATAATTACATGCAAGTATTAAGAGAAAATTGACCAATGCATGTACTTTATGCATGCATGCATTGCAATTAATGCATTAAATAAACACAATTTTTGAGGAAAACAAAGCGCATTAATTGAGTGGTTTTGCAAACTACAACAATTGTTCCACCACTCACCATCTACCTTGGTTGTTGAGATTTTTGAATTGAGTCCTATAAACCGGAAAGGAGGTTTAACTAAGCAAAAAGTTTGACCAAATCCTTTCTTAAGAAATACAATAGGACAGATGCACGGCTTGAAAATTTATTGCATGATGCAGGTTATGATATTGTTTCGAATCCTGGATTAAATTTCAGAAAATCCAAAAGTGAGCATAAATTCTTGAAACTGAGCATGGTCACGTGATATGGCACAAATATTACTTCGTAAGTTTTTTCTTCAATTCGAGACAAGCTGCTTATGACAAGTTGCACAAATGAAGAGCCAAGGTATTTTGGAACAAAGACCTGTCACGTTAAGGCGAACGCTTTCACTATTGAAACCGTGGGCGTTTACGTGCCGCCATGAGTCCCCGCTTCTCATCGGCAGGTGCCGTCCCAGCAAGCGTGTGAGTCGACGGGAGGCGTGCGAGTAGACCACTGCGCCGGCTGTCAGGGAGGCGTGCGAGCAGATCGCTGTGCAGACTCACCGGGAGGCGAGCCCTTTGACCAGGCTCTGCCGCCCACTGTCGTCCCAACTGCTCCAACTCTTAATGTCGCCGGCGCCGTAGTTTAAAATCAACCCCGCACTACCCGGTATCGCTACAACCTCTCTCTTCCTCTCCGATTCTCCTGTCGTCTACCTCCAACTAGCCTGACCTAAACGTACGCCATGCCGCATCACGATGGTCTGCCCTTAGTGTTCCAGTTTCATGAGGAAGACACCCAGCCGAGTCTCAAGAACATAAGGCGCTTTGGGACGAGCTTGAACTGGCCTTGCGGGAAGACGCCGCTACCGTCCTCGCTTCCCTGCTCCGGCCTCACCCTCGATCAAGGCGCCCATCCCCTGCGGGCATTGCTGGGCTGGGAGCCGCACATTGTCGCAGAGCTTGATGCCACGGGGTTCCACGAGGTCCCCGCCGACTTTCACGCGCGCCGTGCACCTGCGGCGCATGCGCTGCTGGCGTAATCGACGCGGCGTCTTGTGATGCGGCCGGTGCCCATGCACACGAATGTCTCCATCGTGCCGTTGACAGCGCCTGTCCCCGCGCGGGTGCCAGTGCCCCCCTCAGCGGCATGGATGGCCGCCGTCGACCGCTTCCTTGCACCAACGCCAGTCGCCTCCTCCCGCCAGTTGACTTCGCTCGAAGTTCCAGAACATTTTGGCCTTCCTTGAAGCTAGGCTAACGCGTCAGAGTACGCCAACAACGGCGCAAGAAGACGCCGCTGCCGCCGTCGGTGGGCCCGACGACACACATAGCACGTCAGAGGAGCCGCTTCCCACCGCGAGACGCCCCCGCCGCCGCCGCGTAATCTAAATTTGCCATGAAAAACGTTTGGATTGCCATGATTAAAATCCGAACGTTTATCATTTCCGTTTATTTTATATCGATCGTCGTATAATTTAAATTCGGAGTCGGACTGAATGAAATGTATGGTTTGATCGATTGAATGTTCTGCTAGAGTCGTATCAAATTGAATATAAAACATCATCAAGCCACATGTATTCCTTGTCATCCAACGACCTAGACTGCTTCAATGTCGAGCGCTCAACACGTTTAGCGTGCAGTTAATTTCATGCCAAAAATAGTGCTAATCACATGACAACACGCAAATAATATCCTAGTAGTTAATATCCGCATGCACTTAATATACTTCCAAATTAATGTGCATTGCACGCATTAATCGACCAGTGCTGCTAGTATGCGAAACCGGTGCCGTGACTTGTGAACGCGTCCAGATATGGTCAACGGCAACATCGCCCGTGAGTTCTTCCTGTTTGCTCGCAAGGCCTAAACGCAGAAGGGAGAGGAGAGAGACATGGAACCCACCAGTAAGTGAAGGCGAATAGTACTAAAAATAATATTACATGTTATCCATTAATTAGGTTGTGGTAATATAAAAACATTATGTGAACAAAGGGGGTACAACAAACATTGCTATCCTACCTATGTTGCCTATTAACGTGCGGCTTGAAGGCCCGGTCGCATTTTCGATCCTCGTCCATTATTTTTTAATTTGTATATGGGTCCAAATTTGTTTCATGACATGTGGGCCCCTCGGTATGTAGTTTGTAGCACTTTAATTTGTGGGTCGAAATTTGTTCAATTCCAAGTGGACTATCGGTGTGTAGTTTTGTAGCTTATTTATAATAATTAAAGAGAACAACATAGTTTTTCAATAATACCATGGTGCGACGTTGAAGGCGAGAAAGGACGTGCGAGAGAGCGATGACCGAGCAGGAGGAAAATCAACTAGGGAGTTGCGTGGGTTGCAACGGCGTTTGGAGTAGTTGTGGGCCGAATGCTACGAAAATATAATCTAAACCGACCGGAATAAATGCCTACACAAATTAATCCAAGGTTGGAGTGCCCCTCGTAATGTAAATAGCCTCGGCTTTGCGAGGGATGGAGAGGTAGTAGCTTCAACGCGTGGAAGATACTGTCGTATTTCGGGTTCCGGCAGACCCTCTAGGTTCGAACTCTGGGGTGCACGCGGAGATCTCACCCCTACCTACCTGCACCTCGTCGCCTTGCAAGGATATAAACTAAAAAAAGAGCAACACGAGAGACACGAGGTTTATACTGGTTTGGGCCACCATTATGGTGTAACACCCTACTCCAGTGTGTGGTGTGGTGGATTGCCTCAGGGGCTGATGATAACCAATACAAGGAAGAACAACCTCTCGAGGTTCTATTCTTCGCCGGTGCGACGAACTGCTAGGGGGAGTTCGGTCGCTCTCTCTCTCTAGATTGCTTGACCGCTAGCTCTGTTCTAGATTCTGGATCCAAGATGCCAGATGCCTCTACCCTGTGGGTGGCTAGTCCTATTTATAGGCAGAGGCCCTGGGCCTCTTCCCAAATATTGAGCGGGAAGGGCGCCAACAATTGGCCATTTTGAAGGGGAACATCTAGTACACTTATCCTGACTAAAGTTGGTCCTCGCTTTGTCAAAGGCTCACGGCGATGACGCCGGCTTGGGCTCCACGATGACCTCCTTCCTGCCGTTGTGATGGTCTTGGTCTTGTTGCAATCAAACGGGCTGCCTTTGCTTGATGCTCGCTGCGCTTGCCTCCTTTGCACCAAAGAGGAAATGAGGACACTGCTGGCCGGGCGCCCGCCGGTGCCCTCGGTCGTCATGGCTTGCGCCATGGGCACCTCGTGAGGTACCCCGCTTGATCTCTCCGCCTCCTCGCGAGCCCAACTCGACGAGGCCGTGCTCGAGGAGGCTTCCTGTCGTCCACCTCATGAGGCTTGCCCCCACGAGAGGGTCTTGAGCTTGTGCTGATGAAGATGGGTCGTGCTGGGCCACCCCTTGAGCCACGCCGCAGGCCGCAGGCAGGCATGTCTGGGTACCCCCGTTCCCCGAACGCCGACAGTAGCCCCCGGGCCCAAGGCACGCCTGGACTTGGCTGAGTAGAGAAGCGAAGGGGCAAGTGCGAAGCGCCGTGGGACCTAACAGCCTGCGGCCTTGGGTGCCGCGTGGCGGTTGATTAGACGTGGGCGTCTCTGCTTCCCCATGATGCCTTGGCAACTGCGCGAATCGTCAAAAGAGCGGCACCCGTCTAGGTTTTTCCTCCTTTGCCTTCTCCAGTCATTGCCCAGACCCCCTTTCTTGCTCCTATCCTTCCTGCTTCCGAAATCTCTAGATCTACTTTGACAGCGTGCCCTAGCGAGATATGGCGCCTCGCCAGACCCGGGCCGGAGCTTGGTACTCACCCGCCTTGGACTTCCCGAACGTGTCGGAGAAGAGCCTTGCCCGAGCGCGCCGGATGATGGCGGTGCAAGGCAACGACGGGGCAGCGGTGCTCAAGGCTGGCTTCGCCCTTCCCGAGGATCAAGGAAGCACCTTCTATCCGCTCTTCGTGAGCGCCATTGCCGCCGGTCTGGTGCCTCCCTTTTCTGAGTTCTTCTTTTCTGTCCTCCGCCATTACAAACTGCAAGCTCTGCACCTCCACCCCAACTCCGTTCTTCTCCTGGCGATCTTCGCCTACTATTGTGAGGCTCATGTCGGGGTGTAACCCTCAGTGGCCTTGCTGCGCCACTACTTCTACCTCCGGGTCTCTCGCGGGTCCATCTCCGCGTGCACGAGCTTTGTCGCGTACGGCAGCTTCAACGCCATCTCGAAGCCCGCGAAGAGGATTGAAGGCTTTAGGAGCAAGTGGGTCATGGTAGATGCTGGGCGCATCCATCCTTGGCTGATTCTGCCCACGGAGCAGCCCACGCCCATCGACGATTTGTCTCGCGTGGAACTCGTGGATCCCCGCGTGAAGCCAGTGCTGGAGAAGATGAACGCGGACCTGTGGCCGGGTAACATGGCGACGGTGAAGCTGACCGGGGCGTCGCTCCTGAGAGAGTTCCTGGAGCACCGGGTAGCCCCGCTTCGTCAGTACTCACTTCCGCTGTGGAGGCCTCGCCCGAGCCCCGTAGTCCTGGCCGACGAAGATCTGGCCGTGGTCCTCCAATCTTTGGTCGGGGGAGACGTGGCGAGGCCGGAGGGCGCTCCTGTACCCCTGTTCCTTCAACATGACTGGGAGTAGGTGGTGGACTCCATGCCCGCTTTCAACGGGGACGGGCCTGTGCCCGCGGAGGTTCCCGAGGACCCAGCGGCGACTCCAGCGGAGAGGAGGAAGAAGGGGAGCGGGGAGAGGGGCCCGACTCCGAGGCGACCGACGGGGAGTCGACTGCGCCCCTCCACCGGCGCAGGTCCCGCGCTCTCCGCCTCTTTCCAGACGACGATGACGATGGCGACGAGCGGGGCGGTGAGAGCTTGCCCCTGATCCCGAACAAGGACGGGACGGGGCTGGTTCCCCGTGGGTCTTCCCTGGCTCCGAGGCAATCTGCAGACGCGCCTCCTGCTCCCGAGCCTCTTGAGGCTGATCCCTGCAGCCGGCTCTCGGGCTTCAAGTTTGGCCGGAGGTTGCTCGAGCCCACGAGCAATGACTAGTAAGTGCTAGAGTCTTGTTTTATTCCTTGCTTTGTCGCTGGGCTTGATGCCTGTATTCCTTGGTTAGGCTGGCGCCTGCGGCGAAGAAGCTGAAGGGGCTCCTGAGGCTTCGTCCGGGGCAGCGCCTCCGTCCGCGAAAGAAGGCGACGTCAAGACACGGGCCTCTCCTTCCCGGTCATCCTCGCGAGGCCTGTCGGAGCTAGCTGGGGCGAGCTCAACCCCCATGGCCCAAGCGACTCCCGAGTTATCCTTGCCTGATGCCACTGCCGCAGTCGTCGGGGCGAAGGTGGCCCCGGCCCATGGTGCTGTGATTACGCTGCCGTCCTCTCCTCCTACTCCGCCAACTGTTGTCTCTCCGACTCCTTCTACTGTCCTGGATCGTGCTGCTGCTGAACTGGACCGGCTGCGGCAAGATCTTCTGGGCGCCGACCCTCGCTTGGTGGCCGGACGCTTGGAGCTGGCCTCCGGCTGGGTTCGCTCTGATGCTTCGATTCGAGCGGCGCTGGTTCAGGCCGCGACGGCTTGCGACGAGGAGAAACAGGCCGTCCTTGGGGCAAAGGCCGCTCATGACGCCGCCTTGGGGGAGGTAGCCGATGTCCGAGGTCGCTGTAAGGCGCTGGAGAGCGAGCTGCAGGGCTCTTGCGACCAGCTTGCCAAGGAGGCTCTGCGTCGCCAAGAGAAGGAGGAAGACATGAAAGATCGTGAGGCGGCCGCCAAGGACCGGGATGCCAAGCTTAACCGGCGCCGTGACCGCTTGGGTGCGCTGGAGCAGGAGTTGGAGTTGAAGAGGGTCGAGCTAGACGGCAAGGCGCAGGTCCTCGCCGAGGACCGCGTGGCCTTCGCGGAGATGGAGGCGAAGGCTCGCACCTTGCTGAGGTTGCTTTACGACAGCGGCCTCGAAAGCCCGCTGGCCGGCGCCGAGGACGGCCCTACCAAGCTACTTCTCTCGGCGTTCTGGGAACGGGGGTACCCAGACTTGCCTGCCTGCGGCTTGTGGCGTGGCTCAAGGGGTGGCCCAGCACGTCCCATCTTCATCAGCACAAGCTCAAGACCCTCGCGAGGGGCCAAGCCTGCAGGCGGATGACAGTGAAGCCTGCTCGAGCCACGACCTCGTCAGGCTGGCTCGCGAGGCCCGGAGAGATCAAGGGGGGTACCTCACGAGGTGCCCATGACGCAAGCCATGACGACCGAGGGCGCCCGGGGCGCCAGCCAGCCCATGATGTCCTCATTTCCTCTTTGGTGCAAAGGAGGCAAGTGCAGGCGAGCATCAAGCAAAGGCAGCCCGTTTGGTGCAACAAGACCAAGACCATCACAACGTGGGAGGAAGGAGGTCATCATGGAGCCCAAGCCGGCGTCATCGTCGAGCCTTTGACAGCGAGGACCAACTTTAGTCAGGATAAGTGTACTAGATGTTCCCCTTCAAAATGGCCGATTGTTGGCGCCCTTCCCGCTCAATATTTGGGAAGAGGCCCAGGGCCTCTGCCTATAAATAGGACTAGCCACCCACAGGGTAGAGGCATCTGGCATCTTGGATCCAGAATCCAGAACAGAGCTAGAGGTCAAGCAATCTAGAGAGAGAGAGAGAGAGAGAGCGACCGAACTCCCCCTAGCAGTTCGTCGCACCGGCCAAGAACAGACCCTCATGGTTGTGCTTCCTTGTATTGTTCATCATCAGCCTCGAGGCAATCCACCACACCACACACTGAGTAGGGTATTACACCACAATGGTGGCCCGAACCAGTATAAACCTTGTGTCTCTTGTGTTGCTCTTTTTGTAGTTTAGATCCTTGCGAGGCGACGAGGTGCAGGTAGGTAGGGGTGAGATCTCCGCGTGCACCCCAGAGTTCGAACCTAGAGGGTCTGCCGGAACCCGAAATGCGACATTTGGCGCGCCAGGTAGGGATGCGCCGGAATCGGCCTTCCGCCGCCCTGTTCTTCACCGCCCATCGCATCCATGTCAGATGCTCGTCGGGCCCGCGCCGAGCTCCGAGCCGCTCTCGCTACCCGCATCGCCCAGACGGCCCCCGTCGGCGGCCGCCCCCGCCGGTCCCCGTCGCCTGCCGTCAACGCCGCCACCGGCCCGGCGGGGAACGAGCAGCAAGCATCGTCCCAGCATCCGTCCGTGAGGCAAGACGGCCGTACCGCTACTCCTTCGCTCGCCCCAGCTGGTTCTTCGTCTCGCACGCTCCGCGCGCCCATGGAGGCTTGAGCCGCGCTCATCGCGACAAACGAGCTCCTGCGCTACTGCCCCATCGACGACGTCTACGAAGAGTGGCTCGATCGAGTCGCCGAGCTCGTCCGCTCCACAGGGGGCTCCCCCGCGCCATCCTTCTCACTGCACCGCGCCCCGCGTTGTGCGGGCGATGAAGCTCCGGGGGCGCCTTAGCCGCCTCCCCCTCAAGAAGGCGCCTTGGCCCCAAGGCGCGTGGCCCCTGGGCGGAACCCACTCCGTCCGGCACCAGCGCTGCAAGAGCAGAGCTGCCAAGAGGTTCCTCGCCTCAAAAAGCTTCCCTGAGTGCTCCTCAGACCGCCCGTCACGATCAAGGCGCTCGCTTCCAAAGCATGTTAAGACCTGCGCTGCTCCCAGCGGCAGCGCATGGGGACCCGCAAGATCAGGCGTTTCGTCACCAAAGGCCTCCCGTGGCTACTGCAGGCTGCCGCACCTGCACCGCCGAGCTACGCAGCGTCGCGTGGCTCGGCAAGTTCAAGCCAGACCTGCCTCCTCGCTACGACGGCACGGCCAACCCTGCGGAGTTCCTCCAGCTTTACGAGCTGGGCATCGAAGCCACCAACGGGGACGAGAAGGTCATGGCGAAATGGTTTCCCATGGCGCTCAAGGACGGTGCCGCACTTTGGCTCCTGAACCTGGCTCTGCACGATCTCCTCACAGACGAGATGCGCACCCGCTTCATCGCCAACTTCCAAGGCACTGCATGACCGGCCTCTGCCGCGGCGACATGCGCCGCATCAAGCAGCAGCCGGGAGAAACCTGCAAGTACATCCAGCGCTTCAACAACGCATGCGCCTCAAGATTCCCAAGGTGACCGAGGAGGCCATCATCTCAGCCTTCTCCGACGGTGTGCGTGACGTCAAGATGAAGGAGGAGGCTGGCGATGCATGAAGACATGCACATCCTCGAGCTGTTCAACTTGGCGACCAAGTGCGCCAGGGCTGAGGAAGGATGCCTTTCCCTCCTCGAGCTGCCGGCTGCTGACCCGGAAGGGAAGAAGCCCAATATCAAGGACGTGAAGCGCAAGGGGGCTGCCGTGCTCGCTGCAGAACCAGATACCAAGCGAGGCAGAGATCAGCCCGAGTCTTCCAAGGGCAGCCGGTACTGTGTGTACCACGACCTCCACACCCACAACACAAATGAATGTCAAGAACTCCGAGCCGTGCGAGAAGGGCGAATCGGTTGACGCCCCGACCGCAGTGATCGAGGCTACGGTCGAGGAGGAGGAAGAAACGCAGGACGCTGGGAAGACCGCGACCCTCGCCAAGGGTGGCGCGACCGACCTCGCAAGGACCGCTGGCAGGATCAGCCTCGCGAGGGAGGTTGGAGGGACCCGCCTCGCGAGGGAGGCTGGAGGGATCAGCCTCGCAAGGATCGCCCGCAAGGCAACGCAGGCCTCCCTCCTCTGCCACCGCAGCCAAGGAGAAATGAGGATCACCATCAGGGCCGAGGGGCAGGGGCTTCCAGAGCAGCGCGATCGCTTGCATCTGGGGCGGAGCTCAAGCCCCTGACCTCTCAACACATCTTCAAGCAGTTCGCCCATGAAGTGAATGCAGTCCTCCCCAAGCTCGAAGCCACGTGCCCTCTCGGTGGTCAGTGCGCCATCACGTTCAAATTTCAGTGGATCAGCTCTAGTCTTGCGCCACAGCCGGAGTCCTCCCGATGCTTTGCTCCCCAATCATCGACAACGTGCAAGTTACGGGACCCTCATTGATGGCGGAGCAGGGCTCAATGTCCTGTCCGTCGAGACGTTCAACAATCTCCAAGTGCCGTACAATCAGCTTCAGTCAACCAAGCCTTTCTCCAGAGTCACCAATGGCTCCACAGTTTCGATTGGGCAGGTCCGCCTCCCTGTCACCTTCGGGCCGCGCGACAACTACCGCACCGGGCTCATCGACTTCGACGTCGCCCACATTCTCCTGCCATACAATGGCATCCTCGGGTTCCCAGCTCTGGCCAAGTTCATGGCCGTGACTCATCACGGCTACAACGTCCTCAAGATGCCGGGAAGCGGCGGAGTCATCACGGTGCCTTGTGAAGAGAGGGACGTAGTGTGCTCCCTGGAGCGTGCTTTTCAAGCCGCGTCACTTGAAGACCCAGATCGCAGGAGCGGGAGGCCCCCTGAGGCTACTCCCAAGAAGAAGAAGACATCGCCTGGCCCGACCCCTCGGGAGGCAGGCCCCTCAGGGTCCGCGCCTGTTCAAGGGGCACCTCCTTCTGTCGCATAGGAAGGCGCGCCCGGCGCCCTCCTCGAGCAAGGCTCGGGGGCTCTCTCCTGGAGGGCCACCGACTTTGCTAAGATCACGAGGGAGGCGCTTGGGCACCACTTGGAGGCATGTTTCAAAGCATGTTTCCCTCAGGAAGGAGCGAGGCAAGGAGGGCCAAACCCTCAGGAGTTCGTCAGCCAGATCATTCAGGAGCTGCAGGAGTCAAGAGTCATGAGTGGTAGCCGCCGCTTACCCACCGTAGCTCCCCATCCAGGCGAGGATGGTGGGCTGCGCGTCTGCATCGACATACCAGGGCTCAACCGAGCCACCTCTCAGGAGCGCCTCTGGCCCTCACGAGTGGGGCATTGTGAAGGTCCACCACACAGCTACGTTCGCATGCCTTACGGTTTGCTGAACGCGGCTGCCACACGCCAGCGCCTCGTAAGGAGCATCCTGGAGGCTCAAGAGGACAGGTGTTCCGCAGTCCTAGCGGAGATGGAGATGGTCCGCGAGGAGCCACCAGCGCCTCCGGAGCCTCCCGAGGCTCCTGGGCCTGGGGGCTCGTGAAGATCAGCTTCCGCAGCCCACGACGTCCGCTACTTCAGCATCCCTTCGTCTTCAACATTATCAGGTAACATTCTTCGAGTTTCATTTTCAGCTGGGAGCGCCCCCCAGGGCTGCATCATTCCCAGGCCGCGTGGGTCAGTCCCTGCGGCATGTATCCCTTTCGCTTCGTGTTTCCAGCTTACTTTATTGGGGGCGCCCCTCGGGCTGCATCATCCCCAAGCCACTCGGGCCAGACCCAGCGGCATGTACCCCTCTTGCGTTTATTCGGGTTGTGCGTTTGACCCATCATGATTGTTATTTCGTGCCCTCTCACGGCACCCCTTCTTCCTTCACGTCGACCGCTTGCACGTTAAAGGGGGGGGTACGAGCATCGCCCGAATCATGGGCTCCTCTGGCTCTCCAAAGACTCACCCTCTGGCCTTGTCCACGGCATCGCGACCGGCATACCAACAGGGCTGAGACCCGCTCGAGGGCCGGGACCCGAGGACGAGAGCGTCGACATCTAACAAAATTTGCGAGAACACATCACAAGTTAAGGCCCGGTGCAGGCGCAACCCGCCTTGAGGTAGGGCCCGTGAGTCCGTCTTTGGCTCACGGGTGCCCAGATACACCTCGTCAGCCCTACCGTGCCAACCACGTGTCGTATGGGGCTGTACTGCGCCCGGGGCTCCTCTGGAGAGCCCCTCCCACGCACTGGAAGCACCATGCTGCGCTGGCCGACGACAATCGCCGAGGAGCGGCTATGCCCGTACACATCCGAAGCGCTATGCTCCGCGCTGGTGATAAACAACTGAGGGTGGCCCCCGGCCGCATCAACCTCAGGGAGCCCAGAGCTCAATGTCTGGCCTCATCGCAACGCCTCCCCTCGGGAGTGCTGCGCGAGGGGGCTGGGCACGGGGGCTACGCCTGGGTCACGCCCAGACGCACGCCACCCAGCCAGGCCCCTCGGGCCTGGATCGTCGCACGTCCCTCCCCCGGGCGGAGCCAAGGTACGAAGGCCGTTTGAACTTCAAGGGGGACTCCTGAGCATCATGACTCAGGAGCCTAACTGGTCACGTAGCCCCTCACCCCTTAGTTTCGAAAGGCTAACGGTGGTTGAGGTATGCGCGGGGCCGGGCTCTGCAGAAGTAGAATAGTAAATTCATCCACACATCTCACCTCCCTACTTGCTGTTCGTGCGCCAAGGGGGACTCCTGAGCATCACGACTCAGGAGCCTAACTTGTCACGTAGCCGCTCACCCCTTGGTTCCGTCCTGGTTTCCGGTCGGGGCTAACGGCGGCTGAGGTATCTTGTGAGGCCGGGCTCTGCCCGGCGTGAGAGCATAAGCAAGTAGGAAGGAAAAGCGCAAATCTTAAGGAATTCAAAAGCAAATATTATAGTGCATAACTGTTTTCACAATGCCAAACGCAAGTTTAAACGCCTCCACGAGGCATGATGCATGTTGCAGGAGCTGAAAGCAGGACATGAGCCACAAAGGAGTCACTTGTTGGCAGCACCGTCGCTGGCGGCGGAGCTGCGCTGGGCGGATTCGCCTCGTGAAGCCTCAGGATCGGCAACGCCTCGCTTCGGCTTGGTGCTGAACGCCCGGAACCGCCCGGTGAGGCCTCCGCTCGACCCTTCACGGCCTCGGCGGCGGCAGCAAGCTCGCCGCTCACGGGCTCCGATGGGATGTCGAGGTCGACGCCGGGTCGTGAAGGTAGGCGTGGGTAAGGACGCAGCGTCGCTGCAGAAGACAGGACACGCGGCGCCTCGGCCTCGGTAGTGGGGCCAAGGTCAAGGGTGACATCTTCAAGGGCGCGGACCAGAAGGAAGCAAGCAGCTTGGCAGGGCCGTCCTTGGCGCCCGGCCAGGCCCAGGCTTTCGGGCCCGGCTGTCAGAAGCGACCTCGGCAAGGTGCGAGCCTTCGCCTCCATCTCCTTGAAGGCCACACGGTCCGTCGGCGAGGACCAGCGCCTTGCCGTCCAGCTCGACCCTCTTCGCCTCCAACTCCTGCTCCAGCGCACCCAAGCGATCAGCGCGCGGTTAAGCAGCATTCCGGTCCTTGGCGGCCGCCTCACGAGCTTTCATGTTTTCCTCCTTCTCTTGGCGGGCCTTGGGCCTCCTTGGCAAGCTGGTCGCGCAGCCTGCAGCTTCGCTCTCCAGCGCCTTCTGGCGACCCAGACATCGGCTACCTCCCCAAAGGCGGCGTCATGGCGGCCTTTGCCCGAGGACGGCCTGTTCTCCTCGTCAAGCCGTCGCGGCTGAACCAGCGCCGCTCGAATCGAAGCATCAGAGCGAACCCAGCCGGAGGCCAGCTCCAAGCGTCCGGCCACCAAGCGAGGGTCGGTGCCCAGAAGATCTTGCCGCAGCCGGACCAGTTCAGCAGCAGCACGATCCAGGACAGTAGAAGGAGTCGTAGAGACAGCAGTTGGCGGAGTAGGAGGAGAGGACGACAGCGTAATCACAACACCATGGGCCGGGGCCTCCTGCACCCCGACGACTGCGGCAGTGGCATGAGGCAAGGATACCTCGGGAGTCGCTTGGGCCATGGGGGCTGAGCTCGCCCCAGCTAGCTCCGCCAGGCCTCGCAAGGATGACCGGGCAGGAGAGGCCCGTGTCTTGACGTCGCCTTCTTTCGCGGACGGAGGCGCTGCCCCGGACGAAGCCTCAGGAGCCCCCTTCAGCTTCTTCGCCACAGGCGCCAGCCTAACCAAGGAATACAGGCATCAAGCCCCAGCGACAAAGCAAGGAATAAAACAAGAGTCTAGCACTTATTGGTCATCGCTCGTGGGCTCGAGCAACCTCCGGCCGAACTTGAAGCCCGAGAGCCGTCTACAGGGATCAGCCTCGAGAAGCTCGGGAGCAAGAGACGCGTTTGTAGATCGCCTCGCAGCCGGGGAAGACCCGCGGGGAACCAGCCCCGTCATGTCCTTCTTCGAGATCAGGGGCAAGCTCTCGCCGCCCCGCTCGTCGTCATCCTCATCGTCGTCCGGCAAGAGGCGGAGAGCGCGGGACCTGCGCCGGGGGAGGGGCGCTCTCGACTCCCCGTCGGTCGCCTCGGAGTCGGGCCCCTCTCCCTGCTCCTCTTCTTCCTCCTCTCCGCTGGAGTCACCAGAGGACACGCTCACCGTCGCCAGGGCCGCCGGGTCCTCGGGAACCTCCGCGGGCACAGGCCCGTCCCCGTTGAAAGCGGGCATGGAGTCCACCACCTGTTCCCAGTCATCTGGAAGGAACAGGGGTACAGGAGCGCCCTCCGGCCTCGCCACGTCTCCCCCAACCAAATATTGGAGGACCGCGGCCAGATCTTCGTCGGCCAGGACTACGGGGCTCGGGCGAGGCCTCCACAGCGGAAGCGAGTACTGACGAAGCGGGGCCACCCGATGCTCCAGGAACTCTCTCAGGAGCAACGCCCCAGTCAGCGTCGCCGTCGCCATGTTACCCGGCCACAGGTCCGCGTTCATCTTCTCCAGCACTGGCTTCGCGCGGGGATCCACGAGTTCCGCGCGAGACCAATCGTCGATGGGCGTGGGCTGCTCTGTGGGCAGAATCAGCCGAGGATGGATGCGCCCAGCATCTACCATGACCCACTTGCTCCTAAAGCCTTCAATCCTCTTCCCGGGCTTCGAGATGGCGTTGGAGCTGCCGTACGCGACAAAGCTCGCGCCTGGAGATGGACCAGCGAGAGACCGGAGGTAGAAGTAGTGGCGCAGCAAAGGCCCTTTGAGGGCTGCACCCGACATGAGCCTCGCAATAGTAGGCGAAGATCACCAGGAGAAGAACGGAGTTGGGGTGGAGGTGCATAGCTTGCAGTTTGTAATGGCGGAGGACAGAAAAGAAGAACTCAGAAAAGGGAGGCACCAGACCGGCGGCAATGGCGCTCACGAAGAGCGGAAAGAAGGTGCTTCATTGGTCCTCAGGAAGGTCGGAGCCAGCCTTGATCACCGCTGCCCCGTCGTTGCCTTGCGCCGCCAACATCCGGCGCGCTCGGGCAAGGCTCTTCTCCGACACGTTCGGGAGTCCAAGGCGGGTGAGTACCAAGCTCCGGCGAAGTGCAGCGGCGCCATATCTCGCTAGGGCACGCGGTCGAAGTAGATCTGGAGATTTCGGAAGCAGGAAGGATAGGAGCAAGAAAGGGGATCTGGGCAATGACAGGAGAAGGCAAAGGAGGAAAAACCTAGACGGGTGCCGCTCTTTTGACGATTCACGCAGTTGCCAAGGCATCGTGGGGAAGCAGAGACGCCCACGTCCAATCAACCGCCTGCGGCGCCCAAGGCCGCAGGCTGTTAGGGCCCGCAGCGCTTCGCACTTGCCCCTTCGCTTCTCTGCTCAGCCAAGTCCAGGCGCGCCTTGGGCCCGGGGGCTACTGTCGGTGTCCTGGGAACGAGGGTACCCAGACTTGCCTGCCTGCGGCCTACGGCGTGGCTCAAGGGGTGGCCCAGCACGACCCATCTTCATCAGCACAAGCTCAAGACCCACACGAGGGGCCAAGCCTCGCGGGGCGGACGACAGGAAGCCTCCTCAGGCACGACCTCGTTAGGCTGGCTCGCAAGGAGGCGGAGAGATCAAGGCGGGGTACATCACGAGGTGCCCATGACGCAAGCCATGAACCGAAGCGCCAGGCGGCGCCGACCAGCAGTGTCCTCATTTCCTCTTTGGTGCAAAGGAGGCAAGCGCGGCGAGAGCATCAAGCAAAGGCAGCCGTTTCGGTGCAACAAGGCCAAGACCATCACTGGCGGGGAAGGAGGTCATCGTGGAGCCCAAGCCGGCGTCATCGTCAGAGCCTTTGACAGGCGAGGACCAACTTTAGTAAGGATAATTGTACTAGATGTTCCTCTTCAAAATGGCCAATTGTTGGCGCCCTTCCCGCTCAATATTTGGGAAGAGGCCCAGGGCCTCTGCCTATAAATAGGACTAGCCACCCACAGGGTAGAGGCATCTGGCATCTTGGTGTCACAGCCCTTGATTTGCTTGTAACTAGTTGCATGATAGCATTCATGTCATCATGTTTAAATTTAATAAATTTGAAATGGGGATTGATAAACCCTAGCACAAATGCAATTCAAATAGGTTCAACCAAAATATTTTCAATGACCTCAAAAATATCCTTTTAAAATGTTCATGATTTATGGAAAAAGGTGAAAGCCTCTACGGAGATGATGCATATTTTTCCGGGACATTTTGGTCATTGAATTAAATCATTATGGTATTTAAGTTGGAGTTTAAAAGATACCATTAAATATTGGTTGCTCCAAATATTCTGAAATTTATTGTGTGGTTTGAAAATAATTCAAATATTCCTCACACAAATTCTGAGAATTAACCAAAGTGTTTTGGTTGGTATTTTATTTGCAAACATAAAGCAGAAAAATAAAACAGAATATATTAGAAAAGGACAGAGAGAGAAGCCCAACCACTTACACAGGCTGGCAGTTGGCCCAGCCCACCAACCCACCGCTGCCGGTCATCCCCTCCTCTTGCGGAAAGGCGGAGGAGAAGACAGCCACTTGGCCATGGCCACGCGCCGGCAGCTGCCTGCCTGGCTACCCCCTCGTCGTCCAGGACGTCGCCACGCTACCCCCTGGACCCCCTCGACCGCTCCCCTCTCTCCCTGCCTCGCCTCTCTCACTCTCTCTCCCGAAGCCGAGTGAGCTTGTCGCCGCCGCTCATCGCTTACGTAGCCACATCCACCCCCTCGCTTCCTCTCCGCGTCCCGAGCTCCGCTACGACCCCGTGGAGCTACACACCCGACGCACGCGACCGCAGGGAGCCACCTGCTTGTCGTCCCGCCGTCCTCATCGCCGCCTCTGCCGGCGATCTCCACCGCCCGATTCGGCGCGTCCAGAGCTTCCCCGACCTCGCTGTCGCCTCTGCTAGCCCTGCCATGAGCTCTCCTACGTTCCCCCTCTCTCTTTGTGGTTCTTCCCCGCTGTAACTGTGCTAGCCACCGTGCCGAGCGCCGCTGAGGGAGTTCCGGACTAGGGGGTGTCCGAATAGCCGAACTATCATCATCGGCCGGACTCCATGACTATGAAGATACAAGATTGAAGACTTCGTCCCGTGTCCGGATGGGACTTTCCTTGGCGTGGAAGGCAAGCTTGGCAATACGGTTATGTAGATCTCCTACCATTGTAACCGACTCTGTGTAACCCTAGCCCTCTCCGGTGCCTATATAAACCGGATGGCTTTAGTCCATAGGACGAACAACAATCATACCATAGGCTAGCTTCTAGGGTTTAGCCTCTTTGATCTCGTGGTAGATCCACTCTTGTAACACACATCATCAATATTAATCAAGCGGTGACGTGGGGTTTTACCTCCATCAAGAGGGCCCGAACACGGGTGAAACATCGTGTCCCTTGTCTCTGTTACCATCCGCCTAGGCGCACGATTCGGGACCCCCTACCCGAGATCCACGGTTTGACACCGACATTGGTGCTTTCATTGAGAGTTCCTACGTATCGTCACCGATAGGCTCGATGGCTCCTTTGATCATCAACAACGACGCGGTCCAGGGTGAGACTTTTCTCCGGGACAGATCTTCGTGTTCGGCGGCCTTACTGCTGGGCCAATTAAGCAGCCATCTGGAGCAGATCGAAAGCTTCGCCCCTGGCCGTCGAGTCAGATTTGGAAGATTTAAACTATACGGCCGATATCCGCGGAGACTTGATCTTGACGAATTGAGCCGCAGCAAGCGCCCGCCTTGTCTCGATGGGCATGATCTAGCTACTGCGAGCGATTGCCACAGGCCGCACGAATCCGCTCAACCCTTAATCCGGGCGGATTCCCCAATCGAGGGCAGTGGTTGGACACCGCCTCGGGGCTCTAATCTCTCTGACGATCGGGCGAACTCCATCCACATCGCTGCGAAGACCTCGACTCCGGGTGCGGACTCCTCTCCGGACTCCGAACCCTCCGCGCCCTTGCCAATCGAATCCGATTGGGCGCCCATTATGGAGTTCACGGCCGCGGACATCTTCGGCACTTTTCGCCCTTTGGCAACATCCTGAATTCACTAAAGTCTCTCTCTTTATCCGGAGAGCCTGGCGGACTGCGGTCGGGAGCGGTTGGGATGCGAGACGGCGAAGAAATTCAAATCCCACCCACGCCCACTTTGTAGCAGCTGTCGGCGATCTAACCGACATGCTAGACTACGACTCGAAGACATCGGCGGTATGGACGGCGATGCGGAGGCGAACAAGACCCAGCGCCTACAGGGCCTTTGGAAGGCCACCTCGTCATACGACATATATATGGTGGACATCCCAAAGATGGGAGCAGCGATGGAACAACGGAGGATGATCCCTCAAGAAGCAGCCCAAGCGCCCGGCGTCGATGGCGCCGCTCTAAATCCCGCCACGGCAAGAATGAAGATTCCGGCACCGGAGATAACAATACACCGGACGGTGCCGAAGACAATCCACTCCGGCAAGATCCAGCGCGGGGAGGATGGAGCGCCAGACCCTCACGAGAGAGGCGGCGTAAGAAGAGGTAGAGGATTATATGCCTCCCTCAGGAGACGAAGCAAGCCTCGGCGACGATGAATTCATCATGCACGAGGATCCCGTTGAACAAGAAGCGTTTTAGAGGCAGGCTTATGGCCTGACGAAGAGCCTCAAGAAAAGCGACAACAACTTAGAGCTGATCAGGATCTGCTAGCCGGCGGATGGACTGAAGTCCTCGCGGCGAAGAGCTTGAGCTCAAACGCCCCTCAAAAGCTACCCTAAGCGCAAGATGCTCCCGATTAGAGGAGGAGGCTTACGAACCCGCATCACGAGAAGACAATACGGTGACCGACCACCCGGTGGTCGCGACAGAAGGCCTCTAGGCCCTTCACTAGAACCGTACCCGGCATCGCTCAAAAAGCACACGGCCCGCGGGGAGCGCTCCGGACTGCGAGATATATTGGAGGACAAGGAAGTACAATCAAGATCGATCTATGGATCGCGTGGGCGCCTACGATGCGTGGCGACAACCGTCATGGCCGGACCTGATAAGTCCGGCCGGGCGAACAAAAGCAGACAAAGCTCTTTTTGAGCTCGATCGTGATATCGCCCGATCTGGCGCCAAGACACCCACTATGCTTCCTGAGGAAGTAATGGATCATCAAATCCCGAAGGGTTTAAACCCGTCAATATTGAATCCTATGATGGGGCACAACAGACCCCTTGGTTTGGATCGAAGACTATCTCCTTCACATCCACAAGGCCCATGGCGGCAATCTTCACGCCATCAAATACCTCCCCTCAAGCTTAAAGGACCAGCCCGACATTGGCTCAACAGCTTGCCGGCGAGAGTCAATTGGGAGCTGGGAGGACACAAAGCCGCATTCCTCGATAACTTCCGGGGCACTTATGTGCGACCACCAGATCGCGATGACCTAAGCCACATAATTCAGCAGCCCGACGAATCGGCCGGACAATTACGGACACGGTTCTTAACCAAGAAAAACCAAATCATCGATTGTCCGGATCACGGAGGCCCTCGCGGCCTTCAAGCATAACATCATGACGAGTGGCTTGCCCGGCACCTAGGACAGGAAAAGCCGAAATCCATGGCAGCCCTCACATCACTCATGACCCGCTTCTGCGCGAGTGAGGACAGCTGGCTAGCACGCAGCAACAACCTCAGCAAAAATTCTGGCAGTCCGGACTTCAAGGACCGAAATGGCAGGCCGCGTGGTAACAAAAACAAACGCCGCACTAACGGCGACAATATTGAGGACACGGCAATCAATGCCGGATTCAGATGCTCTAAACCCGGTCGTGAAAAAGCCATTCAAAAGAACTACTCCGGGTCCGTCAATTTGGACCCGAATACTCAACCGCTTGTGCGGATACACGGCACCCCGAAAACCATCTAACCACACCAAGGGACTATTGGGTATTCAAGCGAGCAGGCAAGTTAATTGCGAAAACAATGACAAGGGGCTGCATAGCGATGGCGAGGGCGAGACCCAACCGCCGAACAATAGAGGGCGAAGGGTTCCCCCACAGGTGCGGACGGTGAACATGATATACGCAACGCACATACCCAAAAGGGAGCGGAAGCGTGCACTCAGGGATGTCTATGTGATGGAGCCAGTTGCCCTGAAGTTCAATCCATGGTCTTCCTGCCCGATCACTTTTCACCGAAGGGACCACCCCACCAGCATCCGCCATGGCGGATTCGCCGCACTAGTCTTAGACCCAATCGTCGATGGATTTCACCTAACGAGTCACGATGGGCGGCGGCAGCCTGAACACTGCTTTACGGGATACGATGCGCAAAATGGGCATAGACCCCTCAAGGATTAAACCTACCAAAGCGACCTTTAAAGGCGTCATACCAGGTGTAGAAGCCAATTATACAGGCTCAATTACTGGAAGTGGTCTTCGGATCCCGGATAACTTCCGAAGCGAGGAGTTAATCTTCGATATAGTCCCGTTCATGGCGGCTATCATGCCTTGCTCGGAAGTACCGCGTTTGCAAAGTTCAGCAGCGGTGCCGCACTAAGCATACCTCAAGCTCAAGATGCCAGGCCCTCGAGGAGACATCACGGTCAACGGAAACCGAACATTCTCTCCGCGCGGAGGAACATCTGGCGGCTCTCGTGGCGAAGTGCAATGCAGCCTCTTAAGGCAATTCTCGAGTCCGGCCGTTAAGCGGCGGACACGATTAAGCACGCCCGAGTAACTAACAACAAGACCACAGCGCGTTCGAGCACGCAGCGTAGCGATGCGGCTAACCCAGCTCTGCGAAGCGTCAGCAGGTCCTTCGCGTACACCATTACGCTCTGAAGATACCATGGGCATGGGGAGAGGGCACGACCACGATAAACCCATTGCGGCTCAACCACACGGGGGCTCTCAAGTGTGTCGTTCCTTTTTCTTTTCTTTTTACCTTTTACTTTTTATCCACAGGACTCCGTTTGTCGAGGCCCTGTCCGCAGCAGACCTGCCAAACTCACGATGCAACAGTCGGGGAAGGATAAAGGCTACAACGAATATCTGGTGGTCTCCATTACGAGCATTTTATACACCAATCGCAGCCTACCCACGGAGAGGACATGTTTACCAGTCCCGCACCTTGCTTATCGCACTATTTGTATCGTTCTGCATTCGTAGCAGCACTTATTGAATAAAACAATGCAACACCTTTTTGCTTATAATTGCATTTCTTTTTCATACATATGTTCATTCATGGCATGTTGCATCCGTACACTTTGGTATGGCTAATATACACCGGGGCTTATGTTTCCCGCATTATGGTGTGATGAGTTCGAACACTTTCACAAGTGCGGCACCCGAACTTATAGCACTATATGCATCGGCTCGAATCATGTCTTGGGTCAATGGTTGGGTTTGCTGGCTCCCATGTTTTGGTACCTTACGTTCCGTTATATCGGCTAAGGTAGCCTTTGGGAGAACCACTGCGATTCCGCCCAGTTGAGCTGGGTTAACGCCTCGATGGAGAAAGCTAAAACTGACCGTCATGATGAGGCGAGAGCCGATGCGTTGTTCGAGAGGTTTTTGCGAGTCCTTCAAGACTTATGCCGCTTAGAGCGAGGAGCCGGATCTTGTCCGGCCAAAGGCGTGGATAAGCGCCCCAAATTGACCTTCCGAAAACTAGGGGCTTCGCCAAAATTTAAAATTATAGAGTTCTATGGCTAAGTGAGAGTGTTCAAGCATTATAAGTCCGGTTGCCTTGTTACATTTGTGTTGGCGCCTCCCTAGATGGACCCAAAAATGGGAACAAGAGCACTCAAGTTTATCCGAACACCCGGCACTTTCGTGGCATGGGGAAATTTGAAGCCCGACGACTTGCCATCTCTCGATTTGATAAACAGCCGCCTGAAGGTAATATTTCAAATTAACAAAGCGTTGCTTAGCGCATATGAACTAAGTTTTCGTATGCAGGGATAACAAAATCTTAGTCTACTCAAATATTACATCTTTGGAGCACTCACCGCAATAGTGCGGGCGCCCTTCAAAGACACTCTTATAATACATCTCGGGCGTGCGATGCTCCTTGCCCTCACGGTGGCTGGTCCGTCACGAGCCTCTGGGCATCCATCTTGCCCCGGTGCACCTTTCTTGAGGCAAGGGCCCGATGGGCACCCTCAATACAAGCGGAATGCTTGATGACTTCAACCCGCAGACGCATCCATCGGCCGCCGCGACCAGGGGCCGAAGTAGCTCACAGGCATGGCCTCCTTAGGCCACAGCCGAACTATGAGGCCCTTCATGGCCTGTTCGGCCGCCTTGTGGAGCTTGACCAGCTGCTTCAGCTGGTGGTCGCTAAGGAGCACGGATGTCCGGCCTCGGCATCTTGAGACCAGATGACCTTCTCCGTCGAGCTCCCTCCTCGGCCCGGTAGAATGCGGCAGCATCGGACCAGCTGCGAGGAAGATCTCGCGAACGCTCTGGAGAGCTCCGACCGGGTAAGCAACAGGTAATTAACACTCACATGCTTGCTTTGCATGAAAAATTCCTTACCCGCTACTATTTTCTTCACCGCCTCAACCTCCTGGAGGGTCTTGTAGGCTTCGGCCTTAGCGGCTTTGGCACTCTCATGAGCCGTTGCAAGCTCAGACTCTCGAGTCTTCGAGTCACGCTCCAAGCTCTCATGTTTTTTCACGAGATCCTGGAGCTCTTGCTGCACCTCCGCCACCCGCACCTCGTGCTTCTCTCGCTCGGTGCGCTCCGCGGCCGCATTACGTTCGGCCGCGGCCACCGCCTCCTTCAGGGTCGCCACCTCGTTAATGGACCCTACAATACCCATGTTATCCTTGTCATTTTTCTTGCAACCAAATCCTTTTCTATAAGGTACAATTCATAAGGTATTACTCACCTTCTTTTTTCTCGAGCTGCTTCTTGGCATGGCCGAGCTTGTTCTCGGACCGCTCGAGGTTTTCCTTCAAAGTATTGACCTCCGCAGCCAGTGCGGCGGAGGTCAGCAGCACAGCCTGCAATCCCATATTGACATATTTTTTATGACTCCTGCGTTTATCTTTCTAAAGATCCTCAGTCCGGCTTTTCTTTCCGAACACCGAACCGAGCATCAGGGGCTATTGTCTATGCGGTACCATTTTACATATATTGAAATTCTTACCTCAAAGCCTGTTAGAAGGCTGGTACAGGCTTCGGTCAGCCCGCTCTTGGCGGACTGAACTGTCCGGATCACCGCACTCATAACAGTGCGGTGCTCCTCCTCGATGGAGGCGCCGTTGAGCGCCTCCAGTAAGCTATCCGGTGCCTCTGGTTGGACGGAGGACACCGGCGTCTTACCCTTCTTGCGAAGGGATCGCTTGCCGGACTCGGAACGGCTGAAGGTTCCGGCATGGAGTCCGGACAAGGGTCGGGCTTAGAGCCTGAGGGTCTTGCCCCCACGCGCTGAGTCCGGGAGGTTGCCTTGCGGCACCTCCTGCGCCACCTCCTCGTGACCAAGCCCCTTGGGGCCCCACCATGGCGTTGTCCATGGCGTGAGGCGAGGAGGTGGTCGGAGCAAGTACTCTCCATTTCCGGCGAGCCGAGGGACCCGCCTCGATGAATCGGCGAACTTCGCCTTTGGGCGGGCTGCACGATTTACCGACATTAGAGAACACTCTGCAATAATAAAAGCCATGGGTATCCGGACACTTACGATCTCGCCGAGGGCTTGGCCCTTGTAGGCCAATCCTCCTCGTCGTCATCGGCGTTGGCGGAGAAGTCCGGAGGAAGGTTCTTCCCTTCTTGGACCCTCCGGCCTCCCGGTTGGGGCGGCCTTCCTTTTCCTCTCCTCCCCGGCCGGGGAGAAGCTTCTTCTTCCTCCTCGTCTTGACGAAGATTACGCTTCGAGAATCCGCTTGACACTGGCGTTGGGAGCTCCTTGAGTTCCGTGGCCTCCTTCTTGGCCTTCTTCTCCGGCACCACATGGGGTGTCGGAGCCCGGCAACCCGTCAATCGGGCGTCCGCTGGTCTTCTAGCAAAGGAGCCGGACGATTAATGCTGTCCGGACATCTTCAACCGATCTGTCAAAGAATAGGGAGTTTTTAGATCCCGTAGAGTCAATCTATGAAAAAAGAGTCCGTAAAGGGTAAAATAACTTACCTCGTCGGCAGCGCCGCGAGCTGTATCCGCGATCTTTGTTAGCGGATGCGAGAACTTCGGCGTATGAACAGCACCTTCCAGGCATCTTCGTACGTAGTATCGAAGAGCCGGCTCAAGGTTCGGTATTGTGCCGAATCGAACTCCCACAAATTGAAGGCCCGTTGTTGGCATGGAAGAATCCGGCGGATGAGCATAACCTGGATTACGTCGACAAGCCTGAGATTCTTGTCCACCAGGTTTCGGACGCAAGTTTGGAGTCCGGATAGCTCGTCGAATCCCCCACTTCAGGCCCGTCTCTTTCCATGGCGAGAGAGCCGTGTGGGGAATCCAGATCTGAATTGGGGCCGCCACCCATTCGAGTCGGCGTGGCTCGGTGATGTAGAACCACCCCGATTGCCACCCCTTTATTGTCTCCACAAAGGAGCCCTCGAGCCATAGGACTTTGGCCATCTTGCCGACCATGGCGCCTCCGCACTCCGCTTGACGGCCGCCCACAACCTTCGGCCTGACATTAAAGTCTTCAGCCATAGGCCGAAGTGGGGTTAGATGCAGAGGAAGGCCTCGCACACGACGATAAACGCCGAGATGTTGAGGACGAAATTCGGGGCCAGGTCGTGGAAGTCCAGGCCATAGTAGAACATGAGCCCCCGGACAAATGGGTGAAGTGGAAAACCTAGTCCGTGGAGGAAGTGGGGGAGAAATACCACCCTCTCATGGGGCCTGGGGGTTGGAATGAGCTGCCCCGCGTCGGGCAGCCTGTGCATGATATCGCCGGACAAGTATCCGGCCTCCCGCAGCCTTGTGATGTGCCCCTCCGTGACGGAGGAGGCCATCCATCTGCCTCCCGCTCCTGACATCATTGGAGAAGGTTGAGGAGGAAAGTGCGGACTTAGGCGCTAGAGCTCGAGTCTTGTGAAATGGATGAGCAAAGGAGGAAGAAGGCGTAGGGTGAAAGGGTGGATCCTTATCCCCTTATATGGACGGACGAAGCTATCGTCCCCCACCAGACTGGTAAAACTTCGCTCATCTCCCAAAGCGCCATAATCAATGGCGCGGATGGGTTACCTACGCCCGTATTGATGAGGATCCCGGAATAAGGGGCACGATCTACGCTTTGATAAGGCGTGCCAAGGAAACCGCCTCGCTAAAACACGGCGAGGTGGAACAATAAAATGGTTCATATAAAGGCACGGCCGTGGTGTGATGTCACGCCCGTGAATCGTCGACAAAGATCTGTGCAAAAATTATTCTCTCTATGGAGTGCGTGGAATTTATCTTTGCGAGCGGACACTATCCTAGTGTTCACAATCTTCTATAAATTATTAGGAGGAAGAACCCGCCTTGCAATGCGAAGACAACATGCCTTGCCGGACTTCGTCGTCATTGAAGCCTGGTTCAGGGGCTACTAAGGGAGTTAGGACTAGGGGGTGTCCGGATAGCGAACTATCATCATCGGCGGACTCCAAGACTATGAAGATACAAGATTGAAGACTTCGTCCCGTGTGGGATGGGACTTACCTTGGCGTGGAAGGCAAGCTTGGCGTCTGGATATGTAGATCTCCTACAATTGTAACCGACTACTGTGTAACCCTAGCCCTCTCCGGTGCCTATATAAACCGGATGGCTTTAGTCCATAGAGACGAACAACAATCATACCATAGGCTAGCTTCTAGGGTTTAGCCTCTTTGATCTCGTGGTAGATCCACTCTTGTAACACACATCATCAATATTAATCAAGCGGGGCGTAGGGTTTTACCTCCATCAAGAGGGCCCGAACATGGGTAAAACATCGTGTCCCTTGTCTCCTGTTACCATCCGCCTAGGCGCGCAGTTCGGGACCTCCTACCCGAGATCCGCGGTTTTGACACCGGCGACCGCCGTCGCCATGGGCGCGGGCATAAGCGACTTCTTTGTCTTTCTTGCGCTCAAACCCACGAGCCTAGCAAGCTCCTAGCTGCCCCAGGACTCCACTTATCCCCTCATTTGGCCTCTCCGTACCCTGCAGCCCCGCACCGCTCGAAGCCGAGCTCCGGCCGCCGCCGCGGGCTCCACTCCGGCGAACTCCGGCCACCCCCGCACCTCCCCTTGGTCTCCCTAGATGCGCGCGGGCATGGGCTACCTCCTGATGCTCTTGGCGCGTCCAGCAGCCCATAAGCGCCACTCCGTATTGCCGCCCTGGGTCGTCGCCGTCGTCTAACCGCCGGCGTGCTGACGTGGCACACTTAATTAGCACTAATGACCCCTCTAAACACCCCCAGGGCCACTGCCATGTGGGCCCAAGTGCCTCCTTAGGTTAGTTTAATCTCCTGCTTAAATTAGTTCATAACCCAAAGGGCCCCACGTGTCAGAGTTGACCAAGCTGACGTGGTTGTTGACTGGGCCCACATGTCATCAACACTAACCAGCCCCAGTCACTGACCAGTGGACCCCACTGGTCAGGTTTGACCTGGGCGCCCGATTGACCTGCTTGACATCAAGGTGATGTCATCTTTGGCATAATAACTCATTTTCTGGATTTATTATTATTCAGGAAATTCCAGAAAATAGTGCTAACTTCTAAAAATCATAGTAAATCAACCGTAGCTCCAAATCAAACAAATTATATATGAAAAATGATCAGAAAAATGCAATCTATCCATCTGTACCATTTTAATGCATGTTTAAACAACTTATACCTGCTGATTAGGACACATCAATTAAATGGCATTTGAATTTCACATATGAAGTTTGAATTTGAACCTAGGGTTCAAATCAACTCCATCTAACTTGTTGCTAGTTGCATTAGGCCAATCAACAGCATATTGCCATGTCACATTCATGCATCATTTTGTTGCATGGCATTGATTGTGTTTCTTCTGTGTTGCCGGTATTTGTCCCCTCTCGATAGGCGTGGTTTTGTGATGAGATCGATGACACCAATGAAGAACTATAATATCTTCGAGAAGTGCCAGGCAAGCAAAACCCCTTGTTCATTCCGATATAATCCCACTCTCTCGCTCCTGCTCTCTTTTCTGCATTAGGACAACAACGATTCATACATTACTTGCTGCGGTAGCTCAACCCCTTTATCCTCTGCATGACCTGTCATTGCCACGGTAAATAGATGAAACCCACTAGCATGAGTAGGAGTTGTTTGAGCCCTGTTGTGCCTACTCATTCATGCTTGTTTGTCATGCACGCTCGCTTAGAGTTGAGTCAGTCTGATTCATCGAGGATGAATCGGAGGTGTGTGAACATGGACTACTGTGTGTGAGCTAAGTGTGTGAACCCGATTTGGTCATGGGAGCGGTGAGAGGCCATGTAGGAGTACATGGTGGGTTGTCTCATTGCGGCCGTCCTCGAGGCCCCGAGTTACGTGTTTGTGATCCATGAAGCAGATTACTACCACGCATTGGGCCCCGAAACCAATGGACCCTCTCGGCTTCTTAACCACCCTTGTTCTCTGTCCGGGGAGTTGCAACTAGTTTACGGTGTTTGTAGGATATGTGTTGGAGGCCGTGCGTGGCGCTGACCCTAGGGGTGGGCTATGATGCGGTAGATAAACCGTGGCCCGGTGTCTGCGAATGCCCGTTTGGTATCTCGGGAACCCTGCACACATCGTTCGGGGCCGTATGTGGAAACCTCGACCGGGCTCCCTGCGGATGGAACCTGAATAGGCGATAAACCTGGACTAGAGACTTGAGTTTTTAGGTACGCTATGGCCGACACCCATGTTGGGCTTCCGCTTGAAGGTTGCAGTACATGTCGTGTAAGCGGTGGTAAGTGGTGAGGCGTGTGTGAAGAAGTACACCCTGCAAGGTTAACATCATCTATTCGAATAGCCATGTCCATGGTAAAGGACTTACGGGTTGCCTATAACAGTTCATAGACAAGTGAAAGTGGATACTCTAAAATGCGCAAGATAGCGTGAGTGCTATGGATGGCGTTCCGTGGCGAGGCGGGATCGAATCCATAGTGGTGTATTGATATGGTGAATATGTGGAATCGTGTACGCCACCTCAAAAGAGTTACTTGCAGTCGTAGTTTAGGATAGCCACCGAGTCAAAGCTGGCTTCTTGCAGTCAAACTTTACCACCCCCCTTTGTTGATAATGATGCATATGTAGTTAGTTCTGATGTAAGTCTTGCTGAGTACATTTGTATTGCTGAGTACATTTGTACTCACGTTTGCTTATTTTATGTTTTGCAGAGAGACGTCAGTCTTGCTAGTAGTTCCGCATGGACTTCGATGTTTAGCTTGATACCTCAGCTACGATCTTGTGCCTCGGTAGGATCTGGTAGATAGTCAGCTTCTTAGCCTTTTTCATTTGTAGATGTCTGTACTCAGACATGTTAGCTTCCGCTTGTGCTTTGACTTGTATGCTCTGAATGTTGGGTCGTGAGACCCATGTTTGTAATATCTCGCTCCTCGGAGCCTAATGAATACATATTTGAGTCGTAGAGTTATGTTGTGATGCCATGTTGTATTTACACATATCGAGCATATTGTGTGTATGTTTGAAATGCTTGGTATGTGTGGGATCCGACAATCTAGTTGTTTATCCTTGGCAGCCTCTCTTATGGGAAATGTAGTCTAGTGCTTCCTTGAGCCATAGTAGTCCTTCTGACCAGTTCACGGAGTCTGCTAGCCCAAAGACTACTCTTGCTCGGGACACTTGATCTGGCCGGCATGTGTTTCACTTCGTTCTGTATACGTCCCTTCGAGGAAATGTCACGCGATGACATCCGGAGTCTGCCTAGCCTGCTACAGCCCGAGTTACCGGAGTCCTGTTAGCCCGATGCTACATCCGGATTCTGCGTTGATGACCGACATGCTCGATGTGATTCATGTATGCCTGTCCCCATGGGTTAGTGCCGCTTTGGGTTCACGACTAGCCATGTCGGCCCGGGTTCTCTGTCATATGGATGCTAGCGACACTATCATATCGTGAGCCAAAAGGCGCAAACGGTCCCGGGCCATGGTAAGGCGACAACCGTGGGAATACCGTGCGTGAGGCCGCAAAGTGATATGAGGTGTTACCAGCTAGATCGATGTGACTTAGAATCGGGGTCCTGACAGCTTTGGTATCAGAGCTTGACTGCTTGTAGGATTACCAAGCCAAACCGGTCGAAGTTGTGTCTAGAAATTATTTAGTTATGTAAGGGAATTGATTGTGGAAGGGAACGTAAGGCTCTTTTTACTCCTTATACCTCATGGCCTTCTGATCTGAGTCAACCTCTTCTTTTTTACGGGGATTAAGAACTAGGTTTTCTCATCTATCTATCAAGATGACGTGTTACTAATCCATAGACTTATAGAATTGATAGTTTCAAATCTCAGTTCAGTTTTTACTACTTCTGTATGTTCATAGCTGGTCTCGGAACCTTGGTATTGTGATGTTGAGTGGTCATGCCACTATTTTGCAGGATGTCTCAAATTTATTTGAGCATTTACAGCTGTTATGTTGTCCGAGTCATCCCAGGTCTCTAAATAGTATAATGCATTTGCAAATCCCTTCTTTCCGTTCCCGATGTTCCTTTGGGCCAGGTTAATCACACAAATTGCTGAGTTGAGGTACTCCGCTGCCTCGGCATATATGTTGGAGCTATTATTATGAACCTAGGTGTTTTAGGGAGTCACCTAGTAATCTAGCCATGTTTTGTGTTCCCGGTGTGATGATTCTGGCCATTATTCTCGAAAGAATCCTGTGATGCCATTTAATAGTAGGTATACTACTCCTAGGTTCTTGACCCAATATTTACTCTACTTACCTCGTGTTGATAGTGTTGCTCGTTCCTTTAGGTTATTAGTAACCTTTGCATTAGTCCTCGAGGTCCGTGGTATTTCCTTCTTCCAAATACTATGAACCGCTTATGGCAGAAGTTCCTCGCTGAACCAAAGGATCACAATCAGAGTACTCTTGAGGAGTTCTCCATTCATAATTGTGAATCTGCCAGTTCTACTTTCGTGCATGGGTTATCCGGAAGAAACCTGTTGAACTTGATTCGGCATACTAACCTATGCATCCAACACTCAGAGAGTTATATGTTCCTCGAGTTGTTCCTCCTTAGTTGTATTCTGACCCCCGTCTATCAATTGATAGATAAGGGTATGTGTGCGATCGTGTTTATCGATGCCTATTATTCTTGTGGTCTGTCAAGCTATTCTATTCTGGAATGACTGGGAGAAACAAACTCCAGTACCTCATCCATATCCAGGATTGGGTCAAAGCAGTTGCAATCCGCAGGTCAAATGCAATCAAGCTTTTGATTATGTTCTATCCTGAAGTATTACCCACTTTATGTCAAGAACGTCATGAGAATTGCACCTTCTCTTATGAATTCTTGATGCAGTGATACTCTCGCCATCATCGTTCATTCCTCGGTCCCGTGTTGTTGCAACCGGAATGCCGACAAGTGAACCATGATGTGTGACATTTATACTCCTAGCAACCGTGTTGCTTGGTAGTTCATGGACAATATTCTCATTCTTAGCGTGTTGATTATTGAATCATCACCCTGAGGTTGATCGTGCCACCTAGTCCATTTCCCTGGTGCACACTTCGATTGATGAGCTAGGATCTTGTCAAGTCCTCGCTCATTTGATCCTATCATCTTGCCCTCAAAAGCAAAATTGCTCTCGAGCTTAGTAACATACCGGTGGTTCGTGATATTCCGATTATCTTCTCGGAAGTATCACTAGGTCGTCACCTGGCCGCTATGTCGAGTTCGTGATCAAGTTGGTTTTCTTGTAACCACCCTTTCTCCAAGAATCTGTGCCGGATACCCTGAGCTAGTTGGTTAAGCTAAACAACAACTTGGAGAGTTGGAAGATAAAAGCTTACCTGACTTAGTTCATCTCCAAGGGATATCTGGTGTGTGTGTGTTGAAGAAAGATGATATCTTCATCGATTGGTCCTGTGATCAGTTGTTGGATCTATTGCCTTGTCAAAACTTTGACTTGAGTATGGGCTATCGTCAAGTCAAATCAGAACCAACGATGTTCATAATGTTGTCTTACTCGTGGTTGATCCCTCGAGCATACACCATTACATATTTTGGTCTAACCAATGCTATCACCGTGTTCACGTGATGGTGGAAGTCCAGTGATATGGAAATTCCGATGAGTTGTTGTTGAGCCCACCAGCAGCATTTTGTCTCCCCCCATGATTCATGTTGAACATCAACCTAGTGTTGGAAACTTTGTAAGCAATGCCTTCGTGTTCCGTTCATGAAGCTTATGCTTGGATGGAAGAAGTAACTTCCTCGAGTTCATGTGCCTTAGGTGTAAGTTGCCGCCATGAATTTGAGAAAGGTTTGTTTTGCTTCCTTTGGAATCATCCCAAGTCCGTCATGCATTCGTGCGAGGTATTCTATGGTTTGGTAGATTAATTACCTCCACTCCATTCGTATTCCCTAGCACACCAAGCCACTGATTGATTTGTTCAAGGAGAAGAAGTTTCTTCTTAAGAGCATGCCTTATGCAAGGACTTCAGTATCCTCGTTGATGGTTCCCAACCAGAACTCGGCAGTGTTTCATTGTAAGACTGCCATGTGGTCATGCTTGTCTGGGACAGCGTGTTCCCATGTTTGTAGCAGAACCAGCTCATGTTTTGGAGCTTGCTATCATAGTTCATCCCCCGAGAATCTATAGCGTCTTCTCGCCGATTTGTGTTGCAAACTTTAATTTTTCTTTCTAGACTTGATGAGTCCGGAATACCACGACACCAACCAGATCTGAATCTCGTGCAGATATGATGGTTGGAACTTCTTCCAAGAACTATGATATAGGTTCTAGTGAAGTGGACGCACCTAGCTGGAAGCACTATTATTGTAGTATCTTGATTAAGCCGTTTGGTCACTTCCCATGAGGATTTCGCATGAATTATTCTAGAAGTTGTTCCTTATGGATTTTGTGCTCCCGAAGTCCAACATTTACTTGATGTTCAAGATACCAAACATATCTATGAATGGATTACGCTAACACATCAAGGAGAACATTAGAAGCGGAGTGCTAAATGTCCCTCGGTCGATCATCCAGATTTGCTTCTTTGGCATTGCTAAGGAAAAATCTGAGAAAGTGATGTCCTCCTTTGCACCTGCATCCTCCATCACTATTCATCATGGTAGTAAGATGTGTTGCCAGGATCCTCGGCACGGATGTTGGTAAAACCTTGATGACCATGGAAATTCTCAAGTTTTTGAGAGCACACTCAGTCACTAGGTTATATCCTCGGCATCATTTGGAATGTGCCTCCCGTTTGCCGAGTTGTTCTATAACCATAGTTTCCTTTCCGAACTGAGTATGCCATTTCCCCGAACCCCCCTTCAAACGATCATCGTGAATAGCTCGATCTTCGAGAAGATCGATTCTTCTCTAGTTTTTCCTTTCTTCTCATGGTCATGTTGGATGAAGTTCTCAAAGCAAGATGTCAAGATCAAATGATGCAATGAATCAACATTTTCGAGAAGTGCAACCTGGATCGTGAAGACCGTGTTAGCTTGTGCCTCCTCTGTCTTCTTACCTCAAGTCTTGAATCTCGGGACGAGATTCTTGTTTAGTGGGGGTGAGTTGTCACAGCCCTAGATTTGCTTGTAACTAGTTGCATGATAGCATTCATGTCATCATGTTTAAATTTAATAAATTTGAAATGGGGATTGATAAACCCTAGCACAAATGCAATTCAAATAGGTTCAACCAAAATATTTTCAATGACCTCAAAATATCCTTTTAAAATGTTCATGATTTATGGAAAAAGGTGAAAGCCTCTACCAGAGATGATGCATATTTTTCCAGGACATTTTGGTCATTGAATTAAATCATTATGGTATTTAAGTTGGAGTTTAAAAGATACCATTAAATATTGGTTGCTCCAAATATTCTGAAATTTATTGTGTGGTTTGAAAATAATTCAAATATTCCTCACAAAAATTTACAGAATTAACCAAAGTGTTTTGGTTGGTATTTTATTTGCAAACATAAAGCAGAAAAATAGAAAACAGAATATATTAGAAAAGGATAGAGAGAGAGAGAGAGAGAGAGAGAGAGAGAGAGAGAGAAGCCCAGCCACTTACCTGGAGCTGGCCAGTTGGCCCAGCCCACCAACCCACCGCTGCCAGTCATCCCCCTCCTCTTGCCAGAAGGCAGAGGAGAAGACAGCCACGGCGCCGCGGCGTGCCACGCCGGCAGCTGCCTGCCTGGCTACCCCCTCGTCGTCTAGGACGTCGCCACGCTACCCCCTGGACCCCCTCGACCGCTCCACTCTCTCCCTACCTCGTCTCTCTCGTTGTCTCTCCCGAAGCCGAGCGAGCTCGTCGCCGCCGCTCATCGCCTACGTAGCCACAGCCACCCCCTCGCTTCCTCTCCGCGTCCCGAGGTCCGCTACGACCCAGTGGAGCTACACACCCGACGCACGCGACCGCAGGAGCCCTGCAACGTCGTCCCCGCCGTCCTCATCGCCGCCTCTACCGGCGATCTCCACCGCCCGATTCGACGCGTCCAGAGCTTCCCCGACCTTGTTGTCGCCTCTGCTAGCCCCGCCGTGAGCTCTCCTATGTTCCCCCTCTCTCTCTATGGTTCTTCCCCGCTGTAATCGTGCTGGCCACCGTGCCGAGCGCCGCCGTCCGCCATGGACGCCGGGCATGGCGCTGTCGTGCTGCTGCGCTCAGACCCACGAGCCTAGCGAGCTCCTAGCTGCCTAGGACTCCACTTATCCCCTCGTTTGGCCTCTCCGTACCCTGCAGCCCCGCACCGCTCAAAGCCGAGCTCCGGCCGCCGCCGCGGGCTCCACTCCGACAAACTCCGGCCACCCCCGCACCTCCCCTTGGTCTCCCTAGATGCGCGCGGGCATGGGCTGCCTCCTGATGCTCTTGGCGCGTCCAACCGCAGCCCATAGCGCAACTCCAGCGAGCCACCGCCGCCCTAGGTCATCGCCATAGTCTAACCGCCGGTGTGCTGACGTTGCACACTTAATTAGCGCTAATGACCCCTCTAAACACCCCCAGGGCCACTGCCATGTGGGCCCCAGTGCCTGCTTAGGTTAGTTTCATTTCCTGCTTAAATTAGTTCATAACCCAAAGGGCCCCACGTGTCAGAGTTGACCAAGCTGACCTGGCTGTTGACTGGGCCCACATATCATCGACACTAACTAGCCCAGTCACTGACCAGTGGACCCCACTGGTCAGGTTTGACCTGGAGGCGCCTAGTTGACCCTCTTGACACGAGGTGATGTCATCTTGTCGACGTTAATAACTCATTTTGGGATTTATTATTATTCAGGAAATTCCAGAAAATAGTGCTAACTTCTAAAAATCATAGTAAATCAACCGTAGCTCCAAATCAAACAAATTATATATGAAAAATGATCAGAAAAATGCAATCTATCCATCTGTACCATTTTCGTGCATGTTTAAACAACATATACCTGCTGATCAGGTCAAATCAATTAAATGGCATTTGAATTTCACATATGAAGTTTGAATTTCAACCTAGGGTTCAAATCAACTCCATCTAACTTGTTGCTAGTTGCATTAGGCCAATCAACAGCATATTGCCATGTCACATTCATGCATCATTTTGTTGCATGGCATTGATTGTGTTTCTTCTGTGTTGCCGGTATTTGTCCCCTCTCGATAGACGTGGTTTTGACGATGAGATCGATGACACCAATGAAGAACTATAATATCTTCAGAAGTGCCAGGCAAGCAAAACCCCCTTGTTCATTCCGATATAATCCCACTCTCTCGCTCCTGCTCTCTTTTACTGCATTAGGACAACAACGATTCATCTGTTACTTGCTGCGGTAGCTGAACCCCTTTATCCTCTGCATGACCTCTCATACCACACAAAATAGATGAAACCCACAAGCATGAGTAGGCGGTGATTGAGCCCTGTTGTGCCTACTCATTCATGCTTGTTTGTCATGCCTCTCTTGCTTAGAGTTGAGTGGGTTACGATTCATCGGGGATGAATCGGAGGTGTGTGAACATGTCCTACTTTGTGTGAGCTAAGTGTGTGAACACGATTTGGTAAAGGTAGCGGTGAGAGGCCATGTAGGAGTACATGGTGGGTTGTCTCATTCCAGCCGTCCTCAGGAACTGAGTTACGTGTTTGTGATCCATGAAGCAGTTACTACCACGCATTGGGCCCGAAACCAATGGACCCTCTCGGCTTCTTAACCACCCTTGTTCTCTGTCCAGGAGTTGCAACTAGTTTCTGGTGTTTGTAGGATATGTGTTGGAGGCCGTGCGTAGCGCTGACCCTAGGGGTGGGCTATGATGCGGTAGATAAACCGTGGCCCGGTGTACCGAATGCCCGTTTGGTATCTCGGGAACCCTGCACACATCGTTCGGGGCCGTATGTGGAAACCTCGACCGGGCTCCCTGCGGATGGAACCTGAATAGGCGGTAAACCTGGACTAGAGACTTGAGTTTTTAGGTACGCTATGGCCGACACCCATGTTGGGCTTCCGCTTGAAGGTTGCCGAGTACATGTCGTGTAAACGGTGGTAAGTGGTGAGAGCGTGTGTGAAGAAGTACACCCCTGCAAGGTTAACATCATCTATTCGAATAGCCATGTCCGCGGTAAAGGACTTCTGGGTTGCCTATAACAGTTCATAGACAAGTGAAAGTGGATACTCTAAAATGCGCAAGATAGCGTGGAGTGCTATGGATGGCGTTCCGTGAGGCAGCGGGATCGAATCCATAGTGGTGTATTGATATGGTGAATATGTGGACTCGTGTACGCCACCTCAAAAGAGTTACTTGCAGTCGTAGTTTAGGATAGCCACCGAGTCAAAGCTGGCTTCTTGCAGTCAAACTTTACCACCCCCCTTTGTTGATAATGATGCATATGTAGTTAGTTCTGATGTAAGTCTTGCTGAGTACATTTGTATTGCTGAGTACATTTGTACTCACGTTTGCTTATTTTATGTTTTGCAGAGAGACGTCAGTCTTGCTAGTAGTTCTGCGTGGACTTCAATGTTTAGCTTGATACCTCAACTACGATCTTGTGCCTCGGCAGGATCTGGTAGATAGTCAGCTTCTTAGCCTTTTTCATTTGTAGATGTCTGTAGTCAGACATGTTAGCTTCCGCTTGTGCTTTGACTTGTATGCTCTGAATGTTGGGTCATGAGACCCATGTTTGTAATATCTCGCTCCTCGGAGCCTAATGAATAAATATTTGAGTCGTAGAGTTATGTTGTGATGCCATGTTGTATTTACACATATCGAGCATATTGTGTGTATGTTTGAAATGCTTGGTATGTGTGGGATCCGACAATCTAGTTGTTTATCCTTGGCAGCCTCTCTTATGGGAAAATGTAGTCTAGTGCTTCCTTGAGCCATAGTAGTCCGCCACAGCCCGGTTCACCGGAGTCTGCTAGCCCAACACTACCGCTCTGGACACTTGATCGGCCGCATGTGTTTCACTTCGTTCTCGTGTCTCGTCCCTTCGGGAAATGTCACGCGGTGTCATCCAGTCTGCCTAGCCTTTGCTACAGCCCGGGTTACTGGAGTCTGTTAGCCAGTGCTACAGCCCGGACTCACACGCTGCTGATCGACATGCTCGTTGTGATTCATGTATGCCTGTCCCCATGGGTTAGTGCCGCTTTGGGTTCACAACTAGCCATGTCGGCCCGGTTTCTCTATCATATGGATGCTAGCGACACTATCATATATGTGAGCCAAAAGGCGCAAACGGTCCCGGGCCATGGTAAGGCGACACCCGTGGGAATACCGTGCGTGAGGCCGCAAAGTGATATGAGGTGTTACCAGCTAGATCGATGTGACTTGGAATCGGGGTCCTGACACTTGGATCCAGAATCCAGAACAGAGCTAGAGGTCAAGCAATCAAGAGAGAGAGAGAGAGAGAGAGAGAGAGAGAGAGAGAGCGACCGAACTCCCCCTAGCAGTTCATCGCACCGGCCAAGAACAGACCCTCGTGAAGCTGTTCTTCCTTGTATTGTTCATCATCAGCCCCTGAGGCAATCCACCACACGACACACTGGAGTAGGGAATTACACCACAATGGTGGCCCGAACCAGTATAAACCTTGTGTCTCTTGTGTTGCTCTTTTTGTAGTTTAGATCCTTGCGAGGCGATGAGGTGCAGGTAGGTAGGGGGTGAGATCTCCGCGTGCACCCCAGAGTTCGAACCTAGAGGGTTTGCCCGAACCCGAAATCCGACAGCTTCCCTTCCTGGTCCGCGCCCTTGAAGATGTCGCCCTCGGCCTTGGCCCCACGGCTGAGGCTGAGGCGCGTATCCTTTCTTCTGATACCGTGACAGCGTCCTTACCCACGTCTACCTTCGCGACCCGGCGTCAACCTCGGCGACTTCTTTGGAGCCGTGGCCAACAAGCTTGCTGCTGCCGCTCTTGAGGCCGTGAAGGGTCGAGCGGAGGCTCACTGGCGAAGTTCAGGCCTTCAAAGACCAAGCGAAGTGAGGCGTTGCCGATCCACGAGGCTTCACGAGGCGAATCTGCCCAACAGAGCTCGGCTGGCCAATGACGGTGCTGCCAACAAGTGACTCCTTTGTGGCTCCTGTCCTACTTTCAGCTCCTGCAACATGCATCATGCCTCGTGGAGGTGTTTAAACTTGCGTTTGGCGTTGTGAAAACAGTTATGGACTGTAATATTTGCTTTTGAATTCCTTAAGATTTGCGCTTTTCATTCCTACTTGCTTATGTTCTACGTTGGCAGAGCCCGGCCCCGCATACCTCAGCCGCCGTTAGCCCCTACCGGAAACTAGGACGGGACCAAGGGGTGAGGGGCTATGTGACAAGTTAGGCTCCTGAGTCGCGATGCTCAGGAGTCCCCATTGGCGCACGAACAACAAGTACGGAGGTGAGATGTATGGGTGAATTTACCATTCTACGTCTGCAGAGCCCGGCCCCACGCATACCTCAACCGCCGTTAGCCTTTCGGAACTAAGGGGTGAGGGGCTACGTGACCAGTTAGGCTCCTGAGTCGCGATGCTCAGGAGTCCCCCTTCACGTTCAAACGGCCTTCGTACCTTGGCTCTGCCCAGGGAGGGACGTGCGACAACCAGGCCCGAGGGGCCTGGCTGGGTGGCGTGCGTCTGGGCGTGACCCAGGCGTAGCCCCCGTGCCCAGCCCCCTCGCGCGGCACTCCCGAGGGGAGGTGTGACACTCCAAAATTTTTGTTGTTTTTGTTTTCAGCAAAAGCCTTGCTTGGTTTGAAGAAGGTCATTTAAACCCTTCTTAAAAACCTCTCTTCTGAGTTTTCTTCTCAAAAAAAAAACATTTCTTGGATTTATTTTCTTCTAAAAAGAAACCTTTTTGGTTTTGGGCTATTCTTTGGTTTTGATCCATCCTTGGTTTTACCATGCCTCTTGTGGTAAATTTCTCCCAAAACCCCTCCTTCCACTTTGGTTCAACTCAAACATTCTGTCCAAACTAGTAAAATCCATTTTTGGACTTTATTCCAATTATTTCTTCTCCCAAAATAATTCTGTCTTTTCTTTTGAGCCTAAGTGATTTGCAAAGCAAGTACCCTAATGCTCTTGATTTTTGACCTCAAACCAACTCCCTTGGATAGTCCTTGGTACCCACAACCCAAAACCATCTTGATCCACTCTTCCTCTTTTCAAAATTTTCAAAATTTAACCTCTGCAAGTTTGGACCAGATTCATCATTTTGGTGAAATTCATATCTCCTCTTCCCCAAAAATTCTACCAAAATTCAGGCAGCCCTCGGATGCAATGAGAGACCACCACACCAAAGATCAGCTCAAGAAAAATTTCCCACATGCCAAAATCATTTCGTGAACACTTGGCCGGCACTGCCTCTGTGTACTTTCGGAAAGTTCAGAGTTGCAGTGTCATTTTCGTCGAGTGTTGGCACTGATCGCCCGTGCACCTGGGCGCTTATGCGCACGACCTCTTCCCGGCCAGAGCACCGCACGCACGCTTGGATGGACGCAGGCGTCGGTGGCGGTGAGCATCTTCAACGCCAGCAGCCTCTGCGGTTGCAGGGCCACCCGTGGCGGCCGAACGGAGCCTGCTCCGGCTCGCAACGCCGTTCTGCACCGCCCATTGTGTTGGGGAACGCAGTAATTTCAAAAATTTCCTACGCACACACAGGACCATGGTGATGGCATAGCAACGAGAGGGGAGAGTGTTGTCTACGTACCCTCGTAGACCGTAAGCGGAAGCAATCACAACGTAGATGAAGTAGTCGTACTTTCTCCTCGCGATCCTGCCGATCGGTAGCATTACTCCGGCACCTCCGAGTCGATGATGACGTAGAGGAAGTAGTCGTCGTTCTCCTCACGATCCAGCCGATCACAGCGCCGTTACTCGGCGCCTCGAGTTCTTGGCACACGTTCAGCTCGATGGCGCTCCACGGGCTTCGATCCGGCAAAGCTCCGGGAGGGGAGTTCCGTCGACCTGACGGCGTGGTGGCGATCTTGATGTTTCACCGTCGCGAGGGCTTCGCCTAAGCACCGCCACGATATGACCGAGGTGGAATATGGTGGAGGGGGCACCAGACACGGCTAAGGAGCGATCTCAAGGATCAACTTGTGCCTTCTAGGGTGCCCCCTTCCCCGTATATAAAGGAGGGAGGAGGAGGTGGCCGCCACCAAGGGGGCGCACCATGGAGGGGGAAACCTACTCCAAGTAGGTTTCCCTCTCTTTCCTTATTTCACTTGGAGGGGAAGGAAGGAGTACTAGCATTTAGGAATAAGTACTAGTAGTAGGAATAGGAAGAGGGGAAGGAGAAAGGAAAGGGGGCGGCCCCCTCCCCAATCGGATTGGGCTTGGGGCGCGCCTCCCTTGTTCCTTCTCCCTTATTCCTATATGGGCCCAATAAGGCCCATATACCTCCCGGGGGGTTCCGGTAACCTCCCGGAGCTCCAAACTTCTCCGGAACCTTTCCGGTGTCCAAATATATCCGTCCAATATATTAATCTTTATGTCTCGACCATTTCGAGACTCCTCGTCATGTCCGTGATCATATCAGGGACTCCGAACAACCTTCGGTACATCAAAATACACAAACTCATAAAATAACCGACATCGAAACCTTAAACGTGCGGACACTACGGTTCGAGAACAATGTAGACATGACCGAGACACATCTCTGGTCAATTACCAATAAGCGGGACACGGATGCCCATATTGGTTCCTACATATTCTCTGAAGATCTTTATCGGTCAGACCGCATAACAACATCGTTGTTCCCTTTGTCATCGGTATGTTACTTGCCCGAGATTCGATCGTCGGTATCCAATACCTAGTTCAATCTCGTTATCGCAAGTCTCTTTACTCGTTCCGTAATACATCATCTCACAACTAACTCATTAGTTGCAATGCTTGCAAGGCTTATGTGATGTGTATTACCGAGAAGGCCCAGAGATACCTCTCGGACAATCGGAGTGACAAAACCTAATCTCGAAATACGCCAACCCAACAAGTACTTTTGGAGACACCTGTAATACTCCTTTATAATCACCCGATTCACGTTGTGACGTTTGGTAGTACCAAAGTGTTCCTCCGTAAACGGGAGTTGCATAATCTCATAGTTATAGGAACATGTATAAGTCATGAAGAAAGCGGTAGCAACATACTAAGCGATCAAGTGCTAGGCTAACGGAATGGGTCATGTCAATCAGATCATTCTCCTAATGATGTGATCCCGTTAGTCAAATGACAACTCATGTCTATGGTTAGGAAACATAACCATCTTTGATTAACGAGCTAGTCAAGTAGAGGCATACTAGTGACACTCTGTTTGTCTATGTATTCACACATGTATTATGTTTCCGGTTAATACAATTCTAGTATGAATAATAAACATTTATCATGATATAAGGAAATAAATAATAACTTTATTATTGCCTCTAGGGCATATTTCCTTCAGTCTCCCACTTGCACTAGAGTCAATAATCTAGTTCATTCAGTAATGATTCTAACACCCATGGAGCCTTGGTGCTGATCATGTTTTGCTCGTGGAAGAGGCTTAGTCAACGGGTCTGCAATGTTCAGATCCGTATGTACTTTGCAAATCTCTATGTCTCCCACTTGGGCTTGGTCCCGAATGGAATTGAAGCGTCTCTTGATATGCTTGGTCCTCTTGTGAAATCTGGATTCCTTTGCCAAGGCAATTGCAGTATTGTCACGAGAAGATCTTCATTGGTCCTGATGCACTAGGTATAACACCTAGATCGGTAATGAACTCTTTCATCCAGACTCCTTCATTTGCTGCTTCCGAAGCAGCTATGTACTCCGCTTCACATGTAGATCCCGCCACGACGCTTTGTTTAGAACTGCACCAACTGACAGCTCCACCGTTTAACAAAACACGTATCCGGTTTGCGATTTAGAATCGTCCGGATCAGTGTCAAAGCTTACATCGGCGTAACCATTTACGACTAGCTCTTTGTCACCTCCATATACGAGAAACATATCCTTAGTCCTTTTCGGTATTTCAGGATGTTCTTGACCGCTGTCGATGATCCACTCTGGATTACTTTGGTACCTTCCTGCCAAGCTTACAGCTAAGCATACGTCAGTCTGGTACACAGCATTGCATACATGATAGAGCCTATGGCTGAAGCATAGGGAACATCTTTCATTTTCTCTCTATCTTCATTGTGGTCGGGCATTGAGTGCGGCTCAATTTCACACCTTGTAATACAGGTAAAAACCTTTCTTTGCACGATCCATTTTGAACTTCTTCAAAACTTTATCAAGGTATGTGCTTTGTGAAAGTCCAATTAAGCGTCTTGATCTATCTCTATAGATCTTGATGCCCAATATGTAAGCAGCTTCACCAAGGTCTTTCATTGAAAACTCTTGTTCAAGTATCCCTTTATGCTATCCAGAAATTCTATATCATTTCCGATTAGTAATATGTCATCTACATATAATATCAGTAATTCTTCAGAGCTCCCACTCACTTTCTTGTAAATACAGGCTTCTCCATAAGTCTGTATAAACCCAAATGCTTTGATCACACTATCAAAGCGTTTATTCCAACTCCGAGATGCTTGCACCAGTCCATAAATGGATCGTTGGAGCTTGCACACTTTGTTAGCTCCCTTTGGATCGATAAAACCTTACGGTTGCATCATATACAACTCTTCTTCCGTAAATCCATTCAGGAATGCGGTCTTTACATCCATTTGCCAAATTTCATAATCATAAAATGCGGCAATTGCTAACATGATTCGGACAGACTTAAGCATCGCTACGGGTGAGAAGGTCTCATCGTAGTCAATCCCTTGAACTTGTCGAAAACCCTTTGCGACAAGTCGAGCTTTGTAGACAACAATATTACCGTCAGCGTCAGTCTTCTTCTTGAAGATCAACTTGTTTTCTATTGCTTGCCGACCCTCGGGCAAGTCAACCAAAGTCCACACTTTGTTTTCATACATGGATCTCATCTCGGATTTCATGGCCTCAAGCCATTTTTATGGAATCTGGGCTCACCATCGCTTCTTCATAGCTCGTGGGTTCATCATGATCTAGTAGCATGACTTCCGAACAGGATTGCCGTACCACTGCAGTGCGGATTTTATTCTGGTTGATCTACGAGGTTCTGTAGTAACTTGATCTGAAGTTTCATGATCAACATCATCAACTTCCTCATTATTTGGTGTAGATGTCGCAGAAACTGTTTTACGTGATAAACTACTTTCAAATAATGGAGAAAATCTGATTACCTCATCAAGTTCTACTTTCCTCCCACTCACTTCTTTCGAGAGAAACTCCTTCTCTAGAAAGGATCCATTTTTAGCAACAAATGTCTTGCCTTCGGATCTGTGATAGAAGGTGTACCCAACTGTCTCCTTTGGGTATCCTATGAAGACACATTTCTCCGATTTAGGTTCGAGCTTATCAGGTTGAAGCTTTTTCACATAAGCATTGCATCCCCAAACTTTGAGAAAGCGACAACTTTGGTTTCTTGCTAAACCACAGTTCATAAGGTGTCGTCTCAACGGATTTTGACGGTGTTCTATTCAGCGTGAATGCGGCCGTCTCAAGAGCATAACCCCAAAGCGATAGCGGTAAATCTGTAAGAGACATCATAGATCGCACCATATCTAGTAAAGTGCGATTACGACGTTCGGACACACCATTGCGCTGTGGTGTTTCGGGTGGCGTGAGTTGCGAAACTATTCCGCATTGTTTCAAATGTAGACCAAACTCGTAACTCAAATATTCGCCTCCACGATCAGATCGTAGAAACTTTATTTTCTTATTACGATGATTTTCAACTTCACTCTGAAATTCTTTGAACTTTTCAAATGTTTCAGACTTATGTTTCATCAAGAAGATATACCCATATCTCGCTTAAATCATCTGTGAAGGTGAGAAAATAACGATATCCGCCATTTAGCCTTAACATTCATTGGACCACATACATCTGTATGTATGATTTCCAACAAATTTGTTGCTCTCTCCATAGTACCGGAGAACGGGTTTTAGTCATCTTGCCCATGAGGCACGGTTCGCTTAAGTGCCAAGTGATTCATAATCAAGTGACTCCAAAAGTCCATCAGTATGGAGTTTCTTCATGCGCTTTATACCGATATGACCTAAACGGCAATGCCACAAATAAGTTGCACTATCATTATCAACTCTGCATCTTTTGGTTTCAACATTATGAATATGTGTATCACTACTATCGAGATTCATTAAAAATAGACCACTCTTCAAGGGTGCATGACCATAAAAGATATTATTCATATAAATAGAACAACCTTTATTCTCTGATTTAAATGAATAACCGTCTCGCATCAAACAAGATCCAGATATAATGTTCATGCTTAACGCTGGCACCAAATAACAATTATTTAGGTCTAAAACTAATCCCGAAGGTAGATGTAGAGGTAGCGTGCCGACCGCGATCACATCGACTTTGGAACCATTTCCCACGCGCATCGTCACCTCGTCCTTTGCCGTTGTTAAGCAATCAGTAGTCCACTGTTTCGAGTTGCAAATATTAGCAACAGAACCGGTATCAAATACCCAGGTGCTACTGCGAGCTCTAGTAAGGTACACATCAATAACATGTATATCACATATACCTTTGTTCACCTTGCCATCCTTCTTATCCGCCAAATACTTGGGGCAGTTCCGCTTCGGTGACGATGCGCTTGCGGTAGAAGCACTCGGTTGTGTTTAGGTCCAGACTTGGGTTTCTTCACTTGAGCAGCAACTTGTTTGCTGTTCTTCTTGAAGTTCCCCTTCTTCTTCCCTTTGCCTTTCTTCTTGAAACTAGTGGTCTTATTGACCATCAACACTTGATGCTCCTTCTTGATTTCTACCTCCGCAGCTTTCGGCATTGCGAAGAGCTCGAGCATAGTCTTTACTAACCCTTGCATATTATAGTTCATCACGAAGCCTTTGTAGCTTGGTGGCGGTGATTGAAGAATTCTGTCAATGACACAATCATCCGGAAGATCAACTCCCAGTTGAGTCAAGTGATTGTAATACCCGGACATTACGAGTATGTGCTCACCGATGGACTCCATTCTCCTCCATTTTGCAGCTATAGAACTTATTGGAGACTTCATATCTCTCAATCCGGGCATTCTGTTGAAATATTAACTTCAACTCTTGGAACATCTCATATGCTCCACGACTTTCAAAACATCGTTGAAGACCTGGTTCTAAGCCGTAAAGCATGGCACACTGAACTATAGAGTAGTCATCAGCTTTGCTCTGCCAGACGTTCTTAACGTCGTCGGTTGCATCAAGAAGAGCTGGCACCTAGCGGTGCATCCGGACGTAACTCTTACGTGCAGCAATGAGGATAATCCTCAAAGTTACGGACCCGATCCGTGTAATTGCTACCATAATCTTTCAACTTTGCTTTCTCAAGGAACGCATTAAAATTCAACGGAACAACAAAGACGAGCCATCTATCTACAAGCAGACATAGACAAGCAAGATACTATCGGTACTAAGTTCATGATAAATTTAAGTTCAATTAATCATATTACTTAAGAACTCCCACTTAGACAGACATCTCTCTAGTCATCTAAGTGATCACGTGATCCAAATCAACTAAACCATAACCGATCATCACGTGAGATGGAGTAGTTTTCAATGGTGAACATCTTATGTTGATCATATCTACTATATGATTCACGCTCGACCTTTCGGTCTCCGTGTTCCGAGGCCATATCTGCATATGCTAGGCTCGTCAAGTATAACCTGAGTATTCTGCGTGTGCAAAACTGGCTTGCACCCGTTGTAGATGGACGTGAGAGCTTATCACACCCGATCATCACGTGGTGTCTCGGCACGACGAACTTTGGCAACGGTGCATACTCAGGAGAACACTACTTGATAATTTTAGTGAGAGATCATCTTAAAATGCTACCGTCAATCAAAGCAAAATAAGATGCATAAAGGATAAACATCACATGCAATCAATATAAGTGATATGATATGGCCATCATCATCTTGTGCTTGTGATCTCCATCTCAAAGCACCGTCATGATCACCATCGTCACCGGTAGCGACACCTTGATCTCCATCGTAGCATCGTTGTCGTTACGCCATCTATTGCTTCTACGACTATCGCTACCGCTTAGTGATAAAGTAAAGCAATTACAGGCGTTTGCATTTCATACAATAAAGCGACAACCATATGGCTCACGCGATTGCCGATAACTCGGTTACAAAACATGATCATCTCATACAATAAAATATAGCATCACGTCTTGACCATATCACATCACAACATGCCCTGCAAAAACAAGTTAGGCGTCCTCTACTTTGTTGTTGCAAGTTTTACGTGGCTGCTACGGGCTGAGCAAGAACCGTTCTTACCTACGCATCAAAACCACAACGATACTTCGTCAAATAGACTCGTTTTAACCTTCTCAAGGACCGGGCGTAGCCACACTCGGTTCAACTAAAGTGAGAGAGAGACACCCGCCAGCCACCTTTAAGCACGAATGCTCGTGAACGGTGAAACCAGTCTCGCGTAAGCGTCTGGCGTAATGTCGGTCCGGCCGCTTCATCTCACAATACCGCTGAACCAAAGTATGACATGCTGGTAGGTAGTATGACTTGTATCGCCCACAACTCACTTGTGTTCTACTCGTGCATATGATATCAACGCATAAAACCTGGCTCGGATGCCACTTGTTGGGGAGCAGTAATTTCAAAAATTTCCTACGCACACAGGACCATGGTGATGGCATAGCAACGAGAGGGGAGAGTGTTGTCTCACGTACCCTCGTGAGACCGTGGCGGAAGCGATCACAACGTAGAGGAAGTAGTCGTACTTTCTCCTCGCGATCCTGCCGATCCCAGCGCCGTTACTCCGGCACCTCCGAGTCGATGATGGCGTAGAGGAAGTAGTCACGTTCTCCTCACGATCCAGCCGATCACAGCGCCGTTACTCGGCGCCTCCGAGTTCTTGGCACACGTTCAGCTCGATGGCGCTCCACGGGCTTCGATCCGGCAAAGCTCGGGAGGGGAGTTCCACAAGACGACGGCGTGGTGACGATCTTGATGTTTCACCGTCAGGGGCTTCGCCTAAGCACCGCCACGATATGACCGAGGTGGAATATGGTGGAGGGGGCACCGCACACGGCTAAGGAGCGATCTCAAGGATCAACTTGTGCCTTCTAGGGTGCCCCCTTCCCGTATATAAAGGAGGAGGGAGGGAGGTGGCCGGCCACCAAGGGGGCGCACCATGGGAGGAAACCTACTCCAAGTAGGTTTCCCTCTCTTTCCTTATTTCACTTGGAGGGAAGGAAGGAGTACTAGCATTTAGGAATAAGTACTAGTAGTAGGAATAGGAAGAGGGGAAGGAGAAAGGAAAGGGGGCGGCCCCCTCCCCAATTCGGATTGGGCTTGGGGGCGCGCCCCTCCTTGTTCCTTCTCCCTTATTCCTATATGGGCCCAATAAGGCCCATATACCTCCCGGGGGTTCCGTAACCTCCGGAGCTCCAAACTTCTCCGGAACCTTTCGGTGTCCAAATATATCTGACCAATATAAAAATCTTTATGTCTCGACCAATTCGAGACTCCTCGTCATGTCCGTGATAATATCCGTGACTACGAACAACCTTCGGTACATCAAAATACACAAACTCATAATATAACCGTCATCGAAACCTTAAGCGTGCGGACCCTACGGTTCGAGAACAATGTAGACATGACCGAGACACATCTACGGTCAATAACCAATAGCGGGACCTGGATGCCCATATTGGTTCCTACATATTCTACGAAGATCTTTATCGGTCAGACCGCATAACAACATACGTTGTTCCCTTTGTCATCGGTATGTTACTTGCCCGAGATTCGATCGTCGGTATCCAATACCTAGTTCAATCTCGTTACTGGCAAGTCTCTTTACTCGTTCCGTAATACATCATCTCACAACTAACTCATTAGTTGCAATGCTTGCAAGGCTTATGTGATGTGTATTACCGAGAAGGCCCAGAGATACCTCTCCGACAATCGGAGTGACAAAACCTAATCTCGAAATACGCCAACCCAACAAGTACTTTTGGAGACACCTGTAATACTCCTTTATAATCACCCAGTTACGTTGTGGACGTTTGGTAGTACCAAAGTGTTCCTCCGTAAACGGAGTTGCATAATCTCATAGTTATAGGAACATGTATAAGTCATGAAGAAAGCGGTAGCAACATACTAAACGATCAAGTGCTAGGCTAACGGAATGGGTCATGTCAATCAGATCATTCTCCTAATGATGTGATCCCGTTAGTCAAATGACAACTCATGTCTATGGTTAGGAAACATAACCATCTTTGATTAACGAGCTAGTCAAGTAGAGGCATACTAGTGACACTCTGTTTGTCTATGTATTCACACATGTATTATGTTTCCGGTTAATACAATTCTAGTATGAATAATAAACATTTATCATGATATAAGGAAATAAATAATAACTTTATTATTGCCTCTAGGGCATATTTCCTTCACATTGCGCCCTAGCCCTCCGCGTGGCCTCATGCATGCCAGCGCACCCCCGCAGCACCGTCGCCGTGGCCCGGCAAGCACAGGGCGCACCCTCTGCCGCCGATGGGCCCGCGCCACCCCGTTCCATCGAATCCACCCAGGGCTCCTAATCCAAGCTTGTTTAGCGTCAAAACGGAACCAGCGGAACTCCACGCTGACGCCCCACTCCCTAAACCTCCCCGACCAAGCTCTGCGCCGCCGTAACCATCGCCGGAGAAGCCCGTTAACGGCCACCGCCTCGGATCACCTATAAAAAGGAGCCCCGAGCTCGCTCTCCTGCACACACCACCTCTGCACTTCACCAAGACCCTGCCTAGCCACTAGAAGAGCCCCGAGGGAGTCTCCTTCCTCGACTCCGGCCGCCGCGACCCGCCACGGGATCCAGCTCGATTCGCTCCCGTGCGTGCGCCTCTGCCTCCCATCTCTTGCCAGTAGCTCTCTAGTACATCCCTCCTTCTGACCCGCGCTTCAATTCGAAGTTTGCAGCACACCACCAGAGTTCCCCACCATCGCCCGAGCCGCCGTCCGCCGGAGAAAGTGTCGCCGTCGACGTGGTGCTCCCCAATGCCCAAGTCCACCACCCACTGATGCGGAAGGACACGCTGATACTCTTGGTACACTCCGATCTCCCTGACTCGCCGTGGTTCGACGCCGACGACCACCGCAGCCTTCGGGCGCCGGCGAGGTCTTTCAAACCTGACATGTGGACCCCCATGTCAGCCTCTCTTTCTTTTCCCGCGAACCGTTTTCCATTGGCGCCTTCGGGCAGAGTACGTTTTCCTGTGGGCTTGCGCGTTTCTATTCGAACCGTTTTCTGTTTTCTCGGTTAAACCTCGGAACTTTTCTCGTTTCATTACAGATGAGTCCTCGGATGAAACCCTTATAACTTTTTAATAAAAAGTGATTTTTGAGTGATTCTTTTTCTGACAGTCTTATAATTTTGTCTAGTATTTTATGGGATTCATTTGGAAAAAATTTGGAAACAACTTTTATGAACGCGTTGGTTTTCACGTTAGTATGCCTTTTCGCTATACCGTAGGTTCCGGAAGAGGTGACGGAGTTGCGAACTTCGCCGAGCTAGACTCCGAATTCTCCGAACCAGGCAAGCATGTTTGAACTTTTGATATGATGAGTGTTCTGGCAGGTTTGCATTAAGTAGTTTCATGGCATGTTTGTGAGCATACCGATGAAGGTTATTTCATGCAAAGTTGAGGCAAGTGAGTTCGATAATCCATACGTGTTGGATGTGAATGTGCATGGCCATGTGTTGGCATGAGGATGGGTAAGATGGCAGTGTTGTAGCATGCCAGTCTTATGCCATACTATTTGACTTCAGTGTCAACCCGTATCATTTCGGTTCCCATCCATTTCCCTTCCCGTACTACCACATGTTTTCCATAAGGGATATGGCTTAGTAAGTTGCGAACCGCTTTCTGGTACACACCAAAGGGAGAGGCCGTGATGATGGTTCCATGGCCTTGGATTAAAGCCATCATCCGGTCAGGGGCATGGGTGTTTCCGGTTGGGACGAGAGGGGGCACCCTTAGAGCGTGAATATAAATTTGATCCCATGCTATTCGAGATTGTGATCTCCCGTCTCAAAAGTTTTTCTTGGGCGATGTCTAGGGTGATTCCTGGCATTCGTGAGGTAGGATGGGTGTGTACTGGTTAGCTGTGTTTCTTACGAAATACCATAAACAGAACTAGTCTTTCAGGACTACGGAAATCCGTTGGCTGTGAGTAATTTTAGTACAAACTCTGCAGAGTCCAAATTCCTCGAATCATCTTATCCATGTCCAAGTTCTGTATTATCTTATCACGACAAGTGTCGGTTTTGGTGACAGATACTCGGTGATTCACATAAGTACTAAGTCCGGTTAAATGTTTATTCTGTGGATGGACTAACCCGTTTATATTCATGTGTTGAATATTTATTATGAGTGCTATATCTTTGTGATGAAAGCCCTTTACGTGATGCCGCTCAGACGTCCATTGCGGCATTGTTGTTATTTATTTTCATTATAAGCCCTTTACGTGATGTCGCTCAGACGTCCGATCATGCATTGTTGTTATTTATTTTCATTATAAGCCCTTTCTGTGATGTCGCTCAGACGTCCGACTGCGGCATTGTTGTTATTTATTTTCATTATAAGCCCTTTCTGTGATGTCGCTCAGACGTCCGACTGCGGCACACATGTATTTTATTTCAATATAAGCCCTTTATGAGGTGTCGCTCAGACGCCCGACTGTGGCATGTTTTGCTTATTTATTCACCCTTGAGGCGCCGGACACCGATCGGTTTTGAGTTTATCTTCTTTGGGTTTTTGAGCGGACTACCGCCGATTCCCTTCTTAATTATTTGCTATACTGTTTTAATTGAGCATTGTTAAGATTAACTATGTCGCATTCATGCATTCATTTGTTATATCTTTTGTCCGAACTGTCTTGCAGTACTTTCATAGTACTCACGGCTTGTTGATTTGGCGATGTCTTGTGAAGGCGATCTCATGGATGAAGAGTTCGATAGCGAGTCCGACGCCTAGAGGAATCCCAGTCAATCTCGTGCGACCCCTGGATTAGTCATTGTGATATATTCGCTTTCGCTACCCAAATAAAATTCATCGAGCCTCACCTCGACGCCGATGAGCCGCCATCTGATGAGACTTATTAACCCCCCCGCTGTGTTATTCCACCAACCACTCATAGCTCGAGTCAGTAGTATTTCCACCCCACTCCCTTGAGTCATATCCGCCACTATGTATAATCATTGGCGTGTTGTAATGATTGGTTGGGCATCTTCAGTCCGACCCTTGTAATATTGTAATACTACTGGCTTATTGTATCAACGTTTTGTCAACCGGTATGAAGGATTTTTCCTCATATTGGACTTCATAGGTCGGTTGTTCAATAAATATTTTATTGAAAAACCGGTCGTGACAAGCTTGGTACCAGAGCCAGGCTGACTGTAGGAAGCCACTAGGTACGATCGCTAATCGGTTATTAGCATAGTAGAGCTATTTATTATTTTTACAAATGTAGTCAATCTCTGACGGCCAGCATAAAATTTATGATTTGACTCCTCAGGATTTTTGCCTACTTTTGTAGATGGCCAGCAATGACTGCGAGTCGCAGATGTTCGCCAACATGCCCGATGGGTTTGTCAAGCTTCTCTCCTTCATCGTCCAAGTCGCGATGGGGCGGATGATGCGCCCAGTTTTCTCTCTCTCGGCACAAGGTCAATGACCGTCTAACCATGCACCAAGCCGCGGTGGAATTCAAGAGAGGACGAGTTGAGCATTACCGGTTCGTGGGGAGAGCCATGCCCACAGAGAAGCCAGCGCTTCTGAGATGGCAGCCCGTGAGGCGATAGCCCGTCTCGAGGATATCACGCCTTCGATGAAGACTTCGTCGCTACCGCTACCTGCCATGTCACGTGCCATACACTTGCCACTCTGGCGTTCTCTTGCCCCAGAGGAGAACGGGATGAAGCTTTGAGATGCTCATTGAGTATCTTGAACTTTGGAGGTAGCCTTCGACAACCTGGTGGGCGACTTTGTAGCTGCCGCATGGACTCGATCCATGGCTGTACCGCCAACAGGAGGGAGCTCCTGCGTGCTGCACCACCACTGACTTTCGTCTCGTCATCAGCATCATTCGCTCCTACTGCTCGCACCGCTACTCGTCGCCTGCCTACCATGGAGGAATTCAACCACGTCATTGCGCCTACTCCGGTTCGATTACGCACCACCTCGTGCCCGCTCAGATTCGTGTTGTCCCAAGACAGGCACCTGCTCCACCAACTCCGCAGCACCCTCGTCTGGAGCCTATCTACGAGGAGGAGGTTGAGTCCCAACCTCTCTCGCCTCACCCTTGGCAGGCCAAGGGAAATCCTTGACATCTCCGACTAAGTGCGCTTAGCAGCCATGCGATGTACCCGACTTGTGCGATATGTTTATATGAAAATAGGCTGTGAGAAGTAGATGCATTTTGCGCATCATGTAGGATCCGGAGGAGTGCACTAGACTAAATAACATGTCAGGATTTATGTACGCATATCACGAGTGATGTATTGTATAATTACTGCTTGCGTGTAAGATATGTAATGAACAGTCCTTCTCCATGCATAAGCGTATTTTTTCTCTTGAAAATCTTGGAGCATTTGCAACTTTTTGCGTCTTCTTGAATTTATTGATTTTTACGGCTCAATTCCTTTTCTTATGAGTGTTTCAAAATATATCCCCAGAGTGAACTATGACTCGTCCTTGGACGCGCTCCATGCCAACTCCGACAGAGAAGAATTATGACACACCCCCAGGCAACAATTTCACACAGGGACAGACAAGTCAGCGGAGACGGTGAAACGACACTTTCCCAAATGTGCCGTCTTTATGAACAAAGTCAGCAGCAACATCAGGAAATACTGAACCAAGTCATGAATATGGGAAATCACCGGACCGTATCGGCAGCAATCCAAGTTATCCCGAGCTCTGAAGACGCGTCCCCAAACATTTTCTCACACCGACAAACCTCTCGGAAGCCGAGGACTAGCTTGAGACATGGAGAGAAAATTAATTATCGCCCAGTGTTCAGACCTTGAGAAAGTACTTTATGCTCCGCACTATCTCCTTTGGAGCAGCCGCATCGTGGTGGGAAAATTTCCTGCACATGCACCCCAAGCGAAAATGATATATCATGGGAGGAATTTAAAGAAGGTTTTCGTGGGGCACATATTCCTAAGAGCCTTATGAAGATCAAAAGAGAGTATTTGATGACCTCAAGCAAAGGACAATGGCGGTGTCGAGAATACAACAGTCGGTTTACCCTGCTATCTCGCTTCACGCCAACGAGGAGCGTATGTCGAAAAAAACAAAAGATGGAGAAATTCCTAGGCGGTCGACACCCGGCTTAAATGTCAATTGGTCGTACACATTTCCAGATTTTAAGACGCTGGTGGATAAGGCCATTACCTTGGAAAATGAGAGACGCAGCTTAGAAGATTTCCATAAGCGGAAGAGGGACCAGACTAAACACACCCGCAACCACCGCAGCAAGACGGATGTTCGTAAGAACTGGACACCCAAACCCACGACAAGCGTCTCACGCCCAATCAAGAATTTCCACGCAAGGGACAAGGAGTTCACATACCGCCCAGGCGTTACCTGTTATGCTTGTGGAGAAGAAGGGCACTATGCAAAGCAGTGCCCCAAGCCAAGGAACTTGATCCCAAAGCCGAACAACGGAAGCAATAATTCGGCACCAAAGGGCAAGAATTTCAACCAAAATCACATCCAGAAGAAGTGTCTTCTGAACCACGTGACCAAAGAGGAAGCACAAAATGCCCCAGATATCGTACTCGGTACGTTTCCTGTCAACACAATACCTGCCATGGTTTTTTTTTGATTCTGGAGCTTCTCACTCGTTCGTTTCGAAAAGTTTTGCTTTGCAAAATAATTTTTCGATGCTTCCCTTGGGAAAATCTATGATCGTCAAGTCCCCTGGAATCATGCAAGTTACCCAGAATTATTGCCGTGGTGTGGTTATCGAGTTTGAAGGGTTGAAGTTTCACATAAATCTTATCGTATTGGAAAATAAAGGACTGGATGTCATCTTAGGGATGGATTGGTTAACCACCAACAAAGGTTTTATTGACTGCTTCAACAGGACTGTAATTCTCACTCATCACCACGGGGAGACCATAAAGGTTTCAGCCAAGGAAAGAAAAATATCCAGGCAACCGAGATTGAACAAGGTGGATATTTCTGAATTGAGAAAAGTTCCAGTAGTGTGTGAATTTCCAGATGTATTCCCCGAAGAACAACCAGGCATGCCACCAGATCGAGAGATAGAATTCAGCATTGAGCAAGCACCCGGAACCGCTCCCATATACAAGAAACCATACAGAATGGCACCTTCCAAATTGGTGGAACTGAAGAAGCAAATAAAGGAACTGTTGGAAAAAGGGTACATACGAGCCAGTTCCTCACCTTGGGGTTCACCAATTTTATTCGCCAAAAAGAAGGATGGAACAACGAGATTGTGCATAGACTATCGAGTGCTAAACATGGTCACAATCAAGAACAAATATCCGATGCATGAATAAATGATTTATTCGATCAACACGCTAAGGCCAAGGTATTCTCAAAGATTGACTTGAGATCGGGATATCATCAACTGAAAGTACGAACCGAGGATATTCCCAAGACCGCCTTCACCTCCAGATACGGATTGTACGAGTTCACCGTGATGCCATTCGGACTAACAAACGCCCTCGCATATTTTGTTCACCTCATGAACAAAGTATTCATGAAGTTTATGGATAAGTTCGTTGTGGTATTTATCGATGATATTCTGGTATACTCCAAAACACCAGAAGAACACGCTGAACATCTCCGGATTGTACTAGGAGAACTCAGGAAACATCAGTTGTACACCAAATTCAGCAAGTGTGAATTTTGGCTAAAGCAAGTAGGTTTTCTAGGCCACATACTAACTCAAGAAGGTATCGCCGTAGACCCGGAAAAAGTCAAGGCCGTACTTGGCTGGAAGCCACCAGCCAGTGTGACGGATGTCTGAAGTTTTTGGGAATGGCAGGATACTACCGAAGATTTATTGAAGGATTCTCCACCATAGCAAAGCCAATGACGCAACTACTCAAGAAAGACAGGAAGTTTGAATGGACGGAAGCCTGCGAGAAAAGTTTCCAAGAACTAAAGAGGAAACTGACGACAGCACCAGTACTAATTGTGCGGATATAAACAAGAATTTTGAAGTATTTTGTGGCGCATCTCGAAAGGGCCTCGGTGCGTATTAATGCAAGAAGGCAAGGTTATGCATATGTTTCCAGACAGCTCCGCAAGCATGAGGAAAATTACCCTACCCATGACCTGGAATTAGCAGCAGTGATACATGCACTCAAGGAATGGAGACACTTTCTACTTGGTAATCGTTGCGAAATATACACGGACCACAAAAGCCTCAAGTATATTTTCACACAACCAGAACTGAATTCTGGCAGCGATGCTGGTTGGAATTAGTAAAGGATTATGATGTTGGGATCCACTACCACCCGGCAAAGCAAATGTTGTAGCAGACGCTCGAGTCGGAATCCCAAGTCTGGAACAACGACGACATGCGGACTTAAGACCTGAATTCCAGCAGGAGTTCGCAAGGCTCAACCTGATGGTGGTCACCGAAGGCAGTGTGTCAAACTTAGAAGTACAACCTACCCTGATAGAGAAGGTTAGAGAGGCTCAACGTGGACACCCCAACATTGAAGGCATAAAGCGTAAGATGAAATTGGGCATGGCCTCAGAATTCAGTATTGATGAGCAAGGAATATTGTGAATGCAGGAATAGGCTCTGCGTGCCAAAATCCATGACCTTAAACAGCAAATCCTGGCTGAAAGCCACACCGCTCCATATTCAATCCATCTGGAGGAACAAAAATGTACAAAGATCTTGAGGAAACATTTTGGTGGCATGGTATAAAAGAGATATAGCCACGTTTATTGCATGTTGTGACTCTTGTCAACGCATCAAGGCCGAGCACCGTAAACCGGCGGACTATTGCAACGAATAAGATACCCGAGTGGAAATGGGGCGATATCGGAATGGATTTTATTGTTGGACTACCTCGGTCACGACACGGACATGATGCCATATGGGTAATCACCGATAGGTGACTAAAGTAGCTCACTTCATCCCGTGAAGACAACACACACCACTCGGAAGCTTGCTAGGCTCTACCTCTCCCGTATAGTTTGCCTACATGGAGTCCCAAAGAAAATAATCTCGGACGAGAGGCACTCAATTCGTCTCGGTTTTGGAATCACTTACAACAAGCTCTGGGAACTCAGCTGGCATTCGATTACGCATACCATCCCAGACGGATGGGCGGTGAACGAGTAAATCAAATTCTAGAAGATATCTTTGAGCATGTGTCCTCACCTATGGGACCAGTTGGGAGGAGAGCTTACCATACGCAGAATTCGCATACAACAACAGCTATCAGTCCGACTGCAAATGGCACCATTTGAAGCTACATGCAGACGAAGATATCGTACCCGCTAAATTGGTGGAAAGCAGGAGACAGTCATATCTTGGCCCAGACCTGCTCAAGGAGGTGAGGATAAAGTCAAGGTAATTAAGGACCGGCTCAAGACAGCCCAAAGTCGACAAAAGAGTTATTACGATCGAAGCATCGTGGAGTCCATTTTGAACCGGTGAATTTGTGTACCTCTGAGTATCACCCATGAGAGGCCTGCACCGATTCAAGATTAAAGGAAAACTAGCACCGAGATTCATCGGGCCTTTACGCATAGTAGCACGAAGAGGCACGGTGGCCTACCAACTAGACTTACAGAAGAATTATCCGACATCCACGACGTATTCCACGTCTCCCAATTGAGGAAGTGCGTAAGCAACCCGGAGAAACAAGTACCCCATAAAAACATTGGCGTGCAACCAGATCTCACATATCGGGAGCATCCGATAAAAATCTTGGAAGAGTCGAGAAAGGAGAACCCGACGAAAACCACCAAGTTCTTCAAAGTTCGATTGGAGCAACCACACGAAAGTGAAGCCACTTGGGAAAGGGAGGATTTCCTTGAGCAGAGCACCCACAATTATTTGAAAATCAAGCTGGAATCTCGGGACGAGATTTTTCCTAAGGGGTAGGTGCTTGTGACACTCCAAATTTTTTGTTGTTTTTGTTTTCAGCAAAAGCCTTGCTTGGTTTGAAGAAGGTCATTTAAACCCTTCTTAAAAACCTCTCTTCTGAGTTTTCTTCTAAAAAAACATTTCTTGGATTTATTTTCTTCTAAAAAGAACCCTTTTTGGTTTTGGGCTATTCTTTGGTTTTGATCCATCCTTGGTTTTACCATGCCTCTTGTGGTAAATTTCTCCCAAAACCCCTCCTTCCACTTTGGTTCAACACAAACATTCTGTCCAAACTAGTAAAATCCAATTTTGGACTTTATTCTAATTATTTCTTCTCCCAAAATAATTCTGTCTTTTCTTTTGAGCCTAAGTGATTTGCAAAGCAAGTACCCTAATGCTCTTGATTTTTGACCTCAAACCAACTCCCTTGGATATTCCTTGGTACCCACAACCCAGAACCATCTTGATCCACTCTTCCTCTTTTCAAAATTTTCAAAATTTAACCTCTGCAAGTTTGGACCAGATTCATCATTTTTGGTGAAATTCATATCTCCTCTTCCCCAAAAATTCTACCAAAATTCAGGCAGCCCTCAGATGCAATGAGAGACCACCACACCAAAGATCAGCTCAAGAAAAATTTCCCACATGCCAAAATCATTTAAGTGAACACTTGGCCGGCCTTTGTTCTGTGTACTTTCACAAAGTTCGAGTTGCAGTGTCATTTTCGTCGAGTGTTGGCAGCTGATCGCCTGCACCTGGCGCTTTGCGCACAACCTCTTCCCCTGGCGGAGCACCGCACGCTTGCGCTTGACGGACGCGGCGTTGGTGGCGGTGAGCATCTTCAATGCGGCAGCCTCTGCGGTTGCAGGCCACCCGTGGCGGCGAGCGAACTGCTCGGCTCGCAACGCCGTTCTGCGCCGCCCATTGCGCCCTAGCCCTCCGCGTGGCCTCATGCATGCCAGCGCACCCCCACAGCACCGTCGTCGTGGCCCGGCAAGCACAGGGCGCACCCTCTACCGCCGACAGGCCCGCGCCGCCCCGTTCCATCGAATCCACCCAGGGCTCCTAATCCAAGCTTGTTTAGCGTCAAAGCGGAACGGTAGAACTCCGCGGCGCCCCACTCCCTAAACCTCCCGACCAAGCTCTGCGCCCGTAACCATCGCCGGAGAAGCCCGTTCACGGCCACCGCCTCGGATCACCTATAAAAAGAGCCCGAGCTCGCTCTCGTGCACACACCACCTACGCACTTCACCAAGACCACGCTTAGCCAATTGGAAGAGCCCCGAGGGAGTCTCCTTCCTCGACTCCGGCCGCCTCGACCCGCCACGGGATCCAGCTCGATTCGCTCCCGTGCGTGCGCCTCGGCCTCCCATCTCTTGCCAGTAGCTCTCTAGTACATCCCTCCTTCTGACCCGCGCTTCAATTCGAAGTTTGCAGCACACAACCAGAGTTCCCCACCATCGCCCGAGCCGCCGTCCATGGGAGAAAGTGTCGCCCGTCAACGCGTGGTGCTCCCCGACGCCCAAGTCCACCACCCAGCGACGCGGAAGGACACGCTGATACTCTTGGTACCTCCGATCTCACGACTCGCCGTGGTTCGACGCCGACGACCACCGCAGCCTTCGGGCGCCGGCGAGGTCTTTCAAAGCTGACATGTGGACCCCCCATGTCAGCCTCTCTCTCTTTTCCCGTGAACCGTTTTCCGTTGGCGCCTTCGGGCAGAGTACGTTTTCCCTGTGGGCTTGCGCGTTTCTATTCGAACCGTTTTCTGTTTTCTCAGTTAAACCCTGGAACTTTTACATTTCATTACAGATGAGTCCTGGGCGAAACCCTTATAACTTTTTAATAAAAAGTGATTTTTGAGAGATTCTTTTTCTGACAGTCTTATAATTTTGTCTAGTTTTTTATGATTTATTTGGAAAAAATTTGGAAACAACTTTTATGCACGCGTTGGTTTTCACGTTAGTATGCCTTTTCGCTATACCGTAGGTTACGGAAGAGGTGGCCAGACTGCGAACTTCGCCGAGCCAGACTCCGACTTCTCCGAACCAGGCAAGCATGTTTGAACTTTTGATATGATGAGTGTTACGGCAGGTTTGCATTAAGTAGTTTCATGGCATGTTTGTGAGCATACCGATGAAGGTTATTTTCATGCAAAGTTGAGGCAAGTGAGTTCGATAATCCATACGTGTTGGATGTGAATGTGCATGGCCATGTGTTGGCATGAGGATGGGTAAGATGGCAGTGTTGTAGCATGCCGGTCTTATGCCATACTATTTGACTTGATGTCAACCCGTGTCGATTCAGTTCCCATCCATTTCCCTTCCGTACTACCACATGTTTTCCGCAAGGGATATGGCTTAGTAAGTTGCGAACCGCTTTCTGGTACACACCAAATGGAGAGGCCGTGATGATGGTTCCATGGCCTGGATTAAAGCCGATCATCCGGTCGGGGGCATGGGTGTTTCGGTTGGGACCGAGAGGGGGCACCTTAGAGTGTGAATATAAATTTGATCCCATGCTATTCGAGATTGTGATCTCCCGTCTCAAAAGTTTTCTTGGACAATGTCTAGGGTGATTTACGGCATTCGTGAGGTAGGATGGGTGTGTCTTGGTTAGCTGTGTTTCTTACGAAATACCATAAGCGGAACTAGTCCTTCAGGACTTCGTAAATCCGTTGGCTGTTTGTAATTTTAGTACAATCTCTGCTGGGTCATAAATACTCGAATCATCTTATCCATGTCCAAGTTCTGTATTATCTTATCGACAAGTGTCGGTTTTGGTGACAGAATACTCCGGTGATTCACATAAGTACTAAGTCCGGTTAAATGTTTATTCACGTGGATGGACTAACCCGTTTATATTCATGTGTTGAATATTTATTATGAGTGCTATATCTTTGTGATGAAAGCCCTTTACGTGATGTCGCTCAGACGTCCATTGCGGCATTCTTGTTATTTATTTTCATTATATGCCCTTTACGTGATGTCGCTCAGACGTCCATCATGACATTTTTGTTATTTATTTTCATTATAAGCCCTTTACGTGATGTCGCTCAGACGTCCATTGCTGACATTGTTGTTATTTATTTTCATTATAAGCCCTTTACGTGATGTCGCTCAGACGTCCATCATGACATTGTCGTTATTTATTTTCATTATAAGCCCTTTCTGTGATGTCGCTCAGACGTCCGACTGCGGCACGCATGTATTTTATTTCAATATAAGCCCTTTATGAGGTGTCGCTCAGACGCCCGACTATGGCATGTTTTGCTTATTTATTCACCCTTCGAGGCGTCGCTTCAGACACCCGATCGGTTTTGAGTTTATCTTCTTTGGGTTTTTGAGCGGACTACCGCCGATTCCCTTCTTAATTATTTTGCTATAATATTTTAATTGAGCAATTGTTAAGATTAACCATGTCGCATTCATGCATTCATTTGTTACATCTTTTGTCCGAACTGTCTTGCAAGTACTTTCATAGTACTCACGGCTTATTGATTTGGCGGAATCTTGTGAAAGCGATCTCATGGATGAAGAGTTAGATAGCGAGTCCGGCGCCTAGAGGAATCCCGGTCGGTCTCGATGCGACCCTGGATTAGTCATTGTGATATATCCGCTTCCGCTACCCAAATAAAATTCATCGAGCCTCACCTCGGCTCGATGAGCCACCGATCTTGATACACTTATTAACCCCATTGTGTTATTCCACCAACCACTCATAGCTCGAGTCGGTAGTATTTCCACCCCACTCCCTTGAGTCATATCCGCCACTATGTATAATCATTGGCGTATTGTAATGATTGGTTGGGCATCTTGATCCGACCCTTGTAATATTGTAATACTACGGCTTATTGTATCAAAGTTTTGTCAACCGGTATGAAGGATTTTTCCTCATATTGGACTTCATAGGTCGGTTGTTCAATAAATATTTTTATTGAAAAACCGGTCGTAACAGGAGGCGTTGCGCTGAGGACAGACATTGAGCTCTGGGCTCCCTGAGGTTGATGCGGTCGGGGGCCACCCTCAGTTGTTTATCACCAGCGCGGAGCATAGCGCTTCCGTATGTGTACGGGCATAGCCGCTCCTCGGTAGTGTCGTCAGCCAGCGCGGAGCATGGTGCTTCCACTTTTGCGTGGGAGGGGGCTCCCCTCGGGAGGAGCCAGGCGTGCTAACCCATACGACACGTGGCTGGCAGTAGGGCCTGACGAGGTGTATCTGGGCACCCGTGAGCCAGCGCGGGACTCACGGGGCCCTACCTCAAGGCGGGTTGCGCCTGGCACTGGGCCTTAACTTGTGATGTGTTCCTGCAAATTTGGTTAGATGTCGACGCTCTACGTCCTCGGGTCCCGGCCCTCGGCGGGTCTCGACCATGTTGGTATGCCATGTCGGGTTGCCGTGGACACGGCCAGTGGGTGCGGGCTAGAGAGCCAGTTGGTGCCCATGAGTCGTGATGCTCTGGTACCCCCCCCCCCCCCCCTTTAACGTGCAAGCGGCCGACATGAAGGAAGAAGGGGTGCCGTGAGCGGGCACCAAATAACAATGATGATGGGTCAAACGCACAACCCGGATAAACGCAAGAGGGGTACATGCCGCTGGGTCTGGCTCGAGTGGCTTGGGGATGATGCAGCCCGAGGGGCGCCCCCAATAAAGTAAGCTGGAAACACGAAGCGAAAGGGATACATGCCGCAGGGACTGACCCACGCGGCCTGGGAATGATGCAGCCCTGGGGGGCGCTCCTAGCTAAAAATGAAACTCGAAGGATATCACCTGATAACGTTGAATACAAAGGGATGCTGAAGTAGCGGACGTTGTGGGCTGCGGAAGCTGATCTTCACGAGCCCCCAGGCCCAGGAGCCTCGGGAGGCTCCGGAGGCGCTGGTGGCTCCTCGCGGACCATCTCCATCTCCGCTAGGACTGCGGAACACCTGGCCTCTTGAGCCTCCAGGATGCTCCTTACGAGGCGCTGGCGTGTGGCAGCCGCGTTCAGCAAACCGTAAGGCATGCGTGGACCTTCACAACGCCCCACTCGCGAGGGCCAGAGGCGCTCCTGAGAGGCGGCTCGGTTGAGTCCTGGTATGTCGATGCAGACGCGTAGCCCACCATCCTCGCCTGGATGGGGAGCTACGGCGGAGTGTGGCGGCTGCCACTCATGACTCTTGACTCCTGCAGCTCTGAATGATCTGGTGACGAACTCACGAGGGTTTGGCCCTCCTTGCCTTGCTCCTTCCTGAGGGAAACGTGCTTTGAAACACGCCTCCAAGTGGTGCCCAAGCGCCTCCCTCGTGATCTTAGCAAAGTCGGTGGCCCTCCAGGAGAGAGCCCTCAAGCCTTGCTCGAGGAGGGAGCCGGGCGCGCCTTCCTATGCGACAGAAGGAGGTTCCCCCTAAATAGGCGCGGACCCTGAGGGGCCTGCCTCCCGAGGGGTCGGGCCAGGCGATGTCTTCTTCTTCTTCGGAGCAGCCTCGGGGGGCCTCCCGCTCCTGCGATCTGGGTCTTCAAGTGACGCGGCTTGAAAATCACGCTCCAGGGAGCACACTGCGTCCCACTCTTCACAAGGCACCGTGATGACTCCGCCGCCTCCCGGCATCTTGAGGACGTTGTAGCCGTGATGAGTCACGGCCATGAACTTGGCCAGAGCTGGGTACCCGAGGATGGCATTGTATGGTAGGTGAATGTGGGCGACGTCGAAGTCGATGAGCTCGGTCTTGATGGTAGTTGTCGCGCGCCCGAAGGTGACAGGAGGCGGACCTGCCTAATCAGAACTGTGGAGCCATCGGTGACTCGGAGAAAGGCTTGGTTGGCTGAAGCAGATTATACGGCACTTGGAGATTGTTGAGCGTCTCGACGGACAAGACATTGAGCCTGCTCCGCCATCAATGAGGGTCTGGTAACTTGCACGTTCGCGATGATTGGGGAGCAAAGCATCGGGAGGACTCGGTGTGGCGCAAGACTTGAGCTGATCCGCTGAGCTGAACATGATGGCGCACGCTGACCACACGAGAGGCGCGTGGCTTCGAGCTTGGGAGGACTGCATTCACTTGGTGAACTGCTTGAAGATGCGTTGAGAGGTGGGGCTTGAGCTCCGCCCGGGATGCAAGCGATCGTGGCGGCTCTGGAAGCCCCAGCCCCTCGTCCTGATGGTGGCCCTCATTTCTCCTTGGTTGCGGTGGCAGAGGAGGGAGGCCTGCGTTGCCTTGCGGGCGATCCTCGCGAGGCTGATCCCTCCAGCCTCCCTCGCGAGGTGGGTCCCTCCAACCTCCCTCGCGAGGCTGATCCTGCCAGCGGTCCTCGCCAGGTCGGTCGCGCCACCCTTGGTCGTAGCCTCGATCATTGCGGTCGGGGCGTCGACCGATTCGCCCTTCTCGCACGGCTCGGAGTTCTTGACATTCATTGGTGTTGTGGGTGTGGAGGTCGTGGTACACATAGTACCGGCTGCCCTTGGAAGACTCGGGCTGATCTCTGCCTCGCTTGGTATCTGGTTCTGTCGCGAGCACGACAGCCCCCTTGCGCTTCACGTCCTTGACCTTGGGCTTCTTCTCTTCTGGGTCAGCAGCTGGCGGCTCGAGGAGGGAAAGGCGTCCTTCCTCAGCACTGGCGCACTTGGTCGCCAAGTTGAACAGCTCTAGGGATGTGCACAGGTCTTCATGCATCGCCAGCTCCTCCTTCATCTTGACGTCACGCACACCGTCGGAGAAGGCTGAGATGATGGCCTCCTCGGTCACCTTGGGAATCTTGAGGCGTGCGTTGTTTAAGCGCTGGATGTACTTCTGCAGGGTTTCTCCTGGCTGCTGCTTGATGCGGCGCATGTCGCTCACGGCAGGAGGCCGGTCGCGAGTGCCTTGGAAGTTGGCGATGAAGCGGGTGCGCATCTCGTCCCAGGAGGAGATCGTGCCAGGAGCCAGGTTCAGGAGCCAGGTGCGGGCACCATCCTTGAGGGCCATGGGAAACCAGTTCGCCATGACCTTCTCGTCCTCGTAAAGCTAGAGGAACTCCGCAGGGTCGGCCGTGCCGTCATAGCGAGGAGGCAGGTCTGGCTTGAACTTGCCGGGCCACGCGACGCTGCGTAGCTCGGTGGTGAAGGCGCGGCAGCCTGCAGTGGCCACAGGAGGCCTTTGGTGACGAAGGGCCTGGTCTTGTGGGTCCCCATGCGCTGCCGCTGGGAGCAGCGCGGGGTCTTGGCGTCTTTGGAGCAGAGGCCTTGGTCGTGGACGGGCGGTGCGAGGAGCACTCGGGCAGCTTCTTGGGGCGAGGGACCTCTTGGCAGCTCTGCTCTTGCTTCTTGGCGGTGCCGGACGGAGTGGGTTCCGCCCAGGGGCCACGCGCCTTGGGGCCAAGGCGCCTTCTTGAGGGGGAGGCGGCTGAGGCGCCCCCAGAGCTTCATCGCCCGTGCAAGGCGGGGCGCGGTGCAGTGAGAAGGATGGCGCGGGGGAGCCCCCTGCAGCGCGGGAGCTCGGCGATGCGGTCGAGCCACTCTTCATAGACGTCGTCGACGGGGCGGTAGCGCAGGAGCTCGTTTGCCGTGATGAGCGCGGCTCGAGCCTCCATGGTAGCGTGAGCCTTGAGACAAAGAACCAGGGGCGGCGAAGGAGTAGCGGTACGGCCGTCTCGCCTCCTGAGACGGATCTTTGGGGCGATGCTTGCTGCTCGTTCCTGCCGGGCCGATAAGCGGTGTTGACGGCGGCGACGGGATCGGCGAAGCGGCCGTGACGGGGCCGTCTGGGCGACGCGTGTAGCGAGAGCGGCTCGGCGCTCGGCGTGGGCCCGACGAGCGTCTGACATGGATGCGATGGGCGGCGAAGAACAGGTCGGCGGAAGGCGGATTCCGGCGCACCCCTACCTAGCGCGCCAAAGTCGGATTTCGGGTTCCGGCAGACCCTCTAGGTTCGAACTCTGGGGTGCACGCGGAGATCTCACCCCCTACCTACCTGCACCTCGTCGCCTCGCAAGGATCTAAACTACAAAAAGAGCAACACAAGAGACACGAGGTTTATACTGGTTCGGGCCACCATT